>OY037016.1:22209684-24609684 GCA_955831195.1 Pilophorus perplexus
CGATCATTTTATCAGCCAGGGGGGTTGATGTTGAAGGAGCAGTTGACCTTGATGCAGGGTTATGAACGTGTCCATCGATGCTATGCACCCCACTAGGGTTACTCAGCTGGGTGCGTAGGCGAGCAACTAACTATTGATGGCACCCCAGGGTTTTTTTTCCTGTGAGTTGTCAAATTTGACACGTTGCCAGGGGGTGTTTCTCGCTCGGCCGATCAATTTACCAGCCAGGGGAGGCTTTTTTCAAACTTTTCAAATGACAGGGGGGGTCTTGCTTCGCTCGGGCGATTATTTTATTAGCCAGAGGGGTCTTGCTTTGCTCGGCCACCGACATAGGTAGTTCTCCTATTATTGATGGTGGAGTTTTCAAATTTGATTTCACTAGCACTTTGACAGGGGGTCCTTACTTATGTACGAGCGATCACGCAAGACCCTTATAAATAATCTATATCACTAATATATATAATATTCTTGAAAATCTCGAGAAATTCAAAAATGCTCTACGTTCTGAGATAGGTTGAGCGCCCTCAAGGATTTTTTCCGTTTTCCCCTCCTTCAACCCCCTCCCTTCCAACGACACTTAACTCTACCCCCTCGCCATTTTAGCCCCATATTTTTCCTGTGAGTTTTCAACTTTGATTTGATTTCACTAGCACTATGATAGGTTGGGAGGGGGGGGGGGCATACTTCACTCAGCCGATCATTTTAACGGCCAGGGGACTCGCTTTGCTCGGCCACCCACATAGGTAGTTCTATTATTATTGATGGTGGAAATTTGATTTCACTAGCACGTTGACAGGGGGTCTAATTTCGTATAGCCCCATGAAAGCTCCATAGGTCTTCCCCAAAAATACTTGGAAAATGACACTTAACTCTACCCCCTCGGCATTTTAGTCCCATAGCGCCCCACCGGGTTTTTTACTGTGAGTTTTGATTTGATTTCACTAGCACTTTGACAGGGGAGGGAGGGGGGCTTACTTCGCTCTGCCGATCATGTTATCGGCCAGAGGGAGCTCGCTTTGCTCAGCCACCCACATAGGTAGTTCTGTTCTATTATTATGATGGTGGAGTTTTCAAAATTGACACTTAACTCTACCCCCTCGGCATTTTAGTCCCATAGCGCCCCACCGGGTTTTTTACTGTGAGTTTTGATTTGATTTCACTAGCACTTTGACAGGGGAGGGAGGGGGGCTTACTTCGCTCTGCCGATCATGTTATCGGCCAGAGGGAGCTCGCTTTGCTCAGCCACCCACATAGGTAGTTCTATTCTATTATTATGATGGTGGAGTTTTCAAAATTGAGTTCACTAGCACTTTGACAGGAGGGGCGTCTTATTTCGCTCAGCTGATCATCTTCTCGGCCTTTTTAGCCCCATATCGCCCCATGGGTTTTTTCCCTATGAGTTTTCAAATTTGATTTGATTTCACTAGCACTATGGCAAGGAGGGGGGGGGGGGCGGTTCCTCGCTCGGGCGGTAGAGAGTAGACTTTTGAAAATTGATTTCACTAGCACTTTGACTTACTTCGCTCAGCTAATAGACTAGCACTTTGACAAGGGGGCCTTACTTCGCTCGGCTAATCATTTTCATACCATGATTCACCCAAATCACAGGCGGCAATATACAACCACAGTGGGCAATACATCCACAAGCGGCAATACACCCACTAGGGAGGGTCTGGGGGGCGGCAATTCACCCACAGGCGGCAATATACACTCACAGGCGGCAATACTCCCACAAGCGGCAATTCACCCACAATTCTGCTTAAGCGATCGGCCTCGCGAAGCGAGGCACCGGCCTCGCGTAGCGAGGCCCACGGGGGGTCTGGGGGGCGGAGCCCCCCAGCTGGGTGCGTAGGCGAGCAAAGCGAGCCGGAGCATCTAGTCTGATTGTAGAAGCGCGCATGGTGGCGGGGAGCCCTTCCTTCCAAAATTTGGAACATTTAATGTAGGTAGGAAAAAAACTTACCCAAGTAAAATTGTATTAAATTATCATCTCTCGAAATTCGTGCAAACAGTTGGGTTCATTTAAATGCCAGGGTGTAGACCAATAAACCTCGCACCCTTCAAGAGCTAAAGGCTTCAATTGATACGGAAATTCGATCAATTCTGACCAACAAGAATAATGAGAATAATAAGAAGAGAATAATTCTCGCAGGTAGCTCGCTCAGAATTGATCGAATTTCCGTATCAGTTATTGAGAAGGACCGACTCCATGAATGCCCAAGAAGGAAGACATTTAATGGACATGATCTTTAATAATTAACAAAATTTGTTTTCTTCGCCAAATTTCCAGTGTTAACATTTTAAAATTTATTTCGATCCGATATCTTCAAAATTGACGGTTTGGCGACTATTTAAAATCCACTCGGCTTATCTGTGCCAACCTGTATTATTTACATAAGTAAATGGCGACAAAGACACCAATGATACCAGAGAGGTACACTCATAGCTATGAGTCATACGGTACCTACCTACGATAATAGCTGACCCTAGGTACGTGCATGATTGTACCTTAGGTCATTTTTTCAACGTATCATGTTGAATGAATATTGTGCTTAGTCCAAGTTCCATTACTGCTCAGGTTATTTCCCAACATGTTTATCACCAAATTAAGATAATTGACTGCTTTCTGGACAAAAAAATGACTCAAGGTACACGACTTTACCCCGAATTTTACTTGTACTCACTAAATTGCAAGGACATGTAATTGTACTTGGCAAGGACTTGTGAAGTACTTGCGTCTGTGCAGCTATACCTCGACATTCTTAATAAGTTCTGGTTTCCTCGACTGCTGTAAAATATTAGTAAATTTTCTCAAGTATGCACCATGGTGGAGTGGGGTAATTGTGTAAACGGGGTAAATGTGTAAGCGATTCATAAAATGGCGCCAAATGAAGCTACAATTTTGAAATTTTTACTGTGTGTACTCAAAGATCCAATGAGACTTATCACAGAAAATGGCGTAATTCTGGGCACCTGTTGAGAAGGCGCTGCTGTATGTCTGCGGCAGTCAGTGTTTCACGCATTAGCTCCGCGATGCTTGAATACGAATACTCTGAGAAATTGATACAATTTAGACAATTACCCCTTTTTCCTATGAAAATGTGTACCTACTACCGAGGACTCTTGAAAAAATTGTAATTTCAAAATGATGAACAGCGGTAAATGATAACCTTTGGTGATATTTGAATTCAGCATTAAATAAGCTACATTAAAAAAAAAAAAAAAAAAAAAAAACCTGCAATATGATGGCTGAAAATCCAAAGTTGAAGTATTGAAAAAAGCATATGTACGCAATTACCCCACTCCACCCTACTTGAAGAATTAAACTTCTAGTACTAATGTACTTAGTTATCCCCACTCTGCCAATAAACCTCTGTACGCTTGAGAAGAGTGGGAGGTAATACCGTACCTCGTCAGTAGTATCGGGATTAGGATCCAACGAAAAATCTCAATCTTTTGCCGAGCTTTCGAAACAGTCGCCTTTTTCAGTTATTTAGATATTTACTCATAGATATACTGCCCTAATGTGACATAATTGTTCTGTGTAGGCCCTGAAGAAGAAATTATATGTTTCGAAAGCTCGGCAAAAGATTGAGATTTTTCGTTGGATCCTAATCCCGATACTACTGACGAGGTAATAAATTTTTGGATCGATCACCATAGTCTACAGTAATACCGTACTCTGCAAATGCGTTGTTAACCACATTCCGAATGACTGATTAAATTTGACTCAGCCAAATGTACCTTAGTATAAAAACACCGTTGTTTGAAATTATTGAATAAGCTAGGGCCAGTAGGAAGGAGTTGTCACTAATAAGGTAGTATAGTACACCTAGATAGGTTCTTGCTATCTTGAATGAAGACGTCCCGTTAACTACCTACTTGAATTATTTTGAGACGCATCTGCGAACACTTTTTTATTTATGTTTTTGCATGTGCACAAAATTTAATGTATTTTCTTATGTAAACAATAAAACTGAAAAAAAAAAAAGATTCAATGTTTTCTAATACTCTGACGAAATTCTCATCCAGGAAGGGGACGAAGTTAAAAACACGTTGATTTAAATCCGAATTCATTATAATGTAGCATTTTGAAAAAAGTAAAAATATTCTAAATTGAACATTCCATCCATCCACGATTTCCTTCTAAATAAATCACACACTGCTGTCACCTTACCAAAACTCACATCACTGTTACTGCAATTCAGGTCATTCAGAATCATTGCAGTTCTTATCAAGTTCAAAACAAACTACAATACCTTTATATAATAAAAAATCTTGAACACACATACCATCCGTTACACATAGGGATTCATAATTGAAAAATACGGGATATCTACATTCAGGTAATTATCGAGCAATCGAAGTGATGAGATAGGGGGTTTAAAATATGCAAGTTTTAGAGTAGAGTATGATTTAACCCTCCAATTCACAGTTCACGATGAAAGGTCGGACATGATGGCTTCTTGGTCTCATGAGTATTGATCAAATTCTCAACCCCACATTTCCAAGTATTTTTTTTTTTTTTTTTTTTCAATTTTTTATGTTTCGCCTAATGGAATGCTTTGAAGAATCACCATTTGTGATGTCCCTTACAAAATGGTTAGGCCAAAGTTTCCCATCTTAACCTTTTGATAACCAATTGAAGGTTGCAACAGGAGGCAAAAAAATCCACTATCTAGAAGTATTTTGTTGTCAACTTTTACCAAACTTATTGGGCAACTTCAAGGCTTCCTTCAGATTCGTTTAGAACAATCAAATTCTGAATGATAAATTTGTGAAGTAAGTACCGTAATATGTTTGATAAGTTAATAA
The DNA here is from genome assembly GCA_955831195.1 of Pilophorus perplexus. NCBI lineage: Eukaryota > Metazoa > Arthropoda > Insecta > Hemiptera > Miridae > Pilophorus > Pilophorus perplexus. The sequence goes on from OY037016.1 coordinate 22,214,500, forward strand.
TATTATACTTATGTGAAGGCTTTGTTTGCCCCCCAGTTGCAACCTTCAGTTGGCTACTCGCCGGTTATGAAAGGAAAACTTGGCCTTCCATAGTGGACGTGGCACCACTGAGATTTCCTGTTGTTGGAAAATTTCATTAAATGAAAAATTTTAGTGATCATGAACTCGAAAATGCTGGAAACAGGCTGGCTTGTGTGTCGAGAAAGCGCTTTACATTCTTTTCTTGTGTCCCTACTTCATTGAAATTGAAATAACCAAATCGAGTATTTACCCTAAAAAATAAATACAAGGGTTTCACCCTCTAGTGATTCCTTTTTCGTCAACAGCTAACGGCTTATGAATAACTTTTAAACGAAATGGAAACGATCGAATTAGAGGGAAACAACTATTCGATCAAAGCATTAAAATTTAATTTAATTACACCGATTGGTTACTTATTTGGTGTAATTCAAACGTTCTGCTAAAATGATTTATGGAACCAAACAGTGATCGAAATGGAAATCGCATACACATTCGTAAAGCTGGTCTCTCTCGGATCTAATCCAAGAACCTACTTACTACCTTTCTCAAAACAAAGGACGTACTCTACCATTTAAAAAATACAAATCTGTTAAATATTTCGAGCCTATTGATATAAAAATGAATATCAAACTTCACGGATATGTTTGGTTTAAGTGGAATACAAAGCTGTATATTCAAATGGTTGTGCGGAAGCTAAGACTATTTACTATTAATCAACGTGGCTATAACAGGAACTTATTCATCGATGAAGACATTCATAGAACTTTGCATTTTCCTTGTTATACAATTGAATTCATTTACGAATCACAATATTTATAGTGAGTTATAACTCAATCAAAACAATAATAAACTAAACATAATACAAGATAAGTGCATCGCAGTAGAATAAATTCAACAGATGATTTTAAAAACACACGAATAAGAATCACTTGAACGTATAGGTATCATGCACTGACTGTCACGCCAAAGGCGGCGAAACTGCGCAATACTGTCTTGAAAGTCGATCGTCTGATGAATTTTGCCAAAGCAGCAAAACTTTCTGCTGCTCAATAACAGGTGTTGTATATGTCGCCTACATTTCAATTGTACGTAGCATCTATATTGAAAAACGAGTAGGAAGCGAATTTTCAAAATTTTCATCTCTGGTATCTGGTAGCTGAAAGAGGGAGTTGCCAAACCACCAAGATTGTTCACAGTCCATCCTTTAGGCCACGATGGGAGGGAAGGAGGCAACCCCATTTTATTTTGCGCGAGTAAACTCGCAATCCGCATCAATTCGATAGAAAGGAAGTGATAATACTATCCCGCAACGCTCCCGTGTACTTGATGGCTTCCGCAAGGGTGGAAAAAACCTGCATTTCGCTGCGAAATTCAGTGACAGCCCCTTTGAAGTTGCACTCTTTCTAGTGTTAATAATCAGGTAACACCCGCTTCGCCGCCGTAGCATTCACATTTCAGTCCAGTGAACGATCCGAACAATTTAATCAAAAATATCCTACAGCCAAAAACGGCGTGGACGGACATTAAACTTTTCCAATCTACTCAATACGAAGCAATTTTATTCAATTATTCAAAAAACCAAAATGTAAATAACCAAACAGGGAAAACACACAGTTTTGAAAAATGTCGGAATTTAAATAATATGAAATTGAGAGTGGCATTATGTAGACGACCACTATAACAATAAATAGATTCAATTTCCTTTCTTCTTACAACAAACTAGACGAATAAAATGTTAATTTACATTGAGCATAAAGCAATGTTCTTCAAGATCAATTTTTGAGCCTCAATGTAGAAAATTGGAGTGTTGCGGTTCATCTGAATACAAAGAAGCACAATATCAAGACTAAGGAGGACACGTAAACTCCAAGGAAATAACTAAATTGACTAACATGCACACAGACATTATAAACTAATTTTCTTGTTGACAATTCACGAACATTTGCAGTACTTTTGACAGTTTCAGGGTTATGCGAAAAGATCAATAACCCAACGATTGCACGAACGTGAATTCTACCAGCTGGTAGCCTATGAAGACGAGATGATCCCCAACAAAATGCAAAGCAAGGAACCTATGAGCCTGGCAGTTATTTCAACAAGTACCCCAGCTGCTCATGTGTCAAACCTCTTTGGGGTTATGGTGTCTTTCTTATTAAACGGATCCTTTGGTGGTGTTTCCTCAATTGACAATAGGTCTTAAAAATGTGCATATTTCAATGTGAAGGTATCTTAACAGCCTTATTTCGTTTTGAATCTTCAAAATGTCAAGTTGGTACGAAGAAATCATAATACGACATCAAAATGTGAGAAGATTAATCACACATAACCCACTATTATGTAGGCGCCTACTCAAATAGAATTTCCGAGAGTGCGTGCTTCTGTAAATGACTTAAAGGTTATCAATGTGCTCACATTTACACAAAGGCGGGGACAGCAATACATCAATACTCTAATGAATAAATATAGGTACCAACTGATAGGTTAAGTACATGGAAATTTCTTACGCAAAAGGTTTGTTTTCAAAAATAGGGACTGAAAATATCTATTTATACAAGGTAACGTTGCCAGGTAACTTTGATGTGGAAAATAGGACAATTCTGAGTTTCAGGAGAGGTCAAAGTTCAACATCGAGGGGAAGGGAGTTAGCGGAGAGGCGTTCACTTGGTGTCTGTAAAATAAACAAGAAAATATTAATAAGTTACCTATTAATAATAACGTAACCAATAAACATTAACTTGGTATTGCCTACGGCCACACCAAGAGCAGTGCCATTCGTGACAGCAGATCGAAATAGGCACATAATTAAGGGCATAAGAATAGTTTTAGTTACTCATCATAATTCGATTTAGCCGAGCGTCCAAGGAACCTACGAATTGTCTATCATTTAAAACAAATTCCATCAGCAGGATTTAATCCTTTTTGCATCACTTGCAACCATTTGTAAATCGCCTCAAAAACTCAAGGCCGTATTTCCCGACCACATTTTCAGGGTGGCAATACCTTATAGCTAATAGCAGTATAATGTAGGTACCTCTGGCCACCTGAAAAATTCATTTTATTGATCCACGAAGCAATTTCACATTTATGGGTTCTGATAACATCGACCAACAATGCGTTTCCTCGTTTACTCCCAGAATGTACTCCCAAAAGTACAAACAGGTCTGACCAGAGGTACCTACATGCTATGGTTGTACCTCTGGCCGAATTTCTTTTTTTTCTAAACTGCTCCTGTGAGAAGAGAAATTGGTATTTTGACAATTTTTTTTCGCAGTTAGATAACCAAATAGATAGGTACTTTTTGAGAAAATGATGAGAATTTTAAAATTATGACTATTCTATTATCGAAAAGTCAATTTTTCAAAAACTGGTCAGAGCTAAGGGACTTTCCCTTTATCAATAATTTGAAGGATGCCTCTGCGAAATTGCTCATTAGGTAGGTATGTCTGATTATTTTACTATTCACAACAAAATGCCTCACGATTATGGCTTTGTTTGGACCCTGATGCAACCTCCGGTTGGTTACCAGAAGTTGATAAACCTTGTCCTCCACCTTCTCACATACATGAGAAAGACTTTCACTTAGTGTAAGTGTGCCGTCAAGACTTATGTTCACCATCTATTCGACTCTCGAATCGAGAGTGTGGGAGTGCCCTCCCTTTGTTTTACTGAGTTAGGTAACTTCTTTTAAGGCCTTAAGGGCCTGATCCTGAAGGTAGTGCCAGGCACTGGTATGACCTAAAAGCTTACCGGGACTTTTGCCTTTATGTTTCTGTTTTGGTTCCGTCTTTTCCTTTTCTGGGCTGTCCTTGCTCTCCGATTTACCTGGAAAAAGTAAGCCAATAAATCTTTAATAAACATGCAATGGAATACCTAAATGGAGCATGTCCTGCACTTCATTGTGGCAAATGTGGTTGAGTCTTCGTCAAATAAATTTACGAAATAGCAAAAATCTCACTTCTGGGCTGGTGGGCCAACTTTTTCGGCCTCTCTCTCTCATGGTGAGGGTGGTGATGGTCATGGAGAGCCAGGGTCGGGAACACCGCTGAAACAGTCGTTTATTACAACTTGAAATCTTTGATGAACCTTGACCTACCTTCATCATAATCTCTATAATATAGAGATAATTGTTATATATTATATAACAATTTTGGAAGATTTTAAGACCTTTTGAACCTTCTCTGGACTTCCACAAATAATTCAAGACCAAAATTAGCCAAATCGGTCCAGCCGCTCTCGAGTTTTAGCGAGTCTAACGAACAGCAATTGATTTTTATATATCGAGATTAATCACTATAAACAAATGTTGCCTTCAATTATTTAAAATTCCTCGAGTTGAAATTCAGTTGATAACGCTCACTTTTCCTTCAAAAAAATGCATGAAAGTGAAAAGTTTTGAGTTCAGACCAAGTTTTCTGCGTTGGAATGTTTAGTGGATATTTGGAGCTACGAACCCTTTCGGTTTAAAATTCATACCTCCCCACTGAAGTGTGGGAATTTCAAACAAAGAAAAGCATCTGATTCACAATTAAATATCCTGCAAGTTTAGCCATTTGACATTTATTCGATCGGTGCAGTCATTTGGGAATTACAGGCGTAAGAAGTTGAGGGTAGCTAGTCAACTTTTCAGCTAAGTTTGCAAAAATCACCAATCTTTGACGAGCGAACGGCTGGACCGATTTCGATGCAACAAACGCCATTTGACACTAAATTTAATCCTCTTGAAAAAGGAAACAGTCATAATTTCTGTACGATGCGTACTTTTCCCGGTGTAAGCGAAATTCTGAAAAAAAGAGCGACAATTTCGAGGTTTTTAGGCTCCCACATCTGAAGAAACCGCCGCAAACTCAGATGTGTTTTATTTGGGACCCCCAAAAGGGATTGTAGTTATATATATATATATATTTTTCACCTAGGCCCCTTTTTAGCCTGACTTTCCTCGGCTATAACCTCATTGAATTAAATCCACCTTTCACTACACAACACAGCAGGTAGGTATGAGTGATAATAATACGTAGGTTAAAATTTAATTATTGAGAACATTTAAAATTAGGAAACAGCAGTTAATGCTCTTTCCTAATTTTCCTATATCGGTCGAGTGTATGCAGAAAACCCCCACGGTCTTTTTCGAAACGATTCGGTGTTTGTTGTACGCCAAAGGAACTTGAAGCCCTTGAGCGCAAACAATCGACAAAAACCACACCAAACTGTTCCAGTCAGTTGGCCGACCCAGTAACCTCGTTTAAAAGTACTAAGGGCCTCGTATATGCTTCCTCCCACCCGGAGCTGGGGGGGGGGGGGGGGGGGGGGGTTGACCTCGTTTGGCTATGACGACCCCATCATAAAACCACCACCTTTCCTTTTGCCAACTCCTTTTTTTTTCTTTTTTTTTTTTTTTTTTATGCTCACCTCCCAAGGTTGTGTTTTCCAAGTCTAAATTGCATCGCTCCAATTTGTGTCAAGGAGGGGGTTCTAATTACAACGCGCATAATTGGAATGAACTCATAAACGCAAGATGCCAAGCAAATTAGGATGGGAAATTGAAAAGAACCTACTGCTACGCTTCAAGGAGATTCATTAAATTTCGTGGTTTCAGCACATAAATGCAATTAATATTGCAAGGTTCTCAGTTATTCAACATTCTGACTAGTGCGTTCCAACCCTCTTCTGGATTGATTCGCCCCAATTAGGGTTGGGTAAGTTGAGAGAGTTAATTCAGAGAGCCGAATGTTTCAAAAGAATCGTCTGAGTTGAGCGGCGTTCAAAAGAGTCGTTTCTGTAGACTCTGAAGTTAAAAGAATCGTTGCTTTGCTTTTCGGCACACTGAAGTGAATATTGTGGAGTGAGGAAGAAACTCGTGTATCCTCAATGATTTTAATTGAATAAGAATTCAGAAGATTCTTTTCAATTCAGAATAAGAATTAGGTATTGGTTACGAGGACATGGAAGAGATCTAGTGGGGTAGGGGCTATTTTAAATTTTTTTCAAATAGTCCCCACATGAATATTCAAAGAGTATTCTTTGGTTCGAAAGAATTCGATTCAACGAATCGATTGAGGGTGGGAAAAGAACGAATTGATTGAATATTCGGAAAGAGTTGAATAAGGTACACTGAGAGAAAAGATTTTTTTAGTGGCTAGGTTAAATCCGAAATAACCTCGAAAAGAAATTGAAACCACCTAGAATCAATTGATTCAACCTAGAAAAAAATAGGTCCAGGTTAAAGTAACATCGAAAAATATTAATACAACCTAGACCCATATAGAAACAACCTATCCCGTTATTACCCGCCACAACCACAACCTGGAATAAAAAAGTGTCAACCTAGACCAAATGTGAACTTCACATTTGGTCTAGGTTGACATTGTGAAGACCTAGAAAATACATTACCTACCTTTGACTTTTAAGTGGGGTAACCTAGAATTGAATGATTTGACCTTCCATATAATTCCCCTCCATTAAAGTCTCGGTTGTACAACTGAAAACAACCGAGAGATTTAAAAGGCGAGATTGCTACTTTAGGTAACAACCCAGAAGAAAAAGTTAGACTTTCAGTCTCGGTTAAAACTACCATAGTACTACAAATAGTTTTAGGTTTAAACAACAGTGATTGTAATTCATTCAATAAATTCCAGGTTGTTTCTACAGTACGCTAAGCGGCCGCGGAGAGCGCCACTGTAGGCGGTGGGCGTTAATTCCCGTTGTCTTGGCACCCCTGCTATTTATCCGGTGGGGTTGAGGCCAAATCTTTGTCAAATTCTAATCATCGAATTTCTGTCAGTATGTGCAGTCATATTATGACGTCACATTCAAATTATTGTACTGTGATGGAAACAGAGACAACCCAGAAAGATAGTTGAAGTTGATAGAAACAACCTGCAATGAAAGTGGAGCAAACCTAGAAAGAAAAGTGGACCACCTAGTAATTTATTAGGACCAACCTGAAAAGAATAGGAAGCTACCTAGAAATTTAACTGGTACAACAGGGATAGTAAATGAAACAACCTCGTAAATAAAGGGACACAACCTAGAGAAAAAAGGGTTCTAGGTTAACGCGCCATGGCTGTAAATTGTTTGAGGTGGGGTGAGAACGTTTTTGTTTTAGGGTAAATCAACCGTCTATGAAAGTGAAAAACATTGAATACCAGGGTGAGACAACCAAGACATTAATGTTTTTAACCTAGACTGTAAATGGATGGAGGCGGCGGCACACACCGTGAACTTAACCTAGAACTAAAGTGTGGGGGTGGCGTATTTTAAATCTTGGTTGTTTGCATTTTTAGGAAGGTAACTTCACCAGTATTTTCAATCTAGGTTAAATTATATTCAACCTAGACTAAATTGTTCCACCCTAGAATGAAAACCAAAAAAAATCTAGGTTGGCAGCATTTAACCTAGAAAAAAATCGAAAAATAACCTAGAATAGACCCTTTTTTTCTCTCAGTGTACCTATCCCATCTGTAGAACAAATAACTAAAACAAATAAACGCTTGCATACGAGTCTGCAACACATTGGGGCATTTTATGTCTTTAGCCCCCCCCCATTTCCTACTCATTCACCTACCCTTGTATCTACCCACGGCTTCATTTTGGCGTTTTCTCAGTGATTTCTAACGTGGAAACGGATAACAACCAGGAGAAACTACTTAGTTACAAATTTCGTGATGCGATATCATTACACTAAAAAGTAACGTTTTTTTCCTAGCAACTCCGTGAGCAATTTTCGTAACGTTTTTAGCGCAACCTTTTTCCAAAAAATGGAAAGGTGCGCTCACCTCTTCGACATGTATGTTTTTTGTTTGTTTGTTTTTTTTTAGTTTGTGTGCCATAGCAAAGACATAAAATCAACAACAACAAAAAAATTCAACCTTATCGAAGGTGAACAAGCGAAATAGTACATAATAATATGCATTGATAATTCGGTCGGACTGATCTGAGCACCTTCAATCGATTTTTTTTATTATTGCGAAAATACCTAATGGGATAATCGGTACCTACCCTAGAATATATAACTACAAACGGCAGATACAAAAATTTGACCCAGCCGAACCCTAAAGGGGGGCTTCATCATTTTCAATTATGTTGAAGAAGCTGAAGGGCAGGTTATGAAATAAGTACGGGTCACTGAATCGACATTAAAATATCGTTTTTACGTAACGCAAAGAAGATATAAATCCAAATCGCTGGCTTAATTCAAGGTCTGAAGCCATATTCTTGATCCTTACCAGAAAGCACCCCCAGTGATGCCAGATAATTTTGGGCTGTTTCCCCTAGATCGACTTCGAATATCCCTAGATTGAGAAAAAAATCCGTAGATCAAGTTGGAAAATTCCCTGAAAAAATCAGTAGATTTTTTTTAAGCAAAAATTATTTAAAAAAATTAGTATTGATACTATCGCCCCAAAAACTAAGGAGTTTTTGATATTATTACCTATTTATTGATTAAATTGAGATTATTTTGCGGGGTTTTTTGTCTTGTCAGAAGATGTAGGTAGGTACCTACTCGTTTCAGTGAAAATTATCTCCATCTCCTGCCTCCACTTTATTATTTTTTATTTTTTGATTTTTATATTTAAAAAAAGAAAATTTTGTTTTTTTTTTTCAAAAATTCTTTATTTTTTACTCGAAAAATATTTAACCTCCTGGGATCCTTCAAAAATCCCATTTTTAGCCCCATGAAAGCCCAGTAGATCGCAACAGTGAAATCGGATCGTTTCGGGACCCCCAAAACTGGATTCTACGTCCAAAAATACTTCGAAAACGACACCTAACTCGATCCCCTAGCTAAAAGCCTTCAAAAAAAACCTCCCGTAGCCCCATAGCGCCCCACGGGTTAACCCGCCCAAATTTGGGCGATCGGACTGAAAACCTTGCCGGCACAACTAGATGGTAAACCAAGTATTTTGTCAAAATTTCAGATTAAAAAAAAATTCCTACTGCCCAAAACGGCCTGGACGGCGGACGGACATTTCGGATTTAGAATGTAGACCTCTTGAAACGGATAATGTCAAATTTTGAGCCCGATCCGAGTCGTCGACCTCCGTCACCAAAACCTAGGCGTAGGTATTATTCCAAGAATAGATAATAAACCAAAACAAAAAATGTTGAAAAAACATTTTTTGAAAAAAATCAAAAAAAGTGACGATGTAAAAAAAAATTGTTTAATTTTTTTCATTGACAAAAATAAATTTTTGCATAAGCAACCTACCTATATCAAAGAATAATAAACCCTTGTGTAAAATTTGCAGCGTTTTTTTTAAAATTTTTTATTGTAAGGGCCCGAAATATGCGAAAATGGGCTGGACACGTTGAAATTCCCTAGAAATCTGGAGAAGTGTGGAAAAATCCCTAGATTTGGGTCATTATCAGAAGATCCCTAGACGCTTCTGAAAATCCCTAGAAATCGGAGAAATCCGTAGATCTGGCATCTCTGAGCACCCCTTTGAAAACTTTTGCAGGTAGGTAAACTTGGAGCCGAAAATAAAAGTAATAAGCCCCTGTTGCGTCAGAAACCCCCGTTCTTGCCCAGTTGCTTTGTAATTGAAACTCTTGAAGTTACTGTAACCGAGGAGTAGAAACGTAACTTGTATCAAGATTATGCAAATTTGCAGAAATTCATAGACCTATCAAGCGCTGAAAATATTAAAGATGAGCTTATTATTCTTTTCATTTTTAAAAATAAGTTAATGATTAGTAAATTACTACGTGCCTTGTCCACGTTTTGCTCCTCATTTTGAGTAGATGAGTGGACCTGCCTTGAAGATTACCGTTCTTCAAGGCAGGTCCACTCATCTACTCAAAATGAGGAGCAAAACGTGGACAAGGCACCAAATTACCTTTAAATGGGATGTCAATTATTGCATAGCGTTCTCTATTACAAGGAGGTGTTTCTAATAATTTGGCATTTCCCAAACTCTTTATCTTCCTGCTTCATTTATTTATTTATTTTTTTTAAATTCCAATTCCTACGTTATGATCAAAGTTGAGAACAATCTCCCAAAGATTCAACAAACATGAAATTAGCTGACAAAGTAATTGAGAATCCATTGTTGTTCCATGCTGCACGCCGATCGTTTCACATAATAGAATCTAGCTGATGTGAATGGAAAAGAAAATGGCATGGAAAAGGTTTCAGGGACTGGAGGGGCTTCTGTTCTCCTCAACTTGAAAACAACCCTTGCTGTGAAGCTGTTTTTCATTCTGGGAAGGAGATAGAGGAGAGTAGTCGATTCAAAAATTCAATTTGAAATCGTGAATTGCTCATTAAGAATGAGTGAGTTTCAAAAAATAATTATAATTTGGGGGTGTGGGCTCACCTTTTTTAGCTCCGCCAGGCATGACATAGGAGGGTCGCGCCGTATTGGCGGAGGAGCTCAACCAACAATAAATTGTGGCGGTCGATGTTCAATTTACAGGTGAATCTCGTACTGGGAGCCGTTAACGTTTTTGCGAGGGAATTCAACTAGTTGAACGGGGACCGCACTTTCGATAGGCTGGTCAAGTTTACTATAAACGGAAAAGCTACTATCGCCTTGAGGGTGCGAAGCTGTGAAGGGAGGGACGGCCAGAGAGCGACTGGAGTTCTGATCGATAGCACCCTGGGACTATGCTGTTGCCCCATTCAAGCTAATCCGGGGGCGGAGGACACGGAAAGTCCCAAGCACAGTGACTTAGGAACAGCTATTTTAAAATCATTCATGTTTAAAAAACGAGGAATTTTGTACGTGTACCAGTTTGATTTTTTTCCAGACTGTCGCTGACGCGCGGGAAATGTGAACTGAAATGCAACCCCAAAAATGTATGAGTGTGAAGTCGTATAAAAAAGTAGAAATTCTGGCTGTAAGACTGCCTGCAGGACTTCATTTTTATGGAAAACTCAAAGTGATAAACTACCGACATGCAAAACACCAAATTTGGGGTTTCAGCAAATTGGTGCTCAAACCTTTCGAGTTTTGAAGACTAGGTACGTGGATGCGTACGTTGATTCATTCATCGTGAAATGAATTGAAATGAAGTTGTCAGACTAATACTTTTTGCTTGTAAGGGAAGAACAGGTTTCGCTACGTTCACAAGCAAAATTCATTCATTCCATATACAAAATTGTATATTTACAGCTTCAATATGTAGAATAAGAAAAAAGAAAAATGTAGAATAAATAAATAAGAAGCATGAAGAAAAGCAGCTACGAGGAACTGTGCCTTCCTGATCGCCCACTGGAATAACGAGGAAGAGTTGGTTGACGTTTATATGAAGGCGAAACCCTCGAGTGGGTGAATGACTACTCCCACTGAATTTTAACGTAATTTCCCTCAAGTGTGTCTTCGAAGTATGATTCATTATTCAGGTGACCTGGATCACATGAGTCTGGGGTAGTTTACCATAATAATTTATTTGTTATTACCTAGGTATGTATTCCATTTTTAACCTTGTGGAAGATTCATTGACACCCTCCCTACTCAATACGTCTATGTTGTGGCTGCAAATACTCTAATGAAGTGGAAATACGCAGATGATAATATTATCATGGAACATGCTTTAGCCGTGACCTAACTCCCCAAAAACGTTAGTCCAGGAGGGAGACGCGAGAGTGTCACGTAACATAGAAATATTCGCTTAGTTCAGCATTCTCACTTGTCTTACCGTATGGCCACTAGTTCAGCGTCCTCACCGGTCGTACGTTAAGCCACTAGTTCGGCGTCCTCACCTGTCGTACGTTAGGCCACTAGTTCGGCATCGTCACTTGTCTCTCCGTCAGGCCACTAGGTAGTTCGTCGACGGACAGTTACTTTTCCAACACGCAGGATGGGTTTCAATCCCGCGGTTAATAAAGGTGTTTTTTAATTTCAGCCGTAGGCTCTAAGCCAAAAGCATCAGAGGCCCAAAGGGCCGAGTTTTAATGTGACATTATCTGCCTTACTGAGTGCAACCAGATTGAGTTTTTACTTCAGAAGTTGGACCGAGGGGGATATTTGAAATAACTTATAGGCTTGCATTAAATACCAATAACAACACAAATAAAAAATAACATGAGCGTTGGCATCACTCAACGTCTTAAATGAGGGCCTAAAATTTGACGCCTGCGTCACAGAGTCGCGTTGGATTTTGACGTCAATCATTGACGTCAAAATCGAATAAGACATTCTTGGAGTCTTATAAGTGAGTGGGTAGGTGGTTGGGTGGGCTTCATTCCAGGGGTGGTTGTGATGATGTGGACGTGGAGTGTCCGTAGGGGATCTATCTCCTTAATTGAAAAGGATGGCACGTCACTAGGACATGTTTCCCGGAGTTTCTCATCCCTTCCGCCAGGTAAAACCTTCCCAGTCTGGTGGAAGTCAATATCCCGAGTAATGGATGTTTGAGGAGGCATTTCCGCCAGGGTTCACTGACACCGTTGTTTGATGGTAGTGGCGTGAGGAGTATTGGAGACCAATCGTACCAATGCCAGATCTTTATTAAATGTATACCTAATGCATTATGCAATAGAATTTTGAGACCCACCATAATTTTGACCCGCACCCCCTTTGTGCAACCATAGGTTCTTAATAAGTAATAACTGTTCTTCTGAGAATAATGATACATAGGTACATAATTTTAAATTGGATGTTCCCTGCATTGTGCCATTGACTAAACTCGGACTTCATTTAAAACTTGGTTGGAGGGGACTGTTATTTAGGTAGGGCTGCCTTATTTTGGTATATTATTCTTGGAATAATAGGTACACCCCTGTAGGTGTATTAGTGAGGACGAAAATTTGGATCGGCCTCAAAATAGGTACGCTTCAAGATCAGATCTGTAGATTCTGAAGATTCAAAAAACGAAATGTCCGTTCGCCGTCCTGGCCGTTTTGGGCAGAGGGCACTTTTTTAAATCTGAAATTTTGACAAAATACTTGGTTCACCATCTAGTTGTGCCCGCAAGGTTCTCAGCCCGATCGCCCAAACCCGTGGGGAGCTATGGGACTAAAATAGGTATACGGAGGGGCTTTTCGAAGGCTTTCGGCTATGGGGTCGACTTAGGTGTTGTTTTCGAAGTATTTTCGGACGTAGAATCCATTTTTGGGGGCCCCAGAACGATCCGATTTCACTGAGGTGATCTACAGGGCTTTCATGGGGCTAAAAATGGGATTTTTGGAGGATCCCAGGAGCTTTAATATTTTTCGAGTAAAAAATAAAAAACTTTGAAAAAAAAAATTAAACAGAATTAAGACAGAATTTTTAAGAAGAAGAATTAAGAAGAAATTTTTGCAAAACTATAATTAATTGATAGATTAAATTAAAGAATATAAAGCCGTGTGATTTTATTTTTCATTCTTGTTATTTGTTGTGTTTTGTCATTCCCCTGGCTCTACTTGCTCTGGGTGAATAAAAATATTTGTTATAAAGCCTAGTGTAAAATTTGCAGTCTTCGTACCTGACCGATTTACATTTTATAAATATTTGGCGTATAATTATTAATTTGCGCGTATTCGTTCATGTATGAAGTTCTTTTCATTCAATATTCGAATAGGTAGGTATACGTTCGAAAGTATCGAACGTCGCTTCCCTGCGGTCAAGGAGTTAGATTGCGGTGAAAAGGGCCAAACGTCAAAAATAGCAAAAAAGGGAGAACAAAGAATCGGAAATAAGCTATTTTTAGCCACGCTCGTTCATAAGGAGTGTGTGTGAGGGTGTGGTGGGGTGGGACTGTCTCTTATACTCAGTGGGTGGGACTTATCCCGCTCACTCGTGTACCTATTTCCCTGATTTCCATGAAATCCCCGTTTCTGCCAACAGTTAAATAAAACATTCCCGTTTCTACTTCTGATAACTACGGAGCTATACCTTCCTCATTCTTTTCAATCACAGGTTTGATGAGGATAAATTGTAAGATGTCATTGATAGGTACTATTTATTGTATTGAGACAATTTATGATTATTAAATTTTACTATGTTGGATGACTGTTATTGAACTTGAAGACATTGGTCCTCAGCAAGCAGTGTTGCCGGAAGCCCCCGAAGGAACATGGCCCCCTTCTTGAAACTTGGGCGCCCCGCATTTTTAAAATCTAAAATCTGGTTCCCCTTTTCCTCCCAAATTTTGGGTAGGTCTGAGAAGAACGATCAATGTCATTTTTGGTTTATTATTCTTGGAATAATACGCCTATGTTTTCGCGACGGAGGTCGACGGCTCCGATCGGCCACAAAATTTGACATTATCCGTTTAAATTTAAAGAGGTCTACATTCCAAAACCGAAATGTCCGTCCTCCGTCCGGGCCGTTTTGGGGCAGTAGGATTTTTTTTTAATCTAAAATTTTGACAAAATGGTATTTTGAAAATACTCAGTTTACCATCTAGTTGTGCCCGCAAGGTTTTCGGTCGGATCGCCCTAACCCGTGGGTAGGGTTGCCAACTCCAAAAGTCTGTTCGGGAGGACGTTTGGAAAAATTGGGGAGGACACCGTGTAAAAAGGGAGGACATCCACTCCAACATTGATATTTGCAATAATATATTATATTATTAGTTTTAAAAATTCATTATCAAATGAAAATAATTTTACTAACGTACGAAGGGCCGGATACAAAATTAACTGATGCACTATGTACACAAATAAGGCAAAACAGTTTATGTTTGAAAATAAAGATTTGTAGGTATTAAACCAAACTAGGAAGTTATTGACATAATATGTCAATATATTATATATCTACATATTATGTACCTAGTACACTCAGGTATTAAGCTAGGAACTATTTTAATAAAATTTATAAAATGCATTTATAAAAATGCATGCCTGCATTCAAATATCCAGGTATTGATTGTCGTACATGCACTTCAATCATATGACGAACGTCTTAATTTGGATATCACCGATGGGTTCAGCAGGATAATAAATTTTACATCGTAAGTTTAACTTTTCAAAATGGTCCTTTCCTTCTTTTGAGGGGACGTTCAAACACGAACAACGTAGACGAAAAATTTCAAAACACAAACAAAATTTTGAGATATGAAAAGAGAATTTTATTTATATAAAATAAAATATAAAACCAGAAAAATTCCATCAACTAACACGAACAAATCCTTCGAATCAAAACCTTCGAAAAATGGATTATATGTCCAAAATTACTCGGCAAATATGCGACCTCCTGGGATCCTTAATAAATCCCATTTGTAGCCCATTCAAAGCCCTATAGATCCCCACGGTGAAACCGGATCGTTCTGGGACCCCCAAAACTGGATTCTACGTCCAAAAATACTTCGAAAACGACACCTAACTCGATCCCATGGCCAAAAGCCTTAAAAAAAACCCTCTCGTAGCTAAATAGCTACCACTATGTCACACCCCATGAGATACAATTTTGTCACCTCAGTGGCAGCGATTTTCTCATTTTCAGGAGTGAAAGTTGGTCTGGAGTCCAGACTCTCCAGACTCTGGACATAAAGCATGCCAACGTTTTATTCTGTATGACGGCAGAAGCATTACTTTTATGAGTTTGTTTGGAGGCATGACGTTTCAAAGAGCTTATTCCACCATATTTTATAAAGAACGATTTCTTGCAAAAGGAGCAATACGCTTTTTTGGGATTTACCTTATCTACCCATGCCCATAGGTAATCCTTCTCCCACAAAAAGTTGAAAGAACACGCACGTTTAGAAGTCCAAGCCTTCAAACACAGGATCTTCCTCAACATCACTGTCGGTTTCCGTGTCCATTTTAGCACAAACTGTACCTCAACTTCTCCACCAAAAACTAAGCAAAAATCTCACAAAGTAATCGCGATCCATGTGAAGACGATAACAATCACCAGGTATTCAAACAAGAGAGGGCAAACTATTATAAAGTGACAGAAAAAGACAACGCTGATAAGAAATGTGATCACTCCTTCTTCCTCTTCTCATTTCTTTTCGTTCTGTTGCTTATTATATTGCTTGTTGAAGAAACATCAATTCACAAACAGAAAAGGGAGGACATTTGGGCGTCCTCCCGAGGTCCCGGGTTTTGGGAGGACAGATGACCAAAAGGGAGGACTGTCCTCCCCGGGGGAGGACGGTTGGCAACCCTACCCGTGGGGCGCTATGGGGCTAAAATGGGGCTACGGGAGTTTTTTTTTTTTTTTTTAAGGCTTGTGGCTATGGGATTGAGTTAGGTGCCGTTTTTGAAGTATTTTTGGACGTAGAGTCCGACTTCAGTTCTATGACTTGAGTTCTTTATTTTCCCGGGAAAATAAAGAACTCAAGTCATAGAACTGAAGTCAGTTTTTTATTTCCATTTCATAATAATGGAGTTCTATGAAGTGAAGTGTGCAACCATCCAAAAAGACGTAGAGTCCATTTTTTGGGGTCCCGGAATGATCCGATTTCACTGTTGCGATCTATAGGGCATTCATGGGACTACAAATTGGATTTTGGAAGGATCCCAGGTCAAATATTTTTCGAGTAAAAACAAATAATATTTGGAAAAAAACGTTTTTTCAAAAAAAAACTTTTTTTTGAAAAACCTTATTTTCCAAATTTTTTTATTGACACAGAATTAATATTCGGATACGTAACGTATATCAAAGAATAATAAACCCTTGTGTAAAATTTGCAGCGTTTCTACCTCAAATGCTTCGTTGCCTGGACTATAACAGTTATAGTTACTGTAATCAACGACAAGTCACAAGGCAACATTGTAGGTAATTATCTCCCTATCGTCCCCAATGGTATTGAAATTTCGCATACTTACTACTTATAATCCTACCTACCTACTATCCATTTTTGTCCCTCCCCCACCCCTACAATGTCCCTTTTTCGCCGTAATGAAGCCCCCTTTTTGAGTGCGGGATTCCCCTTTTCGGCCCTAGCCGTCTGGCAACATTGCCAAGGAGGTAGGATGATAGATCAAGGCGTACAGCAGATATCTCTAATCTACATTAGGGGCAAACGCTAACCCGCAAACGCGGTGTTTCGTTTCTCCTTGTCAAAGCTCTACGCCCTCAGTTCGCCCGTCCCTGTTGTTTGTGCAAATTGCATCGTAGTGAATAGTTTAGAATTAACTCATCGCGGTTCGGCTGGAAACCGCCGTGAACTAGCAATTCGTCAAGACTCCCCAAACCGGATTTGACTAGTCGGTGGAGTGTACAATGTTGGACAACTCAGTGCAGATTTTCTTCGCTCTTTTTGGCGGCTACGTCGTTACATCGATGCTTCTGCTGCGACACCCGACGATATTGCACAGAAAGAAGAAGATAAAATTCACCTGTCGACACATCAGTCATCGAGGAGGTGAAACTTGCAGTCCCCTAAATGTAACATTAACGAGAAATTACTACCACTTACTTGACTAGACGCAATACAGCGGCCAATTCTTAATGTCTTGGGTGAATATTTCGTTGGTGTGTACTAACTGGGCTCGTACTACGGCGGACCAAACTAAGTCCCTCCCTTTTGGTTATCTCTTGTGAATGTACAGAATCTGTACTCATTTCAAACACTTTACGAGATGGACCCATATGGTCTAGTTAGTGGGGATCTTTCGAAGAAATCCTACCTTTGTTAGTAAACCTCCATTCTGAAGCTGTTAGCTGTCGCTTCATTAAAATTGTTTCAAGATATGGACTGTTCCTTGCACCGATTTTTGCCGGTACAAGCAAACGATGTAGTGATTCACAACCTACACATTAGTGCTGCCATTCACAGTCACAATAGAGCTGAATTGACCGACCTGGCGTACTTGTGAAAAGGGGCCTCTCCTACCCACCGCCACCAGTTAGAGACGAGCAAAAAAGGAGGACCGTCCAATTCCGCCAGTATTTCATCCAACTCCGCCTGTTATAAAATCTGCCAATAGAATTGGCCCACCTCTTACCAGTGTTAAAGAGCTTGTGCCATATGCCATATCCCATATGGGATCTCCGGATTTCCTGGATTTCTGAATTCCTAGAATTCTGGATTTTTTTGGATCTCTGGACCTTTCCTGAATTTCTGGCCTTCTGGAGCTCTTGATCTCTAGATTCCCGGATCTTCGAGTCTGTGGATTTCTGGATCTCCAGATCTTTGAATCTTTTTCTGGATTTCCAAGATCTCTGTGCCAAAGGTCCAGTGAAGCCAGTCACCTATTTCGCCCTCCTTCTTCTTGTATTCTTTTGCTAACCCCAGTAGAGGTGTTGGTTTCAAAGGCTAACGGATCACTGGAACTGAGCCGGCGGAGATGGTAAACCCCTCATTGACCCGATAACGTATCGCTGGCAGAGTTGGAATGTTTTCACTCGCAATTAGACTTCGGCGGAGTTGGATCGCCCCCAAAAAAGATATAATTCTTAATTTAAAAAAATCTCGTATACCGATTTCAACATTCAAAAGCAGCTTTGAAAATCTACTGCTCGACGACAAATCTTACCTAAAAGGTTTGCCCAATTTCGCCCACCCCCTCCGCTTTTTCTGGAAAATCATTGCCATACATTTGAAAATTTGGAAAGGATTACGGTATCATGATATTGTTTCTGGCGAAAAACTGACACCCCCCGAGAAACCGGGTGACTCCATGGGGAGTCCCATCCGAGGTGAAAGTGATTTGCACTATGCACGAAAAGGAGCTAGTGTACAGTCACGTTAGACATTTTTTGGGGTGTTTGACGAGTTGATTGAAAAGAAGGTGTGCAGAGTCAATAATCGTGCCGAGTTGATGACCACCGACGAAGAGTCCGGCTAGGCGGATGGGAGAATCCCGCTCTTACTAATTGCGTACTTGCGTTAGCTGGACAGCAGGTGACAGAGACGCTAATGGCCACCAAGCTTTACTTAATTAGAGATTTCCAGGAGCTGATTCAGCTGGACTACCTCCTGCCACATGGCAAGGATGTTGGCAGGAACTAGCTAAGAGCCACCCAGCTCTGATTGGGTGTTTCTAGGAGCTGGTTCAGCTTTGCTAACTCTGGACAAATTTCAGGGATGTAGACTGGCATTATACAAGCATGCTCTTCGGAAGAATGGCGAGACTGGCTAATGGCCACTAAGCTCTGATTTCTGGATTGCCAGCAGGTGGTTCAGCTTGACTACCTCCTGACCTATAACAGAGCAGTTTGCTGTGACTCGATAATTGCCATTGTCCATACTTTTTCCTGGTGTGGGACTCTTTTGAGCATAGCCCCGAAACGATAGACGGACTCGTCATGCGTACCCGGAGAAAGGGTGCGGGACTTTTCATGCATGCGCCCGAGAACCCTGCGAGCGCAATAAAGTTGAACGGGGCTGCCGTCGTAAGAATAGATCCCCGTATGTCAATTTTTGGCCGAATTGAGTTACGGGTTGATTTCTAGCAGTTTTAGGGGCTGGTTTCTATCGGCTTTCCCAGTTTCAAAGTCGTATCTGCTCAGGAATGGCTCAAAATCGGCATCCGATTATTCAGTGAAAAGAACGTTTAGGCCCATCTCCTAAAGCAGAAAGTCGTATTTGGACGTAAAAATGTCAAAACCTAGAGACGTTGTTACCAAAAATCGAATTTCGTGGTTTCTATCGATATTCCCAGTTCAAAGTCGTATCTGCATAAGCAATGCCTCAGAAGCAGCATCTGATTATTGAGTTAACGATTTGGGGGGGGGGGGGGGGGGGATTTACTTATGAAAAACTCTTATAGGCCCTCTTCCTGTAAGGAGAAAGTCGTATCCGGACGAGAAAACCTAGAGACGGTGTTTCCCAAAAGTCGGACTTCGTGGTATACGTGGATACGAGATATATTCTTAGGATGGCAGAGTGCACCACTGGAACGCAGATGACAAATTCTATTTAATTTCAAAGTAGGCGCCGTTGAAGAGTCAGGTCGATTCAGCAGTGTAGGAGTTGCAGGGGTAGCTACTCCAATTCTCCATGGAACTTACAAGTGCAGCCTGTAGTTGGCCGTCAATAGGGAAAATTTCAACTATTCGTGGCTATTGCTTCGTAGTTATTTAGAGCGTGTTTCCCCTTCTTGTGCTTATCATCGTTGTCTACCATCCCAAGATGCAATTCTTAATTTTCTGTTTCTCTCTTGCTGGGTGGTGGCTTCATGCCACTCAAGGGGATCAAATAAGATTATTTCTGTGTAGGAGCTCGACGAATTAATTTACTCTTTTATCTCCTGAAGATCTATTTGCCGACGTCGTTGATTCGGTTGGCCCGCTGCCCTAACAAAATTGAATTTTCCTACATTTGCAACTTTATCACCATTCCCTTGCACGTCCCCTTCACCGAAGACGTAACCCTTGGTTGTTTTCCTATCGGATCCCTTGTTGGGGTGACGTTGAGAGCTCGAGGACGGGCTCTGGTCAAATGGGTCAAATGGCACAGTCTTGCATGACTGTCAGCCTTTCAATTGCCCACAAAAACCTTGTACGCCATTATCCACATCAGACGGGGTTTATTGTGCACTGCCGCAGCCACAAAGGACTGAAGGCATTCCCATGCTGTATTGTTCACTTGAACGAATAGGCTCGCCAAATCAGTAGAGAATGAAATAATTTTTCGGTATCGTTTAAACTTTTCAATTAACGATAAAAAAAAAAAAAAAAATCCAGAAACTCGTCCGTTCCTAATAATTATTGCGAGTAAAAATTCCATGGTCTTCAACGGGATTCGAACCATGGACAAGTGTCTGAGGCCTCTTCTTTCACTGCAAATTGGTGAAGTTCAAGTTTCGCAGCAGTCGTGATAACGTTGTTATTCTGATCGTTGGTGATGCTACGTGTAGCCGAATGAGGGAACATTGAACTCCCAGATGAACTTCATCTCAGATGCTGTTCTTGCTATTGGCACGAATGTAGCGTAGTTGTCCAACTTAGAACTTGATGTCTCTTGCGTGTTGGACCGACACTGTCGGTTCTGATTTTATTATTAGGGTAAGTTTTATGCGATTCCTACTGCGCGTTGGTTTAGTTCCAATACCATTCCTTCCGCGTGCAGGCGGCAGTATTTCTCGGGTGGTTTCATGCGCCTATTATTAGAGAGTTTTTCTTCACGTGCGAATTTTTCGTTGAAACGTGGGGAGCAGCGCCTAGTGCGAGCACTCGAAAATGAAAATGTCCAATGATTAGGAGCAGGGTCAAACAGAAAACTTCAATGCTTTCGCCAAGCTTTCAGCATTATATTATGCCTTCCTCAGGGCTCAGCAAAGGTCACTGCGAGACTTGCGTCATCACTCGTCAAAACCAAGGAACCAGAAACATCAACGATGTTGACACTTATTATTATGGTTTATAAATTTATTATTATATAATTTATAATAAATTAAACCCTTTATAAATAAAGAAAGGGTGGTGGGTGTAATAACACTGGCACTACAGCTTGTAGCCTGATTTACTATAAATAAAACGAATAAACTAAAAATAAAAAGAGAGGAAGCAGGAGATGAGCAATAAAAACAGATGAGAACAGTCAAAGAAGGCATAATTATATTATAATGCTGAAAGCTTGGCGAAAGCATTGAAGTTTTCTGTTTGACCCTGCTCCCAATCATTGTACATAATCTTTTCGTGGGTCGATCGCTATTTCATCGACAGAGTAGAAAAGGAAGGCATTTTCTCCCGGAACAACGAGAACCACTTCACGTTCGACGTGGGGGGACCCTCTTCACGTTGTTGGCGCATGCGCAGATAGTTTTTTATTTTTACGTTCCAACGTAATGATCAGCTACGTTGAAAACAAAAACTCGCTATTTAGGGATGGTTATCGAAGGAAAAATTATCGATATTGGATATCAATATGCATTTGGACCCGTGGCGAAAAAAAAAAAAAAAAGACAAACGGGCTTTTGGACAAAAAAAGACATGTCTACTCCAGCAAGGTACAAAAAGTCGGGAAAGAAATTGAAAGACCGAATTTGGAAAAGTCCAAACACAGCTAACTTGAAACTAACAAATATCTCTTTTCACCTTCTTCTTGGTTGGTTTATTGCTCTGTCACTAGTTGCATTGCCCTTTTCTCCTTCGATGTGTACTAAATCGATTGGAAGGGAATTGATAAGGCTCACAGGGACTTTATTTTAGAATAGGGGAGGAAAAGAATGATATATCGAAATAAAAATATCAATAAACGACAAATCAAGTGACGGGTATCGATATGAAAATATCTTTTCATTGTATTCATTCAGAATACCTTCACGATTTTTTGTAGAAATCGATATTTCCGGTTTATTGAAACCCATCCTACTAATATTGCGCTGTGTCCGCTGTTATTTGCTTCATTGTTATTCGATGGTTCAATGTCTTCAATACAACAACACCAAATACATTTTTTGGCACTCAAAAACATTCATCGAAAGGGGGTGTCATGTGAGGGCCGAGATGCTGCCGGATGACCGAAAATTACCTAATCTCCACCTTTGGGACCACATCCTGGCTTTGCCAGGCCGTGGTAATCTTGTTGACTTCTTCTGACGGGCACTATTGAACAGACGTTGAGTTGTTTATCTTTCAATTTTTTAATTTATTAATTGTTTTATAAGACAAGTTGGGGATGCCCACAATGAACTGTGACTTGTTTCTTATTGAACATGATCGAATTTCTTGGCCTGGTGAGTAACTCAAAAGACATTGAACTCCCCAAAATGGTCGGGGCATCTCTGATTTCAGATACATCTAGCCCTTTGAAACTAACATTAACCCACTCAGCATGGTAAATAATGGTTTTCGATGTTTAGGGGCGGGTGAAGGCTACGAAAATACGTTGAGCACGTTTAAAAGGTGAGGTGACATTTAGTGATGTTTGAAACTTTGGTAGATTTTTTTTTTCTTTGGTACCTGTGGAGATACTCCGCACCCGCATTTATCTCTAATTGCGTTTTGCATGATTTTTAATTTAATAAACTTAATAATCTAGCTGCATTGCATGCCGATGTTTTGGGATTTCGGTTCATCGCTTTGGGCAACAATAACACAACAGTTTTGCACGGATCTTTGTCTGATTAGTTGTATTGAAGGTCCTGAGGCCATACCGCACCGCAATAAGAGATGCTCCAATTGTTCAGTGTATGCTAATTGCCCACGTAGCTCATGCGGAAAAGATTGCAAGAAAGCGACGTCACACTCTAATGTAAATCCTTGTTTTCAACACTAGCGCCCTCTGATGTGGACACCTGTGGAACCGCGTGGAGATCAACGTTTCATCAATCTTTGTGTAATTAGCATAAACGAACAATTCGATTTTTAGGTAATTATTTCTTGACAAGTAAGTTTTGGATAGACTTTGATGTTTAGAAGTTTTGACCCAACTGCTCATGGACTCCGCATTCCAGTCCTGACCATCAGACTCGCTTTGGTTTTGGGAAAATAATCACATTTGTACTTACTTTGTTGCCTATTTCACGGTGTTCTTTATTTTCCATGGTGGTGGCTGTTAGGAGCAAAACTCACCAAGCTATGTAGAACATGTGAAAATCTGATTTCACAAAAAATAAATCTCAGCTCTGTGTCATTGTACTGATCGTACCTGGATAAGAACAGGTACCTACATGGTATGGGAACTCAAACTCAAGCTGATTGTGGATTCCTGCAAAATCCTCTTGAAACGTTAGCAGAGCAATTCTGGTTTTTTTGCAAAGGTCGATTGTGTGGTACTTCGGCTTACAGGAATCAAACCCTCAAATCCTGGTGCTGTGCAAACGCAAATTTGGCGTTTCATGAAACGTCTGCTGACCCCGATGATGCAATTTCACTCGACCCCATAGCTAAAACTCTTCAAAAACGCTTCCATAGCCCCTTTTTTGCCCCCACAGACACCGCGGGTTTGTGCGATGCGACTGAAAACCTTGCTGGCACAACGCTTCTGGCGCTGGAGAGGGTAGGAAGTAAATCCTAGAAATACCAGAAGCCTTTGTTGTGTGCGTGTTAATGTAAGTATGGTTGAATGACTGATTACTTTTAGGTACCTACCTATTCCACCAGTCCTCTGTGGAATCACCGAAAAACACATTCTGTGTCCTGATCCTTGATCATAACAGATATGGTGTCCCCAGTACAACACACCCCACAGCCACTTATGCTTAATTCATTCCTTCTGTGATCTCATGGTGGTCACTTCGTGGGACTACTTTTGGTTTATTATTCTTGGAATAATACACCTATGTTTTCGCCACGCGGGTCGACGACTCCGATCGGCCTCAAAATTTGACATTATCCGTTTCAAGAGGTCTACATTCAAAATCCGAAATGTCCGTCCGCCGTACGCCGTCCGCCGTCCGGGCCGTTTTGGGCAGTAGGAATTTTTTAAAAAATCTGAAATTTTGGCAAAATACTTGGTTTGCCATCTAGTTGTGCCCGCAAGGTTTTCAGTCCGATCGCCCAAACCCGTGGGGCGCTATGGGGCTAAAATGGGGCTACAGGAGGGGTGTTTTGAAGGCTTTTAGCTATGGGATCGAGTTAGGTGTCGTTTTCGAAGTATTTTTGGACGTAGAATCCATTTTTGGGGGTCCCGGAACGATCCGATTTCACTGTGGCGTTCTATAGGGCTTTCATGGGGCTAAAAATTGGATTTTTGAAGGATCCCAAGAAGTTCAATATTTTTCGAGTAAAAATTAAAGAATTTTTGAAAAAACACATTTTTGAAAAAAAAATCCCCCCAAAAAATTTTTTTTGAAATATAAAAATCCAAAAAAAAATTTTTTAAATTTTTTTTTATTGACAGAATTAAATGTCTATACAAGTAACCTATATCACAGAATAATAAACCCTTGTGTAAAATTTGCAGCGTTTTTCATTTGCCGAGTAGCCGATGTTCGGGCCATTCTAAGCCTTCGAGTTCTGATTCGATTCCGAACGGCCTGAATTTGCTCTGCGAACGAACCTGATGACTTGTGATTTTAAACCGTAGGTAGGTACATTTAATAAGGTGTTCCAATCAGGGATCCCCCGGATAGTTTGGAAAGAAGGTGAGTGTCACGCTTTCTGTTGAAGGGAACTCGAAAAGTCGCACTTTGATTTACGACGACTTGTACTTGAACAAGACTTCAAAAACCATAGTTTGCAGCGAGGTGGCTGCATGCGCGTTCGGGGTTTTGGATTATTATTCTTTGAATAATCAACCGATTTGGAGGTCAAACATTTTGATCGGTCTAAAACTCGATCGTTTGGGGTCAAGGTGAGCACGTTCGAAAAATAAGATGTCCGTCCGCCAAACGCCGTTTTCACTGTTGGAATTTTTTCAAATCTGGGATTCTGACGAAAGTTTGTCTTTTGGTTTCTGCTCTTAGTTGGTCCCGCAAGGGGTTCACCGATTCACTGTTTCAGGCCAACGGATATCCCTCGGTACACTACCCTCATTTTAGATTGCATGGAGGGAAGTCTGGCTCGTAGCCTCGTTTATTTTAAGGATGGAGTGTGTTGATACCCACATTACCCAGGATGTAAACGGATGACGTAAGTTCGAACACCTTGACGCGAACCCGATTACAGAAATCAGCTGACTGCTGTTCAACAGTCCTTCCCGAGTAACTCTGCCTCTTTCTGTCTTTGTGTCTTTCACCCACGTTCATATTGAAATTGGTTCGTTCTCGTCGCCTTCTCTGTTTTTATTTCTCACATGTTCCTCTCTCATCCTTACTTAATGCCCGAAACTAAAAGGAAAACAGACCTACCTCCTCCAAGAGCTGTTTTCTGAATGCAGTGCTCCCCGTGGTATCAACTCTTGGCAAGCGGTTGGAGGCAGCAAGGAGTGGTAGGTGTCAGGTCGCTTCAAACAGCAGGGACTTGGACTTTCTTCATCAATACCGACTTCTTTCTGGTACTTTCCCTCGTTTTGTATGCTCTATTTAGAGGAGATTACAAAGGAATATTAAATAATCCTTGGAAAATGAAACGGGTCAATACATTTTATTGACCTAGCAACCATTGCTCCTCCACCTTGAGGCTCCGAAAGGTAAGATGTGAGGTTTTTGAAAGTTCAGCATAGTGGACCGCTTCTGTGCTATTCTACAACACTTCAACATTACTCATGTGTAATCCACTTTGCAGCTTCATATCAGATTTTCTCTTGGGAGTAAATTCCTTTTTTTCGCACCGCCGCTTCCATGAATCCTTGTTGTCAAAAGAACCCCTCCTGAAGCTGCACAGTGTCCTCAGTACTCTATTGCCAAATGCATGCTCAGCTGGTGGTACTTGCTAGTTACAAAGCCATCTGGTGATTTCTCCCTAAAGTAGGAATGCTGTGTCCTCGATAGGGAGCTCTAGTTTCAGTATGAGCAGAGTTGAAGCATGTCCTATGGCATAATATTATTAACTAATGCGTTATCTAGCTTGCAGCATTTTCAATGGTTTTAATATTTTCAAAGCAGTTTTGGTATTGAAGTTGGTAAGTTATATAAATTTAAAATGATAATAAACCCGAAAGGGTTCATGTGATTGCGCCACAACCGCAGCGTTGAGCGAGTTTCGTCTTGTTTTATATCACTGTAGCTTATACCGGAAGAGGAGCATCAGCATCAGCATCAGCTAAATACGCTGCCTAATACACCTCTAGTGTTATGGTGCTTATTTCACCGATTTATCTTACCCTGAATCACGAAGTAGATTGACTTATTCAGATGTTTTACTCAGGGCACTGGCGATCGGGACGGACATGTTGGAACTGGATTGCCAGCTGACAAAAGACCGAAAAGTGGTTGTGTGTCACGATAACAACCTGATGAGAGCCGCAGGGATCAACAAGAACATCTCGGATCTCAATTACGATGATCTCCCGCCGCTCAAGTCTAGACTACCCGTGGACTTTGACCCTGGTAAGCGATAAAATTGTATTGAGGATAGGCTCTATAACAAAGTATCCGAGTCAGTTGCGGTTCATCTACGCTAGGTGCCGCTTGTTGTGTACAATTCATCATTGTGGAGTTACTGAGGCCGCCCCTTCACAGCACCAGCGTTTTGGCGAGTCTAGGGTGCTTCCCTCCCAAGTCCACACGCTCCCTTTTGGTCTCTCCGATTCAGTGTTTCCTCATCAACCCATGACTTCACTGCCGATAGCTCTAGCGGGGGTCTCTTCTGTTTGTTGGGCTAGCGATCAAGTTTGTGGCGGCTGGTGAAAAATTAGCTGCATGCCCGTTTGATTTTGCCCGCTGCTATAACGTCTGCAGCATCGTGTGGCTCAGCGTCGAAAATCCCACTCGACGCTTCTCGATTGTTTAAATATTGCATTTTTCTTCCCATGCTGTGAGCATATTTTTAGATTTGGAGTGTTTTTCGTAATGTGTTCTTCAATTCGAGATGAGGGACCTTTCCTGGTAGCTGCCCGCCACGCTCCATCTTTCCTGTTATCTGCCCACCACTGCAGCCCTTGACCTTTCAGTTCTTGTTTATGTTTCATTTGTTGCTTTGACAGCCCCACTGACCTGACGGGTCGTTCAGCGATAGATGGTAATGTAGTCAGTCTATATCTTACTTGAGTGAAGATTCTTGAGTGCTTCGAACTCCTACCCTCAGTACTCAAGGTGGGAGTATGTCGTGTGTGTGTGTGATAATGTGGGCAGAGATTGTGTTTTGTTGAGCCAAAATTTGTGCACGGAAGAATTTTCCTCGTGATAGTTGATCAGAATAATTCAGTCCAAGGAAAGTGTTGTGTCAGTTGTAATTAGCCGCAGTACCATAAACTGTCGATTTTCGACATCGAATTTCGTTTCCCTTTCATATTCTTCATTGGCGGGCACTGGTGGGCACATAACAGGAAAGATGCTGCGTGGCTGTCAGCTAACAGGCCCGAGATAAGATAATGACATTATTAACTACCTAATGTTTATTTAAAAAATCCCCTAAATTACCTTCAGGCTCACTAGAATTATACCTATTTTAGAACTACCTCTCAATTTGGGTCCACTGACTTTTTTTTAAGACAAGAAATGGAGTGAACTCTAAAAACAAACAATACATCTGTTAGCTATCTTGATAAGGCGTTAAAAATCAAAAGATTTTCAAAAAGTTCCCACTGAGTAGAATGAGGAATGGACCTGCTTATAGTTCGATGTGAGGCTTCCATAACGCTGAAAATGGGATCAAAACGCTTATCTCAAAGTTCACATTATCTATAATTAAATTATATAATCTATTATATATGGAAAAGTCGGATTGAGGTTGCGGCCGGACACGCGATCAAGTGTTGGGCTGGCGTGACACTCGCATCTCGCCCTCCACATTGGTCTACTCATTTCCCAGTCGGTGTTACTTGCTGTCAAACTCACTTGTCGCCTTCACGACGTCATGCTCAGCAATTCAAATGATACAGAACTTCTTTTGATAGAATCAACAACGTGATACGCCACAAAAATGATTTCCCCCCCCCCCCCCCACTTTTCGACTTCTTCTTCTTCTTGTGGTGCCGTCTCCGCTAGCGAAGGTTGGCGATCACTTCACCGAATCTGTCCCTATCTCTGGCCAACTGGAACAGATTTGCTGCTCGTGGAACCCCAGTCCACTGGCGAATGTTGAGGAGCCAGGAAGCTCGTTTTCGTCCCACGCCTCTTCTTCCGGAAATCTTCCCCATCATGATGGATTGCAGCAGCTGGTACTTCGGGTTACGCATGATATGCCCCAGGTAGGCGACCTTCCGGATCTTCACAGTGTGCAACAACTCGCGGGTCAAACCATTAGACTGCAAGATGAAGTCGTTGCGCAGCCTGGCGGTCCAAGGAATCTTGAGCATCCTGCGGATAAGCCACATCTCAAAGGCTTCTAGCCGGTTCATATCTGCCGCCTTCAGAGTCCAAGACTCCACGCCATAGAGGACACTGGAGAAAATGTAGCACTGAACCATCCGCCACCGCAAGGCAAAACTCAAAACCCGACTGCACAACACCCGTTTCATGTTACTGAAGGCCCCGCGTGCCACCTCAATACGGGTCCTCAGCTCGTCTCTCAAAGCCCATTCCTCCGTCAACGACTCGACTTCTAGGAACCCGAAATTCAGGTGCATGTCCATTCCTCATTAAAGACAGTTTAGAGGTGATCAAGTGCGTTTTTCTTCGGATACTCTCGTTATTCTGGGATTTGGGATTTACCTCTTTACGTCCGAGTTAAGAAACTGATAATTTCAATTTGTTCATAATTTGTCAAGTATTTCAATATAGTTATAAAGTAAGCCGTCCTAAAATATACGAATTGTGGTAAATTTTACCACGTTAAAGAACCAAACATGAATAATGGTGAGCTAGTTTTATGAATTTCCGTGGCGAGTAATAGTTGTGGTATGGATGAAGGCATCTTGAGGACCCAAAAGGGTAGAACCTTCATGCGACTTCAACGATTGCCAGTAATTTTCCATCTCGTGACGATAAGCGTCCGAAGAAAATCGAAAAGACTTCTTATCCCCATGGCACCCAGTAAACACCTGGCGGTTAATCAATTCATAGAGGTATTCACTTGATGATGCTGGCTAACGCGAACCGCCCACTCTCGGTCTGTAGCATAACACGATCGATTAGTGGCGGTCACGATATTATTACATACGTGTTAGCCCCTACACTTTTCCTCGAATTACATTCCCCAATTTATTGTTCCTTGGAAAAAGTTTAAACGGATATCCCATAGAGTTACTGTTATAGATGGCTAATACTTTGTTTCCTTTGTCTAGGGACGACTTTTTCGGGTTCGGAGAGCGAAGAAGAGAGGAAAATACCTCTTCTGCACGAGGTGTTCAAACACTTTCCCCGCACTCCCATCAACATTGACGTCAAAGTCAACAACGACTTTTTGATCGATGAGATCAACAGGCTCATTGTCGACTTTCGTCGGGAGGACGTCACCGTTTGGGGCAGTTTCAGTGACGTCATCACTAAGAAGTGCTACAACAAGGTGGGATTTCTGCGTGACTCCTCTTGATCATGAACTAGTGGGGTCAAGCATTTTGTACCGCGTATTCTCCGCATTGTAGAATGAAATTGATTATGTTCACCCTTGACTTGACTCACGATTTGCTAGTTTCTAAACCTAGATTGAATTTGTTTCAGAACCCCAAAGTGAATTTGCTCTTCAGTCTGAAGCAAGTAGTGCGTCTGATAGCGTTGTTCTATTCCGGTCTTCTTCCTTTTTTCCCCATCAAGGAGACGCATTTCGAGATCTTTCAGCCATCCATGTACCTTCACCCGTCGTGGTAAGTGCAACCCTGAATGAATTTATCTTCATCTGTTTGAGGGGTCCAAAACACTTAAAGTCTATTTGTGGTTGTCAAGTCATCCCAGTACGTTGATTGTTATTTCGTCGCTTAAGAACAATAATGGCCTATCTCAAAAACCTTGCGGGCACAACTAGATGGTAAACCGAGTGCCCAAAACTGCTCGGACGGACATTTTGTTTTTGAATTCTAGACCTATAATATAAAATTATATTTTCATTATATTATAGGTCTAGAATTCAAAAACAAAATGTCCGTCCGAGCAGTTTTGGGCACTCGGTTTACCATCTAGTTGTGCCCGCAAGGTTTTTGAGATAGGCCATTCTTAAGCGACGATTTGTAAAATAGTGTTATGGAAGCTTGTGGAAGTGTTTGCATTCGATGTAGCGTTGTTCTACATTTCAAATGGATAATCTGTGGGAGTCCCCATGTTGTTGTAGAAATAAATTTCAAACCATGTTACACTCTGACTTGTTGAATGATCACGTGTGGAATTCCGTCTTCAATATTGGCAATAGAGAGTTCCTAAAGCCACTTTTTGCCTAACGGTGATGAGTTACGGTCGACGTAACTCGAGATTTCGCGCATGCGCAAAAATAACGGTAATAACTTGCGTCCTTATGCCTAACGTCGAACGTTATTGCCGTAAAGTTACGGCAATAAACTTACGGTCTTAAGGATACCGCCGTTAATTTCGAGCAATAGAACGTAAATAGCGGCACTTTAAATTTAGCGTGACTTTTGATAAGACCGTATGTCTGTTACGGTCTTATGTGAAGTTAGCTTTTCTTTGATTCTCCCTAGACAAATCCCTTACGGTGATAAAAATTAACGGTCGACGTAACTCGGATGTTTCTTTAGGAACTCTCTATTATCGTTGTGCCATTTTGTAGTGTACGCTCGTTGAATGTTTTCGCTGTTACCAACAATTCTGATTTCCACGTAGGAGGAAGCACTGTAAAAAGTCGGATGGTCACTTCCTCGTGTTCTGGTCACCCCTTCTCGTACAATACGTCGACAGACTTTTGATGAACAAAACACTCTTCCAACACCTCAAGAAGCGGGGGATTCAGGTAAGAAGAAAGACTTTTTCGTTGAAACAACCGACTGTCCGAATGTTTTTCATACTACCAATTTTGTTTTAGACTTACGTTTGGGTGATAAACGATGAGACGCAGTTCAAAAAGCTGTACGACCTCGGGGTGACGGGTATCATGACTGATTACCCAACCAAACTCAAGATTTTCCTCGGACAGCATCCCGAGTACAGCATCAGCTCCGAGGACTCGTTTTCCACTGCTTCTGCCCATTGAATTTTGTTAACAGAGTTTCGCAGACGCAGCCGTAATCCACGCCGCCCCGAACCCATTATTATTTTTCTTAGGGACGTTTTTTGTAGATTTTCATCGTTTAATTTAAAGAAAGCGTGTTCGTTTGAAATTTTAATGTTCACTGTTTAATGGCAGAGCGTGTGGAGTTCAGTCATACTCAGTGAGGGGTTACCATAAGCTACTTTAAGGTGGAATGGACCAGGGGATCCAAATCATGTTTCCCCGCGGCGAAAATTCTTTGCATATTTTAGTTGGCAGGTATTACGAGCATTTTTACCCCAACGAAAAGGAAACTAGGGTTAGTGACTGAAAGCAGTGCGTGTGATTGATTCTATCAGAGCAATTCGTCTCGAGCATGTCAAATCCCACGGTGGTACATCACTACTTCTTTTCTGTTATACAGGGTCAGCCTGGCCTGGAGATAGGTGGCAAGTTCTTCCCTTTGTGACAGGTTTTTTAGAATCAAATGAGACAAGAGGAAGGTAAATTAAATTGCTTGTGAGGACTAGACACCTATAGGTGTAGGTGGGGATATAGTATAATATTGAGGGGGATGTTTGATTCAACCTTTTCTTGGCAGCCTACGTAAACCTTTCGCTTCAACTACTTGTTAGAGCTGTCTCTTATTTCTCGTTGTCTCGTCGCCCCTGAGGAGGGTTACTTAGACCACGCTCAAACAAGTAATACTAGAAAACGGGCCAACGATTAAGTGGTTAGGCTGAGATTCGGTACAGTCGATGAATTGATGGATTATGCTATATGGTGGATCGTCTTCAATTTTCTTGTCTCTGGTTTCCTTACCACGAGGGAAAACGCCGATTGGAGGCGCTGTCCTGATTTCCCGCTCCCCGAAAGGTCCCCCCCCCCCCCCCCCCTCCACCAAGGTGATCCCCAAAGATTGAGCGCTCTCTTCAACTTTGAACCCCTTAGTCCACATTCAGTTCTGCTCAAATGCTGGACCAGTAACAGTTTGAGCGTGTTCTAGTTCGGTGCTCGTATGTGGACCTGACTAGAACCGAGTGTTGTCGGATGCCTTGCCCGACAGTTGCACTGTGGAAGGTCAGTCGTGGGGTCTTCTCTCACCTGCGCACCCCTTCGCCCGATCTAGACTCTTTTACTCCTGGAATGGGAAAAAGCATGAGTACAACCATGCGGTGAAAGGCAGGACGTGAGTAGTCCCAGACAGAAACTACGTAAGTATACCCACTAGGGTGGGTCGAAAAAAATTGTTTTTTTTTTTTTTTTTTTTTTTGCACCGCTTTGAGATAGTCTCCACTGGAGTTCTCAAAGTGTTAGAAAGTCACTCCACAAAAATCGGTGCATAAAACGCAAATGAAGTGCCGCCCCAAGCATTATTAATTTTTAATATTATTTAATAGGTAATATTTTTATTCTTTAATATTTAGTAATAGAGAGAGAGAGAGAGAGAGAGAGAAAGAGCTCAGGTTTGGTGTAAAAAACTGCCATTTTATGCATTGCGACGATCTTATGTATAGCATCTATTGCGATTGACCATTATTTTGCAGTAGAAAATGGTAGAAAATGACGAATTAATATCGGACTTCTTCAATTTATTCATTCAAAACGAAAGTGTCTATTAAAAACCGAGAAATTGCGATATAAAGCAGAAAATAACACTATAAAGTGACCAATTTTACTGTTACAGCTTGGGGCGGCACTTCATTTGCGTTTTATGCACCGATTTTTGTGGAGTGACTTTCTAACACTTTGAGAACTCCAGTGGAGACTATCTCAAAGCGGTGCAAAAAAGAACCATTTTTTTCGACCCACCCTAATACCCACATGACTTCAGTACCCCCAGAAAGAAAGCACCTGACAGTTCGGGTCTCTTGACTGGGGTCTGACTTGTGTGGTTTGACTGGTCTCTCTCTCTGTCTGGTCTGGTTTGGTCTTATTTGAACCTCTGGAGTGTTTGTTTACACGTTCACTTCAACGGGACGGAGTCCTAACCAGATAACGACCGCATTCACTGCTCTCTGGAGGGACTCCTAACTTACTCCAGAGCCGCCTCGAGCAGGAGAGGGATTAGCGTCTTCGAATGGGGATGAAGGGGGTGTAATGGGGAACTGACCGTTCAGAATTGTTTAGGTGTACTCGCGTCATACTTTCACCTCGCTGTATGTACTCACGCAGCAACCACCTGAAATACTGAAGTCAGCTCCTAAGAACTATTTCGAGTGTCTTCCTCCTCACAAAGCTGTCGGCTCTGAATTGACTATACTACAAATTACTATCAAGGTTCATTGAGCGCTGTTGCCACTGTGGGACTCAACTGTTCCCCTTTTTTAATTATTGTTTTTCTAAACATACTGTGTTTCTGAAGTCAGCGGAGCTGGCGCACCTTCTGGTTGTCCGTTATCACTAGCAGCTACTGGTACCGGGTGGTGCTTCACTTACTGGCTGACTTAAAAACCTCTTATCTTTAATCCCTTGAAGAACTACTGTGAAGTGAACTCTGAATTAGGCAATATTCACCACATAATGTCATCAAGGTTCACTTGTATTTATGGGCTGTCGCTGCTCATCACTTTCCTTTTTTGACGAATTTCCTCGCAATACGCACGAGCTATTTCAATACTCACGTCTAATTGGGTTTGAATTATATATGGACACAAGTGATACACGTGATTGACCTTCTACTATTGACCAGTTGAAGATTGTTTCCTGATGGGTTTTATTCTCAGCAAATCGTGGGTGATGTTTCAACACAACTTAACTCAAGTTTTTCCCTACTTTTCAGGAATATTTAAGCGATGTTGCAGTTCAAAATTTATGCGACGGTGTTGCTTCTGGGAAGTTTTTATTTTTTTCGTGGCCCAGCCGTCACGCCATGGCGATCATTCGAACGGGCACAAAAAAATATGAAGGTTGGTAAATTCACTATTTTGGGCAAATCTTGATGATGAGTGGTGTTGGAATGCCACCGGCGAAGTATTGAAATGGCTTATTTCATGCGTTTTTTTTAACACCTCTGCATAGGGAGAACGCTCCCTTTTTTTCATTTCTGCATTTTCAACAGTTGAAAGTGCCCACCAGCTTTTCTCCACCTTCAGATAAAGCGCTGCATTCCTACAAACGCGGTTTCTGTACTCGTACAAAACTAATTATTAGTGTTTTCCTTACTATTTATACCACGTTTTTTGTGACTAGTTACCCTTTGGATGTTGTAAATAGTCGTTGGTTTGTTGGGACCTCATGACGAACGTTTTTACTGTTATTGTGTTGAATACTGTGTTCTGAATTGAGAATGAGGTTGTGAATCACATTTACCATTCATTAACCTCATTCCGCTCATCTCGCGTTGCATTTCATGTAGCATGGCATCGGAAAACATGCATACATTTGCATTTATTACTGTTATTAGTGCAGGCTTCACTGTGCACAATTGTTGACTAGCCTATCTGAAAATTGCGATGTAAACAATGTTGTGCATAAGGGAGACTGGCGGAAATCAGACTACACAGGGAAGTTTTATCATAGTTCCTTTTTTACAATCCCTCGATTGTGGTTGGTACACCTGTCACTGAATAGGTAATATTTCTCGGCTCAAGGTGTGAAAAGGTTAATTTTAGGATTTCGAAAAATGGGCGACCCGTGTCGATTAAATTCATCAGCCGTAAAACCTGATTTTTTTAATTATCGCAAAGACGAGCATCGAAAACTTTTGATAAACAAGAAGTGTAAGGTACAGTGTGGGTTTCTACTGAAGAGTATTTTGTTGACCCTTTTAATTTTCTGAAGTGCTTATTCTATTTGCGCCTCTCAGTTCCTGGCGTTGGCCATGAAGGACACATTATTGTATCCTTTCATGCAGTTATATGGGATGGCATTCTTTCTGTACAACCTCCGAACAGCTCGAACAGCATTTGCCGGATTTTCAAAAACATTTACCCATTAAACTGGTAGTTTTCTCAGGAAAAATACGTTTTGCACATATTGACGATTGGCACTATAAACCTAGAACAAAAAATTGATTTAGAAATCGGCTGAATTGATTGCAAACGGCAGTGTGATTCATAGCCTCGACGAATACTCGAAGATCTCTTGTGTGAACTCACAACGTTGCATGTGCATTATTCCTCTGTGTAAATATCGATTTACTTATTATCTTTGTAAAATATCGTGAATGTTGTTAATAATCTTGTTTTTGGTTAGCTGTCAGTACCAGTAGGTGTAGAATTGTAGAGAGTAATATCAACTCTTAGAGCAACAGGGTAACGTTAATCGATTGTTGTAGTTAGGATATCCTCTGGGAACTTATTGCTGGACGGTCTGTAAATTGACTCGGTCTGCGTTCTTCTGTATGTCTGTGTTCCAGTCTTTTAGACTGCATTTTGGTCTTTGAAAGTATTTGATCTGATTTGGGACACCCCCACCGCACAGCCTGTCGTGAGGGACGCCGACCGGACCCAGGAAAAGAACGACCTTAAATCGTAACCTTTAAAGGTGGGATTTCCCTGACGCGTCTGCGGCCCGCGGCGGCGGCTCGCGATTTCGTCATGTTTCTACTCAGCCGCCAGCCGCCGGCCAGAGACCGCCTACCTTGGCTTCAGCTTCAGTCGAGCGAGAATATTGTTGTGGACCTTTTATTGTCAGAGGAGGATGAAGAAGAGGGATTATTGATGATGGATAGGGAGCCTCACGCACCTACGTTTTTAAGACGAACAGAAGAGGGATTTTTTAACATTCTCATCGACTGCCACTTCAGATCGTTCTTTCGGTTGAATTTCCAACAATTTGACTACCTTGTTTCACTGGTGAGAGAAGACCTGACGAAAGATGGTACAGCTACCCATGTTTTTTCTTTCTTCCCAATGTCCTTGTAGTTTTCCGACTCACTATCATACCGATGCCACGATGTGGATGAGAAGTTCGTCCTCTTCGTGGGTGAACTTCATTTCAGACAAGCACACAAACGCAAACGGAAAGATAAAATTCACTCGTTTCCCCCGCCTCTCTTTACCTTACATGCTGAGTCATGAGCAGGCTCAATTCTGTGATTCACAGTCAAAGAAAACCACGGGGGGATATTGTGAGGGTTTGCATACCCCAGCCGCGAAGGCGCGCGGCTTGACTGCTCCCCCTACCAGTCTGGCCGCCGGCCGAGCGTCTCCCATGTAGCGAGTTTCAACCCCATGTAGCCGCTGAGACCGGCCGCGCGCCGCAGCCGCGCTGGGGAAATCGGTTCCATCTGAACAACACTGAAGGAGTGGGGAGCGTGACTCCTGAAGTGGCAGTCGATGAGAATGTTAAAAAATCCCTCTTCTGTTCGTCTTAAAAACGTAGGTGCGTGAGGCTCCCTATCCATCATCAATAATCCCTCTTCTTCATCCTCCTCTGACAATAAAAGGTCCACAACAATATTCTCGCTCGACTGAAGCTGAAGCCAAGGTAGGCGGTCTCTGGCCGGCGGCTGGCGGCTGAGTAGAAACATGACGAAATCGCGAGCCGCCGCCGCGGGCCGCAGACGCTTCAGGGAAATCCCACCTTTCGGCCACATTTCGTATTTTTAAAGCTTTCTTATCTCAAAACGCTCGTCAAGGACGAGGCTCAAGTCGAGGTCTTGAAAAAGCCCTCTCTGAGCTTCCACTTGCGCTCCATAGACATAAATGGGGGGGGGGGGGGGGGGTCAATAGTGCTGCCAAGAAATCGATTAGATATTTCAATTTTTCGATTATTTTATGCAAAAAATCGATTTTAATGTCCGATTTTAATTTAATATAATAGAAAAAACGTTTCGGAAAAATCAATTACGGTTTTTTTTTTTTTTTGTTTGTTTGTTTGTACTGGTTGCTAACATAGGCAGCTTATAGTTTGCACCATGTTGAGATCTTCCTTGAGTCAGGTTTTGCATTGGGGCTTCCTCAAATGAGAGGAGGTTCTAATATAATACCTACCGTGTAAATACCAATCATCGATAAGGAAGGTTTTTAAGGAAGCTTTACGTTATGGCTACCTCAAGCACATTTAAACAACACGGGCCATTTAGCACAGATTAAACTACTGAGGGTCTTGAGGGTCTAACGTAACAGTGCAAAAGGTTTAGGAAAGTTGGCAGGTGTTGTTACTTGCCATACTTGAGGTACAGTTACCTTACATTAAAGACAGTTCCCCCTCTTCACGATAAGACTGGTTACTATAGCGTTATTTTAATCCCCCTTCCCACCCTTGTTGTTATAATTCTCTAATATGGACAAATCAAATTTCCCGAGCTTTCGGATTCTAGTCACTCAAGCCCTCTGCCTAAAATGTCATGTTCTGAGTTTACAATATCATTTTGGGTTTAGGCAGTAAAATGAAGGCCAAACTAATGAAATTTCCAATTCTTCCACAAACCACACTCCCCAGAGGTTGAATCGAAACTCGTTTGTAACCAATCCGTTGACTATCCTGAGTTTCGTAGTAGTAATAGGCTTAGAGTGTACCACTGCCATTGTCCAAAATACTTCGATTATCCACCTTACTGGTCCCGGCCTTGTGCGATTTTCGGTTAGTGCTCCCAGCAACCAGTTCCCACTCATACCGCAGAAGGTTTATCTGGTATCTGAGTCGAGCTGAGGTGTGAACGGTTCATTTTGGACATGACAAACCCCCCGTCGTTGGTGAATATTTCAAGATCTTGAGTTATATTTATAGAAGAAAATAAATTAGAGCAACTGTGATAACAAAGACGTTTTCCATCTTTGAAACATTTTATCGTTACGCTCTTGTAATGTTGAAACGAAGAGAAAAGCTCGTACCTACTTTAAAAAAAAAATCTCGTACATGGTTGCATTATTTGAATCTCATAGGGCCAGTTTAGTTATTAGTTCGATTGTTGTAAATATCGATCTATCGATAAATCGGATATTTAAAAAAATCAATTTCATTGTAATTGATTTTTGGTGACTTGTTAATTAATTAATTTTTTACTCTTCGCACAATCTATAATAATTGCTGAGTTATTTGGAAGATCGCACAAATAAATCATTTATAGTGTTTATAATATTATTATGTTCATCTGCTAGTGTGCAGCTACTTTTCCAACTCCTTAGTAGAAGAAAAAAATAGGGGGTACAGTTAACTTGGTACATGCTTTACACATTTATTTACAAAACGAAGTATAATATTGACATAAATTTATTTACAAGATCGTTATGATGCAATGGCTAGTTTAAATCATTAGTGATCTGTGAATGAAAAAATCGTTTTGTGGTAGGTAAAGTGCACTATAATATAGTGTACATATTACATAAATGAGGCACCATCTGTACAGGGGGAGGAGGCTGACACTTCCCACCAGCAAACCAAGTTTAGATTAATACCAGAGAAGGTATGGAAGTGGGTTCCTGAAGGGTGCCCCAGTTCCCGCACCAAGGCCTGTAGGCCCGTTGTGCTGCCTCTTGTAGTTACTATGGTAGGAGTTCGGCGCCCTTGAAAAGGTTCAATAGTCCTCCTACCAGGTCCTGTTGCGTCAGTATCTCTCCCCAGTCCACTGATCCCAGGGCACGATAACCGTCTGCGCTCCAGGGCCTCACACTTGAAGATGAGGTGATCCACTGTCTCCTCCTCCTCTCCGCAGCACCTTCAGGCAGGTTCATCGTTTATGACCCCTGTCCTGTTTAAATGCTTCCTGAAGGTCTCGTGTCCTGTATACAGACCCACTAAGAATCTCAGTTGTGTCCACCGTAAATGGAGACATATATTCGCCCTTTTACGGTCTAACCCAGCCAACATGGTATGTCCATGCTGCCCTCGCAGGGGTTCTTTCCCATCTCCAGCTGTGATCTGATCTCTGGCCAACAACCTCGCGGAAAAGCGCCCCTATGATACCTAGACAGGGTTCGGGTCCTATAAGGTCCCCTGTCTGGCCAGGGCGTCTGCTTTCTCGTTCCCTGGAATGCCAGCGTGACCAGGGACCCATCTCAGAATAATCTTATTAGAGGCCCCTCACGCTTGATGGACTCCCAGCAGTCAACTACCAGTTTTGAGTTGGTAGATATTCCGAACCAAGTTATATGAAACCAAGTCCCAGAGAAAAAGCGTGTACCATGCTAAAACTTACGAACCGATTTGGTTAAGGGGTTCAAAAATGCATTGAATGTTTGTTATAAACTTAGAAGGATAAGTGTTGTTGTGGTTATTTTTGTCTTCCCTCTCGAAGGTTGTGGCATGATGAGTATGCTCCACCAGCGCTACCTGCTGGGTGTATTATTTAAATTCACTTACCTACTTTCTTTGATCCTCCGAAAAATATCGGTCTTCCATATTGTAAGAATAATATCAATGTATCGAAGGAAAAAATATCGATATATTTTAAGAATCCTTACTTGAAGTGATCCAACGACGGGTGGTTTTACCGAAT
This sequence comes from Pilophorus perplexus, assembly GCA_955831195.1. Classification (NCBI taxonomy): domain Eukaryota; kingdom Metazoa; phylum Arthropoda; class Insecta; order Hemiptera; family Miridae; genus Pilophorus; species Pilophorus perplexus. The sequence goes on from OY037016.1 coordinate 22,254,286, forward strand.
GGTTGGATTCTAAATTGGGACTCTGCCACGGCCTCTTGTGGTGAGGGGGGTCTCGCTCTTGATCTTGTGGTCCCACATTTTCTCAGATCCTAATCATGAATGTTTGGCAAGTCGATATTATATACCCCTCGTTTCGGGGTCATACTCTCATTGTTCTCAGCAAACCTTTCACCCTAAATGAAGATCTCAAATTCTTTTGTATTCATGTGAATATGAAATAACCTGCTTCATTTCTAGTCGTGGCACACATTTAACGGTCTAATTGTCTTGAGGTGCCAACGAAATCTGAATAGCAGGAGTGAGTTGGCATTTTTTACATTGTTTAGTGTTTGTGATTAGTATATACTCACGTGTGGAATTATCTGAATGGCATTCCATTGCGTTAGTCAATGCGCAATAACTCAACACCATATTGACTAATACAAATTTATAAAATAAATCGTCTTTTGATTTGTTCTAAACCTGTTGATGGGATTTATATGAATCCCGGCGAGATGAAAATGAAGGTAGGTACCTGTATGAATTCTGTGCAACTGGGCAAGTACTATGTTGATGTAAGAAAATTCCGTTGGGGGATAGGTACACCTAATAAAATACTTTTTATTTGGTAAAGAATGTAAATGACATACATGCATGTTGCAACAAACGAGATTGAGCAACTTCATTTCAACATTTCAAGACATCACCTCATGTGCTACAAGCTCATACAATCCTCGATTCGTTTGGTCCTCCACGAAATAATACATCTAGCATTTACTGAAAACATAGATACTGTTATGCTATGTGCTTCAAGCTCAAACGGTTACGGACACGTGTTTTTAATACTAGCGAACCTTAAAATAGCAATCAGTGGTCGAGGCTACATATCTTTATATTTTCTTCCCACACTTTCTTTCCGTTTTTGGTCGGTACAAGTGATTAGTGGGTGCTAGATTTGAAAAAAAATTTCAACTTTCATGTTCGAGCATTTCAAGCGAACTTCATAAAATTTAATACCTTTTCGGTCTCTGTTCCGGAATAGATTAATTACACGGAGAGTTTTTTTATTGTTGAAGATTCCAAAAATTAGGGAGCTTGGTTATTCAATCTCTGAAAATTTCTTCATTCTGTCCTCAACGTCGAATTCAGTGACATAAAAATCCCTACTACTAATTTTCCCTCCACCAAGTGTTTCTAGCGATTCGAATTGTTCCCTCTCTACAATCGATTTTGTCAACACATGATCGTAAGCATCATTTGAATAGTCGAATGAAAATGTTTTGACAAAACAAATTTTTTGCGAAGTACTCGGCGATGAGTTGGACAGAAAAAGAAAACCACAATGTGGTCAATGTCGTAAACGTTGAGACATTTTAGAGTCAATTTGTCAGAGATTAGGGCGAGACGATTTCATAGAATGGCACGTCAGTAGTGAGATCTTCGGCGAATTCTCGTATAACTCGGTCCATTTGTTCCTCTATGACTGGAGCAGCTTCGTTGAACACAATCCTCCAGTATGAGTTTATTAACGACACCACCATTGTTGCTGTAATTGAAAACCACGAACAATCAGAAATTGAGAAGGAAAAATTAACATGGGCACAAAGAAATCAGCTATTTAGGGCTTACTTAATTCAGGATAAGGGTCGTCTTCTGTCACCAAGTTGAATTTCATGTTTCTGATGCGGGGTTTGAAGGAGGCTTTGTCCACTTGCAAGTACTCAACGGCGTCTCTTACAACTACGTGTCCTTTGACTAACAGCATTCCAGTTACCTCAACTGAAAATGAGTTTTAATGTTGGTAAGATAAATGGGCTTCTTGAAAAGGTCAGAATTCAGCATTTCTGACAACATATTCGGATTCAGCACCCTTTAAAACCCAAAAACCCCAATTTTTAGTTCGAAAATCCGTATAGGTACGCGCTGAGTTGTTTTCGAAATGTTAGAGATTTTGAAATGAACGCCGGGCAAATTTGACGTCACACCTCGCCAGGCTGGGCGTCGAGTAGTTGGGCACTGAGCCGCCAGAGCGCTAAATAATAAATCTGAACAGAATCGGAAGAAAAACACTCGGCCCAGGTCGATTTTTGAATAACATTCTTTGATAATAACCTCGATGCTCAATTTTCGAATGACCTTCTATAATGATTAACCCGATTTTCGATTTTTTGGGTCGACTTTTCGCGTAGCAAAGTTGGCTGACTTGCGTAGATGAGAGAGAGAGGGATCTCCCGGCCAATCAAAAGACGACGAAGCAGCCCACGTCATGAACCCTCTCCAGACCTCGGAATTCAAATATCATATTTTTCCTAAGGCCCTACCTATAAATAATTGAAACGGGTTTTCTGCAATATGGACCCGTTTTCTTAACTTTTGAAGCACGACCTTTGCAGGAAAAACATTTTAAAAAATCATTAAAGGAGCTCATTCAGGAATACAGATGTAAGCTAAGATCAGTTCTCACGGAGGGATACGTTGAAAGCTCCATAAGAAGTAACGGGTTCTTCGGTCGACATCAGTTGAGCGGAGTAGTTGCCTTGCAAGTACAGGAACGGGCATACTAAGTCAATTTCTAGCCTGAGCGATGATAAATCCTTGACTTTTGCCCTGAAAGAAGATATCACCACTGTGAGTCATAAGGTGTCATTTTCTTACAGGTAACAGAAGTGGACACATACCTGATGTCTCTTACGACTGTGTTCGCCAAGCCGTGGAGGGACATGTTCGCCAGAGACATCCCCATCCTTTCGATCGGGAGAGATCCATAATAGGATGATATCTCTGGGATCGTCATTGGATCCATTTTTTCGTCGTCCGGTGCATCGTCTACAATGGGTAAAAATCATGAAGTCACTGCATGCACAAAATTTGTGGGAAAAAGTATATTAGGTTTCCTATCCTATTCTTTTTCTTTTTTTTAAATTTGCAATCGTTCCTCCCATGACTGAGTCGTGAAGAGGCTTGCAAGCAGGGCGGATAGGCAGGTCGGGCGATCGGGCGTCACCCGAAGGGCCGACGGTCCTGAGAGGCCGGTCGAAATTGGAGAAAAATGTATTCCTACAGTACTCGAGACAGAAAAGAAAAATTCAGACATAAAAGAACTTGGTTGGCTTTGTTCCTAATAGGGTGGATTGCAAGTTCAATAAATTCGTAATTTTTGCAACAAGATTTTAAAACAGTACAACCTCATGGCCTCATCGTATGCAAGACGTTTTTTTGATTTTCAACAAACTTATCGTAGGCTGGAGACTTATGGCCAAGGTTGGAGGAGTTTTTCAAAATTTAAAATTATCAAAACAAGGCTGTGGCAAACTCTGAGTGATAACAATCTGGAGAATCGTATGTTGATGGCTTGCAAGCAGGAGCGTCTGGCGGGAGCACTGAGCCAAGGGGCTTTGGCCATTGTCGTCCCTCCTCGCCATCGCCTACTGCTTGGTCCCTTCTCCCTCAACAGCATGCGTTTTGTGTGCGAGCGTTATTTGATCCCGTATTCTTGGAATAATACATTTTGGTATTTGCAACAGGGGTAAAAAATTTTGATCGTCCTCAAAATTTGTAATTACACCTTTCAAGATGTGAGGATTCCAAAACTGAAATATCCGTCCGCCGCCCACGACGTTTTGAGCTGTAGGAATTCATTCAAAAATCTGAAATTTTTGGCAAAATACTTGGGTCTCCTTTTAGTTGAACTCGTAAGGTGTTCTACCCGATCGCACAAACCGGTGGGGGCTCAGTGGACCTAAAAAGGGGCTACACGAGGGGTTTTTGAAGAGTTAGGTGCCGTTTCTGAACTATTTTTGGACGTCAAATCCATTTTTGGGCGTTCCAAAAGCAGTTCCTTGGATCCTGGAGGTTTTGAAGGATGCCAGGAAGTTGAATAAGGACTCATTTTTCGAGTAACCTTGGTAATTGATTTTCCGGGGTCCTTCATCCGTCCAAACACTTGACATGAAAATTTAAAAATAAAAAACAAATTTACCATGGGCCTGAGGTTGAGCCTAGAATTCGAAAGAAATTATCAAGCGGGGGACATACATGTGAGAAGGGGTTGAGGGGTGAAGATGAGGAGGGCCGGAAATGCTCAAAGCCTCTCGGGTCAGTGCTCCAGCCAGATGCTCCTCTTACGAGCCTTCTTTTTTTATTGTTGACTAGGATAAGGATGATTAAATAATTTTACTGATGAAATGTGCAAAATGCATTATAGCTTGAAGCGCTATTTTGTTTGCATAAACGGTAGGTACCAACTAATTCACATACCAAGCGCCACTTTTATTTGTTCTAAATACAGTCGCTGTTAGTTTTCTCTTTCAGCTAGGTAGGTATTAAAAGTAAGGTCTTTGGATAGGTGACTGTGTATGGTGGTGGAGGGGGTGGGGTAGGGCCGGTCAAATTGAATCGCCCGGGCCGGTCAAAACCGCCTATCCGCCCTTGCTTGCAAGCACCCATACTTTCCCATATTCCAACTCGATTGCGAGCCATGAATGTTAAGGAGGGTTTTGTTGAGTATGTTGTCTGGACTTGGGGAATCTGTATTCCTCCCGATCTTCACAGTTGACAATGCGGGCAGGCCCGAGGGCGTCGTCGGTGGCAGAAGGGCGCTCCATCTGGATGCTTTCAGTGAAGGTAAACACCTCGCCCCCCACTGCCACCAACACATCCAGTGCATCACATCTAGGAAGACTCCCACACTTAGGTACACTGGACATCCACACTGTGAGGTCGGTTCCCATACATACGGCTGCAGGAGGTTTGTGCCATATAACGGTTCAAGTAGCCCTCGTACCCCTTTCGCGCTTCGATCACTCCTCAATCCAACAATCCCAGGGTTAGAAACCTTTCACACACCAGGGGGAGGGTTAAAGTGCCACCAGTCGATAGGCCACGCAACTCTCAGTAGCACATGATGGGCTCGTAAACTGATGCATGGGCCGAAGGACTGGAAGAGATTCTATTGGGCCTTAAGGGCCACAGAAACAATCCGATTGCTCAAGGCCGCAGATACCTTGTACGCACTGCTCTCAAATATGGGGTGGGTACCATGCGAAGGACTCCAATTCTGTTAAAACGTGAATCACGCGAAGAGGTCCACATTGAACGCCAAATGTTTCCGCCATAAATGCAGTCATCTCTTCTACGGTCTATGCCAGTAATCATGGTGTGTTAGGCTGCTGACGCTGGGTTCCCTCCCTTCTTCGGTGGTGGTGTCTTACCTTTGTTGAGAGCTTCTCATAAGGTTTGCCCCAGCTTTGACGGACTGTGTGTTTGTCCCAAATCGACGGAGACATGAGCAGTTGAGATATATCTCTAGCTGCTGTTCCAGGTCGATCGGTAGGTTGCCAGCCGTTAGACGGGAACCGATAGCTCGATTCTGGCCAACCATTTGAGAAGAATCTCATTTTAGGCCCCCACATGCCGGATGGCCTCCCAGCGGTCGATCACCAGAGGACGCTCCTGCTTTCAAAGCGGCTGGGTCGTCTGAAAACGTGAATTCGCCTTCTTTCGAAGGTTTTCCTCTCACTGTCGAGTGAGCTTGATGTTCTGTAGCTAATCTTCCCAACGGGGCGGTACGTCTGCTCAAAACACTTTATTTGGACAACCACACATGATGGCTAACTAATGCGTACCAGCTGGTACACTCGGTATCAAATAACTCGGAACAAATGGTAACACACACGGTTCGGTGCGTTTGAGTGATTTTTCGTGACTTCAGAAAGGTCTACTCAGTAATTAAATGTAATTTTTGTGGTCACTGAGGACGGAGCCTAAATGTATGCTTCTTCTACCCAACGATCTGAAGGCCTTGACAGAATGACAAGCACACAGCGCGACTTGAAAAACGTTTAGCAGCACCACTTTTGGGGCTGTAATTACATGTTTCAGGCTTCTTTTGAATGTAGCAATCATATCATTACATGAGTGTATCCGGTTGAGGGGTTACAGAAAAATATAAACCAGTCACGTTATCTCTGCTGTATTAAAACGTGTGAAATGTTCGCTTGGGGAGGAACAAACAATTTAGATTAAGAGGATATTTGACTGCAGCAGCGCTGTGTCGAATCAGTGATTTCTTTTTGCGGTTGGAGGTGGTGGTATGGAGAGATGTTGACGGCTAGTTGCCGTGTTATCGAGTAGGGGAAAATGTTGATTTTTTACGAGCTATGTTACATGAGCACGCGAATTGACGAATATGATGGGGGAAGATGATCTCGACTCCAAGAAATTTGAAACCGGTTCGGGTCGATTTTTTCATGTATATGTGAGAAAGAGTTCCACGATTTGACATTAATTTTGTGTTATGTTATGGGCGGTGATCCGAAGGCGCAAAACCCATTTCACTATAAGCGTGGCAGGATGTGACGGCAAGTTACAGGATGTAGGTATGCAAAGTAACATCCCAAAGTGCTTCGCCTGAGGTGTGGATGAGAGGAGGCTGGTCAGTGTTTCCACTGGGTTCACCCAGATGAGAAACCTCCAGAGCTTCCCGATGGGCAGTTCTTGTTCTCCACACGTCAAATAGGAGATCTACTGTGGACCCCAAGGACGTGACCAACTTATGTATGTGGCGAAGCTGACGATTATAATCTCTGCAGGTTTGCAACCAAAAAGCTGTTTGATTATTTCCACCGAATTCATTAAAATTAGGATAAAATAATTTTATTTTGGTAAGCTGAAAACGAAAAAAGTACTGAAAAAAAATTCTAGACGTCAGGTTTGACCACAAAATGATAAATTTGTCCTTATAAGATCTTTTCCAAGAATTGGTCAGTTTTCAATTCGGCTGTATGTCACTATCAGTCTACATAATAACGAAAAAAACAATACCTAATTTATTTTATGAATTATTCATGAATAAGTCTGAGGTCAGCAGAGAAGAAAACTTCAAAATTACGGTTATTTTCGGATTCAGCACTCCAAAAATCATGAAATTCAGGTGTATTACCCTAACCAAAACAGCTTTTAAAATTTTTTTTTTTGTAAACCTGTGAAGGAAATTTTGGATTGTGGCTTTAGTGGTAATTTCCAGTTTCCTTCAGTAATTACCAGTAATTTCCTTCAGGTCCGAGAAAACTAAGTTTGTGGGCATTATTAAAATCCAGAAACGATTAATAAGATGGTTGTTGGCGTGGGGCAACAAAGGGTCACCTTCAACTCGCAGGGAAGGGGCGGCGCAGTCCACAATGCCTGAAAAGCGGAATATTCTGAGGAATATTTCAATGAAACTTGGAACAACTTTTTGGGTCGTAGAATCCCAATCTGAAGTCTGAACGTCGAAAAAAAATTTTGGAGCACCTTTGGATTTCAAATTTTGAAAATTAAGGGTAAAAAAAAAAAGAAAAAAGATTGGTGATCGTCCTTGGAATCGTGGAAGTACAATCCAATGAATTGGCAGAAGCCGTCGTTGCTTCCACACAATTTTATTAACTGTAATAATGCACCTCATACTAAGCATCGCACATTACATTAGTTGGAAATAGCTACAAGTGTACAAATAGGTAATTATATGTTCGTGATTATGTCTGTTTACAGTGGCTGATGATGGATCAATGTGATCCGAAACCGGTCCCACTTCTGTAACCATTATTACAGTTAATAAAATAATGTGGAAGCGACGACGCCTTGTCAATTAAAAAAAAAAAAAAACCCTTTTTAGAAAGGTTTTTAGTGTAAAATACGGTCTGAAACCTAGGATGTTCCATTATATTCGCAATCAGCGCAAAATTGCCAATAAGAACAACTCGGAAAATGTAAAAAAAAATATTAACCCTTAATAATATTAAATAATAATATTATTATGAAAATAGCTAAAAGCTTGCTTAAAAATATTCATTATTTTGGAAAAAGCTAAAAACGGTGCACCGCCTCGATCGTGACGAGTTTACTGTCTTCAGCGTTGGAGGTCGCCAACTTGGAAATAATAGAAGTCGCAAACTGTAAGAACTGTTTTGAAACTTCAAAAGTCATTACTTAACCTCTTCAGCTGTCCGGGAAAGTTGATTTCAGACTGTAGCCTGATGTAAGTATACTTTCTTTCTTTTTTTTTTAACCTTTCAGCATGTTAACAATTCATCAGACGTAGAAATGGAAGGGGAGAAAACGTATTTCCGACTGCATTTATGGATTAAATACATAACCTCAAGGTTGTGATCATTTACGGCTGCAACATTTTGAAGTTTCTTATTATGTTCATCGGTTACCTATCTGTAATATTCAACTTCATATGGAAAATCTACAATGTACTTTACTTTTGTGCCTAATACTGTGTTCTACAAGTATTTCCCATCATCAAACCGTTTTTGGAAAAATATAAATGTGACTAATTTTTTTTTTTTTTTTTTTGTACTATTTGCCGCGGCTGGACCACAGTCAGTAGTGACCACGGTGAATTTAAATGCGACATCTAGCGGCGCCGATGGGTATTGATCAGTATCAATCAATCGTATTTAGAATTGGAGCCGCTACAGTTTTCAACTGGATTCGCACCATTGGCCTCTATTGAAGGCACCACGAAGTGTTGTATAAAATTCCTTCTCGCTGCCACCATCTAAGGAATCCCGGTTGCCACCAAATCGTTTTTTATTGCTTACAGCCCAGCTCTCTAGTTTCGTTAAACGTCCAGCACGTTCCACTATACGAGGTACAAGTATCTATTGTTAGTCCTTATCTGATCCTACTCTCCCAGGCAGCTTCCAAATGATGAAAGACGCTCGATGACGACACACGTCGGGTCATTGTTGTACAACCCCAAACGACCGACAACTGTCCTCCGGATGCAACTGACACCACAAGGTCCGTTAGTGTCATTAAGTCCAAGGGGAATTAATGAGCCCATTAGCACTAAGCTTGTAAACAACACGAAATACCTAGAAAGTGCATTTTAACCATATTTTAAATCTTACCGTTTTCAAAGTTATGGATTATGGTTTGAACAGCGGATTGGATGCATTTGGTAAACCCAGGCGAAGACAAGGAACATTCCCGTGTTCGATTAACTGAAAAAGAAGACAAAGATGAGTATGAAGGGTGAACTACTTTCAGAAAACTGCATAATCTCAATTTTTTCCTGAATCACCGTCATTTAATGACACAACCACCTACCAAATTTGACGAAATAAAAATAGTGTTAAAAATATTCGACAAGTCGCCTTTAATATTTGAATCGATTTTTTTTTAATGGGAGAAGGGCGTTTTTGAAACTTTTGAAAAAACGTAAAAAAATGACCCATGACGTTAAAACGATCAAAACATCCAGTTTTCCAAAAAACGAAATACGTTACAATTTTTCAGAAGTTTTCCGATTTTTTCAACAAAGGGAAGTGAAACAAATTGCAATTTAAAAATCGGTCACATAGCAACTTTCGAGAAAAAAAAATCAATTTTTCAGAATTGAAATAATTATAATGAAGCTATATTTATCGAATACACGTAGGTATTTCGATGAATAAACTCTTTTTCGATACTTATAAAAGGTACCTATACCTACATATTGATGGTTTTTTTTTAAATGGAAAATTGGGAGAAAATGGAAAACTTCAGAAACCGAATTCCTCTACAAGCCCTTCATCAGACTCTCATTTAACGGTAAAATCCTTCAACCTCCCCGTCCGCCCCTGTATCCCTTTTAAAGCCTCGGACTGGTGTGGATCCCCCCACAAATCGAATCTACTCTCGAAAACGACACCTCACTCGCACCAGTAGTAGCTTATTAAAAGCCTTACACAGCATCAAACGATGGTCGGACTGGTCTAGAATCCCTCTGAGTCGATTCTACCAAAAACATTGCTGCGAAAATGACAGCCTTACTAGACCCCCTGTCAAAATCTATCAACGTTACAAGGTAGGTACTGAAATTGCTTCAACTGTTGATTTCAGGGATGTCTCTCTTGACATACTTTTAACAATCTTTTTTATTAAATAAATTTCACACTAAATTTTAGCGTCTCAACAACCCTGAAATTCCACGGACATTTCAACGGTTTTCTTCTAGCAAGAGTCAATGTTACGTGACTCCTTTCAATTGACCCAGAAAATGTAAAAAAAAAAAATTGAAATGGGCAAAAATGACACGTAGCCCGTTTGAAAACCCCCGATTCATTTGACCTTTTCGTCCAGTCCACTAATAAGGTAGGTACAGAGCAAAAATGTGGGCTGTCAGACGGTCAGTACCCATGTAATACTCTTGCGTATGTAACGTACTGCGTTGAGTCTTACTTGGCCATTGCCAACAATAAATGAATTCACTTACAAACATCATCACTATCGAATGCTGAAGAGAGAGAAGCACCCAAAATCAATACCAATCCATGGATGATCATCTTGCGGTCGGCAGCCATCGACGCAGTAAATAGTGAAAATGCGAATCACGACCGGCAATTGGATACCGATTAGTAGCGCTTATCTTGTCAAAACGACGCCCCCTTCTCTGGATGAACTTGACCAATATAATCGGAATACAATAGAGTTAATGCGTCCCTTGCTTAAAATCCCATAAGCTCCCGAATCTAATCACCAGGTGCTCAAACTCTACCGGCGAACGGGGTGAGACAAGAGCTCTTATGAACTTCTCCCTCCTACCGACATCTTCAAGACCCCCTCTAGAAAACCACAATGTTCCACTCCGGTAACGTTGACTTCAGGCAACAGGCCTTTCATAAGTTCCATCATTTCCTAATGATCATAACCGACCGCAAGAGATATCCTTGGTCAACGGATCATCCTCACCATCAACAGATCGACGTCTGACGTTTCTATACAATTGAACAACTAAATGCCACCCACACAACACACCTGATAAATTATTAGGGAAAACATTGCATGAAGATACCCACCCAACACACATGCCAGGTAGGTTGTTTTCGGGATTGCTCAGAAGGGGAGTTTGGGAAAGCCCCCAGCACGGAAGCCTGTAGGCTTATTGTGCTTTGCCTGAGCGCCCTGGTTCTATTCAAGGATGTTTATTCCCCTGACTAGGGTTTTTAGATTCTTGACTACGTGGTCGCGAGGGAATGTCCTCATGGGGGTATGTTCCCCAAAGAGGGCAAATCTGCGGCGAGAGAGTGTGTGGCGGTTTCAATATCCTCCTCGCACAGCCTGCATAGGGTAGATGATTGTGTTACCCCTATGCGATTCAAGTGGAATCGCAGGGGGGCAAAGCCGGTTATCAAACCAACCCGTCTTCTAAGTTCCCCGCGCTTCAACCTGAGTTGCTCGTCAGCATTCTTGGTGTTGAATTTTGCCACCATGCGCTTGCTGTGAGCGTGACCTTCGAGGAGTTGCCATCTTTTGGCGGTTTGTAGTGACGTCCACCTGTTGATGGCGCCTCTGAATTCAGGAGGACATGCCAGGTGGTTCGCTACACCAATAATGTAAGTGGTCTGTTGCCATAGACAAATTGAATCGGTCTCGGCTTCATTTTTACGAATATTCGTGAATTAAAAAGTACCATAATTAATTAATTTTTTGTTACGTATTCATTTTAAGATTCAATTAATTGAACTCATCTAGGTTCAATTGGTTGGACACGCGGGGTTTCACGTAAATAGATTCATTCTATGGCCAAAATTACAACAAGAGTCAGGAAGGACCCAGCAACTACGCTACTCGTTTCTTGCAAGAACAAGTCACCATAATATATACGATATACGGTATATTATACGATTTTTCTGAAATGATCAGTTTGATGTTCGGTGAAGCATCAGTTTCCCACCACTAACTAGTAGGTACTCCTGTCACGTCTTGAGAATGATTTGGGCCGAAACCCCAAAAAATGCGTTTGTGAAGTATAAATAATTTATAATATAAATTATTTATAGTTTTTCAATTTAGATTCATCCAGAAAATGGGAAACGCAGCTTTTATTGGTTAGGGTTGGAAGACTATAATATTATTATAGGTGCCAACATTCACTATTTTCGCCATCTCACAGTCCATTTGGCAGGATGTTTGCTTATCAGTATAAAGCTAGTAGCTCCATATTGGAGGTCGGAATAAACCCAAATAACGTTGCAAGGTAACATGAATAATTATTTATTAATTTATTAATTATAATTAATGTTAAATAACAATTATTGTTATTTCAGCCTTCTCATAAACTTGAGTCTTTTTCCTTTTTGTCCGACCAACCCCGACCCAACAACAATAACCCTCTCATGTTATAGGGGTTAACCTTGTTTGTTCAGAAGTACAAAGCAGATCATTACGAGACAGTTTATATGAAGACGCCCTGTTGGAGATGTTAATTCCTTTGAACTTGCGCGTTCTAGTGGTTGACCCGAGTAAGTACCCACTGACGTACTCAAGGACCGTCTTCAGGTCAGGGGAGCACTGGGTGAAGAAAAAAAGACGCTTGGTTAATGTATGGCTTAGGCGTTCAAAACGGTCGCAAACGGTCTCATCCTGAACCAACGGTATTAGTAAGAAAACCAGTCAAATGGGAGTTTTTCATTACAAAAAAGCCTGTGATTTTTTTGGAATTCACAAATAAATCTGTGAATTTTTTAAATTCACAAATATGCAATTTTTTTAATTCACAACTAAATATGAATTTGTAAAAAAATTACAAATTTAGACGTGAATTTTAAAAAAATTATAAATGATTAAATAAAGGAAAAAACCATCAATGTCAAAATCCTGTAAAGGACAAATTTTGTGAATTTAAAAAAAAAATTCACCGATTTACCTATTTGTAAAAAAATTTTACAGGGTTTTTGTAATTATTTGCATTTTTGAGGATTATTCACAATTTTTTTTGTGAATTTACTTTCATTTACAGAAAAGATTGTGACTGGGAATTAATTCACATTTACAAATAGGTAAAGTATGAATTAATTCACATTCACAAACAAAGCATGATGTACAATATTAATTCACAACCTTATTTATAAATAAAAACGCTGCAAATTTTACACAAGGGTTTATTATTCTTTTGATATTGTACAGAAATTTAATTGGGTCAATGAAAAAATTGAAAATTTTTTTGTTTGTTTGGATTTTCATTTTAAAAAAAAAATTTTTTTTTTTTTTTTTGGATTTTCATATTTCAAAAAATATTTTTTTGAGGGGATTTTTTTTTTTTTTTTTTCAAAAATTTTTTTACTTCAAAAATTCTTTATTTTTTACTCGAAAAATAATTAACCTCCTGGGATCCTTCAAAATTTTTAGCCCCATGCAAGCCCTATAGATCGCCACAGAAATCGGATCGTTTCGGGACCCCCAAAAATGGATTCTGCGTCCTAAATACTTCGAAAACGACACCTAACTCGATCCCATAGCGAAAAACCTTCAAAAAAACCCTCCCGTAGCCCCATTTTAGCCCCATATCGCCCCACGGGTTTGGGCGATCGGACTGAAAACCTTGCGGGCACAACTAGATAGTAAACCAAGTATTTTGTCAAAATTTTGCCATAATTAAAAAAAAAAAAATTCCTACTGCCCAAATCGGCCTGGACGGCGGACGGACATTTCGGATTTAGAATGTAGACCTCTTGAAACGGATAATGTCAAATTTTGAGGCCGATCCGAGTCGTCGACCTCCGTCCCGAAAACATAGGTGTATTATTCCAAGAATAATAAACCAAAACTCGAACCTCTCCGAGCCAGCCACTTCCAATGTCAATTTTACTCCATTCTAGTTTCATTTCGTTTTTTTTTTCATGTTACAGCCAAAAGAGGCCGACGGGGGGCGACATCCGCAACTAGATGGACAAAAATCCCGACAGTCGTCACCGGCAGCCCCACGAATTTATCTCGAACCGGAAGATCAGGTGACTGGATGAGCAGAGCGATATAGGTTTCGTCAAATCGGAGGGTTTTGCAGAATTTCAGTTAGGGCACTTGAAAACCCCTCCTCCTAGTCCTCGGAATGTGTGTTGGCAGATGGTACAATGGCGGGAGTGTAAACCCACACAAACAGAACAGGGACGGAACGTGTGGTCAGTACGTGGCCGTTTTGCCCCAAAAAGGTTTTCTGCCAGACATTTTATGTCTAGATTTGTATCAATACCTGATTCAATTAATGATCAATGTCCTGTACAGCTTCTACATTTTGAGCTGTTTTGAAGCCTGAGAAAAAACGTCCAGGCATTGCACCAGATAGTATGCTGCACAACGATAATGACAAGTGCTGCCATCTAGGAAATAGAGGTGAACTATCAGGAACCCCTCCTGCTGACAGCTCTGGGAGTTTAAATAAATATATCTTTATTGTCATCGGCAATCAACAAGTAGGTACATTCGAAAAAAAAGTACAGGGATAGGACAAACGTCGGAAAGAATAACAAAATCATCGCGTGTCGAAAAAATCGCCAACGGCATAAAACCAGGAACTCTTTGAGGGACCTCTTAAATTGGCGGAAGGGAGAATCAATGGGGAGGACAAACCTCTACACATGGAGCGTAAAATGGTTCATGACAGATCACACTGTAGTGGGTGGACCTCTTGAAAAAGTCCAAATTCTGTTTTGGTACCCGGAGTAGAGATTCCTTCGATCTGGTGTCGAAGTTGTGGCCGAACTGGTCCTCGACAAACCTGTCGCGATGTCGCAGGAAGAAAAGCACCACCTCCAGGATCCAAACAGACGGAAGAGTCTGAATCTGAATCGCCCTCTGCACGAGGAACTCGGCGGAAAGCCCAACTCGACTCGAACCGCTCGCTTCTGGGCCAGGAAAATGGTTTCGAGGTTGGCCCCTGAAAGGATGCCATACTTCGTTCTTGACATAAAAAGACCATGAGCATTACTAGCCTGGATGTTACTGGCCGAAGTCGCCGCAGACAGAAACTGTTCGAGTTCAATTTATACCTCAGCTCAGTTACGTGGCTTTTGAACGTGAGGTTCTCGTCAATGGCCATTCCTAGAAACCTGGTACTGGAGGAGACGGGAACGCTAGCATTGCCCAGCATTATGCGGTCGGATAAGTCAGAAGAGCCACGAGCCATGAACAACAGTTTGTCTTGGCCTCATTGAGCAGGAGCTTATTGGATAGAGTCCATTGTTTCAGAGTCTGGAACTTTTGTTGGAGCATGAGGACACCTTCAGTTTTAGAAGGGGAGTTTGTAGAATTTGGCTTCCATTTCCATGTTACGACCAGCATCCTGCCCCGGTCAGTAACAACAACAGGGCCACGTTACCATCCGAAACGGGCCTCAGTTAGTGATAGCAATAAAGACAGGTCAGAAACAGCAACATGGCCAGGTTACCATCTTTCACTTGCTCCGGTTAGTAAAGTGAGTTTTACTTTCCTACTACTTACTTACTAAGTCGTTTCCTCTTGTACCTTGCGGTGTCGAAGTTTGGCGAAAGGTTCTCCAGGCTGTACGGTTTTTGGCTGCTTGCCCCCAATTACTGCCCCTTTCCCTCAAGGCCCTCTTGACGCTGTCCTCCCAGGTGATCCTCCTTCGCCTCCGTGGTTTTTTCCCCTCCACACGGGCCTCTAGCGTCTGACGGGGAAAACGATCATTCTTTGGACAGGGCCAAGTGAATTTTACGTCAAGATTTTTGATCGACCTGACATGACGGGGCGCTAATTTGTTGATGAACCGCTTTAACCCAGCTGCACATTTATTCTCCAAATTTCCTTGGTCGTCAACGGGATTTGAACCCGTGGGCTCAGCAGAATGCAGCGCGAAGAAACTAACACCCAGAACCACTCGGCTTATCCGGCTGCCTGCCCCGGTTAGAAACAGCAACATAGCCAGGTTGTGGCCGTCCTCCTACCTCTTTCCTATCCCTGGATGCCGGGTGAACTACATAATTTCCCTTGACAAGCGGTAGGTATATTAATTTTCTTACAATGCCTTCCTTTTGACGGACAAACCGCGACTACTTCATCTAGCGCACCGTCATGGGGTCTTCCCTGTTCGCTGCCAACACTTCTCTCTCAATGTCTTCTGCTGATGCAGCACGCAATGTCCTTCGCTCAATCTTTACCCATTTTGTGCACATATAAAGGTTACCGTCCGTTACATGCCCACGTTAGTAACAGCAACAGGATCAGGTTACGTCGTAACATGCCCTGGTAAGGGCTGCTTTCATCAAACAGCCTTACAATGACAAAGTGGTTGTTTGCCGATGGTGCAGAGGTCTAATCCAATGAGTTTGGTTAGGGAGAGAGAACGACTCCTCTGCTGAATACTAAATTGTTTATTCAGGTAAACAATTATAGCGTGGGGACCGGTTTCGAGCAACTAACCTCATCTACAGCCCAGAGTGACTTGAGGTGGTTGAACGTACAATTAGTTCTGAACTAATTGTACGTTAAACCACCTCAAGTCACTCTGGGCTGTAGATGAGCTTAGTTGCTCGAAACCGGTCCCCACGCTATAATTGTTTACCTGAATAAACAATTTAGTATTCAGCAGAGGAGTCGTTCTCTCTCCCTAACCAAACTCATTAGCCTTACAATGAGTTTAACTTACCGAAATCTTCACCCCAACCTGCCAGTTAACCGAGACTTTAGAAAATTACGTTTCACCACTTCATTTCCGACTTTAACTCAGATGCTTTCGGTTACCGTTTCGATGCAGTGTTGCCCAAAAGAGCCATTTGTGACCATATTTTAGTACCTGGTGAAAAGAAACATTATTTAGTATTTGACAAAAGTGGACTTTTTTTGCGGTACAAAAACCGTATTGCACCTACCGTATCATAACACCAATGGACCCACCCCCAGTGGTCGTTTCTCATAATTTTAAGCTCAATTAATTTTTCAGGCTCATTTGGAAAGAAACGGCGAGAGCAAACGGGGCTCAATTGGCAGAAAACCGAGAGACAAAAAACTAACTGTGGCGGTAAGTTGACATCCTACTAGTGAAATGAATGAACGAGCGTGGCTTTGGGGGAATAGAAAGCGAAAGGTCGTTTGATAAGCAATGTTGAAGAGCAGCGTTGAGTTTGGGTGATCGTGATTTATCTTCCCTCCGATATACTCGTGAGACAAGAACCCTTATGCAAGTTTATAGAACCTACGAGGGAAGGCACAAATCAAGTCCTGAAATGAAAGAAGCACCTAAACATTATGGATATTTTGCCACAGCAAGGCCACGCCCATAAGTGAAAGCGTTCAGAATACTTGTCACTTATTCGCCAAGGCCTTCAGCTTCAAATGAATGCATTGCTCTAACCCTGGCAACAAATTGTATCTAATCCAAAAATCTACTTTAGTCCTAAATGGGCCAAAAAGGAATGTCCTCATAGCTGAGGGTCAAATAGGAAAACTTAATTACATGAGATATATTCCAGTCACCAGGTTGGAAAAAAGGGGGGTACCTTGCAAAAATTGAGATCAAAACGAAACGGGTTTGTTTGTGGTCGGTTAGTGATGTTAAAACCACATTTTTCACACCCTATTTTAGGGGTGGCCAAAAAACTGCGAAATTGTCGCACTTTTTTCGTTTTTTTGTTGTTGTTGCAAATTACGTGAAAACTAAGCACTGCACGACAAAAATCACGAGACAAAATTTAAAGATGATTAAATTCTGCGTCGATTGCACCCCATATACGTCAAAATCGGTCCAGCCGTTTTGCCGCTGTGGACTGTCCAAACAGGGCAATTTTTAGCAAATTTTCCCATTTTGGTTTATTTTTCTTGGAATGTTTTCGCGACGGAGGTCGACGACTCCGATCGGCCTCAAAATTTGACATTATCCATTTCAAGAGGTCTACATTCTAAATCCGAAATGTCCGTCCGCCGTCCAGGCCGATTTGGGCAGTAGGAATCTTTTTAAAAAATCTGAAATTTTGACAAAATACTCGGTTTACCATCTAGTTGTGCCCGCAAGGTTTTCAGCCCGATCGCTCAAACCCGTGGGGCGCTATGGGGCTACATGAGGGTTTTTGTGAAGGCTTTTGGCTATGGGATCGAGTCAGGTGTCGTTTTTGAAGTATTTTTGGACGTAGAATCCAATTGTGGGGGTCCCGGAACGATCTGATTTCACTGTTGCGATCTATAGGGATTTCATGGGGCTACAAATGGGATTTTTGAAGGATCCCAAGAGGTCAAATATTTTTCAAGTTAAAAAAAACAAAACAATTTTTTCATTGCCACAGAATTAAATTTATGCACAAGTAACCTATATCAAAGAATAATAAACCCTAGTGTAATATTTTCAGCGTTTTATTTTAAGAAAAACTAATCATTATTGAAAAGCGAATAGAAGAGGTCAGAGGCCAGAGTCGGGGGTTGGCTGATTTTAGCCAGCAAGGTGTGGCCAAGTCGTACATAAATGTGAGCTATCAGCGTTACCCAGAGGACACCGCGAGGAGGTTGCTCACGTTGTCCCCCAATATCAGTGGCATGAGCCACCTCGTCAAAGGTAAAAGGGGGGGGTACTTGACCAACCCAACTACAGATGGACAACTTCGTCCAGTTCTTTGATCTCTTCGAACCATTGTGTCCTCTTATGTGTGTTCAGATTTTGTCAAGGGGGTTATTGGTATGTGTAATAATGTAGTGAGGGGAGGAAATGTACTCGACCTCGACGTCAGCCTTCGTAAGGATCCCTTAAGATGAGTAACCATGGGAAACCATTCCTAAACATTAACCAATTACCCACTGTAGGCACTTCACGAGAGCTATCCTACCTTCTACCTACCATCTCCCTTTCTTCTGCCAGCCTTCTCTTTTTCCCTTTGATCCGGCTTCTTCCTCGAGCTCCTGTCCGCGTTTTTTGTTCTTCTGTTGACTGGGAAGACTCCGGATCTGACATGTATAAGCCTCCAATCACTGGAGAACTGTTGACTCCAACGCGATAGAGTTAAGGGAATTGAACCCGAGCTGATGCGAATATCTGTGAAATGTGAAAATAATGAGAAAAGGATCTAACTCTTGGTATTTATATGTAAAGGGAAACCCCTTCTTACAACTAATTATTAATTAGTTATAAAAAAGGGGTTTCCCCCATGTGACCTCCTCCTACCCCCCAACTAAGGGGGGCTTTCCCCAAATAGTCACACCTTCCTCACCATATTGGTTAGGTTACTGGAACAAAGCATCAAGCCGGTAAACGTTCCAGTCAGGAAACAGGCAGTATAAATGCTCCATGCAGGAAACAGGCAGTATAAATGCTCCATGCAGCAAACAGGCAGTAGAAATGCTCCAAGCAGGAAATGGGCAGTATAAATCCTTCGTGCAGGAAACAGGCAGTATAAATGCTCCAAGCAGCAAGCAGGCAGTATAAATGCTCCAAGCAGCAAACAGGCAGTATAAATGCTCCAAGCAGGAAACAGGCAGTACAAACGCTCCATGAAGAACAAAGGCAATATAAACTTTCCATGCAGCAAACAGTCTGTTCACATTCTATGGAGGAAACAGGCTGAGGACGTTCCATTTGGCAACAAGCGAAGACGTTGGAAACATGCGGTGATAACTTTTCACAGGCAACGTGCAATTTCCAATGGAACTACTTACTTTTGAGGGTTTCTCCTCTTACCAGAGGCTGCTCAATATCGCCTGACGCCAAACCCTATGGTCCTGACACTGATACTTGGTGAGCTTGAGGCGACGCATCGAGTGGGCGACCCTTCTGGAGAACCTGCCTGGGTCACCTTTCTGCGAACATGCCCATACCGTTGGAGCTTCCTCGTGTCCAACGATCTACAGCTAATTCTCCTTGAGGACAAAACAATAACTACTCTCCCTCAACGTCTTCTTACCTTTCACAATTTGCCGCTCCTCTTCACACCATTCTTCCCCCTCCATTGGCAGTATACTTTCAACAATAGCACTGAGGATGAGCTGTTTAGTTCGGCAATGGATTTCTCCGCCCCACCACTGACAGTTGAGAGCTTGAATTGTTCCTCTGGCTAGTGAAATCTGGGTTTCAATATCCGATTCGCACACTCCTGACTTGACAATGATGGAAGCCAGAAACTTGAAAGAATAGACAGTGCAGACAATGCCAACCCCAAAAACCTCTATGGCAACCTATGGAACCCTTAAAAAAGAGAGCCAAGAGTAGATAATCAGAACTTACATAGTCTTCATCTTGTCAAAGGGCTCATCCAATATTAGGCTTCAAATAGAGGGCTCACAAACACAACTTTCTTCGATAAAGACAATACAGTACGTAACTACTCTCCATCAACGTTCCTTCTCACCTTTCATAGTAGCTGCTCCTCTTCACACCATTCTTCCCCCACCATTGGCAGTAGCGCCAGACTGAAGACCCTTTGGGATCTTGGGGAAAGTTCTATAAATAAACTCACTAAAAGACGAAGATATTCGCCAAATTATTTGCCTTCCTGGTGATTTTATGCAGAATTTGGTGAAACCATTTCTGCAGCAACTCTTGTCTGGTGTGTCGCTTCGCTGCAGAAAAACTGGATTGGCTCGTAGACGATGAGAAGAATCTGATATTTCTTGGTGGTCTTATCATTCAGAGTAATGACGCTGATGCTCCCAAGAAGTCTGCCATCGAGGCTGAAATACAAAGTGACCGTTTAGCAAGGAACTCCACTCCATATCTATTTCACTGTAGACAATCAAACTCACCAACAATGTCTTCTCTGTAAATTCATTCAATGAAGGCAGCTGCAGATGTTGAGGACTGTTTCGTGGAGTCAAACAAAATCCACCCAAGGAGCACGAAGAAAGCTACGAAGCTGAGAGCATTGCTGCATCACCTTGTCTGGGGCGTCCGCAGAATCACTTCGCTTCACTGCAGAAAAACTGGATTGACTCGTAGACGATGAGCAGATAATACCAACATAATATGTTATATAATATTATTATGTTGGTAGTCTTACCCATCATTCAGAGTAGGTACCTACTTACTTACTTCAGTAAATGAAGCTGATGCTCTCACGTTGTCTGTCATCAGAGGCCGGTTACCAAATGACTGTTCTGCTAAATAAAGAAGAAGTTCATAAAGATGAAACAACCGCCATGCCTGGTTGTCATATTCCTCGAGCTGAGCACGGTCCACCAAACTTCACGGATGGACGACACAGTAAGAGATATTCAATTTGCACAATGTAGAAGTCGGAGACAACAACATTATGCCCACAACATCAAATATTGTGCCGGTTGGAGAAGCCAACACCTGGCTCCGGAACCCAGCGTGAAGAAACATGACAACCTACAGCAATTTGTTTCACCAACTACCAAATACAAGAAGAAAAGACAAAAACAGTGGAAACAACAACCAGGCCTGGTCGTCATATCCCCCGAACTGAGCACGGTCCACCAAACTTCACGGATGGACGACACAGTAAGAGATATTTGGTTTGCACAATGTAGAAGTCAGAGACAACAACATTATCCCCACAACATCAAATATTGTGCCGGTTGGAGAAGCCAACACCTGGCTCCGGAACCCAGCGTGAGAAACATGACAACCTACAGCAATTTGTTTCACAAAGACAACAGTTGTCTACCTAATACCCTAATTGCTTTTAGAAAAACCTTGGAGCCACTGGCATGCAATTTACTACAGAATAGAGATTGATGAGAGAATTTTTGAAGCCTACCACTTCAAAACACAACATTAGAGCTGAGTTGTTCTCTCTTGAGGAATTTGGGGGGGATACAGTTGAGTCAATTTATGGGGGGGGGGGGGGGGGGGGGGAGTCAATTTATGGTTTGTAAGCTGAGGCCACTAATGTATTGTAAAGTTATTGTAATTTTTTACCAGCTTTTCTTTGTACATGTTTTTTTACTGGTTTATGCAAAAAGAAGTAGGGAGTTGTGGGAGTTCTGAAGAATATTCTAATTCTAATGAACAACGTCTATGCCTACATGGGTAACTACTTATTGTTTTGTGGATTGAAATTATTGGAATTGTCTACTTAGTAGTTTTTGTATATTGCTTGATTTGAAATGACATTGTGTTGTAATGTGTGCGGGCATGTGTGTTGTACCTATATATAACCTAGCAACCTATAACATGTACTTCATCCTTCATCTTCATCCTTCATCCTCCAACTTCATTCTTCATCTGAAGTTCTTGAAGTTCATGAAGTTTTTGTATATTGCTTGATTTGAAATGAAAATGTGTTGTAATGTGTGCGGGGGTGTAGTGTGTTGTATATATATAACCTAGCAACCTATAACCTATATCATCCTTCATCTGAAGTTCTTGAAGTTCATGAAGTTCAACATGCCAAATGGGGAAAGAGACTAATTTCAAACAGTGGCTCCACAAAATGGCATTCGGGTTGGGTAGTATTTAAGCATTACTTTAAGTTCAGATTGTTCATTTGACAAATTTCGTTTAGGGTTTTTTTTTTTTTTTTTTTTTTTTGAAAACTTCATAGAGTAGAAAAGAATGAAAATCAAGTGAGAAGTGACCATCAAGTCACAAGAATATTGAAAAGGAACTTGAATGCCATCTTGAATGGTTTGACATGCTTTTGAATTGTACCTGGCTCGATAATTGTTGATGAGCATGCCTGAAAAAAAAAAGAATGAAATTGTTTTTAAAAAATGATGTGAAACTGTACAGCACGTTTCAACAAAATGTATGCAGAATTTACTCACCGAACAAACCTTGTCTATGAAGCGTTCAGGAACTTAGGAAAAACTCGAAGACCCCCACACCCACCCCCCACCCAAACGCCGCGAGACTTGGGAGCATTAACGGACACTCGCGTGTTGAATTGATGTGGCAGCAGCAGCAGCGATGGGGACGCAAGTTGTGAAGTCGACAAACGCAGTGATGGCCGAGGAGGTCTGCACGTCTCGAGGTCTTGATTGACTCTAGAAGTCTTCTTTTCTTCTCGGTGGTGTCAAAACAGGAAGTGTGTTCTTACACTACCATCACTGTGATAGCCCACGCACACAGACTGGCATTGACGCTCTTCAATCGTTACGTGCCAATGATAATATATACGCCTGACTGTCGAGTTCAATGCTACTGGTAATTAACACAGTAGAAACGTTCCGAGTTTTGTTTCTCTCTGGTTGGCGTACCTAGTCCCCCCTCCCACCAGAGCCTACCTACACAATCAGCCCCACCATCCAGATCGAACCAAACTGAAACTCCATCACTGTGCCAGTCCACCACGCCTGCGACTAGCATCGGAAGTTCAGATCCGTTTACCAAGTTTACCAGCTGTTGATAATTGGAGCTGACCAACCAATGCAACCTTACTCTCACAGTGACCACCCACTCACATGCACGGCGAATCACCATGGCAGAAGCGATCTCCAGCCTTGCTAACCACTTCAGCCACTTCATCCGCCCTAAGACTACCTACCTACCCGAGACCTAAAGGGACAGACTATAACTAACTTACAATCTATAATCCACGCGGCAGGCAGGCAAGGAGGCACAGCTTCGCAAGCTATCTAATAATGAATGGCAGGCTGGATCCTACGAGCTGGCTTATCCTTGCTGCGTACCACGTTTACCTACTAACCGTTTCACACATCCTGTTGACACCACCAAACTAGCCTACGCGCACTTAATCACTTAACACAACACTGCACAACACTCCGATGATGCCCAACGCGGTTGCTCCTATTTACGCTCCCAAGATCAACTAATTTCAGCCCAATCACTGATTCACACTCCACTTTATCTGAATGTTAGAAATAAATTTTGATTTTTTTAATAACTTGTTGATTCTGTCACCGCTGTTTTGGTGGTGGTGAGCCCTTTCAATGTGAAAACCTCATCTTCTGATCATTGATGACGTTATCACATCGAAAGCGCTCTCTGCCACCAACAAAACAGTGATGACGGGCTCAACTAGAGTATGTAATCACTGGCGGGCCCACAAACCCTTTACATTCAATACCATTATGATTTTTTATTCAATTTTATTGGATGTACATTGTGAATTAGTTATTTTCGATGGAATTTGGTGAATGATTTTGATGGCTTTGAAAAAAAAAAAAAAAAAAATCCAAAAACCAATCGCTTGGTGGAACTGAGGGGTTTTCTTTTGTTATAAGGTGTGCTGAATACGAATTCGAACGAAGTGGATATGAATTTTGAATGGTTTTTTACCGAAGGTACAGAGGTCTAATGTGGAGGTTAAGGAGGGAAATTACTCCTCTGCTGTTGTGGGTACTAAATTGAAGTGTGGGAATTAGTTTTGAGCAACTAAGCTCATCTACAGCCCAGAGGAACTAGAAGTAGTTGAACCTATACTGAGGGTTTTTTTTTTTAAGTATAAACCTGAGTACAGGTCCAACTACTTCAAGTTAGGTAGGTAGGCCTACTCTGGGCTGCAGTTGAGCTTAGTTGCTCGAAACCCATGTTGACCCTATAATTCCCCCCCCCCCCCCCCACCGAAATGAGGAAAATATTTGATTAATCTGAAATAATCATGATAAATAATTAGAATTTTATTTAAGATGCTTTGACCAAGTGAAATGACTCAGTATTCTATTTAATTTTTTGTGCTACAATACCTACCTACTTCAAAACGTGATTTTCAGTCCCCCTGATTTAAAAAATTTACTTCCCTGGACATCCCCCCCTTATACTACTTACTAAAAGAACAGACGATTTCTCTCCCTAACCTCCACATACGAATATCAAGTTTGCCACATCGCGAACTGACTGTCCCTTGCGGACACAATAAATGACAAAATTTGTCAGAATTTCAGATTTGTAGACTCTAAAAAAGAAATCTAATCGCCTAAAAGGGCTCGGACGGCGGTGGGACATTACATTTTTGGAACTTATCCATCTTGAAACGTGAAATGACAAATTTTGAGGCCGATTCCGAAAAAAAAGCTTCCTCTGCCTTGCAGACTCGGAAGCAAAACCCGAGAATAATAATTATTATGTTACCGTTAATGAATTTGATTAATTATTAATCAAATTCATTAACGGTAGAAAACAAAGCTCAACAAGAGAGACAGAGAATCCCTCAATGAGATCTATTTGAGGCCAAACTATATAAACCAATCGGGAGGGTTTGTAAGCTCCATGAATAGAGAATACCGTGATTGAGAAACAATAATTATTCGTAAATGATGAATTGTAATCATCAGTTCATACCAAATAAGTATTTTCGTCTAAAACGCGACAAGTTTCTTTCAATTTGTTACTCTCCTGGATGATAATATCACATTGTGCGATAAGTGGAGGTAATTTCAAATGAATTGGGCTGAAATTACATTTAAATTTGAAAAATTCCCCAACACAAACCTCCCCGTCGAGCTGGTGGGAGAAGACTGAGTGATGACGAGGACGGGCCACACCCTTCCCCGGCAGATCTCGTGTTGCACGAACCTTGCTGGCGTTCGTGTAAGGTCTACTGCGGGCCACGCAGTTCGATCTGGGGTGATGCACGAACCTTGCTGGTGTTCGTGTAAGGTCTACTGCGGGCCACACCCTTCCGCGGCAGTTCGATCTGGGGTGATGCGCGAACCTTCTTGGTGTTCGTGTAAGGTCTACAGCGAGTCAAACAGACATAACAGAGATTCTGTGGTTCCGCGAGAGAGGTAAATTTAGTAGGTAACCATGAATAAAAATAATAATAATGATTATTATCGTTAGTTAAGTACCTATACTAAATTTTTGACCCCCCTGGGACTCAACATTGCCCTTAAACATCTGATGATGCGAAAATTCCTTGAATATAGTGTATAAAGTGAAGTTTCTTTGATAGGTAACTATAGGTTGAAAAGGTGAAAAAATTAATTCTGTATCTTTAATATACCTAAATATTTTTGAAAAAATTAAAAAATTTCTTTACAACGTTTGGACAGATGTGGGGCCTTTAAAAAAAAAAAAAAAAAAAAAAATTGGAAACCGACACCTTAGGTATTAAACAATTTTTTTGAAAAATCTGAAATTTTGACAAAATACTCAGTTTGCCATCCCAGTTGTGCCCGCAAGGTTTTCAGTCCGATCGCCCAAACCCGTGGGGCGCTATGGGTCTAAAATGGGGCTACGGGAGGGGTTTTTGACGGTTTTCGGCTATGGGGTCAAGTTAGGTGTCGTTTTCGAAGTATTTTTGGACGTAAAATCCATTTTTGGAGGTCCCAGAACGATCCGAACAATGATTTATTGGGTTTTTTGAAGGATGTCAGGAGGTCATGTATGATGAGAATATATATATTTTTTGAGTAGAGAAAAAACACGTAGGTAGGGTTTAAGATTGTCGCATTTGGGGGCATTTTATTTATTCTTAAGATACAACAAAACCAAATGTTCGACAGCATGATTCATTATTGACTTTTTCATCCATTTTGAGGTTTCCTTCGATCCCCCAAACCCATCACTTTCTCCGTTGAGCCTTCCCCCAAAACCATTTCGATTTTGGTTTATTATTCTTGGAATAATTGATATGTATTATACACCTATGTTTTCGCGACGGGGGTCGACGACTCCGATCGCCCTCAAAATTTGACATTATCCGTTTCAAGAGGTCTAAATTCTAAATCCGAAATGTCCGTCCGCCGTCCGGGCCGTTTTGGGCAGTAAGATTTTGGTTTATTATTCTTGGAATAATACACCTATGTTTTCGCGATGGGGGTCGACGACTCCGATCGGCCTCAAAATTTGACATTATCCATTTAAAGAGGGCTACATTCAAAATCCGAAATGTCCGTCCGCCGTCCAGGCCGTTTTGGGCAGTAGGAATTTTTTTTTAAATCTGAAATTTTGACAAAATACTTGGTTTACCATCTAGTTGTGCCCGCAAGGTTTTCAGTCTGATCGCCCAAACCCGTGGGGCGCTCTGGGGCTATAATGGGGCTACGGGTGGGGTTTCGTGAAGGCTTTGGGGTATGGGATCGAGTTAGGTGTCGTTTTCGAAGTATTTTTGGACGTAGAATCCATTTTTGGGGGTCCCGGAACGATCCGATTTCACTGTTGCGATCTATAGGGCTTTCATGGGGCTAAAAATGGGATTTTTGAAGAATCCCAGGAGGTTAAATGTTTTTCGAATAAAAATACATAATTTTTGAAAAAAAAAAAAAATTTTTGAAAAAAATCCCCCCCCAAAAAAATTTTTTTTTGAAATATAAAAACCCAAAGAAAAATTTAATTTTTTTTCATTGACAGAATTAAATTTCTGTACAAGTAACCTATATCAAAGAATAATAAACCCTTGTGTAAAATTTGCAGCGTTTTTTTTTAAATCTGAAATTTTGACAAAATACTTGGTTTACCATCTAGTTGTGCCCGCAAGGTTTTCAGTCCGATCGCCCAAACCCGTGGGGCGCTATGGGGCTAAAATGGTGCTACGGGAGGGGTTTTTTGAAGGCTTTTGGCTATGGGATCGAGTTAGGTGTCGCTTTCGAGGTATTTTTGGACGTAGAATTCATTTTTGGGGGTCCCGCAACGATCCGATTTCACTGTTGCGATCTATAAGGCTTTCATGGGGCTAAAAATGGGATTTTTGAAGGATCCCAGGAGGTTAAATATTTTTCAAGTAAAAAATAGAGAATTTTTGAAAAAAAAAAAAATCAAAAAAAAATTATTTTTTTGACAGAAATAATTTTTGTACAAGTAGGTACCTAACCTATATCAAAGAATAATAAAACCTTGTGTAAAATTTGCAGCGTTTCCCCCAAACCCATTGCGTTTTATATTGAATCCTCCAAACTCAAGCGCCAAAATGGAGGAACGACCTGGAAATCGTCGGTTACTTCAAAATAGGATATCTGTATGTACTTTTGCTGTTCCCTCTAAATGTTCCAAATTTTCTCATTTCCAATTTTCAGTTCAACTTACCAGAAAGTCACACGTCACTGAAGGACTACCGAGAAAAAGCCGAACGGACCAGTGAAAACCGTCCTACTAAGCCGAACGTCGACGTAAGTGAAATTGACCAACCTGCGGACAAATGCGGCCAAGAGTGTCAGTAATACGTAATAAATAAAATAATATTTATGTAGGGCGGCGCCCTACAGCCCGATCTTGCCTGCAGGAACTGGCCCGCCAAACCCGCCTCACACATTGGAGGGGGAGCTTGCAGCCCGCGACCGCTGCGCCATCTAGCGGAACTGAGGACCCCGGTGGGCCAGCAGACAGGCGTCTGAAGCTCGAGGGGACAGTAGTTCCGATTGCATTCACCACACCCGCTGGGCGCTAGTGGTGCGCTGTCTAGTCGGAGCTCTTATCATCGTTATCAATTCATCCGAGCTCTTTTTCTCTGTGGTGTCATTCGCGAGCAGGCAAAAATTCAACCTCCACCTCCAAAATTAGGAGTCCAAATTGATCATGATATTGAAGTTGCCACTGACACCCTGATTCTCTCGACTGCTGCCGAAATCGCCGAGTGGAAGACTCAATTTGAAGCTGAAGACCAGAATCGTTTAGTTCCCATACAAGTCTCATCATCATGAATGCCATGAGGGCCGATATTAAAATCGGCCTTATAAGAGAAATTCTTCATTCGCGTGTTAAGATTTTTTGAAGTACGTTTCAGGAGAGTAATTTCACTTTTTTCCACGTTGTCAATTTTCCGCAATATAGTCGTGTGGGGCATCGCTTTTAATTGTATTTTGAAGTTGAATATTACTGTACCTGTACCCATTACAAAACCCCTTCTCCGCCGAAACATTTTTCCCTTCGCTATGAATGCAAATATAAAAACAAAGAATAACGCTGAAAACCCTAATTGTGATGATTTTTAATCACCTTTAGGCTCGAAAATATACTTGACCGGGGTATCTTTTTCAAGGTATTTTGAACGCTCGGTTGATTGACAAGAGCCCATTTTCAAATGTGAAATTGACAAAAATGGTTGTCCCGGATCAACCCTAAAAATCCGCAGATCTACGGATTTATCTGTGGCGTTGGATTGATTGACGCGCCGAGCCGGTGTGGTGAGTGAAAACGGAACTACTGTCCCCTCGAGCTTCAGACGCCTGTGGCCAGCAGGGATCAGTCAGTCGCCGTGAGGCAGCCGAACAGTGAAGAACCTGTGTCGTTGGGCTCGTATTTTTCCCGCTAAGACGACGTTGCGACGTACCGATTGGTCGGAACGCATACCGACATTTTTTGTGCTAAGTGCAGTTGTTGATACCGAGTTAAGGTGGAACAGTAGAACAGTGAACAGTTCAGTGCTAAGGATTTTCGGCGCAAGTTTTCGTTTTGTTTTCCCACCGGCGTTCGAGTAAAGTGAAGCGCCGTTTTCTCCCGTTCTCCCCCCTTCGCCTTGCCCACACAGCCTTCGGGTTTGCGGAAATTGCAACTCCTGGGATTCGACCGAAACAGCAAATTGGTGACGACGCTACTGCAAAAACCCGACTTCGGATTTCCACCAGAGTGACCTCCTCTCACCTCGACCTGCACGGTAATGCACTCCCAAGTTGTCAATTTATCTCCTCCTGACTACCCCCAGTAAATATCCAGCTGACAGCAAGTAGTTAGTTTTCCCCCTGATTTTCGACTTTTTGGTTATTCTTCGAGTTGTAGGTATAATTTTGAGACGTCACAAGACGATTTATTTTGACGACGGCGCTATCGCCGAACCAGAGTAGGAATTTGGTTTATTGTAATATTCTTCC
Source organism: Pilophorus perplexus (assembly GCA_955831195.1). NCBI lineage: Eukaryota > Metazoa > Arthropoda > Insecta > Hemiptera > Miridae > Pilophorus > Pilophorus perplexus. The sequence continues at coordinate 22,283,677 of OY037016.1, forward strand.
GACAGAAGTTGTGTCGCGTATTTCCCTTAATTATTTCACCCCATTTTAGTAGGGGATTTTCACCTAGTTTTATAAGTTTTTACCCCGATTTGTTAGGGGAGTTTAGCCAGTTTCTCTACTAATTTGTGACGTTGGAACGCGGATTCTTCTCATTTCTCTCCCCCTTTCATTATCAAATTGTTTAGGGAACTTTTTCACTCGACGTCCCGTCATAACACGTCCCGACGTCCTGTCGCAACGCGTCCCGACGTCCCGACGTCCTGTCACCACGCGTCCCGACGTTCCGACGTCCCGTCATAACCCGTCCCGACGTCCCATCGCAACGCGTCCCGACGTCCCGACAATCCAACGTTCCGGCGTCACGACGTCACGACTAAGACCATTTAATTTTGTGATCTAAATCATATTGTAATATTTCCGTTCAAATCCCAATATTCTCCGCACATATTTTACTTGCAGTTATAATTTTCCTATAATATAATTTGTCACCAACAGACCGAGTTATTATTCACCTGACACCAAGTGGGTTTGAAGTTGAACAGAATAAGGAGACAGAGAGAGCCCAGAAATCGGCCATAATAATTTTCATTTGCAGTGATAATTTCAAGTTAGTTAGGCCAGGATTAGAATATTTTCAGCTTATCCAGGAAGACGACAATTATATGTGAGTATTTGGTTGACGCTACCCAGCCAGCTGCTTACATTTAGATGGTCGCCGAAGACAAAACCAGCCGAGCCCGTACCAAAGAAGCTTCTCGCCACGCTGTGACGTCCGTGGAGGTAAATATTGCTCGTAAAAACGTATGATTCCCTTCAAGCGTTCCTCAACTGTTGTCCTTTTCTAAGCTGTCTCACCGCTCCGCTCAGGTTACGGAAAGCGAAATGAATGCGTTGAAGCACAAGCAGCAGCAAAATTTGGAAGAGCGCGTACCGAAAGTCAACGTCCTCACGAAGGTGAACTCAAATTGAGAGATCTAATTCCTTTTTATTGACATTTGTGAGGCGGGCTCAGCCCCCGTAAAGTCCCTGTTTATATGTTTTTCGACAATAAAGAAGTCAATTACAGTTACAGGAAAAGAACACAGCTGAAGAGCGAACTCCGAGACGTGAAAACGACGCACATCAACACACTTCACGAAGAGTAAGTCGACGATTTGAACCCAAAGGGCAGTTAGGAAAGAAGGTCTTGACAGCGAATGATTGACGCTCTCTCGTCCAAAGCATGACAACTAGCTGGGATGACAAAACTTGGGGGGCCTCCTTCAGATAACTCTCTCCCACCATTCTCTATGAGATCAAAATCGTAGTGATTGAATTCATTTTACAGACGAGTGACGTTCCAAAACCGTTGGGTGAAGTGAAATACCAGCGTGCACCCTGCGAGGACCCTAATGTGAGGAGAAGGCCGGCGACTGAGCAGACACTCCGGAGTCCCAGTCAGGGGAGAACTTTGGAAGAGCGTTATAAGAAGGTAACTCCAACCAGGGGATGCGCAAGGGAAGGAAGAGCAAGTTCTCTTTAGAACTGTACTTTTGCCCTTCTTTTGCTTGCTACTGTTACACTCAGGGGATGAAATTGAGTGATTTTTGGTTTATTATTCTTGGAATAATACACCTATGTAATCGCGACGGAGGTCGACGACTCCGATCAGCCTCAAAATTTGACATTATCCGTTTCAAGAGTTCTAGATTCTAAAACCGAAATGTCCGTCACCCGTCTGGGCCGTTTTGGGCAGTAGGAATTTTTTTTAAAATCTGAAATTTTGACAAAATACTCGGTTTACCATCTAGTTATGCCCGCAAGGTTTTCAGATCGATCGCCCAAACCCGTGGGGCGCTGTGGGGCTAAAATGGGGCTACGGGAGTTTTTTTAAAGGGTTTTGGCTATGGGATCGAGTTAGGTGTCGTTTTCGAAGGATTTTTGAACGTACAATCCATTTTCTGGGGTCCCGGAACGATCCGATTTCACTGTCGGGATCCATAGGGCTTTCATGGGGCTACAAATGGGATTTTTGAAGGATCCCAGAAAGTCAAATACATTGTAATTTTTTTTTTTTTTTTTTTTATAAATGAAAAGAGTGAAAATCTACAACAACGAAAACAACAATAATAACTACGCCAACAATCCCCGCTTCAGTCCAGCGTGGAATCCACATTAGGAAGTCCAGCTCCGTCCTCCAGTCCCAGGCTTCTCACCTTCCGCCGAGCTCCTCTTAGCCGAAGGGAAACAGCCCTTATGACGGCGAACTGGACTCGAACTCGAGCCCATCCAACCACTTGGGAGTACGGTCTATCCCACTTCTCCACCAGTTTATAGGCCGCTCTCCTGAGGAAGGCGTCGAATTCACAGTGGAGGGCACCATCGCATGAACATACATGAGGTGTGAACGACCCTCTGAGATCCTCGGCCGCCCGGTCATACTTTCTGTGCTTTTCGTTGGCGGCACTCTGGGCATTCCTTTATTTTTCACTCAGAAAATAATGATTATTTTTTGAGCTATTGCACCTACAGATCTTCGGTTTGTTCCATTCGATTCAGCGTTCAAAATACTACAAGACACCACCTTGATCACTTTAAAAAATTTTTTTAATAATATTTAATAATTAATAGGTAGTAAGTTTAACTTATGGTTTGTCCAGTCAAATGGTGATTTTCCCGTGAATTCGGGAATTTTTTTTCTCAGCGGATCTATAAGTTTTTGGGTGCTAAATCCGAATATTTAAGTTTGCTGCCTCCTCCGAGGTCGGTTTCACATCAAAAAATGGAAAAAACCTCAAAATGTTGGCATTTTTATTCAGTTTATCGCTTATATACCTGAAACTAAGCGGTTTTCGAAGATGACCACTATATACAAAATTAAAGTAGACAAAATATCCTTCGAAAAGCAGTGGTCAAAATTGATGATTGAACCAGTGGTCTTGGAGAGACAGTGTTTTGAAAAACAGCGGGTTTTCGGCTCTTCGGCGAAAAGGCCGAAAACGCCCACTTCCACCCCCTGGAACCCGAAGATGAGCATGATAATATCATTGATCATTGATATTGATATTATCAATCGCGTAATAATTATTATTTTTTGGCCCCCTTCCCGATACCTGACAAACGCATTCGTATTCGGATTGAGCACCCAAAAAACCATACGGATCTGTTGAGAAAACTTCCCCAATTTTGTTACGGGAAAACCCCCATTTGACTGATCTAACCATAATATTAAACTAGGGGGCCATCCCCTGCTGGCTACGCCAGCCAACACCCGAACCCCTTCCCATAGTGGTGTGTGTTTTTTTTTTTTTTTTTTACAGCATCCCCCCCCCCCCTCGATCTCGTGTCGCTGACAATAGTTTGCTTTTGCAGGACGAGGACGTGAAACTTGGAACGAAATTGAGCACAGTGCGGTCCGTCCCGGGTGAACAGCCGTCAAGAGATAAGGTGCCAGGAGATAAGGTAAAATTGCTGCCAATTCCTGAACATCTTCTGAAGTCATGTCTGCAAAATCTTCCCTCCCAATGGCACGGGCTCTGTTTAATGCTTCTGAGACGTGCACGAATTTGATTATTTTGCGCGAATTCTGAAGGCCTATCACCAGTATTTGCATCACTCACTCACCGGTCCAAACTTCTCGTTAGGTATTTACAACCGACCCGAGGCCCTCTAATGTGGGGACCGCAGGTCGAGCGGATGACGTTCGCGGTAAATCCCATCGCTCAAAGGCTTCGAAAACTACTCCTCATTCAACCTAGAGGCCAAACCCCTTGAAAGATCCCACCTTTGGAGCCCATGGGAAACCCGAACGCAACTCCCCTCACTTGACAACCGTGCAGGACCATTTAGGACGCGAAACAGGAAAATCTCCTGTATAAGTTTCACATTCAAAACCAAAATGCTACTACTAAAAATTACCGTGGACGCCCTTATCTCAGTATTTTTCTCTTCTACCCATCATGAAATATGAAAGCTCAACTGGGTGGTTTTTTTAGTTTCCAGAGAGAACTTGGTCGCCGAAGGAATGGAAAGAAAACATAGAAGAAGTGAGAAGGCTGGTCAAAGAACAGAAAAGGCTCAGCAGCCAGTCACCTGATGTGAGATCAAAATCATTTCAGTCATTCCAGTCTCATAAGAATTTACTTAAATTATTACTGTAAAATTTACTTAAATTCAATGAAAGATGTACTTAAGGGCACCCAAGCCCGCAAAAAATGACCAAACATCGATTTTTGGTAAAAAGTGTTTTTTAAGACTAGACTCAGTTCTGGACAAAAATTTTGTATCATTGTATCATTTATGTATCATTTAACATCATTCAACATTTAATGATACATTACAAGTATATTACAATTCACACGAAGTATTTTTACCGAGGGTTTGAAATAAAGTCTTCAGCTACGCCCGCCGGACGTGGACATAAATTGACACAGAAATTTTGTGTATTAACGGCGTTGTTGGAAAAAATGTACCTACATGTCCTGTAAATAGTCATGCAGTTTTAACTTTGTATCTTCCATACAAAGACCAATAGCTGGAAAAAGGAATCGAAAGAGAAATTCCCAAGCGAAAATCTTAGTAGCGTTGTCCTGCATTTATCACTGATATCTCAGTTCAGCCTTTTCTCGTCGTTCGGAACCTCTAGTTCTGTTTAGAGTCAACCTTTTTCGATCCTGGTTTTTAAACTTGTTTGTTGATTCAACGAGAAGAAATGAAGGTAATATCAGACCAAAAACGCTGCAAATTTTACACAAGGGTTTATTATTCTGTGATATATAGGTTACTTGTACAGACATTTAATTCTGTTAATAAAAAAAAATTAAAAAAATTTTTTTTTTGGATTTTTATATTTCAAAAAAAAATTTTTGGGGGGATTTTTTTTTTCAAAAATGTGTTTTTTCAAAAATTCTTTAATTTTTACTCGAAAAATAATTAACTTCTTGGGATCCTTCATAAATTCCATTTTTAGCCCCATGAAAGCCCTATAGAACGCCACAGTGAAATCGGATCGTTCCGGGACCCCCAAAAATGGATTCTACGTCCAAAAATACTTCGAAAACGACACCTAACTCGATCCCATAGCTAAAAGCCTTCAAAACACCCCTCCTGTAGCCCCATTTTAGCCCCATAGCGCCCCACGGGTTTGGGCGATCGGACTGAAAACCTTGCGGGCACAACTAGATGGTAAACCAAGTATTTTGCCAAAATTTCAGATTTTTTAAAAAATTCCTACTGCCCAAAACGGCCCGGACGGCGGACGGCGGACGGCGGACGGCGGACGGACATTTCGGATTTTGAATGTAGACCTCTTGAAACGGATAATGTCAAATTTTGAGGCCGATCGGAGTCGTCGACCCGTGTCGCGAAAACATAGGTGTATTATTCCAAGAATAATAAACCAAAATGGGCCCAACTCTGGTTTGAATATCCCCAAAATTCATGTAGGTACCTGCAAAAACAAAAACAAAATCAGTAAGATGCCGTTTTTTGACTTTGAAAAAAAGAAACGTGTGTTTTGGTTGAATGTGCCTTACCGGTGGGATACCCAGAACCTCGCCGTGGGGTACCTTCAACCACACACAAATTCCATTGTTATAATAAAATGGGAGCGCGGTTTGATGATTCCACCCGTCATGTTCGTGAGTTGATACTTGGCCAACAACCTACCTATTCATAATTTCCTGCACCAGGACTTGGAGGAGATTTTACACTAAAATACCTTTTAAAACTGTGTTAATTATAATATCGTTTTAATGATTAGACGAATCTTAGTCTCTCTTCCATCACAGCAGCGTTCTTCCTGACTATAAAACTCACTTATTATAATATTTTCTCAAGTTTTCGAAGAAGATTCCCACGTTTTTCTTATTGAATGCCTTACTGCGGGCCAATATTGCGTTTTCAGGCGTTTTTAGCTTGAGGCCCTTTTGCCGACCCATGAACGAAATAAACCAATCCTTTCCAGCCATCATGTTTTCCCTCCATGCTGGAGGGATGTTCTTGCAGCCCAAGATCACAGCGTACTCAGCAGCGAGCCGTCGGAGCTGTTTGCGTGTCAAGCCATAGTTCACGTCGCAAGATTCTTGAAGGTATTTTGCCAGCTGGACTTCTTGCTCTTGCGTAAACACTTGCTTTGCCGCAAACTTATTGGCATAAAGCAGTGGCGCTCTGATGCATAACTTCTAAGATACCTCCATCATCGTCATTCCCAGAATCGTCAGTCGGGCTGCTGGCATTTTCGTCACCGTCGTGCTTTTCAGGAATCTGTTTCTTGATTTTCTTGAGTCTTGAGAAGAGCGTGTTCCGGTTAACTCCGAATCTCTCAGCTGCCATCCTCGAACTAATTTTGTCAACCAATACAGCTTTCATGGCGTCCTTCATGGCATCCTCGTTGACTTCTGGAGAATCGTCTTTCTTCACATACCTACGCACCATCTGCAAAGAACCAAAACGTTATAGAAACGAAGTTATGAGCTACAGGAATACTGGAGCCCCCCCCCCCCCCAACTCATACACCCAAAACTTGGGAAGAATTGAAGCATCAAACTAGAAACCACAGTGGTTGAAGGCTCCCCACTCTCTTGTGGTTGAACCCGCCCCACCATCACTTTCTGAACATCATGGCACCTAACCTGACAGTTCCATGTGCAATCGAACCTCTGGGGCTTAAAAATAGAGTAAATACTGAGTCCAATGATGTAATAGCACACGCCTCAATAAAATTTTCAATACAATAAGAATTTGAAATGAAAAAGTGGAATTTACGAACCTTTGCTACCCCAAATCAGCGTTCATCCCACTGGAACAAGACACGAATGAGCTGGAACCTCCAAAAAAAGGTTATATCTTCGTATCACCTTCTTCTTCCTTTCATAATTTTCTCGGTCCGAACTTCCCCTAGTTTTGCGGAAAATTGAAAACATCGCCGTGCATGAGGAAACCCGGTGCTGTAGGAATCGAACATTCGATGACAAACATTCCACACCTTTGCTCTCAGCGCCACGTAAACATTAAATTTTGAGCCCGTCTTTACGTACAACCACCTGCCGAAACTCCTGCCATTTCGGGTAGTGACAGCAGATTGATCCCCCTGTAAATTTTTCGGCTAATCCCGGTTTGCCGACTGCTCCCTCTGCTACTTTGGCCGATTCCTCCCAATAAAGTTATCGGTAAGTGTAGACTATAAAATTGGTGGGCCAAGTTGGCTTTCGCAGGGCCTGTCAATGATCTGTTGAGGATTCCGTTTTGGTCTGGAGTGCACCAGTTCCCCCAAACCGTTCCGATCCCGAAAATAGCGAAAAATTAGAATTTTTATGATAGGTAAAGTTTCGGATGAGAACGAAAATATAAAGTTCTGAAACGTACTGTTTGTTCCCAGCGGGAACGAAATCAGACGTAACTATATTTTATCGTTCGGGTGAAGAACGTTCTTAATTCTCGAGAACGTTATTTTTTCGTTCCGAAAAGAAAATTCTGTTCTTGACCCGAAAAATGAAAAATATTGTTCCTTCAGATTTCATTCCACTTCCTAATTGGTTAAGATCGTAGTTTTATGACCGAATTAGGAATGAAAACGTGTCTGGATTTTTTTTTTTTTTTTTTTTTTTAATAGATAGAAGGCGTCCAAATAATACTGAAAATGGGGTTAAAACACAAACTGCAAGTTCGCACGAATTTATAAAATTTATGGAAAAATTGCAATTTGAATTTTGGCGGAAACCCGAAGTCAGCTCCTATTGGTCGACGAGTTGGCCACCATTAAAAAACTAAAACCGGAAGGAATAAGTTAATTTATATCACGAATAAGTTGAGTGAATATGCACAATCACATTCACAACAAAGAGAACACGGCCATTTTCGCGTTACTCCAGTGTCACTAATGCCAAACACAGAAAATCAAGAAAAACTTGAAAATCGACCTGCACTCTGGTGTCTTTGATTGGAAACCGGAACCAGTGTTGGTGACGTCACCTACCCCTGAATCAGCCAGAACCATCGATGTACTACGTTAGTTTACTACATCGATGGCCAGAACAACTTAATGACGATGATTATAAACTACGTGAAAGACTGTTACAAAAATAATGTGATTTCCCTTTTGGTTTATTATTCTTGGAATAATACACCTGTTTTCGCGACGGGGGTCGACGACTCCGATCGGCCTCAAAATTTGAGATTATCCGTTTCAAGAGGTCTACATTCTAAATCCGAAATGTCCGTCCGCCGTCCGGGCAGTAGGAATTTTGTAAAAATCTGAAATTTTGACAAAACACTTGGTTTACCATCTAGTTGTGCCCGCAAGGTTTTCACCCCGATCGCCCCAACCCGTGGGGCGCTATGGGGTTAAAATGGGGCTACGGGGGGGAGGTTTTTTAAGGCTTTTAGCTATGGGATCGAGTTAGGTGTCGTTTTCGAAGTATTTTTGGACGTAGAATCCATTTTTGGGGTCCCGGAACGATACGATTTCACTGTGGCGATCTATAGGGCTTTCATGGGGCTAAAAATGGGATTTTTTAAGGATACCAGGAGGTTAAATATTTTTCGAGTAAAAAATAAAGAATTTTTGAAACAAAAAATCCAAACAAATTTTTGAAAAATAAAAATTCAAAAAAAAAATTTTTTAATTTTTTTCATTGACAGAAATTTCTGCACAAGTAACGTTTATCAAAGAATAATAAACCTTGTGTAAAATTTGCAGCGTTTTTAACAGACGCTTATGAAGCTTTCACTTTTTCAGGGAGCAATCGCCTATTGCTCTTGTCCATCCATCCCAGAAAAAAAAATCGTGGATCCGCCCCAGCGTCCATGGCTCAAAAAATTGAGCTTCCTCGCATCGCTTCTTCTACTCCACAACTTGGAATTGGAGAGACGGGAAAGTGAGAAATCCATTTCAGGAAGAACATTTATTACAACATCATTTACCAACCTCATACTTATGAGCCTATATTTCAATTTAAATACTGAGATCGGACAAAACACAATGAAAGCTAACTTCATAAACACAAGCTGGATAGTAGTCTAACATATTAGGCACATTCTAAAAACGCTGAAGTGCTATGAAAGATCATCCAAATCGCTACTCCAAGAACGTCATAGAATACGACACTAAAAATACTATAAGACACGAAAAATGGACACTGCAGTCTCGATGTAATCTGACTAGAATGTAAGAAATTCAGACGTTCAAGTTGCGGTAAGTTACAATACATTAGAGAGTTCCTAAAGAAACATCCGAGTTACGTCGATCGTTAATTTTTATCACCGTAAGGGATTTGTCTAGGGAGAATCAAAGAAAAGCTAACTTCACATAAGACCGTAACAGAGATCAAAAGTATCAAATCAGTTATCAAAAGTCACGCTAAATTTAAAGTGCCGCTATTACGTTCTAGTGCTCGAAATTAACGGCGGTATCCTTAAGACCGTAAGTTTATTGCCGTAACTTTACGGCAATAACGTTCGACGTTAGGCATAAGGACGTAAGTTATCACCGTTATTTCTGCGCATGCGCGAAATCTCGAGTTACGTCGACCGTAACTCATCACCGTTAGGCAAAAAGTGGCTTTAGGAACTCTCTATTAATTATCTGCAATCGGACTGTGTTTATTAGATGTTGTAATTTGTAAAGAATAGCAAAAAATTAATTCAACTTTGGTCCACGTTGATAATTCAAGAACAAACAAATTCATCTCCATCAAGGAGCCATTAATCATCCAGAATAATAACTTCGCTCATAGATGGCACATTTTTGGGATCTTCTTTCGTCGGTGGGGGTTTCTTGGTAGATCCAGCAGAAGATGCAGACGCTTCCGAATAGGACGCTTTCTGAGATTTGGCAGCCGTGATGGTAATGCTGCTGCCGAACCCTTTGATGGCTTCCGCCACAGTGTGATCGAGATTGGGAACCGTAGTGAGGATGTTGTGACGGCTGTCGTAGAGCGGTACGGGGGTGTCTTGTTCGCGGGCGGTTCCCGTCGGAAGGATTTGAAGGGATTCTGGGAGTTTCTTGATCACGGAGGAAGAGAACTTGGTCGAGCTGGGGTGTGCCGGAGGGGGGGATGGGTTGTACGGAGTTTTGATTGGAGGCGGTTTATGGAGCGACAGATCGGAGGGGGTTTGAATGACGGGGTGAGCAGTGTAGGTGGATTCGTGAGCAGGTCTGGGGACTTTTCCAGGGACGGACATGAGCGGATCGATTTTTTTGGGCTCGCATTTGAGTTTCGGAGCGTTCATTTTTTTCGCTTGGAGTTTGTGTTGGAGGCTGACAGCCTGATGGCTCGGTTGCATCGGAACAGACTGTGGAAGGGAATGCATCGAAGGGTTTGGAGCGGAGAAATTCTTGAGAGAATCAAAACTTTTCGCTAACTCAGTGAAACTCGCTAACTTAGCGAAGTCGGGGTAGTTCTTGACCAAGTCAAGCTTGGCTGCGGCGGGGAAGTTCTTGGACATTTCCGAGATGGTTTTGGCAAAGTCCAGGCGGTTCTTGGCAGCTTGACTGTCTTCCTGGTAGAGTCCCCCGAAGGTGGGCATTTTGGATACGTCCTTGGTGACATCCTGGGGGATCTTAGAGACGTCCGCGTGCGGTGGCGGGATGGGTTGGATGGTAGTTTTTGGTGTTATAGACAGCGGCAAGGATGGAGGGAATTTTTTGGGAGGAGACGCCGTTGTGATGGGTGATATGGATATTGCGCTGCTGGAGGAAAGCGATGGGATTCCTAATGAGGTGGATATCTTTTGGGCTGGACTATGTAACTGAGGAGGGTTTGAATGAGTAGGAAATATCTGCAGGGGATTCAGAATTGGTTGCGTGAGATTTGAGCGGGACGAAGAAACGAACGATTTTTGGTTAAATCCAACTGTAGGGGTGAGTTGCGCTTTGGACGAAGCTACTGTAACCAACGGGCTGTGAGGTCGCTTGCTGGAAGAGAATGTCTTGGTTGACACTTTGGGAGCAGTTTTGGATGATGAGGGCTTCGAAACGTTGGGAAGGCTTTGGGAAGACGGTGACCACGGACCAGACACAGGCTTGTTGACTGGAGTGATTGAGAGACTCGGACGGTCTTTGAGAAGCGGTGGCGCCGTGTCTGTACCGGGATTATTCGTTTTGGTAACAGACAAAGAGCTCGGCAAGTTTAGCGATGTGGGAGTCTGAAATCAAACAGAATCATCGTAAATGGCCTGTAGACATGACCCGAGTGGGGGTTAGTTAGAAGGGAGCAGGATGGATCCATAGAGGAAAAACGTAATTTTTACTAGGCGATTATGCAACCAATTTCTTGACAACAGGAGTATAACAAGACGTAAACGCCTGGGAGAAATTCATAGCAAAAAATCCCCTAAAGAGTTCTATGGAGGCCATTTCAAGACTGAAGGATGGTATTCATAGAGGAGCAAGCCGTCAGCTCATACATGATTGGAGTGTGCTATCGAAACCACAGACTTGCTTAAGGGGAAGCCACATCTTCCACCCAATATTCAAAACAACATTGACCCCAAGTGGGTCAAAAATTAGAGAGAACGCGGAAAAAACATTTAAAACCTTACTTTATCGCAAATTGCGTCAACCGATAACATTCCTAATATTTTTCTGAGCAATTCCCCCAAAGTTTTTTTTTTTTCGCCCTGAATCGAAATTTGGTTTCGAAGTTAAATTCATGGTGTAATTCGCTCATAGAATCATTGGCAATTAAACGTCGTTAACCAGCAAGATATCACCGACATGTTATCGCCACATTGAAAATCTGCTGTAGCAGCTTCTTGATTCGAATCGGCGCATTGGCTCTCTTGAACGTTTCACTTATTTGGTTTTTATTTTGGCCACAGTTCTCCGGTTTTCATTTGACATTATTCGTTTCAAGAGGTCCAAGATCCCAAAAACGAAATGTCCGTCTGCCGCGGCGCGCCGTCCGAGCCGTTTTGAGCAGTAGGATTTTTTTTTTTTTTTTTCAATCTGAAATTTTAACAAAATACTCGGTTTACCATCTAGTTGTGCCCGCAAGGTTTTCAGCCCGATCGCCCAAACCCGTGGAGCGCTATGGGGTTAAAATGGGGCTACGGGAGGGTTTTGGTTTATTTTTAAAAGGCTTTCGGCTATGGGATCGAGTTAGGTGTCGTTTTCGAAGTATTTTTGGACGTAGAATCCATTTTTGAGGGTCCCAGAACGATCGAATTTCACCGTGAGGATCTATAGGGCTTTCATGGGGCTACAAATGGGATTTTTGAAGGATCCCAAGAGGTCAAATATTTTCCGAGTAAAACAAATTGCTTGAAAAAAACGCTGCAAATTTTACACAAGGGTTTATTATTCTTTTATATACATTACTTGTGCAGAAATTTAATTCTGTCAATGAAAAAATTTAAAAAAAATTTTTTTTTTTGGATTTTTATCTCAAAAAATTTTTTTTTTTGGATTTTTTGTTAACTAATGTGTTTTTTTTTTCAAAAATTCCGTATTTTTTACTCCAAAAATATTTAACATCCTGGGATCCTTCAAAAATCCCATTTTTAGTCCCATGAGAGCCCTATAGATCGGCAAAGTGAAATCGGATCGTTCCGGGACCCCAAAAAATGGATTCTACGTCCAAAAATACTTCGAAAACGACACCTAACTCGATCCCATAGCTAAAAGGCTTCAAAACACCCCTCCTGTAGCCCCATTATAGCCCCATAGCGCCCCACGGGTTTGGGCGATCGGACTGAAAACCTTGCGGGCACAACTAGATGGTAAACCAAGTATTTTGACGAAATTTCAGATTTTTTAAAAAATTCCTACTGCCCAAAACGGCCTGGACGGCGGACGGACATTTCGGATTTAGAATGTAGACCACTTGAAAGGATAATGTCAAATTTTGAGCCCGATCGGAGTCGTCGACCCCCGTCGCGAAAACATAGGTGTATTATTCCAAGAATAATAAACCAAAATGACATCTGACCAAACAATTTACAGATTTTTCAAGATTTTTTCAACTTTTGTTTTTATATTAAAGAATAAAATAAAATTGTATAAAATTTGCAGCGTTTTAGTTTTTGGCGTTCAAGTCGCCATCTCGTGAACTATACTAGGTAGTCTTCCAGTCAGCTTGAACTTAAATCCACAGTTCTTCTAACTTTTTCGCTCTTTTTATTAGTCCTTTTTACCAACCCCCGGATCGTTCGCTCTTTTTACACCCGCCCTTTCGTTGAATCAACGTCGAACCTACTTATCCGTGAATCCCCGTCATGTGGAAGGAATTCAAAAGATACATTCCACGACGTTCGAACTCACCACAGTCGTAGCCGGAGTGACGGATATGTTGCTGTTCTTAAGCTCTTTATACTGCTGGAGGAATTCGTTCTTCATCATCAGAATCGAAGCAGCCGCCACGCTGGTGTTGGGCAGGTTATGAGCCTGAGCCGGGTTCGGGAAGCGGGGGCCCAAGCTGGAATTGGGAGGACGTCCTCGGGGTTTCCTCGGTTCGTTCGGATCTCGGGGTTTCCTCGGGCCGGGAGGTCGACCCCGTTTTGGCATCGGCAAAGGAAGTGGGGGCATTGCCTGAAAACAGTCCCAGTTATGACGTCTTTCAAGGACCAAGCGGCTCGACGAGTCTCAGCCAGTAGGTTACTACTACTTACCTCCAGCATGCCAGTCCCATCTTGAGTCAAGGGGAGTTTAACACTCGGCGAAACGGATATTGAAGTCCCCAGATTAGCCAACCCAGGCATGCTCATTGGGTATTGCTGCTGTTTCTGGACGGCTATTTCACCAGCACAAAACCTGACGGCTCCGTCCAATGTTTGGTTGGATTCCTGTAAAGTAGCAAACACTTACTGTACGTGCACTCTTGTGTGTTTTTACGTGGAAATCCGCTGCCGAACAACTGCGGCCACTTCCTTAAAAAGTTCTACTTGCGACTTACTTTGGTGAATTTGTTGAAAGCTTCGGTCAATATGGAAGCATACATCGTGTCTTTCAGGCCGCTTCTGAGCACCCGCTTGTGAATCTGGTACACCTCAATTAGAAACTCTTTAAATTGATCAGTCGCCTCAGGTTTGAGCTCGTGCAATTTCTTCCTCAATACCTGAAAATCAAAAGTTTTACACCGTTCAAAGGTGCATTGTCGTGTAGCAACAACATTTTCGAATTGATGTTTACCTGAGCGCCATGAACGGTAGCTTCTTTGCAGAGCTCCTCTCTTTCATTGTCTCGTAGATATTTTCTGAAACGGGTTTTCTTTCTGAGACGACAAAAGTTAAGCAGAAACATTTGATTAACCCTAGAATACTGAATGCCCTAAGGAGATAGGTGAAAAGGCGAGGTATTTGCGAACTTTTTGCAGAATCTGTAAAACGTTTAGTATGTTTGGTTTGGCACCCTTAAGGGGCTTAAGAATACCAGAGTAGAGCACAGGCCCGTCAGCCAACATGTATATTCATCTAGAATACGATTCCAGGCCGAGGAGCCATGGACCCTCAAAAAAGAGGAAAAAAAACGCTGCAAATTTTACACAAGGGTTTATTATAATATCAAAGCATAATTATTCTTTGATAGAGATTAATAATTATAATTGTACAAATTAATTGTGTACAAATTAATTCTGTGTCATTAAGAAAATATTTTTGAAAAAAAAAAACGCTGCAAATTTTACACAAGGGTTTATTATTCTTTGATATAGGTTAGTTGCGCAAAAATTATTTCTGTGTCAAAAAAAGTTGGAAAAAAAATTTTTTGGATTTTTTTTTTTCAAAAAAATTTTTTTTTTTGGATTTTTTTTTTTTTGAAAAAATTGTTTTTTCAAAAATTCTTTATTCTTTACTCGAAAAATATTTAACCTCCTGGGATCCTTCAAAAATCCCATTTTTAGCACCATGAAAGCCCTATAGATCGCAACAGTGAAATCGGATCGCTGCGGGACCCCAAAAAATGGATTCTACGTCCAAAAATACTTCGAAAACGACACCTGACTCGATCCCATAGCCAAAAGCCTTCAAAAACCACCTTCTGTAGCCCCATTTTAGCCCCATAGCGCCCCACGGGTTTGGGCGATCGGACTGAAAACCTTGCGGGCACAACTAGATGGTAAACCGAGTATTTTGTCAAAATTTCAGATTTTTAAAAAAATTCCTACTGCCCAAAACGGCCTGGACGGCGGACGGCGTACGGCGGACGGACATTTCGGATTTAGAATGTAGACCTCTTGAAACGGATAATGTCAAATTTTGAGCCCGATCGGAGTCGTCGACCCGCGTCGCGAAAACATAGGTGTATTATTCCAAGAATAATAAACCAAAAGAAGTTTTTTGTACAACGTTTGGACAGATGTCTGGGACCTCGAAAACCCGGATTTGACGTCCAAAATTACTCGGAAAACGAAACCTTATTAAACCTCCAGGGATCCTTTAAAAGTCCCATTTGTAGCCACATGATAGCCCCACGGTGAAATCGGATCGTTCTGGGACCCCCAAAAATGGATTCTACGTCCAAAAATACTTCAAAAACGACACCTAGCTCGATCCCATAGCCAAAAACCTTGAACTGACCTTTGTGTAAAATTTGCAGCGTTTTCACAATGAGAACATATAATAAATAAATAAATAAATAAAAAGGAATCGACTGAAAAAAAGGAGTTTTTCCTAAAAAGGGAGTGCTCCTCGGCGGGCCATTCCAAAGTGCTAAGCGAAGCAATTGCGAGGTAGAGCTGGTGCGTGCATTTACGATTAACTGATCTCATATGGTGACTACTACGGTAGACAAGAGTACAACGCTTCACATGGTTTGACACTGGCGCCATTCCAAGTTTGATAAAGCATAAGACACGATTCAAGTCCTATGGAGACGACCAGCCTAACAGATCATCGCCCGCCACACACGCACAAATGCACATCTCTTCAGTGGATACCGCAACTACTTACTTGTCAGCTTCTGGAACAACTTTCAGGTGAATGGCGAGTTCAATGAGCATCTTGTAGTCCCTGACCTCCGCGAGAAAATCCAGCAACAGGACAAGACACCTGCTCATGTGAGCGGCGAAACTTCCAGGCCGGTCGATCTCGTTTTGAGGGATACGCCAAACGCCCTTAACACAAACAATAAGGAGCAATAGTTCAAAAACTGCTGGCGAAGCTGTTCAATCCAGAGCCCAAATAATTTGGTCCTAATGAATTATGAAACTCACATGAAAGAAATTTGTAGGTTTTCGGTCACCGAAGAGTCCGCCCGGGCCAAGAAGGAGTTGTCTCACTTTCTCAATAGACCTCCTCTTCTTACTTTTGAAATAGTAATGAGCCAAATTGTACAGAGTCTTGTAATGTTCTGTGAACCGCTTGTGGCAGGATTCCAAAGCTTCCAGACACCTGTCAGTCATCCATTCTTGATCTAGGCAAAAGATAAAGATAACGTAAAATAATGATACCTTGATAGAGATGGGCATCACAAAATATTACCATATCACTGCGATCGCAGTGGCAGTTTTTCGAAGCAGTGATAACCAATCCTTCATGTTCCTTTTACAAGCTGAATCGAGCTTATCAACAATGACTTATTGCCGCACGAAGTGCTACGTGCTCTTAGATATCATAAAAGCGGAAGGCTTCATAGAATTCTCACTTTTAATGTAATCAAGACTCATCAAGCAGACCTTGAATATCACGATAACTGCTCTACGGTACGCAGCAAAGCATTGATTGGATTACCTTTGATCCATGCATCCACGGTATTCTCTTCGGGCACCTCCAATTTGATCTTTTTGGCTTCTGGATTGGTATCGCTATCATTCTGAAAATCCAAATAAATTAAACCTTTTATTTAGATCCAATCATCCCACATTCTGAGAAAACCTTGCAGCAATAAACACTCACACTAGAAGATGACGAGGAACTTGACGATGAAGAAGAAGACGAACTGCTGGAATTGGAGCTGTCGGAACTCGAGCTGCTGGAAGAACTGCTCGACGACGAGCTACTGCTGCTGCTACTGCCACCTTTATTCGTTTCCGACGTGCTGGACGATATTCCTTTGTCCGAAGTTGTTTCCGCATGAACTTTATTATTTGACGCTTCGTTCGAATCAGAAGTTATCGTGCTTCGACGGGACGACACCTCTTTTGGGACCGGCACATCAGCACCAACTGTTCCTAATGGATTTTACGTTTGAATACTCTTATTACGAACATACTGAAGTACACACCAATCATGGCTGCAGATTGGCAGGAGGGGAGAAGTAGGAGAATGTAAAACCTGTTGAAATTACCGTCTGTTTCACTTGTCACAGCCGGAAGTTTACACGGAGGACCTTCGTCATGTCCTTCGGGATCGGAAGAACTGAGCTTCCTCTTCAGCGAAACATCTTCAGGAAAGTTTTCCACTCGCACTATGATGTTTCCTGGGGCGGTGGCATCTCCGTCGGGAACGAGCTATAAAACAGAAAAATCAGAAGCCTCAGTCGATTAAAAGTCGATCAAAACGTATGAGTTTCAAAGAGAACCGCTGACAATATAATAAACAAAAGCAGGGTAGAAGTGCGCGGGTCGGGATAATTAAAGTGAGTACCACACACTAGGAATCACTTACCACAAAGTCATCATCAAAACTGGACAAACTCTCTTCTTTCTTTGGTTTCTTATCGACCCTACAACAAAAATCAATCGCACATTATATCAACACCAGGTGAATATGCCCCAGAGGATGCTGGTAGATCAATAATAGAAAATATCGATACTTATTCCGATACATAATATGTATATATTATGTATAATATATATATTTATACATAATATCGATATATTATATCGAATTACATTGAAAGGGGGGCCCTCTTACGAAGACATAAGGTGACAGCATCCGGGGGTTTGGGGGTGTTCCCCAGCTGATTCATCATCGTGTTTCTTGCCCCAGGGGGCAAGCCCCCTGGACCCCCGGGTGCGTTTCGCTTGAGCCTTACGGCTAAAATTTAAGGAACGAGGTACGAACAGGTACGACCACGGAACATAGAAAGAATCTTTCTATGGGTTCTGTGGGTACGACACGGCTAAAGCATGTTCCATGCTAAAAACTTTCAAGTGATTGAAGCTTTCCCAACAGGAAGTGAATAACATTGAAAAAACGTAAAAACGGGCCAGTTTGACATCTTTTTTTTTCCAGTTAAAAAACTCAGAGCGCTCCCAGGTCTCGGAGTTTCCTCGTGATATTCAGCCGCAGAGGTTTAAAACGACAAATAAGCTGAAAGGGACTCCTCAAGTTGGAGCTCCTATTCTCTGAAGGCAAAATTACTCTCCTTCTCCTCAAGTAGGGGCTAAAATGGATTTATGAACAAGACATTACTGTTACAGGCAGTTACAGCTGGAAGAAATTAAATCATACTTGGCTTGGTCGGGATTGACTTGAACGACAAAATGAGATTGATTGAGTTTGTTGATAGTGTTCTTGAACAACTCGGCTGTAGCTTGAGGTAAAGGTTTGTCTTCGTGCTCCTCCAAAATTTTCAATATTGTGGCGTGTATTCGGTAGTAGAGCTGCAATAGTCCAATCATTAATTGTTAAAACAAGGAAAGCTAGTGATGAATGAATTAAGAGCATTCGTAGATCAGCGAAACCCCAACTAGATGAAACTTTACCTCGAAAGCCTCAATCGAGAGAAATTGCGGCGCAGCGTGATCAATGAGGTTGGGGTAAGTGCATCCTATGTTGTGTAAGTGATCTACAGCCTGTGGAACAACAAGATGGAAGATTTATTCGAAGTTCCCACGTAATATGTATATTATACATACTTGAGGGAAACCAGGAAATACTTGTGAATCAAAAGGAACACAATTAATGGTGATTCATCACTGATTGAAGAGTACAGTTACTTACTTTCATGTAATGTCCTATATATACTGACGCTTCCTCGTCTTTCTTCTTGGCTATTTTCCCGAGCATATAATGGTGTAGCCAGCGTTCATCAATGACGTAGTCAACGCCATTCGTTTCGTACCACAGCTAAAAAGGTCGGGAAACTTCAATAAAGCAAGATGGAAATTAGTGACGTTATGAAATAAGTAAAAATAGACTCTGACCTGATTCGCTTTTAAGAAACATTTATTAGCTGCTTCTATCATATCAGTCTTTTTGTCTTCCAGCACTTGGTACATTTCCATACTGAGATCAGGATTCTAGAAATAATTAAAGGGGAAAGTGAATTCGTCCAGTTTGGAACATGCTGGGACACGTTTAAGCAAAATCGTTCTCACCTTTTTTAGTATATTCGAACAATATGAATGGATGGAATAAGAAAACGTTCCTCTTTCAATCCACAAGGTGCTTTGATCTGGATCTAGATGAAGAGACCTTTCAAATGACCGGCAGACTCTTGCCGCCTTTGTAAGGAAATCCGTCGTGTTTTTTATGGTTTCACACTGTAACAAAATGTACAAAATTACTTTGCGAAAGTTTTAAAATCAGGTCAAAACCGGAGAGTGTAGCAGTGAATCCTCGAGTCTCCACTTTTCGCGAAAATCTGATGGCTTCATAGCAACCAGATGGATTTTAGAGCACGTTGTGGGCGAGCAGTGAACTGTAAGAGTAGAGTGCCTACTATACGAAGGCTTCAAATGACTCGGGAAATCAAGGATTCACCGATACACTGAAATGGATGGCGCGCAAAGGGGTTTAAGTCCTAAGCCAACGTGGTACGGTAGGGGCCTGGGTCAGGAGTCAGCTGGACAAAACAGTTATATCGCTATCTGTTAAAGCTTAAAAATCCTGAAATCTCAACAGAGACTATCTGAATTGTGCTGTTATAGCCACATGAGTTAGATATGAGCCTGAGTTGAATGGTAAGGAAAGGTGGGGGAAGTGCGAAAATGGGGTAAGTGTGTAAGTGGGGTAAACATGATACTATAGGCAACATTTGAAACTATATGCCAAACTGGTATCAAAGCAAAATCCTAAAGAACCAGCTGGCTGGAAGGTTATGAAGTGACATTGTGCCATTTCCCTGCCAAGTTCAGTGCACCGGTTTTTATTGTATTCCATCCTACAAATTGGCGAGCGTTTTCCGGTGTTTTAAGGTTTGTTTGTTTGTTGTGTCAGTAGTTGTACTTCACTCCTACAAGTGAAATTCATCATTAACTTCTTCTATCAGTGAGTTGGGCACTCCCATGCACTTACCTCATGGTTCTTCATGAGGGGGCATGTGCGCAGTGATAGTCAAGTTCGTGGTTATTATCAAGTTGGAGTGTGACACCTCAAGTAAAGACTGAATTTAATGTAGTAAGGGGACAGGGTGGCCCCGTGGACTAAGATGACAGAGCTTCGTCTGCTTACAAATCAGTCGGAGCGCGGATCAGCCTGGATATTCTTTGTATACAAACCCTCACTCTAACCCAGGGCCAAAATCATTCAAAATCTCCACCTGCTGCCTCTGAGGAACCCCTTGAATCGATTCACCTTCCAAACTTACCGAGTTGAGTGTTGTATCGGATTCACTTCCCCTGGCCAAAGCAAGAGATGCCCACGAATCCACACGCGTCGAGTTGAGACACAAATCCAACAAGCAGTAGTGAACGGCTTTCCGCTAAAAAGCAGAAAGTCAAATTACTTCAACAACTGTATTTCACGTTCAAATCACGTTCCGTTCGAAGTCGGCTGTCGTAATATACCGGCGACTCTCATGTTACCAAAGCACTTACCCACAACTTGCTTTTGAAGTAATAGTGCCCAAGAAAGTAGTATATGTCACACATATCATCAGGAAGCGGGTTCTCATTCACGGGAGGCTGCTCACTTGCTCCGTTCAGAAACTTTTTAAGCCCCGGCAATAACCTAGCTGTAATTGACCATCATGGTTGTACAACTCAATTTAATACGTTATAGTCATACAATCATTGCCCATGTAAAATTCCATTTCGTTGTTTATTCTTGGAATAATACACCAATGTAATCGCGACGGAGGTCGACGACTCCGATCGGCCTCAAAATTTGACATTATCCATTTCAAAAGGTCTAGATTCCAAAACCAAAATGTCCTTCCGCCGTCTGAGCCGTTTTGGGCAGTAGGAATATTTAACAAATCTGAAATTTTGACAGAATACTTGGTTTACCATCTAGTTGTGCCCGCAAGGTTTTCAGTCTGATCACCCAAACCCGTGGGGCGCTATGGGACTAAAATGGGGCTACGGGAGGGTTTTTTGAAGACTTTTGGCTATAGGGTCGAGTTAGGTGTCGTTTTCGAAGTATTTTTGGACGTAGAATTCATTTTTCCGGGTCCCGGAACGATCCGATTTCACTGTGGGGATCTATAAGGCTTTCATGGGGCTACAAATGGGATTTTTGAAAAATCCCAAGAGGTCAAATATTTTCCGAGTAAAAAAATTGTTTCGAAAAAAAAAAAATTCAAAATTTTTTTGTTGATACAGAATTAACAATTGGACATGTAACCTATATCAAAGAATAATAAGCCCTTATGTAAAATTTGCAGCGTTTTTCAACATTGTCACAATCTTATACCAACCTGGGTTGATTTCTGGGGGAACGCACTCAATAAGCTTGAGGAAAATGGCTTCCTGGTCAGACGTAACAACACA
Organism: Pilophorus perplexus; assembly: GCA_955831195.1. Lineage (NCBI taxonomy): Eukaryota > Metazoa > Arthropoda > Insecta > Hemiptera > Miridae > Pilophorus > Pilophorus perplexus. Next base: position 22,305,189 of record OY037016.1, read on the forward strand.
TTTTCCAGTACAATCGTAAGCGGGTAAAAGCCGGGGTTTCATAAATTGGAAAACCTGTTGAGCTCTGTTCCAGGTCAACGCTAGCCCCAAGTTTTGACCCAACGCGTTGTGATTTGCCAGAAGGCGAGCCTGAAAAGAGAACGGAAATTTCTGAGAGAAAAGAAAGTCGAGTTGAGTTGCACAGTTGAGGCGGAAAAAGGTGCCAATGTTGCAAAGCCAGTAGACAACAATGCTATCATCGGTAACGAACCAACAAAATTATACCTACTTGGATAACCAAAATGGGAAAAACTCGCACAAAAGCACCTTTCACCGTTATACGCAATCAAGTAATACAACAACATTGAACTGTTCCCCAGACTCACCTTGCCCTTTCTCTCCTGGCCATACAAACAGTGGAATATTTGTTCGTAGTTGTGAGTGATTTTGCTCAATGCCTTGGACTCCAAGGGTAAATTTTGAACTATTGGGTACAATACTTTAAGAGTGTGAAACAGAAGAGAGCCTTCATCAAAACAACACCAAGATCTCCTGAAAACCATAAAACGTATTGCTTAAACAAAACTAGCAAACAGTCATCTATGTGAGGTGACCTAGTGTTAGAAACGTCCATTTAATGACGTTAGTCAAACACTTACACACTGCCCTGAAATTGTAACACTCTATTTTCTTGATCACATTTCATTCGAGCGGGTTTTGTGCAGACTGCTATACAGTGTGTGGTGCGTGCAGCAGGCCCCCTGGTAACCTGCCTGGTTCCACCTCCTGCCACTCACGAAGATAAAGGAGGAGGGGAGACTTCATCCCGGGCGGGAGGAACCACAGGGCCCGTGAGAGTAATTATTGGGAGCTGTTGTTCGACAAGCTGTCGTCCCCAACTGGGGCCATTGCAGTCTGAGAGGCCTTGTTGCCGCCGGGGTAGCAAACGGCCTTTGTCTAGACGAGCTGGAGTCATACCTGTTCCAGTACTCCCACATACCATCAGGGAAAACCTTCGCCTCCAAGACGGCAGCCCAGGACCGATAAGGCCAAGGCTCAAATCTTCACCCCAGCATGCGTCGGGGTCCCTGAGGAATCCTACAGCCAGTTAAGCGGCAGGCTGCTTTCAGTTTGAAGCTAGAATCCCACAAGTGCCCAAGACTCGAGGAATATCAACCTCCTGAGGTCAGGTCTTCCAGAGGACCCGATCTGAAGCCCTGCTGCTTCTTGCACGGCACGCAACCTTTGAATCGGCCACATTCACTGAAACGCCCTCAGCGTGTATGGCAACACCCAATCGCTCCTGAAGCTATTTATGAAGTTATTTTACTGTCCGGTGCAAGACCATCAAGACCATGTACCTACTTACCTCCCCAAATATTCATGTCCAAGAAAGAGAATCTGGATCCACCGCGGCAATTCTTCCTCTATGGAGTCAATGAAGGATCTTCCAAGTTCACTCTCGCTCGACTCGCTATCACTGAAAAGTACAAAAACAACATTTGACATTTCACACGGCCGGTAGTCGTAGCATATTTCAAGGGCATCAAGCAAACTGGGTCCACACACTACGAATTTTCATTCTCAAATCACTGCCAAGTCAGGAAAAAGTCGACTCGAGGAACGTCAACTTTCTCAACGTATACGAAGCCACAAAAATACGTGAAGGTATTGACATACTGTTTAAGAATGTAGTGAAGAAGGATCCAAGGTGAGACAGTTTCAATCGACATCGTTTTCGAACCCTCTGGAGCTTCCAGCTGGTAATTTATTATGCCGCTCAAAGTTTGAACGAAACGAGCCCGTTTGTCAGGTTTCACCTGGCCAACTGAAATAACCGGAATTATGCGTTGAACATGAAATGGAGTGGAGAGTTCTAACTGCAAATTCTACGGCTGGTTGCTTAGAGTGCCAAATGTTTATTGAATAGTTGACCGGACCTCCCGCCACAATGCTTGGAATTTTACATCCAACATTAATGGCAGCTTACATAAATGGCCTCGATAAACATTGCTTACCTGTAGAACTCACTAACCCTCCGAACTCAAAAAATCTAAGGCTAAGCTAAGTTACCAAAAACCTCAGCCCAATAACTGTTTTAATCCAGTTACCACAGTTACCTACTAAGAATGTGGAACTACGTTTTCCTAATAACCTTCAAAATAAACCTCTTCAAAGTTCATACAAAACCTTGTACTAACTGATATTGTAGCCCTGTTGATCAATGCAAGACACAATTCCAGTCAAAATCTTAATGAGTTTTTCTGCCAGCTTAATCCGTTCGTCGTCGTTGGATTTCCGGTACTCAATCAGGGCTTCGTATAAGCAGGCCTCACTCCACACAAGGCAGTCCTAGATAATATCATATAATGCATAAATCCTTCCAACTCAAAATGGTCAACCAGCAGAAAATGTTCAAGCAACTTTTGCAACTTGATCAAAGGCTTGGTTGCAACTTGGAATTGAATTGGAGTGATTTTTATAATTCGGAATCGCTCATAATCAGATTTTGAGTTTTATTTTTTAGCTCCCCGGGTTGAGATTTATTTTCTGAGCGATATTTTTTCGTTCAGAAAACAAATTTCAGCTTTTGAGCGATATTTTTGTCTTAACTATAACTCAAATAAAACTCAACCAAGTTAAACTCCCTTACTTCGCGATCAAAAATCAAATCAGACCACACTGTTGGAAAGCCCTTCAAATTTCCAATCTCCCTTGTACCAAATTAAGTTTTGACAGTTTTTCAGACAATAAAAAAAAGTCGCTCAAAATAAAACTCAATTCTTTATTTAGCTATCAAAAATCAAATCTAACCATACATGTATATAGGTTATGTAGTTTATACCACCTGTAACTATAGGCTATAATACTGTAACAAAACACTCTTGAACAATGTTCAACAACAACGTGTATATTGACCACGACTATTTTTGACTGATTCCAAACCCCCATGTGATGGTTGCCATCACAATAGATTACCTGGTAATATATTATATAACCTCCAGGGAAGGTTGTATAACCTATACCTATACAACTTATATTATGGTATAATATAACCTCCAGCGTAGGTTATATATAGATTATATAACCTACTTTGGAGGTTATATTTATTTAGTGCTCACTAAATTGCATTTTACTTAATAAGGTAAAGTCCACATTAATGGGAATGCGCTTTAATGAGAAGAATCCACCTTATTGAGAAGGAGCTTCACCTTATTGGGAATAAAAATCCTCTTTAACGAGAAGTTGTTCTCAGAAACCCAATGGGAGATGTGAGAGTAAAATGAGATCGGAAAAGCGAAAAGTTGCTCACATTTTCTTACGTTCCTCCTCATGTTTCACTAGCTCAGCTTGCAAATTCTTCAATGAAAATTCTGATCTAATACATTTCATTATCTTCTTCTTCTTTGGGTGCCATACCCGTAATCGGGCGTTGGCGACCTCTCGCTACTAACATCTGTTGAGCGTGTTGACCAGCTAATACAGAAGTAGTAGGGACCTACTGCTTAACGCCGGTTCCGAACGGCAAATTTGAGAGGTTTTCCACGGCAGAATACTTTCGGTGGGTTGCCATTGCCTTCCGAAAGGTGATTATCAGTATGAGGAAGATGTCTTGCGGCTGCTGGGATCGAACCAGCAACCTTTGACTCAGTAGTCCAACGCTCAAACCACTGAGCCACTGATAACCACTGATAACATTTCATTATGCGTAAACGAATTTATTTCCACGTTTATTTCACTAGGGAGATAGGAAACTGAAAGGTCGTTCCAACGGTATGATCAGATTTCGACGCTTAAGCGTCGAAATCTGATCATACTTATATTATTATTATCCTATCTCCTATCTCTATACGTTATACATACGATATGTTGCCGCTTAAGCGTCGATTTGATTTTTGAAAACCAAATAAGGGATTTTAACGTGATAGAGTGTTATTTTGGGCGAAAAAATCAGCCCGGGAAGCGAAAATATTTAAACTCAAAATCTGATATTGAGCGATTGCGAATAATAAAAACGCTGCAAATTTTACACAAGGGTTTATTATTCTTTGATATAGGATAGTTGCGCAAAAATTATTTCTGTGTCAAAAGAAAAATGTTGGAAAAATAAAATTTTTGGATTTTTTTTTTTTTTCAAAAAAATTGTTTTTTCAAAAATTCTTTATTCTTTACTCGAAAAATATTTAACATCCTGGGATCCTTCAAAATCCCATTTTTAGCCCCATGAGAGCCCTATAGATCGCAACAGTGAAATCGGATCGCTGCGGGACCCCAAAAAATGGATTCTACGTCCAAAAATACTTCGAAAACGACACCTGGCTCGATCCCATAGCCAAAAGCCTTCAAAAACCACCTTCTGTAGCCCCATTTTAGCCCCATAGCGCCCCACGGGTTTGGGCGATCGGGCTGAAAACCTTGCGGGCAGAACTAGATGGTAAACCGAGTATTTTGTCAAAATTTCAGATTTAAAAAAAAAAATCCTACTGCCCAAAACGGCCTGGACGGCGGACGGCGTACGGCGGACGGACATTTCGGTTTTGGAATCTAGACCACTTGAAACGGATAATGTCAAATTTTGAGGCCGATCGTAGTCGTCGACCCCCGTCGCGAAAACATAGGTGTATTATTCCAAGAATAATAAACCAAAATCACTCCGACTCAATCCCTGGATGCAGCACTACCAATTACTTACGGCGTATTTTGATTGTTTCCAGAAAGAATCCATCAACAAGTAGTACTGAGTCAGCCGCGGCAAAGTCTGAGCGTCTGTGTCAATATCTTTGGGATCCGCCTTCAAACAATCGCAGAGGATTTCGCAGACTTCCTCGTAATAACCTTCCCAGTAGAGGTCTTCAACTTGTCCCAAACTCTTATTTCTGGAATCAACCCGCTATATTTAAATTGTGTTTTGGGAACAAGATGAAGGTGATCCATGATGTTTAACGTTATTCGAAATACAGTATGATTTGGATTTCAAGATTCATAGTTTTGAAGGTCACAAGGAGGTATTGGAGACAAAGTAAAGTTCGTTGGATGAGGCTTTGAAGCGTCTTACTAATAGGCCTACGCCATTTAAGCTGCTGGCTAAGCACAGAATGCTGGTAGGTGTACTTGGAAACTTCATCCAGCAGTTTTTTAATGGCCATAGATTAATGAGACGATTACTAAGATCGGAAGGGTTCAAAATTTAAATTTGGGTTTTGAAAGACTGCGAATTTTGAGTGGCCTGGTCGGTGGATCCTCATGGTAAAAAAACGATTCACATGGGGTGAAGATTCTCTGCTGTATATCAAAATGATTCATTCTTCTCACAAGGAAACTTACTTCTCTCAGTTGGAAACTTACCGTCTAACAGATTTCAGCAATCTCGTGACAATGCGCTTGTTGATCAACGCGTGCTTTGTTACGTTCGGTATGCGAACCTGAATTTGGTCAGACCGTTCGTCCCACAGAATCTGTTCAAAAGCCGAAACGTTAGATCCGGTCATTTAAGAGAGGAATAACATAAGAACACCTTGAAGCTGCAAACGAACTTTTTCCAATGCCATCGTAGAAGGTTCGGTATCACCACAGTAGTAGAGAAGTAAAGCCTCCAACCAGAATGAACGAGCGAAAAACGTCAGATCGTTGGTAGTTTCGGCTCGATAACCCAGCCGGCCCAAATACAAGCTGCAGTAGTCACCTCCCAACCATCTGGAAATCAAGGGACTGTTAACAGTTTGGCCCTCAGCAGGTTGACAGAGTCGCTAGACCGAGTGTACGTCAGTTAATAAGACCCCAATCCGGTTGACAGTTCGTGAAAATGAAAAGTGTATACTCACGATCCATCCAACGGACTCCGCCTCCCCCGATCCCGTCCTTTTGCGAGCCACAACTTGAGCAACAACTCGCCGTAGAGCAAAACGCTACAGTCTTCTTCGAACGTGGTGGGATCGTCTTGACAGTAAACAGTAGCAGGAAAATACCTCCTGAAAACAGTTTTGAAATAAGTAAGTGAACCCGTACAGTCCCCTTTATCTTGCCAAATTGCGGACGAAACGTCGACTTAAGTTAAACAACCTCCTCTAGTTTAGTTTTTAGTTGACAAATTTCTTCCTGATGGAAATGCGGCAGGATACCTTCGCTATGAACTTCTGGCATTGCCCCGTCGAGTTACTAGTGGAAGTGAAAATACGTTGCTTTGAAATTTTGCTACTAAAGCTTAAAACCCGCACACACAAATCTATGAGTAAAATTTGCACCGTTTCTAAAGTGTGACAAACCCGAGCTTCGTCTACATCAGGGGTTCCCAATAAAATTTTGTCAGGGGCCCCTTAACAAACCACAAATGTATTGAGGACCCCACATATATATGTAAATTATATATATATATAATTTTGTTGTTATAAAAACGGTTTTTTTCCCCCGTTATACCTAGGTGTAAGTAGGTACATATCACAAGGGAAAAATCAATTGATTGTTGCAAATAATTATTTATTTTTACATTTAAAAGATTTTCACTTAATTATAATATTACAAAAAGCAAACATACGTTGCACAACAACCACTGACACAGCTGAAGCTTTCCTACCTACCTTTTCCTACGTAATAGTGCTGGTTTGCAGTTGGATTTATTAGTAATTGGAATTCAAGTTTCGTAACGTAATAATGCTTCTTCTTCTTCTGATAAATTTGAAATTTAATAAATAATTTGGAAAAAGAATCGATTCTCAGATGTATCGATTCTTTTTGAAAAAATCATCGCGATTATTTTCGATACTTTTCTAAATAATCGATTCATTTTTGAGAATCGGACATCTCTACATTCTGGTAGAAACTGGGCGAACTAGTCACTAATAATTACGCTAGTTGTCACTAGCGTCGCGTCGCATGTACGGCCTCTCACGCTTTACAGGACACTCCGGCTACAAACAGTCATTTTTATTATTTGAGTTCCTGGTAGAATAGCTTAAAATATTAATTTTTGGATGCAGCTCGCGGACCCCAACACCAACGTTTGCGGACCCCTGAGGGTCCGCGGACCACCTATTGGGAATCCCTGGTCTACATCTTCCTCACGCTCGGCAGAGGATTTGATAATCTGATGTAATACACTTTGTGGGGAAAACTCTCCCCATATCTACTTCTCTCGATCTCCGGCCAGCCAAGGCAAGTTCGAGGGGCTCACGCCCAGCGCGCTGCAGCGCACAAGGGTGCTGACACGCCCCTCTTCCCCATAATCACCGCTAATCACCCAGTTAACGCCTAAACAACCCTCCAGTAAGTAACTGACCATCGAGTAAGCCTGACAAACTTAAGTCCTCCATTTCCGTAGCTGGAAAACGTCCAGGGTCTGCATATCACGTACCATCGTGTTATGCCCCTGGCAAGTTTCCACCTACACTCCCTCCTCTTTCCACCACAACACCTGGCGGCGTAAACACAGATGACGGGCTACCTGCATTCCGCCAAACACACCACAAAACTTATTAGTAAAACACAAACATGTAGGTCACGTCCATCACCCAATCATGGGGATGCCACACATACTGATTATTATAACTGCATTCAACTTACAGCATTTCCTTGTAAGCCCTCACGTAGAGTTTTCCAAGATTTTCAGGCCACTGCAGCGTCCATTTTGAGGCCAACTTCTTTATAAGCGATTTAAGTACCTCTACAATGCCATTGTTTTCAACTTCGATATACTCGACGAACTCATTGACTTCGCGGAATTCTTTTTCAGTGTTGAAGTAGCCTTCTTCAGATAACATGCTAGGGGAAAGAAGATAATGGAAGAAGAAGTTAAGAATACATTTTGTTCTACGGTTCAATAAAAATTATTTCACAAGTTACTGTTGATCAACTAAGGACATGTCAATCATAGCTGTACCTAAACCGAGTCCGTAACAGGAACAGACGATCCAAATAGGAAATTATTACCACAGAATAATGCGATGATCAGAATTGACCTCTTAAAAGTTAAAAGTACACCGTTTATGCAGCAAAATCGGAACCGATACCAACACGTTCTTTGCTAACCTATTAACATCACAGGTCCTTACTTTTTACGGTCGCGACTATTAACACCGTCACTGGACGAGCCATGGTCGCCTTCGACATCCTCTTTATACATCCTGTACAAGTCCATTGTGTGGACGGAGTCATCAGACCATCCTTCAACGTTTCTCTTGAAATCTTTAGGCCTGAAATTTCCACGGATGTGTTAGGGTTAACACTCGTCTCGTAGGCGATTTGTACCAACAAACTTACATTAAATGGCCGGGAATGACGAGAGACAAAGCGTCATACAGGCTGGTCTCTTCCCTCCTGGCTGTGCTACGAACCCGTGCGGAACGTCTCTTTTGATTCTGTCCGATCCATTTCTCTACGTGCGAAGGCGTTTGATCGCTCAATTTATTTTTACCGGAATCTGTAAGAAGCATACAATACACACACTCTTCGAAATGAACATTTCCATTGAGCAAGTAGGATCGGAACTCGTTGCTCCCCAGTGCCTCATCACCCTGGGTTGGGAGGAGCGCCCTCCCTTAAAATGCTAACCACACTTAACGCTGCTGATCGAGGGAAACGGTAATACATCCAATGCCACACCGGCTGGTGCATGAAAAGGATAGAGTCTAGATGTGGGGAGGAAGATGAAAAGGAGGAGGGAGGGAAAATATCAATTAACCCAATAACATATCCTGTGGAGACGGGGAGGAGACAGCGGATCACCTCATCTTCGAGTGTGAGGCCTGGAGTGCAGAAGGTATCTGGGATCAGTGGACCGGGGAGAGATACTGGCACAACAGGACCTGGTAGGAGGGCTATTGAACCTTTTCAAGGGCACAGAACTCCTACCATAGTAACTCCAAGAGGCAGCACAATGGGTCTACAGGCCTAGGTGCAGGAAGTGGGGTGCCCTTCAGGAACCCACTTCCATAACCTTCTCTGGTATTAATCTAAACTTGGTTTGCTGGTGTGATGAAGTGTCAGCCTCCTCCCCCTGTACAGATGGTGCCTCCTTTATGTAATATACATATACATATAGTGTATATTCCATAACCTCTCTGGTATTAATCTAATCTAATCTAATCTAACATTTTGACACAACTACATAGGGCCAAATACTAAAACTGGGAAAAGTCCCAGCACCAAACGTCACTGCACAGACGACACATTTCTAGCGATAGTACTGTGTGATAACCCAAAACGCTTCCCACAAGAAATAGTATAACGCTGCAAATTTTACACAAGGGTTTATTATTCTTTGGTGTAGTTAAGTTTTGCACAAATTAATTTTATGTCAATAAAAAAATAGTTTAAAAAAAATCCCGAAAAATTTGACATTTGATTTTTGAAATCTACGTGTCGTGAAACGAAAATTTCAAAATTTGAGGCCGATCCAAATTGTCGACTCCCGTCGCGAATACATAGGTGTATTATTCCAAAATAATAAACCAAAAGCGGCAGCGAAATTGCGAAAGAGGTCCCTAACTCCGGCATCAAGATAGGGCTACCTGCCAATAAACTTATAAATCAATAGTCCATAAATAGGTCAATAAATTCCAATACTACCCTATTTGTTGTCCTCGCTTGCCCTCTCGAGGGGCAAAGGAGGCTATTCGACTCACCGAGGACAGCGAGAGACGCAGAATTATTATTATATTACTGTGTTACACATTCATGAAGTGGTTTATGTTACCGTTTTCATCTTCATCGTAATCATCTTCTGAACGATCACGTTCCGTCTCCGACTCCGATTCCCCTTCTGCAATGCTGATTGGGGACTCACAATTCCGTTTTGGTTTCATAATAATCGGTCGGACCATACTCTACAAAGAACAGTTTGTCAGTAACAACGCGTAACGCTCAGTAAAACATTGCAAATGCTACTAAAAACTTACCTGGTCAGGGCTTTCTTTCTCCGCTATCTCCAGAAGTAAAAGCACGCATTTGGTGACTCTCTCCCAAGTGTCGATCTTGACGCATTCAGGCGGTTGAAGGGGCTCCTTGATTTTGGGTTTCTTTGACTGCCACTTGGTGGATTCCTTGGACCGAAGTGACAAAGCTTCATCGACCATTTTCTTGGCATCCTGTTCGTCAAGAACAATGTCGGCAGGAGTATCCGGAAACTCGCTATAAAAGATAGTAGTAGAAAATAGACAGGAGAAACAAATTCACGAAACAACAGATTTGTAGTCTTGAGTCAAAGTTTTCCAACCATTCAGGATAAAAGAGAGCGAAATCATTTTTGAAAGACTCGATATCTGTAAAAATCCGGTTTTTGAAGACGTAGCCTTTAACGAATCCAGCATCCATAGTGATTCCCTTATGGGCGTAGTAGAGACACGAAAGGTAATCTCCCAGAGCGTAATAAACTGTCACGAGGTTGTCCACACTTGGCCAATGATTCGGGCTACAACGAAGAGCCTGTGAAAATGGTTAAAATGAGAGGATAAACAAACGAAAATAGGAAGAGTAACAAATACCCAGTCATTCACTAACCTCATCGAAAGCATTTGCAGCCAAATATAGATCCGGATACTTCAGAGCAATTGACCCCATTTTGAACCACAAGTTCAAATCCGTTGGATCTAGTTTGGATGCCTGAAACGAGTGACGTACGTCCCTGAGTTGAACACATACCTACAGAGCAAGTACTCGATATATTATCGGTTTCCTACCTTGACGTAATATTGGAGGCTTTTCTTGAGTTTTTCTCTTTTTGCAAGACAATTTCCGAGATTCAACGTAACACAGTAACGTAGATGTAGCATCGTGTTATTGTTAGTGTTACCATCAATTTTCCCTTTCGCCTGTAAAAAGAACAAAATCAAACCAGGGATTAATGGTATGTGTTGGGAATTTACCCCACTTTCTTGTGCAGTCTCGCCAGCCCGCCAGAGTTAGTATGTACCGGCAGTAAGCCAGCCGTTCGAAGACGGGAGGTATTAAGGGCATGAAATTACCATTTACCGTGTATTATTAGCTATATGACTACTGGCAGTGATTATTCAGGTGTCAATCTCGCTGACTAGGCCTCCCTTAGCGAGACTTTGCTTAGGGAAGGTGAATCACCGGGAGAGACCCCAAGGGTCCACTGCCCAGGATTCTTTTGGCGACATTTCGCCTAAGGAAACCAAGGGGGCGTTCCCATGTAAGACCAGGGCAGTTCTTCAGGCCACCTTCGCCGACAATTCGTCTAAGGGAGCTGCAGCAACTGTTCCCGGTAAAACTGCGAGCCCATGGAGAATCAATACCGACCACGGCACATCGTGTAGGTTATTGTCTTCCCCTTGGTTCCCTTCCAAAGACCCTTCCTCTCCACAGTATCCTGATATATCAGGTAAGGCTGGAGTAAGCAAGTCTTCCATATTTGTGGCTGCATCTTCCCACAGGTCTGCAGATCACGGCAATTCGTGTTATGCCCTGGAAAATGTTTCCATACACCCTTCCTCTTCTTCTACAAACGTGGATCACGCCACGGGCTTTCCATCAAGCACAACATAAAACATAGTGAATCCCAATTCACATTTAGAAACACAAACACTTATAGGTACACACCCATCACCCTATGGGTGTCCCACAGTATGTACTAAAAAACTTAACAGTACAGGAGAAGTAACAGCAGTTCGAACCTGAGCAAGTACATCTTCTTTCAGAAGCTTTTTCAAAACGTCTTCAGCTTGTCTCCACTTTCCTTCATTTTCAAGGGCTAAGGCTTTCTTATAAGTTGACAACGCTTCTTGTTCCTGGAATCAATCAAGGCAAGTTGGATTGAGGAAGGGGTAACAGTATCAAAAACAGAAAAAAAAATTAAATACCCTCTGCACGAACACAACCTCGATTTTTATTCGCATTATGTACTCGTTGGTCTTCCTTACGTTCCAACTAATGAGAATGAGTTGCGAACCAAGAGCCATCCACCTCACAGCCACGCTAAATTGCAAGCTAATAAATACTCATTAGTAGGGCTAGGATTTATATGTGTTAAAAAGCCTCAAATATGTACATAAAATATGTACTTATTTTTTCAAATATGTACTTATTGTTTCAAAATATGTATTTATTTTTCCGTATTATGTAAAATAAAACGCTGCAAATTTTACACAAGGGTTTATTATTCTTTGAGATAGGTTACTTGTGCAAAAATTATTTGTTGATGGAGAAAATTTTGGGGAAAAAAATATTTTTTTGGGGGGGATTTTTTTTTAGATTTTGTTTTTAACAAAATTTTTTTTTTTTCAAAAGTTCTTTATTTTTTTAGAAAAATATTTAACCTCCTGGGATCCTTCAAAAATCCCATTTTTAGCCCCATGAAAGCCCTATAGATCGCCACAGTGAAATCGGATCGTTCCAGGACCCCCGAAAATGGATTCTACGTCCAAAAATACTTCGACAATTTCGAAATATGTAACTAACCATGTAAAAATGAATGAAATATTTAAAAATATGTATTTTAGATCAAATATGTGAAAATATGTAACAACAAGTATGGCTCAAACAACTCAGTAAGTCCTGAAACGCATTTGTGTACTTGAATCATTCAATTATCTTCACCCCTGACAAATATGTAAACACATATGTACAAATCCTAGCCCTACTCATTAGCAATGTAGCATGGCGTAGATATCATTCCAGAGAGGTTGATGGAGTACAAAGGTAGGCGCGGAGCACTGGTAGATGCATAGGTCCAATCCAATACTGGACATAAGAGGAAATACCTTCTTTGCTCATGGTCATCAGCTCTGACGCTAGCAGAAGAGGAGTCATCATTCTCCCTAATCTCCCGCACTTAACCACCAACTTTATCTGGACCACGCTAGAAAAGAGCTTGAGACACCCTGCCAGGGGTACCAATCACAACAAAAGCCAGACTACATTGAGGACCTGGCCAAAGTATGACCGGTATCTCCTTGAATGTGGGATTATTGCAGATTGACCAGGATTGAGGTCGCCAGCTGACGCCATTCAAAATCCTCAAAACTCAATCCACCAGGCGGAACGCTCCGGGCAGCGCACAATGAAGTGCTCCATGCCCTCCACTTCTCTGAGTTTGCTCAGCGAGAGATTTTGTCTGGTGGGCTCGTAACAATCGCCCAACCCATGCGGTCGGCAGTCAGCAATAGATCACCCAGCTCTGCAGATCCACCTCAGCATGGAGGCCTTTTGGGTCTCTACTGTCAACTCATACATCGAACCCCCAGGTCCAGAGGGCCGCAAATCCTATCCAGCGAGGTCCCAGCTAGACACTCTCCATTGGACACCTCACCTGCAGGGTCTCCACTTGTGTCTTCCAAAAGCCAGAATTGGCGTGTTTCGAGCCAATTGAACACCCTCTGGAGGTACCAGCATAGCCGCTGATCGAGTAGACGCTCACAAGTTGTGATCGGTGAGTAATCGAAAACATGGGCGACAGACTCTCTACAGACGTGACAACTGAGCTTGAAAAGTACGGATAAACTCTCCGTGATCGCTAGGAACATCCACGTATGTCGGGGTCCAACGCCCAGGCGATAATATAACCGACATAATCATGCCCACTCTCAACCTAGGGTCTTGTAATAACGAAAGCCGTAGAATTGTAGGCTTTATTCAGTTGAAATCCTACGCACAAATGTGGAAAAGAAATTTGGACGTATTGTTACCAACACGTAACTAAATAATGAGAACATATGATCAGGACATTTTCCCCCCCTCTAGTTCAAAACATAATCGTTCAAATATTTCGGGGGTTGCTTCTTCCTTTCGGAGCGTCGCACCTCCTGATCAATTCTTGACGATGTAGAGGGAATAGGAGAGCTGGGCGGTGAAGGCCCAGAAACTTCTTCTATAGGGTGATCTTCTGTTTCTGAAGAATCTTCTTCTTCAGCTTCTTGGTCTCCAGAGGCCCCCATAGGAGCCAAATGTCGGTTTGAAACCGTTGTCTCCCGGCCGTCTGGTAGCCGCACGTGCGAGTAGTCTGGGTTGGCCTCTAAGAGTTCCACTTCCATGACCGCAGGATCGTACTTGCTCCCAGGAGGAGGCAGACGTTTCATCAATACTCTGCCAGGTATTGATAGCCAGGTTGGGAGAGACTGTCCATTCGCTGATCCACGAGGATGGGAGAACATCCTCTCATGAGGAGTTGAGTTTGTGGCAGTGCATAGCAAAGATCGAATAGCGTGAAGAGCCTGAGGCAGAACCTGCTCCCACTGACGAACGTCCATCCCAGCTGATCGGAGAGCCATTTGTACGCTCTTCCAGATTATGGCGTTGTACCGTTCGATCTGGCCATTTCCTCTCGGATTGTAAGCTGTCGTCCGACTGGTAGCAATGCCTTGTGTAGTCAAAAAATGCTTAAGTTCGGCGGACATGAATGCTGAACCACGGTCTGAATGAATGAAGGAAGGCGTACCAAAAGTCGAAAATAAGTTGGTTAGATGCTCTATCACCGTAGAAGCAGACAAGTTCGAGCAAGGGAAGGCGAAAGGAAACCGTGAGTACTCGTCAACGACTGTGAGAAGATACTGGTGTTTCGATGAAGAGGGAAGAGGCCCCTTGAAATCCAGATTGAGTCTCTCGAAAGGAACTGTAGATTTAATGAGAACGCCTTCGTTTTTGAAGAATTTTGGTTTAAGTTCTGCACAATCCTGACAGCGTGAGGTCATCCGCTTCACATCGTCGACAGAATACGGAAGGTTTTTGCAACGAATGAAATGGTACATCCGTGTAACTCCAGGATGGCACATGGTTTTGTGTAGTTCCATGAGGTCGGAAGCTGATGCAGCAGCGCACACCCGTGACAGAGTATCGGCTACTATGTTTTCCTTCCCTGAGCGATAGACGATTTCGTATTTAAAACAGGACAGATCGAGGCGCCAACGCATGATTTTATCGTTTTTAATTTTGCTGTGCCTAGTACTATCGAACATGAAGGATACTGATCGCTGATCCGTAATAATCTGGAAAGGCCGACCAATCAAATAGTGGCGCCACTTTCGTAGAGCTTCCACTACCGCTGCTGCTTCTTTTTCCACGGCTGGTTGACGCTGTTCAGAATCTGATAGCGTTCTAGAAAAAAAAGCAACAGGTCGACCTGCTTGCGATAGTGTGGCGGCAACTGCAAAGTCAGATGCGTCCGTTTCCACTGTGAAAGGTAGCTTGGTGTCTATTGCGGTCAGTACTGCCTTAGAAATGTCTGATTTCAGCGTTTCAATGAGTTGCAGTAGACCTTCTGATAACGGAAATGATTTTGCCAATACTAGTGGGCGGATCTTCTCTGAAAACTGTGGAATCCATTTGGAAAAGTGTGCAAACATACCCATGACTCTTCTGAGTTGCTTCAAGTCTTTAGGGGCCGAAATCTCACGAAGAGGTCGTAGGCGAGCTTCGTCTTGTTTGATAGTGTTGTTCACAATGTTGTACCCAAGGAGATTGATATTTGTTTGAGAAAATTTGGATTTCTCCTCATTCAGAGTTAGATTATACTTTCTGGCTGCGGCAAGGAAAGCTCGGAGGTTGATGTCATGTTCTTCTTTGGTCTTGCCACAAACTGTGACATCATCAAGGTAAGCGTAAGTTTCTTGTAGGTTCTCTTTACGAATGATTTTGTGAATAAATTCTTGAAAGGCAGGCACTCCATTGGTCACTCCAAATGGAATCCTTTTGAATTGGTACAGAACGCCGTCGGCCTCGAAAGCAGTATAAAAACGCTCACTCTCCAAAATAGGTACCTGATGGTAAGCTGACTTCAAGTCTATTGTGCTGAAGTAATTGTTCTGAGCCACTTGCTCAACTATCTTCTCGATTTTTGGAATAGGGTAGGCATGTAGTTGAGTGTACCTGTTGATGGTTTGGGAGTAATCAATGCACATTCTCTTCTTTCTGACTCCGCTCTTGACAACAAGGACCTGCGCTCTCCATGGAGATGTGCTC
Source organism: Pilophorus perplexus (assembly GCA_955831195.1). Lineage (NCBI taxonomy): Eukaryota > Metazoa > Arthropoda > Insecta > Hemiptera > Miridae > Pilophorus > Pilophorus perplexus. Next base: position 22,321,071 of record OY037016.1, read on the forward strand.
TCTTCAATCACGTCTTCATCGATAAGTTTTTGAACCTCTGATTTAATGAAATCTGCGTCTTCTTTTGAATAGTGGCGAGATTTTATTGCAATGGGTCTGCAATCTGGCAATAAATTCGTGAAGAGAGATACAGGCGGGACAGCAGCTGCAGCGATATTACATATCAAGAGTGGCTCTTTTGGACCTCCTAACTTCATCTCGAGTGTTGCATGAGTATCGAGCAAATCATGACCTATTATGACATCAGCGCAAAGGTTTTTCATGATCAAGAGCTGGGCTTTATCATACGTGTGACCTTGAAGTTCCATCTTTACTATGCAACACCCTTCCACGCTGGAAAAGAGAGATGAGCTAGCCATTGTAATTCTCTCCTTAGAAGGTTTGGCCTGAGCTTTACACTTGTCCAGTAGGGCATGATTAATGAAGCTGGACGTACTACCTGTGTCAATTAAAGCTGAGCAACGAAAATTGTTTATTTTGACAGGGACTATAGCTTTGCTCAGAGAAACGTGTGAGGAAGCAGCTACTGTGAAGCCAATTGTCTTACTTTGTCCTTCTGAGCTTCTGCAAACGGAAGAGTAATGACCTGGCTTGTTACAGTTTTTGCAAGTCTTCCCGTTGGCTGGACATTTGCTCCTGGGGTGGCGCTTGCCCCCACAAAAATAGCACGTAGAGTTGTGAACAGCAGCTGTTGTTTTCAGTGCTTCGGTCGGTTCATCTTCGTGTCCCTGGTCTTTAGCTGCAGCAGAAAACGCTGTTGATTGGGAGTAACTGAGGGAATTTATTTGGGCTCTTTCTAAGGCCCTAGCTTGATCAGACGCCTGGGTAAGTGTTAGGGTTAAATTCTCAAGAAGGCGTTGCCGAATCATACTGGATGAAAGACCTGCTATGAACGAGTCGCGGATGTACTCATCTCTGTAGCTGTCAGCTGTAACATCTTGGAACGAGCATTCTTGTCCAAGAACGTGTAACGCCTGCAAATATTGATCAACTGACTCACCGGGATCTTGCCTCCGAGTCGCCAAGCAGTGGCGAGCGTATATTTCGTTTTTCGGCTTGATGTAAATTCCATCGAGTGCTGTGAGAGTTGTTCGAAAATCTGGCTTGTCCTTGACCAACTTATAGATGGAAGCGCTAAGAAAGTTCGTGAGAAGTTTCAATTGTACCTGGTTCGACAGCGGTGCTTCTGTTGGAATTTCGCCCAGGAAGTTGATGAATGTTCGCTTCCAGTGCAGGTAATCCTCTTGAGCGCAGCTTGAGGATGGGTCGATTGAGAGGCGTTCAGGACGAAGATATTTGTCCATGGTAGTTTTTATCAACTGAATAAATTGTAATAACGAAAGCCGTAGAATTGTAGGCTTTATTCAGTTGAAATCCTACGCACAAATGTGGAAAAGAAATTTGGACGTATTGTTACCAACACGTAACTAAATAATGAGAACATATGATCAGGACAGGTCTGTCCTGGTTGATTCTGATTATGGTGTTAGATTGTACAAGACGTTCCAGAAGAGAGGAAAGAAAGTGGTCAATTCGCCAACATCGATGGTCGACAGTCTGCCTGGATCACCAGCTTGCCACCCGGAGACGCCAACTCAGCTCGGCAGAAACCCCCAGCTCGAAAGTCAGCGTCAACATTGCAGCGTTTAGCCACCAAGTCGCCAGGATACAACAGTCTGGCGGAGGATTCATACTTTAAGGAAGTGCGGGAAGCGGAAGAATGGGACTGGATCAGACAGGCGTTCAACTGGTGGCCCAAGGAGTTAGGGTTCCTCTTGTTTAGAGGATGAACGAGTGTTAGGCGGAAGCCTCTAGAGGACTATTGGTTGTTTGTTTCAACGAGTTATTTGGGACCGAAATATATCAGTGCAAGTTCACAAACGGTAGCGGAATCGTGTTTTGTCACTCGCTTTACAATATCAACGCTATATCTGACAATTTACCTGAGCTTCTTTGGTGACAATCGGACCATCAGACGACTCATCGGACTCTTCAGAAGAATCAGAAGCGAGCGGTTTGAATTTCGAAGGAATCAAGTGTTTCTTCGTTGACAAAAACATAGTTGAATGTGATAAGACGCCGATCACAAATGACGAGAATCCGGGAAGCGGTGCATCACATAACAAATCCAAAGCCGAATATAAAAGCCAAAACACAATCCAACTTTTCGGCAAAATCGTAAATAAAGCTGTTAGCAGTCAGCTTTGCGTACAGCAAATCAGTGAGGTACGAAAAATCGATATTTAAAGTCGATTAATGGAAGTATTTGAAAAATCGAAACGATCTTTATCATGAACATTGATTAGTAATCGGATAATATTTTGATTTCGTTTTCTTTTTTTGTACGGCTTCGTCCAGAAGTTGATTTATTTTATTTTAATTTATTTCGATGGTTTCGTTTGCTGAGGGCAAGGGTTGGTTGGAGTTTCGTTTAGATTTACCTACCCAGGTTTTTTAGTATAACTACCTAGTAGGTCTCAGATCAGATCTGGTATCGATTCTAAAAACCGGAACTGACACACTTGGATTTGGTATAAATTATTATTCAAGCAATTTTATAAGATTTATTTGTACTCTCAATAAACCGTCCGAGAACCTCCCAACGAATATTGCAAAATGAAAGGCAAAAAATATATAATAATTATATCTAATATTATAATCTAAATAATTATATCTAATTATAATCTAATAATTATATCTAATTATAATCTAATAATTATATCTAATTATTAGATTATAGCATTGGACATACTGGAATTTTGGGTGTTAGCCCCCTAGAAGAGATAAATCCTGGATCAGCGCCCGAAAGAATCAAATTTTTCACAATGAACACATGGTAAAATTGCAACGCTTTCCACGCTTTTTTTGTTTATGTGCCAAAGTAATTACTTGTATAAATAAAATAATATGATGTATAATTTCATAAAAATCGATTGACAATCAAATTTTGATTGTAAATCGATTTTTATTCCAAAAGTACCTATCGATTGAATCGAAAAGTTAAAAAAATCGAAGTTTGTCGCCTCCTCATTCAACAACGTACATAGGTCTATCACGTATCTTCTATCAGAGAATCGATTAACTGATATCGATTCTTACTCATCCGATATTCACCACAGAATCCAGCCAGGCAGATTGCAGTTCCAGAACTTCCAAATTTACGTAAAAACCGCTTCTGCAAATAATAATATTAAAGTACTATATTGTACTGCAGTACAGTGTACGGTATTATACCTACTACAGTACAGAGCAATTGGGATTTATTTTGAAACGTTGTTTTTAAATTAAACTTGGCGGGACGGCATCGACATGGTGTGGGGATTCTTTGGAATCGAAAAAGGGAAAGTGGGGAAAAAGCTGAGAAAACTGTCTGAGCTGATGGACAACACTGCTCGTGTGTTCCAGGAACATTTTTCCTGATACCCTTCGTTCTATGTTACTCTGTTCTCTGTTACTCTGTGCTTCGTTCATAGAAGTTCGCAGTACCTTCTCTGTACACAACGCTAGTCGAGTTTGTGCTCTGCCCTGTAAGTGTTTCAGTTCCAAGTTACCGGGTGTTCAAAAATCCGCTACTTGGAATGAGAATTTTGCGTTTGATTAACTCGTCGTTCAGACAATTCAGTCATATCACAGCCCCGCGATCCGCCGCTCTCGTACAAGAATCCCTGCTTCTTAATCGCCCTTTCCTTTCAACAATTAACAAATCAACTATTTTTCAAGCCAACCCCTTCTCGTCCTACTCAAAGATGACGGATAACAAGGAAGATTTGAAAAAGAAATTAACGCCGATCCAGTATCACGTCACTCAAGAAAAAGGGACCGAAAGGTGAGTCTACTGACCTCTTTCTTGATACAAATGTGGGGTTTTTATCGCTAGTTTGGGAAGTGAGTGAAAACTATTTTAATATTGATGAATGTTGATTTGTTCACATCATGGATGTTGTGAATACTTAACCCTCTCCCCGTCCACCCAACTCTGGTGGTGGCCAGCGGTTTAGGGTCACGTCCTCGGATCTTCTATTTATGGTCAAGTCGATCTTTCCCACTACCCGCGCTTGTGTAAGTTGGATGCGGCTCACTGGGTTTTTCTTAGTCATCATCATACGCTTCATCTTGTACTCATCTCCTTATCTTGACCTGAGATAGAATGACTATTTAGCGAATGATTTAATGTCGACATACCTAGGGCCGGGATTTAAGAAAGCGCGGGAGGAAGTATTCAAGTAGGCTACCTACTTACCATGTGCACATGAAATGTCAAAGGCATTAATAATATGGCTGTATTTAATCCTTCTAATCCAATTTCATGAAAATCGGTTGAATATTAAGTGAGTAAATTCAGGAAAAGAAACGAAAAGTTCTGCCGTTTTTTAAATTTATTCGCTTAACCACCAGCGACGAGATATCAAGCAAGAAGAAGTGGCCTGCTTGGGCCGTAGACGGGATGTCAAGCAAGAAGAAGTGGCCTCCGTGGGCCAGAGACGAGATATCACGCTTGGCGATATTTTGGAACCATTTACAAATAAGTACCCTTCAAATAACATCATTACATGGCAAGGCGGGTTCAAGCAATGTTCAGTTCCCACGAAGGCTCAGTCGCAAAAGGGTTGGAAAAAGGAAATGGGCTAGAAATGTTCCGAAAGAGGGTTAAAGTTCTTGGGACATCTTTCCGAAGATATCTATTGACGCAGTTTCGTGGGGCTGAACTACGTGCTACGAGATTGCCTAATTAAAGACTCTTCTTCTAGTAGCACGTAACTGCGTCAAATACCTTCAACATTCGAAATGTCAATTTAAACCGGCGATTTCATTGAATAGAAAGCTCCTCTCGCTGGAGTCGACATAATATTACAGCCTCGCTCAAATTGGGGCTATGGATACGGCATTTTTTCTGAATAATCTACCTTATGTTTTCTCGATTTGTCTCTATGCTGTATCGGTGTGATTTGGGATGCCCGAATTTTTCTTATACCTACCCGATTTTTTCAGCTCGATCGCCCCCGCATTTTTTAAATGTTGTTTAAATTAATTTTTTCCCAAATAAGAATAAAATCCTTGTGTGAAATTTGCAGCATTTTTCTCTTTGGATTCAAACAAACACACAGCCAAAAATTGTTTGCATGGAACATACTATAGCCTTGGCTAACTGCCTTGAGTAGTCCTAAGGCACTTGCTAACATGTGAAGGTCTTGAGGCCCGGAGCGCCGAGTTTTAAAAACTAAAGATAGAATCTTAATATAATAACTGTTGTTAGCAAAATTATCACGACCTGTCGAGTTCAAAGTGGCTGACCAAGCGAACCAGGAGTTGAATGAACGAAATGGATATTATGAATCATTGAGGAGACGAAAGCTGTTACACAGTCGGTTTATCATTACTGAATTGAGTAACTGTTGAATCATTTTTAGTTTCAGCAAAAAACTTCACGTTTCGGTTTGTTAGTATTCGCTGAGGCAGATCCGTTACGCAAAGGTCGCGTCAAGTTATAGTTTTTGGTTGGGCTGGCTTAGCTACTTTCTTCTTGTTAGTAGTCCAATGTAGTCCATAGACATGAGTGAAATCCTAGTGTATCCAAACTTAGTTCCCCTCAATCTATGACTCACTCAATGAATCCCTTGACGCAGTGCGTAGATGCCTCGCCCTGCTTTCTCTCTTAGTTACTCATCTGAATCATGTTGATAGCCTGTTGATAACTGTGATGTTCATAGCCTGCTTCTATTTGTGGGCTTGTAAGAGGCGAAGGGGACTATCAATTTCCACCATCAATATCATCTTTCAAGAATACTATTTTGGTTTATTATTTTTGGAATAATACACCTATGTAATAGCGACGGAGATCGAAAATTCTGGTCGGCCTCAAAATTTGACGTTATAGGCACGTTTCAAGATGTCTCCAAAAACAAAATGTTCGACCGCGTCCGAGCCGTTTTAGGCAGTAGGAATTTTGTTTAAATCTGAAATTTCGACAAAATACTTGGTTTACCGTCTAGTTGTGCCCGCAAGGTTTTTCTGTGGGGCTCTATGAGGTTAGATTTGGGCTACAGGAGGGTTTTTTGAAGGTTTTCGCTATGGGGTCGAATTAGGAGTCGTTTTCGAAGTATTTGTTGACGTAGAATCCATTTTTAGGGGTCCCAGAACGATCCGGTTTCACTGTGGGGATCTATGGGGCTTTCAGGGGATTACAAATGGGATTTTTGAAGGATCAAATAAGGTATTTTCCGAGTAATTTTGGACGCATAGGTAAGCCATTTTTCGAGGGGTCACATCGGTCCAAACATTGCAAAGGGTTTTTTTTTTTTTTTCAAACAGATTCTGTATAAACACTCGTAAAAATTGCAGCGGTTTTTTATTGGTGGTGTGCGCCATCCCTCACTATAGTGTTGAAACGTCCTGGTTGGTTTCAGTTTGGACAAATCATTAAAAACAAGAATGAGTGGAATTTGATGTGGAATTATTCAACTTGATGAATACGTTGTATAGTGTTTCAGATTAGATCGTACCGTTCATCGCCTGTTGAACACCTACGCCCACGTTAGCACATTATTTTGTAACCTCGCTAGAATTTTAACGCCGTTGCTTCGTTTTCAGGCCTTTCACGGGAGAATATGACAAATTTTTCGAGGAAGGCATGTACAGCTGCGTGGTGTGCGGCCAGGAGCTTTTCTCTTCCAAACAAAAATTCGACTCTGGTTGTGGATGGCCGGCCTTCAACGACGTCTTGGATCAAGGGAAAGTCAAATTATCCACTGACACGTCCTTAGGTGAGAACCGCATTGGTGTTGTAGTCTTGTGAAGAATCAGTTTTGGTTTAGCTCGAGGCTGGAGCCTTTTGAGGGCGTGTTTGAAGGGAATCCGGAGTTTTTGGTAGTACAGTTAGATAGTTGATCGATCAATTTATGAGTTCCCTTCTTCTTGTTAGTTTTCTCGTTTTATCAAAACCAACAAAACCCTTGACCAAAATGTATGAAGAGTTTTCATTCAAATCTCATCACTGATGCAAATTATGATTTAAATTTAAAATGTTTTTCCACCTGCCAGTATTGATGTAACTAGTAAATTGTTTGGAAGAATTCCAACGCCCAAAATACGAAGAAATGAAATGGGGTGGTTTGGCATTATTATTCTTGTTATAATACTCGTAAACCCAAACGACTCAAAATGTAGGTTACCTAACGAGAAGTTAACACCCTCTGGTCATTATAAAGTATTTTTATTCGAATAATGAGATGTTAGTCCGTTACTCGCGCCATTTTTGGGTTTAGGAAAATTTTCCTATTTAATAGGTTTTTAAAATGTTCCATTTTGGTCAATGACATACTACCAACCCACTACTGAAATTGTTCGTTTTAGTTGCTCATAACTGGGCCGGGTAATCCTTGTTTTGGCCGTGGTGAACATCTGACCGTATGGTAATTACTATGACGTGAGACCAGTCCGTAGGGAACTCCGTGATTCCATTGCTGCATAAATCATCTCCGTCAAACACAATGTTGTCGGTTACGATGGAAGATTTTAAAGTGTTAACTGTATCAAACATCTAAAGCATTTAAACATTTCTTGGTTTTGATTGAAGCTTGTTTAGTAATACACATTCGAAGTCCAGCGTTTGTAAATATCGAGTCGGGTTTGGTTTTGCTATCAGTTACCCCCGAACGACTGATTACAGTATGGGCATTCTATACCAGTTTTCGGTCTATTATATCCATTTTTGAATAAATATTCAATTACCATATTGACAACTACGAAATACACTAGATGGCAAATTCAGCTGAATCGGAAAGAATCTATGTTAGGTTTCCCATGTGTCACTCGTGACTGGCCCTCAAAGTGGTAAAATGACAATGAACATTATTAACCACTAATTCATTTACATACCTAAAATAAAGAGTTTTGCATTAGTATGTTTTACGAGTGGCTATCGATAATTTTCATTCGATAGTACTGAGCAGCAAACGTTCCTAGGAGCCGCATTGCTTGTTATGTACTATTAAATATATATTATTGGGCTCGGTGAGGTTTTTGCCGACGGTGCAGAGATCTAATCCAATGAGGTGAAGTCGTTTTCTCTCCCTAACCACCTCATTTTTATTGGGCTTTCTCTGTTCATGTTGTCAAGTTGCAAGATGCAACCAAAAATGTTCTGTTCGATCCCGTCGAGGGGTCCTTGGGATTACCGTTCAGTTTTTGAACTTACCTACAATGTTTAAGACCGCCAACTGCCATCATTACCCTTAATTGTATCTCTACAGCAAGGGAGAGCAATCACAATGTGATACATATCGGACTTATTGATATTTCTAGTCGATATTTTATCACTGATATCGGAAAATATCGGTTTTTTTAAACGAAAGAAATTTTCCTAACTTACAGTACAACGCCTATCCTTATAGCGCGGAGTGGCGTCGAAAGTTGTGACACACAATTATTTGTTTTTATTTTATTTTATTTCAATTTTTATAGCTTTTCTAAAAACCGCCAATATATAGATAACTATCGATATTTAAAAAACGACATATTGGTCATATCGATTTTAGGGTATCGTACGAGGACCTTACAGTACTATGCATCGTTGTGGTTTGAATGAAAACTTTTCATCCACTTCATACTAAGTATGAGTTCCGCCTGATGTAGCTTGATTCACCTCTTGGGCATCTTACTAAAGCTTAGCTGTACCTAATAATCATATTCAATAACGGAGAAAGAATAACATTCCTTAGAATATGCGGTTCCCTTTCGTAATGCAGGGTTCAACATCGTACCTATCCATCAGGATGGTGTTTGGTCCTTGCAGGTCCGTAACTTACCGTGTTGGATGTCAGGCAACTCAGTCAATACGCTCAAAGGGAAGGAACTATATTGCTATTGCGGGAAGAACTACAGTTCTACAATGAAGACTTCCACTTCTTTCCCGTTGAACGCTACTGGGCGTGTTATTCTTTCACTTAACAGACAATTCTATCAAGCGAGAAGTGACCTCATGGCTATTCAATCGTCTGATTGGTGCCAACTGCATAGTCTTCCTACCTTTTAACATGGAAGTTTCTACTCACATAGTGAGGTCACTGCTCGTTTGGTTCATTATTGACGTTATTGACCCTGATATCGGCCAGCCAAGTTCCAACAATTTTACTATCAAATAGATTCTTTTTTTTTCTTTTTTTTAAATATTATTGTTTTTTAATTTTACACTCATTTCTCTAGAGTTAATAACGAATTAGAATTAAAACAGAAGGTAGCTTGTTGGTTTAGCTGGTCTGACGTCAGTTGTGGTGTTACTCTCAGACAATCCTAGACCTCTCCTTGCCCGTCTTTTCCCTATTTATTATCCATTTCCAATTCCGTTTGTTTTGTTTGTCTTTGGGTGTGCGTTTATGTGACTTGTTTTCATCACCTTGCATGCAGCTTCTGACAGTGTGAAAACTTGAAACGAACTTTGTACGGAAAACTGGTAGCGCCCCAACTGTCGGTATAACTGTAAAGTATAAACACCTTATTTGTCTGATAGTCCAGTCGGTATAGCGGTTTGAGCTCGCATAAAATCAGGACAAACGGGAATATTTATGGGTGACTTATGGATGCCAAGGGAACGTGTTTTTAGAATTTTCTACTAGATTCTCCTTGGGCTTAACTTTTGGTGGCCGAAACCATGATTTTTTGGCACTTGTTTCAGTTTTTTGCTTACAACTCGTAAAAAAAAAAAACGGAAAAAAAATTTCTGTCGGATGCGTAGTTTACGAGTTATAAGTAAAAAACCGAAACAAGTTTTGAAAAATCACGGTCAAAAATTTCTGTCGGATGCGTAGTTTACGAGTTATAAGTAAAAAACCGAAACAAGTTTTGAAAAATCACGGTTTTTCGGGCACCAGAAGTTAAGCACAAGGAGAATCTAGTAGACAATTCTAAAAACACGTTCCCTTGGCACCCGAAGTCACCCATAAAAATTCCCGTTTGTCGCGATTTTATGCAAGCAACTCCCCCTTTTTACCCTTATACCAACTGGACTATGAGGGATTATGCCTCAAGTGATCAACGCTTACAACAAAGTCAATGTTGATCGAACTCATTTGGGACACTTCTGTTCTCTACAATTGAGATCTGCAAAACCTCTACAAAATCACGCTGCGAATAGAAAATTGACTGACTGACTAACTGGAGAGTCTGCCTTGATTCAAATGATTCAATTATGAATGCCTTTGGGCAATTCGCTGATTCCATTTACCTCGGCTGAATCAATGAATGACAAAACTGCATAGCATCATCGGCGGAGCGTTCCATTCAACACTTCAGAGAAAATCTCTTCAGCTGAGACACCTTGTTTTCCCTTTCATGACATTCACGTTCTCCTGTGATAACTGGAATTCATTTCTATCTTGCTAATTGGGGCGTCTAATTGGCTTTTGGGCCTGAATTCCGTCAAAGTTGGTGTTTTACTGACCATTTTTTACTTGAAGCTGCAATCTGATAATCTTTTCCGTATTCCATTAACAACTTCCTTAATTTTTATTCTATGACTCTTTTAACAGCCCTCTGCTTTTTGTTCTTTCACGTCTTGGACGAAGAGCAATCAATGTTTCTAGATTGTGGTGAGTTTGACGTTGGATAGTGCCGTTTGGAACGGAATAGAGTTTTGCGGGGCCACTGGGTCCAATTTCGACTGGTAGCGGTAAGTATTAATTATCTCAATCCCTGGATCTAAACCACCGGGATTGCGGGATCCTGAAATCACGATGGTTATCGAGCGCGGGATCGAGACCGTTAGTACATACCGCTGATCCTGCCTGCAATATTAATTATTGTAAAATTCCAATTATTGGCAATTCAAAACAAGGTAGAAAGAGCTTAATTTTTTCTCAAGTTATTTCTGTTAAAGCTGTATCGATTTTACCGTACCACAATCGTTTTGGTTCTAGTTTCAACGTTTGTATGAGCCGCCTTATATTAAATGTAAATTTTGTGTGAATAGGGAATGCTGAAAATCGATCTAAAATATATGTCGATCTTGACAATACAGCAATATTACTACAGTACAGTATATATACGCGGTACTGAACCTAAAAGTCAATCAGTCAGAGTAGGATAATTACCGTCATCACTGAATGCTGAAAATATCTGCATAATTTAAACAAATTGCGTAATTTTAAAAAAATATTCAACTGCTGGGTGAGGCGAAAGATACCACCCGGTTTCGAGAGGCTATAAAAAACCAGGGCTCGGAATAAAGTTCCTGAAAAAATAAAAGCTCCTAAAATGAACGTTCAAGATGGAAACTTTATCAACTCCCAGTGAATTCTGCTTCCAAAAAGTAAGGTTTAGGCCAAAATTAACTTTTTGTTCTTGGCGGGTACTCTTCTGGCTGAGAATGAAATTTTCCGTTCTCGATCAGATCTGTTCCTGGTGGGAACGAAATTTTTCGTTCTCGTTGGTAACCATTCTCACTGGGATCTCGTGAATGGATGATACAATATGCATATTATGCACTTTTGGACATAGACTTACGATCATAACAAAATAAGTGGAACGAAATCTGAAGGAACAATTTTATCGTATGAGGCAAGAACGTTTCTATTCGGAACGAAAAAATGACATTTGCGAGAAGAACGTTCTGCACCCTAACGATAAAATATTGTTCCTTCAGATTTCATTCCCACTACGAAAACAGTATTTTTCAGAACTTTATCCTAATCGTTCTAATTCGGAACTTTATCCTGAAAATTCGGTTTTTTTCCTTTACCTGAAGGAAAACGTTTTTAAACATCGGCCTCAGCAGCCCATACCTATATGCCAAAAAGCAGTGCAAAGTTTCCGAAATCGCCTTCATCAGTGCATTGCTGCTGAAGGTCTCCATCTTGGTGATATAATTTTCAAAACTTATCTCTACGCTTAGTAGTTTTGTTTTTATATTTTATAGCCTTTCAAAACTGGGTGACGTCTTTCGCCCCACCCTGCACATACCGGCATATACGTGAAACCAAGGTTTTCGACACTAGTGCCCTCTGCATTATGGACACCAATGGAACTGAGTCGGCGCTAACTTTTAGGAAAGCATAAAAATGGGGATTTTTTTGTTATTGTAATTTCTTGTCTGAAGTTCATCATGACGAACAAAAAGCTGGCCACGCACACTAGATTATAACCTTTTACAACATTTTTCTTGGTGGTAATTTGCATACACTGATCAACGAATCCAACTCTTAGCGACAGTAGTCCGTGTATTAAAGAGAAAAGATGAGATTATTTGGAATTATCCTCTGAGTTAGAGTGAGTTAGAAACTTTCATTTTTAGCGATGCTCAGTTTCTTGTAAAAGAATGGAGATAAAATCATAAACTGACGTATATTTATAAGACGAAGACGTACTTGGCTAACAATCGTTTAACAACGAACACTACGAGTCCTTCGCCTCTTGACTGCGTTTGTGCTCACAACCGAATTCTTTTCACAGTTACTATTTGGACGCATTGGTTGCTCTTCACGAATCTTTACAGTTTAACGTTTAGTGGCATGCTGGGTGTGATTGTTTCCATTTTGTTTATCCCTGGGATGTACATACCGAGCTAATGGGAATTTTTCTCTTCTTCCTCTCTTTACCTTTACCTTTCTCTCTTCTCTCACGCCATCCTCGTCCCAACCGCTATCCTCCTCGCCCCTTTCCAAATGTTGCCGGCCTGCCTGTGACGACTTTCGACAACCCTGTGGCCCCCCTTGTTGACCTGTAAAGTCGGAGCCAACCTACTGTTATTGATCAAACCAAAACCAGGTATGATCCGGACGGAGGTGCAGTGCTCTAAATGCGACGCGCACATGGGACACGTTTTCGACGACGGACCGAAACCCACTCGCAAGCGGTTTTGCATCAACTCGGCGTCTCTTCACTTCAAACCCGCAAAACCCCAATGAAATTTGTCCCCCCAAGTCTGCGTACAAATCGTCCAATTACAATACTTCTTCGAGCCAGGGGAAAAATTGGAATGTTCTCGTTTTGAAGGAATGGCAATATGTCAATCTAGTCTCACTAATTAGACGCTTTTACTTGAACTAACCGATCTGGATTTCGGTTCCGATCTTAGGATCAAAAATTGCTGTATTTCATTATTTTACTAGAGCAAAATGTTCAAAATGGGTTTCTTAAAGAAAACATACTTTTGGTTCCACAGAGTGCCTAAACACATACTGTTTGTAATGTCCGTCTACGTCATTAAATGTAATGCTGGTAGTAACGAGTGTTAACTTAGCGACGCTTCAGGACGGCGAGCTGCCCCTCGGTGATGGCTACAGGGCTTCATTCTGCTTAAAATTTCGTCATCCTAAGCCTAGTCGCTGTAACTAACTGCATATGTCTGCATTTCTGCTTTGAGTTTCCAACATGGTTGTGGTATGCGTACAGCATGTACCTACCTCCTTACGTCCTCGATTCCCGAGAGTCAAACTTGTGTTTTTCTGTTAGATGGAAAACCAAACGTTAACGATGAACCGTCATGTAAACTTTTAACTGCCGAGTTTGGTAAGGAGAGTAAAAAGGCAACGATAAGATAATGTCGATAATATAAGAATTTGTCAGGTATCGGGAACGGGGCCACCTGACAAATTCATCTGTTAAGTGGGTCGATATTCACAAACTTGTAAGATAATATACTTCGTCGATACTGTCAAATGAACGGGGAAAGACAATTCGGTCCGCATCGTCCCACTCGTCACCCCCTTTAGATTATCCGGCCGATAGCTGAATGAATATTTTTCAATGTCACAAAACGTATTGTTGTATTGTAGACAACCTTCGAATAACATAAAAACAGAATCTGTTATCTGATATCAGTTGAGACAGGGGTGGGGGGGGGGGATAGTCCTTCAATTAGCGCGCGAGACCACTCGATAAATCAGCGCTGTCAAATCTATGACGGTATAAACTGGATTTTTTCCATCTTTTGGGGCGAAAATCGGTAAATTCTGAAAAAATCCTGTGAAAGTCGGTAAAGGCCTCTAAAACATCGATAGAAATCCGAAAAATAAGTTGAGTTGGCAACGCTGCGAGAAATGTCCCCTCCTGCACGCGGAAGGGATAATATTGAAATTAAACCTACACGCAGTAGGAATTGCATAAAACTTCCACGCAACAGGCATACAACACGCAGAAGTAATACATAAATTCAAAAACACAAAATTGTCATAAAATCTAAAAATCTAAAAAATGTAGAAATTTTTGCACATTTAATGTGCAATTCGTACAATTTTCATAAAATTTATCATAATCATCATTTAATGATAGAATTTAGAAAAACCGTTCACGAGTGCCTCACAAGTTTTCGTCAACCCCTAAAAAATTATCTATGTGAAGGGGGGGGGGGGGGGGGGGGTGAAAAGGTCCGATATCAGTTAAAAGGGCCACATCCCAATTCCCTCACGAGGATCGAATTTCTTTAGAAAAACTGTTCATTACTGATAAGTTAGTAGAAGGAGTCTGAGGCGGGTCCGGGGCTGTAGGGGCATTTAAAATGTAATTTTAAAATGTAGGGGCATTTTTCCAATTTTCCCTTAATCCGATTGGCGCAAATATATCTCTTGCCTTCCAAAACTGGCGCAAACGTATGGTATGGTGGCCATAAAATCAGAACCGACATGCAGAAGGAATAGAAGGGGGCGTCGTGTGAGGGGCGATTCGGCCAGGTAAACGAAAAGTATCAATCTTTATAATGCACGCATGTTTTCGCGAAAGTACCTAATAGACAATTTTGACTCTCCTGAAAATTTGCCTATTTGTGCTTCTAGGTTAGCAGATGGTAAAATTGCAATGCTCTCTCTTTATGCTTGTTGATTTTGATCGGTACCAAATCTTTTTACGCTAATAAGCTATTGACCGACACAGATGCCGCTATGACTCTGCTGTACAACGACTAATCGTTTCTTATTTTCCCCGCGATTTGAAGAAAACCATCGTCGCCTTCCCGCTAGTCCTAATTTCTTCGTTAACTTGAACTTTCATGCGCTTTTTTTGTTCGCTGTACAGCTCCGAGGATAAGGACGGAAGTGCAATGCGCCAAGTGCGACGCTCAC
The DNA here is from genome assembly GCA_955831195.1 of Pilophorus perplexus. Classification (NCBI taxonomy): domain Eukaryota; kingdom Metazoa; phylum Arthropoda; class Insecta; order Hemiptera; family Miridae; genus Pilophorus; species Pilophorus perplexus. The sequence continues at coordinate 22,336,118 of OY037016.1, forward strand.
ATGGGTCATGTTTTCGATGACGGTCCCAAACCGACTGGAAAGAGGTTTTGTATCAATAGCGCTTCTATACTGTTCGCTACCAAATCAAAAGAGTAACTAAGTAGCGAGCAAGCTCAGAATAAGTACCAACACCCCGTGCAAACTGTCAATGAGATATACTATGTTGTTCGAAGCCACTAAACCCTCTCGAGAAATTTGTTTCGGAAGAAGGCTCAAAAATAAGACTAAATCTGAAGTTAGAATTCTAATTGCATGCACGTATGAATTACTAGGAATTAATATAAATCAGCAATCCACATAATATGTGAATTCCTTGCATACGTATTATGTATGCGGCGGGAATGACGCTGAACGCCACTTAGAAAGCTTAGCTGACGTAGAAACCAGCTTCCTGATGGTTGGTGATTGCTTGCTGTGATGTTTGTGATGCCACTGAAGGACTCAGTTTTGGCATTATCACAATGATCTGTATCGCTCAACACCGAAGCGTAGTCACTGGTTCTTCTCGTCATCGCCAATCCTCTGAGAAAATTTTTAAAGCCAGTTATACGTTTGAACATACAGTGAACTCAATTTGTAGTTCCTCCTGGTGTGCTTTAGGTAAAGATTTGTCCACGTCAGTGAAACGTTTGAATCTAAGCGCGCGACTGAACACACTTAGTTGTCGCTTGCGGCGATGAATGAGATGCAGTTTCTCTCACTTGTAAGGCAACCCAAGTCCTGTTACGTCACTTCTGTCTCTGGAGTCATAACGGCCCTCCGAACAACCTGTGAATGTTACTTATAGGTTTCTAGATCACCATCCTTCACATTTTTTTTTTTTTTTTTTTGTCTTCCCATAATCGAAATATTGGGCTTTGACTGCACTTCAAATTTTCGCGATTTTGTTTAACCTCAACTGAATCCAGGACAATCAAGGAGTACCTTCTGAGTAAGCGATAACGCCGTGTTTTTGGGGCGGATCTTGTGGGAGAGCACGGGGTGAAAGTGGCCACGGGAGAAAGTGGCCACTAGCTGTTTTTGCGGCTGTGTTCGGATAGCTGTGTTCGGCATAGCTTCGGATCGCCTGGAGGGCATATTTTTCATACGTACGTGCAACTAGAATTTCTACGCCTTTTTTTTTTTTTTTTTTTTTTTTTTTTTTTCAAAAAGGGGTAAAAACCGGTTAGAACAAAACAGCCCTACAATGATGGATGGCAGGTTCTTCCTCTCTGAGTTTGAGCGCATTACAAGTTAACTTTCAAATAAATTATTATTATCAAATAGTAGTAGTGATAAATTGTATAATTTTATTTTGGTAATGGTTTTATGTAGTATTGAATTAATTAATGGTATTAGGTTTTACAATTTAGGAAATACTCAATGTTGGAAACTCAATCAGCAAACGACAATTTAATTCTGACATACTCTTATTTTTTTCTCTATCAACTCTATGAACGTTTCCCCAGTTCTGATTGGTTTGTGGGCGTCTTTATCATCAAATCGTAAATTCGACTAATTTCTAAGTGAAGTACAATGAAACCGTATAGTACAAAAGCGAATGCTTTTTTGGGTGCTTCCGTGGAATCGCGTGGAACAATGAAAAAAAAAACTGGTTGATTAGGTAATTTATGTACTCGCGTTAGTGCGGCTGCTCGCTTCTACGCCGTGATATGACTTGACTAATTTTCTAACCACCGCAAATATTTCATGTGAGAGTTGTTTCGTACTAAATGTATTTTTTATTAACATCCCCCCTGTGTCATGTACGTCTTACATAACCGTGTTTGTACTAAACCGACACAGACTTGTCAACGAAATTTGAAGGGTATATCTTTATTTAGGAAACCGTGAGTGTCCGGTTGATTTTTTCAAACGGCGACATGTTTGTCTCATACTCTGATTCAGTCTGAATGTGTGAATATTCGATTAGATTTATAAGGAAAGTATCTTAGCGAGATGTAATGAAATTATTTCATGGAAGTTCGGGTTTCAACTGAAGGGTTTCAATTGTTGTAATTTTTCGGTACTTTACGGATGAATTAGATGTAAACAGGTGGTATGTACTGCTAGTAATCACTTTTTTTCATAAATCGTATGTTGTAATCTAGAACACACTGTTGCCCTACCTGCATCCTGTTGAATTTTAATAAATTCTCTTTCTTTTCTGGAGCGTTGGTTCTTTTGACGTCCTGTTCTAATGGCTGGTATATCATGCTGTATGTCGGCGGTATAAAAGAGATTTTTTGGAGAACCAAAATCCTGGTATATAAGTTCATAAGTGTGATATGTGTTATGTGATATGTGATATGTGATATGTTACGGTGAAAGCTCGAAATTGCTCAAAGCTGAGAATCACCGGTGATTGTTGATATTCACCGAGGTGGATAACGTAACCCCTGGCGAAAGTCCGAATTCCGGGCTTTCGCCGGTCATTGTCGACAGTCTCCGGCAGCGAGCGGTGTAAGTTCGATTTTAGACATATCTAATGACTCGCAGCCAGTAGTCTTCTGTCTGATGTGCTCTGTTGAACGGGCAAATCCAATGGCGTTCTTTGCAACAGCAAATGCCATGGGAGCGACAGTTGCATGAACAAATGAACAATATTGTTACTGACCATGAAAAGCCCAAATGGGCGACATTTTGACGATTTTGAGTTAACCCCTATTATTATACCACTTGTAACTTATGTTGTTACATTGTATTCCCACTCAAAGATGAAGATTTTCGTTGGCTCCAGATTCAACTTCGCACATTCACCAACATTGGTCATTGTTAGCATTCACCGGTGAAAGCCCGACAAACATTGTTGCTTCGGGCTTTCACCAAAAGCAGCGGTGATTGTTGACAATTGCCGGCGAATGTCGGACGTTCACCGGGCACCGGGCTTTCACCGTAATAGGCTGAGTTTACGCTACCTCAAGTTTAAAGTTACCGAAGTGTAAAAACGGTTTTGAAAGATTTTGTTCCGGCATCCTGATCAGTTTCTGGGCAAAAAGAGAATTAAGGCTTGACCTTAAGGGTGGTGTACTCCTTGGATGGTTTCATGCTGGAACCAATTTGCAAAATACTGAATAAATATTTATTCGTAGTAGGTTTCTTTCAGCTCGCTAATTACTTGGTCCGCTTTTTGGTAAGATTTTAAGAGCATTGAAACTTCTTTTCTTTGCTGTGCGATGCAGTGGGACTCTTCAAAGAGCATCCGGGTGGCTTCTTTGCCGTACAGTTGGGACACCAGGTCGCTGGGCAGGCGGTCCATTACGTGGTTGACGAGAAAATGCATAATAGCTTTGGGGACGGTGTCCTGAATGGATCGCTTCACAACGTTGAAGTAAGACGTTAACAGCCTTTCAACCAGGACGCACTCGCGTGGTGGGTCGAAGGAAGTCTCGGAAGTGGAGCTGGTGAGTTTGAGCATTGGCAACCCTGGTTCTTCCCCACAACTGTGTCTCAACCCGGCGAGGATGTCCATTTTGTCTTTTAAAAAGTCCGGATGGGACGTGTTGATGTACGAGCAATGTATTCTCACGAGGTTCTTGACCATTTCGTTGGTCTCTTGAACTCGAACTTTGATTAGATCAGATGTGATCGACTTTATTTTCTTATGGAGCGCAGGAAATCGGGACATGGTCACTGCTAGGTGCGGACCACAATCGGTAATGATGCGTTCCAATTCGTCGTGAATGAGCTGCACACAAGCAAGCGATGGCGATTCCAATTTCTCAATTTGCTTCTTGACTAATAGCTCGAAGCATGTCTCAGGTATGAAAAATGATGGTCGGACGCCGTTGGTGTTCCTCATTGCCGTGACTATACTCGCTCTGTTCAAACCTTCTAGTGGGTCGATTCCGTCTAAAGTTCGACCGTAGGTTTCAAGGAAGATGTAACTGATTCTTGCCCCTCCTGTCAGCTCTCTCGTTTCGAGTTCGCTGTGAGTTCCGGTTATTTTATTGCAGTACATTGTGGAGTATTTGGTGAGGATCTCTAAAAGAGCTTTCTTCGGGTCTTCCATGGGTTCGCCAAAGGACTCGAGTACCCGCTCGTAATGGAGTATGGAGGACTTGATGCGCTGCCGGAGTTGAGGAAGACAACTTTCTATTCGGGACAACAAGATTTTGTGAAGCGTCCTCGCCAGACTGGGTATCCCTTGTTTGTGAGCTATACTTGGGTACATTGCTTTCAAAAAGTTGGCTTCGTCTTTGATAGCGTCGCTGATTCTTTTACCCTCGAGGGAGTGAAGGTGGGAGCGGTTGACGACCCCTATGATGCCTAATTTTATTGGGATGACGTTCCCGTTGAGAATGTCCATGGCGTCTGTTCCAGCATCCATGAGATCCAGTTTGGTCACAACCGCTATAGTTCTGTCTAGATTTGGGTCGACTTCTTTGGCAATTTTCAAGCTCTCGCAAGTGGCGATGTCTGAAATACGTGATCAGTAAGAACAAAAAAAGAAAGTAAGGTTCTACGTAAGGTGAAATTTTCTCTTTGACGCAGAGAATGACAGCAATGTTATTCAAGGTGTGTGCTTCTGCCACCTTTGGATAAATAAACGTTATTGAGCATCTCTGTGCTGCATTCGCCCTGGAGGGTATAAAGACGAAGACGCTGACCGCGGTAATGTTGTCCGCACTCGACAAGAGTGCATCCAACGACCAGCTCATATAATATATAGGGCCCCTAGGTCCCTTAGGCCTAGATTCAAAACCGGACTTATGCAAAAAACCAATTTTTTCAGGAGACACAAAAAACTGTTTTCAGGAGAGTCACTCTATTTCTGTAAGTTCTAATAATTTCTCATGATATCAAATAGTTACAGCATTAATTAGCCAAAATTTTAAATTCATTCAGTCAATAGTTATGGCTTATTGAAATTTGCAAAAGTCCGATTTTGAAACTAAAATTGTATTAGTCCGTTTTGGAACCTCATTCAATTTGAAGTGCATTTTTGAAATGACTAAGGATGGAATAAAAACGTACGCCAAGCTACCCAATCTCAAAAAACCTTTATTTAAAAATAATTTGAGTAATCAAAATTAAAATTTCAGTGAAAACACGATAAACTTTTAGTAAAAAAAAAAACCTTAAAGTTTTAAAAAACAGCTGTTGAAATAAGTATGCGTTTCATAAATTTTGTTAGTAAAACAGAGCGTCAAAATTTAATTTTTTCTACAAGCTCTCATTGGTTTCTCGGTAACGAAAAATTCTTGGTAACGACAAAAAATACGACTTTTACACTTCTTCAGGCTCATCAGGTGTGTCAAGACAGTCAGGATGTTCTTCAGCATCATCTGGGTTGGAACGGAGGTTTCGATAGAAATTCAAGGTTTATTCTCCATCCATTGGTCCCCGAAACGTTTTACGAGCAAATATGAATATCTCTTATTTTCGCTGGTGTTATAGGGTTGCCTTGGATTATCTCGTCGGGTCTGATATTTTGAGTTTTTTTCCCAGCTTTGAAAACGTTTTTAAACGCGCATGTTTTTCTCGATGTTCAACGTCCGATGTTGACATCGATGTACATATCGATGTTTTGCTCTCGATGTAATAACCCGACTGGACTGTAAACAAAAACGAGCAAGGATAACCCCAGAAGGTGCCTCACACACTCCTAGCGGGAAAACTCGCAACTTGCATAAGGCTGGCTCACCTTCTGGATCGATTTCAAGGCGGAAGGAAGCCGTTTTTGAAACTAAGATTGTGCCGGCTAATGCGCCCTATGGTTTTCTGTTGAATAAGATAGAAAAACGAAAATCGATTTTTTTGCATAAGTCCGGTTTTGAATCTGGGGGCTTATTATAATATAATAAGCCCCCATATTATATAATAGTCGTAGGAGAGGACACTAGTCCAGGAGCCAGGTAGTTTGAGGTGGAAAGTATTTTGAAGTTTTTGAAATTTTCACAGGTCACTCAGGGGTCCTCTGGGATGTTAATGCTAAGTTTTCGACCTCGTAGACCCTGTGCTAACTTGGGGAGGGGGAAAAACCGCGATTTTTCGGTTATTTGTGAATATCTCGAAAATCATTGCTCGTAGGGAACTTTTTTATTACACCGTTAAAAGGTACATTAAATTTCCTTTCGATTGCACTACCTACGTTTTTATTTTGGTCCAATAGTTACCAACCTATGGCATTTTGAAAAATGCCAAATTTTTCAAAATTCGGATGTTAGCGGAAAAAAGGCATTTCCGCACCCATCATTAATTGAGTATTCAACGTATCTACGTATACCACACGTAGTACGTATAGGTACCCTCCAACACCCCCCCCCCCCCCCCAATCAATTCAATTGTGGTTTTCGACGGGTATCCTGCTGGTATCAACTACCAGAGCACGAAAGCTGCTTGAACGGCATGCATGGCTATCGTCTGTCTGCAAAGACGTTGGGCTCCTGACCCGCTCCCACAGATTAAACTGCCCGCTCCCCAGCGGCTGACGCATGAACTACGACCAGGGTTTGGGACGTTTGCAGCGGTACGTTGGTAACATTGGCTTCCGTCCGATTGTTTACAGCCGTGCACGTTTTGAGTGATAACCGCCGAAACTGTCACAGGGAGCTCAGAAGACAGCTCATCTGAATGTGTGACAGCAGCGATGACGATTTTTAACTATTCTCGTTAAACATTTATACTTTTTTTTTCTTTTTTTTTTTCAATAAAACAATTTAATTTGAAGTCAACGTTCTGTTTCGCAATTTGGTTTCTTTTGTAATCCTCTCTTATTATGAAGCTATGAAATCAAGGTAAGCTATGAAAATTACGTTCATCCTTTTTTCCATCCTCATTGCGATTTTATTCTTGAAATATATTACAGTAAACATCAGTGAAATCGATAGGGTAACCTGCAGAAGAGGCGCTTGGATTGCGGGGAGAAACTACTCCCATGCGTGCCGCTTCAAAGGGATAAAATCACCTGAAAAATGTCTCAAATCGGGAAAATTCCTCGTTTTTTGGTTCTCTCGTCGGCCGCTAGGATTGGGTTCAGGGCCCAAAGTCATTGCAGACAGACTTGTAACAGCACAAGAGCCCCGGTATGGAAACAAAAGAGCAGCAGCAGTGCTGAGGTAGCGACATCTCGGCCTATTCTTTAGACTAGCATGCATTGACGAACATTTTATACCAACCCCTTTCGTAAAATACCGACCCCGTAAATACCTGTTGTTGCAGTAACGACGGCAAGAATGATGGAATTGGAGTTGCTGATGTACTTGAGAATCAATGCTTTGACCATGTCCTCGACGTTAGCCGGCTGATCTCCAACAGGCACTTTGACGATCCCTGGAAGATCCACCATGGTCAACGTCGACACTTTACTTGAGAATATCTTCAATATGATAGGCTCAGGGTTGATATCCTTGTTCGGGCCCGCTTTCCTCACAGTCTCGGCCACAATTTCGTCCCGTATCTCGTTGAAATTGGTGTAGACTCGGTCTTTGTCGTGAACGAACACGCCACAGTCCAAAGCGTCTTTCATCTGGTCCGCTTGTTTTTGGACCAACTGAAGTATAAGAGGTCGCCGAGTCGCAATGCCGTTGCCCCGAGGAAGGAACGACTGTCCGACGAGACTCTCCAAAACGGAACTTTTCCCCGAACTTTGATCCCCGACGACGACTATTTGCGGCAGACTCAACGCATCCTGACCCAACAACGCGGTCACCTCTTGCAACTTGTTTATCACTTGCACCAAATCCTCCATTGCAATTTAAATATTTGTATGAAAAAGGATCAAGTGTATCTGAAATGGTTCAGCCGAAAATTCAATTGACCTTTTCAAAATTAGGGATAGCAACCACCTCAGGTCGTCTCCCAAGTGACGTGGGTGTCTTTCTTGAAGAAGAAGCTTTGATTATGATAAATCGTAAATAGTAATTTTTTATGCATGCAATCAAATTAATCAAAACATTCGTAATATTGTAATGAGTGTTTAATGTGTGAGCTATGAGACAGTAATAATTTTCAACATTTCTTTTTTCTGTACAACTATTACACACTTGATGAACAATACAGAAATAATTCATCACAATTATTGCTTTTCATGTAGAAATGTAATCGAAAACAAGTATATCAATTGGTTTCCATAAATGACACATTCTCCGTACAACCGAGGGTACAATATGCAGTTGGAATGACCTTTAGGAGGCTGTTCAGGCTCTTGGAAACCTGCTGGTGCCTATGGAATGAAACCTCTCTTGGCCAATGTGAGGTAATTATTTTTTGAGGTCGAATGAATTGAATGCAAGAAAATTACGCTCGGAATGTGGACAAAGTTGGAAAAAGAGACCAGAGATGTCGATAAAACTATCGATTCTTTCTGGGGGGGTGTTACAGTTCTTACGGCGGGCCCAACAAGTCGGGATAGCAAACGATTCTTTTCTCAGAATAAAAGCCTTATTTTTTAACATGGTACATTCAAGTATTTACGGGGGTAATTTGGTTGAAGAGCGTGAAAGCGTGACCGATGCGATTTACAAAGTTAAAACGGTATTTGGCAAGCCTTGGACTCTTAGCCAGCTTGGGACCAAATTAGCAAGTCTTGTACGGCTTATAAAGTTTTAAAACTCTTCGCCAGCTTAACTGTGCAAGCGATTGACAGGTATGGGAAGCGTGGATGTCATCCTGACAAGCCATGGAACCCTCTGGTCAGAACGGACCTATGTTGGTCAGCCTTGGAACCCCTGAGCCATCTTGGCACTAACTTTTCAAGCCTTGGACAGGTCTGGAAAGCTTAGGACCATGTTGGTATGTCTTGGAAACCCATAGTCAGCTTGGGACGTACTTAACAAGCCTTCGACAGCCTTGGAGAGCTCATAACATCTTCACCACTTTGTCAACATAAGGGAGGAGTGAAACTCCGCCTAGGGTCGGAGGTGCAGTTCCATTTTCAGGAGCGGATCGCACTGACTTTTTAGCGGCGATCGAATCCCCTTCACTTTTCTCGTCCGACGGTGGTTGATCGCACTGCCCCCACCCCTACCATCCGAACTTCCCAATGTTGGAGTTGTGAGGTCCCCTCACCGGCAGTTGGGGGCGCACAACGCCTCTTCTACATCATTCTCGAGGCGGCTCCCAATTGGTTCATCATTGAATATCAATCTGTTGTGGATATCAATCAATATGTTGTTATTAAGAACATGTTCTTGTAAATCATCAAGCGCCCAATGGTTTCCTTACGCTAATCTGATTTTAGGGGAAGGCGCGAGTCTAAGCGCAATCTGGATCAGACTGTAAGGACGGAGGAGAGAGGAAGCGAGCTGTGCCTCCTGGGGGAGTTTGAGGAGTCCGAGAACCACCAAAGTTTGATGGCCAAACGTAAGGCCGCACTACCCCCAGCAGAAAATGGCAAGATAAGACCACGAGTCAAACCTTTGAAAAGCAGAATGCGACTCTGGCGTTCAGATTCAGTCTAAGAGACGGTCTGAATCAGTTGAACAGGTAAACTTCGCTCACCCGAAGATTCTACACGTCCTGCCCCAGGCGCACCTGACCTAATAAAGAGCGCCCACGATATGAGTAACGTTGGCTGAAAAACGATATACCAATCTAATATATTATTATGTGTTACTGTTGTATTCGAAAAACTGCAGAAGTAGATCCTCCCCTCGACCAGTCCTGCCACTTTAGGGACCAACTAATTTGAATTATCCCAAATTGACATTCGATTTCACTTATGTGCTCCTCACCCACTTCACAACAGCTACGAATCGGGGATTAATTCAATAATAATTATTCTCTGAGGTCTTTTCGCAGAGCACTTGATCTCAGAATTTACAGGGAGCCTACTTAAGAATTTCTTAGCAACGAAGTTAGGACTTTAGCTGGGAGAGCGCTAATTCAAGATTGTCTTTTAGAACCGCGAATTACGTTGTACACAACCGTTACAACCGTTTAGAATTTACAGAGAAAGGAATCGTCCCCCCTGAGAGCCTCACCTGCAATTAAATTGTCTGTTCAATAGTCACCTCTACATTGACCAATTTCGAGCGGTTTAATACTTCTGGGAAATGCTAAATAGGAAAGTTATTTAAACGTAGTATAGAATATTATCTTTCAATTTGACCGTTCTAATGACTGCTCTACAGAATACCTGCGCTAATTTTCAATCGACGTTTTGCCGTTCACGTTCGGTCACAATGTCGCTCCACCGTTAAGATTCAATTTTCCCTTATAAAAAATATTCAATAAAAAAACTGCCTTCGTAACGACGCGAGCGACTATCGCACGTTGGCAAACGGCAAAACGAAAGGCACTAGTGGGTGATGTCCTAATGTAGTGATTTTACTTTGAAATAACTGGACTCGTTCAGGGATGACCTCATAGAGGGATATTTAAGAAGTGTACAATTTTTTTCAATACGAGCTAACCCTCCAGAGTAAATCATTTAGTCGACGTTGTGCTCACTAGATTAAACCTAGTAGGTTTTGAAATGCAGATCCGCCTCACCACCGTTTTATTTTATTTTATTTGACATTTCCCTGATGACAGATTACATTAGACCTGATAAGAAAAACGCCTCAACTGCATTTTTTCCAGGAACGAGCTCTACATTTTATTTTAAAATAATATGTTAATAGTGAATAATATTGTGCAAACACTGTGTTCACTGCAAAATATTGTGTTCAGGTAGGACGCCGATAACAGAGCAACGAAAAAAAGGCACCTCGCACTCGGAAGATCTGAAGAGTCGTCTTCATGTTTTTAGGTATGCTGACAAGTGTCTCGAGTACGATTTTAGACATCACATCAGGGTTTCTTCTAATCCAATTAGTTAAAAAAAAAGAAGTAAATTCCCATTCTTTCTACTCAAATTAGGGTTGCCAGACGTACTATATTGATCGCATTTGTGCTAAACTAAATTTTGGTACATGTGTCATTTTGGGTACATGGTGTCATTTTGGGAACTATTTCATGTTCGGCCACATTTCCTCCCAAATCCAATGTCCTAGGTTGCCCCCAACTTGTATTCTATTCTGTTACATTCTATTCCAAGTATAATAAACCAAAATGGAGAATGATCATTATGTCCTTCCATAGCAATGTCCACCCGCTTAGTTGTAAAGTTCTCAATGTATTCATATAAATTTCTTACACAATAAATGAATGAGGGTAATATTTTACTCAGCATCCTTTCTAGTATCGAAATAACGTTGAATAGACATTTCAGATGGAATGGGCCAGTGATCACACGACTTTTTACCTCTGCCCCACGATTTGAAGTCACTCCCTAGGATATTTTTGAATGCCCGCCCTCAACCTGAGGAAGAGAAATTTCGAGAACGGTTGTTGTGGCAACACTGGCAAGAAGCCAGGATCACGTGGGGGGCTTCTTCTTCTGTTTTTTTTTTTTTTTTTACTTACTTTCCTCCTCTTTAGTTTGATCCAGGATGTGACCAGTTAGGTTATCAGTGTCATGTTTTCATTGACTGTCTCTCCCTAGTGTGGATTAAAATTTGACAGCGAAGATTTTTTTTTCTCCAGAATTACAATCCTGACGTAATTAGAGCTCTGTTCTTATTTATGACCGCAATTTTGCTCTTCCTTGAAGCTTCTTGTGTACACAGGTGGAAAATGCCAGATTTGTCCTTTCCTAGTCTGTCCCTCCCTAGCCCCAACAAAATTGTGGAAATCTAGGGAATGACCTCAATGACCAGGTAGGCCTTAACTAGCCCTATAATGTCACTCTCTAGCCCTATGTTTTTTGAAAAATGTTCATCTCCAAAACTACAAATTTGTAGTTTATTTATAATAGTGTGTGAGGTTATCAAGGACCGAATTCAGAAGGTATTAACAGCAAACAAATTTGAAAATTGGACAGCTGGAAATGTTGGAAAAATGAAACAAGTATGTAGAACCATTTCCGAAGAATGGCCCACTTATCAGTGATACAGCCGTTCAGCCCTCACAAGACGGCCCCCTTTTTGATTATCTGGCCGCTAACTCAATGAATGTTTTAGAGTTTCACAACATTAAGTTTTATTTGTATTGTTACAGCTATTAGAGGAGTTGAAAAATGCTTCATCTAAAACCCATCGAAATGACAAAAAACCCGCTTTATTTCGATGATCGATGGACTTGGGTTACCTTATGCCAGACTTCAATGTTATCAAGCTCGTTATGGCACCTCCGAACCTGTTCTCATCCCCGCCGAACTCTTAATATCCTTTCAAACTGGTTATAGTCTGCTCAAATGGGTTCTTGAACTGGTCATCAACCCATCCAAACCAGATACTGCCCAATCGAATGGTTCTTAACCTCGTCCAACCTGTTATAAGCCCTCCCAACTGGTTATCAGCCTGAACAAACTGGTTTTCAACCCTTCCAAACGAGTTACTGCCCCCATCAAAAGGGTTCGTAACCTCTTATAGCACGTTTTCTACCACTCCAAACCAATCAACCTCAGAGGAACGCCCCTCAGATCGTCAGAGCGCAAAGCTCCCTAAATTTGTGCCCCTGTGTTATCAGCTATCGAAGTTCAAGTGAAACTTTCAAACACTTCATGATCCAGGACAATATTGTTTAGATCATTGAGATTGCCGTAAAAGGACTCTAAAGACACACAGCCTGCAAGCTTTTTCATCTTAGTTGTTGTAGCTTCAATGTCACGATCCTGGTTTAATCGATTCACAGTACTTCAGGCGATTATCAATTATTACTGAATGGGTTTTCGAATGATATTCAAGTGAGAACAACTCGAGTTGAGGCGTTTTACCTTCACAAATAATTACGGGGGGTTAAAGGGTTTTGAAGAAAAACGCCTTCACTGGAAAAATTGATTACTGAGAGCAAATGAGCGGAAATCCACCTCAAGTCAAGCTGCGTGGACTACTGGAGGTCAAACGCCTTGCTAAAACTTCAATTCAATTCAGAAGAATAACTAGCACATAATTTTACTACCACTTCGGGAGCTGTTGAAATGTCCACTCTTCCACTAAAAAAAGGAGGTTTAAATAAAGAGTGGTAAAAACCACATTTTGGGCTACTTTGGTTGAGGCGTTTTTCGTAAAACTCACTCATTCCACACTCAGGTCCGTAATATAAAATACATTACATTAGATTTTTGTCTTGGTGGTGGGATCTTTAGCAACAACCAACGCTTGAAACTAGTGAGCTGTAGAGCACTTCTAGGAGATGAAATTTCGATTCTACAGTGTTCTACATAGGGGCTGAGCTCAATGTACCGAATTGTTGTTTTTAGCCGTACTCTAACTTGTAGTACCTTCACAACGTAAAAAATCTTAGAGGTCATTGGCGACGTGGGTTACAACCAAAAGAATTTCACAACTACCGCTAATGGCCGGTTTATCAATCTCCTTATCCGCAGTATAAAAGGGAACAACAACTGATACTTCCGGACAAATCATCAATGCACACAATTCTGTACAACAGGCAGAGTTGAGGCTACTTGAAGTATAAAGTTACAAGAACCCCCCAGATGTTGCTGTTCTGTTTAAGAACATATAATAGGTCTCCCACAAGAATATTGCGCTCCAACTCTGCACTCTGGTGGCAGAAATCGAACTACTATTTGCATGAAATTTCCCTGTTTCTCGTTTTTCCCTGCCCAGTGGCAGCACTTTCTTTCCCTCTCTCTTTCTCTCACCCATGTAGAACCTAACGACTTTTAATATTAGTTTTGCTGTTGTGCAGTTATTAGAAAGAACTAGCTATCCTATTGAGGAGGGTGGGGGGGGATTGCTTCGCTCGGCCGTTCAAGTGGGTAGAACGTCCTCTGTATTCTTCACCTGTTCTTTATCCGTCCACGCGCTGCTGGTCTTGGTCTGTGTGCCCGTGTCGAAATTACCCGCCCCGAAAAAACCTCTCTCTGAAGCAATATAAACATCCGAAATTTATTCCCCTTTGAAGCCCAGAAAAAAACCATAATGTGGTCAGATAACGATCGAAAAAAAGAGTGCTGGGTTACCAAATTCTCCAGGTCGACCTCCGTGAATAAATGGGGATCGAAGGGCGGTTCTAAGGTAGCCCATGTCCGTCTTAAAAACGCTGCAAATTTTACACAAGGGTTTATTATTCTTTGATATAGGTTACTTGTGCAGAAATTAAATTCTGTCAATGAAAAAATTTAAAAAAAATTTTTTTTTGGATTTTTATTTCAAAAAAAATTTTTTTTTGGAGTTTTTTGTTCAAAAATGTGTTTTTTCAAAAATTCTCTATTTTTTACACAAAAAATATTTAACATCCTGGGATCCTTCAAAAATCCCATTTTTAGCCCCATGAACGCCCTAAAGATCGCCCCAGCTAAATCGGATCGTTCCGGGACCCCAAAAAATGGACTCTACGTCCAAAAATACTTCGAAAACGACACCTAACTCGATCCCATAGCTAAAAGCCTTCAAAAAACCCCTCCCGTAGCCCCATTATAGCCCCAGAGCGCCCCACGGGTTTGGGCGATCGGACTGAAAACCTTGCGGGCACAACTAGATGGTAAACCAAGTATTTTTTCAAAATTTCAGATTTTTTAAAAAATTCCTACTGCCCAAAACGGCCCGGACGGCGGACGGACATTTCGGATTTTGAATGTAGACCTCTTGAAACGGATAATGTCAAATTTTGAGGCCGATCGGAGTCGTCGACCCGCGTCGCGAAAACATAGGTGTATTATTCCAAGAATAATAAACCAAAACGCCGTATTTTTTCAAGGTACCGTTTAGGCGTGAATGGGACACAGACAGACAAACAGAAATGGTGAGATTTAGTAGTATAGATTAGGAATGCCTCAATATTTGAACAGTAACGTCGCGAACGTTCACTCTATTCTGTTCTTCCTCCTTCCTGGCGACGAAAAATGGCGCAACGTTGCAGGCGATTTCCTTGACAATTTCCCTCGCCTGACTCCTCAACGGCTTTCCCCGAGAAAATTTTGTCTTCTTCTCTTCCATCGTTGAAAATACGGTGGTTAAATACAAACTACACAACCGGGAGACGTAAACAAACGACGAGCAACCTGAGACAATGTTGCCAACAGAAAAACTCGAAATCCCTTGGCTCGGCCTCGGCTCAGGACGCCACATCGGCGTTTCCATTTTTAGCCACCAGACTGCAGTGTCAGAGCGCAATATTCTTGTATAACTGAAAACATGTCACCGCAAAGCTCTCGTCTCGGGTGGTGAAAGTTGCCCTAACCTTCTCACGCCCTACCAGCCAGAGATTCGATACACCGGCCAAAAGCCATTTAAAAAAAAAATTTCATTCCAAACCCCAAAAACGTCCATATTTTTGTATACACACTATTCTGAACAAACTAGCATTCTAAAAAGCACCCGACGTAGCAATCGTCGAAAATTTCCTGGAAGATGTGGACGTGTTGAAATTTCAAATTGGATATGGCACGTTTATAATAAACAAAAAAACAACATCGTACAATAAAAACGGTTGGGAAATTCGCTATCAAGAATTCACGGTGTTAATGGAAACAGACACGCTCGAGAAAATATCATGTATTTTTCGTGAAGAACACGAAGTAGACCGTTTTAAATTTGATTTAAACGTAAAGTTAAAAAATACAAACGAGGCGATACTTTTCATGTACAGTAAGATAATACGATTGGAGCACTTAAACAATATTATTGTTTCGTTCATTAGGACATGATTACAGCAGATAAATTTTTTTTTTTTAGCAAGAATACGTAATTTTCATAATATTTAGTGGTATTGGGGAAGACAGAAACGTATATCTAAAATAAAATGTGTACTCCCTACAAATAGTGTATTGCTGCGTTTTTATTGAACGACTTGTTTGGCTAATTGGGAGAGTTTCGGCTTCGAGGAAGGTCGGCTCGTCGGTCCCGTTGGCGGTGGAGACTACATAATACTCTATAATATAGAGTTCTAATCTATCCCAACGTGTACTAAAAGCCGTAAACAGAATTCCGACATGTTTGGGATCAGCCGAACCTTTCTGGAGGCTGACACTCTCTTCTAATTGTATTCTAATGGGAATGGCATACGAAACCACAAAGTAGATATAAAGCATCCTTTTGTTCATTATTCAATCGACGTAGGTACTAAGGCGTTTTCATTCACAACAATGTACAGCACAAAATCACTGCAGCACGATGTTTCTCTGGCTGATTTTCAAACACCGAAATCTTAAGGACGAGCTAGTGTATGTACAATTTCATCGACGGGGCATCCAATACAAGTTAAAAAGGAACGAAATTTGAATTTTTAATGGCGGGGAGGGGGGATTTTGAAGGGTTCTAACGCTCAGGAGGGAACTTCCGTGTTAGGTGTTCCAGAACTGAAGACGCGTCCATGATTGGCATGATTCGGCTAACGTCTAGCAACAAAGTCAAATCAGTGTGGACGCGTCGTTAGGTAAACGAGCCAAGCGACATCACCGCCAAGCCAGAGAATAGATCATCATCAGGAGAATAGATTTATTTGACGTGGGTAGGCCATGCTTGTCGGCCAGTGGCAGGAGGAATGGGCGGCCGAGCATCGCGAGAGAATCGCCTTCGATTTCTTCCCATTTTTGGGAAGAAAGCTCCTGAGCGATCACACTTCCCAGCAAACCTCCTATAACTGGCTGATGGTCTTGGCAGAGTGTGGTGCAGCAACCCAGCGAGATCAGGGAGGCATGTGGTGAGGAACTGCCCGGCATTCGCGAGGAGAGGACCATTCTCGAGCTAAGGTGGACACAGGGGAACTGATCATAATATGATCATCACCATGATCATAATATGATCTATATTATAGAAGGGCCTCTTCCTGGGGATGCACTCTCAATATCCGGACCGGAAAAAAAAAAAACACCTCCAAGCTTGTGAGCAGATTAAACATCTAATCTAGCGTGTATGAGATGGCCATGCAGTATCTGCCAATCTTGAGCACCTCCGATCTTTTCCCATGCCGGACGTATTCGTACGTCCCTGAGAAACCGCCTGTCGAGCAAAAATCTTAGACAGTTAGTGTTTCTAAAGTCAATTCCTGAGGACATTCCTATATCCGGATATTAATTTTGTTTTTCCGTCCCTAGTCGAGGACAGCCCTTGTTTACGTGACCTGATCCTACAGGATGTTCTCAGATGAAGCGGTTCGGGTCGTCTCAGGACTTACTTGACTTAACTTAATTCCTTGAGCTCCTCGTGGAGCATAGGGCATCTGTAAACAGCCTCCATCCATCTCTTTCCGAAGCCAACCTCTTCGTTTCTCCCCGTGTCTTCCCGGCGCGTTCTATCTCCTTCTGGATTGAGCGTCTCCACGCGTGCTTGGGTCTTTCTGGTCTGCGTTCACCCTGGGGATTCCAGTCCAGCGCGTCTTTTTCTATGGCATCGGCTTTCCTGAGGGTGTGTCCGATCCATTTCCATTTTCTGCGGAGACTTTCAGTGGCGAGTAGCTGCCCAGAGGTCCTCGTTCCTTATCGTCTCAGGCCACCAAATTTTCATAATGCGCCTGAGACACCTGTTCACGAAGACCTGAAGCCGATAATGTCTTGGGCGACTTTCCAGTTCTCACATCCGTACAATAGGACGGATTTCACATTTGTATTAAAAATACGTATCTTGGACTGCCTGGAAATGTTTCCGTTTTCCATACCGGGTACTCATACCCATACCCAAATTTTCGACCCCGAGCCATTCCCCTCATTATCGCATCGAGGACAATAATGAAGATTGATGAAGAACCCCTGAGAGGAAAAAATATTATATTGTCCTCTCAGGGGTTCTTCATATGTAATAGGTATGACGACCACTGCTTAGGCTTTATATTAATTAATATAATTAAGCAGAACGCCACACACCAATTTGCAGCCAATAGCATTGGTGGGAGACACCCTTCTGGGTGCTATGGAGAAGATACCAGCCTGGATGCGCTGGCCGATTTGACGATTTTTCGTTGTTCCCGGTAACACACCTCACTCAGGCTTTAGAGAATCTTTAATAGAGTGGCTAGAATGGATTGAGTGACTCAATCCTCAATTTGAGTCGCCAAACAAAATCCCCCCCCCCCTGCCCACCCTTCGTAAATCTCTGGGAGCTGATAAAAGTGCTAACACCTCATCGTCATCCCTATTTGGAATTAGGTTCACTTAAAGACTCTACTGGTCTACAGTAAAGGACTACCACAAGGTGCTGCAAAGGTAGTAATCGAAATACTACTATATTGGATGCCCCCAACAATCAACTTCAAGCTGAATTCGGTTGCATCGGTCGTACTCTTCATTCTGAAAACATCTAGCAAATAAACTTGTCGTTCAACGACAAGGGACTCGAAAAAATATAAAAAATCAACTGAAATAGAAACTAAAACTGCACCAAAACTACGAGTATATAAATCTTGCAGATAGAGAATTTGATTTTTTGTACATTATTGAAACGTATGGGCTAACTGAGAACGCAGCCAGGGAAAAATCCATAGCACATTCGGCATCGTGATTTTGTAACACTTTCGATCACACGAACTCGACACTATAAAGCTAAAAACTATATACATAACATTCTTTTTAGTCATATTTTCATTGCATACAAAACTAGCAACTCCAAACAGTTTATAATATATGATAGTTAGGCTCTCGAATTCCGTCAACAGGTTTTTCTCTCTTTATTTGGTAATAATTCTTATTTTTTTAAATATTAAAATTCCTCTTCAAAGAGGATAAAAATACTAAATGTCGACATCGTTGGCTTTCGCCAGAGTCGATGCGTTAGTTGTAGCAGTGGCGGTTACCTGCTGGGGTTTGTCTAAACATCAGTTGTTCTTCGTCGCTTCTTTAGCTGCCATAATGAGGGGAGTCAAACTAGCGAGGGGTCGCGACTGCTTCAGGAAAGGGTGCTGGAAATGTACACGTTTTATCGTAAATACAAAGGCTGTTGAGGAACTCAAGTTATTTCATTGGGGAAATCTCTTTTCGACTGTACCTTCAACAGATCGGAGGCTGACGCCCGCAAATCCACCTCCACTTCAAGGCACATGTCGAGGAAATCTTGAAATATCTGCGATAACTTTTCCTTTTCTTTGATTTCCGGCTTGCCGTTGGTGGCAATGAGATAGAGAGCCTGTAAATTAACATCGAGATGAAGATAATCAAAACGAAAATCTTGGGGCTTGACGCAAATGGCTGAAGCTCTGGCAGAAAAATGGTCGAAGCCTCTGACCCAAGTCACCTGTTGGTTCAGAGTGAAGACACAGGTAGCGGTGGTCAGGGCGGTAACAATGCGGCTTCGTTGCCTTGGCCTAGAGGACGGGGGCATTATGCCTCTGTCATGATTGTCGGACAGAGTACGTCGGCGCCCAGAATGGCATAAGAAGCCATGAACAACTCTGGGAGGGAGTTTTGGACCCGTGACAAGAGGAAGGCGGCGCAGAGTGTTCAAAAACGCAGTTTTATGAGCCCAAAATTAAAAATCGTAGAAAAAAAATTTTTTTTTTCAAAAATGTTCTTTTCTTCAAAAATTCTTTATTTTTTACTCGAAAAATATTTAACCTCCTGCGATCCTTCAAAAATCCCATTTTAAGCCCCACGAAAGCCTTGTAGATCGCCACAGTGAAATCGGATCGTTCCGGGACCCCCAAAAATGGATTCTACGCCCAAAAATACTTCGAAAACGACCTGTTTCTTCACGCCAAACGCTGAAGATCTGCTGCTGAAGGACAGCCTCTTTGTAAAACGGAAACAGATAAAACTAAACTTAGAGCAGTTTAGAGCACTTAATTTTGGATTCAAATTTTACTATACATATGAACGAGTGGATGTACGTCTATTTCAAACTCAATACAGGTCAATATCGTCTTTGGCAGCCCAAAGAAATCGAGCATGACATTATGTACCTTATGATACACCATTTATTAATGCTACTAAAATTAGTACACTCATAAATAATTTTTATAACGGATATTATTACCCATCTTAGATGTATCCATCGCTGGAAAAAGGTATTTCTTCACCCAACCTTGACAAACGACTGAATACTAATGAAAAAGTGAGCGCGCCGAGCTTCATTATCTCGCGTGAATTCACACCTTGTACTCTTGTTTATTTGAATCAGTCAACACTTTATCTTTATAAGAGACGAAAACAGCTTTTGCCCAGCGTCGTATAGGTACGAAGGTTGTCTTTCAAGTAGTCAATCATTGTTTTTAAGCATTTTATTTGTTTCCCTTTTTGGGCTCATAAAACTGCGTTTTTGACCACTGTGCCGCCCAGAATGGCATAAGACGCCAGGCAGCAGGGCAGAAACGCAGTGGTTCAAACGCGGGCCGTTGGGTTTCTTGTTCATGTTTTTGTTTATGTTTTGGCTTGTTACCTTGATAAGGTAATAGATGATGTTTGATTGTTTAAAAAAACTATTTAGAGATTCCAAGTGAGTAATAAACAGGAACAACCCGAACTACGCAGTTGTTTACTCGTGCAACTGCTACGCAGTTGTTAGGCAAGTCTGAGTTTACTATGAAGGAGGAGGTTTAGAAGAAAGGCGACAATTTTGCAATAATCACGGGGACTTCCCGATTCATGAGCCGCCTTACATTAAAATTGGGCCACGGCAGGGCTCAGAATTCCGTCGGACACTACCAAATTATATAAGGACTAGTCTCTCTGGCTCGCTTCGCTCGCTCCCCTAGTGGGGTGTATTGCCGCCTGTGGGGTGTATTGCCGCCTGTGGGGTGTATTGCCGCCTGTGGGGTGCGTAGCATCGATGGACACGTTCAAACCCCTACTCAGACATAAGGCCTCGCTCCGCTCGGCCGAGCGCTTATTCGGACAGGGGGGTCTCGCCTCGCTCGGCCGGGGGGGGGGGGGGTCCGCGGCCCCCCCCCCCCCCCTATTCGTAGCAGAGACGATAGAAAAAATCGGCGTATTTTTAGGGATTACCGTTTAGGAAATTATTATTTTTAATTCAATTCAACTTTTTTTAAATAATCGATTCAATTTAAATCGATTCATTTAATTTACATCCATTTCCGTCAGGGAGAGATGTCGTAGACCTAGCGAGCGCCCCTTAAAGGCTGATGTCCCACCCGCTCAGAGTGAAGAATGATGGCGGGGGGGGGGGGGGGGGTAGAGGCAGTTGGAGTGAAGCCGAGCCAAATTCACGTGGGATCAACTGCTCCTTCAACATCAACTGCTCCTTCAACATCAACCCCCTGGACCCTCCGTTTTCTAAGATCCCTGGCCCCGCGCGAATTAAAACGATCCAATTGTCTTCTCACCGTGAAATCGCCCCCTCCCCCTCGGTTTTTTTTTAATCGAATTTTTAAGGCGAAGTAAGGCCCCCCTGTCAGAGTGCTAGTGAAATCACTTGTATACTCGGCCGACCAGTTTCCCCGCCTCTCCATCTATCAAAGGTCCCTGGACCCTCCGTTTTCTAAGATCCCTGGCCCCGCACGAATTAAAACGATCCAATTGTCTTCTCACCGTGAAATCGCCCCCTCCCCCTCGTTTTTTTTAAATCCGACTTCGGAATCGGATTGGCCATATTTTGGCGCGCATTTGGCTCGCGGATACCATACCCAAAAAATGGCTCCTTACTGGGTATTTTTGAACCCGAAAAAACGTGGGACAAACGCGAGAAAGACGATTTTTCGACGAATTTCCGGCGAATTTCCCGGGCGAATTTCCGAATTACGATTTGACCGACGTCTTCCTCCAGGTCTGATCTATACGGCTGGTATTTTTTCGTAATTTTTTCGACCCCTTAAACGGGCTTTGGCGCGAGTTGAAAGTGGAAAACGTAGGACAAACGGGAGAAAGACGATTTTTCGACGAATTTTCCCTGGCCCCGCGCGAATTAAAACTATCCAATTGTCTTCTCACCGTGAAATCGCCCCCTCCCCCTCGGTTTTTTTGAAATCCGACTTCGGAATCGGATTGGCCATATTTTGGCGCGCATTTGGTTCGCGGATACCATACCCAAAAAATGGCTCCTTACTGGGTATTTTTGAACCCGAAAAAACGTGGGACAAACGCGAGAAAGACGATTTTTCGACGAATTTTCGACGAATTTCCCGGGCGAATTTCGGATTTTCGATTTGACCGACGTCTACCTCCAGGTCTGATCAATACGGCTGGTATTTTTTCGTAATTTTTTCGACCCCTTAAACGGGCTTTGGCGCGAGTTGAAAGTGGAAAACGTAGGACAAACGGGAGAAAGACGATTTTTCGACGAATTTTCGACGAATTTCCCGGGCGAATTTCGGATTTACGATTTGACCGACGTCTTCCTCCAGTTCTGATCTATACGGCTCGTATTTTTTCGTAATTTTTTCGACCCACTAAACGGCCAGCGAGCGGAAAGTGAAAAAACTCACTCGGGAACGCGTTATCCCGTACCAACAAACCACACGGCTACCACACGGCCGTCGGCCAACACAATTTTATATTATTGTATATAAGGATAAGCCGGACTCGAGCTGGTTCGAATGAGCCGTCGAACGCTAAGATCCAATGACGGAGTCCTCCGCAATTTTGGCGGACACTACGAAATGATAATATCATATAAGGAATCCTTATATATCATTTCGTAGTCCTTAAGGATATAAAAATAGTATAAAGATACCAAACTAAAGACAAGAGAAAAATAAACTTACCCTAAGAGGATTTTCATTTAGATAAGGCGGTTCTCCCTCGATCATTTCAATAGCCATAATACCTAACGACCAAATATCCACTTTGGGGCCGTACTGCTTCCTCGTAACCACCTCAGGTGCCATCCAATACGGCGTACCGACCATCGTCGTTCGCTTAGACTGCTCAGGGGATATTTGAGCGCAGAACCCAAAATCAGCTATAAGCCAAAAATCAAAAATTAAACCATTTCTTTTAAAATTGACGCAACAACGACGAACTACGACACTCACTCAGTTTGACGCTGCCGTCAAGTCCTAACAAAATGTTGTCCGACTTGATGTCCCGATGTATAACTTGGTTGCAGTGGAGGAACTCCAAAGCTTGAAGAACTTCCCGACAGACGGAAGCTATCTGCCCTTCGTCCATGCACGTTTCCGTCACTACGTCCGTAAGAGAACCACCAGGAAGATATTCCATGACAACCTGCAACGAATCCAGTGATACAAACGCGCCACGATAATTGGGCCGTCACTGGACTCAAGACTCACCCAAAGTTCCTCGCCGACTAAATAGCTGTCAAGATAGTTGACGACGTTGGGATGTTTATTTTCCCTCATTACGAGAATTTCATTTATAATCAGCTCCTTTTTGGGTTGTTGAGACAAGTTCATCTGCTTGATTGCTACTTCCATGCCTGTTGACGCTTCAATAGCGGTGTACACGGTTCCCGACGCCCTGTAAATAATAAAAACGTTTTTGAATTGTGTGTAAGGGTTATTTTTTCATGAAGAAGGGAAAATAGAGACGTATACAGAATTTATACTTGTCAAGGCGCGTCCGCACTATAGCGATCAGCCGTTTGGCCTTGCTGCCTAGCCAAAAGCCAAACTGAATCGTGCCGAAAACAAGTATGAGCGTCATTTCGTAACATGTTTCCTGAATGAGCTCCTTGAGAAGGTCGGAATTCAGAGTTTCTAACAACTTATTCGGATTCAGCACCCTTTAAAACCCCCTTACAGAAATTTTTATTTTGAAAATCTGTATGTACGTAAGTAGTGCAATCGAAAGGAAATTTAATGTACTTTTCAATGGTGTAATTAAAAAGTTCCCTACGTGTTCGGGGCGCGACCTTTGGTGTTGTGCGGTGACGTCAGGGGTGATAGGGGGGTCAGTTGTTGCCTCAGTTTAGTTGTTGGTTGGCCCACGTTGGGCAAATAAAGTTGAGCCACAGATTTAGCGAGTTTATTTGAACCCGGTGATAAAAAATGGTGGCACCTAAAATGAACTAAGTTGAGTGGTTTCGCGAGTCGGATTAAGACGTACGCGAGTGATTACGTGTGTGGAATTTGTCAACGGGGACATTGTTTACTCTCCCCCGAATGTCAACTCCGCCGGGACCTCTAGCGGACGCGCAGGGAGGAGGTAATAATAACGTTACGCTGCCATTGCGACCTCCTGAGGCATTTAGTTTTAATCCTACCGACTGGCCGTCGCGGAAAAATCGTTTCGTGCGATACCGCCGTGGGAGTGGTTTTGATAAGGCGTCCAACGATCGTCAGATTGACGTGCTGATCTATCAGATGGGACCGCGGGCGGAAGATGTGTTCCTCCAGGCCTCGGAATTAGAATAATATATTTTTAACCCTATTTTTGGCCCTATAAATAATAGAGACGGGTTTTCTGCTATGTTGGCCAATTAGGAATGGAAGTGCTCCCGAATTTCGGGTTAAATCATCCTGTACCGTGTTGTTAGAAGTCAAAAAGGGAAAAATACATCATTTTTGTGACAAAAAGTCTTTCACGTAGTTTATAATCATCTTAAGTAATTCAGGCCGATTCAAAAACCACTGTGGGTGACGTCACCTACAGGTGTTCCGGTTTCCAATCAAAAGACACCAGAGTGCAGGTCGATTTTTTCTTCTATTTTCGATTTTTTCTTGGTGTTTGGCTCTAGTGACACTGGAGTTACGCGAAAATGGCCGTGTTCGCTTTGTTTTGAATGTGATCATGCTTATTTACTCAACTTACTTATGATATAAATTAACTTATTCCAATGAACGATTCTTCAGTTTTTAGTTTTGTAATGGTGGCCAACTTGTCGACCAATAGGAGCTGAACTCGGGTTTCCGCCAAAATTCAAATAACAATTTTTCCATAAATTTTATAAATTCATACGAGCTTGCAGTTTGTGTTTTAACCCCATTTTTAGTATTATTTGGACGCCTTCTATCGATAAAAAAAATAATCCAGAAACGCTTCCATTCCTAATTCACGTTTACGCTATTTGGCTGAGTGTGGACGGGCTTTTCAAATTAACGTGCACACTTACCCTTGTCCGATCTTTTCCATTTTTGTGTATTTTCTATTGGGATCCCCTACTGTAACGATTGTTCGTAGTCTATCAAGAATCTCATCATCACTAAGCTTCTTCTTCCGCGGCTGCGCCGGCGTCGAAGGGGTAACGTTTGCGTTGGTCGTTATCGCCACGTTATGGTTTTTATTTTTGTCAAGAGATGGAGCCGGTGGGGTCGTCACAGTTCCGTTGGTAGTCCGAAGAGGCGTTGGAGGAGCGGAAAATTCTTCTACGGGTTTAGTGTACTGAAACAAATTCGCAGTTAAGGTCTTTCCATTTAGGAATAAACAGTGCAAAAAGTGTTCCGGACTATAAGAGAAAAATTCTCACAATTGATTTGGTGCGTTCTGGTCTTGGCGCGGGAGGAGGTGGTGGGGCGTCTTCCTCTTGTTCGGAGGACGTCGACGTCCCTGTCGTGGCGGGCAGGTAGGTGTTGGGTTCCGTGTCCGGCGTCGACGACGACGAAGGGTGCGAAAGGGATTGCGAATGGGTAGAATTGTGCCGCTGAGATCGAAGAGACACGTCTATACAAAAACAGATTATTAAGAACGCAAATCGTTAGGCCAAATAAGCTGGACCAGTCAACAGGGTCACACTTGTTAAACAACCGTTGAGTCAAGAGGATCGATTCAACCTACCTACATACGTACCGATCATCCCGATCATCTTGGTTGTTGTTGTCATAAATTTATTGCCCTTAGTTTCCTTGCTGGAGTTGTCATACCAGTTGAGTACATCCAGAACAGCTTGAGGGTTTTTCTTCTGCTCCTGTTTGCTGATGTTGCTGTTCATCAGCAGACGAGCCCAAGCTTCCGGCATCCCCTAGGACAAGGCGATTGAGTCGGTTAGAATCAAAGGACGGAAAAAATGGGAACCAATTGGCCCAAAATCAATAACACGGAGAAGGTACAGGTATGAAATTTATTACTAAAAATAAAAAATAAAAAACCTCGGTAAAAGATGAACAACGCGAAGAAGAAGTTATTTTTCAGAGGCAAAAACAATGTCCTCGTTCATAACACGGCACGGTCAATAAAATTTATTACTGCGAAAAAAGGCCAGTTTCACCAACATTTCAAGCGGCTGGGCGGGTAGTTATGGGGGCGACATAAATATTTTGAAAATTATTTTCAAACAATGACTTTGAAAACAATATCTCACTCGGCTAAAGTCCAATTTATAGCCCCAGGAGGGATGGAGCCGCGAAACAAAGCTCGCCTTCTCCCCATCCAGGTGCGAGCTCGTGAGACCGCCTTCGATCAGGCTGGTGGGGCATTCCATCGCCTTTGTAACCTAAACCGCTTCAATTATCGATTGTGGAGGGAAGATTGATCGGTGAAATCGATCGTTGGCTTCCGATGTTGAAATCGGTGTAAAAATCGATTGAGGGTCCGAAGTCTGGACTAGGCGGATCTTTCAATGATTCGACGTTGAAACTACCAGACCAAGAAGAAGGTCCCTAACGATAGATTTTTCCCCTCATTCAATGGGATTTTTTCCTTAATACAATTGAATGGATCATTTTTAATAAGCTGATCCAGGTTCTTAAGCATCAAGTCTGAAAATTGAGTGAGAATGGAAGTTTGTTTGAAGACTAGAAAAAGTGAATCCCATCCGACGTCGGTTCCCTAATCCGAAAAAAAAAAATTCGGAATAAAAGAGAAACGTTAGCAATCAATAGCATAGTTTACATAAGCTCGCAAATAATTCGAAATGTCAACATTCGTGCAAATTTAAATTCAACATAATAGTAATACGAATAAGTAATAACGAAATCTATCTAAAACGGTACATAAAGTAAGGGAATCACAAAAATATCCGTTGCTAATTCGTATCGTTGCATACGCACGAAGTGATGAGCAATAAGCCATATAACACACTTCAAAATTTCGACTTCTACCTTTAGTCCAGTCAATATATCCCTTCTGAGTGGGTAAAAAATCGGAACTTTCCGCCATTTTCGTGGGCCGTTTGGCACCCAAAATTCAAAAAGTCGGGCTCATTAACCATGTGCCAAGTTCAGGGGGTCCTAAAAACCACGATTTTTTGGAACTTTTTTTTCCTATCCAACCAATCAAAAATCTGGTCGAATTAAAAGTTAAAGAGGATCCAATTCTGCACAATGTGCACTACATAAGTTTAATTTTCGATTAAATAGGTACCAAGTTACGTGTACGTATAAGTAGTGCAACTTGTTCAGAATTTTGTCCTCTTCAACTTTTAAATATACCAGACTTTCGATTGGATAGGAAAAAAGTTATAACCGAAAAAAGTTCCAAAAAATCGTGGTTTTTAGGGCCCCCTGAAGTTAGCACAGTTCGACTTTTTGAATTGAAGGCCCCTGGTGGGTCCTAAACAACCCACCGAAATGGGGGAAAGTTCCGATTTTTTGCATAGGGGACTTTTTCTTTTTTTCAGGATAATATCTGACTTCAGGATATTATATTGACTGGACTACTTAGTCGTCATCTATTCCCTTTGTCTTCTATAGGTGGTCAAGGGATGTAAATTCTCAACAAATGGAACACTTTTACTTACGTTCAGTTGTACTCAATCGAAAGTGGTGGATAGCAATGATACTTGAATAAACTGATTCTGCTGACGAAACCACATCGCCAAAATTACGAAATTTCATATATGTGGTGGATCCTAATCTGATGGACTTGCGAACAACGTCATGGCATACAACTAGAAATATTGAAAACCGGATTCTTTTCACAAGCATGAGAAGATCTTCCTAAATTCTCACCTCAGTGCTAAAGTGTGTGGAGCTTGAAAATTGTCAAGATGAGCTCCTAATCTGAATACCTACGTCAAAAACTGGTGAGAAGTCGTTTTTAAACCACACGAAAACCATCCCTAACAATACAAATGAAACAAAAGTAAAGGTAAAGGAAACAACTATTTTTTTATCGAATCTTAACATCTACGTCGGTGAAGAAATGCTACAGAATCAAAATTGGCCTTTGTGCACGGATAAAACCTATGAAGATGAAATTGGACAATAATGTTTTGCACAATACTAAACAATCACAGCTTTCCCTTAGTTTCTTTTTCCGTCCATTTGTTTACGATGGGGGTGCGCACTACATCAAGCATTGCAATCCCAAGTGGGCGGCCGCTCAAGCCAAGCTCCAAGCAATCATGCACACCAACAGGTAACTTACTTTCAACGGCAGCTTGTAAAGAAAACAAAAAACTATTGTACACATTCGGCTCTTCTTACAACAGAAACCAAAAATTCTGTCACAGGTCTCTTCAAGATTCTGTCACGTTGGTGAAATACTTGGGGTGACAGACTATGAAGAGGGGCGATATTGTGAGACGAGTAAATTAGGAATGCTGGGAATGTTTTCCCATTGGAAATATGTCGTGGTTATTCTCTAAAAAAAAGTCATGTCAGTTTCAATGTAAAAGATAACAATTCATCCTTCCAGATATGAACAAGTTCAGGTTGTTCGGACTTAGAATTGATTGACGTCATCACGACTCGCACAGAGCAGCAAGTGAGTCCTCTAGTTATGTACAGGTGTGTACAGAAACAGCTCATTTCTATTAGAACAATGGAAACACCATAGTTCTCAGACTGGGGGAACTACTAGTGGATATCTTGGTGTAATGCAGAAGAAGAATATGTTTATTCCTTCTAGTGTATTATAATAGAAGTAACACAGCGGATGAACGACGGGACAGTCAGGACTTACATCTGCACGGATTGACGAGGTGGGTAGCTAGGTGGACAGCGGAGGGTATGTACTCAGCCAAACAGCAGGGTTGCGGTGCGTTATTCGAACCAGCACACTGGCCGTCCATGTAAACTTGGCCATGTTAGGGCTGCCATCTGAAGGTGTCCTGTTTTTTTTAGTAGTGTTGTGAAAACTGTCCCTTAATTATTTAAAAAAACCTTTTTGCGACTTAGGTAATTATTATCTAGAAAAGACCCACCCCATCTGATAACGAGTGATAATGATAGAAGTCGGTATGCTGGGGGGGGGGGGGGGGGGGGAGTTGATTTTGGGCAAACCTTCAGAAAGTTCAACGGTTCTAGGCATATGCGTTTATAGTTTATTATTTTTGAAAAGTCATAAGTTGCGGACACCAGACTTTTTTGAAATGTGTTATATAGCTTGAATCACATCTCAAATACTCAAATAGCGTTAAATTCTAAGAACCTTTGCATAGAGTAGGGACTCATTGACAGAGAATTGTGATACATGTTCAAAGAGTAGAGACACAAGCTCACATAGACTCTATGTGAGCTTTTATCTCTGCTCTATGGCATAGAGTGAGCGTTTCCATAGAGTTCAGACACAAAATCAAATGCTTTAATGACATTTAGCATTAGGTAGACAAAACACCCACAGGCGGGGCAACGCTTTAATTAATTAATTTATTTTATTTTATTTTTTTTTATTTTTTTTTATTTTTATTTTTTTTTTTTTTTTGTCAAACAATAAGGAAAATTTAGCATACAGCAGTGATACGTTCAAACAAGGTAAATTTTTCATTGAGTAGAAACACAATTGTGTTATAGTTGTGCTTTAAATTTGTGTTATTTTTGTGTTAATTATACCTATCAAAAATTTTCGAGGCATGTGGCATAGAGTAGACATCAGCTCAGGTAATGTAAATATTTTCATCGAGAAGGGATACCAATTTAAAGACTTGTGTGAAATTAAGCATTGAGAAGTGATAGACAGGCTAGAATAGTGTTAAATATTTCCACGGAGTAGAAACAAAACTGTAACAACGCCTTAATGAGAACAAAAAAAAAAAAAAAACAAGTTTTGCCCAAGAACACTGCCCAGCTTGCGATTTCAACGACCTCTCACTCGCCTGGTAGGGACGTTAGATACATTCCAACTATCGATACCAGAATCATTCATGTGCAAGAATACAGGAATCCATTGTCGGATTCGGTTCATTTGGGAATTCAATTAAGAATGTTAGAACCTATATAGTTCTGTTGGGAAATTTCGTTTCATTTCATTAGTCAATACAGCATATTATGCTATATTATGAGTATTAAATACCTACACAACGAAATTTTCTTTCAATAATGTCTGAAGTAGTGATATGAGTACCTAATAATGAGTCTGGGTAGTGTAGTACCTAATCATAATAATCGGATCTGTCCTATAAAGTCCTGTATTTCATCTGGTAGTGTCTCATTTTCGTTAAAATAGAGATGGCAGCCCTAGGCTAGCAAATACACAAACACACTGAGGTACAACGAAATGGCAAATGGATTTTGGGTGTTGGTCCAAGGACTGAGTCAACAACATCATCCTATACGATACACATCCTGTACATAGGAACGATAAATTGAAAACGAGGACTGAGGTTGTGGTTTCTCTGTACAGTTAATAGTCAGTCAACGTATCGCGAAGAAATATCAATATATGGGCATAGGTAGTACCAGCCTAGTATAAAAACTCAGCCAAATATTCATTAGGAAAATTGCATCGTAGTCCCGGCACTCTCACCGTCAGTTCCAACAATAGTTTCAACTTATTGTAGGTTCAGGATCAAAACTCGCTCAAGTGCCAAAAGGTGATGCCCATGTAGTTCCTATGGTCCACGACACCAGAAGATCGCCAGTGTCATGTAAAAGGGTGAGCATATGTCACCCTTTGACATCTTATATTATGATTCACAAGAGTCAATTGATTGGGATTAAATAGAGTTGGTCTGCAGACCTCGAGCATAATTTGCAATATCAACAGCTTTGGGTCTACTGATCAAGACATAAATATTTGATGTATGTATGTGAAGCGTAGTAACTTAAATTTTTTTTTTTTTTTTTTTTTTAACACCTTGCGTCACCAATGTGGATAGTACGAATTCAACTCCAGTATCACGTATATTAACCAGAAAAAATACTTATTTGGAGCCATTAGAGCAGCCATAAGAGAGGTTATAAGGGATATTCCTCACCTACACACAACTCTACAGAGACACAACAGTAAAATCACTAATACTTTCAAGACTGCAAATTTTTCACCAAAATATTCAAACAATGTCTTACTACCTGCTGACATTCTATCGCCCAAGTGGCAAGCAGAGGAGAGGCCGAGAACTTGAACAAGTACAACATGAAAGGGTCTGCAAAACACTAAACTTCTTTTGCTTGCTACAGCACCAACAACCGGTACTTTGTACAAGGAAATGGCTCTTGGGGCAGCCAAACTAATCCTAACCTAAACAATAGGGGCAGCCGCAACACTGCGATAGGCAAATGAGAACAATCCTCGTCGATATGTTGAAATGAAATCGACTTGAACCAATTAATGTAAAAGATGAGCGACTATGGTGAGTGAAGTTGCAGGAATAAGTTTCATAAATGGAACACTATGAAGGTACATGACGATTAGTCAAGCCGGGTGGAGGAAGCAGGTAGCAATGTGTGTTACAAAACGAACTCGCACTACAAATCAGAGAACTGAAGAAGGTGGTTTATATTAAGAGACTATACTTACAGTGAATTCGCCTGTCACTGTGTCATATCCGACGTGTACGGTGTGTTCGAAATTCGTCGGGTAGGAAATATTTGGTTTCTCCGACTCCCGCTTGGGGCGGTTCTTCTTGGCGGCTTTCTTCTTCCGGTCATCTGAATCCGGTTCTTTGGGGAGAGGACGGAAGTCCACTGGGACGGTAGGAGGAGGTTCCACCCTGAGAAAAATTTGAAATACCAAGACAGTGAAGCCTAATTAGCTCAGGAATCGGTCAGGGAATGAGCTTGTAACGTAAACCCCTAATGTTGTATAGGTGGAGGAACGAAGTTCTTCCTTGGGCATATAACACCTTGGGGATTTGGCTGCTGGGATAAGACTGACACTTCAGCGAAGGCGGAATTAACTTAACCGCCGTTTCAACAATAAATTTCGGTGTTACCGTAGCCCTCAAAGTGTCGGAGAAGTCGAAGCAATACGAAGAAATGTTATTACCTGTTACTCGTGAGCCGAACAGGAGGCGCTGGGGGCTTATCTTCTTCGTCAGACATCTTGGTTTGGTGGTTGAGGACGATAACTTCAACAAAGTCTCAGGAAATTTCTGAAATGAAACATGAAATTAGTTAATTACAGAACTTTTTTACATCAATACAGTTCGAAGAGGGTAGACTAGGAGTTATATTGGGTTCCCCCATCACATTTGGGTGGTCTGATACTCGAGGGTTAAACTTTTTTGACGAGAAAGTCGCTGAAGTGGAGCGACGTTGGGTTTGCTCAACAAGCCAGTTATCCTGGCAATGGGGGCCGCCCACGAACAAAATCTGCAGAAGGGGTGCTAATCATCGTTGTACTTTCTGACGACGACGGCAGTAACAATTGGGATATTCACTCGTACAAACACCCCTCTAGGTAGGTCAACCAAAATGTTCTTTGTGGCGCCCTGTATGAGGTAGTTTCGATTGAGACAACCTTTGCTTTCCCCATGAGTGGTGAAACCACTCATGCCAAACCGATTTATTAGGCATGCTTACCGCACAGGGGAATGACAATAAATAGACAAGAAGCAGCCAATACAATAACCAACTATAACGAGAATTCGTTTAAAATCTTTTTCAAAAAAAGATCCTTGAAATGAAAAAAAGGTCAAAAAAGATGTTGAAAAAATTTTCTCTTTATATTGTTCAATTTATTGAATAATATAAACATAATTACATGAGACAGTTAGCCATTGGGCTAAAAAAAGAAATGATCAAATGTTTTTCCAAGTTTTCTGGGCTGAAATTCCTTCTGTTTTCGACGAGTGTCCGACGTATGAGGTATATAATATATATTCATATTATGAATTATCCTCACATGAAGAAATTTGTTTGGTGCCAGGCTGCTATTTCAGATACCAGCAATTTCAGTTATGGTTGACCAGTCTGGCGGTCATTGTAGCACTGACTGTAGTTTGTTAGGATAGGTACTTGGAGAAGAAGGGTAGAGATAAACACCCAATAGCGTCCTAAACAACAGAATCTGTTACTGTTATTGGAAGCCCTTCTTCTTCCATGGACGAGGGCAGGAATGAAAAATGTCTTAAGTATAAATGCCAAATCAGAAAATAACCGTTCACCTTACAAAATATTTTTTAGCATTTTTAATTGCAACTGCCTCATCCTCTCGATAGTTGACGGTTTCCTTGAGCTCAGAGAAATTATGAACGTAGTACAAAGCAGTTTCTAATCATCCCTATTTACAGTAGGTATCTGAACCTCACAAAAGATCTTTTATAGGTATAACTTGAACACCAAAAAATATCGGAAACAGCAAAATAGGATTTAGTGTGCGTAACCTACGCGCTTTGAACGGTAAAGATCAGCTGAAATTTACCGTTTCCCTTGAAAGGAAAACAATTTTTAATGAGAAATCCTAAAGATCCGAACCCTAGTCATAAGACTTTTCATCCGTCTTAGTCATCAAATCAATCATCGACTTCTTCAATTTCAACGAGTCTTTCAATTGAAACGAGAGTTTCATTAAATGAAACTCTCGTTACGTCAAATTTTGAGGTAATATTACAGGCTGCGTTTTTTTAGCTAGATTGTTGTAGCTACTTCTCAATCATCATGATAATATCATCATAATCTCGGAAAAAGTGTACGACATATTATGACTCTCACTTTTTCCGTTATAGATTGTACGCTTTTATCATATTTGTTCTGATTAGTTAATGGTGGTTATTCAATTCTTGTCATATAACACCCTCATAGCGACGAATAAGCGACAAACACTGGTTGAGAACAGCAGGTATTTGGATAGTATGGTTTAGTGCTGTATTTGGAAGTTATCAAATAGGGTATTTTTTCTTTAAAAACAAAAAAGTAATAAATAAACCAATAAAAATCAACATCCTATCTATTCGACTTCACAGTTCGACTGATTAACTGTGGCTACGCTCATCTACAGGTCTGAATGACTTCAAGAAGTTGAGCACATACTCGGGTTAAACCAGTCCCCCGCTAGATTTTTTTTCTTCTAAATAAACAAAGTAGACCATCAGCAGAGGAGTCATCCTTCTCCCCATTCTCCAAATTGAGCCTTTAAAAACTATGACGCTTGAGTCATTCAAGAAATGTGCTCTTGCACGAGTCGATAACTTGCCACCATAACCATCTTCCATCCTTTCAATATCCATCTACCGCCCGTTCCACCAAATTGCGCTTGACAGGTCTGGGACCTCCCCTTAATACTTTCTACCTCCAAATTACTGCCGAAAAGACACCTCGCTCTACGCCCTGCCCAATTCCCCAAATAACCGTAAACCCTTAGGGGTCCCAAATAATTTTGGAAAAAAATTTTGACAAGATTTTTGAAACAATTATTGTGCATGTAAGATTCGAATTAACAGCACTAGCACAGGGACTAGGTATGTTTCATGAACAGTAAAATCAAAATTTTATCGGCGTAAGAATGAATTCGTTTGGAAATAATAATGATGTAAAATCATTAAATCATGAAGTTTTCACAACATGTATAGCACCACAGCACACAAAATAAAATTTATTAATGAGTGCTGTGGTGCTATTAAATAGGTTTGTTCTTGGGGTGAGAGTGTGAGGCGATGTGAGGAGCTTGCGTTTGCGCAGTGATACATACACCAACTCACAGTCTAGGGATGCAAAATCGGTGGTCAAACATCGATTTTGACAATCGATTTTCAATCGGACGCTAAAATCGATTGTACCAATTAATCGGGCCAAAAAAATCGATTTTATTTTATTTAAAAATCGATTTTACGGACAAATAAAAAAATTATCATTCATAAAAAAAAAAACAGCATGTAATTTAATCAGCAGGTAATTAAATATTTTACCTACCGAAATTTAGGTGGTTTTTATTTAATGCAAATTATTAAAGAAAATATTGGAACTGTAACAATAATTATTATTGTAAGACACCTTTTTCATAGTAAAAGTATAATTAGGAAGTTGGGGTGAGCCACGTTTAATAAAAAATCAAACAAATTACGTACAAGGTAAGCACTTGGACCACTACACTTAGAAAAAGTAAATTTCGGGTAGGTGCACTGTTCAAAAATAATAATTTGGAAAGAGGGTCGCCTTTCAACCTGTTGCGCTTCTTGGTGAGCATGAGACCTGCCTTAGAAAAAAGCATTTCGCTCGGGACTGACGTAGACACCGAGGTTACGTACTTAATAGCAATAATAATAATAATAATTATTATTATTGGATTCAAATTATTGGAAGTTTGGGAGAGACAGGTTTCTTGTTTCCAAATAAGCGAGGGGGCAGTTTTTGAGGTTATGTTATATTATATCCTTCTTGTGGGTCTGCTGCATAGGTACATTTATGTTTATAGGTATGTTTATAAAGAGTAGGTACAATACAGAAAACAAACAGCGATTTCGCAAAAACAAAAAATCGATTTCACCAAAAAAATCGATTTTTGGATAAAAATCGGTACAATCAATCGATTGCAAAAAATCTGAAATCGGAGGTAAAAAATCGATTTTTCGATTTAATCGAAAATCGATTTGCATCCCTATCACAGTCCCAGGAGTGACAAGCGAGGAAACGTGAGGATAAAATTTGCTGTTCCAGGACCGTTCTCTTCCACCACTAGCATTTCATTTACTCGCTCGCTCATCACTAGTTCTTTGCCATCGCATCGGTCGGACTAACAGAACTCAGCTCGAGCGAAAGGGCCAGAGATGAGGACTCATCATTCACAGATGATCAAACAAAAACACGATTGGCGGAATGTTTATATTTGCTGCAGCTGGTTACCGGTTGACGTGGCGGTGTCTTGACATCGGCTGGCGGAATCTTAATACACCCAATAATGTACTAGCACGTCACTGCTTGAGGTGCAAAATTTGTTTCGCCATAGTGATCCAATAATAACTATTGTGATCAATTCAAATTATTTGAATCCTCCGAATTCCAGAAACCACTCAACTTCCAAATTAGCACTTGACATAAAACTATACACAAAGGCGACGCCTGCTTTTCATATCAATGGGACGGATTCAGAGGAGAATAGCAGTTCTTAATGGAATTTTGAAAACAAAGAAATATTATTTCAGCGATGTCACGGTCCGGCGGTACTTTCAATTTCTCAGGGATTTTATTTTTTCGGAGGGAAGCTGAAATGAGAAACGTGGCTCGCTGAGAGAGCTTGTTAGTGAGAATAGGTGAGCACGGTAGTAACTACAAGTACCTACCTAATTATTGAGGTTTGAATAATCAAGAAGGGGACTGTTTTAAAATACAACTGGTTTGAAAGGTCAAGTCATTCAAGTGAATAATTTTAACATGATGGTTTTCCGAACGCGGATTCACGTCAATGGAACAAAAAAGCTACGTTGATCCCTTCTTTGCGTGTGATGCTAAAAAATTATATAATCCCCCCCCCCCCCCCCGACAGTACGTTCGAATGAGTCAACGACTAACCACAGGTGACTAACCGAAGAATTCCGTGCGTAAGGACCAAGCGAGTTGGGTGAAAAAAGATTCCTGGGTCAACGTGATTCATGAACACGGCAGACTGAGGCACGAGCTTCCCGAAAATGTGCTGCATGAGGGGTATCCTACAAGGACAAAAATCCGGACCTTAAACAAAAGGTGTTTCAGGCTGGATTTTGGACGCTCGGGGTTCAAAGTCTATGAATTTTATCAATTTCAAATAGACTGCATTTCTTGTTTTGGTTAATTATTCTCAGGATATCAACCTGTGTTTTCGGACGGGGGTAAAACATTTCGATCGGCCTCGAAATACGTTCTAATAATATTATGTATAGGTTCTAAAAATGATATGTCACTGCCGCTTTGAACGTAGAATCCAATTAGGGGTCACAGACCCATCCGAGTGCTCTGGGGGGGGGGGGGGGGGATTTAAGGGGCTACAAATGGGGCTTTCGAATGAGATTGGCCAGCAGGTTGAATGAGGAGTTTCGAAGTAATTTTGTTAATAGAATGATTCTATAATCATATCTATTAGAATCCATTTTTGGGGGTCTCTCATCTTTCCTAACTAGGTAACTAGTGTAATTTGTTCAATTTTCTTTCTTTTCCAATGATTTTTTTATTGAACAAACGAGATGTTTGCACTTTGCACTATTTGCAGAAAA
The DNA here is from genome assembly GCA_955831195.1 of Pilophorus perplexus. Taxonomy (NCBI): domain Eukaryota; kingdom Metazoa; phylum Arthropoda; class Insecta; order Hemiptera; family Miridae; genus Pilophorus; species Pilophorus perplexus. The sequence goes on from OY037016.1 coordinate 22,373,053, forward strand.
GTATAATAAACTCTTCTGTAAAATGTCCAGCGTTTTTGACCGAATGAGGTACTTGCACAATCTATACCACTAATTCTGAACCAAACATTAGACAGCATCAGGGTCTAACCTCCCCCTCCATTCACAGAACTTGGAAAATTTGTAATTGAACAGACGTTCTACAACTGATTAGGTAGGTACCATGGTAGATACCCAAACTTCTCCTATGTTTTTCTTATTCCCTTCTGAAGGAAGATAGAATATTTGCGCCAATGATAACGTACAAGTAAATGAATCAATACAGACAAGTTTATTAAATAAACAAAGGATAAGAACTTACAGGTTTGGAAATTTTCCAAACCTGTAAGATCTTATCCTTTGTCTGTGTAACTTTTGAGGAGGCCACTCCTTCTGCGATTGACCGAAAATGAACACTTATGTATCGAAAACCGAACAGCATCTAAATCCTTAAAATCCGGCTAATTCGATGATTCATAACAACCACTTGCGAGGTTAATCATAGCTTTTCTACCACTCATATAGTGTGGTACTGGTAAGGCATAGAAGCTAGACCAGTTGGGAATTCGTTGGAAACAGTTCATGTCATATTTTTAGACGGATCATTATTTTTTTCTCACCACATTTTTTCCACATTTTACTATTCATAGTTGGAAAGACGCCAAATAGGCAATCAAATTATTTCGGCGATCTCAAATATGCACCGGTGAACCCCCTAATTCACATCCATTCAATTTTAAACGAACAAAACTTGGGACCGTTTGGGAAGAACCCGTCGTGCAGAACTTCCCGGCCGGTTCTGAAACGCTTGAAAGGAGTCAGGTTCTTAGTGTAAATCCTAAGTAGTCAAATTCGAATCCAGGTGTGTGCTAACAGGACTCCAAACAATTAGGTTGTTTTGCGGCGGAGACATACACGCTGGCGAGTCGGATAACTCGAAGTTACAGTCGAGTCAGCGGTGAGTCATGCGGCGAACGTTGCCACCAGAGATAAGATCCATGGAGTAAATCCACTGAAAATAAGAATAAAACCCCACTAGGTGCAGACCTCAAGGAAGAAAGGAATATGGGCAGGAGATCGAGTGCCGTTTTCTCGCTTGATATTTAACCGATTTGCGCTCAGCCCAATAATTGGACTGAGCACAATTATTATTGAACCTTCAATTATTGAAACTGGGCTTTAAGGGTTCGAGAAGATGTCTCAAGAAGCTGGACCTACAACATTTGACCATTTTCACTTATTACGTAGCCCAATGTCAAAAAACGGCATGAAAACGTGGTCCTTCTTCCGGAGCCCTCCAGGACACTGTTATTCTTCTTCCTCCGGTCTACTGGGTCTTCAGTTTTGGGTATCTACCCTGTACAGATCATCGGCCTAGACCCAATCGCCCTCCTTGAAGCCTTGGTTCTTCTTGTTCCGGTCTCCTTTTGAGTTGCCTGTAGATGACACGTTATAATACACCTCATAGTAGACTGTCAGAGTGTGAATTGAACTTGGCAAAGGCGTTCGATTGCCTGCCTCATGATGTTTTTATTGAAAAGCTGGCCAAGTATGACTGTTCCTGTGAGGGCCGTGGTCTCGTGAGGTCGTTTCTGACTGACAGTAAGCAGGCGGTCCGGCATAACAGGGAACTCTCTGGCTTCTTGCCGTTTGGGGTAGCAAAAGGGTCCAGTAATGGAGGCAATACTATTTACGATATTTATTAATGGTTTCCCTCAATACTTGGTGAACCAAGTTTTCCTCTTTGCTGACGATTCCACCGTGCTGTCACTGGGGGATTACATAGCGAGGTTGAAGGAGAATGTACCGTCCTATAGCACGTGCGACAGAGAGGTTCAGGCGGAACGGTCTAGGGGCCAATGATTCCAAAACCGTAGATTTTCTTCGGTTTGCGTTCACTGAACAGCCTGGAATCCAACCCTGTGAGCACAAGATTTCTTGGTGTCTTCGTGGACCCCAGGCTTAATTGGAAGCCCCATTGGGAGCAGTTGGCAGCGGTTCTCAACAGCAACACCTTTCTACTTAGACGTCTTGCCTAGCAACTGTGCTTGCCAGAGAAGAGGCCTTCCCTACAGGGATGATTATCGATCAGCGTTCAGGGAGCAGGGAATCCTTACTTTGCCAGCGGCCTACATCCTGGAATGCCTCATAATATGATACCGTATATGATATACGTCCTGAACCATAATATGGTATGGTATGGTAACATAATTACTGTGTTCCCAAGAACGCCAGCTGTCTGCACTCGTCACGCAAATCTCTGGCTGAGTACAACCCGCTACTCATCCCACTGGTGGTGCGTCAAATTCTGGAATGCTGTTCCGGAAGATTGGCGGAAGTTGACGAAGTCGGAGTTCCAAACAAAATGCGTTCCCATCTCATAAACCCCTACATCTTCAATTTCTGTATTGTTTCATTTGTCGTCCTGCGTAATTAATTAATTAATATTTTTTGATTAATTTAACTATGTTAATTCTATAACATATTATGTTGGCTATTATATAGCCTTCGGGCGGTGTGTAAATAAAAAACTATTCATTCATTCATTACTTACGCCTATCACCAGTCGTCCAGAGAGCAACAGTCGCATATGAAGTTTTTCTGCGATATCATAACTCGCTCGTTGAGCTATCAGACGAGGTACGTTACGTCATCCTGCGCTTGAATTGAGAGGATATTCGTCACGTTTCTCAGGTGTTTATTTACATCCCCAATCTTGTGGCCTATTCGAAGCAGAAAATTGAGTTTCAAAGAGGTTTGAGGATGCAAATTGTGACCAGAAGTACCTAAAGGAATCAGCCTGTTAATGAACAATACGTCCATGTTAATCTAAAAAACCTCAATGAAAGGCTCCGTCGGGAACCAACAAGGTATACAAGCAAATAACCTGCAGGCACCTGCTCACCTTGTAGACCACTGGTTCCATAGCCTTGGCGCATCTTTACCTTACTGGTGCAAACAGACCATACAAGGATCAGTAAACCTGCAGAATCTGATCAGGTATCAGGTGAAGATAAACGTCGGTACCTACGCCAGTCGATAATAACGACACCCGGATACAACCAAAATCGGTATCCACACGTAGTGGAGATACATAGCCTTTTTAGGAGGTAAAATAGAAAATGAACAGATGACTAATCGACCGGTCGGAGTGCAGCACTCTAGATAAGACCCGCAAACTGTCAAGAGGGATCGGGCAAACAACTACACTGCAGCATAATACGTGCGGTCATACTCACCCAACAAATATACGAATTCCGGCAAATATGCTGACCAGCTCGCCTTCAAGGTGTTCCAACCCCTTCAGAAATTCGACTTAACAAACGGAAAATGCCAAATTTCCAACTGAAACGTTCAATTTTCACTCTAACATAGTCGCGAAATCAGGTGGTGTGGCTCCGCAGAACTCGACTCGATAACTTAACGCCCGGAAATAAATTACCGGCCGAAATCTCGCACTAAACACCACAATAGCGTTCTCGTTGAGGGGGTCGGATTCGAAACGAAATTTCACGACGAAATCAACCGCACTACGGGAAAATAACTAAATAAACAGCTAGGAGAAGCGGAAAGGCCGTGCGCCATCTCTGTCCTCTGCCTGTCAGTCTTTTCTGAGACAAGTTGGGAGGTTGAATGTATGACTCATATCCGAAACACTCCAGCACATTCCAAGGGTGATTATATTTATTTATATGACTGAAGTAAGTAGAATTAAGAGCAACTAATTTGTAAAAAAAAGAAATTAATGCTGTTTTTATTTCTTGATGCAACTACCTAATTAAGAACCTACCTACTAAGCCGATGCCAGTCCTTATTATGGAGCTACAGTAGTAATTAATTAATTTAAACTTCCAATAAATAATGAATTTTAATAAATAATATTGATGCAAATTATATAAAATTACATCAAAATGTCAAATAAAAAGGATTCAGGCTCCTCTTGTAGTTGATTGGGTCATTGTACCAGAACTTTTCTGCAACAACAGCAACATCACTCAACCTGCTCTCTTCTTGCTTTTTGCAACATCCAAACAGAGCTGCCAGACAAACGGATTTTTGGGCGGATTCTTGTCACAGGGATTATCAAGTGAGTTTCATTGGCCCACCTGTAATACATATTATAATATAATATAATTAAAATAATGCTACCAAATAATATTGGTAAATAAAATTGGTAAATGATACTAAATAATGTTAAGCAGGTACAAAACATCCCCAAGAAATGCTTTGATTACCAAGACTTGGTACTTGGTACAATACTTGGTACTTAGTACAATAATAATATGTAGGTATAGGTACTATACTAGATGTGCTGTTTAGGCTGAAAGCTTAAGACAAGCCTCCTTGCCTTATGCCCGAAGATCAATTGAGTTCTCTTGAGAAATTATTCGGTTACTATTCATGGTTTAGCCTGCAGCAAGTGGCGCTCGTCAAGGCGGTGTCGCATAGACTGAGGGATAGCCAGAAGAGGGTGAAGTCCCTTGGTATGGAGGATGGTGGAGCCCTCCCATGGATCGAGGATTGTGAGGACGTTGTGAGTGAGGTGGCCTGAAGATGCTCATTGGAACGAATCCCTGATGAAATGGGGAGGAATGAAAAAAAGGAAAGGATGAGGATTTTTCTGTCTGGTAATAAAAAAATGTACATAATATGTAATAGGTAATACTATTTATTTAAAAAAAAGTACAGGTACTTAAACAAATTAAGTCATTACGTTTGGTGATGAATTGGGGAATCTCACTTGCCCCGGTGAGGACTTTCGTCAAGAGGCCTTCAACCTTGACGGGAATCTCTTTTCCTTGACGAAGTAAAATTTACTTCGTTTGATGTCCTTTAATATTTGAAAACTATTAGTCAGTTTTTTCTTTCAGCGAATAATAGTCATTTCAGCGCTAAAAGCAAATTTTTCTACATAAAAACCACCGTTTCCAAACCTGATAATAATACCATTAATTATGCCGGGATGTCCGCGGGAGGGCAGGCGGTTTTCGATGGTGGTTTTGTCGTCTGGCACCACTGAAACGTCGTCAACAGCCTTCATCGTGTCGTGTCTCTCAGGGTGAGTTTATGCCGAATTTGTTATCCGAATTTATCATCCTTATTTTGCTCAATCTCACCATTGTCGTGTACGTTGTAATTAGTGTGAAATCTTATTAATTGATTGTCAGGTGGTTTTTGAAAGTTTCTTATTGTTCGGAGAGGGAAATATTGTTTTCAATAACATAACCTTATCGTATTGTCGTCAGTTTTCGAATGGTTCCGCTGTTTGATTTTCTTAATTTCGTTTCTTTTCGATTTCAGAAGGCAAAATGGGACGTGTGATTAGGGCTCAGCGAAAGGGAGCGGGCAGTGTTTTTGTTTCGCACACCAAACATCGTAAAGGTGCTCCCAAGTTGAGATCATTGGATTATGCCGAACGACATGGTTACATCAAGGGTGTCGTGAAGGTATGTTATTCCGCATCACCTTCAATCGAATGGGTAAAGACTTGAAACGATACTTGACAACTCGTGTCATCTCTTTCCAGCAAATCATCCACGATCCTGGCCGTGGTGCCCCTTTGGCCATGGTCCATTTCCGTGATCCGTACAAGTTCAAGACCCGCAAGGAATTGTTCATCGCCCCTGAGGGTGTCTACACTGGACAGTTCTTGTACTGCGGCAAGAGGGGTGAGTACATTGATGCAATCCTCCCCATTGTACGAGTTCTTGAGCTAAGGGCTGCCGAGGCTCTAACTCTTGAACGATCCTCCGTAGTGAACGATGATGTGAAAGAGGGCTCGTTTTGCCAAAAAGGTTTTCTTGTTTCTTCTGCAAATCTGTCCAGCTCATCAGCAGGTCACAGTGCAGAAGTGCAATGTCACATTGTTCAACCCAGCTTTGCCAACTTTTTTTCGGTACTTAAGTTGTCGGACTAAGAAAAATCGGTAGCATGGGACTATGTATTTTATAGTTAGATCATTAATTATTAATCGTTAAGGTATCGTTTGATATACCTAGATATTTTCCTGATTTCTTGCATTTTTTTATTGAACGCATAATCTATTCAATCCTTAAGATTCTCCGTTTATCTATCACCACTAAAGACAAATAATACAGTGTTGTTGGAAACTTGTTGAGGGTCAGTCAAATAAGACGAGATTTTTTGCCGACGTTTCAACACCCTCAACAAGTTTCCAACAACATTAATTGAAACGGTCAACATCACCATCAACTACAAATAATACAAGGAACCTACAAGGATTTTCATCTCATAGAGACAATGAACTGTACATAAGCATTTCATGCCAAGCACTGAAAGATTGACTGAGAGGAATCGGGAGAATCAGAAAAACTGAAAGGGGTCGTGACTTCTCATTTGGACTTCATATTCGGCTCTAGCTCACTTCTTAACCCCCTGGATATGTCGACGTCCAACTAGGCCAACCACCGGAAGGAATTTCTAAACTAATTGAACCAGTTTGCGGCAAGTGCGAAGAAGCTGTGTTCAAATTATGTCAACATTTTCTTACCTACGCCGACGGAACAATTTTTTTTAGAGGGCACATCGGTCGATTTGTGGACGCCTTCAAAAAGCGGTAGATATCCGAAAAATAGAGTTGGCAACGCTGGCACAACCTTCCGAGCGTGCAAGTTGGGGGTTTCAGACGTGCCACAATTGATGAGGTGGTCCGATCGGGTTGAAACATTAAATTCTACAAATTTTGTAGGAATATCAGATTTTTAGATAACTTATCATCAGCGGCAGGTGGACACGGCATTTTGGAAGTCTTATATCTACCAAAACGTTTAGGATAAATTTTGAGGCCGACGAAATTTGTTTTACTTCTTGAATAGCCAGAATAATAATCAACAAATAAAATTTGTGATTTAATTTCGTTTTTGTGCTGGAAACGTTTGCCATATTAAGTTCCTCCCGCCATTGGCAGCTCTGGTAGAGCTTAGGAAGCTAATTGACTGAAATTTGTGTTTTTCTTTCCAGCAAATTTGCACATCGGCAACGTCATGCCTGTCGGAGCTATGCCCGAAGGTACGATCGTCTGTAACCTCGAAGAAAAGACTGGAGACCGAGGTCGGCTCGCCAGGGCTTCTGGTAAGTAAATCAGACAGTGTGCTGCTTAGTTTTCTTTCTAGATAATCATCGTGTCATTTGTAGTCCCTCGCATTTCCCATGTTAGGATCTACGTACTTCTTTGGAGGTTTTGAGCCTCTTGGGGTATCTGGTCTTAAACATAAGATTGTTGGTGACAGGGTGGCCCCATGGACTAAGGCGATAGCTTTTCGCCTGGTTACAAATCAGTCGGGTGATCAGCCTGGTTCGAATCCGGGGACGAACACCAATGTTTGACCAAAAGTCAATCACGTGTTGTAATGTCTGTCTTGTCGGCGGAGCAAGGAATTTCTAAAGCGTTTCAAATAATTTGAAATGCTTTAGAAATTCCTTGCTCAAGTGCGGGATCGGCTCCTGCCCCAATTGTGAGACTTATCCATGTCCCTCTTTACCTACCTACTTTTTTACACGACATTGTTGACAACGAGAGATGATCGGACAACTTCGGTTAATCGAGGGCCAATGTCGGGGGAAAATCGGCCTTTCATTTCTCCGTTCTGTAATGCTCTTGAGCGAACTAATGATCCGATGGGGGGCGTAAGTACGAATTTGACGTGACAGACAATTGTGGCAGAGTATTCTTCTACACACGAGACCACACCAAAAAGCTAGAAAACGAGTTTCCGTCGATCTTTGTTTCTAATTTTATTTATTTATTTTTTTCTCCCCCTCAAGGTAACTACGCTACTGTGATCGCCCACAACCCTGACACCAAGAGGACCAGAGTCAAGCTCCCCTCAGGTGCCAAAAAAGTCATTCCTTCAAACAACAGGGCTATGGTCGGTAAGTTCGCAAGGTTGCTGTTTCTTAGCAGTTATTACCTTCTCAGTGATGGCAGCGATTTCTTGATTGTACATCACTAGATTGAATAATGAGCTACACTTTACTGTAGTAGGAGTTGTGTGACTCAAAATAATGAAATGAGAGAGTTGTCTTGTCACCGTTCATTTGGTGTGTGATTGACACTGGTTTCGGAGTTTTAGCCCCTCAGCCGTTTATGTCTGTTGTGTGACTCAAAATAATGAAATGGGAGAGTTGTCTTGTCACCGTTCATTTGGTGTGTGATTGACACTGGTTTCGGAGTTTAGCCCCTCAGTCGTTTGCGGTTGTTACGAGCGATTTGTTCGGAGAATCCTACCTAATGCTACTTGATGATGGGCTAAAACCCTGAAACCGGCCTTCATCGTCTACACAATAAACGATGCCACAGACATCGCTCTCTCTTGATTGCACACTGACTGATTTTTCTGAGCGTTGATCGTTAAATTTCTTTTCATTTTTGTCCAGGCATTGTTGCTGGTGGTGGTCGTATCGACAAACCCGTGCTGAAAGCTGGACGAGCCTACTACAAGTACAAGGCTAAACGTAATTGCTGGCCTAAGGTTCGTGGTGTGGCTATGAACCCCGTCGAACATCCTCACGGTGGTGGTAACCATCAACACATCGGTAAAGCTTCCACTGTCAAGAGAGGCACCAGCGCGGGTAGAAAGGTGAGATTTTCGTGTACTATTTCATGTTAGCATTGATAGAAAATCATACAAGTTCATATGGATTATATCTAACCGTTGGTTATAATGATTTCTTCGCGGGGTGAACTGAAACGGGATGAAGGAATAACGCCAATCAGCTGAATTAATTGGGCGATTCATCCGGTAGCTAAATTTCTTGCTTTCACGTGGCTAATCCTCATAGCTTCATGGTCGTTGCCTCTTGGAAGCAACCACAACACGTCCTTACTAAGGACTCCTTAGTGACTTGGAGCTGTGAACCCTTTCAACCAACCTATAGGAAGACGCCACCTTATACCGAACACCAAGCTATTTCATGAAAAGGCGGCAGGAATATTCAAGAGGTGGAAATCCTGAAAGAAGCCTGCACACGTTTGAGGCCAGACAGGCCCTCGCATTGGGCTCAAATCGCCAATAAAAATTCTACCATCTACTATAATAAGTTTCCTGTATTCTCTCTTTTAATATGCAACCGATTATGATGAAAATGGGGCCCAAAATCGGTCGAAAGATGCCCTAAGAACTTTTGCCTGCAAAATTTGACCTTTTCCTCTATTGTGTTGCCCATTCATGAAAAATCCTTCCCCTTCTAAATGCGGAACCCTCTCAGCTCCCGTGAACTATATCCAATAACCTGACATATCAAAATATTAACAGTAGAACAGTTGATTTGCCTTCATGATGAAAATGCTAAATTGTTTGCCTTTGTGTTACAGGTTGGTCTTATTGCCGCCAGGAGAACAGGACGAATTAGGGGAGGAAAGACAGACGCCAAGAAGGGCGACGACTAGACTACCAATGTATCTTATTCCGTTTAATAAAAAAACTAATTTTACACTGACTCATTTTTCATTGTCAAACACAGAAGTCCTCGTTGACCTTGTTGAGGGAAAGATTGTGGACTTGAAACACCTTTTATTCAATAGTTTCCTGCGAGGATCTGCGAGTTGGTTTCCACTTCAGGATAACCCCCTCTAAAGCGCCTGGCCAAAGCTGCAGCTTGGGGGTTGATTACAGGGAACTCCTAATTCACGAACGAGCGCCTCATGTAAGGCTTTGCGGGCAATCATTTCTGAGAAGAGTTGATGGGGGACAGGAAATCGAGTTGGTAGATCTTCTCCGCGTACATCACATTAATGTAATTATCATCGCTATGACCTCCGGACATGGCGAATCTTTCAAGGCCAACATCTTTCGGTTAACGGCTCGTACGTTCCCTCCGACCGCCAGGAGATCGCTTCCTAAGTAGTTTGGGACAGGAGAAAAAACTCAGTTCTAACTGGAGGTGGTTTTATTGTACGCATTTTGTTTTGGCTTATTTTTTGTACACTATACAAAAATACTCAACAAAATTTGTTGCAAAATTCACCTGCTATAGAGTGAAAATGATAATATCACAATTTGACAGTACTACTATCCGATTACCTACATTTTAAGATCATCCATCCTTTATAGCCAATGATCCACACTTGAGAGGAACATTGATAAATTGTGGGAGTGTAATACAGAAACAGCCTCAAAAGTAATGACCTCAAGGGGTCGAAGATAACAAACTAATTGATAGTATGAGAAAACTATCGTTGACGAACTAATTTTTTGAGCGCCAGTAGATTGAAGGCGAATCCATTGATTGTGAACGGATCAACATCTTAATTGTGACACTATCCTATTGTTCCTGTTATGCCTACTATGTTCCATCAGTTTATCGAATGTGGATAATTATAACTGTCACATCCTAAGCGAAGACGGTAGCGAAAGACGTGACCTTCATCCTGATGATCCTCTCCAGATCCCATAGGCGTTGTTGAATTTCCTTTGAGGTCTGTCCCATAAGACTGCATTGGGGCTTCCCAGTTTCTGTTTCCAGTTCTGCCCCGGCCGTCCACAAGGCTGGTAGTGTACTTTGGTCCCGTTATCGCGAAAGTTGTTAGCTTTTAGCGATTCCGTAGCCGTCATGAAACGTCCGACGGTATTCATCATTTTCGTGGTCGTTTGGTGTCGCGTGGATTCACTGAGAGTGAAGAGAATAATCGGTACGTAACTGGTGAACAGTGATTGTTTTTCTTGTGGACTATGTTTTTCAGAGATAGACCAACCAAAGTTTGGTTACCAGACCATCTAAAAATTGAATGTAAATCATCTAAATCAGAAACCGTGATTGAATATTGCGTGTAATGTCACTGCATGTACGATAAGTGTTGCACCACACAGAATCTGTGTGGCATCTGATGCAGCTTTGATTTTCATTAAACAAACGCGTATTTTGACCATAAGATCGTATTCATATTATAGGTGGGAGGCATTCTAATTAGGTGCACCTAATTAGAATGTAGTATCATGTTTACTTGTCCGATTAAAGCATTTGATGACTCACCGTGCTAAAACAGCAGACACTAATGGGGCGTTTAATGACAAAATTTATTTAATACGAACTTTAATACAAATTGCGTAAGTAGTATTAGTAACAAAAAAATTGCTGTATACTGTATTTTCAGCTAATTATAAGTTGTTCAGAGCCTCGCTTGATCCGTTCATTCGCCTAAGTTTATGATCCTACTAAAACAGCCTCCAGTTTTGGTACCAACATACATCGTTGCCGCGCTTCAACATCCTCTCCTGTAGCCTATCTGAAGCATCAAGTTGGACTGGTCTGGTACCCTCATATTAAGATTCTTCACCTAAAGCAAAAGGAAAAAGCAGATCTTTGGAGCCGGTTCGGTATGCTATATTGAATTGAATTGCTTTTTTCACAGGAGGATCAGAAGCAGAGCGGCCTCCGGCTTACGCAGGGCCGCAACAAGATCCGTCGTCTACTACGCCGCCGTCTACATCGGCTCGACCGACGCCGAGCGTCGTCGACAAAGAGGAACGCAGCGCCGTCGTCAGAGGCCTCATAGGGGAAGACGGCGTCAACAGCTTTTTGGGCATCAGATACGCCGAACCTCCTCTCAAGAGGCTCCGGTTTCAAGTAAGGATTGTTTCTCAACGAGTCATTCCGAGCATTGGTTGTTGAGACGTGATTAATGTTGGTCGGGGTTCGCAGAGGGCAAGACGTCTCAAGTTGAGAGGTGAGGTCGATGCGACGAGGTACGGCTCTCCCTGTCCACAATGGAACCCTCACGTCCCAGGGAAAATCATTGGCAGAGAAGACTGTCTCTTCTTGAATGTATTTTCTCCACAGGTAAGCACAGTATTACGTATTACGGGTACCTATGATGAACTTGACACTTCAAAGGATAGTTGGTTGGTGGAAGTTCAACACGCAAGCGGCCACTTTTTGCCATGCGAGACTTTCCACGTCGTGATCTTGTAGCTATTTGTAGTTTTTTTCTTAAAGAAACACAATTGGGGGGGGGGGGGGGGGGGAAGTCTCCTTGGACATCCCTTGGTCCATCGCCATCCCAAAATCCTGTCAACTGCCCCAGCCCTTTTTTTTTTTGTACCACTTTTGGCGTAGGTAACGTTTTGGTGGTATCCGATTTTTGTCGTCATTTACTCGCCAAAACTAATCTTGGGAATATTTTTCAAATTTAAAAAAAAGTTTAGAGCCTCGATGCGCCATGTAGAGCAACGTTTTGGTGTTTTTAGACGTTTCTCGTACTATGCTCGCTAAGCTGAATTTTTTTAGACCAATTTCAAATTTTCCCGATATCTAGAGGAGCCTTGGAATTTAGATGAGCATCCTCCTCCTCTTCCTAGGTCCTCCTCGGGCTGGAGCTTTAATATCTATCAAAATCAATTCAATCTTTATTTTAAATTCCTATTTAACACAATTCAATGGTTTTATAAGTGAGATCATCAATGGTTATAAATATAGAGTGAGATCATTCTTATTGTACTAATGTTCGTCAGACGCATAGCACTTGAATTCGGTACATTGTTATTTTTATTTCATGTAAAGCTTAAATAATTTTATAGTAGATTAAGTTATCTACTGGTGGTCTTTACGAATGTGGCCACCCAAATGCCGATCAACAATTTGTGGATTGTAATTGTGGGGTTCTGACGATGTTTCTCCAGATGCTTCAGAGGTGGAGCCATTAGTGCCCGTAATGATGAGAGCTGCCACAGCTTTTAATGTAAGGAACCTATATGATTGATTTGCCCTTTGGAGAGGAATCTGGTTCTCTAATTTCAAAGCCAGCAAGTACCGCAAATTATAGAAGGAGCCTGGTCCAGAATCGTGCCCCCGCCTGTATCCTAACGCTATATTTAGTCTTTGCGATTCACAGAATATCTGATATTAGCATTCGACGAATCATTATGTCCGATATCGAATTATTTGGATCTGAGGAGCCCGAATCGCAAACCCATTTGGGAGACTCAATGTTGGACCAGGAATCTGGGCACATTAGATGATTTTCATGATAATATTATATTATATTATACCTATTGTCCAACTTGGGCCCGCTGATAATAACTAACCAGATTTCTCTCCAAACGGTAAGCCATTAGCAGCTGCGGCTCTCCCCTTTACTAGCCACACAACTGTGCCGCGAGAAAATCTTTTTTGTGACAATGGTACAAGTCAATACTTCTATCCGATTTTCTACGATCGTCGTCTTCCCTGTTAGTGACATTCTGGCACCATACAGGATAAGATCATTCTGCGTTCAGCTTCGTGCATTGATGTTATTTAGTGTCAACATTGTTCTCTAAACGTTAAACCTCCCTACTATTGTTGTTTAAGACTCCCGGTAAATACCCTGTCCTCCTTTGGATTCACGGTGGCAACTTCAAGTACGGTTCAGGAGCTCAATACTACCCCAGAGACATAGTCAGGAAGGGGCTAGTGGTGGTCACGCCCAACTATCGCCTTGGTTCGTTAGGTGAGTTGGTTCATGGGAAGACTCACTCCAATATATCGAAGGGTTTGGACAACTTCACCGTTTCATCTGTTTCAGGGTATTTGAGCAGCGGCAGGAAAGATTTACCTGGTAACGTCGGCCTCTTCGACATCGCCACCGCGGGGAAATGGGTTCAAGAGTACATCTCCTATTTTGGTGGTGATCCTGAAAAGATTGTGTTGGGCGGGCAAGGAAGCGGAGCGAGCGCCGCCACCTTAGTAGCCATCAATGGAAAAAACCGCAGTCATCGTCGGAAACGTGAGATGAAATTCATTTGATATAAATTTCGAGGGAGAGAATTTGATTTTACGTCGATAGTTCACATAAATGTTTTACTTACAGACCATCGAAATCCCTACAGTGGGGTCTTGGCGATGAGTGGCACACCTGTGTCGCCGTTTGCTCTGGATGAAAATGAAATCCGAATGGCTCAGGAGGTGTCTCAGGAAGATGGGTGCAAAATCGAGGACACCAAAGAGTACGTGAGGTGTATGCAGAAGTTGCCCGTAGAACAACTGTTGGCCGGAGATGAAGCCGTTGGGGTGAGTCAACTTTTATGATATTCAAGGTCCAAAATTTGGATTAATTTGGATAATGACTTCGAGCAAAAATTATATGTGTCAGGTGTGGGGTTCGAACCCACGCTCCCTATCGGGAACCAGAGCTTAAATCTGGCGCCTTAGACCGCTCGGCCAACCTGACCTGTCGATCTACTCAGCCAACTCGGGGGCTCATGAGGGGCGTCAACTGCGGTCCCGGTCACGGCGTGAGGCAGTACTGGTGGGCCCGCTGTTCCGGTGTTTCCTTCTAAACAAGTGGCACCTTTGAACATGTTAACGGAATCGCAACGCCCAAAAACATGTCGTATATGCGTTACTGCAAGATACATTTATCATATAAGGATTAATTAGGATTTAAAGGGTCAATATTCGACCCCCTTACTACGATACTTGACAACCACTCCTGTAGCCCCGCAGAGGGGGATGGGGGAATCGGCCTCAAAAGTTGTCATCATACGTCTCAAGATATGAACAAGGTAATGTGTAAAATTTGCAGCGTTTTTTACTTGATGTAATCGAAAATGTCAGCTTACTGCTTATTTAATATACAAGCATCTAATATGGTTACGCCATTTTAACGATTTTAGTAGGTACAGTTTCGTTTAGTGGTCTGCAATAGGGGGTGCAGTCATACCTTTCATACTAAAAGCTAAGTGCGATGACTACAGTAAAACTATAATAACCAAATATTTATTCAGGCTTCACATATCGCAACGGTTGGCTTTTCGAAGAAGGCCATAATGATTTTTATAGGTTGAGTGCCAACTAGTTGAGGGTTATTCCTTGAACCACTCCCCAGCGCCAGGACGGCACAGCGCGCATCCCCAAACGGACGGGGTCGATTCCCAAACCGATCATTACAACTGCCACTTGTTGTGCTCCCGCAATTCTCTCAGTTGGGGGGGAAAACTGGATGGAAACTCCTCTTGTCCACCGGGAATACTAATGCCGTCATTGTCAACCATTGCGGAGTTCTTTAGCGTTGTTGATGAAAACCGTAAACGCTGAGGCTTTCGAAAATCCCTCGACATTTCCCCTGATTCCCCCCTCTCTTTTATCCCTCCAGGAAAAACAAGACGCATCTTTCCCTGATTTCAATAGTTATTGATTAAATTCTCTGACGTCATTCAGTGTCTCCCTTCCCACGAGCAGATGATATTCCCACGCGGTTTTGTTCCCAGTTTTATTTGTACGGATCATGCAATAAGGTGAACTTGATCAATAATGGTGCTCACATTTTAGCGAGGGATGGTTCCCAAACGGGCGTGGACCAGATCCTCTATGGTTCGACATGATTCAGGTATCGAGTAAAATCATTGTGTGTTAGGAAAATTTAAGACCTTGTAAGATTTTTTTTTCTTTTTACTGGTTGGGTGTCTTCTGAAAATTTGATAACGCAGGACATTTTCCTTTCAATTAGCTCTTTACATTTCCTACGGCTGGGGAATTGTGATATATCCACAGGTTCTGCTTGACGGTCACAATTCAGGAACAGTCGGTAACGAAGAAATTTTGCTGTATGCGGTGTATCCGATTTTTGAGCCAAAACCGGCTGATTTTCCTGAGAACAGTGGAAGCTGGGCTGTTAGAATCAATGAAAATCTCTTGCGAGGAGTGAGTGTCGTAGCATTGTGCCCAAGTCATCTGGTCTTTGATAGTAAGAAGCTGATCATCGTCAAAGTCGGGTCAGCGTTTTTCCAATAGGCCCTGTACTCATTATGAGGCGACTGCGAGCCTTCTGTGGAATGACTTCTCCTAAAAGGAGGTTGATGGTAGAGATGGTTCTGTCATTTTTGTCCCAAGAACCAGGATATCAGAGCCGCTTGGAGCCATGTCTACCAACTTTCAAGCAGAAGTGAACGCACCTGTGCGTATCAACTCCGTTGTCATCGCATAAAAGCCTTCATTCTGCCTTGGCCTCGTTTTCAATCAGTTACAAGCTGGTCTGAATCAGCTCAAATCGCTTGCTATGGACAATGGAGTCGCATGTTGACCTAGTCACCAGGGCATTGAGGGTAGCTGCTGCAAAGGAGGGCTCAGTAGGGATATTATCTTCCTAGACGCTCTGAACCATTTTTAGGGACGACAAATGAGTTTTCTACTAAATGAAATCTTCAAGAAGAAGGCAAGAGAGAGAGCAAGCGATGCAATGACAAATACTCCCTGGTCAGAGGCAGTCGAAACTGTCCATGTGGTGCTCCTTCCAAGTCAAGAGCAAGTGAGATGCTCGATACGGAGAGTTGATACACTATTCCTCGTTGATCTTCTAACAGGCTGCTGCACGCTCCAGTAACAACTCCATAAGATTGGACTTGGAAGACTGTTATCAGACACCTAAGCGTGCCATTACAGACATTTTCTGTAGGTATGTAATGCCAATCGAGAGTTGGAAGAGGGTGCGCATCCCTTTCATGTCTCTTGGGTAAGTAATAATCATGTAAGTGTAGTCAATGTGGTTATCAGGAGCTCAGTGGTTTGAGCGTTGGTCTGCTGAGTCGAACCGAGCAGCCGCTAGACATCTTCCTTATACTGATAATCTCAGAAAGAAATGGCAAATCACTGAGAGTATTTCTTGCCCAGGAAAGCATCTCACATTTGCCGTTCGGAGCCGAGGTTAAGCAGTAGGTCCCAATTACTTCTGTAATGTCTGGTCAACACGCTCAACAGAAGTTAGTAGCGAGAGGTTGCAGGTATGGCACTCAAAGAAGAAGAAGCGTAGTCAACATCATGCTGGGGGACCTTCATCAAAGCTTGCTGTAGGAGGGCAGCCAGCCCAATACAGGGACGCTAGGGCTGAAGGGCTCGAGTTCAATCCTCACTACTGTATCCTGCGGATGAAATCCAAACTAGACACTAGGTCTCTGGAACAGGCGAGTGTCCAATTTGGAGGGGGACTGGAGAAATTCCCAACCCACAGCTCTAACATTACGCCTATCATCCTGGAAAGTCATGAGTCAATCCAAGATCATGGCTGACAGAAACGAGCTTGGCCCAAAAAGGAGATCTCTGGGAAGGGCGAGAGTCCCACCCAACGAGGCTGCTTTCGATGATACCATCCACTTAATATCACCAGCGTGTGACCTGCTGCCGGTTTATGCTAAGGCTGAAAGGCAGTCAAGTCGAAGCGGTTGTTGCTTACCGCCATAAACAGAAACTGAGGGCCTGGGCTCTCGGCCAGCTGCCACCCCTGTACACACAAAACGTTAGCCAAGTGAGCTAGGGCAGGTGTTGTTTCTTAATTGGTTCTTCTTAAGGGGAGCAAGCTGAAAAATCAAAGTGCCATCGTGTCCTTAAGCTTGAAAAACCGCTGCGTCTTGACCCCCATTCTTGAGTACCTGTTAACTGGGCGATGAAAATACCGTACGTGGGCTTGAGTAACATTCACTCGTTTTTATCTATTTGTGAGTACTCAGGGCCCCACTCTTCTCCTAAACTCGTCGGCCCGCTGTAGGTGGTGCAGTCGGCGGCGAGATTGGGCGGTCCTGCTTCTCATGCGAATGTCCTCACCGCCCACGACCCAGACTGTCCCAAATCTTGCCGCCGACTTATCATTTCACTGATTGCTTAAATTCATTATTGCACAATTTAAAACCATTTTTGGTTAGCCTCGAGGATCGGCATTGCGGGCCCAATTATTTCGCGGGTCCGTTTCCAAGGCAACTATTATTGACAATTCAATTGTAGTAGCCGGGAGATCGGACCTCCGTAAGACTGGATCAGCTGGCCATTGACGACAATTCGTTCGTGGAAGCCAGCCAGCTGATTCCTAGTAAAACTGCGGGTTTAGGGCAAACTGATATCAATGTTGACGTCTCAACTGTGATATCAGATTCCCCTTTGCACCCTTCCGAGGAACAACACATTCCAGGTCAACATGACACCTTGTACCAGCCTGGAGTTAGCGGATCCTCCATTTATGACGCCTCCCAGGTCTAAAGATCTTGACACCTCATGTTATGCCCTGGGCAGTGATATTCACGCACTCACTTCCTCTTACTCCAAAGACAACGGGGACGTAATCCTAGAAATCACACTAGAGGCATTCCCCCAAACACACAACACAATTAATAATAAGCCTAGACATCAATTAGGAACTCATTTTGTGCTTGTAGGTCCTCCACATCCGTTATGCAGGGTGCCCTACACTAGTCTCTGGTGTTTGTAGGCCATCTTGACCACTCTTAAATAGTGATCAAACATCAAATTGTTTATTTTCTTTTCATTCAGAACAAGAGGAAGGAACAGAAAGATTTTCCGAAAGGGGTGGCCAACCTGAACAGTCCCGGACCTCGGGAAGAGGGGAAAGACGATGGACGTTTTCTTCCGAATTTCATCCCGATGTCACCGCTGGACGCCATCAAGAAAGGCCTGTTCCCGAAGGATGTCCCGCTGATGACAGGTGTAACCAGTCAGGAAACGGGAGGAGGCGTCAAAGGTAAAGCGTCCAGATGAACAAATCAGATTCCGCCGTAAGAGGCAGAAAATTACGTTTTCTCCTTGTCTGTGTAGGTAACTTCTTGGAGGAAATAAAGAACAAACTACTCTCACCGTCTTTCCTCCAGAATGGAATATTCACCAAAGCGCTGGAAGCAAATACAGGCAAGTTGAAAAATCTTTCTAGTACCGTGAGAAGTTTTTGCTGTTAATGCCACGGGTTTTCAGAAAGCCTACAGTGGATTTGGTAGTTCTGAATTTTGTTAGGGGCTTGACTCCTGAGTCACTACCAATTTTATTTAGGAAAGTGAAATCGTATGCTTAGAACGTGGTGCCACCAGAGCTGGAAAAGGCACGGTGATAGATGACTGGTATGGGTTGGGCACGGCAGTACACCGAAACCTCAATTTGAATGATCATTGCGAGAGCAGGTTTACACAACTGGGTGCTCCATACAACTAATAGCACAAACCTCGAGCACCACCCCATGGAAGAAGGAAGGGCATTTCTTCCATGGCACCACCCATTTGGTCACTTTCCGAGATCTTCAGCGCCACACAAGGACCTTACTGCTGTATTCCATAGAGGTAAAGTTGTTGAGGCCACTCTTCAATTTGGATGCAGCCTGGTACATTGGTGTCTTGGTACAATACCATCATTTTTGGGATTCTACGTAGTTTCTTGATTATCTTATGTAATTCTGCGGGCACTCTCTTACAGCAGAGACGTCCACTTTCATCTTTGGAGGTTTTAGTTAATATTTACAAACAGTTCAATCAATAAACCAGAAGGCGGCTCAACATAGAAACCGGCACCAAATCCCATTCCCAGCAAATCCCGGTTTTCAAACGATCGTACAAATTACCGAAAGTTAGGAATCCTCCCTGAAAACCATTCAGCGATGAGGATGACGTCTGAGAATCTGGGAGAGTAGTAGAAAAAAAGAAGAGCCTGTATCTTTAGAAAATCACGGACTTTTTTAATTCCAGGGCTGTACGTGAACAAGACGATTGACAAGCAACTCAGTGCTCTATTTTTGAATGGAGACTACCTCAAAATTTTCTCTCAAGTGGTGCAGGGGCTTGTCTCAGATATAGAGGCTGTTATAAAAGTAAGTCGCCGCGACCCGATTGTAATGGGATCCTTTGAGTTTAGTGTTGATGCTTGTACACGTTAGCAGTTACTAAATCCGCCTTTTGCCCTTCGCAGCACACGACAGATGCCTTTTTCAACCTGCCGGCCTTCATTACGTCAACGATGTGGTCAAAGAAAAACAACGTTTTCTTGTACAGTTTTGAACATGTTGCCAAGAAATCTCCGCTAGCTCAACTTCTCCCCGCTAACCCTCTATCCTCGCCGAAGCCTGAAAGTGCCGACAAGAAAGGTTCGTAGTCGTTGGTTTCATGCCGCTGCAGCCGCAGCAAGCTTCGCTTCATTTCATGCCCCAAGTTGGTTATTGTAACATCCTGTATTCCTCCCTTAGGAGCAGAGCACGGTGACGACTTGGCTTACTTATTTGACATTCGAAGTTTGGAGGGAGAATCTCTTAACAATACGATCGAGTTGGATGAAAATGACAACAAGGTTAAGGACCACTTTACGACAGCTGTTTGGGAATTTGCGAGGAGTGGGTGAGTAATTTATTTATTGCTCCAGGCTATTAGCAACTGTATTGAAATATTAAATATTTTTATTGATGATTCGTCCTCAAACTTGGATACTTCACTAGCCTACCTGCTGGAATCAGATAGCTGGAAGTGTTTTTTCCCTCCATCCTGGGCCTCACGGCCCTATTTGGTACCACCATTGACCTACCATTGGCGAGAACCGTCGCCTGTTCCCAGCTACAACCCGCCAAAAACTTAACGCATTATTTTAAGAATTTATTGATCCTTTTATTTTGCAGGAAACCGCGAACTCAAAACGCTGACTGGTCTCCGTTCAAATCCAAATCCGGGGAGTACATGGTGTTCACCGAAGAGCCCAAAATGGCCCAAAACTTCCACAAATGCGAAATGGGATTGTGGTCCGGCGACACCAACTTGCTCGGCTCGACAGAGTGCTCCTTCCTCCAAGCCACTGAAATCGTCAAGTCCACAATTGGCTCCGCCGGGTCGACGCTGCTTTCAGCCGTTGACTCCGTCGAATCCCGTTTGGGCATACCGGGATTAACTGAGTCGCTGGCCAAACCGACTACCACGCTGACCAACTTGACGTCTCCGCTGAACAAGAACCCGCTGAACCCGCTCACCAAACCTTTTACCGGCCTTCTATCTACCAATGTGGAGCCCACAGGCACCGCTGCACCTGTGGCCAAAACCACCAAAAAGCCAGGTTTTTTGGGAGTGGGAGGACTCCTTGGGTAGCCAAACAATGTACGTGGTCAATTTTTTCTCCATACTTTCAAAATTCATGCGGTATTAAAAAGTAAAGTAAAAACTCGATTAAACAGAACAGACGAAGGGGGCTAAACGATTGATTGGAAAACCACAGCAGTGAATGTGATGGTGTACTCAAAGTGTGTTGGGTACCGGTTCAATATGCCATCTACCGAAAAACAGTGGTATAGTATGCTATATACAGTCACTCCACTGGTCTAGTATGCTATCCACCAGTATGTGTGATACCTACCTGATGAGTGTTGGGGTAGAGCATGCTGAATAAATATATGTTGGAGCTAAATGAAGCTCGCCAACTCGTCTACGCTGCTTAAGTGCATGAGGGATGTGAGCTTCATGTCATTAAAAACTGCGGAAAAAGGGCCTTCGGGATGAATGGACCTCCACCACTCTTCCATTAGTTTACGGTTTAGCAGAGGTATGCTTCGCAATCGCTTGCCAAAATTGCACCCCTATTTCCTCTTTCCTTGAAATAAAGATTTTTCGATTTCATGGCACTCGGTCCCCCTATCTTGCCGCGATTTCAATCATTTCTACGCACACAGCCCGACATTAATTGTACCAGTCCACTACTGCAAGTAGACACAACTCCTAACGAATGAGACAAGTCGGTAGGTAGCAGAAACTGGGAGAAGAGAGCCGTAGATAAAGGCCGGGCACGGGAGGCAACGTTGCGCCGGTAGATAGCATATTGAACCAATTTATTACCATTTGTGATTGTTTTCCTACGACTGAGGAACATCCTCAGAATCTGTTTTCCCTATCGGAAAATTAGGGATTATTCTAATGGCCCGTAGAATCTTTCTTGGCGAGTCGTCTGGCATCACTGATTATTGCTTCTTGAAGGGTTTATGGCTTTGGTCAAGCTGGCGTTTTCTGTGGCGGCTGTTGAGATGCAGGAAGGATTTT
Organism: Pilophorus perplexus; assembly: GCA_955831195.1. Classification (NCBI taxonomy): domain Eukaryota; kingdom Metazoa; phylum Arthropoda; class Insecta; order Hemiptera; family Miridae; genus Pilophorus; species Pilophorus perplexus. The sequence goes on from OY037016.1 coordinate 22,394,817, forward strand.
CGTTGACTTGAAGTGACGTTTCATGAACAGGTTATAAGGGGATTTGAGCTGAAACCCATAAATGATGGATTCGTCTGCACTTGAAACGTTTTCACTAGTTGACGTCACGTCTGTGTGCTCCAACAGGAGAAATTCGAACAGCGAGACCAAGAGTCCACATTAGGGACTGAAGCCTGGACTCCCCCCACCCCCACCCCCACCCCTAAGTAAAATCCTGGGTGCGCCACTGTCAATTTTAGACCAGAGTTTCGAATCTCACAGAGCTTGGAGGACAAATCTCGACCTATACATTACGCCCAGAAGCCGTCAGGGCACACGATGACGGGGAATTGGGAGTACATCATGGTGCTTGTGGCTCTCTTATTTCTATTGAGTAGGGATGGCAATCGATATTCATTTTTGGGCCGGCCGATTTTTACCGATTATCAATTTTGTGTCAACGATAGATCCGGATATCGATTATATCCGGTCACGGTCTGTCCATCCCTCCATGCCATTGCTAGCCAGGTCGCTCTGGCGTATGTGTCTTCAGTGACCACTAGCGCGCCCTGCGAGTGGCTTTTCTCTAAAGATGGGTTGATAATCACTCAAGAGTGAAACAATGTGCGCATGTCATGCTCTCGAAGCCGCTCTTCCTGCAGTAATTGCCTGAAGAGTTCTTGCTTCTTCGTTCAGTGCTTCTTATACTGCTCAATAAAATTAATTTTGTTAGGCAGTAGAATGAACTGTTGGTTTCATTAATATTTTTACAGATCATTTCGGGCGGTTATTGGCTTTTGAATACCGGTATATCGAAGAAATCTATTTTGGACCGTCGTTTTCTCAATCAATTTCAAAATTGACTTTCGAGTACCGATCTGACATCCCTAGGACATCGTAGGAGTAGGCTACTCCGAGTAGCCCTTTTAGCCAGTTTCTACTGGGGGCATAAGATTCCACCCAGTGAGGTTATCAAAGGATTAGAGCAGCCTTAGTGGAGCCTTAAGATTCCACCTCGACTACCTGCAGGCAGCACAGCGTAACCTTAAGATTCCACCCCGAGCCTATCTGTTGAAATCTTAAGATTCCACCCCTAGACTGGACATGGAAAACGTATTAAGAGAAACGGACATAACATTTAGCAATGTTTATTAACAAAATTCATATCGTTCGAGTTGTGTGTACTAGTGGAGTGGAATGACTCATGTCTGGGTGCAATAATTACGTTCAACAAATTCAGCATACAACGTCGATACATTCACAACTAGCTCGGCTCTAGATATTTGTTGAGCGACGTACAATTCTATTTGGTTTTGGAGTGCGGTATACCTCATTTTGGAATTTCAACAGAGTATCGGTGAAAGTGTAGATATCTAGATGAGACTTATTGAAACAGTCACCTACGTGTCGGTGGAATGACTCACAGCAGTTACTAGTTTTATTGACATCAGAACTAAGCTCTGCCCATAGATTTGGTGGCTATGTCGTAGTATAAATGTAATTTTTCTTTAAATAGTTTACAAACTCAGTGGCTCCCGCGGACGCTTTTGGTTTTTCTTTAATCAAATCTTCAAAAGCGAGAGGTACTTCTAATGGCGGCAAAAAGATGAACCCAAAACACTTTTTCAGCCCATATTGTTTCGGTATCGATAATCAGCCCGGAATCTTGGATAGACCTCCACCAAGCTGCGCAAAGATGGAAACGGCAAGCGAATAATCGTGCTGAAGGCCAAGTTCGTTTACGTGCGTTTTGTTAGCCTACTTGCAAGTCTGACAACAGTGTCGATGGATTCAAGCTGAAGGTGTGGACGGAGCAATCAGCAATGACCCTGGACGGTGGAATCATAAGGTTCAACTGGCCATAATAGGCCGAGTGGAGTCTTTAGGTCACTCTTAGATGGGATCAGTGAGTGGCTCAAATCCTTCGAGATAATGACAACACGGGGTGGAATCTTAAGGCTCCCTTTCCACTGCACAACTTTTTTTAAACTATTGGCTTCATCGTCGTCTGGTTCTTCTTTGTTAACAATTAGCAGCTGTAGATTTAAGTAATTAGTTCATCATTATCAGCTTGTTCCCATCTCTGGACATAATATTATTCTCCAGCAAAGCCTTTTGTTCACCTCTTGGTTTCTCGGCAGATTCAGAGAACAGTGTTCCACTCTTCAGTTGCCCCAAAGTTTTATTCGCAAGCCAGTCAATTAATCGAGTTTTTACTGTACCTAATTATGTTAGGAGGCACTTTGCCAGCTTCCTTCAATGAAATAACGGTTGCAATTACAACTATAAATCGAACTATTCCTATCAGGTTCTGAAACCTTCCAGTGGTGCCATTACCTCAAGAGAAACTAACACCAGGGTTACTTTGTTGGGTGGTTGTTTTGTTCTGTTCTCCCTGAAATCCTCAATAATCATTCGATCATCCGTTTGGGTGAAGATGCGTCTATCTATGGAAAGTCGTTCAGCGGGCCACACACGAGCATCTGCGGCAGATTTGACATTTTCTAGCGATCTCTGCGGGAAACATTTGTGCGGTAGTAGTCGTATAAAATGAAACGATTGTCCATTATGGGAGAGAGGAAATTTGGCAAGTGGTATTCTGACGCCTTCAAAAACGTACCTATTTCATGGAAGAGATGAACATGAAACAGACTCGTTGGATTCAATCTCTTGCTCAGAATTTGAATGATTTCATATTGTCTATTAAATATGAAATCTTCATCGTTGTTCTCACCATGCCACCTGTCAGATGCCACAAGCTCGTGTATGGCGTGTGTAACTTGAGTGCAAACTCGTCATCGGTAATATGAGTTAATAATATTAATCAATTCCTCATCAAAACCAAATGAACTCTCATTTTTTGTCCTTGTGAAAATCCCTCTGAGGTGGCGGGAGCGTCAAAACAACTCACCCGAACAAGTTGAGCTTTCAATTTTATATTTTTCTACTCAAAACATCCTCGCTAATAACTTGAACAGTTCCACGTTATTTTTCAAAAGACAATTTTTCTAACCGGTTCACAGGATAATCAGTTTTCAAGATTTGAATCTAAGGTGCTCAAACCCCTCCAAATTATTTCGTCAGAATTTCAAACCTGCCTGATGTTACAGAGGTGCTTATATTTATCTAGGGTTCGGTTTACAAGGTGACTCTGACGTTCGAGTCTTCACTGTGGTTTAAACGCGATGGTTTAAGATAACACCAGAAGAGTCACCTTCTTAAACCAAAACCCACATCCTATGATTGTACAATTCAACTATGTTGGCAGCCAGTTTCATAGAGGGAGAAATAGTGATGCAATAGGTAATCAGGTAACGCTTAGGTAATCAATTTCAGCTTTTCTGTGTAGATAACGTTGTGTACGACAAACCCAATTGTAGACTTTTATAGCTTCCCGTAACAGATTTTTCCTACTTTATATTTTGTCTGTAGGTTTGCCATTACTTTATAATCGTCTACATGTTCAACGTAATTTCGGCCTCCCCGTTACTTGTTGTATACCGTTATTGTTGTAAGGACAAGTTGACTCTTCTCGAAACGTTTGTACATGTTACGTGGTATATTTTGAGCAATTATGATAAAGTAGAAAATTTTTTTTTGACAAAACTCCCGCTGAAGTATATTCATGGACGATAGCATTCAGTTTATGAAATCCTGTTAGGTAGTTTAATGTTTGTAAACAATGATGTAGTCGGGTTTGAATAGAAGTTAATTATGTGCTAAAATGTCTGAATTGAGGTAATATTTGGATGGATTAATTAACTAAAACAATATGTATTGGCTGTGGAAAAGTGTTTTTTTGTCCTCGTTGCTCACTGCGGCGAAAAACATGGTGCCTTCTGATCCAAGTTTGTCGGAATGAAATGTGTGACGCTTGGAGGATGAAGCGAGCAGCAACCTGAGACGTCAAGACTGACACCGAAGAAGACGAACCACGATTGCGACCACCGCCAATCCTTGCATGTTCTTGCCCCTTTTTTGGTTTATTATTCTTGGAATAATACACCTGTTTTTGCGACGGAGGTCGACGACTCCGATCATCCTCAAAATTTGACTTAACCGTTTCAAGAGGTCTACATTCTAAATCCGAAATGTCCGTCCGCCGTCCGGGCCGTTTTAGGCAGTAGGAATTTTTTTTAGGTAAATCTGTTATTTTGACAAAATACTCGGTTTACCATCTAGTTGTGCCCGCAAAGTTTTCAGCCCGATCGCCCAAACCCGTGGGGCGTTATGGGGCTACGGAAGGGGTTTTTGAAGGCTTTTAGCTATGAGGTCGAGTTAGGTGTCGTTTTCGAAGTATTTGTGGACGTAGAATCCATTTTTTGGGGTCCCGGAACGATCCGATTTCACCGTGACGATATATGGGGCTTCAATGGGACTAAAAATGGGATTTTTGAAGAATCAAATAAGGTGAAGTTATCCGAGTAATTTTGAACACAAAATCCGTTTTTCGAGGTCATTTATCTATACGTCGGGTTTTTTTTTTTTTTCAAATTTATTTTCTTAATGGCAAAGAAGTACGTTTTGCGCTATTACTCTGCATCAAAGAATAATAAACCCTTGTGTAAAATTTGCAGCGTCTTAACAACAGCTGCGGCGCACGGCCAGGCGGCCTGACACGAGGCAACCCGTAAGGGAAATCGTGAAGCGCGGACAGCGATGCCAAAAGAATGTGAAGTACGGACGCATTTGATTTGCGCTCATGTGTCATGCGGACAGAGAATTAAGCTGTTCCAGCCAGTTGGCGTTACCCTGGAAACACCACGTGGAGGTTAGCTGATGTTTCCCTATAGGCTACAGTCAACGAGTTTGGTGACGGCTCGTCAAAATTCAATCAATTCGTAGAAATTTACGTAATTTCACTCGTCAAATTTTCAATTCTCACCAAATTTCATAATATAGTTAGGTTATTATTCCTCCGCCGTGTCATTTGTCGTGCTATCGAGTTGCTTTTCGCCTTTTTCTTCGGGTCATGGGGTAAACATTCAAAGCTAACTCTCTTTACGAAACGGAAGCAATCGATAACTCCTTTCCTGGGGGACAGGGTGGCCCCGCGGACTAGGGCGTTAGTGAAACTCCTGTTAACAGGTCGGGGCACTGATCAGCCTGGTTCGAATCCAGGGACGAACACCAATGTTTGACCAAAAGTCAATCATGTGTTGTAATACCTGTTTTTTCGGTTGACAATTCACATCTGAACTTTTGAACGTTTATGTGAATCCTCAGCAGAGGCTCCCAAGGTTGTCTTCAACACACAAGATCTGAGGAACAAAGTTTACACTGTAAACTACCTCTCTTGGGACCTCGGACCAGGATAAAACATTTTCTGGTGGCCCGGTATAAAAATGTGTTCGTTTACTCAGAACGTTAAACCAGTCACGCCAACTGCGGGCCTTGGGAGTTATGGACGGAAAGGGGGAAGTATCAATTCCCACAAACCCCATCTTGACCGGTAGAAGGGGCGGTGGGATTGTGTCCCCCCCCCCCCCCCCCCCCCCTGAAGACGCAGTGATGAGACGCGTATTAGATTATTAGGAATTGGACCTCGACCACTCAGGAGGCAAATATCGTCAAAAATGGACACTCGGGAGTACAATAAGCCAGAAGGATTCCGCACTGGGATCCTCCCCCAAGGTGTTGCCCGCAGTGTTCCGATCTCCCGGAAAATTTACATTTTACATTTACTCTTTTCCTTAATTCCTCCTATTCTTCTGTTTCCACTACTTCCGTCCGCGTATCACTATCAGGTAGCCGAAGGTCCTAAGGGAGATGACAGCCGATTAGCTTAGTCTGCATTTCACTTCCGATTTAAAAGAGGGGAACACGCTGTCCTTTAAGGTGTTACTAATTATGTACGAATTACCCGCGTCGAGCGAAAAGGTATAATGTAATTGACAGTTATAGAGTAAAATTATATTGCAACTCAGACAACCTCATCAACAAAAGAGCTCAACATCTCTTTTTCCAAGTCATTGTCCGGGTCAGAAATCGATGTGCTTGCTCCGTCTACTTTATCAGCGGCAATGACTGGGGTATCCCCACAAATGACGACATCCACCACAGAAGGAATGTCTTCGGTAAGATTAGCTTTGGGTTTTTTGAGAGTTGACTCTTCGGCTGGCTCAGGCTGAGGGAGTTTTCTTTTTGGCAATTGACAGGTTGTCTCTTGATGACCGTTCACCTGAGTGTTTCCGCCATTTTGAGAACTCGCTACTGTATGTAGATTCTCACTAACTTGTAGATTGATGTGAGTGTTGTTGTGAGAAATTTCAGCTACATCTTCGCACTGAGGTTCTCGAGTTTCGTTGTCTTTCTGTTCATCTTTAAAGGTGCAATCCTTGCTGGACTGCTGATAATCGAATTCTGACATTTCCGCGTCAACCAGAAGAGGATTAATTTCAGGTTGTTCGGATTGAGTCAACATGGGTTCTGTCGGTGTCTCGTTACTGCACTCAGAAGGCTGCTGAACCATGTTGGAACAGGTTTGTTGGTCATTACGAGATACTTCTATCATCGGACGTACTAACAGTGGCTTAGTCAGTGTGCTAAACTCTTCTGGAAGCTCCACAGGGAAGCTCAACGTTGGCCCTATCGGGCGAAGCATCTTTTCCAACGCGGCGAAAGACAATGCACAGAACTCCACAATCTGGCGAAAAAAGGAGTTGCGTAAATAATAACGTTTAAAATAGATGAAACAAGAGGCGAACTGAGCTTACTTCGCAGCAAGGGTCGTGGAGGCCGGTGCTGACAAGTTGGGACGCAAATGACAGCGGAGGTGGTAAAGAAGGATGGTAGTTGAGACAAGTCGCCATGAAACTCTTGTACAACCCAAGGCGGCAGGATTTGTCGGAATATGGTAACGGAATGTGTTCACCAGAGTTCAGTTGGGTGAGGAGCAATTCGGAAGTGATGGCGCTCTGAAGGTCCTGAAACAAGAGAGAGAGAGAGTTAACAAGGAGCTAATTTATATTTATTACATAAAAATCGCAGGTTAATGACGAATAGCACACTGCGAGCGCCTTTGTTGTATTGATTGACGTGTTATGGGCTGTTTGCACGTCAACAATAAAGAATGAAAGAATAAATAATAACCTTCACAGAGCAATATGCAAGACTGAGTTACCTTGTGGGCCTGAGGAAGCAAAAGAGATGAAACTGAATCCAACAAAGCGGGTACAACTCGAAGAGCTGCACAGCAAAGATCTTTGTTGGCTAAATTATCCGCTACGTATTCTTCTTTATTGTTCACAGTCTGGTTGACGAGAGCTTGCCTCTGTTTTTTACCCAGTTTCCCTTTCAGCGACTTGCTGGACAGCTTTAAAAATATAATCAAAAATAAGAAATCAAAATCAAGAAGAATAAAATTGTTAAACACGGTGATGTTTGGAGTTCTCGTATGGGGGCAATACGAAATCAAAACGTACGTTCAACGTAACAGGCGGTTTCTTGAACTGAATGTCAGAGATGAGATGATCCACGATCTCCTGGTGTTTTTCTACATTGCTCGAACATTTGGCCACCGATAGCCAGCAACACAAGCATTCGTAAGCCAAAATCCTCACAGACCTGCAACAAAGAAGGAGGTTGAACGAATAGGGTTCAACCTTCTACGGGGTGGATTTATGCCAGACAGGGTGGTTATAGGTTGGAGGGGATGTGAGTACTTGTTCGAAAACCTTGATCAAGCTCTTATCTGGTTTGAACATCAGTCGTAGAGCAAATAAAACAATTTTCCAGCTCAAAAGCCCAATGTTAGATTGTTGAGGTTTGTCCACCGTTTCCAAGTATGTACTTGTGAAATTTTAGGTGGGTTTTTGTTCCTGGGTGGTGGTTGTTGAGTTTGTTAGAAAAAAAAAGTCAGAAGTGGCCATGCCATGACATTTCCACTCACTTTGTCTTTACCATCGATGGTTGAGCACCGATGTTTTCAATTGATGTATTGCATTTCATTATTTTCTTCATTGGGGAAACGTTTTTGTAATAATTTCAGTAAGTACGCGCTTTTACGCCACGTTTTTGGCCATCATTACAGACTGGTTGAGACGAAAGGGAGCTGGAATGTGAGCAAATAAGGTCGCGTTTGTCCACAGAGAATGGAACATCGATGTTTTCGAATCGTTAGAATCTAACGACTAATGTTTTCACCATCGATGGTTGTTCGTTGATGTTTTTGAACAAGCAGAGGAGTCAAATTACTTACAACCCTGCAGTGGGTTGTGCGAGTTTCAGTGCTGTTAAGATCTAGTTACCTGTATGGTTTATTCTGGCCGAAAGAGCTTTTCTTGATTTCTGTTGCCTTCAAAACTTGTGAGATCAGCTTGCTTATCATCGGGCCGTAGAGGATCAAGTTAGTTTGACAACTGAAAAGCAATAAGACAGCAATAACAATAGGCTGAAACGTAAGTAAGAAATTATGGAGTTGAGTGATGCCCTGAGTACACAACTTCAAACCCACCGAGTCCGTCATTAACTCTCACAACCTCGTCGCCCGGAAAAGAGAAGGAGAAATGAGCAGACGGAAAGGTTGAGACCTCTACATGTGGCGAAGAATAACATAAGCTGGGCCAAAGAGATACTATAGTCCTTGAGTCGCAAGATACTAAAATTTAGTTTGGCCATAATTAATTTACCTTTGAGTTACCTTTGAACCAACATTTAATGTTGGTTCAAAGGTAGCTCTACTTTCTGGTAGGCGAACTCTGCGCGGTGATTTTTACCCACTATTCAACCATAGCAGCACACGCGCCCTACTTTACTAGCTACTTTTACTTCCCCTTTGTTATTTACCTCTTGATGAGTGCGATGAGAATTCCTAGACAGGATGAATTGAGTTGCGGCAGTACGGCTGACAAACTCCACGTGTCCGACGTTTCATGGGCGAGCAATGTCTGCTGAGTTACAGCAAGTCCACGACATGCCACCGACAGCAGCAATTCGGGAACGACTCTTTTACTAACTGGATACTGACCTCTGAAAACATAAAATGAACCATAGTTGTAAAAAAAGCTCAAGTATTGAAATCACAGGAGCTATCCAGACGGAAGAAAATACAGTTCAACTTACAACAACATGACCTCTAAGAATTGGCACAAACTGGAGAATTGCTGAGTCAATCGGCTCATCTTCAGGTAAGGGACTTTCTCGTTGACTTGGGGAAGATGAAAAGAAAGTTTCCATTTGATTCGGCCACGTGAAAACTGCGAACCAAACCATCCCTAATTAGACAAATGAACAATGGAGGAGCTCATCTAAAAATATCGAACTTTCCCGAGAATTTTCTCCGCTAGGGACGCGACAAGAAATGCACTAACAAAAAAAAAAAAAAAAATCGACCAAAAAAAGGAAGATGATACTAATCGTTAATACTCCCAGCACATTACCTGTTCTATTTCATTGACGTTGTCAAAAAGTTTATCGAGAATGAGATGAAGCGAAGTTGAAAGGGACTTGAACTGTTCGACCCAATTTTCCTTGTAATTAGTAAACTCAGTTCCTGGCGGGCCACTCGCTGCTAATCCCAAGTAACATCGAGCAGCCAGGAAAACAGTATCGCCATCGCTCTCGATCAGTTTGATGAGGAATTGTCCAAACTTATCCTACAAAAGAAAGAAAATTACATTATCTGCTGAAAACTTTTATCATAATATCATAATATGATGACATATTATGTTGGTATGATGATGATGTTGACCGTTTCAATAAATGTTCTTGGGGGGTCAAATAAGAAGACTCTCTTTTTTGACGGACCCTCAACAACTTCCCATCCCCATTCATCATCTGTGCACTCGCACAAGAGTTTAAATTATTAACGTTTCTCAAAAATGACTATACCTTCCAGGATGCCGCACTTTTGTTGTAGTACTGTAGAAGAGTTAAGAGAATGGAGAGGACTACTTTTCGAAACTGGAACACAAATAAATAAACAACTCAGATATTCACTCAGACTACCTGATATTCATGCTCAGACATATTAACTACCTGCTCGTTTATTTTTCTTACCTCCTTGGAATTCTTCAAGACGTACAGCGTTTCGAAAATTTTTGGGATGACATTGAGAGATACTTCTTTCCGGCAATCAGCAAACTTTGTCGATAAATGCAGGAGGGTCCCTATAAAACAACGGGATTACTACGAAATTTTCCTCGAAATTGTATGCAAAGATATGAGGCTAGATAGCCAGCAATAACAGATTGTGAACAAATATCTGCGTGAAGTCGCTTACGTGTAACATCGGCGGCGATGACAACAGTGGAATAGGGCTCAGTTGGTGAGAGACCTTTCAGAGCCTGCTGGGTCCATGAAAGCAAGTTCACCTGAATGAGCTCTATGGGCAGTTGACACAATAAGCATTTCAACACTAGAAGCCCATCGCGCCGGGAAGAGCTTTCATTCAAAAGCCGATTCGTGAAGGCGATGCCAGTCAAAGTTTCCTCGTTCTGGAAAGTCAGGCGAAATGTGCAACGAGTGGACATTCATGGAACAACTTGTGGACATTCATGGAAGGGAATTGGTGAACTCACGTCGGTAGAGAATACTCGAGTTTCGTCACAGGAGTTCAGATATTTCGAAAGCTGCGCTGTGCCTCCGTACTTGACCACCGACTCGAGAATACCCACGGCAGAGCTCATGGTTGATATTTACTTGATTTACCCCTCACAACAAGGCATTAAATGAAGTTAATTTTCTCTTCTCCGCACATCGTATGCAGCCAGTAGTTTAATCTGTGTATACAGCACACGTGAGAACATAAATAATGGGTAGGTAAACAAACAGACACTTTTTGCCCAACTGGCCAGTAATGGCGGGCACAAACGGAAAACGACAATCATGGGGAACACACCGTCGGTAGGCTTCCACAACTCGATAGGTACCTCTTTCATCGTTTTGTTGTTTAATAGCTTATTGTTTCTTTATTGAGAAGTTTCTTAACACATTTCAATTTAAACATCATAACACCACGTTACGCCTTAAACTTTACACCGAATTTAGTAGGTAGTAGGCAAAAATCTAGTTCTGTCAATGAAAACGCTGCAAATTTTACACTAGGGTTTATTATTCTTTGATATAGGTTACTTGTGCTGAAATTAAATTCTGTAAATGAAGAAAATTTAAAAAAAAAATTTAAATTTTTATATCCCAAAAGTGTTTTTTTTTTGATTTTTTTATTTTCAAAAATTATTTAGCTTTTACTCGAAAAATATTTAACCTACTGGGATCCTTCAAAAATACCATTTTTAGCCCCATGAAAGCCCTATAGATCGCCACAGTGGAATTGGATCGTTTCGGGACCCCCAAAAATGGATTCTACGTCCAAAAATACTTCGCAAACGACACCTAACTCGATCCCATAGCCAAAAGCCTTCAAAAACCCCTTCCCATAGCCCCATTTTAGCCCCATGGCGTCCCACGGGTTTGGGCGATCGGACTGAAAACCTTGCTGGCACAACTAGATGGTAAACCAAGTATTTTGTCAAAATTTCAGATTAAAAAAAAAAATTCCTACTGCCCAAAACGGCCAGGACGGCGGACGGACATTTCGGATTTTGAATGTAGACCTCTTGAAACGGATAATGTCAAATTTTGAGGCCGATCAGAGTCGTCGACCCCCGTCGCGAAAACATAGGTGTATTACCTATTCCAAGAATAGGTAATAAACCAAAATACGAGGTAACCCCAAAATGTTATTCTTCGTTAAAAATGGTACCTAGGGAAGTAGAATTAAAAATTTCAAAATAATTCCCGTCAAAATTTGAGTAATCTAATAAAAATCATTTTCTGACGGTTGAACTGATTTACTTCAATTTTAAAGGTTTTTAACTTTTTGATGTTTAAATGCGTAGGTAATAATAGCGTAGCAGTTACCTGAGGTAGCTACAGTGTTGCCAGACGTCCTCCTGAGGGGGGGGGGGGGAGTTCTGAAGTTGTTTTTGTCTCCGGAAATTCATTTGTACTGCCCCCCCAGTTTTTTAATTGACAAAAAACTTACTAATGCGAAATTAAATCGGTTTTCCGTTGAAATCACATTAATTAGCGTGGTTTGAAGTTTCGAAAACACTCATTAAATTTCAAAACGAGTACCTTAGGTTTTGGAGGATAAATCTCAATTTGAAAGTGGGGGGCCAGTACTCCTTCCTGGGTTCCAAACTTGGATTAAATCCAAGTCACAGAGTACCTATCACAGAGTAACAAATTTTGTTACTCTGTGATAGGTACCGTCCTCGAACACTTCTTTGCAAACCCCTTTCGGAGTCTACCTCACAGGTCAAAGCCATCTGGCAACCCTGAATAGCAGTTTACTTATCACTCCTAGGAGCTCAACCCATCTCTATCATCTTGGTATCAAACCCCTCAAGGTGTAACTATCTGACAAAAATCAATAGTTTCCACAAAAATGCGTCAATGCGCTACCCACTAAAAATTTTCTCGCGAATTTCTTTTGGTGTTTTCAAATATTTGGCTTACTAAACTCACCGATGACGATGCACGACGACGAGAGGTGAGTGAAATGCGATCATACAGGGTTTGATGAATGGTTATTTTGGAGTGGGGTATCTTGTTTTTTTTTTTCATTTCTTCGTGGAGTTTCAATTTGTTACTGGTTCAGTTCATCATTACAACATTTGAATTTTGTAGGGTATCCGACGAACTGGAAGCCCTGCAAGCTATCTTGATGGACGAAATCAAGATCAACTGTGACGAGAAGTGCGTATTGAGTTTTCTGTGTGGTTCATTTATGACAGTGTTGAATTCACGAGAGGGTAGAGAGGCACCTTCCTCCTTCTCAAATCATCCCCTTGTGCACTAAACTTAAATTTTGACGAAACCTGCCCTTAAGGTGCATTCCTACCGTTTTGGTTTCTGCTTCTCTGGGCTATCAACCCATGTTTTAACGCCTCAAAATTTGTCCTATTACCTTCAACATGCGAAATTACCTGCCATGGAAGCTAATTATTCACCAGCAATTCAGTTTTTCTTTAATGAACGGATTTGTTATTCTTTTTCAGTGGACAAGCAATTGGGATCGAAACTGAAATGCATCCTTGGACTGCATTAGATACGGAAACGCAGTACGTGAGGTTGACTCTACTTGTGTCATTCCCTCCTGGGTACCCTGACGTCCGCCCAGAAGTCACCCTGTCTAATCCCCGGGGGCTGGACGATTCTCTTCTCACCTCACTCCACAAGGAAATCGCTGAAAAATGCAGTCACAATATAGGACAACCCGTGATATACGAAATATATGAGGTGGGTTTATTAGTTCAGTATAGCCATTGAGAACTTGGGAAAGTGTCGTGGACATTGTTGTTGATTGGAATGGAGCGTGTCATCTAACTCACAGCCTTTTTGGTGGAAGGATAGGTAGGGGAAGAGCAGGTAACTGGAGGTGGTAACCCGTGGGGCGCTATGGGGCTAAAGTGACCACTTACTACAGAAGTAGAAGGAACCTACCTACGAGGTGGTTAGGGAGAGAGAACGACTCCTCTGCTGGTCCTCGTTCTCTCTCCCTAACCAAACTCATTGGATTAGACCTCTGCACCATCGGCAAACAACCACTTTGGAACCTACCTACAGTTTAACGCCAGCTCCGAACGGCAAATGTGATAGGTTTTCCAGGGCAAGATACCCTCGGTGGTTTGCCATTGCCTTCCGAGAGGCGGCTATCAGATTAAGGAAGATGTCGAGCGGCTGCTGGGATCGAACCAGCAACCTTTGACTCAGCAGTGACGCTCAAACCATTAAGCCACTGACCCATATGTTTTATGCCCCATAAAACACACACACACGTACATGTTTCAGAAGTTGGCCGTTGGTCAACCCAGCTTATATTATCCAACTACTGGTGCTCTTCTCCTACCTAGTAGATTTCGAGCAAATGCTGTCGGCGTTTCCTTTGATTAACGTGGGATAGCTACAAAATTGCTTTCTACATGAAAGAGATCAGCAGTGGTTAAAGAAGTAAGTAAGTTTCTAGGTCAATGAACCTTCTTGAAAAAAAAAATCTATTTTGGGGAGAAGCGGGTAAACTGATGACGAAAGTCCGAGTCCCTGGTACTTGAGCTGACCTCTCATCTGCGTTGCTATTGCACTGATTGGAAACACAAGTATTGGCTGATTGAACTCGGAGAGCGCTGCATTCAGAAAACCACTGCACCAACTGACACTTTACCCCCTGCAAAATAAACTATGCACCTCCCTAACATGCCATTGATATCATGCGACTACTTGCAGATAATAAAAGAACGACTGACGGCTAGTAACCTACCATCAGTGCCATGCTGCATCTGCCTCTACGGATTCAGGCAGGCTGACCAATTCACAAAAACGGACTGTTACCACTATTTCCATTCTCACTGCCTTGCTGGGCACATCGTCGCTTCAGAAAATATTTTCACTGAGGAGCAGTCCAAAATTCCACCATGGCAGCGGGATACCACTTTTCAGGTGAGTATTACAATAAGGGAAAGATTGTCGTTCTTTTACAGCGATTGGTTTTTCATCGTCAAGCTGAGTCGATTCTTGAAATGACTTGATTGTATCTTCTTCACGCAGGCTGTCTGTCCCATATGTAGAGCTCCTATCAATTATGATGTGCGCACTTTGAGTTTGGCGGATCCGCCTCAAGAACTTGAGGAAGCTCCCAGGACGTTTCAACCCACTCCAGAATTAAGGCTCCTCCAGGAGAAAATGGAAGCTTTGTACCTGAGGCAGAGAAGCAAAGGTGGTATCATTCAGGAAGAGAACAAGACGCTGCTCCTTACGGTAAGTACCTTTTCCAGTTTATGAAATGACCCGGTTTGAATTAAGAACATGAATAAAGTATATCAGGTGGAGTAGTAGCTCTCAATAAGGTCTGGGGTCCTTTCCCATAATAAGGAGCGACTGACGCCTCTCCCTCACATTTCCTTGGGCGGCAGGAGGCAGAGCCAGGTAGGAGCTTTCTTGGCCCCCAGGTGGCGCTCCCCAGTGGGAGCCTGCTGAAAGCCCAACGGGCTGTACAGCAGTGGCATTGAAACACAAAATACAATCCTTGACCCCCTAAGCGGGAGGGAACGCTTTTGCCTGTTATTTTCTCCTCCACACACACACACAGTTCCACAAAAAATTGTAACCTAAAAGAATATAATTAGTCGTCCTTTCTGCCCAGGAGGAGAGTAATGGCGAAAGCAACGCCAATAACAGATGACAACCACCAGCCAAGAGTTTGCCCTCGAAACCGTCGCCCGACTCTCTCAGCCTGCTCGTGAGATGAAGAATTACCAATAAGCGACTCAGCTCTGCTGTTTTAAACATAGAACGCTTTCTAGTACATTCTTTATATTCCTACGACTGCATGGTACGTAGATATAACTTCAATTTATTCATTATATCACTCCAAATCCAACAACGTGATGCTCAGCCGTGCACTCCACCTTTTGTCAAAAGTGAGCGTTACATTTTTTTCAATTTACATCAAGTCATATTTATTCGCTAGCTAGATAGGTAGCTTGATGCATTTGGTAGAACTTGAGTTTAGTATCATTGTGTATAAGAAACGCTTGTTTCAAACAGTCATGTAAATTCAAAGATACATATTTCGCACATTTCCGTAGAAAAAGGGGCGACAATGGCAACTCTTACATGCTCTTTGAAAAATTTCAACTTTTGGTTTATTATTCTTGGAATAATACACCTACGTAATCGCGACAGAGGGCAACGACTCGGATCGCCCTCAAAATTCGACATTATCCGTTTCAAGAGGTCTAGATTCCAAAACTGAAAATTTCATGTCACATTTAATGTCCATCCGCCGTCCGGGCCGTTTTGGGCAGTAGGAATTTTTTTAAAATCTGAAATTTTGTCAAAATACTCGGTTTACCATCTAGTTGTGCCCGCAAGGTTTTCAGCCCGATCGCCCAAACCCGTGGGGTGCTATGGGGCTGCGGGAGGGGTTTTTGAAGGCTTTTGGCTATGGGATCGAGTTAGGTGTCGTTTACGAAGTATTTTTGGACGTAGACTTCATTTTTCCGGGTTCCGGAACGATCCGATTTCACTGTGGCGTTAATGGGGCTACAATTGGGATTATTGAAGGATTTTTCCAAAACATTTTTCTCATTGACAGAATTAAATTTTTGCACAAGTAACCTATATCAAAGAATAATAAACCCTTGTGTAAAATTTGCAGCGTTTTTTAAAGAGTTTGTTACATAAAAATTTTGATAAATATAAATTGTTTAACTTGTTTCTGCTTAATTTTTTACATTGGCGATAATTATTTGCGATATTTTGCTCCGGTGTTGATAAAACTCCGTTTTTTTGTTGCAACTTAGTTGCAGAATGACGGAATCGCATAATTGAAGAAAATAATTGTACTTTTCTTGATGTGCAACAAGCTTCAACTAAGCAATGCTTCTAATTTTAAGATGATGTTTGATGGGATTGCTACTTATTTCGCATCTAGTCATTCGCATGACCGGTTTTCCGAAATTCTCTTTGACCTCATTAAAAAATGGGTTGAAATTGTGAGTCGTAGGTATAGTTTTCAGAACCGGGTGGTTTCTGATTAGACCAGTTCAGGATTAGACGATTTTTGAAGTACCGTTTGGGGATCAGTTCAGCTTAGTGGGGAGACGTTAACAGTTTAGTTTTTTGAAAGCGTCGTCCAGGGCATAATGGACCTCTAACCAAGATGCAGTGGACTTCTGGAGGATTAATGCTTTTTTTCTACTACCACTACTTGGCATTAATCCACCTGATGCTCACCGCTCTTCGTCGTATTGTTTAATCTCAACCGATACGGTGTAGTTGACTGTCTTAGAAGCTTTACTTTGTATTGAAATTGTATCTGTATAATCCATATCTCTATCTAACATTGTAAATGTTCCTTTCGAAGTGTAATCTTTTGCCATCCTGTCGATATTTCGTGTTTCATCACAATAAAATACTCTACATTGATCAATTTGTCGTATTTTGTTGTACCTCTGACCAACTTCCTGCAAGTTGAGATTTCCTCTCATGTATGAGCCGGTCGTATAAATTATAAAGTAACTTATTAACTGTGGGGAATCTGGACAGATTTCCCCACTCTCTTCTGGCGGATCGCCTGCCAGAGTTTTTACCGGCGAGGGAAGCAGCATTACGCAGCGTGATCACGCAAACCCCTTTTCTCCTGCCGGCCGTTCAGCCTTTCTGTACGAAGATGGGAGAAAATTAACGTTTTAACGTTCATCATATGATATATCAATGCTCATAACTTGCATTACTTCCAGGAGCTTTGATATCAATGGGGTGGGGTCTACTGGCCAGCCTTTCATTGCCAGCAATTTGCTTGTGGAAACTGCAACAGCGGATCTTATCTCAACACCTGGGTCCGTTGTCCAGGACTTCATTGTCGACATTTAGACTGTGGAAGCTGGAAACGAGGATCCAGGCAAGACTGGATTAACGCCGCTGGTCAGACCGTCTTTAGCAACAATTCGCACGAGGCAGCTGCAACAGTTAGTCTCAGTTCCGCTGCAAACCCAGGGCGAACTGATACTGACCTCGGCTTATCGTGTTGGGCATCAGAATCCCCTCGGTTTCCTTCTGTTGATCCAGCACCGTCACAGTATCCTCAGGTAAGCCTGACGAGTGCGGGTATTCGTTTGTGGCTGCATCTTCTTCCTGGTCTGCAGATCACGACAATTCGTGTTATGCTCAGGAAATAAATGTTTAATGTTGCCACATTCCCTTCATCTTCCCCCACAACAAAAAGCAGCGAAAATGTGGATTCACGCCACTGGCCTTCCGCTAAACACACAACACAATTTGAGTGAACGAAACCAAGACTTCACTTTGCGATTTTTTTAATAGTTTTTCCTTCTTGGACGAACGGTCAATGGAAAAACCAGAACTGCGTCGAGCATCATCAGGATTCAGTCAAGCAATCACTGTGACCATCACGAGGCTCGTTCATTCTGATGCCAATGTCGCATTGATTGAGTTACGTTGAATATGATAGTTACGATAAGGAATGGACGACCAATTTAGGAAAACTAGACATTAGGAAGTAGTCTGAAGGCAACCCAGACAGAGATTTAGGTAGGTACTGGTCCCAGCCACAGACAGCAATTTCTCGACAAAACTCCATAAATTAATGTGTACTTGTCATCAGGGTTGTAACGTCAGAATGCCCCAGCACAGAAGTCTGGTGGCTTATTGTGATATGACTGAATGCTCTAGTAGTCCAGTCATTAGGTAGTTTGGAACGGAAAAAATACCTGAAGAATTTTTCTCGACGGATCTATACGTTTTCGGGGGTGCTGAATCCGAAAATTTGGTTATCTACTAGATTTGTATATGGCTTCACCATGAAAATGGCGAAATTTCGGTCCTTTTTTTGGTTTTTTGCCTTTAACTCGGAAACCATGCGTCCTAGCGACATGACTACTCCATACATAATTAAAGCTGATGAAATTTCCTAAAAGATGAGACCAAAAACGCCTCGGTAGCTTTCTCCGTTTGGCCGTTAGAGCGTGCTGAAATTTGACCATTTTTTCTAACCATGCCAAAATCATCGTATTCCAGACTTCCGAAGCCTATTAAACACTATTGGACACCACAATCGGTCCCCCGAACCCCACATAAGGTACCCTGACACCTTATTGTCATAATATGACAATTTCACTGGTCAAATGTTTTTTTGACCGAATAGCTGCTAAGTTACAGCCGTAAAGAAACGTCCAATCTGACGCCGCGCGGAGAAAAGTTAGAAAAAATGGTCAAATTTCAGCACGCTCTAGCGGCCAAACGGAGAAAGCTACCGAGGCGTTTTTGGTCTCATCTTTTAGGAAATTTCATCAGCTTTAATTTTGTATAGAGTAGTCATGTCGCTAGGACGCATGGTTTCCGAGTTAAAGACCAAAAACCAAAAAAAAGGACCGAAATTTCGCCATTTTCATGGTGAAGCCATATCCGAATCTAGTAGATAACCAAATTTTCGGATTCAGCACCCTCGAAAACGTATAGATCCGTCGAGAAAAATTCTTCAGGTATTTTTTCTTAGATTCACTACTTTTGGACACCTAATGACTGGACTATAGTTCAATTGAACTTAATTTGCCCATTCCCAAGGAGAGGGTTTTTGGGTACATACTTCATTAGGTGATTGCGCAGGAATGCTTTCATGGGGGTAGGTTCTCCTTGGAGGGCACATCTGCGGTGTGCGAGCGCTGTGGCAGTTTCTTCGGGTTGATGATTGACCCCTATGGGGCTCAAGTGAAGTCGCAGGGGGGCGAAGCCTGTTTGCCTAGTATCCTTAGTTTGAGCAGCCCTTTAGAAGTCGTGGTGTTGGGTTTAGCCGTACTGTGAGCGTGACCATCGCCATGATGAGTCGCCATTTCTTGGAGGTTTGTGAAAACATCCACCTGCTGATGGCACCTCTTTTGTTGGAAAAAGCTTGACGAGAAAGATGGTGTTGTTGCCTTGATTGACACCTGGCTGTCTGAGAGTATTCGGACATGGGCTTTGGCGTGCCCTCGCATGAGGGTTAATCAATTAAAAACGAAGTACGTTTATTTACAATTTATTACTCATCAAATTAGACCAGTATGGCGTGTGGACAGTTTGAATCACACTATTCTCAAATTACCCAAATGAACGCCATAATAATGAACAAAATTGAAATATATTTCAAGGTAACAACATAGACTAAGTTATGATCAAGTGTTTTACAAAAACCATAAACCTAGATGAGTTTAAGAATAGGGAGGATCGAAGACAAGAAAATAGGTGGGACGTGGCCAAATTTTGACGCCACAACACAAAAATATACATTTCAATTTCTATTCCAACGTTATTGACTATCAATGTCCCCTAAAGCTTTCGTCGCTCTGAACACGAAAGCCAGCATTTGAGAATAACATGCAAATCCCATCATTCCTCAGCTAATTCAACCAGGCTCGGGCTGAGTTTAAATTGCGCCCCTTGGTATTATTTCTAAGACCCCGATGGCCTTTGCAGACGGAGGAACCAGATCTGACCGAGCAGCACAGTCTGAAACTAGTGTTGTCATAAATGAAAACAGTCTCATTTCAAGGTGGATCGTCACAGACGTTGAATTCCAAAACGATCCTTATTGCCCAGCAATTTGTCTGCTGTGAGGTCGTTTGAACAAAGTATTATGTATCATGCGGCTTGTCGAGAAGCTCCTGTATGCGAGTGAAGCGCCGCTCCGCCACAGAAAGCACTTGCCGGATGTTTCTGACTTCGCTACGTATTTTCATAATGACCTGGAAATGATATCGTAGAGTAAGAGGATCCAATTGTAATATGGAATTTACACACGTGGCCACAACACGTGACGATGTTCATTGGTCATCACAATGAGTTCGTAAGAGCGACGCCCAAATGCGCGCCGACGCCGAGATATCTACCAACCTCTCCGGGAAGATTTATGTCAGTATCATCGACTTCATCTTTCTCATTGCTGCCTTCTTCTAGTAGCACTTCGATGCTCGACGGTTTTATCGCGATAGGAGAAGAGTTCGTTGTGGGGCTCTTATCAACGTTCGTCGCCCATTGAGCCATTCCGACAGTCTGACCATCTGCACCTGAAATCATCACAGCGTTAACGCTTGTGCAATTACTGGGGACTGACATGATAGTCCAAATAGTTTATTCGGTAATAATGTGGCAACGGTGGTGATAATTTGGTGTGACACACCCTCAACCACTTCTAGACTCTCTGAGTACAGGATCACATCCATGCCAATGGTGTGTGTAGGTAACCCTCCACTCTAAATTTTCAAATTAAATCAAAAACTCGAAAATCGTAATTCTGATCTTTTTACGATTTTTTTCGATCTTAAGAAGGTCTTTGGAACAAGCAGGAATTTTTTCGAAGAGGTGGAATTTTTACTTTTTTCAAGTTGAAAATAGACAGTTATTTAGGAATCAACTCACATACAGGCGAACCAATAACAAAATGGGGGTCGTTATGGGCGGCATTCGATTCTTGAAATCATTCATCCACAATTTATGGAGCGTTTCAGACAATCTCAATAAACGTGTAGTAAATAATAAGCACTCGCTGGCACCTACCATCATTTTCGATTAATTTAGATTTACATGAAATGAAAATATTACACACCTTGAGGCAATGCATTTCTGGCAGTTTTTTCCACTTTATCTCTGTCCCTTCGCGGACAACTGCAGATTTTGACGTCAAGGGACGCCCTTCCAAGCATTTTCCCACTGCCTGCCAACAGAATTAGGTCTGTTATTTCATCTCGATAAAAAAGAAAACTGGAGTCATTCAACTGTATTCTAATTTTTTGGCGCTCACCGTTTTCCAATGTGAAGACCAGCTTGGTTCCACGCCTGTGCATCCCCCTTGGGCAGGAGTTTTTGCATCTAAAATCAAAACTCGAACACTTATCAAAACTCGAAAACTTATCAAAGCACGAACACTTATCAACGAAAACTGCACGAAAGCAAAGCACGAAAGAACAGCAAAGCAAAGCACGAAAGCAAAGCAACGAAGCACAAAAGCACGAAAACTTATCACGAACACTTATCAACTTATCAAAGCTCGAATCAAAATTTCACATAGAATAACTGGGTAATAATGGGGAATTTAATCAGCTTTCACGAGAAGGAAAGAAATTTGGCATCGGGTCAATGGTTCCCGAGCTACAGCCGAAAACCGCGGTAACAATCCCGTTTTTTCAGTCAAGTTGGAAAAAATGGCCTATTTTTGACGGTAGATTGAGGTTAAACGGCTGAACCGATCTAATGTGTAAGGAGGTAATTCGACGCAGAAATTTATGCTCTTCAACTTTGTATGTGTAACCTTTTCTTTGCGATGATTAGAGGTGGAAAACTGGAAAATGTCCCACAAAATCGATGTTTTTTGGCCACCAAAAGTTCACCCAGCGAACATTAAAAAATTGTTGCTCCCGTTTTTGATATTTTGTTGTTCAGACCCATAACAATTAAAAAAAAAAAAGCTTCTACGGTGAAGCTTGAAGATTGAAACAATAATATTATTGTGGTTCAGGCAAATACCGTATTATAAGACGCAATTTTTCGAAGGTGTTGGACTTTGGAAAACCGGGGAGCGTCTTACAATCGGGTGTGCCTTATAATCGGGCCCTTATCGTGGGAGCCCAACTCTCAATTGAAGAGGACAACCCCGAATCGTTTTCAAGTAAAAATATGAGGTATGAGGATGGAATTTCAGTTATTAGTGAACTGCGTGAGAAATTAATAAAATGAATTTTAAGAGTAGGTAACTATATTCTTGAATGGACTGGCCGGTGTATATGATTAAGAAAAATTTAAAAAAACACACACACAAAAAAAAAAAAAAAAAAAAAAAAAAAAAAAACGAAGAGATGAGCGCACCTTTCCATTTTTTAGCGCAACCTTTTTCCAAAAAATGGAAAGGTGCGCTCACCTCTTCGACATGTGTTTTTAGCGCAACCTTTTTCCAAAAAATGGAAAGGTGCGCTCACCTCTTCGACGTGTATGTTTTTTTTTTGTTTTTAGCGCAACCTTTTTCCAAAAAATGGAAAGGTGCGCTCACCTCCTCGACATGTATGTTTTTTTTTTTTTGTTTTTTTTTTTGTTTGTTTGTGTACAGAGCATCACGCCCGAGCGGCTCAACAGATTTTCATGAGGGTGGTCTCATTGTCATCAGCGAGTTCCGGGGGTGGTTATAGGCTACCTTGATTTTCCCTCCCTCATCCCCTTCATCGGTTTTCGGGAGGTCTTTCACGACGAAAGTTGTTTATCTCTGATGTGAAACTAAGGAGGCCTCAAAAGGGGGACGGAAGTTTTTGTCCGATTTCGTTGGTACAAGGGTCTATGGAATGAGCTTTTCAGGCTGATTCCAACGACTCCAAAACGATTTTTGCAGCCTGAGCCGTTCGTTACCTCTGATCGGCATAAGGTTTTATTACGCATCGGTCGTTAGGGTGCAGTTGTTTACGTAATGAGCATCACGTGGATGATGTGTTGTGTGGCATAGTTTGGTCGCTAGATACCTACTGTTTCTTAGTTTCTCTCGCTCATTAAATATATCGTAATAACAAAAAGGTTGCGCTCATCTATTCAATTCAATTGATGGCTTGTTTGGAAAGGTTGCGCTAAAAAATACACGGCTTACTTTAGAGCGTCTTATAATCGGGGGGCCTATTTCTTTCCAGGCTTTAAAAAAAAACTGGGGTGCGTCTTATAACGGTAATGAGATCAACCGAAATTTGGAAGAAAGCAAATTTCGAGGTGTACTTGAGCGAATTTGAAAATTTTGGTACTCCCTGAACGCAGAATTAGATTCTCTACAACTACAATGAATTTTTCGTATGGGAGGACCCGTTTTCCACCTAAAGACATTTAAAATACGCTGATTGCCACTTTTTGGCAAAGTTGGGGAAAAACGCCATTTTTCACCGTGGTTTTTGACCATACCACTTGACCGATTTATAAAGTTATGGTGCTCAATCGATGCAGAATTTAATGCTCTTTAACCTTCTACATAGTAACATGCTCGCTAGGAAGCATCGTGCAGATAATACCGAAGAAAAACTAAAGAGTCCCAACATTTCGAGGTTTTTAGGCTGCCAAAAGTTCTCCCGACATTTTTCATGTAACCATTTTTGATATTTACTTCCTAGTACACATACCTAAAAGTACCAAAAATAAAATTTACTACGCCACCAGCACAAGCTGATGTCTATAATGACTGGCCTAGTCGTACCTGAAAGAGTAGAGGAGATCGGCGCTGTTTTTCACTGGACAGACGACCGAATGTCGTTCACTTTTTGGGTCGTAGCAGTAAATGGCTTCTGTCGATTTGCACCTCACAACGTGACCAGCGAGCTTGAACGAGGGGCAGAGACATCGGTCTTTATCGGAGTGCGCCGTGGCCAGAGGGTCGTCTTCGATTGCATGCACTGCGCACCTGTCGCATAGGATTGAAATTGGGGTCAGTAAAAAAAAAGCTACCCTCGAATTCTACTCAGTTGCAAATCTTAGTGCATGTGAACCTTCATGTAGCAAAGAGACCTGTTCACCGGAGTATACACGTAATCTGCGCTGGAGTAAACAAGCACAGCTCTGACGTAAGTATCGTTCATATTCAATTTGGCGGAGTCGAACGAGAACTGAACCACCAGGACGCGATCCATTTTTATGAACACTTGATTGAACAAGTCGGAGAATTCCCACGCGGGTTTGATGGACGACGATCCTTCCCTTGGCAGCTGAAAATCCCACAACGAATTAATAACAAGCAAGCGGACTTTAAAAAACCAACTTATCATTCAACCGACCTGGTAAGTGAAATTGTACGGTCCCTGAAAATCTTCGAGCATAGGAAGCCGTGTGTCGTGGTAGTTAGTCGTCAAAACCGTTCGCAAACCGCCAGTATCATCTCCCAACTCGTCACCTGCACAACATCGTCAATTGTTAACTAAAACAATGCTAATTGGTTAACACGAGGCAGATTTAAGGAAAATGGTATCGTCAACTGTGGAACTCGCCAAACGCAAGAGAATACGGTGGCATTTGAATGACCAGCACTGCTCAGCAATTAGAAGTTACGGCCCAAAATTTCTCTAGACCTCTACGAAATCACTGCTTATAAAATCCTTATCCAAGCAACTTTCTGCCTCTTGAGGTTTGCACTCCAAAGATGAGTTTTATCCAATCTGGCGCTTGCAATGATGGACACAGCCACAAAAACAGCCAGTGGCCACTTTCTCCCATGACCACTTTCACCCCGTGCTCCACTACAAGACAGTTTTAAGGAAAATGGTATCGTCAACAGTGGAACTCGCCAAACTGAAGAGAATATGGTGGCATTTGAATGACCAGCACTGCTCCATCCTCAGCGATTTGGTTTTTGCAAGGGGAGAATCATTTCTAGTGCAGCTGGAGCGTAAGCAACTATCAGATGATAGATTCTATCAATTTAGTTGATCTTTCGGTTTTGTAGTCCACAACCTGATCTTGAGAAAACTCTCGCATTACGGTTTTAGCCACCAGGTAGTGTCATTTTTTCAGGAGTTATGTACCGTAAGGGTTGGTCTGGGGACGTGAATTACATCAATACTTCGTATGACTGCAGAAATGCCTTCCATACCGGCAAGTCAGTTTCAAGAAGTTGAGTTGTAGTGAGAGAGCTGACTGGATGTAGTCGGTCAGCCCCACTGTGGGGCTCACCCCTCTCTGGGTTCTCACCCGTTGAGAGGATTGAGTCTCGTCGGTGGGGGATCTGTGGGAAAGTCAGGACAACTATAGAAATGACTTGCTCCCGGAATACTCGGCTCAAGGCCCTTGAGTCAAGGGGCGCAAAAACTCGTCTCATCCCGAGAGGGTATCGAACCCAGGTCTCATACATCAATTGCGCGGGATCTTAATCCTCCTGAGGGATTAGTTCAAGGCAGGGTTCAGAGTCAATACGAAAAAAACGGCGCAATTTTAGGGCTTACTGTTTAAGAGACGGCTTGTGACATACTCTGCCACCCAGCCACGGACCCCGACTTAGAGGTATCTATTACGCTGTCAGGGGGTGCTCACATCGCTCGAAACAGTAGGTAAGTAATTCGTAAACCGTTCTGGGTCTGAAGGGGGCGTGACACTAAATAGCCTAGAAACGAGTGAAGTGAAAATTAAGAATGACTTGGATTTTTTCCAAGTACGGCACCTGGTCAGCGGACCTATTAGTATCATAATAATATTATTATCTTATAATATTATAATCTTGATAGCATGTTGATAATTGAGTAGGTAATATAGTAAGATTGCCAGCGAATACTATTAGGGGAGGATCCAGAAATCTGATTTGGGGGGGGGGGGGGGGGGGGGAGCCTGCCCCTGACTCTGGAAATATTCCAAGAAACATGCAGTAAAACGTTCGCCACGCTTCAGTCTTCCGATAAATCCGTCCCTCACCTGACGAAACTGCTTCTACGTCGCTGTCCACTTCTTTTTTTATCGTCGTTGGTAACGACCCAACTTGTGCCGACATGTTCAACTGACGGTCAGAACGCTCGGATGGTGAACAATTCAAACTAAACTTGAAAGTGACAATTCGTAATAGCCTGAAATAACCGTGCACTTATCAAACATCGAATCGGTCGTCAGAAACACGATGGACAAACGTACAAGGACAAACACTTCCGTGCAACTGGCCGAGGTTATGTTCGAACAGGGATGAACCAGCTTGAAACCTGACGTTGCAGGTTGCTTGCATGCACCATTCATGCTCCATCGAAATGCTTTTTGTGCATTTGAACCTCCGTAATCTCAATTAAAGGGCATTTTAGGGCAACGCTCACTTGAGAATAACCCTTCGGCGCGAATATTTTGGAAATATTGGATAATAACTAAAAATATCAAGTTAAAGGATTCTGACACTTTGTGCGCACGATCCAATGTTGCTTCTAGTTGAATGTTACTGATCTTCCAAAGACTATTTAAATTATATAAATAAAGAACTTTCCCAATTTCTACCCATTGTTTACGCATTAACAACAACCTTTTTGAACTGCCTTCAAACGCTGAAATTAATAATTGGCTGAGAAATAAATGAATCGATACAACGTGGGCGCCTCAGGGAGATCGATAGAAAGCAGCATTGCCAGCTTCCCGAGAAGTCAACTCGCTCCTCCGCCAGCCTCAAATCACACAAAACCCGTTTGTGCTATAAATTTTCGGTAAATCAAAAATAGTGAGACTTGAAACGAAACTGCTCTAAAGTTGATGTTTTATTAGATACTTCGATTTGTCGATGTTTTTTATTAAATATAATATATTATTGTTTTTTTATAATAATATTATTATTATAAAAAATAATTAATAATAAATAATTTTTTTTTCGCGAAGTAGTCAAACCAGCAGAGGAGTCGTTTTCTCTCCCAAAATAGGTAGGTACCTACCTCATTAATTTTTTGGTTTATTATTCTTGGAATAATACACCTATGTTTTCGCGACGGGGGTCGACGACTCCGATCGGCCTCAAAATTTGACATTATCCGTTTCAAGTGGTCTAGATTCAAAATCCGAAATGTCCGTCCGCCGTACACCGTCTGCCGTCCGCCGTCCAGGCCGTTTTGGGCAGTAGGAATTTTTTTTAAAATTTGAAATTTTGACAAAATACTTGGTTTACTATCTAGTTGTGCCCGCAAGGTTTTCAGCCCGATCGCCCAAACCCGTGGGGCGCTCTGGGGCTAAAATGGGGCTACAGAAGGTGGTTTTTGGAGGCTTTTGGCTATGGGATCGAGTCAGGTGTCGTTTTCGAAGTATTTTTGGACGTAGAATCCATTTTTTGGGGTCCCGGAACGATCCGATTTCACTGTGGCGATCTATAGGGCTTTCATGGGGCTAAAAATGGGATTTTTGAAGGATCCCAAGAAGTTAAATATCTTTCGAGTAAAAATTAAAGAATTTTTGAAAAAACACATTTTTGAAAAAAAAATCCCCTCAAAAAATTTTTTTTGAAATATGAAAATCCAAAAAAAAATTTTTTTTTAAATTTGTTTTATTGACAGAATTAATATTCTGTACAAGTAACCTATATCAAAGAATTATAAACCCTTGTGTAAAATTTGCAGCGTTTTTTAAATAAAATAATAAACAGTGTGGTGTTTGCCGACGGTGCAGAGGTCTAATCCAATGAGGTGGTTAGGGTGAGAAATGACTCCTCTGCTGAGTACTAAATTGTTTATTGGAATAAACAATTGTAGCGTGGGGACCGGTTTCGAGCAACTAAGCTCATCTACAGCCCAGAGTGACTTGAGGTAGGTGGAACGGACAATCAGTTCAGAACTGATTGTCCGTTCCACCTACCTCAAGTCACTCTGGGCTGTAGATGAGCTTAGTTGCTCGAAACCGGTCCCCACGCTACAATTGTTTATTCCAATAAACAATTTAGTACTCAGCAGAGGAGTCATTTCTCACCCTAACCACCTCATCAAAATAATAAACAATAATTGAGAAAATTTTCATATAATATATGAATATGTATACGGATATTATCCGTAGACATAATATATATTATATTTTCGTATTTTCAGTTATTCCTGATTTTTTTTTTTTTTTTTTTTTAATGCAATATTTATTAACGTTTCCGTCATCTCCTTGATTGTTTGTTTGGTGCTTCACGAGAAAAAAAAAACTTCAAAATAAGGTAGGTAATGATTACTTTCCTTATTTATTTATATACCTATCTTATTTATAGTGTGAATTATTTACACTAATTCAGATTTACCAATCTTTCTACAGATGTCATGTGAATGTCAATAAAGCCTAAAATTTTACTCCGAAACGTTTTCAACGTTCATCAATATTTAGCCTCTTCGATCATAAACTCCTTTGTGAGCTGTTGAAATGGAGTGGTGTTTGGTATTCTGAGTAGGTATTTTGGTCTGTAGGATTAATTAATATTATGGGGCTCGCCTCGGCGAAAAAACTGTACCTACTGGTGAAAATGACGATTTCCAACTTTCTGCCCCTCTGCAGACAGCTCGAAGCGACAAAACCGGTACGGTTCTATGTTCATACGTCAGCTAAAGAATCAACAGTAACATTAATATATTATGTTATATAATGTTAGGTAATTAAGCCGATCGGCCAGGTGCGTCTTCCATTTTTCGAATTTCCGCCACCTTTTAGCGCCCACTGTGCGCAGCCCTACCGCCAAAACCGCTTGGGAGATTTTACCTCAATCGGTTAAAACAAACTTGTCAATCAATCAATCATATCAATCACATCCTTCCCGGGGAAAAGACCTCAATCCTTTCTCTTAACAATGCAATTTCCATTCCCCATGAAGGACAAACCTTGACACACCCGGTACGTTTTTTTTTTTTTTAATTTGAAGAATCGATTCTTCGTTAAGTCGATCTGTCCAAATCTGTCGACATTTTCCAAATGTCCAAAGCCGAGAGCGGGCAGATAAGGATGATAAGTTATCATTGATAAGCCCATGTGGAGCTATGTTTTGATTGTGTAACGCGAGGCTCACAGAGTTAAAGAGAACGGCCTTGTTATTTTAATTTTCGCCGTATTAATTACAGTTGATGAAACTTGATGACCTCGCTGGATGTTGGCGTTCCTCCGCTGTCCCTTCATAGGCCTCCTCACTCGTGCGCAATTACAAGTGAGTTGTGGATCTCGCACTCAATCACGACTTGAAATAACTGTGTTATTTATATTTCGTCTCTACCAATACCTGTTTGACAAACGGATAGTTTTTTTCTTCGATTCGGATTTTGTTTATCGCTTTGTGTGTGGTAAAAGTACTTGAAGTAAAGTTAAGTGGATCTTATTGTGTTAACAGATTAGGTTTTCTCAATGTAACAGGAGGTAACACCGTACTAATATAATTATTAAAATGATTCTGAATGCTTTGCAATGAATCGCTAACACCTTGAAATTTTTAAATTGACATGGCAGGGCCGCGACCCCCCCCCCCCCCATACTGATGCTGAAACGAGTATAATATACTTTGACAATATTATTGTCAAAAATTTCAGATTTAAAAAAATAGTTCAAAATATCTTGGACGGCGGACGTACAGTTCACTTTTGGACTCTAATTTGGACTCATCATAAAACACAACAAACAAAACTTTTAAAATGAAATGTTTTTCAAGATAAATATATTATTGAAATTGGAGTTATGTAAAGTGTGATTCTTCACAATTGAAGCTGATAATCAACTTTCCTTTACAGAAGATGGCTGTTCACAAGCGCGGACTTGGCGAAAATTTGTCTGGTATGATGCATTTCTCCAACAACATTGTAAACGTTGCAGACCCTCCGTCTTACGAGGTGAGGTTAAAGCGTTAATCAACCGCAATTTTATTGTACAGTTATTGTTTTAAATATATTCACAGCGTGTTCTCAGCCACAAGTAGGCTCGTCGATTCCGTCCCTTCGGTCAGCTTCCAGCTTCCTTCGATGACTGTGAAAATGTTCAATGTGATGGAATGTGTTTCCACAGCCCTTTCGAACCTACTTACCCACTGGTGTTTCGCTGATTGGTTGGCGGACTACCCTGCATGTAGAGGATACCTAGAGCTTTATGTTGATTACTTCCTTCTTGCCTTGCTCTACCCTATTTCTAGATAGACACAGTGCCCGTGTCTGGATTTGAACATGATGTTAATAAACCCCCATCCTCCCACCCAAGAGCACCCCCCCCCCCCCTTTCGAAAAACAGATATAGTTACTGACACTGATTGCAGATGATTACTGGCACTGCAGAGTTTGTTTTACGTCATCCTCTCTCGATTAGGTTGGAATCTTGGATTATGAAACATGCGTTATCGCTAAAGTTCAAAAGGTCTTTTCTCCTCGGTGATCTTATTGAGGTCATTTCCCCTCGTCATGATACCCGTCAGAAGAATTACAGATTTTATCGGTTTGTGGAACCGCCTGTTTCCGAACCGATCCATCCGTTTTAGTCATCATCTCTCAAAGGTGCGTTGATCCTATCAATTCATTTCATATTTGTTAATTCGGTCCACTTTATTGAGAAATGTTTTTTGAAATTTAATCATCTTTGTAGAATTTGAGAAATGTAACAATGTACTGTGTAGGACAGCTTTTCAAAACATAAAATAAGATGTATAATATTTTAGGTAGGTATATCATATTATGTCATATTTTATATATAGCGCATACTTGATATTAGTGTGAAAACAGTGTGCCGTAGCTCCACAAAAATGGTCTGGAAGGTGTGTTTGGTGTGGAATAAGGAACAAATCAATTAATAATTAGAAAAATTTTAAAGGAAAAAAGAAGTAAAAAATAGAACTCAGGACATCACTTCGGAAAAACTGACTGCCCGTAAATACTGGGTTTCAAATAAAAGCGACGACAAATAACGAGAGAAATTTTTGAGTCAATCGCTGAATTAAGGCTTGTTTGCCTAATCTGAAATTTGATTTCAGAAATAATAATACTAATTATTATTATTTTGAACTATAATTTTTTATAGTACCTATACTATTATAATAGTAATAATATTTAATAATTATTTAAGAACCCTGCTGGCATCGTTTGGATACTTTCTGTATTTTTCTGCAGGTGTTGAATCGGTCCCTCCAGGCTTTTAGGTACTAATCTGACCGAGTTTTTTCGTTTGCTGTTACTGGTAGGAGGTCTAACTACATAATAATCTCTTAGCTCATCATCAATCGACCATGTAGTTTCATTTTTGGCACTACGCTTTTAGCGGCTAATAACAGTTACTATTAGCATCCAATAGATAGTCCCAAGCCCTTGCTTATACCCCCAACTTAGCTTCATCGCGTTGGTCACATAGCTCCGACTCCTCCACCGGGTCTAGGAGTCTACGCAGTGTTATGATTAACAGTGTCTACTCTTAGCACATTGTGTCCATAGCTATCTCTCTGTTTATCCTTAAATTTGCGTTCTGTCGTATGTGTTTGGTAGGTATTTTTGGTATTTCGGTATGACATACTACTACGTTGTAGTAGTGCTAAATGCTCTCTTACTGGTATGGGTATGTTTGCTGCTGCTGCCATTCTTTGGGTTTCGTCTATGACGTGGACGTGCACTGCAATCAGAAACGTCTGTTTGTGTTTAACGTAGGTATGTGGTTCCCACTACATTTATTAATGCCAGTATGTCTTTGGCATACAATGGAATTGTTGTGTTTGGAGGTAGGGTTTTTAAAAATAAATATTATGTTGTGTCATTCGATTGCGTCCGTTTCTAGGAATCTGTAAAATGGTCTTTTGAACTGTACGTGTTGAATGAACTGCTGGAGTTCGGAGGGTGGTTTTCCTTTTTCGGCCTCTTTCTGAGCGGCGTTCAGGGCTATCGCCTCAATCGCCTTCCTGAGCAGCTCGTTCTGGGACATTCTATCTACTTGTACTACATAATGACACCACGTAGAAGCCTACATCGGTGGAGGCGTAGCCGGCTTCTGACCCAAGAGCAATCCGATATCTGGTGGAGGCGCCGGGTAGCTCATGACAAATGATCATTCCGATACATGCTGTCCAATAATATTGGGAATATTATTCCGCTAATCGACGGCAACCTGTGCGAATGAAATGGCGTAGTTGTTCGTCACAGAGTTCGTATTTCGTTTACGATTGGATTTCTGCAAGATAACTAGCGACTATCTTGGAGCTGCTGAAAAATATGTGCGTTGTATCTGTGGCAGTGTGTGGTTGATGAAGTCAGCAGATCTCAAAGCG
This sequence comes from Pilophorus perplexus, assembly GCA_955831195.1. Lineage (NCBI taxonomy): Eukaryota > Metazoa > Arthropoda > Insecta > Hemiptera > Miridae > Pilophorus > Pilophorus perplexus. Next base: position 22,426,993 of record OY037016.1, read on the forward strand.
TGGGACTCTTTTTGAACTTTAATATCGAGGGTTTTGACACTCATAGAAGGAAGGGTGATGAAGAAGGGAGTTGAAATACATTATTTGTAGTTATGGTGGTTTGACTTTGGAAATTACAGTCAGTGTCGATCTCGTGTCCTTTTGCTGAAGTGATTTATTGTGTTTCAAAATATTCCCGCATCCTTAACTTCGAAACCGGATTTGTTTACCATGAACCACCGAAGACAGCTCATTATTTGACAGCCCGTTGTATATAATAACCCACTAAGTCCATTCGCAGCATGCTCGCTCTGATGAAGTGCCAATTACAGGCGTCACCTGGACTTGTTCATTGGAAACCTTTTGTGGTGCCATTCATCCCCTCTGTCACCCATGCTGTCACATTGCTAAAGTCAGACAACTAATTAAAGTTGTTTCTCCCTTGTACGCGATTTCTCTTTTCGAGTGCTCGCCGTTATTGCTAAATCCTTTAGTTGTTTGCGATGGTTTATCGCTTGATCAGATACGCACTGCAGGACGTCCTTGTTCGTCATGAAATCCCATCCCGCTATCCCACTGGCGATAATCAGAATGAGACCACCCACGGATCAATCTCAGTCATTCGCGGGTCATCTTCACTCGCTCAAAAAACTTACTGGAGAATCAGTCAAATATTTCCAAATTCGCTTTACAATTTCACCACTGGGATCATGCTGAACGGGTTTAGCTTTCAGGAGACGATTCGTGCTCTGAACCGGTTGCAGTCCAGCAAGAGTGTTCCTCATGACGCTTCTGTATTGCCGCCTCAGTTCCAAAATTTGTCGGATAGCCTCAAATACCTTACGAGGTAACTGATAACCATTTCGTGACATTTAAAATGCCTTCCACTGCTACCTCGTTTTTTTTAATGGTTAATTTTTGTTACAGGTGCGGCGTGAACTTGGACGAATTTGAAAGTAGAGTCTCGGTGATCCATGTGTCGGGAACCAAAGGAAAGGGATCCACGTGTTCCTTATGTGAGAGTATATTGCGCGCTCATGGCTACCGAACAGGTTTATACACGTCTCCACATCTCATCAACGTCCGAGAGCGGATCAAAATCAACGGGGTTTCCCTCTCCACCACGGAATTCACCAAGTATTTCTGGGAAGTGTATCACCGCCTTTACAATAACAAGGTTCGTACTTACCTTATTTGTAACCTAATAATGGTATTCATGTATTCATTTTCATAAAGTGGGTTCGCAGAGTAATTCTGAAGATTCCGAACCGTTCGGCGCATGCGCAGTATGGCCTTTTGCAAGGGCCGTGGGTGGAGGTACATCGGCTTCCAGGAACACTCAAGTTCTGATGCTCTGCGAACGCAGAACTCGTTCAGAATCGTTCGCAATCGATTCTGGCAGTTCTGGTTTTTTTTTTAAAGAACTTCCAAAACTCATTCCAACTGCCTCCTCGATTGTAGAAAGTCACGCGTGCGCGATTCATTTCCTTCTGTGATCTCTTGGAGGTAACTTCGGAGGCTCTAATTTTCCGTTTGCAGAGGACCGAAGTTCTGGCCGTTCTAAAAGTGGAGGGGAGAGTTTAATTCCTGAAAGCGTTCGAGTTCTGATTCTATTTCGAACGGCCAGAACTTACTCTGCGAACTCACTTATTGACTCTTGGGGGATTTCGGACCTGCCTGAGAGTTTTGAACCAGGGAGTCGGATAAGGTGCAGTTCTAGTGGTAACTACTGTGACAGTATTTTTAGTATAACGGATTCTTTTTTGTTACCTTTGATAGAATGTAGGTACCTCTTTTAAAATGCCGAAAATTTTGTACTATGATGTTGTCTTATAACCCCTCTAATGTGTAAATCGCCGGAAAACCCCGATTTTTTGCGAATTCGAGCCGATATGTTGATATCGACTGTCAACTATCGTTTTGTGTTTGTATCTAATCTAAACCTATGAAGAAGCTAGGCCTATCAAGATAGCCATGTTTGAGTTTTGGAAGTTGTTTGTGTTGATGTCCTTGTGATGCGGTGGTGCATGCGAAAGCAGACAATCTGTCCGGTGTGTACTGACTGCCAATTTATTAGACGCACGTATGAATGACCCCAAACTTTATTTTCCTGTTTCTTTCATGCTATAGATTCAACGTCAAGTATGATGAACTTATTTACAAATAAGTTTTGCTTTACTCATGTGAATTAATACCATTACACGTCTTTTGTAGGAGCACGAAATGGACCTACCCATGTACTTCAAGTTCCTGACGGTTATGTCTTTTTACGTCTTCATGGCCGAGAAAGTCGACGTTGCCATAATTGAAGTCGGCATCGGAGGAGAACAAGATTGCACCAACATCCTCAGGTAAGGCTCAACTGTCGATGTCACCTTTTCAAATTTTATATCTACCTACTTTTGGTATTGTGACGTGCATGGTAAAAACATCAGTGCGGTCTGGCGGGGGGTTTAAAGGGTGCTGAATCTGAATGTGTTGGTAAAAATGCAAAATTCCGTCCTTTTCGCGGAGCCCTATCAGCGAGAAGGCAGTTCCATCGTACGTGGAGATCAGCCTAGAAAACTCACAAAATGAATCATTTGACAAGCAGTTACTGACTTTTTGATCTCTGCTACTGAATTTCCAAACAAATAGTTGGTAGTGTGCCAATAAGGCCGACATTCAGGGAAGGTTAGGAAACGACAACATGAGAAAACGGCCCTCTCACCTCCATAACTCTCCTCGATATTTCGTAATAAGTTTGTTTATTAGTATTCACAACCATGCCTTACAATAGTAATTTACAATAATAATTATTGTGGCATTGTTTGTCCCCAATTTGCAATCCCACGTCAACTGTGAGCGCCAATTACAAACAAAGTATGTATAAATTGCATTGGACTTACCTGACTTTCCCCTGCAAGCACATAAATATTAGTAAAATAACGGGTTTATCATTTGATACTCTACCGTTGCAGTTGGAAACTCATCATTACGTACAATAATTTTGTTCATTACCGTTTTCTGTGGTTTTATTCAAATATTGGTAGTATAGAATCTATACTACGTCGCCTAAGAACCAGCTTCGCATAACTCAGTTTTCGTCATTTTACAGGAGAGCAAAAAACTGATTACCAGAAAGTCCCGCTGGAAACCTCCAATTTTTAGGTCATCCCTGCACTTTAAAATCACTATTAAACACAAAGATACATGGATTTGGTCAATCCAACTTTTCCCTAGAAAAATGGTTGAGTTATGCCATGCTGGCGTAATTTTTGGTGTACTTATGTGGTGCTGTTCGTCGTTGACTGCTTTGATTTCTGTACATTGACAACACCCTGGAGTTATACCTAATGAGTAAACAAATTTTGTTTTCCGCAATTTTATTGGTAAATAAACTTGAATAAACTTTTTCACTTCACAAAGCGGAACATGCATGCTTCAGGAACTGCTAACTGACTATTCATATTTTCAAACATAACTCAAAATATTTCTTACGTATTTAAAATCACAATACACTCAATCTTTTCATTCACTTTCAATTAGATTCTCTTCTCTCTGCTAATCTCTATTTATCATTGGTTTCAATCACAGCTCCGCCAAAAATTATACCTAAGTAAAGTAGGTCTCTTTTTAAAAACTACATACCTTTAAAAAAAAAAAAAAAAAACTTTAAAAACTACTACCTACCACTTTTAATCACACGTCTGTTCAAACTTTTAGTATAAAGTTAGTAAGCAGGTAGGTACTTATACAAAGTATTTTTACGTTTAAGTTTTTAGATAAATGAGATCAACTATCCATTTTCAATTTTAAATATTTGGCACCTTCAAATTTTTCTTTTCCCGTCCGACTGTTTTTCACAGTTTTTCTGTAGCTGATTTCAGCGTGGGGCAATTCGTCGTAGAGAGCGTGACATTCTCGAGGAATAAGGCTCTTTAGGCGCGTACGGTTTCCCCCTCAATCGCTTCAGCATTGATTCCTCTTTTGCCCATATTTTGGGATCAGGTATGGGTTGCCTGGTCCTCTTCCGTGGAGGCAATGTGTTAACACAATAATTATTATTGGACCCACTTTGCGAATCAATTGGTTCAGTCTCAATGGTTTCCGAATTCAAATCATAGACGTTCGTCGGTCTTCCATCCGTTGAAGGGATGACGGCCGAAGTCCATCCGGCCAAGTCCATTCGACTCTTGTCGGCCTCATGTGGCTCAGAGAGTTGGCATTTTCAGATTCATTGAAACGGATGGTGTCGCCAAAGAGATCGCCAGGGCTGATTTCGTACCAGTCACGACTTGGTGACGCAGTGAAGGGTTCAAAATGGGTCGAATCTAACTGAAGTGAAGACTGGGCATCCAGCTGGGAAGTGGAGTCGACAGTTTTGACAGTTGTGTCAATGATTGTTATGGACTCCCAGTTAGTTAACTCAGAGCTCTGAAAGAAAATGAAGGGCAATGGATTATTCCTGTAAAATTTACTACTACAAAATTACAAAACATTTAATGTTTCGTGAAAAGGAGAAAACGAAGCAAAGAAAAGATTTAATTCAGCACAGCATAACTCAAAAATCACAAGAGTCAGCATGGCATAACTAAACTGAAAATAATGCGTGATTTCCGATCGTCAATTTCTAAGTGATTATGTCTCTTTACTCCAAAAATTATTACCACAATTTCAAGACTGATCTTCCTTTCACGAAATCAATCAAAATGTAGTTGCCATGACAACAAAATACCGATTAACAAAGCAAAACGTACCTCACAGTTGCGATCAGGGGAGCGATCCACGTTGAAACAGATGAGTTATGTGATGCTGTTGCTACTTTTCAGTAATGCGATGCTGACTAAATCGCATATAACGACGCTCCTCGTGGTCGAAGCCAGAAACTGACACTTTCATTGAATCGGGCGCGAAATTTGGAATAAGAAAGGCCTGAAATCTCATTTTGGGTTAAAGTTGAGTTATGCGATGCTGGTTCTTAGCCGACGATCTATTAGATCTGATGGTATCAATCCTTGAAGGAAAAACATTCGATTAGATTGCAAACGGAAGTTTCATTCACGAAAAAATAATCTCGTAGAAGACATTAGCTGACAAACTTCATAGGTTCCACTTGCTTGAAAGAGAAACAATCGATTATTGCAAACGGAAATTTTATTCGCGAAAAAAAAAAAAAAAAAAAAAACGCGGAAGACTATCGTTGGCAATGACAATGAAAATTTATTTCAGCCGAACAGGTAGTGTGGGATATTGACGTCTAGATTCATATCGAAGTGATACCTAATTTCCATAATGTAGATATGTATCCATCAATCGATTGTTAATAGTGGTTGTAGTTTTCGCACTTCTCCTTGCTTTGTATTAGGGATAGGTTTCCACCAACAAATGATCATAATGTAATCGAACTATTTCTTCTGTATTAATCGATCTACCGATTAATTGGGGCCTTAAAAATCGATTTTTTTTTTTTTTTTTAAAGGTAGGGGGATGTTGGATACAATAGGTTTGCTCTTGGTGCGTGAATGTGAGGTGATAGGTTTGTTCCAGATTTGACGGAATGTTAACTGAAATCGCCGGAGACATGTGCAGTTTAGAAACTGCTGTTCCAGGTCGATCGTAAGTTGGACGGAAACCGATAGCTCGAGTATGTGCGGTTGGGTTCTGTCGACAGCTGTCCAACTTCTGTCGACAGACGCAGTCAGACCTGGAACAAACCTAATAAACCAGATTTCCAACACACATCGTGTGTCTCATTTCGTCCTCGAATCCTCGTACACTACAAATATAAGATTATCGGCTATGTCGGGTTCTCTGTTCTCTTAGAATGACCAGCTCCAGAAAAAGCCATTCTGAGTTCAGAACTAATTGTACGTTCAACCACCTCAAGTCACTCTGGGCTGTAGATGAGCTTAGTTGCTCGAAACCGGTCCCCACGCTATAATTGTTTACCTGAATAAACAATTTAGTATTCAGCAGAGGAGTCGTTCTCTCTCCCTAACCAAACTCATTGGATTAGACCTCTGCACCATCGGCAAACAACCACTCTATTCTGAGTTTAGAAACTGCTGTTCCAGGTCGCTCGTAGGTTGACAGCAGATGGACGGAAACCGACACCTCGAATGAGTGTGATTGGGAGCTGTCGACAGCTGTCCAACTTCTGTCGACAGACTCCGTCAGACCTGGAACAAACCTAATATAACATGGGGTTTTGGTTGGTCAAAGCTAGGTAGTAGGTAGAGACTCTCTACTAGAGACTAGGTAATTGATCTCAAGAATAACATCAAGCGTCAGCTCTTTGATTCGGTAAATAATCGATTATTACGAATAGTCGATACCCATCGCTACTTTTGATGCACTTCTTCAGACGTTTATCTTTCGGAACCTACTTTGGGAATGAAATTGGTTTACCTGAAACCTCCCTTTAACTTGAGGGAGCTCCTCCTTGAGGTATTTCTTGACACCAATATCGTGACGAAAGCTTACTTTGTATTAAAATGGAAGGGGTGGGCTAGTTTGTAAAATGATATAGCGCCTATACAACGAATAACCGTCCTTCAATTTTTCAACTACATTTCATGTTGCAGAAAGACTCCTATCGTCGGCATAACGTCCTTGGGACTCGATCACACTCTAATCCTCGGTGAAACCATCGAGAAAATCGCTTGGGAAAAGGCCGGAATAATAAAGCCCGGCTCGAGAGCTTTTACAGTACCAACTCACCCGTACAGCGCTATGGTGGTGTTGAAAGAGCGCGCCAAAGAAAAAGGGGTGAGTATTCGAGTTCTGCTTATTACATGATTTATTTGCCAGAATGTTAAACATAAATACCATCAATTTAGGTGGAGCTACGGGTAGTGCCCGACATGGAATCTTACAACGTGGATTCTTCCAAATGGCAGTTCACAAAACGGTTGAACGCCTCTCTAGCTGTACAACTGGCTCGTTCATGGATGGATTTTCGGCACAATATACCTCAAAGTAGGGATTGTTTTTATTTGAAGTGTTTTGTAGAATCAATGAATCTGTAACGAGCGATATCCTTGATTGTGGTTTTCATTGTTTAGACGGTATGCGAACACAAATTGACGACACGACTCTCAAAGGTATTGAACAGTGCAACTGGATGGGAAGATTCCAGATAATTGATAGTGGTCACCATCGGTTCTACTTGGACGGAGCCCACACGGAAGAAAGCACCCAACTTTGTGCCAGTTGGTTCAACACTACGGTGCCCAAGTAAGCTCGAGATGGAACTTGTGAGGATCGTGACTTTCAAATGAATAATTTGTAAATATCTCTGAGTAATGCATATGAAAAGTTACACAAAACTGGTATGACTGATTGTAAGGGTTATTACATCAAATTCGACTTTAGGGTGGGAGTGACTCTCATTTACTAATATGTACTTAATACTTAATGAACGTACTTTGAAATCGCCGCCACCAAAAAAAAAGTCTTGGATTCCTTCTCCTTCCGTCCGTCTTGACCTGCGTCAGATTCAATGGTCCGCGTTGTAGATTGTAGATTGAAGAGTGATGCTCAGGAAGGGGGCCTAAGGGCTTATTGTGCTTTGCCTGAGCGCCTTGGTTCTAGTCCAAGAACTCTATTCCCCTGGTTTTTAGATTCTTGACTGGGTAATCGCGCGGGAATGTCCTCATGGGGGTTTGTTCCCTAAAGGCCGCTTTACACGCTACGACAAATAAAATTTATTTCAATGATTTATCGTTCAGATGCGATCGTTGCGATTTATCGGAACGTGTAAATGGGACATCGTAGCGATTTATTGGAGTTGGAGTTGGGTTGGAACTCCCAACCCAACTCCAACTCCAATAAATCGCTACGACTTGGAAGGTTGATGCCAGCCGGCATCAATTTATCGGAATCGTAGCGACTTGTTTGAACGTGTAAACGGTCCCTCCAACTAATCGCTACGATTTCCACCTAATCACTGGGTCTTGCCACTGTCCTATTTACGCATCTGAACGATAAATCGTTACGATTTGTCGTAGCGTGTAAAGCGGCCTTAAGGAGGGCAGATCTGCGGTGTATGAGTGTGGGGATTCTTCAATGGTGGTGGATTCTTCATCCTCCTCACACAGCCTGCATAAGGTTGATGATTTTGTGATCCCTTTGAGATTCAAGTGAAATCGCAGGGGTGCAAAGCCGGTTATCAAGCCTACCAACCGCTTGAGTAACATCAGTGTTCTGGTGTTGGGTTTCGCCACCACGCTTACTGTGTGCGTGACCTTCGAGGAGTTGCCATCTTTTGGCGGTTTGTAATGATATCCACCTGAGATTTGTTGGGGTTGCACTCAATTGAACCAAAAATCGACTGTCCATTGCCGATCTGTACTGTTGGTACATTCTCTTTCCCACATTCAATTCATCAATTTCAACAATCGAGTCTGGCCCTCCAATTTGATCAATTCTGATTTTTAGCCAGAAGCTCTCAAACCTCACAAAAGCAAGCTCGGAGATGGTTGCCGTTAGTGTTTATTCACTTTACCCGAAACAACTCGTGGGTGGAACTGTAGTTTTCCCCCTATGAAGATTCTTCAATGTAAAACTATAGTTCTGGCGCATTTTTCTCAAACGTAACTTCACTCGTTTCACCCAACTACAGGTAAAATCACATTAATTCTCGTGCTCTTCGAAAAACAATAAATTGATTAAGCTCTTGTTGAAAACCGGGCAGAGCTATGCGACACGTTAAATCCAACGTCTTGGAGGCAAGTGGTGCAAGAAGGCCGATTCTTGTTAACTTTCAGGGCAGTCAATCTGGTTGTTCAACAGCATGAAGAGTAACATCAGCCTCACCTGCTGTGACACGCCTGCTTCACCAACCTTCGAACCAAATATGTTCCGCTGTTGTTAGTCTTTCATTTTGTTTCTTAGCTTGTTTTTATTTCTTTTTAAACCTAAATTCCGCCATATTCCTCGATGTTCATCTTCTGCTTTTTAAATCGTTTCAGAAATAGCAAACGGATATTGGTCTTCAATACAACACAAGGCAGAAGTCCGAACAAACTCCTGAAGGCTTTCCTGAATAGTAACATCAACATTGCCCTCTTTTGTTCCAACGTTCTCAGCTCAGAAACAAGGAAAATTCCCCAAGGTAGTAATTTGGTGGGACAAAGGTCTGAGGACCGGTCTTCTTTATCTCTGGCTTTTATTATACGACTTCATTAAATTTTGAGTTTGTTTACAGATATCATCAATCGAAGGGTGACTGCGACGGAGGTTGTTTCGGTAACGAAGAGCAACATGGAGGCTTGGCGGAGTTTGGGCGGCGAAGGAGAAGAGAAAAGTTTGGGGTTCGGCACTGTGGAAGAGACGTTCGATTTTATCAACAGTATTGATGACCCGTGCCACGTTTTGATCACCGGGTCCATCCATTTGGTCGGCGCTGCGCTCACTCTACTACAGGAAGAGTCGAGATGATCGAGTCAGACGAAGGTTAGGGATGCGATGTACCTGCTAGTATTACCATGGACTGTTCAGGTTGCGGTCAATGAGGGCCTGCCAGTTTAGGTTTAGTAATTTTGACTCCCTTTGCGACAGCATGACAATGACAAACTACATACAACAGGAAATAGGCTCACTCCACAGAGTATTATTCTCTTCATTCTGCCAAATTAACAGGTCCTTCCAATAGGCCACCTTTAGAGACGGTTTGTTGGCAGCACTGAGTACTTATCAATTTTGCCAAAATACACGTGCGTATTTCTTCAGCGCAGGAAGTGATCCGTCAGACGGGGCCCTGAGTGATGGAACGGGCAGCAGGTACTTACGACACACAGTGGTCCAAAATCGAAAAAAAACGTGAACTTAATTCAATTTCTTCAAAATTAATACTTCTTTTGGCCCAAAAACTGTTCATGTGGTAACTTAATCAGACATGGTATCTTGTAAAATCAAACCATTTGAACGGTAGTTTTGGTTCTAGGAGTAATTCTCGTATGGGTTTGGTAAACCCTTTTTTCACCTTGGCGAAAATGGAAGCTTTAAGAAGTTCTACTGCTGCTCATTATTGAAAAGAGGCTTTTAAGGAATAATGACGCTCAGACGTGAAACAATCCATTTCCTCAGAAATGCATTATCTAACAAAATTAATACCGAGAATAATTTACATCGTTGTTACATCCACACGATTAACTTCTCTCTGAGCCCTGAAGAACAAAATATTTTCGAAAGCTCGGCGAAAGAGTGGACATTTTCGTATGACCCTAATCCCGATACAACTGACGAGTTACTACTTTTGGGTCGATCTTCACAATGAACTACAAAACCATCGATTGCTCCAACTTTCCGATTTTTCTATTTTCCAAAACATCGATTAAAAATTGAAAAGCAAAAAACAGTTCCCTGCCACATCAGCCCCCGCTGTAAGGATTTTCAGCTCGACTGGATACACCACCCAAAATACTGCAACCTGCTATAGACAAATGGACAAGCGTTTTCAAAAATCCAGACCTCGCTCTCCGCACAAGAGACGTGCAAAGTCGACAAACAAATCGAAATATAAACATTTTTTGTACTTGTACCTACCAACATTTTGATTTTTTTTAATATATTTTTTATCTAGGCTCAGTAGAACCTGTTTTATTTCGTAACGCATTTTTGTGAAATATACTTCTTACACCTCAGCCTGGAATGAATTCATAACGCAACTTTTGTGACACCTTTATATTTTTTTACCTCGCTTATTGTTATGACCGAGGATCAAACCAATGAAACAGAATGTGTTTTTCGGTCCCTACCTAATTCCACCGATGGCAGGGATGTGAAGGGGGCAGAGAAGCAGGTATGCTTGGACCTCTCTGAGGATGGGAAGGACCCTCTAAGATCTTCGGCCGCTCGGTCATACTTTCCATGTTTCTCATTGGCAGCCCTCTGGGCAACTTGCGGGCTACTCCCGGGAAAGAAGAGAGGCAGCTTTAGCATTTACGATGCGATTATCAAAAAACGCTGGCCTCCCACCTTCCCAGACACCGTTTATATGAATGTCGGCCACCAGAGCAGTATGCCCGCCGGTACCATCTCATGACTGGTTCAATGGTCGCGCCACCCCAAGCCCTAACCACCACATCTCGCCATGTAACGGCGTTTAACGTTTAACGAGACCCCTTTGAGTCCATTGTTGCTCTAACTGCATTCTCTGGATGAGACCCTCAGCCACCTCTGAGAGATGCCTCTCTTCTCGGATTTTTTCATCTCTCAGTGACCTGGCTACTTGGGTTTTATGACCTTTGAACCTCTATTCAATAATTGATTTTTTAAAAATAATTTCTTCTTACCCAACGTTTCTGTTACAGAAATAGATTTGTGACGGGGTCAATATTATTAAATTTTATCCTACTCAAAATTTGACATTATCTGTTTCAATATGAAAACCGCAGGGAAAGAAGGGGGAATGTCGGAGTTTTCCCATTTTGAGAAAACTGAAATTTCAAGTTCTACGCATTTCCATCCTCATGACCGGCTGGGTCGTTTTATTTTTCCTCATCTAACGATATTACCGAAGGAGAAATTAATTAATGAACATCCACGATTTGTAAATAATTTTATTGAAAAAATAAAATTCACCTAATTATTTTTCCCATTTTATAGATTTTTTTTTTTTTTTTTTAACCGTCATCTCAGGCCGATTAACTGATTTACAACACAATAAATAGGTACATTCGGAAACCAGGTGTCCTAGGCTACAAACCAGGAGAGGTAGAAAGACTAAAGAAACTACAGGGATAACAATACTTTATTTTAAGAAGTGAAAAGATGTACATATGGTACAGAAGGACTAACAATGGTCAACTAGACGTGATCCCTAATGTTCATCTTCATAACCATCAGGGAGAGCATTGACGTGCGGGTTGTGGAAAAAGGAGTGGTTTCCGTCTCCCCAGGGAAATTTCTGAAAAAAAAAAAAACAAGCTATTAGCAAAGTCAAGATAGATTAAGTAAGGGGGGTCATGACCCTGTCTAAGCTCCCATTAGCCTCCTAAGTCAAAAGACAGCACAGTCCTGAATGAAATTAGTTGTACTGGCGGCTGGACTCATCGAAAAGATCCAAATTTTTGTAAATGTTACATCATATTCAGATTCAGCGCCCTTCGACACCCGCCCCACAAATCAAGGGGCTGGCTCCATATTGATACAACTGAGTTCATCGAGTTATCGAGGCATCCGGTTCGTGAACCACACCTAACCTCAGTCCCAAGAATTTATTTACGGCAGCTAGATCAAACATCAACTACATCTAGTCCTCGGCCAGACGACGATGTCTCCATTACGAACTCAAACAACAGGTTCGTGAGAAAGACCTCACTCACCGGCGGACTTAGAAATACCATCTTTATCATCATCCGACGACACAACAATCCTCACCTTTCCTCGGAGGCGCATGTGGTCGTACTTGACGAACGGCACACGCTCTTCATGGGCATTCTCAATATGGGCAAGGTAGGCGTTGACCATGCACACACCGACAGCAGGAAGGCCAACAAATAAGCTTATGTTCTTCCAAAACTTATAGCCACCTGAAAAAAAAATTACATTAGACTGAAAGTAAATGAAGAGGTGATTGGCAAAAACCCTGCACTGAAAGCCATGCAACTTCTACGTCCTCGGCTGAAAATTTCCTCAAGTTATTAATCGCAATGATTACCTTCCCTGCTCTCCTCAACTATAGCCTGAACACCAGAAACAACCCTTTGATAAGGGAGTTTGTTTCTCACCGTGTTGAACAAATTCATCGTTCAAGAATCAACTTTAGGACGAAGGAAAAATAGTTGTTGTTTTGTAACCATCCACAAAATTTGTCACCTGATTACCATCAGGGAATTAGCGGGGTAGGAGCCTATTTGAGCAAATAAAACCAACAAGAAGCCCGATAACAATTTTGCAGCCAAATCGTTTCATCGAAAAATGAACGAAGAATATTCCACGCCCGTGTATTTAATTTTCCCTCTAGTTGAAGGACTGCACGATTCTTATATCGTAGTGCAGCACTCCAATAATAATGGGATCCCTGAACATTTCATATTAGAAATTTAAGGGATTTTTACTCGAAAAATATTTGCTGAAATAGCCCATTTTTAAGGTGTAGGTATATTTTAAAATCAAATTTCAATAAAAAGTAAGTAGTAAATGCGAAAAAGAAAATTAAAAATACAGCAAAAGAAACGGCCAAGACTTAAAAAAAGCAAAGCTTTTTTTCACCTACCTTTTTAAAATTAATGCACTAATTTTAAAAAGTTACGGCCAAGAGATAAATCTTAAATTTAATATGTTTTGCTCCCTGAATCACTAAACCTCAACTACATACAATGTATGTAGTTGAGGTGTAGTGATATCAGAGTATGTCATACTCTGATATCATCGCAAGAGCAGCAAACCCCTCAGTAGGTACTGGGCCAGAGGATTTTTTACCAAACTGGTTCTACTGTTCAACTTTTTTTACTAGTTCATTGGGGCCTGCAGGCTCGGACACCAATCCAGTGGATTGAATCCACCAAAGGCTCCGAATACCCATACGTTAATAGTAATAATTCATAATATTATGATGACAAGGGATATTATCCCGTTTAATCTCGTACCCAGAGTACCTACCTACTGATAACTGACGTTACTACATGCAGTACCTCAAACCCAATTCAAGTCACAATGAACAATGCACGTCTACCTGCTCAAACTTATATTACACCATGCACATTAAACGAATAAATTTTATTCACGGATAAGTTTAGGTAAGTAGATAAAATTGAAACACCCGTAGAGGGGTGGTGTTCCAACAGTGCATCGAAATTTTCACTTCCTACAACTCATTCCCGGGAAAAATTGGTTTACACAATAAATATTTACCTCCATGTCCTCCTGCTGTAGCTGAAGCAGATTCAATTTCTTTCCTCAATATAGAGGCAGAGGAAATTCCTCTCCTCAGAGCACCCAAACTCGACGAGGCAGCCATCATCTGTGGAAAATTTCGATCCAGCCGAAGCCAACACGATCGTGAACAGCAGAGGATTTTTTTCGTGGAGTAGCGCTCGTAAAGTTGTCAAAAAAATTGATTGTATTTTTTAACACAATTTATCGAGGCTAATAAAATACCCTTTATAATCAAGCTCTTCTGTTTTTTTTTTTTTTTTTTTTTGTTTTTTTTTTCAAATACATACATCAGGGCTGCCAGATCCAAGGGAGGTCAACCAGCCCAAAGGCTCACAACGTCACAAGAAGATTCCAAAAATGAAATGTCCGTCCGACGTCCAGGCCGGTTTGGGCAGTAGGTCATTGTTTGTAAGTCTAAAATTTTGTTGAAATACTCGGTTTCCACGTAGTTGTACTCGCAAGGTTTTCATCCTAATTGCCCAAACCAGAGGGGCTCAGTGGGGCTAAAAGGGGAGATTTATGGGCCATGGGGTCGAGTTAGGTGTCATTAAATGTTAGAAAATTTTTCTAACCCGTTTTTCTTTTACATAGAATTCATTTTTAGGGATCCCAGAATGATCCAATTTCACCATGGGTATCTATGGGGCTTTCGTGGGGCCACAAATGGGGCTTTAAAACGATGCTAGGAAGTCGAATGAGGTATCGTTTTTTAAGTAATTTAGGTCGCGTAATCCAAGTTTGAGTGTCCCTCTTTTGTCTGAACAATGTACGTACAGGAAATGTTGTTTTTCAATTTTTTTGTTTATTTTTCTTGGAACAACATTATACGTAAACTTAGGCATCTTGAAACTCCAAGATGTCGAGATTCCAAAACGGGAGGGGTTTTTTAAAGGGTTTCGGCTATAGGGTCGAGTGTGGTGTCGTTTTCGAAGTATTTTTGGACGCATAGTCCATTTTTAATAATCCAAGGTTTAATTAAATGAAGTGAAAAACGCTACAAATTGTGTTTTCTCTTCTTGACACTGTCACGTGTTGACACACAACCAACAATGTTATTTAATAAAGTTTAATCGTAACATTGTTGGTTGCCAAATTTTATCTAAAATTCTGTTATTTAATATCAAAGGCCGATCGTACGTAAAGGGGCCAACAAACAACAAGGGTATACTAGTAATATATAGTAACTATACTTAACTAGACGTTACCTGTTTCTCTCCTCCCAGTACCTAGTTTAATCTGTGTCCCAGTGGGAGGTTCCCACCCGCCAAAACGCTTCCAAACCGCCGGAACGCCGCGACTTTCCGTCTGTATTTGGCAGCACTGGTATGCCTATCAGTAAACAGCTGACAGGTATAAGCCAACAGCTGATACGACTAGCTGAAAAGGTCAAGTTGAATCATCCAAGTATTTTTGTTGTGGGTCCGGGACATGCGAATTAGCGTAAACAACACTGATTTGATTGATCTTATCAGTCAATAAAATCTTAAGTTTGGCGAATTTTTAAATTAAATCCTCTCGAGTAGAGAAATATCATTATTGAAGAACAGTCAAGGAAAAGGATGATCGTTGTGTGCAGTGATTGCGGCCAACATTCGCTTTAGTCGAGTAAATCCGCAAGATGTATCATGTTCGGAATCGGTGAACTATTACTTGCATGTTTCCTCATTTACTGTTCCATCACCAGGTATGTCAAAAGGTCGTCATCAATATTAGAAATAAGGTGTAATTCGGACAATAAAGTAAACCTGATGAGACTGTCAAATTTTACACAAATTTGATGACTGCAGACCGGGTTTACTAGAAGCGGACCTGTGAATGTCCCGATGTTCTTCGTACGCAAATCAAGTTGAATACAATCAACTTTGATTTTTGCTGAAGCTAATAATCAATTTGTCATTAAAACTGCCTCATCCTGAAGTTGGGAAATCTTGAAGGAACGATGTAGATTTTTAAAACGTTTTATAACTTTTACAACTATATACTAGTACTTGAGTACATTTAGTAATTTCCTTTGCTTGGTTAACTTTATTGAGGCTCACAATGTGTCTCATGTCATGATGTGTACATATGCTATGATGTGCGCACTAACACTAAGTCATTTACCAGAAACTGATGCTATCTGATAACTCTAATAAGAGAGATTCCCCTTCCGGAACATGCGTGGGAGTAATTTTTAATGATTCAATCCGACCTAACGTACAGAAATCCTTCATTATAAGCGCCATGCGCATGCGCATGACTACAACTTCATAGTAAGTTGGAAACAAAGTAATGGCAGTGCCATTATGGCACTAAGAAACGAGCATTAAATTTTTCGGTTTATCTTGTCGACTCGCTGATTTATCGTTCACTCTTGAACTTTCAAACGTGAATATCTCAAAACTTCATTTTTGCAGATACGTCCCTTTGTCATTTTGCCGACGATATATCAAAATAATATTATCATGTATTATTAAACAATTATTTAAAAAAACAAATGTTTCTGCTGCTTCAGAATCTTCCCACAGTTCATAAAATGGATAATAAAACGCTGTTACCGCATAGACGCCAGAATCGGGAGGATAGGGATCCCCTACTTGACGCTTCACGACGTCCAACTCAATGCCAACGGATATACTGTGGTAAGCGTTCCTTGGGCTGGTACACCCAAGTAGAACTGAGGTGGGAAAGTGATTTCAGTTGACGCTGAAAATTGGTAGACACTCGTTTAGAGCTCTCATTTACCCCCATCATTGCAGGAAATAGACCTCATATGGTTTCGGAGCAGCTTTTTGAGCAGCGAGGTGACCAAATTGGTCAGCGTCATTGTTCAAGACATGAGGATCAACCGGGACTTGAGTTCGAGCTCTGGGCAATTCAAGTGGGAACCTCCACACTCGGTGGATGACACTAAAATCCCACCGTTGATCATAACATTGGCCCAGGTATGCCATTGGAGTTACATTGAAATCCCTTGTTCTGAAAAGCTTGTTAAAGTGTTTTGGAGCAATGTTTTGGTAAACTCCCAGCGATAGCGTCTCCTGCCTCACCTTGTACATCCTGACCTCCTTCTCTGTTCTAGTTCGTATCATTGCGGATAATGAAAGTCACTTTGGCGATCTTGAGCCCGAAAACTGTAATGCACAGCACATTGTCCGACGTCAACGTCGACGCTTCTGTAGTTCACAGCGCCAGATCTCTTCTGGTTAGCGCCGACCTGGGCACCCTCAACATCCGGTTGTTCTCTCCCAACGATCCCAAACTGTCTTTGAGCGTGTCAGCCTCCCTCACAGCCGAAGCAACGATCGTTGCCACCACTCCACTAACCATTCAGGTACTCCACGCCTTAGATGGGCTGGTTTTTAATTTGAATTAATTGGGTCATGATGTGTATAATTTTATTGTAGTATTTTCATCGGCGTTGTAAGAGTGGAATCAGTAATTCGGGATGTGTAAAAATTAAGTCTAGATTAAATCAGTTCTTATTAAAATTCTCGTTTATATATTTTTAGAACGTTGACATCGCTTTTGAAAGCATCAAAACCGTCATTGGAGAAAATGTTATGTCTCTGCGGGAAAGAATCAAACGTTCGAAAAAGACCTCGAAGCCTGTTACGCCCTTTGACTACAAGCTGCTCATCAACCGAATATCTCCTATCATACCGAAGGTGGCGTTTTGTTGACGGTCATTGTCTTAAATCTATTTAGACTTGTCATACCTGTTGACGATTTTTGTTGTTCCAGAAATTTTCTCTTAGTTTCCAATCGTGTGCCCTGACGGACGTTCTGGAGAATGATATAGCGTCCCTGAAGAAATTCTACGTTGGAACTACTTTTATTACCCGTGCGATACCTGTTTGTAAGTGAGATCTGGCTTTGGATTCCATTCCCTTTATTATTAGGACGAATTTGGACATATTATGTACTTGACTTCATAAAAGGTCTGTCAACGTCTTTTACTGGACAGGGACAAGTCAAAAAACTCCTAATAAAGTTGCAGTGAAGCTGGGAATGAATAATATTCACCGTGAAGGTGCAGTTCCCTACTTCTCAGGAGACCAAAAAAACTACTTCACGTTCAGGAGCCCATCTTATGACATAAGATTTATTTACATTTACATTGTGTAAAGTTATGCCCTACCCCACATTCGGGAGCTAGTGATGGGCATTATTGCTATTTATGTAAGGTAAGGTGGGGGAAGTGCAAAAACGGGGCAAGTGCGTAAGTGGGGTAAAATCGCTACTTAGAACAATTTCCCCTGAATTTCATCAAATGGCTCTGTTTGAAACTATAAGCCTGACATTACTTATGACATGTCAACGCAAATGGTAACGTGGCAGGAGGTTATGAAGTCACATTGTGCCATTTCACTCAGCTGCCAAGTTCAGTGCTCCGTTTGTATCGTGTTCCATATTTCAAAATGAGTATTTTCAGGTTTTTGAAAGGTTGTTTAGAAGTTCAGTAGTTGTACTTCACTCCTATATTTGAAACTCGGCGTCATCTTTTTCTGTAAGTAAGTTGGGCCCTACCATGCACTTACCCCACTGGGTTTTCAAGAAGGGACATGTGCACGGTGATTATCAAGTTTGAGGTTGACACCTCTTGTAAAGACTGAATTTAATTTATTAATGTTTAGAACAGATTTATCAACGTTTATTGGTATTTATTGATGTTTTCAATTTTTGCCCACATTTTCCAGGTCTTGATGATATGTAAAAGTTGTTAATTCTGTGAGTTTTGTCCAATTTTAAATGTTCAAATTGCTAAGGATCAATAAGAGATTTCCTTTTTTGCACTTGCCCTGGTAAAACCAGGATAATCGTTCCACAGATTAAGCAGGCCAGCTACGTGCTTACCCCATTTGGAGCAAGTGCGTAAGTCTGATTCGGACAGCTATTTTGGTCATAATCCTCACAATTGACAAGGCTTTGAAAAATCAATCGTACCTCCATTCAGAGGCAAAAATAAAAATTGGCGTAGCCTCAATGGCTGATTTTTGTTGTTTTATCGAAGTTGAATTTAACAAACTATACCAAGCACTTCCCACACCTTACCTTATTTAGTTAGTTTTTTTTTTTTTTTTTTTTTTTTGGCAAGTTTTTCAGCTGAACTTTGGCAGTATTGACTTTTCGTTCCAGATGCTGTGTTGTCTCGGTTGATTTTCTCGAATTTCTCTCACTCAAAAAACTGAAATCTCTGGAAATTACTGAAACCTGTTCTGAAAAGTCAGTAACTGAAGAACTGTTCTTCTTTTTCATCTTCTCTTTGGTCAGATATTTATTTCAAAACGTATCATGTTCATATTCGATTATTGGATCAAAAACCGTACATTAGGGGGAGGGAGATTTCCCTAAACATCTGTTCCTATAAAAGAATCGATTAAGACAACATTAGACGCCTGAGTATCGATTCGAAAAATCAGTAAATCCTTCACTATTCTTAGTTAGAACTCCCTGCCCTTACATTTTCTGCCCTTCAGAATCCCTTCACGCCCAAATGAGCCAGAATAACATCCTCTTCTTCGTTTCAGGCGGAATCAACGGCACCGGCAGTATCAGCTTACATGTGAACGAACTCATCATGAAAACGGCCGCCAGTGAGCGCTATTTTGAGCTAAATCAGCTGACCTGGGATGCGAATGTATGTTCGCTGTGACGTTTGACAATTTTGCTGCTCCGTATCATGTGTATTAATTCGAGTAAAATGACTTTTTCAGCTGGTGGAAAAAGTTGGTATCAGTACGAAGATAGCGCTTCGAGATCTCAACTTCCTCTACGATTACACATCAATGGACTGGATGTTGTCATTTATTCCTCCTAAGGTAACGTAGTTCACGATCTATGGAAATTTCATATATCAGATAAACACCATCAGGACGACCTTTCCAGGAAATCAAGTATAAATATGTCGCAAAAATGCCTTACGAAAATGTCAATATTTAATATTACAGGAGTACATAAAATCTACATAAAAACATTTCAGGAGTACATTTAGTAATTACAGGAGTACATAAAATCTACTGTACTTATATAATTTTTTTTAAAGATTCCTCAAGAGTGCGAGGTCTTGGGATTTTTTTTTTTCGTTTCACCCTCGAGTTTTAATGATTAATTAGTGATATAGATTATTAATAGTTCGTTATAATTCCAATGAATGAAACTACTTTTTCCCTTAGAATGAAGGCAAATCCTCAGTGCGTCAATTCTCCTGGCCATCAGTCCACGTACAATCGAAAATTGAGATGTTCAACGTGTCGTCGACCTTGAAGCTTCCCAACCTCACTCCTGCCGCTCTTGGTTTCTCAAGCTTGAAATTCTATTATGACTCCAGCCACAGTCCGATCGGAGGTAAACGTTGTTCTTTCAACCGTCAAGTCAAATCCCCCCCGCTCCCTCCCCATCATTGACGTTGTTCTGCGGGTTTCAGGTGACGTCTACGAAGTGTTAACTGAGAGTTTGTGGTGTCAGTTGAACAAAGTTTGGAGCGCAGAGAGTTTGAGAAAGGAACACAGTTGGGGGACTGCTCTGTTTTTGAAGGTTCTTCTCGTCAAAGGGAATCGGTCTCGGTTGCACGCCATGGTGGACACACTCCGTCTAGAATGGAGCCCTCCATTTTGCGATCTGCTCCGTCCACTTTTAGGGTACCTCCTTTGAAAAGCAATACTTTATTAATGCAACCACCTATACGTCACGAGTTTATTTTCTTTTCAGGAAAGTTCGTGCCTTGTCAAGCTCTCTAAGCAAAACCAAAGGGAATCTTGCTCAAAAGTTTAACGTCAACGTCTCCTTCACGAATACGAATTTATTCTTTTTGCTTAACAAGGACAGCAACAGAAGTATGTAAATCTTCTGCCAGAAAAAAATCTATGAAATGACACCATACATAAACCCAATTCATGCCTTTTTGTTGATTCAGTTTGCCTTATGATGAGGATCGACACTGGCGGTCTCGACTGCAACCTTCCATCACGCACAAGTGTGGAAGCTGACGGGATCAAACTTGCTTCCATTTCCCCTACCACCAACTCCCATCCCTGCCTTCGTTCTCAAGACGTCAAGGTACGACTTGTACATTATGAATTACGTCCAACTACCAACCTTAATTACCAACTTAATTTTATCTCGTTCAGGGTTGGTGCACGAGTTTGGACTCACTGAGGTTCGACAGCGCTAAATCTCAAAACTCCAATTCCAATTCCGTGACGATTAAAATAACTCGGAACATACAGTTCGTTTGGAATCCCAATCTTCATTTGAAATTTCGCGAAATGGTCATTCATTTCAAGGACTTTTTCAAAGACATTAGTAATTGTAAGTGAAGAATTGACTTTGCGTGAATCGTTTTCTTTAATGTCACTTTATTTACACTGTTTTGGTTCTGGTTGATTGGAATATTTCGTCTTTTAGCTCCGTCCAATGTGAAACCTCACGAGTCCACCACCAGGTGGTTAGTTAACTTGAAAGGGCTGGTCAAACTATCCATCAAGACGCCTCATCATTCCTTGACTGTAACGACAGGTATAGTTAACATGTTTCACTGTATCCGAACCGCAGTTTGAATGTCTGTTGCTATTTTTGGAAATGTTCGTTCTCGCAGACGACTTCAGCTTCAGCCGATCAGGTTCGGATTGCTCGTGGTCAACGACTCTTGTGAAATGCGCTGTTGACAACGCTGACATATTCATAGTGGAAGCCCTTCACTTCGCTGTTCTCCACGATCACCCTTTAGTTCGATTGGAACGGGCCAACAATGAAGATTTTGTCCTCCCTTGGAACCGAACTTGGTAAGCGTTTGTGGGCTCTCACGTATTCCTACTGCCTCCATTTTGTGGTGGTTCGCCTTCCTTCCTTCATGCCATGGAAATTTAGTGCTATAGAAGATTGTTCTTGGCGTGAATGTCGTAGAAAGCACCGGAACAAATCCGTCCATGTCGTTTTGGGATTTTCGAAAATGTCACACAACTTCAAAGCCTTGAACTTCATTGTTTGACACTCCCTACTTTGGATGTTGGGAGTGTACAAAATGTGTTCCTAATTGATTTGAGGTTCATCATTGATTGTGATGTGTGGGTGGTGGAATGATTCGAGCATCATAACTAGGATTACGCCGCCATTGTTTGGAGGAAGAGGAAGGGAGTGCACGAATATCCCTGTCCAGGGCATAACACAATGTGTCGTGATCTGCTGGCCTGGAAGGTGATGTTGGAGCATGGTTTGCGAGCTCCACGTTGGCACGAACTGTCGTGCTTATGTGCTCGGAAGGGTGTTGAGGGGAATCTGACATCAAAATTGAATTGTCAATATTGATGTCGTTTCTCCCGAGCCCACAGTTTTACTTGGAATCAACTGACTGGCTTCCACAACGAACTGTCGTCAATGGAGGCCTGGACAGCTGACCCAGACTTACAAAGGTCTGACCTCCCAGCTACTACAGACGAAGTGTCGTCAATAGTGGCCTGGGCAACGGACCCGCGCGAATTAAGTGGTCTCGCTGACCACTTAGGCGAAGTGTCGGGTGGGTGTTGAGGGGAATCTGACATCAAAATTGAATTGTCAATATTGATGTCGTTTCTCCCGAGCCCACAGTTTTACTTGGAATCAACTGACTGGCTTCCACAACGAACTGTCGTCAATGGAGGCCTGGACAGCTGACCCAGACTTACAAAGGTCTGACCTCCCAGCTACTACAGACGAAGTGTCGTCAATAGTGGCCTGGGCAACGGACCCGCGCGAATTAAGTGGTCTCGCTGACCACTTAGGCGAAGTGTCGCCAAAGGATGCCCGGTCCTCGGGGCCAACCAAAAATGCACTGCGATTAATCATAATAATTGCGCAATTATTGCGAATTAGACGGTCAGTGAATGATAGTAGGCAGCCAGATTGTGGACGGTCTGGGGCTTGTGCGGTGAGGCCGCTCCGGAGAAGCGGGACCACCCAATCTCGCCGTCGACTGCAGCGCTTCCGTTGACCCATCTTGGGACCCCTTATGGCAGACTGGCGAATTTAATGTATAGTGGGGCCCTGAGCTCCCACATTCGTGACCTGATTGGTTTACACCAAAATTTTATCTGTAAAAGTTGTAGGAGATTTTATGCTCTACAAGATTGTCTAAGAGCAGAAATTTCGTAGAACGCACCATAACAGAGTTGTCGAACAAAAATCTGCTCTTTAACAGGCAAACCAAACCAAACGTTGGCATTTCTTTGAAGCCCTGTACCGTGTGACCTCATGGGTATATAAGAAGATGTGAATAGTGGAAATTGAAGGAAAATTAATGCTCTACAAGATTGTCTTCGGGTGTGAATGTCGTAGAAATCATTAGAACAGAGTTATCGTGAAAGTGAGAACAGTTTGACCCACCGTTTTGAACCGTCGTTTTGGGATTTTCAAACTTTTGACCCTTCGTGGTTTGATGGATTTGCGCCAAAATGTTAGAAGTGAAATTTGTTCAAAATGGCATCAAGATGATATTTTTGAATTTTGAACGGCTTTTTACTTCTTGGACTCGTTCCGAATTGAAGTCGATTACAATCATTCTTGTGAATAAACGCACGTTTTCCTTCTCAGGCACATCACCATGAAAAGTGGGAAAGCCGTATTCCCGTACGAACATAACTTTTCGTCAGCTATTCAGGGCGACCTCATCACCGTCGTCAAGTGGCTGAAACGTTTGCACAAGAACCCCAACAGCGCTCCTCCAACGCTCCCACCAGATTTGTTCATTAAAGTAAGCGATAATGCCAGAATTGGTATAGTCAGTTTATTCGCTGGGGTGATATTTCATGGCTTCATTTCAGATCAAAGAGTTTGTGTTCGAAATGAGCGACGACCCTTTCGAAGTCAAACTTCGAGATAATTATGAGCTCATGGAAGACGAATATAAGGAAAATATCAAACGTCAAAGGATGTTGGACGAAAAGGTATGGCAATTCATCAAAAGTGCAACCTGGATCCTTCACGTCCTCACCAATCGACTGTTTCAGGTTAGTGAAATGTGTAAGACGCATCTGCTGATGCCTGCTGGGAAAGTGGAGGAGCTTTACGGCAAACTGAAAGTGATGAGCTCGCACATCTACATCAAGAGGTCCCGCGTACTGAAAGAGCAAGGAGTGAGAACTCGGCTGTTCGCCTGGACCATATCCGACCTTCAAGTCCTGGCTTTGTGCGACCCGTCTATTTACGGGCCTGAAAACGTCGTCAACAATATGACTCAGATCGACCCTGATTCGTGAGTTGGATTGATTCTTCATGAAAATCACCGTAGGAAAAAAAAAAAAAAAAAAATCATAAATTGTGGAATATGGTGGATTCCTCTGGAATCGAATTTTATTTTTATTCAACATTTTGAACAACGAATTCCGATCATCGAGATGGTTTTACAAGCTTAAAAGTTATTCATTCAAGCGTTGACATAGTGACGAGCCGGCTTCCAAAGGGAGAAGACACCCCTCTGCCACCCAGAGATGGGCGTATTCATATTCATGAATATGAATGTATTCACAAGCCGCAGATTTGTGAATATGAATATGAATACCGGTATGAATATGAATACCGTTATTCATATTCATGAATAACCGATTATTCACAGTTTTATTTGTGAATAACTGATTATTCACAGATTTATTTATGAATAACCGGTTATTCACATGTTTATTTATGAATAACGCGTTATTCACGGTTTCATTCATGAATAACTCATTATTCACGTTTTTATTCACAAACAACCACCAATTTTGAACCCACCCCACAAGCTTTTATTCCATTTTTCCCTAGAAAGTATTCATTTTTCACAATCAAAAAAATTTTTTTGATTACATTTAATGTAAATTTACTGTAAATACAACCTTAAACATTGTTTATCAAAATTTTTAAAAAATTTGAAAATTAAATAAAAAAATGAATAAAAAATAAATAAATAAATAAAAAATACAAAATAAAAATTAAAAGAAATAATAAAATAAAAATAAAATAAATAAATAATATAATATAAAAAACGCTGCAAATTTTACACAAGGGTTTATTATTCTTTGATATAGGTTAGTTGCGCAAAAATTTTTTGTTTCCAAAAAAAATTTTGGATTTTTTTTTTCAAAAAAATTTTTTTTGGATTTTTTTTCAAAAAAATTGTTTTTTCAAAAATTCTTTATTCTTTACTCGAAAAATATTTAACCTCCTGGGATCCTACAAAAATCCCATTTTTAGCCCCATGAAAGCCCTATAGATCGCAACCGTGAAATCGGATCGCTGCGGGCCAGGCCGTTTTGGGCAGTAGGAATTTTTTTTTAAATCTGAAATTTTGGCAAAATACTTGGTTTACCATCTAGTTGTGCCCGCAAGGTTTTCAGTCCGATCGCCCAAACCCGTGGGGCGCTATGGGGCTATAATGGGGCTACGGGTGGGGTTTTTGAAGGCTGTGGGGTATGGGATCGAGTTAGGTGTCGTTTTCGAAGTATTTTTGGTCGTAGAATCCATTTTTGGGGGTCCCGGAACGATCCGATTTCACTGTCGCGATCTATAGGGCTTTCATGGGGCTAAAAATGGGATTTTTGAAGGATCCCAGGAGGTTAAATATTTTTCGATTAAAGAATAATTCGAATTCAAGAATTTTTGAAAAAAAAAAAAAAATCCAAAAAAAATTTTTTTGAAAAAAAAAATCCAAAAATTTTTCTTCCCAACTTTTTTTTTTGGAAACAAAAAATTTTTGCGCAACTAACCTATATCAAAGAATAATAAACCCTTGTGTAAAATTTGCAGCGTTTTTTATATTATATTATTTATTTATTTTATTTTTATTTTATTATTTCTTTTTAATTTTTATTTTGTATTTTTTTATTTTTTTATTTTTTTTTATTCATTTTTTATTTAATTTTCAAATTTTTTTAGAATTTTGATAAGCAATGTTTAAGGTTGTATTTACAGTAAAT
Organism: Pilophorus perplexus; assembly: GCA_955831195.1. NCBI lineage: Eukaryota > Metazoa > Arthropoda > Insecta > Hemiptera > Miridae > Pilophorus > Pilophorus perplexus. The sequence continues at coordinate 22,452,741 of OY037016.1, forward strand.
TTACATTAAATGTAATCAAAAAAATTTTTTTGATTGTGAAAAATGAATATTTTCTAGGGAAAAATGGAATAAAAGCTTGTGGGGTGGGTTCAAAATTGGTGGTTGTTTGTGAATGAAACCGTGAATAACGCGTTATTCATAAATAAACATGTGAATAACCGGTTATTCATAAATAAATCTGTGAATAATCGGTTATTCACAAATAAAACTGTGAATAATCGGTTATTCATGAATATGAATATGAATAACGGTATTCATATTCATACCGGTATTCATATTCATATTCACAAATCTGCGGCTTGTGAATGCATTCATATTCATATTCATGAATATGAATACGTCCATCTCTGCTGCCACCCATCTGAACATTGTTCAGTGAACAACTAAAATTGCCTTTTGCAGCCCTTGGCCGGCGGAAGGACTGGAATTCAGCACTCTTTGGTGTCGAAGCGTCGCAATAAACTGCAAAGCTCTCAAGTTCCTCCTGAGAGATTTCCCTCAGCCTTGGCTGGACGTTGGGGAAATGCAAGTTTGGGGCAAAGTCGTCGGTGCTGAACAAGAACCCAGTCGAAGAGGTTGAAAGTCATGCTTCGTATTAGTAGAATCGCAGGAATAAACTAATGACTTCATTGATTGTAAATTAATTTTCAAATTTCAGCAAAAAGAGAAGTGAAACTCGAACTCGGTGATAATTGGGGTGAAATTCAGCTTGAAAGGAGCATGACTTCACTGAAGTTCTATCACGATCTCAACATGGAAATTGAACACTTCAGCTACGCTTTTGGTCCTTGTTGGGAGCCAGTTATTGCTCAGTGCAATTTAAGTATGTAACTAGCTAATTTCATTTCTCTACTCTTTGAGAAAATTCCAATCTACTAATTGGTTTCGTGTTTTAAGGTTTTGAGAAAATAATAAGAGCTTCGTTGGACCCCAGCCCTCCACTTCCACTTTGGGACAAGTTACGGTTACTTTTGCATGGTCGCGTCACGATGGTAGTTCGCCAGTTGACGGTGCTGCTCCACGCGTCTTTGGATCCGTACAACAAGACGGAGGAAATGGAAATCACGTGGTCCTCAGTAGTTCTTGATTGGACAAACGGTTAGGAGTAGTATAAAATAAGTTGATGTAGCGTGACTGAGGATAACTAATGATAATGTCTTGTGTTTGCGATTTCAGCCAAAGTGGTTTTCAAAGGGGATTTGAACATATTTGTACGGACTGCCTCAAAGTATGACGACTGCCGTCTTCTCCACCTGCCTAATCTTCGTTTAAGCATCAAATTGTCGTGGGTGTGCCTCGGAGACCCAAACGACCACCATTCAGTCATGCCGTGCGCTCCGGATAAGCTTCCGGATTATTCGAGCAATCAAGTGAGATTTCGTCGTACGACGAAGCGGAAGCTTTGTTTTAATTTTCGGCAATCGTCAAATTTCTGTTTCTGGAATATTTCCACGGGGATTTAATTTCCAAACTCCCTTTACTTACTACCTGCGTACAATGAGCTCTTTCTATGATTTTTTAAAGTTATTTTGCCTGGGAAGTGTTTTCAGCCCTATCGCTGTGGGGCTCAGGTTTTTGACCGTAGGGTCGAGTAAGGTGTCGTTATTGAACTATTTCTGGACGTAAAATCCATTTTCGGGGGTCCTAGAACCATTCGATTTCACCGTTGGGATCTAAGGGGCTACAAATGGGGCTTTTGAAGGATGCCGGGAAACCTTCCCCTCGGGTTTCGTCAAAATCCCACACCTCGTTGTGACGAGTTGATTTAATTTGGGTCATATTTTCAGGGATGTGTTGCGATAGACCTCTTTGGTTCTGTACAGTTTCGTCCTTTTTTTTCTTCATTGTTACATACGTATCATTGGATTTGATTCTAATATGCGATCTTTTAGGTGCACGACTCCTTCAGAGCATTCCGCTCCCAAAACCTGAATATATGTTTGGCGTTGGAAACCAAACAACCCAACCCCGGCAGCAACAGTGGCAGTTTCAACGCACTGAACGCTAATAGTGAGCGAGAACTGACTGGATGCCCTGTGGCGCTTTTATACGGCAGCACTCTCCGGTAGAAGCTCAATCCACGAACTCGCAATCAGTTTCTTCGTTCTTTACTCTCATCTATTATACTACTGTATACTTACAGGTGGTTTGAGAATCTGAAACTAATTTTATCTGGCGTGACGAGGCCAACTAAAAGAGGAAAAGTCTTCAAAAACTTGCGACCCCGTAAACTTCCTCTCAGCCGACATTATAAGAAAGTTAATCTCAACCTGTCACTCCACACATTCCAAATTCATTATTGGATGTCGTTCGCCATGCACAGGGGGTTTGAGCTTACTGGAGAAAGCATCGCCTTCAGTTCAGGTACGCGCTCTTCGTCAGTCAATCGTTCTGTAAAAACCGAATTCAGCGTGAAATATAATTTCAGAACACCATTTGTCTCTTGTACCAATAAATGACGGTCTGATTCACCGTCAACGTGCTGAATGGAGCGTCGTGTATATGACGTGTGAACTGGGAAATGCTGAAATCTGGCTGAGGAGCGCACTTCCCGGAAATGAACCTGCTGACGTACGTCGGAGAAACTCTTGTTTTGTTTTTCTCTTTGCTCTTCCGAGTCACTCCATTTAATTTTCTCAATTTTCACAGAAAGTGTCAATGAGACCTCCCGTGGAGAAATGTTATTTCTTGAGTGTGGGGAAAGTGTCGTACGGCCGGGAAGGGAGTGCTGTTATAATCGACACCACCGGCACGCCCATCCACCGGCTCGTCGTGTACGGTCTAAAGGGAGCTTGGACCACCAGTAACAGAGATGTCGTGTTCGCCCTCTTCGACACTTTCATAAAAACTAAGGTAAGGATTTAGAAAAAGAAAAAATATTGTTAAAAAAAAAAAAAAATTCTTTGCTATGTTTAAACAACAATAATTAATCATTAATTTTTCATTATGTTCAGCAACTCAAGAAAAATCTCTCGACTGAAGCGCTCAAAGGTTTCAGAGGAGATAACAGCTCTTCTTTGAAACCTCCAGTTCATACGACTGAACCGCAGGCCACTCCTTTGACAAATGCTGCTGCCATCACGGTATGTAAAGTGGCATACAACTCACGCAGTAACGTTTAATCGGGAATTTATTTATTTATATTTTTTCCTTTTTCAGGCCACACCCTCTCCGATGAGTAAGCTGCAGGGTGGACATGCTGCTACCATGTTACAGCAGCTAATTGCCGAAGCGGACACCAGAGCTGTGGTTTTTAGTGATGAGCCGACGACAGAATCCAACGAGCCGCAACTCCAGGGCCTGGCAGCCTGCAACCACGCTGATGACATCACTCACTTGAATTGGCTCAGTACGTTCACCGAGTCAGATTATATTTCCTGCTAGTGCCGCATTAAACGTCATTTTTGGGCCTTTTTTTTATGTTGACAGTTTGTCTGGTGAACAGTCAAGTCCTTCTGAAGGGGCCGGAAACGAAAGGTTACGTCATCATCAGCGCGGCCAAAGCCGAAATCAAACAGCGACTCCATCGGCCGGTATGGAAGGACCGAACGCTCGTCACGAAGACCACTTGGGTCGGCTCCCTCCAATCAATGCAGTACTATGCTACAGTCAGCGCTGGCGAAAATGATTCCCTCGACGGTGAGAACTATGTGCATAGATGCAGTGCTCGCAAGAGAAGCCACTTTCTTCAAACCGCAATCTCAAATAAGAGTGGAGCCTAAAGGACTGCCCATCACAAAAATGCCAGAGATCTACCTTTGTGGGAAGAGGAGGGCATTTGATGAATCCCGTTATGAGGGATGGTTTACTATAGTAGGCCAGTCATTATATACATGAGCTTGTGCAAAAGTTGGTGTAGTAAATTTTATTTTTGGTTCTTGGACGTAGGTAAAAAATGTCGGTAGAACTTAATAAGCAGAATAATAAGGCAACCTAAAAACCTAAAAATGTTGGCGTTTTTTTATTAGTTTTTCTTCGGTAATATCTACACGATGCTTCCTAGCGAAAATGTTACAATGTACTTGAGGAGCATTGATTTCTGCATCGAATGAGCACCATAACTTTATAACTCGGTCAAGTGGTATGGTCAAAAACCATGGTCGAAAAATGGCTTTTAATGTCTAGGTTGAAAACGGGTTCTCCGATAACCCTTAGAATGAAAGTTGTAGAGAACCTAATTCTGCGTTCAAGGAGTAGCAAAACTTGCAAATTCAATCAAGTACACTTCTCGAAATTTGCTTTCATACAAATTTCGGTTGATCCCACAACAATATTAGGTATTGTTTCAATCACAAGCTTCGCCGTAGAAGTTTTCATTTTTTTTAAATTGTTGTTATGGGTCTGAACAACAAATTATCAAAAATGGTAGCAAAATTTTATTGGGAGAACTTCTGGTGTCCGAAATACCTCGAGTTTTCCACCTATAACTCAAAACTTAAGCATCACAATGAAAAAGTTTCAATTACGAAGTTGTAGAGCATAAAATTCTGCGTCGAATGACCTCCTTACACATTAGAATCCGTTCAGCCGTTTAGCCACCATCAAGCGTCAAACGCCCAATCTGACACCACTCGGTAAGCGGAAAACCACGGTTTTTGGCTGTAGCTCAGAAAATATTCGCCCGATTCCAAATTTTTTTCTCGTGAAAGCTGATTAAAGCAAGAATATTTGGGAAAATACTAATTTAGTTCAAAATCGAGGAAGAGAGAATAATTTATTGCAATGAACTTTGGGAACTAGTTCGCCATTAATCGTTTAATTTATTTATTTTGAACCCGTCAAAACGTCCATTTATGGAAGGCAGAGCGGAGACCAAAGCCAAGCCTCGGGGGCACTAATGTTTCATACAGAACAATTATTGGCTTGGTGACAATAAACTCCGCGTGTGACGCTTGATGAATCCGAGTGCGCGCGCGCATTGTTTCATTCAAGACTGTTGATTTGTTCTACCTTCATGTAGATAACAGTAATGTATTATGTGGTTCTCCTTGCAGACAACATCATGTGGTTGAGTGTGGACAACATCAAAGAGAAAGACGATTGCGTTATAGCGGAATTGCCAGACGTGCCACAGCTAGTTGGTAGCGGTCAGTCCGTAGGTGGTGTCGTCAGTGAAACTGTCGGAGCCAGCAGTAAAAACCCTTCTCTTCAAGTAAGCCCCAACTAGATCGATTTGTTTACGCCAATATTTTACGGAGTAACTGAGCGATTTTGCCGCCTTTCAGCTCCAAAGGATCGTCTCCAGGTGTACGTGCGAATTTTTCTACGTGACGTACGGTGACAGCACGATGTCTCCGAGCAATCTAGCAGGGGTGCCAACTCCTCCTTGTGAGGATTCCACCTCGCTTTGGGAAAACCCTCAACCGCCAGTGGACGCTTTCACGCTGATGCATCACGATTTGGAAGTGTGTACCAATTCTCTCCAGGTGAGTCCCATCATAAGTTACTCACGTTTTGTGTTTTGTGGATTCGAAAAGTACTGTCTGATGTTATTGGTAGCAGGAATTGTCCGCAAATCTGAAATACTCGGTTCTCCCTCCTTGGTCCTGCTAGGCTGTCATCGCGATTGTGTCACTCCATGGGGCTCTATGCTGCTACTCTTAAGGGACTACAGATTGTTTTCTTGTTGTAGGGCCATGGGGTCAAGTGTTGTTTTTTTTCGAAACTATTTAGAAGTAGAATTGATTTACGGGGGTTGTGGACCTGGGCCATGTAATCAACTCCTGTCGAACGCAAAAAGTGAAAGGGATTCGATCGCCGCTAAAAGGTCAGTGCAATCTGCTCCAAGGGTTTCCCAGGCATGTCAAGATGGTCCCAGGCTTTCCAGACCGTTCCAAGGCTTGCCAGTATGGTGCCAAGCTGGATAGGGGTTTCCAAGGCTTGCCAAGATGGCCCTAAGCTTTCTAGACCCGTCCAAGGCTTGCAAAGTTGGTGCCAAGCTGGCTAAGGATTTCCCAGACTTGCAAAGTTGGGGCCAAGATGGTTCCAAGTTTTCCAGACCTGTCCAAGGCTTGCAAAGTTGTTGCTAAGATGACTAAGTGTTTCCATGGATTGCAAAGTTGGGGCCAAGCTGGCTAAGGATTTCCAAGGCTTGCCAAGATGGTCCCAAGCTTTCTATGGGTCTATAACGCTTGTCAGGGTGGCTCACTATCCACGCTTTCCAGACCTGTCTAAGGCTTGCAAAACTGGTCCCTACTTGGCTAAGGCTTTTTAAGGGCTTGTCGTCCTAAGTGCAATCCAAGGCTTGCTAAGTTGGTTCCAAACAATGGTCCTTCCAAACAAGGTAATTTTGTGCTCCACCACCATCTTTTGCCGTTTCCGAAAAAAGGAGTCGATTGCCGGGAGGGGATCACTATACCCTGCGCAGACCTGTCCGACCCCTCTACAGAGATGTTCAATAGTTAAGAATAATAAACCCATGCGTTGTACAATTAGCTGCTTTTTATAGCTTAGTAAATGCCATCATAATTCCCAGCTTATACCAACTTGGCTCGTTCTCTCAATTGCAGTACGCTATGCTCCTGGACATTGTGAATAACCTTCTTCTCTACGTGGAAAAGTCTCGGAAAGAGGCCTACGAACGGTTACAAAGGATGAGATTCCAGCTGCAGTTGCAGAGCGTGGAGGACCAAAAGAAGCCCATTCAGGAGGCTCAGACGAGAGTGAGAGCCCTTTTGTGCAAACTGAGACTTTTGGAAAAAGAGATGTACCTCGTTCAGAGGGCGTTGGGCGACGAACCGAACAGTCCACACCTCGAACAGCAAATGGACAGTCTCGAAAAACAGGTTCGCCGATTCACTCTTCCCGAAGGATATCAACAAGTTCCATTCGTCTCACCTAGTAAAGTTGATTTTTCAGGTGTACAACTGCAAAGAGCAATTGACCACTCAGAGTGAGGAGTTGGACACGATGCTTTCTTGTTACAAAGAGACTCAGTTGATGGGGCAAAAAATGGCGACGCTGCGTGGGGACAAGACTGTGAGCATCGTCAGAGCCAGCGAGATCTGCTTCAAACATGCCCAGTGGCGACTGACTGAGAACGACGGACAGCTTGGCATCGCCGACCTCATCTTGAGCAATTTCTTGTAAAGCTCCCTCTTTTTGTTTTTCGGGATAAATGGTTTAGCCTTCAAGATTTTAAAGTCAAACTGTGTTTACAGGTACACCAAGAACTCCAAGAGTGATGACTCGGTAGAGCACTTACTTGAGTTGGGTTACGTCCAAATGAGCAATCTCCTGCCCAATCAAACGTACACCAAAGTTCTCCAGCCCACGGAAATACACAACATGCCTGTTGACAGAAAAGTTCGTTCGCCTTCTCTTGTCACCGATGAAAACGATTCCCACCCTTAGCACTCACGTTCATTGCCATTTTCAGAAAGCGTTAAGAGTTTTTTGTCGAGAGAAGGCTCCAGTCGGGGGTATTTCAGTGAAAGAGCATTTCGAAATCAACGTAGTTCCCCTGACGATTGGTGAGATACTTGGAAATGTGCAGATTTATGTGCGGATCCTAATCTATCATTACACGCTGATTTTTTTTTTTTTTTTTTTTAATAGGTTTGACGAAAAAATTCTACAACAAAATGATCAAGTTTTGTTTTTCGGAGAGGGAAGCGGAAGACGAATCGGAGGATGGGGAAGGGTCGAAGAAGAAAGCCGTGTATTCCAGGGGGAAAGAAACCAATTTCTACGTCCCTATCGAAAGGAAAGACGACGTCGAAAAAATGAAGGTTAGTCTGTTCAATTCTCAATAGCCTCCAAAGGTGATCTTATGCCCTAATTTATCTTATTACACCGATTTTAATTTCATGTGTAATTTTTTTTTCTTTCACTCAGTTCATCCCTAATTGAACAATTATTTTCTAATTAAAGTTATTTTCTCGTCTCATCCAATTTTTCCTCCCCCAGGAGCGAGCTGAGAAAAACAAATTGTTCATTTACATCAAAATTCCCGAAGTTCCCGTTAGACTGAGCTACAAAGGGACCAAAGAGAAGAACATTGAGGACATAAGAGATTTCAGTTTGGTGATCCCAACTCTCGAATACCACAATGTGACGTGGACCTGGTTGGACTTGTTGCTGGCTATGAAGAGCGACAGCCGCCGGATCATTCTGCCTCAGGTGATTATTTCAATCGTAGTGATTTCGAGCGTTGTTTGGTTTCCTTTTCGACTTTTTTTGCTCCTCTACTTAAAACGTTTCAGGCCATCAAGCAAAAGCTGCAGATTAAAATCAGATCAGGAAACGAGGAGGGGGCGTCGCCTCAGGAAGAGGACAAAGCCAGAATGCTCTTTGGGAATCGCCACGCTGTAAGTTTGTAGTCCCAGATGACTAGAATGGTGTTGACTGGCGTCATTAGTTAAGAAAAGGGACTTTTTACGTGTTGGGGCACTACCCCGTACTCAGACCGGACTTTTTAGGACGACTATTGCTTCTGAGATGTGAGGAAGCTGTATTTAGACTCTCCCAGAAAGATATTCTGATCTCCAAAAATTTTAGGACTATTTTATGCCAGTTTTCTTGATTACACTGCTCTGCAAAAAAAAAAAAAAAAAAAAAAAAAAATCGATCTCATGCTTCAAGAGGTCTGATAGTGGTCCTGAGGGTTTTTGAGGGTGCTGAATCCGAATCCGAGGTCTTTTTTGCCCCTGGACGCAGAGGTTCCGTTGTACAGTACCCAAATGTTCAAAAAACTCTTAATTTCCAACTTCATTATTTTACAACGAGTAGATGCTATTCTTACAGGAAATTTAACGCTGAACACGCCCATATCGACAGCGAAGAAGTAAAACCGTCTAAGTTGAAAATTCCAAATTTTTCAGGAGACGAAAAAACCCGTATATAACGTTAGTCGCTACCTCAAATGACTCCAGGCTAGTTACAGTTCAATATGAAAACCTTAGAAATCTATCTAAGCCAAAAATTTGAAAATATTTGCGTAACTCAGGTTTTTATTCCCTAGTTTACAACTTGGGTGGTTTTGTCACGTATTATTTGACATCAACTTAGACGGTATTACACTTAAACCGGCTTTCCACATTCAGATTATGAGGTGATGAAACCGTCTAAGTTTTCAATCACCCCCAGAAAGATGAATAACACTGAACTCGAAAACACCCTAACGATATTTATGATAAGAACCGATAGAACTATTATAACCCTCGATATCGATATGAAAAGAATTTCATCGATAGAACTCGAAAATCTAGGGGAAACTCACCTTTTATCCTGGCAACGCGAACAGTTCATTCCCAAGTCCTCCAAATAAACAACATAGACGGTCTTAGATTCACGTTAGGGAGGTAACCAACTTAGACGGTTATAAAAACACTCATACAGAAGTAATGAGAGCTTGTGGAATCGTTTTGAAGGATCAAGACGATGCGCAAGGACACAATTTACCAGTATAGCTCAAAACCTTATTTTCGGCAAAAATTCAACTTAGACGGTTTTACTCCTTCACTGTCGATATGTATGTTGATGGGTCTAAAATGCTTCCTTCATGTGTTTTTTGCCGAAAAACTACCAAAAAACGTATATTATTTAATATCTCCGGTAACCAGTCCAGTGACCTTTCACTGTTAAAAATCCTGGCTTCTTTCAACTAATGAAAATTTTCCTTTTTCAGCCTGGCGACGGTAAAAGTTTGAAGAAAGGCATCTTCAAGTTTCAGAAGTAGTTCTCGGTTTGGATAGCGAAAATAGATCACTTCTTTATCCCTAGGTTGTTGTAAGTATCAACTAGGATTCATTCCAGTAGCGACAACTGTTCGGGTGGATTCAATTAAGAAGAACTCTTAAATTCAACGCTAAAGACATCCTAAGTGTACATTTGTACATAGAAGTCAATGAAATAGATTGGAAGTTAGATATTTTACTACATTCAACCTAATTTTTTATTGAGTGAAAAATGTAATGATGCGCATTAGAGTTGGGAGGGTTATGCCAAACTGGAAACGTTCTTGGAACGACGGTAGCAAACACGGAATGGGAGGGACTTGTGTTGCCAATCGTGCTACATTTTATAGCAGCTTAGCAAATTTTGGTGTTTTATACTGAAAAAATACAGGGACAGGGACCGAGCACAGGGCTGAAGAGAGCGCTATGGTGGCGAAGGTAGTCACCGGCTGGGTCACCAACTGTTAAATAATTAAATTGTTGGGATACCGAAATCCCAACATGACATAACTGCATTTCTCGAAAAAAATTTTATTGCGTTTCTTAAAGTTAAATTACGCGCCAAATCGAATGGCGGCGTCAGTTTTCCACTGGGTGCGCTAGTTTCACCGGAATCGACAAGTTGACCAACATGACATAAAGTGTTTTGAAATCCAACATGACACAACAGGTCAGTTTCGTCAGAAGAAGCATGGCGGCTCTGACGGAGGCTTGGTAAGTTTTCCTCTTTTCAAGCTATTATTTGGTGATGAATATTCAAATTTCTTTTTTAACCACCTAATTAGATACTTTCTGAATGATGATCCCTTATTTCTCTTTGGCCTGGAATGCCAGAATCAACGCAGTACACCCAGAAAGAGTGCACATGCAATGGTGCTATGTTGTAGGTAATGTGGGAGCATGTAATTATGCCAAGTTGAATGGACAGGAAATGAAACAGTTTTTTCGTTCTCCTGAACAGCTGCCAAAAACAATTATGTCATGTTGGGATTTCGGTATCGTTACGCGTATAAAATCACTACGAAGCACAATGCCGCGCCCTGATTGGGCAACATAATCATTTGGTTTACAGCAATTATCCACTTCTTCCTAGGCTGTTGTTTCCAAGGATTAGACAGACATCCCACCTCACAGCAGTTTTGGGCATGGGCTTGATTATAATTATTCACTAAATTTGAATAGTATGAGTAAAAATGGTAGATTAACCACTTTTGAAGGATTTAGAGTATGGGTCGATTGGGGTGTTGTTTTCACAGTATTTTTGGACGTAGAAAAACGTTTTTGGGATTCCAGACCCTTATGTAAAATTTGCAGCGTTTTATAACTCAGAATGTGTTTTTTCCGAGGATCTCACAGTCTGAAAATGTCCCTGTCCCCATCCCAGTCCCAAGCATACCTGCTTCTCTGCCCTCCTTTGCACGTTGCCTTCCCCCCTCAACCACCCCCTGCACTACACTCTCCGCCCACCTTCACGAGCCCTCACCCCCTCAACCGCACTCCTGCACCGCTGAAGTCACAAGTCATACACCCACAAATGTGAACACAAATGTCAGAATATCAGGATGATGGTGCGTTATTAGCCCTGTCATCAGCTACCCTGGTCCTTCGGTTAACAGCTTTGGTTTCTCGTTCTCACTCAGAATCAGTTTGAACTCGATGGAACTCATGACGACACAGTTAATACCTACTCGAGCACTGACCCCAGAAACGGGTTGCAATCGAGTCATCCAACATGGACTCCGTACAACTCGATCATGCACGTTATCATTAACAGTTCCTCTTCCCTGAACAAGTTACAGCTGGCGATGGTAATTTCCCTTCTCGAATACTGCAGCCGCAACCGGGCGTTCCCCTTCATATTTTCCTTTAACCAACTGTAAGTCGGTAAGTACCTTTTAGTGTACCTCACAGGCCGTCAATCTTAATTTGATCGTTATTCCTTCACTAGACTTTTTCAACGTCTAAGAAAACTATCGATAGTACAGTTGATATCAACCCAGCACTATCGGTGAGCTCATTACGATCATGAATACCCCTAATGAATCCCTAACCGAACGAAAACCAATGTCGTGCATTCTTATAAGTTCCTACTAAACGCGTATATATGTTGGGCATAGTTCTAATTTCGAGCTCGCGCACACGTTTGAAACTATGATCACAAATACTCTCGACCAGTTGGTTGCGATTTAGTCAAATCAACTATTATCTTGTAAGTGGATGGTTTAGAAATTTGTATTGTAATTGACTGAGTGAACAAACCGGTTGAATTTGAAATTTACTAAGTAGCCCTGCTGTAAATTATCAACCTAACAATTGTACGCATTAGTATTTTTCGGATTTGTTTTATTAATGAACCGACTTTTCGAAGTTGGAATTCGCAGGCTGTGCAATGTTTGTATGTCACTACGACAAAGAAAAGGTATTTTTCCGAAGTGTTTTCCACTATTGTAAAAGATTCATTTCGAGATTGCAATAAAGTTATTTATTTACACAGTGTAAATTTATTTGTACAACATTAACTACGCGGGAGGTGAGTACATTCAGTCGTCTCCGGGCCAAGACGTGGTGACTATGAGGCTTTTGTATTTGCGCTTCGCTCGCAGTCCGGTTACCAGAGTGTTGCTTTTGGGGAAGGCGGTGACTCCGTTGAAAAGCGTGTCTGTGTCTGAAAAAGGAAATCAATGTTTAGAGGTTGAAGGCGAATCTTGGACCCGAAATTATTCAAAAAAGATAAACAAGGAATGTTCGCCTGGTTAGGCGTAGATGGACGGAATTTAATGCTACAGGAATCAAGGAATAAAAAAATTCATCTGTAATTTGGCTTGCAGAAAATATGGTACCGTAGAATTAAAATGTTGCAGTTTTCTGAAAGGTTTTCGTAAATCAACATACAGGTTTTGCAACGTGGCTATAGATATAATATATCTCTAATATTATTCGTGAGACCAAGTCCAAGTCAACCAACTGATGGTGAATATTATGACATATCAGTGAGCTCCCTCTGTCGGGCTGCTCTCGCCCTAAAAAGGTAAGAGGCGAGCTACAATTTGTTCCCTTCGTCGCACACGTTACCTGGATGGAATCTGATGGGTTCGTATTGTATGTGCAAATTCGGCGGAAGGTCAGCGGATTTCATTTTGTCCAACGGCAGAGTCGCGTCGACTGGCGTCGTGTAAAACTCTTCCAAGTCGCCTGTAACCGTAGATTTACAACACTCGGTATCTACCAACACTAGGCTGCCAAATGAAACTTTTCATTCAATTTACCGTATGTGTTGACCCTGTGAAGAATCGAGTTGGGAACGCTGTGATTGAACTCTTCGAAGCAGCCGCTGAGAAGGTTGAATTTCAACTTGACGGGAATGACGTCATTGGGTCCAGTCGGTGACGAACCGACCACGGTGGAATACAATGATTCCAACTTTTCCGTCACATCAGCCGGTGGAGTGTAATCGTTGTAGCATCGAAGAAACCTGAAATATCGTATGAGTGGGGGTTATCGCACGAGGGGCCTCAGCTGAATTTGAGTGTATGTTTGACGAGTCGTTACCCTCGGGTTGCAATAGAGTCGCCAACACTTGACAGTTTCCTCGTTTCAGCAATAGGGACCTTCTCCTGTTTCTTGGGCTTCACTTTGTTCTGTTTAGACTTGTTTTGAGCTCTGTAGAACCGAGTCTGGACCTAAACAGACAATAGCCACATTGTAACGCCACGTACGTTGTTGTTGTGGTGGAATTTTGTAATGATGGGCGCCAGAATGCAAGTACTTTTCACCAAAACCAGTAACTCTCCCTATTTTGTCCCTCGAGGCACATCTGGCCGTTGCTGTTAACATACGGGAGGCCATCACCCAACACTTCATACTCTTCTGCTGTCCGAGCCGTTTTGGGCGGTAGGCATTTTTTTTAAATCGAAATTCTGACAAAATGCTCGCTTTACCACCTAGATGGGCCCGCATGGTTTTGAGCCCGATCGCCCAAACCCGTGGGGCTCTATACGGGAGGGTTTTTTGAAGGTTTTCGGCTATGGGGTCGAGTTGGACGGAGAATCCATTTTTTGGGGGCCCAAAACCATCGGATTGCAGTTGTGAATCAGAACCCACGTCTTATTCTGAACACCGGCCCCTTTTGAAACCCAGTATCAGAAATCCTCAGAAATTGGTAAGAATAGGTCGGTATTGTCATTCCGAGCAAAACTTTGCCATCATCGAAATGATTGGACACTAATATGACGAAAAAAGAAATGGGGAGGGGAAAATAGGTCAAAATTTGCACTATGTGGTATATTTAATAAACCATGTTTCTCACGTTGTCAGTGGACCCTGCCATCAGAGTACTGATATGTAAGCTTCTAAGCATAACCGTCACTGAACTGCGAGCAACCTTCTCTGAGGTACAGTTTTACTACGACCCACTAGGTAGATCTGCCTGCACCAAATCCCCCTTGGAAAAGGGCCCGAAATCGTCTAGAACTCATAATATCTAGCTGTGAAGTAGAAAGTGTTTGAAACAGGTGGCTTCACCCACGGGGGGCTGCTGCAGCAGGTTTCAGGAGTTTATGCATACTCCGACTCACAGCACCTCGACACAAAGCAGTGTCTCGTCCAAAAGTCGTCAAGGCTGGGTGGCTGACAGTTCTGAGGCCCAGTAAGCCAACAACAAATCCACTCCTCTTGGTCTGTCATCGTTGCCAGCACCTCTTGAACCTCTCAGAAGCAAAGTATACAACTGTCTCGGCTTCCTGTAAAATGGTCAGCGACGACCACAATGAATCGGCTCACACAGCCTGATGCAACCAGACCCTCCAAAATAACTGGCGGTGTTTCCTGGTAGCGGACTCGTATGTGGTCACAAAGTGGTTGTTTGCCGATGGTGCAGAGGTCTAATCCAATGAGTTGGTTAGGGAGAGAGAACGAATCCTCTGCTGGTCGTAGTAGTCAAGTGCAGTCAGCAAGGTGGTCCTCCTGGCATTCTGTCGTCTGGGTTTGTGCTCCACTGCGAGGGTCGATGAAATGCTGGGAATGGTTGACGGTCTTGTGCACAAATCCTCGCGAGTTGAGGTTGCTATAGCGTATAGATACGCCCGCCATTCATCGGAGAGGATTGTGGTACCGGGTTCAACGTCACGTTCGATGATGGAGAGCAAGGTTGCCCCGTCTCTTTTCGACGATGAAAAGCCCTCTCTCCAGGAGCCCATCGTGGCGGGAGCATGAGCCGACAACCAAAGTTGTACAAAACGAAGTCCAGAGCTGAAAGAAAAGTGCACAGGTGCGAAACGTCAGCACAGTCTACCGTTTGTCGGTTCAGGCCCGAGGTAGACTACATACGAAACCGCTACCAGCTTCCGTTCAGAAATGGCCTCACATGCAACGTCTTTCCAGAATACTTCCATTGACACCATTATCTGGAATATTCTTGCTGGCTAGACTCAACATTCGTTAGAGGACTCCCCCTTGCACTACCATCACAATGTGTCATTTAACATAGCCGAATACGACAGTGGCAACTTTCCACTATCGGTCAACCGTCAACACACTACAGTACTATTACAAGGTTGACACTATTTAACGTGTCCATAACGACCACTGATTGGGTCGTTTAATTGATACTTGAATGGGAACAGAGGGGCCCTCCTTCGCTCGGTCATTTAACGGATAAAACCAGTTAAACTCTGGACACCGGGTATTTGGAAGGTTCCTCACCCTCGTCGATACCGCTAATCGATAAGAAACACCTACACGAAATTCACCTCAACCACGCCTTCCCGTCAATGTCATTCGCTATTTTCACCATAAACTATTTTAATAAAACACCAAGATGATGGAAATGATTACCAAATATCCGGAGGCCAGCGGCGATGGAACAATGTTTTGATTTGATTTTGACAACACATGCTTTACGAGGGCAGCCATGTTTGGGAAGAACTCGGCAAGCGGAACACCGAAGGGTTTTCGTCGGGAGGTGGGGAGGTCCTCCGGTCAGTGCTTTCCGTTGGGGGTCGCAACTTTTGTAGTACGGATCAAACGCCGCGGAGAAGAACGAGCGCGCTGTAAGCCAAGGTCGGTTTGGCTTCAAAGCCTTCGCAATCGTCGGATGCGTGGCGAGGCTGGGAATAGTTGTGGAATTCAGGAGAGTAAATGGGTTTGATTAATAGCTACACATTTTAAATTAAATTTCAGTTAATTTAACATCACTCTATCCGTTTTGAAGAGCCTGAAGATGAAATTTGTCATAAAACCTTAAGCAGGGTTGAAAGGCGCAAGAAACCGAAGGGCGCGGGAACAAGTTTGCGTTTTTACCCCTGAAAAGAAATTGGTCGTTTTCTATGACACGGTAGCTTCTGGAGGGGGACGTTGATGCTTCATTTCAATCAAATCGACACAATAAAGGAGATAATTGAGGGGTTTGATTCAAAAAGGAACAATCCATTTTGGTAAAATGTGAGAAAAACGTGTTATTTTTATTATATTTTTAAATAATGATAAATACCTATTTTTGGTAAAAAGTGTAAATTAGTTCAACGTTTCTAATCATTTGAAAGGAGATTTCGGATTGATGCATATAAGGTAAGCTGGGGGAAGAGCCTGATATGGTTTAAGTTCAACTTCAACAAAACCTCAAAAATCAGCCGTTGGTGTTACGGGATACGTCTAATTCCCTTGTTTTTCGAAGTACGATTGATTTTTCTTAGCCATGTCAATTGTGAGGATTATGCCGAAATACCTGTCTGACTTACGCACTTGCCCCGTCAAATTGTGGTTTCACCAAGGCAAGTGCAAAAAAGGAAATCTCTCAATGATCCCATACCAGTTTGAAAATTTTAAAAGGGGAAAAACCTGTCAGAGTTATCAACTTAAAAAGTTAATAACTTTTAAGTTATCTGTAAAATAATGGATGTAGTACCGTTTGCTTGAAACAGCAAAACCTGTATGCAACCTGATACTGGTTATCCTATACCTATTATATATACCTGTTAAACTTTTTGAAACAATCCATTGTGCAGGATGTAGTTCCTTGTGAAATCAAAGCGGACATTCATTATGCTCAATCTTTCTAACCCGTAAGGCTCTGTGGGGCTGAAAAGGGGCTACACGAGGGATGCTTTTTTAATGTAGGGCAAGGGTGTGGTGTCACTTTAAGGTATTTGGCTTAGCGTGGCCCAATACTGTGGACTGGTCCAGTCCTGGACTTCCTCCAGGAGGTCGAATGAGGTGTCGTTTTCAAAGTAATTTTGGCCGTAGATCCATTTATCGGAGGTCCAGGATTAGTCCAGGGTTACAAATCGGCCTTTTGAAAGACTTGGGCGAGGGGGTCGAATGAAGAGTCGGTTATGGAGTAATTTTGGGTGCAGAATCTAATTTGGTGTCTCATATCTGTGGAGCGAAAAGGGGCTATCGTGGCTTCAGTAAAAGCCTCAGTAATAGGAGAGGTTTTCGAAAATTATCCAGCCATATGGTCGACTGGTGAGTCGTTTTCGAAATATTTTTGGACGCAATAGTAACCCCTACTATTGATATTTCATCTGGCCGTACATTTAACAGGCACGCAGATTTTTTTTTTTTTTTTTTTTATTGACCTAGAATTAATAATTAATTCTTTTTATTATTATTTTTTTTTTTTTTATTTTTTTTTTTTTTTTGTACTGAAAATTTGAAACCATTGACTGAAACAGGGCTTCTGAAACTTTTTGGCTTGGGGACCCCATTCACGGAACAGTATCAGATAGATTCTACTGCGGGCCCCTCAAGTATTTAGATTCAGATAAGTACATGTTATCGTCAATGTCACAAGCGGTCATGGACTGTGGCAAGATACAAACCCACAAGGTACCTCTAAAGCGGATTTTTAGCAAAGAAGAGGCCTATTTAATTATATGAGCGAAAAAACATTATTTTTCTGGAAGCAGCGAGGGCTTAAAGACCGATTTTCAGATAATTTATTATAGCAACCTACACAATGGTTACGATAAGAAATTATATCATGTTGTTATTTGCCAAAAACTAGTAAAACCCCAGTTTCACTAGATTTGGCAAATAGCAATAAAATGGCCTTTTTTCAGCGCGATCTAGCGGCCTTACTATTTTTCCAATTTTCAACTCTAGTACATATATGTGTGTAGTGCATATATGTATGCATTTTGTGGGATATTGTGTTTTCTTTAAATTTGCTAATAGTGTGTTCCCTCGAGGAAGGCAGCTTACACCACATGCTTAAAATTCTTGCCGTAAATGGTGTGGACTGAGGATGGATTCAACGAGTATCAACAATGATAATGGTTTTTAATTGTATTTATTCACTTGACGTTTATTTTTGTAAGAACGTATTAATTTTTCTCGAAGTTTGCTGCAGACCCCCGCGTGAGGGTTGGCGGACCCCCCAAGGGGAGGCCCTGGTGTAAAAGTTGCCGTTTTTTTTTTAACTTTGCACAAGCTGAAAACTAAAATTGTCTTCTCTGCCGTTTGTCTGCTGCTGGTTTCTTAAAAGCTCCTTGCCGTAATTTTGTTTCAACCTCCTGACTGTTTACTCATCCTCTGATGAGAAGAGCCGGTTATTCGTGCTTTCACTGTCAGATCTTTACAACTTGAGTGATAAAGCAATGTTGACTTCCAGGAGGCGTCGGGAATAGATGAGAGTATAAGCACCGCCTGAGATATTGTTCCACTGAGTTCCCTTCGATGATCACGTTTCGTTGGTTTAATATTTCTCAAGTGGAGAATTTTTAAGGTCCTCTAATGGTTATTATAATATTACACATTATAATGTGTTCCTCCTACATAACACACTTGTTTCCAGCTTGGTATACCGCACATTATAGGTTTCTCGCTTCTGGTACACACACGATCTGTTTCCTTCGCGTTGTTGCGAGCAGAGGGGCCGCGAGTTGTACCGGGAAACTTCACCCTTTTTCATTTGTAAATGTTGGGATGGTAGGCAGGATCGTTATTTGGCCAAAGCAACAAGGAATTTCTGGCGAGAGCCTCCTCCTCTTATCGCCCCCACCCGAGAAACACCCTGGAGGGCAAAGGACGAGCACAGCGGGGTCGGGCGGGATGGTCGTGATTTATTCAAGCTACAGAGCCAACCTGTCAAAATTTTAAATCAATAATCCGACCTCCGTATCGCAACCCTCTCCGGTGCTGGTTGGGGGCGGGATACGGCTGAAGGGCGGTCTCGGGCTCCTGGAAATCGATCCTTTCCTATCGATGGTAGCGCTGGCACGCGTCAACCACGTGAGAACCTTATCCACATACAGAGAGAAAAGAGGTGCCTAACAAGTACATTTACCACTCCTCCCGCTTGTACTAAAATCCAGAACATAGAGCAAAGAAAGTCCATGATAAAGAACACTTAAGTACCATACAGCGGCCTAATTGAATTAAACCACCTTAATAGCGCCGAATAGTTCATAAGAGGGGTCGTTTTTCTGTTAACTGCAACAAACATAGTTTGGCTTATTATTCTCAGAATATGTTTTCGGGATCAAAAATGTTGGCTAATCGCTCTAAATTTTGAATGCCTTCCACGTTCCTTATTTCGTGATGTGAAAATTCCAAAAATGAAATGTCCGTCCGGATCCAAGCAGTTTTGGGCTGAAGTAATGTTTTAAAGAATAAACTAGTACTTGCAAAGTTTTCCGCCTGATCGCTTTAACATGTGGGAGTTACAGGAGGGGATTTAGAAAGATTTAGGATAGAGGCTCTAGGATATAAGGCTTAGGATAGAGAGTCGAGTGGTGTGTTGTTTTCTACGTAATTTTTGACCTAGAATCATTTTATGGGGTCTCTATGGCTTCTACATCAGAGTCGGAATATTAGTTTAATATTTTTTTCTGAAAGAATTTCATAATTTGAAGCAATAGCAAAGATTTTTGGGCTCTTACGGTGTAATAAAAATTTCCAGGGCACTTACAAAAATTTCAACTTTGAATCTGGAGGGAAGATTGGGTCCCCCAGGGCGGGCTTTCTCATTGGCTGTTCATCAGCCATTGAAATGAAAGCCAGACGAAATGAATTGGAGAACTTCACGAGTTTTCCCCTCTTTGGACCCTCCTCGCCTCCTCCGGATCTTTAACAGTACAACTCTCCACTTCTCCAATCTCTTCGTAAGGTGCTGGGAAGTTCTTTTTTCATGGAAGAATTAGTTTGATTTTTGTCCATGTCAAAACATGGATATGTCTTTTGGTTGGGGATGATGTGTGAAAATTTTTTCCATGACCCCCAGCCAAAAGACATATCCATGTCAAAAAACAAAACAAAAACATCGACGTCAATGATGAAGCCATACAAGAGACCAGGATGACAGTTGTCTTGATGGTGTCCTTTTTAACGATGTTGGAGACCTAGCTGCAGTGCCACCCCGTCATCAGACCCTAGCAGGTCTTCAGCACACCGCCATCTCTGCCGAGTCCCCCTCACGCTCATGGAGGCTGTGCGCACAAAGGCAAATGACAAGCGTGCTCTTGACGATTCCTTGGTGCGCTTCCATTAGGTCATCTGGGGTGGCAGATAGATCTGTAATATTGTTGTAAAGTTTGTGGATAGATGTGGGAGTCCAACAAAATGGATTCTACCTAGGTACATCCAAAATTTCTCAAAAAGTGATACCTTGTTCGACTTCCTGGCATCCGTAAAAAGCCCCATGAAAGCCTCATAGATCCCCATGGTGAAATTGGATTTGGTGAGATTGGCTCGAGCCCATTCCTTGCCCTCCTCGCGCATACAATCTTTCGGATTTACGTTTCTCGCAAAACGAGTGCTCCATGCCGCACTCTGAATCCCTCACTCACCTCCTCCTCAGTTCTAACTCCTCTTGAGACCCTTCTGTTTGCGGACGACACTTCTGTCCTGACGAAAAACGCATCACGAAGGGTCTTTGAAAGAAATATCGGGGTGGTTCGCTAAAATTGGACTCTTTTAATGCAACGAAAACTGAGACTCTTAACTTTGGGTTGCGAGACTTGTCATCCTTGGTCGAAAATCCCACAAGCGTTGGATTTCATGGAGTATTGGTGAGTCCAAAACTGAACTGGAAGCATCACTGTGAGAATCTTGAATCTAGGTTAAATTCAATTGTTTTCCTTCTGCGTAGATTACAGGAGAAGCTACATAAAAACCCAGTCGTAGCAGCATTCCGTGCAGCTTTTATGAGTCGTCCAACTTATGCCATCCTCTGTTGGGCTCATACCGCGTCAGTTGGGGCAATTTTCGCATGCCAACGCAGGGCTGTACGAGTGTTCGCTGGACTGAAGTACCCAACAGAGTTGTAAGCCAGCGTTCATAAGATTAAAGATCTTCACCATTCCTGCAGTGAACTTACTCGAAGCTACGTGCGACGTTTTCTCCAACTTACACGAGTAGGTATCATACCTCCACTCGTGGGGACCCAATGTTGGTGGGCTCTCGTCTGTTCAACACTCTTCCCCAGGAGATACGAGAGCTCCGTAAAAAGTCTTTCCTCAGGATGGTGAAACTCAAGCTTATTAGGGTTGAGTTGTACATCTGGAGGAATTTATGGAAATTGACTTGGTTGTACTTTGAGTCTCTCGCACTTTTGTTCGGTCTGTATGCTGAGACCTCAAACTTGATGTGATTGTTTTTGCTTTTCCATTTGTACCTGCGATATGTTCATGTGCGGTTTTTTATTTTTATCTGTTTTTCGTTGCTGCTATTGTATTATGTATCTAAAACTATTGTTGTATTGTGAAATTCCAATGAGTTGGTTATGGAGAGAGAGGATTAGACCTCTGCACCATCAGAAAAACAACCACGTCGTTTTCAAAGTATTTGTGGGTCCCAAAACGATCCGATTTCACTGTGGCGATCTATAGGGCTTTCATGGGGCTACAAATGGGATATTTGAACGATCCTAGGAGGTAAAATATTTTGCGAGTAAAAAACAACAAATTTTTGAAAAAAAAAAATTGAAAAAAAAAATCCGAAAACAATTTTTCCTAATTTTTTTTTGTTTTTTTCATTGACACAGAATTAAATTTATGCACAAGCAACCTATATCAAAGAATAATAAACTCTTGTGTACAATTTGCAGCATTTTTCATAGCTAGGTATCCCTAAGGAGTTGCGACCGAAATTTACGACAGCAAACGTCAAATTTTTTAAATTCATCGCACCCTATGCTTTTAATGAATAGGTATTCATCTTGTTTCTCGTTCTGGGATCCCCGAAAATGGATTCTACGTCAAAAATGTTTTTGAATTCGTATTTAATACGACAAGATAACGACTGATAACGATACCTCACTCTACCCCATTGCCCATAACCCTCCCATAGCCCTTTTTTAACCCACAGTGCCCCATGGGTTTTACTTGTAAAACACGGGGTTGTCTCATGTCATGTATATCAGCTTGGAATATCCCGTAATCTCTAAAACAGAGATGGTAACCTAAAATAGAGCAATCATTGATGATGATCTGCTTTTTGTAATGCCCAACTTTTCAAATGAAGCGGCTAACGCGGGAAAGAGTGATCGCGGCCCAATAGTTCCGTTCGTTGCCGCCGAGTTGGAGCCGCAGCGCTACGGTCAACTCCTCGGAAGTTTCTCATTTCGCCACCTCACTACTGCTTACCACGTGATCAATATTGACCAATAGAATGCGCCGTAAGGGTGCGCTTCTTTCCCTCCGCCATTTTCCAGTCGCCATTGAAGGCTCGACCCGTCTGAATGGGATTTTGCCCAAACGAGTGGGTTTTCGGTAGTTGGTTTTTGGTACAGTTTTTATCATAAAAGTGGAAAAGTGGTCTCGCGGACGCGTCTCTAAAATGGATACAATATGACGACTTCAAGCAATCAAACCAACGGGGCCAGTTTGGAGGACTGTCACACCAATTTCTTTGCCCTGGTAAGCGCTCTGGCTTTCATAGGCTATTAGGTTTACTGTACCCTAGTTTTGTAATCTCGTCAAATAACTCAATCGCTCCATCGCCAAATCTGCTTTCTCCCTTTGCATGTTTCCGCCTCTCCCACTTGTCCCATCAAACACAAATTTCATTCATCATCCCTTGCGCAACAGATAAAACCGCGTATAATTTTTTCCCTATCATTTCCACATAGGCGTATGTGAAATCGACGGCGTAACATTTTCAACCCAACTCGCATTTCCTCGGTTGCCCAGAACGGGTTTTCCTTTCCAAAAATCACCTCGGCTCCTTTCAAATACTACAACTTTCCCCCAACAAAACACCCAATTTCGGCTTCGCAAACGCCTTGAAAATGTCCACAAGTAGCCTTGAGCCGCCGTATACGCTCGCGAAGGTTTTGACCATTGTTTTCTCTATTTGTCTCAAATTGTTGAGTTTTTCTCATCACGAAACAAGTAGCGTACAAATCTTGACGGTGTTTGACTTTTTTCACGCCGAGTTTTGCCTTTGAATCGATTGAGTTGTTATATAGGACAGTCAACAAGGCCATTCGGTTTTGGTCATTTCCACGACGTTATCACTTTTGTTTTTCAAGCTGTTTATACGCTATTCGATTATTTTGGGGGAAGCGTAAAATAGCTTTTGCGTGAAAAGGTTTTGTGTAGTTTTTCACTACATTGGGTAGGTTTTAGCGATGGTGTTCAGACGACCTTGTTGGGGGTCCCTACCACCTGCTTTCCTTGTACAGTTATGTTTCTTGGGCTGTTTCCGATTTGCTGTTGACGTTTTACCGATTGTAATCGGTTTCTGTTTCATTTTGCATCGCCGTCGGTGCGGGATTTGTAAACGCTTGGGGGAATTTCGTTCACTCACCTTGGCCTCCCCAGCTTGGGCTATTTTGGGTTTGTTGTACTGTTGATAACTCTATCAGCCTTTTGTTCGTTATTCCCTCTTCTCGTTTTCAAATCGTCCCGAATTTTTTGGGGAATGTCCTCCACCTAGGGGATTGAGGGGTGGTGAAGGGGATTGATTCACCCCCACCCTCCCCTTTTACCTTGTGTTTTCTCTCTTCTGGTTCCCCGGATTTCATCTCAAGTTGTGTGGAATTTCTCCTGCTTCTCGGACGTTCCCGATGCTGCGCTCTAGCGGGGCCTCTCCGTCAACTGTTTTCCCTATCAACCCCGTTCCGTTCTTGTCCGCAGCTTACAACATGACATCTCAAATCTCACATACCTATCTCGTTTTGAGTTATCATAAGCCTCACCTGACGCCATTCATTTTCAACTCATTAATTACACGACTAAATCTCTAACGTGTTTGTTTTAACTTTGTGGCTCATGCAGCATCCAAAATCTTATCTCACTGCGCCTTGTTTGAATAATTTTTAACTGAAAGTTGTCTTCAGTTCCGTTACTCTCATAATTTCTAAATTTATTATCCGAGTTCATTCGGGCAAATTTATTTACTCGTTGAGGTACAAGGAGGTATTTTATCAACGATAACGATGATTTTGTTAACTGTTGATAATTTTGACGTAATGGTTCCAAATTTGAAGTTGATTGAAAATCTTGCACGACCACTAATAAAAATGGAACTGGCTTCTCTGGCTCGGCTTTTTTCCTCGCGTAAAAATGGCATCAGAAACGACTCTTTTGCGAAAATCCTGTTTTAAGCCCAACCTGTAGCCCCAGAGAGCCTCAAGGTGTATTCTGGCCAGTCTGGGACCCCTTTAAAACGATAATCGCTGGAACCAACCGTGAAAACGACTGCTGATTAAATCAAATTTTGATCCTTTGGTCGTAGGTTTCAAAATTGCTTCGAAAACGATAACTCACTCAGACCTCACAACTCCAAAATACCCCCATTTCCGCCCTATCGAATCAGGGCTTTCCAAAGCTATCGAAATCTGCTTCACAAAGACATGAAAAGTGATTTTGAGAGTCGACGTAGCCAAAAAATCGACCGCTAATAATTTAAAGTTCTTTACCTACCGTATTTAATGCTTACTTTTGTAATTTTTATTAGTAATAATTATTATCATCATAAATAATTGATTACATTTAATATTTACTGAACGTTTTGTCTACGACCCAAATATGCTCGATAAAATGTCCAAGTTGCTCGAAAAAAATTATTTTATGCTTGATAGATAAGTCTGCTCAAAAATCCCATTATACGCTCAAACCCCCTTTTAACATTTTTTTTTTTACGTCTTGCGGGCTTGTAAATGGGGTTTTTGAATGACTTTGGGACAGGAGGTCGAATGAGGTGTCGTTTTCGAAGTAATTTTGGACGCAAAATCCAGCCATGAGGGTCTGGACGCCGTGCGAATTCACCGTGGGGACTAAAAAGAGGCTACAGGAATCATCAAAATTTGATGTCAAATCACATCTATCACTCGGGTACTATCCAGAAATGGCTAAAAAAAAGAGAGGTTGCAACATTTTTGCTAAATCTGCGCTTATGCAAACTCAATGATATTGATATGAACTAAAAATAACATTATTAATTAACTACATCGAGGTCAATTCTTACCTGAGATATTCAACAAATAAAAATTGACCGTCCCTCCTTGAAAAACATTTTTTCGGGGTTCCTGACCAACGTAACCACAACGGTTTTCATGAAAAATGGCTCAAATGGTAAAACGTGATAACAGGGCCATTTTTTATGATTTGGGCCTTCAAGGTCTATTTTGCATTTTTGTCGTTGGATTTCGGCCAGACGGCTTAACCGGATATGATCGATAGGGTACTTATTTGACGTAGAATTTTGTCCTCTTGTAACAAGTTCTATTTAACTTTTTCTGTCGGACGCTTCCTTCTGGGTAAAAATGGTCAACCACCAAAAGAAGTAAAAGAAAATAGCTGGTTTTGGGCTTCCAAAAGCCTTCCCACGATGGTGCCAACTCGAATTCCTCGCATTGAAGCGATCAAAACCGTTTGTAGCTTTCCGGTAGTTGACTATTTCCGTTTTTCCCATTTAACCATACTTCAATTCAAGGAGATTGCCTTTTTTCACTCAATATGCGCTTTTCGAACCTGAGACAGCGCCCTAATTCAGCGGAAATTTGAATAAAAACCCTATTTAATATATTATATAAAATATTATTATGCATTATTATGCACTTGTAAGCATTAAATGCAAATTTTGTTCTGAAGACCGCGGTTCTATGCATTTATATATAATGCGTATGTTTAATATTATGCTCGATAAATTTAATGATAACTTCTGTTGGTTCAAAGTGATGAAAATACTATCAAAAGGCTTCTTTCACTTCTAGGGCTGCGACATCGACCAAAAACATCGATGTTTTAAAACCCCACCATCGATGCCCACAAAACCAACGATCAAAAAGCAATAAAACTAGAGTTTTTAGCTAAAAATTGGAACGGGTTTTGCCCGAAGCACCGGACTGAATTTGTCAATAAAAACTTGCAAGCAACGTGCAGATGAACTCAGTCCTGAGAAAAATCATTTTTGTCGCATTAATTTTATTGGATTTTGTCAAATTTATTCACCAATCGCAAAGTTTTTAAATTGTTAAATATTTTCTATCAACAGTAAAACTGCTAGAGGTAGGATTTTTGAAGTTATTTGGCTGTGGAGGGTCTGAGGTGTCAGTTCATTTTGGAAAGGGAGTCTCTTGCTCGCAAAAGTTTGGGAATCCTTGGTGTGTGTACACTTAGGTAATCGGGCAAATCTGGGACACTCGTCGAATCTATGAACACAATTGAGGAGGTTGCAAATATCCACTTGAGTCAATTTTACAGGAACTGCAAAAACCTGTAGCAAATTTATTATAGCTCATAGAACCAAACTTTAAAAAATCAGATTGACCGTAATTTTTCTTTCTATCTTGTGGCAAAACTGTTTAATAATTGGTTAAAAATGTGATTAGTTATGTCCAAATTTAAATTCTGAAGCCATGGATTAACAGTGTGGTGTTTGCCGACGGTGCAGAGGTCTAATCCAATGAGGTGGTTAGGGTGAGAAATGACTCCTCTGCTGAGTACTCAGCAGAGGAGTCATTTCTCACCCTAGCCATGGATTAAGTTTGTTTTGATGGATATGGTACTTTTGACTGTAACAGTTTGGGATGCAGTACCTTTTGACTGACTAACACCGGCACAAACATTGCTTTGCATAAATAGTTTTTGAGGGTTGGAACTCTCGATCTTCTTGTACTTCAGTCGATATTCCTCAGCCAAGACTAAATTTGTTGAGTTTTTGTTTATTGCCAATTTCTTGTTTTGTTTTTAATTTTTGTCATATTTGTCGTGCTTCCTCGGGCTTTTCCGTCGGCACTCATGGTCGATGTTCTAGTCCATATTCTTGTCAAAGTTTCCGCTTTTTGCGGGCTCCGTAACTCTTCTTCTTTGAAGTTCAAAAGACGGAAAACATGCGCCCACCAGGAATTTAGCTGGAAATTGAGTAAATACACCGCACGAAACGAAACCGAAACAGTACGGTTGGATTGGGTTGTAGTTGCAAATAACTTTTTTAGGCCATCACTTCACTATGTGGGCCACACAAATTTGGGGTAAAACGCTGAAAATTTTACACTAGGGTTTATTATTCTTTGATATAGGTTACTTGTGCATAAATTTAATTCTGTCAATTAAAAACAAAAATTATTTTTCAGAAAGAATTTTTTCGGATTTTTTTTTTTCAAAATTTTTTATTTTTTACTCGAAAAAATTTGACCTCCTGGGATCCTTCAAAAATCCCATTTGTAGCCCCATGAAAGTCTTATAGATCGCAACAGTGAAATCGGGTCGTTCCGGGACCCCCTAAAATGGATTCTACGTCCAAAAATACTTCGAAAACGACACCTAACTCGATCCCATAGCCAAAAGCCTTGAAAAACGCCTCCCGTAGCCCCATAACGCCCCATCGGTTTGGGAGATCGGCTGAAAACCTTGCGGGCACAACTGGATGGTAAACCGAGTATTTTGTCAAAATTTCAGATTTAAAAAAAAAATTCCTACTGCCCAAAACGGCCTGGACGGCGGACGGCATAATGTCAAATTTTGAGCCCGATCGGAGTCGACGACCTCCGTCGCGAAAACATAGGTGCATTATTCCAAGAATAATAAACCAAAATGACCCTGAAGAAGTGTTAATATTAACAAAAACGGTAAAAACAAAGTGTGAACCAGGAAACAACACTGGAGATGCAGATGAAGTACCTTTTGATTGATAAATGGATAGAGTGCTTGGCTTGGAACGTGCCTCATGGATTTAGTACTTATATATATATACATAAGACGTGCCTCATAGATTTAGTACTTTTTGGTTGAAAACTCTAATTTTAAAACGCTTATTTTCATAGAATACTTTTAGAGCTGAAACGACTTCATTTTCGCGAAGAAACAGTTCGCAAAGCCCCTAACAAACCAATAGTCCGAAATTGAAAATTTTGGTATTTAGTACCTTTCGTGAAGCAACCTCATTTACTTTGACAACACTTCGCCAGACCTCCTGACTAGTCCCCTGCAATAATGCCACCTGTTCTGAACACCTCTTCCGCCATGTCCCTCCTGTGGACCTCATTCCATGTTGTGTCGGTATTTTTTTTTTTAGAGGGTCTGTCCCGTGAACCCAACTTTCAGCTTGGAGTGTCCCATAAAACAGAGATGGGCGCCCTAAGTATGACTCATTGACGCCTTTCCAACATTCTGACGGTGAGGGACATGGATATTCTGCCATCTTCTCTGTTTCTGATGCCTCTGTTCCTTGCCATCTGGTCGGCAACCTTCGTCCTTCCGGCCCTCGTCGGACCCGTTCGGGTCTTTCGGGAAGGTTGCAACCTTCCGTCGTTCGGGGGAGAAGCCTTGCAGAATCCAGAAAACTAGGTTGAGGCGGTTGAGTCAGGTCTCCCCCTTCGTGATTTTCTGTGACTCCGGAGTTGCTCCCCCACTATTGTTCCTCGAGGCTCCCGTCCACCTCCTCTTATGAAACAGGTCAACGACTTGAGTTGGCAAGCACAATAGTTGTTACTTTCAGGTACCCCACAACACCATAACATTCTGACGCTGAACGAAATCATCACCTTGTAATGACCCTGTTAAAATCAAGGACTGCGGAATGAACTCGTTCGGTGCTCCTTTAAATTTAGCACAAATTTCATTCGTGTTATTAAAATTGGGCAAAGAAAATCTTTTTAGCCCCCGGCGAATGTACGTTTCATTTTCAAAATAATTTATTTTAAAGGACATTTTGAGGCCGATCTAAAATGGCTGTTAATTTTACACAATGGTTTATTATTCATTGATATAGATAAGGCGCAAAAATTAATTCTGCGTCAATAAAAAATATTTTGAAAAAAAAACTCAGTTTTTTAAATTCGCGAAATTGTACTCTTTTACGTTTCTTTTAGTAATTTTATAATAGAATCTCATGCTGGTATGGATTTTGGGAAGAAATGATGATGAAACTGAAGGCTGAAATTCAAGAAACATTAAACATGCTTTACCTATTACTAATGGCCTATATAAACGTATACTTATATATTACGTGAAATCGAATCGTTCTAAACATGGATTTTACGTCCAAAAACATTTCGAAAACGACACCTAACTCGACCCCATAGCCGAAACCCTTCAAAAAAGCCCCCGTAGCCCCTTTTTAGCCACAAAGAGCCCCACGGGTTTGGGCGATCTGGCTGCAAACTTTGCGGGCTCAACTAAATGGTAAACCGAGTATTTCGCCAAAATTTCAGATATTAAAAAAATTCCTCCTGCCCAAACCGGCTCGGACGGCGTTCAGACATGTCGTTTTTGGAATCTAGACCTCTTGAAACGAATAATGTCAAATTTTGAGGCTGTTCAGAATAGTTCTTCGACCTCCGTTGCGGTAAGACAGGTGTAATGTTCCAAGATAATAAACCAAAATTCGTGAATTCGTACTATGCTGGTGGATCACGACGAACTTTAAATTACAAGACCTCTCACCTTCGTCCCTTTTTGACGATTCGTGACTTGAAATCGGCGGATTGTTGGAGTTGGCTATCAACAAAAGGACAATGTGGGGGGGTCCTTGTGGGTTACTGAAGACGAGGTGTTTACACGATGGGAGGCGGAAGAACGATAAGGTTGTCTCCGTACGGAAAATCGATCAGCCAAACAATCTCGATTAGGGTCAGCGGGTGGGTGAGAAAACTACGAGCGCCACTGCCAATCCGGACACTTGAACACCGACTCGCACAGGTGGCCAATTGAAGGGTATTTCTATTCAGACGCTGCTTAAGAAATTCTGGTGGAAAATTGATTTTTTTTTTATTGCGTTACGATGATCCGTCTGTGCACGATAGATCTTAAGATGTCACCTTTTTTTAGGAAAATAGGATCTGCTGCTGCCTTGTGGAGAACCAACAATGACAAAAGTGATGCTTGCGTCGTTCTTTTCACTAGCGGACACTGAGGAGTGTTAGTCATGTTTGAACGTATCGATTTATGTTAATCACAAACATGTCCGACCAACTTGCTGAGCTGTAAAGAATAACCGCGCGTGGTGAAATCGGTTCAGCCTGATCCTATGAATTCTCCATGTCAGGGACGTGCTGGCAGATGACGCACAGCCGGTTCATCCACTTCGCCAGGCCATCAGTCAATAAGGCGGTGATAGAATTATTGTAATAATATCATTAAATGACATTATTTTATGATCAGGGATGTAAAGGGTAACCTGTTGTCCTCGAATAAGTGCCTTCCCATAAATACCGACCCACCAGAATTTTTATTAAAGATATTCAATTTCTCACTGATGATGAAAACTGACCAAGAACAACTCAACAGCTCTCCATAAACATGTAAACTATAATATTATATGTATTTATAAAATAAAGTTTGTAAATAAATAAGTAATGCTAGTCTGAACATCTTGAATCTATCACTTTCACCTTAACTTCCACTTCATGCAGCGGCGGATAAGACTGGCCCAGGTGATACAGCCCCCCCCCCCCCCCCCCAACTGTCAAAGAAAGTGTCCAAGACATTGAAAGAAATTTTCTTAAAATGCGCATATTGGAAAGATTTATAATAATATGAATACAAACATATTGTTTTACATTATTCTTTGAAACCGTATTACTTTTGTATTGGTCTGAGTCAGAGATTCTTAACCTATGAGAAGCCGTGGACAACAAAACTTCTCATGTACACCTCAGGACTGAATATGTTTATTATTAGGAGGGTTTCTTCCCGACCTCTACTCTCTGTGAAGGTTTTGAAGGGCTGCAGGTGATATTTGAGGAGCTTGGCCCAGTAAGTCGAGCGAAGTGTCGTTTTCGAAGTGATTTATAACGACAAATCGATTCACGCCGGACAAGCTCGTCCGAAACCCACACGCCCTTACAATTTGTAGCGTTTTGCAGTGAGCAAGCACAGCTTTTTTTGGCGAGAAGCGGGAGCAGAAACTGGATTTTGCTGAGCAGAAACCGATTTTGAGTGAATAAAAACCTGTTTAGACGGAGCAGAAACCGGTTTTGAGGGAGCGGCCTTTAATCAGCTTTATTTTCTTCAAGTTTGCTATGCCTCAGGCCAAGAAGTGTCAAACGATTCCCATCATGGCTTTAACCTGGACGTTCAACATGCATATTTCAATATCGTTCGGACGCCTTTATCGTAATAATTACCTGACAATGTCAATACCTCTCCTCGTCGTTCTCAATAGGTCAACGATGGAGCAACAGGTCCTCGTTTGTTTAAACGACATGCCGTTCCCACGTTGGGTCATTTACAGTATTTAAAAGCGTCCCTCCTCCGACGTTAATAAGCCAAGTCTTCTGACCTTTCATTAGATGTCTTGATAAGGCAAATTTTTTAATGTATTTTCTGTTGAATTTGTGCCACCCTGTTTTGCCTGTCACAAACGATCCACTGAGCCTTTGAATGGTGTGACCGCAACCCTTCGAAACATCTACCTAATCGATACGAGCGCGACCCTTCACTTCCAATCATGAGGTTAATGTTGTTACTCAATTACATAGGAATTATACCTACCTTTCAATCACGGGACACCCTGATAATTGATTATCATCACTGTGGAGTATTAATTTGGTTAATAAATTTCTCAACGATAGTTACAATGTTCTTTTTTTCCTCTCTCTCTTCAAGAACGATGGGTATCGGTGTTATTTCCTTGTGGCAGCCGCCGAACAAAAGGATTTTTCCGTTCTTTTCCGTCCAAGTTGCAGTTCCTTCCTGCGTTGCGAAGGTGACCCACTTTTACTTCCCCACCTCCGACGAACATCCCCACGGCCTCAAACTCTTCGTGGTCGTTCCAATAGGGCTCTTTCCACTGCCGCGAGTCTTGAGACAGAATTCAGGAAAAATTTTCTCACCAGAGAGCGTTTGAAATATGCCTTGCTTGGTGTTGTCTTCGGTGAAAAACTTTGGGTGCATTATTCTTTTGTATAGAGGATTTTAACCCTCCCGATAAATGGAACGTAGGGGAAGGTCTCGTACCTCTGGCCGATTGACATTACCCCTAGATGTGCCGCAAAAGCATTGTGTCCGCCATGAATTCATAGTAAATATCAATCAATATTTATTTATTTGTTTAAAACCACGACGGGGGTTGGCAGATAAGTGTGCACTAGTATAATTTTCTTTCTTTCTATTGTTCACTAGATATTATTCCATAATCCGATCTTCTATTTCACTGAATATACCTTCTTCTTTTTCTTCAAAATAAAAAACCTTCGTTTAGCATAATCTGACGTGAAATGGTAACTTAGCACCCTCACCATGTTGGTGAGGGTGCTAAAGGAACTCAACTATTGGTGTAAGCAATGGAGGTTTTTAGCATGGAACATGCTTTAGCCATGACCTAACTGCCCAAAAACGTTACATGTATTAGTCGGGGTGGGAGACGCGGAAGTGTCACGTTTATCTATTACTTAATACATAATTAAACGTTAGGCCACTAGTTCGGCATCCTCACTTGTTTTAACGTTAGGCCACTTGTGCGGCGTCCTCACCTGTAGTACGTTAGGCCACTAGATCGGCAACCTCACTTGTCTTACCGTCAGGCCACTAATTTGGCTTTCTCACCTGTCGTACGTTAGGCCACTAGTTAAGCGTCTTCACATGCTTATATATTATGCGTTTATATAATATATAATATTATTATATAAACGCATGTTCCATGTTTCTTGAATTTCATATCATTTCATCAGCCGCAAGCGCTAGGCAAAAACATCAATACATCGATGTCTAAAAAAGGTACTAAAATCGAACATTAAACACGCACAATTATAATTTCGCGTGTTTACCTCCTTGTCTGAAAATCCCTACGTTTTGTGATGGGATTCCTTATGCTTCAATCCCTACCAAAATTGCTTACGCGTAGGGAAAAATCCCTACATCTGGCGTCACTGGGCTGGCCCGAGGTCCATGCTATGGTTGTACCTCTAGTCGAATAACTTTTTTTCTAAATTGCTCCTGTGAGAAGAGTAATTGGTATTTTCTCAATTGTTTTTACGCAGTTTGGTAGCCAACTAGTTACTTTTTGAGAAAAAAAAATTGATGAGAAATTTGAAAATTATGATAGTGTTATCGAAAAGTCAATTTTTCAAGAACTGGCCAGAGGTACGGGTCCTTCCACAGCGTACAAATTGAAATCGAAAACGAAATCTCATTCGACAGCTCTTCAAAAGCTCCATTGGAAGCCCCATAGGGCTCCATGATCTATCCAAACAGGTCTGGGAATATCCATTCCATAAAAATGTATTTAAAAAAAAAGAAGTATTTCCTTCATGTAGGTTCACTCAACATAATGTGGCTTGCAGCAGTAACAGAAAATGTGATACAAATATGGGACAGAAATATAGTCAATATCGAGCCGGTATTCGCTAAGAGACCTTCGATTTCAACCGGCACTGGAACTTCATTTTTGGGGTCAGTTGGCATTGCGCACAAATTTGGATAAGTCGATTCAGGGTAGCATTTCGAGTCGGACGGGCACTTGTCACAAGATCCTTCGATATATATGGGTTCCCCGTCCTTGTTCCCTTCTGGTGCGTAGTTGCAAACGATACGAATTGAATGCTCGTGTTTTGCCACTGATTCGAATTTGAGGTATCCGCATCCGATTTTGTAGCTATTGGCCCAAACGGTGTTCGCGAATCTGAAGTAGCCGTTGTCGTATTCGTATTTGCTGGCGAGCGACGGGTTGGCGTAAATTGCTCCTACGGCCCAGCCTCTTATGAAGACACCCTCGTATCCCCTTGGGTAAACTGAAAGAGTAGTCATAATTGACCCAAACAGAAAAAAAATACACTGCCATTTGGGACAAGGCACATAGCTTCCTCGCGTGCAAAGCGTGCGGAAGTTAAGGCTGTAACAAGGAATCAAGCATCTGCAGAAGCTGATTCAATCGTCATGAAATTATTACATTCGTCAGGAGAATGCCCACCATTTCAATCGTTTCTTGTACTCCCAGGAGGGCTCCCTCTCAAATTCCAAACCAGTTGAGTATTGATGAGGCGCCAAATCAACAGAGTTGTGAATGAGGAGCTAAGGTGAGTAGTGATAGCTTAAATCTGCTGAACGGTGAGGTAGGAACTAAACCAGCTGAGAGTGAGCAGAGAAGTGAACGAGGAGCCAAATTAGCTGAGCAGTGTGTGAGGAGCAGAATCAGCAGATTAGTGAAAAGGGCAGTCAAAACG
Organism: Pilophorus perplexus; assembly: GCA_955831195.1. Lineage (NCBI taxonomy): Eukaryota > Metazoa > Arthropoda > Insecta > Hemiptera > Miridae > Pilophorus > Pilophorus perplexus. The sequence goes on from OY037016.1 coordinate 22,486,965, forward strand.
TCAGGTCAGTCTTAGTATACAATTCTTTGCAGTTGTCAATAATTGCTAATGATTAGCAATTCCGTATTGTTTACAGATATCCATGTTTTGTGGAAGTCAAGCAAAACAATTGCAACAGTAGAATTCCCTCAAAACCTTGCACTCACTCAAATTCACAATTGCTCACGTGAAAGAGGGACGAAGTCATTATTCTGTCCAATTTCGTTAAATTGTTTCGTTTTTCGACATGGTTCTGCTATTGATGTTCTCAGGCATTGGAAAGCCCACATTGTCGCCAGTTTGGCCAAGTCATCATCCCAAGTGAGTTGTCTCATATTGCCAGCTGATTTCCATCCTCTAACTCTCCCACCGGCTAAAGCGTTACGGAGGTAGTTGTGTAAACCCAAAATCTTCTTCCGATCCGCGTCCGTCATCGCGTCGGTTTGATCTGTTGATTTGAAACGGTTATATTGTCTTGTCCATTTTGTCAACATTTATCTACAGTCATGCATAGATGCGTGACAACTCACTGAAACAAAATTCGACGGTGTCGCCTTCTGGTAGGCTAAACGCGCACAAGGTATTCCGGTATTTTTCGCACTCAAATTCCGGTGCGCACCATTCGTTTGGCGGTCCATCTGGATTTGGCTCTTCACTTAGCACTAAATTCCTTAAAGAAGCAATCAGAAGAATCCACAGTGTGAACATCTCTGAAATTGTACTCTCCAAGTTTCGGGTTGAAAATTGATGGTAGCATCAAGTGATGGGATAAACAAAACGTAGCATATGGTTTCGTGGATAGTTCGAGTCAGGTTGAGATTGCTCATTTTGAAGGCGATTGTAACGTTTCAATTATGTACTGAGCGGCGGTGTTGAATCCAAATTTCGCTCGTGGGTTAGTCATAATATTCGGGTCTAGAACCGTCTCTTGATCTTCATTTTTCCGAGAAAGTTCGAGGATACGGACTTCACGTCAGGATACCACGAGAAAAGTGGATTTTCCACTGCAATTTGAATTTTTGGCGAACCACCAAAAATGAAATTTTCTGAACGGAACCGCGAACTCGGCTACTGAGGGAAATGCTGTGTGATTGGCCACTGCCTGACCAATGAAAAATCGGACGGGAGGCTGCAAGCTCACAAGCGGGTTATCTAAGCGCAGGTTAGATTATGTTCATTCAAGTAGAGATAACCACCACTCTGCGGAGAACCTCCATTAAAATTTAATTTTGTTGTGATTTCATCCTTTATTTTTCGCCGCGGAATGAATATTATAACCGACAAGAAGTTGGAAAGATGTGGCGGGTGTGTGTGTGGGTTGTGTGGTGGCGTTGCTTCTACAGCGACGATATACAATTAATAATTAATAAATTAAAAAATATTCGTGGAAATTTCGATTTTTGAGTTCTACTGGTGTTCAACTGTCTCAAGATTTTTCCTATTGTGAAGAAGGAAAAAAGGGGGGTTTCAAATTTTTGGGAAGAAAGTGGGATCAAAAAGTCGATTCCGAAAATCGGTAGATCGCACCGAACGGTTGTGACACCCGGTGTTGTGAGGACAAAACCTATCAGAATGGGCGTAGGTTGTTCCGTTGAGCGGCGATGGCGCGGAGTAGCGGGAAAAACGAAAGTGAAAGTTCCCCACCGGACGGAAGATATGTATAGTATACCTTCCTTGTGTTGTCGGACGACGTAAGGAGGAGGCGAATCCTATATTCCACGTGTGGTTCCAGCCGGTGGAATTCGGGCCGAAAAGCGCCAAGCCCAGCCCCGAAAGCGCATACTGAGCACTTCTTGTGTGTACTACCAAAATTATGATTATTTTGAAAACCTTGGCGGTTAACGGGTAGAAAAACGCTGTAAATTTTACACAAGGGTTTCTTATTCTCTAGTATTACAAATCGTGCAAAAAGTAATTCTATGCCAAAGAAAATAATTTAATAAACCAAAATTCAAAGTTTAAAATACAGTTTAGTTTTGCATTTCCGGTGCAGATCTAATGAACCGTTCTATTGGGTCATGTAATGTAGAGAACCTTACTACATTCATGATGCAAAGAAATCCAAGCCCAACACTATTTTTGATAAACTCGGGGTGCTAAGTACCTACTTCGGTTTGCATGGCCTCAGGAGTCAGATACTTCATCAGAAGCGTTCTTTTTTAACATGGTACATGTTTTTACGGGCGTGATCTGGATTGGAATGCGAGAGTGAAGCCCCCCCCCCCCCCCCCCCCCGTAAACCCTTCGCCGATCTACTGTGTCCTCTTCTCCTAAACGGTAAACGATATAAATACGGCGATTTTTTCTATTGGTTTGGTGGACCGTTTAAGTCTGCTTAGGGGGGTCGAGCCCCCCTTGAGATGCGCGCAAGTAGGCGAATTTGCGCTCAACTTTCTCATTTTAAATGGGAACCCCTAATTTTTCTCGAATTCGGATTCCTCGCCCAATTTTACGTCCAATAAGCGCGTTGCGCGAATTTTTTGGCGCGCGCAAATTGGCGAAACTACTTTCTTTTGAATTATTCGGTCGTTAATAGACGGATTTTTTTTGCCGTTTTCACGTTATCCGACCTAGAGATCCGAATTTTAATAAGAAACCCAGAAACAACTCATTCCGAAATTGGGCGAATTCAGCCGGCGAGTTTTATTTGAATGGGCGTGGAATGCAGACCGTGAAGTCCAGGAGGACGGACGGCTGGGCTGCCCCCCCCCTCAACATTCACCGTCTTAACATTCTCCTAGCCCCCCCCCCCCCCCCGTAAACCCTTCGCCCATCTACTGTGTCACAAGTTGTGACTCACAACCCTCTCCTCAATAAGAATTATTCTGGGGAATTCCTGTTTTGTCCTCATATGGTGACCTTTTTTCTCCTTTTGTGTGAATTAGATGTCCTTTATTCGCTGCAATCGACATGGCAAACCTAATTTAAAGGGGGTAGACACCCCCTTTAAAAAAATAATTATTATAGTCCTTTCTTTTTTTTCCATTTCCCTTACATTTGGTTTATATTTTTGGTTTATATTTTATTTTATATTTTTCTGGTTGCTTAATCCCCCCTCAGCTGTTTATGCTGTATGCACTCGTACTAATGGTACATTTTAATGTACACATTACTTCTGTTACACAGACCTCCAAAGTTGGAGGTGGGGACTATCCATAGCACTCCAGGCTGGTTGGACTTTCACTTTTCGCTTGCCAGTTGATTTTCTATACTCCAATAGATAGTATAAAAGCGATGTGTTGTGCCGGAACTGGAGATCCATCCCTGCCGTCCATCCATCCCCAGCTTGGCGCTAACTTTGCAAGCCTTGGACAGGTGTGGAAAGCCTTGGAATCTAGCTTGCCACCAACATTGCAAGCCTTGGACAGGTGAGGAAAGCTTGGGGCCATCTTGGAAAGCCTTGGAATCCCTTATCCAGCTTAGCACCAACATTGCAAGCCTTGGACAAGTCTGGAAAGCTCGGGACTATGGAAATCCTTATCCAGCTTGGCACCGTATTAGCGTGCCTTGGAAGTCCTTAGGTAGCTTGGGAGCAGAGACGAGAAGTATTCACTGTGTATTCGCATGTGCGAATTGGGGAGTGTTGTGGTATCGAGAGTGCAGTGGCCTCGATTCGTCGGGGAGTGCAGCGGTTTCTTTCTCTGGGCCCGGGATTGCAAGGGCACAACCTAGTTTTGAGACATTTAATTCAACTGTTGTGATTGTGTTTCAGACTGATCTCTGCGGCATCAAATGGCGTAAGTTAGTTTGGGGCGAGTGGTCGGACGTGGGGAGCGAGGTGCTGGAGGACCCTGTGTTGTTGTCTTACGTCAGGTGTCTCGCCAATGACATCTTGTGCGTGTGGCGGAGAGTGGCGGCGCCGCCTCCGTCCCGCCCCCAGGACGCCAACCTTTTTGACCAGCTAGGTCTGGCCGTACCGCCCTCGCCCGCCCACCATCCGCCTCTCGCCCTCGGAACCGCCAAAGAGCTTTGGATCTTCTGGTACGGCGAGGAACCCGACCTCTCGTCTTACATCTCGCCTGACCTCCTCGCTTCTGGTGAGTACCTTACAAGTAATCAAAGTCATTCCACTGTCCAGCTTACTCATTCAAATTTCTTTTTTTTCTTTTCTTTTTTTTTTAAATAAAGCGGTATACCTAACTCACCCTGCAAATTCTGAACAAACGAAGAATGTACGCACAAAATTTCAAGACAAGAATAACAAGCAAATCAACCAGCTCCAAACAAAATGGAACTTAACCAATCTGCATATCCAGAATGTTGCAAGTGACCCAACGGACTTATCCGACTTCACCTTCTAAATCGTCTCTACCCCTGGAAACTGAAGAGGAAACGACTTACTAACTTTCTGACTGATAACTTGTGAATGACTTAGCCGCAGTCACGTGCTTCTCTTTGCGAGTGTATAATTGTTTTCATTCTTTTTCAAGTCCAAAACTGAAACTGCTCTTTGCAAAATTTGCACTTGAATATAACTTAGGTTTTTTTATATTATTTTCAAACTGTTAGCCATACACATACAGTTCAGATCAAAAATGTTCAATATCTGCACTTGATGAAGGTACATATAAATGTCTGTCGACAACACGAATCGGACAGCTTTAAGATATGGCTGCTCATCTGATGTGTATGACCGACCAGTCGGTGGGGTTCAATGATGCTTCTGAGGGGTAATATACGTGGATTTTGAAGGGTTTGAGCCAGGGTATCGAGTATGGTGTCGTTTTAAAAAAACATGGATTTATGGATTTTTCAAGTATATCCGGCCAGGCGGTGGGATTCACCGATGCTTCTGAGCTGTTATAGGGGTGGATTTTGAAGAGTATGGTGTCATTTTCAAGGAAATTATTTACACAGTATCGATTTAGCGCGTCAACTGGCCCTCCGAGGGCTGACTAAAGTTACCTAGGTCATACTAGTTATAGTCCAGTCGGTAAAAAGGGGGGTTGCTTGCTTACTGGTTGCTTAAATCGGGACAAACGGGAATTTTTATGGGTGATTAGGAAACGTGTTTAGCATTTTCTACTAGATTCTCCTTGTGCTTAACTTTTGGTGCCCGAAAACCCGCGATTTTTTGGCCCGTGAATCAGTTTTTTGCTTATAACTCGTAAACTACGCATCCTACAGAAACTTTCACTACTTTCAAAATTAAACATCATAAAATTCTGCGTCGAAAGACTCCCTCAAACGTTAAGATCAGTTCGGTCGTTTGGCCGCAATCGATCGTTAAAGTTTGACAATTTTTCTCAAAGCGGCTCGAAAATGAGTTACGCTCACGTTTCAAACGGCGTACCCAATAAAAAAATGTCAACTTGTACAGAATTAAATTCCATGTTAGGAAATGCAGTCAATTGAAAATGGGTGATCCTTTGAAAAAATTCCCCCAATCTGACAACGCTCGGTAGGCGGAAAACCACGTTTTTCAGAACGTTTTCGGCTGAAGCTCGGAAACTATTGGCCCGATTCCAAATTAATTTTTTTCTCGTGAAAGCTGATTAAAAATCTCCTATCGTAGCTATTCTGCGTGAAAATTTTATTTGAGCTTTAATGCGAGAGGGGCCTGGCAAAGACTGAAAATTTTAGCAAAAACTTTTTTTTCGCACATTTTTGGCCATAACTCGGGAACGGTTAGTCCGATCTTAATTCTCTTTGTTTCTGTTGAAAGCTGATTAAATTTTATAACAGAAACGGTACATTGCATTTCGAAGTAATAATTTCGGAGGGAGAGAAGAAAATGTTTGGTTTCCGCGCTTTGTTGTCTCAATGTACCGCAATGTAGGTGATTGTTTCCTTAGTGTTGTTTCCCGTTGAGATCAAAAATATTTAATATTGATGGTATCGCGTCTTGGACACATCTATGCGTACATTTCAAGATTAATTTCATCAGAGTCGGTTGAACATTAACGATAACAGTGCTACAAAACGGCAAATTCTGCCATTTTCTTGAATTACCTCGTTTAATATTCAACCGATTTTTATGAATTTCGGCTTGAAATGTTCGTGAAAATGTCCCCACGATGCTATTCTTCCAGTATTTGATTTTTTCTTACTTGTAGCCCACAAAAAAAAAAAAAAAAAATAAAAATAAAAAATATAAATAAAAATAAAAACCGGACAAACGTGGTCCTTTCTATCCAAAACGCCCTTCCTTGCACCCTTGATCAGTTTGTGTGTAAAGTCTTCCGCGTCGTTACAATTATTGTTCAAAAATGTACCTGAATAATTCAATTATTGACGGAATGCTGAGAGCCCCACGGACTGGCTGTGTTTATGAAAAACGGCAAAATGTTTTCCAAACAATTTCATTGTTGTCTGTTCGCGAACCGTAGTTGTTTTTAGATGTAACGTTTCAAGGCTGTTCCGGTTGAGGCGGTTTTTTTCGATCGATTTGGTTACGATTTGAACTCCCCGGCTTCACAGATCCGAGCGATTGATGAAAACTTGTGAGGCCGAACTTCACATCGGAGAAGTGTTTTAAAAATAACTTGGGGGGGAAATCACCCGTGTCAAGTGGGTACTAGAACAGAGCGCATAACCTCCAGGTCGAGGCCACATGTGGAGGGGCTCGAGCCTGATGTGCCAAACCTGAACTGAAACGTGATGTGGATTGTCAGTGAATGAGGAATACGAGCGCTCAAATCCTCAATTTTCTCCCGCCAAATGTTGGTAGCCCTGAGGAGTTCATTGGTTCTTTTTCTCTCGTTTTGTGGCCCCGTTCGCCCCCTCACCTGTTGATTCAGCTCCCGCCGGCTCTTCGCCTCCACCTGACTATTAAATTTAATACCCTCGCCGTTCAATTAAACCGTTGGAGTAATCCGCGAACGAAACAGTAATCGAAAGCTCTCCAAATAATTCCATACCTAACATCCGTAATTATTTCGGAAGTTATGGATGGAGAAAAGATTCAAAAGAGTTTTGTTATTTTTTGCCAATTTATGCTGGGTGAAAAAAAACCTCGATTTTTTCGGTCATTTTCCAGTTTTTCACCTATAACTCAAAAGCTGAAAATCGCAAAGAAAACTTTTCAAATACAAAGTTGAAGAGCGTAAAATTCCGCGTCGAATGACCTCCTTACACGTTAGAATCGGTTCAGCCGTTTAGCCACAATCAAGCGTCAAAAATAGGCAATTTTTACCACGTTTTTCAGAACGTTTTCGGCTCTAGCTCGGAAAATATAGACCCGATTCCAAAAATTTTTCTTTCTCCTGAAAGCTGATTAAAGTCCCCATCGAAACTATTCTATGTGAAATTTTGATTCGAGCTTTGATAAGGGAGGGGCAGGCATGGCAAAAAAATGGCAAATGTTAACAACTCGGGATCGTTGTGTCCGACCTTGATTCTCTCTTTTTCTGGTGAAAGCTGATAATTTATATGAGGGACGGTAGGTACTTTGCATTTCTGCTGAGACAACTAAAGTGCCATTAGTACTCGTCAGATAATTAATTACTATTATCAGTAATTACTGATAGTTATTACTGAGCAGGATTATGGTTGAATGGCAAGCAGTGGTCTTGTGTGCATTTTCACCACCCGAGCTGTCCAGGTTTACCCCCACCACACTCGCCAACTGTTTTAAGAAGCGTGTCTTTGGTGGATTCAAGTTTCCTTAAAAATACTCTTCACCTGGCTAAGTGGAATTCTAGACTTCAGAACCTGGATAAGTGGAATTTGAACTTTGGTCCCCTGCTTTTCCACTCGATCAGGTTTCACTGTAGGACTAGTGCTGTGTGGAAAAACGTAATTCACTTGAAAAAGTTAAATATTGGAGGTATACCTATTCATATTCAATATCCATTAGAGGTGAGCATATTCTTCGGAAGTTCTTAGAGACAAAATGTCAGGTTCTCAGTTGACAACCCAAAAAATCACTAGAAAATAGCTATAATATAGCTATTATAGCTATTTTCAAAACGGTTGACAATATGTCACCAAGAAGCTATTTATTATATTATAGAAGCTATATATTTTATATTGTCAAAACGGTTGACAATAATATTGTCACCATATTATGTCACCAAGAAGCTATATATTATATAGCTTCTTGGTGACATATTGTCAACCGTTTTGATTTTAAGTTTTACCGATATTGGTAGAATTAAAGTATTAGGGATGATGGGGTAATAGTTAGAGACAGGAGGGGGTTGTAAGAGACAAAATTATTTTATTCTTGCCAAATCAACAACTCTTCGCCGAAGAGAATTTTTTCTTTTTTCGTGTGAAGCATATAACAATTCGCAACACCATAATTTTTCGGAGGCCCACGCCGTCATCCAAGAAGGAGTCAAAAATCGTTGAATTTTCACTGTCACTGTCTCCTACTCCCCACGTAGGGTTAATAAGAGACAGATCTGAAAATCATCAACGGGGGAGTCAGAAACACTTCAGGGAACTTCTGGTGCTATAGGAGACAAGCGGCTACGTGTCTCTTAATATCCTGACAATTTCGCCTCTTCAGGTTCATACCAAAAAACCGTTTTGAATTTTCAAAATTTGCTCAAAAAAAGTCAGCCAAAACTTTCAGTTTGGACGTTCCGGGAACAGCCCATTGATGCACCGAGGAGTTTTTATTGAAAAAAACCTTCATTTTTTCAACAAATAAGTGTCACTGTCCACAATTACCCCAGCTGGGGAAAATAAGAAATATCGTAATAAATTATGAAGTAGTTGTCGTACAAAAATACGGCAAATGAATATTAAACAGTCACATCAGAACAGGAAAAACTTGACGGGAATGAAAAGCCTCCTTGTTTGCTGGGCGAAGCTATCACAGGAAATAGGAGACACTGGTTGAAAGGAAGGGTTTTTGTAGGTTGCCCAGTGTTGCCACGAAAATTGGCTGTGGATCCCCCCCAACTCACTCAAACTTTAGATAAGATCTCTGGCTACCTCTTTAGTCGCTTTTTGGAAAAATACGGCTTCGCGGGCTATTTTAAAATGCTCGTGTCTCTTATTAGCCCTGTCTCTAATTACCCCAACGGGGCTTCTTTCACCATCTAATTACCTGTAGTTTTAACCCTGGGGGGGGGGGGGGGGTTTACGGCCACTGTCACCACCCGAGTTAGGGCCTCTTTCACCAACTAACGGCTCAACAAATTTGCCCGAGCTCCGCACAGATTCCCATGCTAATCGGTGCTCCCTCTGGGGTTTAACCTGGGCGTTAACGTTTAAACGCTCGGTAACTCGGGTGGTGAAATAGGCCCTTACTGAGGCCAACTTTCACCACCCAAGTGAGTTTAAGCGTTTACGCCCAGGTTAAACCCCAGAGGGAGCACCCTGTAAGGGAATCTGTGCGGAGCTCGGGCAAATTTGAGGAGCTGGAGAGTTTAAGCGTTAATGGCCAGGTTAAACATCTGAAGGCTTCTTTCACCAACTAACGGCTCTTCAAATTTGACCAAGCTCTGCACGGATCCCTGTGCTAATCAGTGCCCCCTTAGCTTAAACCCCAGGGGATTAACCTGGGCTTTAACGCTTAAACTCGGTAATTCAGGTGGTGAAAGCGGCCCTTAGACTGCGGTAAAGCTCAAGAAAGTCTGCCCTGCGCTATGTACAATGAGCTCCTTTAATGATTTTTTAAAATGTTTTTCCTGCAAAGGTCGTGCTTCAAAAGTTACGAAAACGGGTCCATATTGCAGAAACCCCGTTTCAATTATTTATAGGGCCTTAGGAAAAATATGATATTTGAATTCCGAGGTCTGGAGAGGGTACATGACGTGGGCTGCTTCGTCGTCTTTTGATTGGCCGGGAGATCCCTCTCTTTCTCATGTACGCAATTCAGCCAACTTTGCTACGCGAAAATTCGACCCCAAAAATCGAAAATCGGGTAAATCATCATAGAAGGTCATTCGAAAATTGAGCATCGAGGTTATTATCAAAGAAAGTTATTCAAAAATCGACCCGGGCCGAGTGTTTTTATTCCGCTTCTGTTCAGATTTATTATTTAGCGCTCTGGCGGCTCAGTGCCCAACTACTCGACGCCCAGCCTGGCGAGGTGTGACGTCAAATTTGCCCGGCGTTCATTTCAAAATCTCTAACATTTCTAAACAGCTCAGCACGTACCTATACTGATTTTCGAACTAAAAATTGAGGTTTATGGGTTTAAATGGGTGCTGAATCCGAATATGTTGTCAGAAATGCTGAATTCTGACCTTTTCAAGAAGCCCATTCAGCGTTTAATTATTAAGAGTCATTGGCGCCTCCCCTCTTTGCTGAAAAGTGAGTAATATTGAGTTAAATCGTTTTGGCCCAGAGATGTTCTCCCTTTTCGTGTTTTAGATGAGAATGAGAATTACAAAATCGCCGTTGTCCACCAACTCGACATCACCACTTGGGGCATCAGCCTCCGGGCATCTGGAGCAAAAGTGCCTCGAGTGCTTCGGACCTTGAAGACGGTTCATGAAATGATCCGCGTCCGGAGTGAGTCTTAACGTTGCGAACCGTCGGGGGAGGAGGGGGGGGGGGTAGGGGTCGATGACCTTGTAGCACTGCAAATCAAGTGGCGATCCCCCCCTCCCACCAGTCCCTTCCCGTGGCACGTCTTTTCTGGCCCTCTCCCCGCCGTGAAAAAGAAATCGCTCTGTCGATAGTTTCCCCGGAGTTGGCCGTCTCTGTTCTCCTTCTCGGTTATTGAAGGAAAGAGATGTTCGAAGAGCAAGAATTTCAGATGGCGCGAAAATTGGGGTGCGGGAATGCGTCTACTGCGAACAGAGACGGAATGGGGGTATTTAACTTTTAGCAAGGCGTTCCGCTTATTTTGTTTGCGGGGAGCATTGTCGTTAGTTGGGTAGTGGAATTGAGCCCAATTTCATCAAAATCGGTTGAGTACTAAAAGTCTCAACTTTTTATTTTCGTAAAAAACGTCTTTCAATATTCCGCCGATTTGGATGAATTTTTTTTTTTCATCATTAGCTTACAAAAATAAAATTTTAAAAACCTGAATTTATCTTCCAATTCTAGTAGGAAGTTGGTACGAGAAAATTTAAAAAATAAGAACAATTTACAATAGTCTGGGAGACTCCCAGTGGGAGTTGAAGGTGACGAGGTGGTATTTTTCATTTGTCTGCTGGAGGACAGAATTTTATAAAATTTAATTAATAAAAAAAAATTATTTTATTACCTACAATATTTAAATTTTTTATTTTTCGTTGACAAATTTGATTTTTTATTAGGCCATTCTTAACCAAGTATGATCTCAATTCCGTTGGGTGTATTGAATTCCAAAATCCTTAGGTATGAGGAAATATTCTGAGCTGCCGTTCAAAGTTTTGGAAGTGCCAAAATGAGTGCCACCCCAGTATCATACACTTGCATCTTCAACTTCAAATAATAAGAGTTCATGGCGGTCTATTTGCTTCCCTCTGGACTAGGAAGTTTCCAGTGGGTCTATCTAACGGCCCTCATGAGAACTTGAAGCACTGAGGAAGGTTTTGGGGTTATTTGGGGTTTACCAAGGATACCTGGTGGTTCCTTCGTTTCATGGCGTCGCCGTAGCATTTTGGATAAGACAGTAAGCTCTACTTGCTTTCACTTCACCACACATTTTGCTTCCGAGTCTGCAAAGCAGCGGAAGCCTTGTGTTCACTTTCGGGAGAAAAAAAAATTTTTGTTGTCCGAATTCAAAATTTCCACTCGCATTTTGCGTTTCATAGCCTACTGAACAAATTTGGTTTCGTGTCTGTCGGTCTGTGGGTCTGTCGGTCTGTCCGCATTTCCTTGTTACAGCCATAATTTCCACAATTTTGAATGAATTTAGCTCAAATTTTGAGGGATTATGCGGATCAGGCTCCTTGAGGTCCCATACGAATTTCAGCACAATTGAATCAGCGGTACGCTCTGCGCATGCGCTAACGTGAAATTCTTGAAACAGGCATAACTTTCTCAATTTTGATCGGATTTCAATCAAATTATCAGGAATTGTGTGCGTATAGCTCTAGATGGTCCCCTGTCAGTTTCATCACGATTGAATCAGCGGTACGCTCAGCGCATGCGCGAACGTAATTTCCTTGCCACAGCCATAACTCCTACAATTTTGATCGGATTTCAATCAAATTTTCAGGAATTGTGTGGGTATAGCCCTAGATGGTTCCCTATCAGTTTCATCATGATTGAATCAGTGGTACACCCTGCGCATGCGCGAACGTAATTTTCTTGTTACAGTTGTTACGTTCATTTTGAACTTGGCACGAGGAAGCTCATGTGCCATTGCCTTGGCAGTGTATTTATCTTACTGTAATCCTGTAGTGGCGATTTTTCATGTATTTGGACTCGTAGAAGTCATTTCCGTCGATAATTTGGTCAAAAGAATAGGTTTTTACTTGATTTGAGAGGGTGTACGATACTGGGGACCTGATAACCTCCAATTCTCCAGTATCATACTCAGCCATATAATACCTACTGAGGAAAACTGAAACTTTCAAAAAATCGCATTTTTGTTATTTTAGTTATTTAGGACTTGAAATCTATCTCACCACCTTTGCTGGACATTGCAATCACAATGACCAGTATCAGGGGGTGTATGATACTGGGTCCAGGGGTGTACGACACTGGAACCTGCTGTTTCTGAAGAATTTCCAAAGTTCCATGGGAACAATTTTCGAAATTCCGAACTCCTGGGAGCTCCACTAAACGGTACATAAAGTATAATGTGCGTTTATATTCTGTTCTTGATCCTTAAATTTCAACTAAAACGGATTTTTAAATGTTTTATGAGATGTGTATGAAACTGGTTCCGATGGGTGTATGACACTGGTGACACCCACTTTTCACCCTGTATGACTGGTGAAAAAACCTACTTTCGAAATGAATTAATTGTAATTCATAGGTACCAAATTTTGACATGTTCTTGGTTTCTAGGTTTTCTTAAAGAGTTGGTCTAACGATATCAACCTCTCCAAAGCTCGTCAGACATCAGAACAAAATATTGAGTAAAAACTGGAGATCTTCCACTAATGCGTATGAGGCTGGTTCCACCACCCTATGGATTACCCTAATCCTGGGTTGATCGGGTCAACTCGACAGTTAACGCTAAACTCTCGGTAACTCGGGTAGTGAAAGGGGCCTTAAACGGCTATTAAGGCTGTTTGTAAGGACAGTGTACATGATAGGTATATTAATTGTATACATGGTATAAACGTTTTATAGCTACCTCGTTAACTCTCCCCCCCCCCCCCCCCCCCCCGGGAGGGAGTTCATTTCTACAAGTCTATTAGGCGCAGGCGGGCGTCCGAAGATGAAAAGCCGAGTGAAAGTTGACGGCGGAAGATTCGGTAAGCACCCGCCCCCACCCCTCCCACGCGCGGCGATGGTTCTATTCTCCGTCGCTATTCCTCCTCGTTCTCCGCCATTGACGTGGCGTACCTGAACCCCCAGTAGCGGGGAGTCTAATCGTTCGCGATAAAAAAAAAAGGGCGCGGAGGGGAGAGTCTGGGCGGGTGTCTTCCCCTCCCCCCCGTTATTCCACACGTGGGTTTGACAACCTGGGGATCGACCTTGTTGGCCGCCCCCGAACGATGGTTGATGTGCTGATTCTGATTCCACTGATTCTTCAGTACTCGCCTATCACAAAGTTTATCTGTAATTAAATTTTCTATTGTTCCATCCCTTGTGATCGCACCACCAATTTTTACGGCCTTCCCGTTTTTTTAACCTAGACGGTCCAGCGTGGTCGACGTCCATACTGTTGCCGCAAAGGGGGTTGGCTCCAGGCAGGAGGCCGCATCGTTGTTTGGCAACACTGTTTCCCGACCGTCCTTCCCCGTTGCCACTACCGTTTTCTACTACTTTTTTCCCCGCCCCCTCCCCCTTTCCACCCTCCCACGCACCATACTCACCCCCCAAACGCCGCTATCTTCACTTTTTCTTCGCCTGGACCTCTTTCACTCTCCAAGTCCTTATTTTCCTTCCCTTTTCTCCTTATTCGCTCGTTTTTTGTACATTCAATCCGTATTGAGGTGTTATTGCAAATTTTGCATTTCTCGCTGTGACATTTTTGTTCGTCCTGTTTCCTGGTGCAAGATGCGCTTCGGCTATCGCCCACCCTCTTTTATTGATCGGATTCCCCCGTTAGAGGCCGTGATTCTCAGCTGGGTGCCCCCCCCCCCCCCCCGGTGTGTCGCTTCCCGCTCGGTAACCGCCGGTTATTCCGTTTCCACTTCTTGACGGCGAAAACACCCCTCGCAGCCGTAGGGGAGATCCAAGTCTGGGCCCTCGTCGACCGCTAAACCGCTCCGCACATTTAACCGAGCTCTTCGCAGTTCGTCAGGTTAGGGAAACTTTCACCGCACCGGGAGTTTGACGTCCAGTTTAACGCCCGAAGAGACCTGCAAAATTATCAATTTTTTTTTCTTTCACTTTTTCGATTGTTTTGGGCAAAAATTTGATTTACCGATTAAAAAGCAAAAAAATTTCCAATTTATGTAGTTTCGAAAAATAAGGGATTTTCAGTTCGACTGGATCGATGGAGCTGCCTCCTGCCAGACAACGTAAACAAGTTTTTATTTAAACAAAAATTTTAACATTTCCCAAACCTAAAATTTGATATTGACGTCTGAACTGATATTCGTAGTTGTTTAACACTCTCAGTGTTGACCCAAAATCCGAGATCCTTTCTCCTGAATTAAACAAAAAAATTTTTTTTTTTTGATTTTGGTTTATTATTCGTGGAATACTAAGTGATCGCCACGGAGGCCGACGAATCGGAACGGCCTCAAAATTTGAGTTTATCCGTTTCAAATTGTCTACATTCTAAATCCGAACTGTCCGTCCGCCGTCCGGGCCGTTTTGGGCTGTAGGATTTTTCTTTTTTTTATTTTTTAATCTGAAATTTTGACAAAATACTCGGTTTACCATCTAGTTGTGCCCGGGAGGATTTCAGCCCGATCGCCCGAACCCGTGGGGCGCTATGGGGCTAAAATGGGGCTACGGAAGGGTTTTTTGAAGGGTTTTGGTTATGGAATCGAGTCAGGTGTCGTTTTCGAAGTATTTTTGGACGTAGAATCCACTTTTTTTGGGTCCCGCAACGAACCGATTTCACTGTTGCGATCTATAGGGCTTTCATGGGGCTACAGATGTGATTTTTGAAAGATCCCAGGAGGTCAAATATTTTTCAAGTAAAAAACAAAAAAAAAAAAAAAAATTGAAAAAAAAAAATTCAAGAAAAAATTGTTTGAAACAAAATCCAAAAAAAAATTGTTTTCATTGACAGAATTAAATTTCTGCACAAGTAAACCTACATCAAAGAATAATAAACCCTTGTGTAAATTTGCAGCGTTTTTGCCAATACTTCGTTCCTATTCATTTGTGTAAATAATAATTTTATTAACGGAATCGGATTAAATTTATATTGTTCTGATCCCAATTTTTCGCTGATATAAACTAGATGAATTTTAACGTTCACATTTCACTTTTTCTCCTTTTCAAGAGTCTGAGATTTTTGTCTGTTTCAAATCGATTTTAATGGAAAGTTTTTCTCTCGATGTTTTGGGACATAAATCAATTAATTGATTACGATCTTGGTTTTTTTTTGCAGCGATAGAGAGCCGTTTAATTTAAGGGGGGGGGGGGGATACGTTGCATCCGATAAAATCTTAGTATCGGCACTCTTTTCTGAATGTATCGGAAATATTTCCCTGTTCAAGATTTTTAGATTCAGTTCTTATTGCGTTGGGACGAGTAGAGGTTCCTGTTAGGTTATGTTTTTCTGTGGTTTGTGGTTTTCATTTAAGATTGAAGTTTCTATTCGAGTATTAAAATTTGTTTTAACCATCTGAATAGTGTTTTACCATCATATTTGCGACGGTGGGAAAACAGTTTGATTTAATCGGATTTTATTTGAAAAATTCTTTTATTTTCAAAAAAGATTTGATTGGCCTCAAAATGTGTCCGTATAAATACGTTTCAAAATGTGAAGATTCCAAAAAATCCGCAATCTGGGCAAAATTCTTGGTTTCCTATCATGTTGTGATCGCAAGCTTTTTAGCCCGCTTACTCTCACTTGTCGAGTTTTTGAAGGTCGGATAATATATTATGGATATATCCATTTTTTCATATTATGAAATCTACCGAGTAGTAGTTATTTACGTATTTTTGGGCGTAAAATCTATTTGTGGGGGTCCTGGAACCCCATCTGGTGTCATCGTGATGATCTGTGAGGCTTTCATGGGGCTGCAAATGGGGCTTTTGAAGGATGCCAGGAGATCGAATGAGGTGTCGTTTTCGAGGTAGCGTTGGACGTAGAATCCACTTTTAGGAGTCCCTCACGTTAGGCCACTAGTTCGGCATCTTCACTTGTCTCACAGTTTACCGTCAGACAGTTACGTTTTCCCGCACGCAAGATGGGGGTTTCAATCCGGCGTGTAAGTTCGGTACGCAACAACATTCAAAATCCTAATCGAAAACGTTTAGGTGTCTCAAGAGTCGACGATAAAATCATACCAGACAAAAATTCGAAATGGGGCCAGTCAATACAAATCATTCTGCTTGCTCCATAAACCCGCCTCAGTGGCTGTAGTAGTATCACCAATAAGTATAATAGGATACCATAAAATGTTAACAGCTCTGAGTTACGACCCGTTTACTATCTGTTGAGTTTTACTATCTTCTCGTGCGGGCAGTGAAGAAAAGAAAAAAACAAGTTCACTTTATTCCGGTTTGGGTTGTGAGGGTTGTGTGAGCGACTGAAATGGTGCTGTATGTGGCGTATTTGACCAGCTAGTTGTTGAATAACTGGAAAAAACCTCGTCCGCTAGACGTTGAGAAAAGATTGTCTTGGTTGGAGAGGAATTGAGAATTTTCCATTTTGATTCGAGAACTTTCTATTTTTATTTGGGAATTTTTTTTTTATTTGGGAATTTTTCATCTCGCCTGAGAGTTTTCCACATTCAGAAAAATGTAATGATATATATATATATCATTACAAAATAAAGAAGAAAATGTACAAAATGAATAAAATTGAGAAAATAAAAACGAACAAATTAACGACAAATGAAGAACCCCTTGTGCCAGACCGCTCATGATTCAACAAACTAAAGGTCGCGGGCTTTGGCTCATTTTATGAACAACCTCAAAAACCCGTGCGACTCTACTCATTTTAAAAATTACCCTGGAATTATTCGTTGAAATAAAACCGCTGGAAAAATGGGCAACTAGCATGTATTTTAGATTTTGACTTCTACACTACCATTTTAATATATGGCTAAAAAGTAACTTGAACAGCCTCCAATATCAACGGAATAAAATCATTGGAGGAGATACAACTAAACAGGGAGTTTGAATCAAGTGATTTCAGGTGGCTGATTATAATAATTATTGGTTTCCTTATTTTCTCAGGAAGTACATTTGGATGTACAAATGAAAGAAGAAAAAATTTTGCAAATTAAAATGGTCAAGCAGTGCTCCTTCAGGCCTCTTTCACCAATTAACCGCTCCACCCCATAAATCACCGCTAAGGATGGCAAAGTAATCTTAAACATCGATGTATAGATATTTTATCATATCGATAATCTATCATCGATGCCCCAATCAGCTCTGTTGAATATGGCGCTTCTCCAGGCTTTGAAAGTATCCCTCGCTTGAGGACTGTGAAGAGCTCAATTTAATCAGTGGTAAATTCGCTAACCTGAGCGTTAATGCTAATCTCTCGGTAACTCAGATGATGAAAGTGTTAATAAAAATGGAGTTTTTCTCTAAATATCCACTTACTGTGGCCCACTTTCACCACCCGAGTTACCACGAGTTTAAGGATTAACGCCCAAGTTAAAACCCCAAAGGGCCACTTTCACCACCCGAGTTACTGAGAGTTTAAGCGTTAACGCCCAGGTTAAACCCCCGAGGGAGCACCAATTAGCATGGGAAACCTTGCAGAGCCGTTAGTTGGTGAAAAAGGTAGTGAATAGCATGGGAATTCGTGCGGAGCTTGGTCAAATTTTTGGAGCCATTAGTTGGTGAAAGAGGCCCTAAGAGTTTAAGCGTTAACGGTGAAAGAGGCCCTTAGGGTTTGGCACACGTTCGCAGAGAAAGTAAAACGCGAAAAGTTCTACTAAAAGCTGAATGAACTGTTTTCTCGAATATCCCTTTGGCTCCAAGGTCTCTAGCCAAATGTATGCATTGCTATTTCAAATGGCATTGTTTCAGTGTCCACAACAAAAGAGAAGTTTAGGTCAAAGAGAAAGGTTTGAAATCAATACAGTCAGTGGTGGAAGGAGGGGGGTTTAAGGAAGGCAGAAGGCTCGCAGGAGTTTGGGAAGGGCATAAGGGGGGGCATTGCCCCTCCCGCCAGCCACCGCAGAAGGCAGAAAGCTCGGGAGGTTGAGAATAGGGCGGGTGTGGAGGTAATGCGCTCGAAACCTTCGTATCCGTGAATTAATCATGACTCGGTTTGCTGGGCGACCCTCGACGCTTTGCTCGACGCTGAAAGTCACTGTGGACGGTTTGGTGACTTCTGCACGATAAATAACACGACCGGCAGTCAGACAGAACTGGACAAGTTTGTGGTGTGTACTAAACATCGTTCTGCTTCCAGTTTCATTCTCCTCTCGCTGATTCCTGCCACTTTCACCGTTCGGTACTTCTTGCGGGGTTTTGAAGGTCAAAATTCGTTACCTCTCAACTTGCCTTTCTGGGTTTCCCTCTGAAGTGCAAAGCCCTTTGCGCCTACTCAACGCCCCGAAGAAGCTCCATTGAAAGGGCCTCTTTCACCATCTAAGGCCCACTTTCACCACCCGAGATACCGAGCGTTTAAGCGTTAACGCCCAGGTTAAACCTCCGAGGAGGGAGCACAGATGGGAATCGGTGCGGAGCTTGGTAAGTTTGCGGAGCCGTTAGTTGGTGAAACCCGCCCTAACAGCTCTGCAAATTTCACCAAGCTCCGCACGAATACTAAGGGTCCCCCCCCCCCCCCCCGGGGGGTTTAACTTGGGCGTTAACGCTTAAATTCTCGGTAACTCGGGTGGTGAAAGTGGCCCTCAGGAGGTGAAACTGGCCCTAACACAATAAACCACCCTTATTTCGGTTAACTGTTGGTTGATGAAAGACGCCCTAAACTGCTTCCTGTTCACTTGCTTGGTGGTATTAGCCCATTATGATACTCACATATTAGAAACACATCCACAAGAACAGACTTTTCGTCTTAACTACCTCCTCAAGAGAAAATTACTTTTTCTACTAATCACTGCCAAGTTGGGCTAACTATCCGATACAATCTTATCGTAATTACCCTCTGCGTTATCATCCACAACAAAATCCATTTCCTCGCCACTTGAGTTTAAGGAAGTTCGTTCTACTATTCGATCGCGCAGAAATGCGATGACAAAATTGATTGAGTAAAAGCAATACTACCTCTACAGTTCGAGTTTAAATGCTCAACAGATTGTCTTTTCGAGAATCAATGTCTTCTAAGGAGTTGATTTCAAGAACGTGATTTTGTCATTTAAATTGGTTTTAAAATCGAGGTTTTTAATTTCCCAGTCATTGTATTTTTTATAAAAACTGAGGTTTTGCGATTGGATTTTTGATTTTTTTGAAACGCAACATTTTTAAAATTATCTTTCAATCGCTACCAAAACCAATGAAACAGAGTGTTTTGCGTTGATTCCGCCGAGGGGATCGACTCGGGGCGTGGGGTGGGGTCAGAATTAGCGCTTTCAGAAGGGGGTGGGGGGCTGTCACCCCACTCAGGTATAAATCCTTCATGCAGGGGAGTGCTTGAAGGGGGGAACGTGGAGGAGGGCGGCGAAGCAGGTTTGTTTGGGTCTGGAACGGACGGACGGACATTTTCAAATCGCAAGACCCTCGGAAAAAACACATTGTTTTAAAAATGGATTTGTTTAGAAAACTGGTATTTAATAGCACAAATAAATTTTATGCCCAAAATTACTCAGAAAACGACGCTTCATTCGACCTCCTGACATCCTTCAAAAGCGACACAGATCCACGGTGGGGCCCGATTGGTCTGAGACCGCCACATACGGACTCTACGTCCAAACATACTTGAAAAACGACACCCCACTCGACCCCAAAGCCAAAGACCTTGAAAACCCCTCATGTTGCTCTTTTTTAGCTCCGCACAGCCCCACAGTGTACTGGAAGGGTTTGAGGCTCATAATAAATTGAGTCTACGTTCAAAATTACTTTGAAAAGTGACACGTAATATGCTTTTCTGGTCCTCCAAAAAACCTTTTTTTTTTCTTTTTTCTTTCATTTATTTTATTTTTTTGTTGGGCATAAAAAAGATGTTTTTCGAGCATATTAGTTGATTTATCGAGCGTTTCAGTCAAGAGACCTATTTATGACTAACGAAGAGGAACACCACAAAAAAAAAAAAACATTGGGCTACGTAATACGTACAAAATGGCAAATAGGTAATGTAATTATAGCCGTTTTACGAAACATTTTCATCAAGACCAATTTAATCGGTAGCGAGCAAATTCAGAAAAACGGCAGAATATTTTGTTTTTCTGAATCCGATTTTTCAAACGTGGCTTTTTTAAAACTGCGGGGGAAACGTCCTTCTTTTTGAAAGTGTCGAGTTGTCTTTCTCCGACTGCTTAGTCGTTGAAATTGACTTTGAGACGAAAAATTGTTGGAAAATAAAGAAAGTCGACGGGCTTTTGGTTGAGTAGAAACAAAATCCATTTGAGGAGTACCCGACATGCCCTCAAGGTCGACGGCTTTGCGACTTATCGCGTTCCTCCAGCTCGGCGCCTTCACAAGTCAACGAATTATCTCCTCAGAGAGCAACGAGTGATAAGACCCAACGAAGTTTCGAATTTTTTGTGGAAAAGGTTGGGCGCAACAGTTGTGGGACCTCGTTGAACTTTTCAAGCCCAATTTCATCAAAATCGGTTAAATTTTTAATAGGGGAAAAACTGAGGAATTTTTGATTTTCGTGAATCATCTTCGGCTCAAGTTGCCACCCGTTGCCAGCTGATTCTTTCGGTCGGCTATCCTCAAGGACGTTTCGTACCGACGTCATCGGCATGTCCTGAATTCGTCGTCGGGCGGTTCCGGAATGTTTCTCGTCGGGCTAAAACGTCTGGTGGGGGGGGGGGGGGGGGGCCAAGTGAGATATCCGACGTCTTCCATGTGGGGGGGGGGGGGGGGTCACTCAACACTCGCAACACCATTACAACCAGTTCAAGGTCCTCCCACAAGAGGTCTCCACTGAGCCCCCCCCCCCCCCCCCTTTTTCAAAACACTCATTTCACTTTGAGGTCCTTCCAAGTGTTTGTTCCCCCCCTTTTTCCTTACAAGACAGTTTCTGACGAAAACGGACCCCCCCCCCCCCCCCCCCCCCCCAACCAAATTCTTGTCTCTGGCGCTCATTGTTGTACGCCCTGCCGATACTACGCCACCCACACACGCGATACCTGACGAACGTGACTCACTTGCGGTTGTACAAATATTTCGACATGTCTTTGCTCCGTACGATTTACTCGTGTTTTCGCTGAAACAATACCTAACACGCAGTCAATTTGTGACCAGGACAAGGGACTCAACCTATTTGAGTAAAATTTTCAAAGTGCAATTTACTATTAAAAAAAAAAAAAAAAAAAAAACGCTGCAAATTTTACACTAGGGTTTATTACTCTTTGATTTGATATAGGTTACTTGTGCAGAAATTTAATTGAAATCTTATCGTTCCGGGACCTCCAAAAATGGATTCTACGTCCAAAAATACTTCGAAAACGACACCTAACTCGATCCCATAGTCAAAAGCCTTAAAAACGCTGCACATTTTACACAAGGGTTTATTATTCTTTGATATAGGTTACATGTGCGAAAATTTAATTCTGTCAATGAAAAAACCTATTTCAAAAAAAAATGTTTTGGGGGATTTTTTTTTCAAAAATATTTTTTTTCTTTATTTTTTACTCGAAAAATATTTAACCCCCTGGGATTCTTCAAAAATCCCATTTTTAGCCCCATGAAAGCCCTATAGATCGTAACAGTGAAATCGGATCGCTGCGGGACCCCCGAAAATGGATTCTACGTCCGAAAATACTTCGAAAACGACACCTGACTCGATCCCATAGCCAAAAGCCTTTAAAAAAAAAAAAACCCGTAGCCCCATTTTAGCTCCATAGCGCCCCACGGGTTTGGGCGATCGGACTGAAAACCTTGCGGGCACAACTAGATGGTAAACCAAGTATTTTGTCAAAATTTCAGATTTAAAAAAAAATTCCTACTGCTCAAAACGGAGGACGGAGGACGGACATTTCGGATTTAGAATGTAGACCTCTTGAAACGATAATGTCAAATTTTGAGGCCGATCGGAGTCGTTGACCCCCGTCGCGAAAACATAGGTGTATTATTCCAAGAATAATAAACCAAAATTAATCATTATCAATTTCTCGTTGGCGTAGAATTAGTTTTTGCACACTCATACAAAATAACCCGCGAAAAATGTCACATTCTCAGAATGTCACATGCCAACAATTTGACCTAATTTTCGTAAAATCGCTAGATGGTCTGCCCGAAATGGTCGGAATTAGTTTCTTGGCGGTTGTCAAATTTGTGAAGTTAAGTTGGTACCATTGCGTCGTTAAACGTCTCCGTAAATGGGTCAGTCCGGTGGTTTAATTGGTCCATAGACGACGAGAGGAGGACCGGAACCCGTTCAATTCCCTTTCACAAACCGAAAGATTTGGATGAGGGGGAGGGGGTGGGGGGAGGTTACAGTTACTTGGGCCAATACCGGCAGCTTCACTTCTCGTCTTCTACTTACATAAAAGGGCCGTTCTCATGTTTACGTATTGATCCAAAAGGGAGGGAAGAGGAAAAGCACGCGGGGTCCAGCTCCCCCCCTTCGGAACGACGCAACACGGAGATCGACTCTGTTTACCCCCCTCCCTCTCGTCGCTGGGGGGGTTCTGCGCTCCATCTGTCCTCAGCGCCTCTCGAACGTGGCCGCCGAATAACCCCAGAGGGACGGCAGCGCCGTGAAAATTGAACAGTCGAAGGGAAAACAGTCGACGGGATAAACTCATTAAAAAAATCGTTTCCCGATTTAAGAGGCTCCGAAATGAGCTGGATTACTGCTGTTAACTCTACAAAGAGGGTTTTGGTCGTGATAAAAAAAAAACAAAAAAAAAAAACGAAACCTCCTCCTCTCCTCCTCCCCCCTTCACTAATAGTCTTCGTATTCCTTTACTATCCTCCGAGCCGGGCGGCGTCGGGGGGCTGACGTCAGAAGGGGGAGGCGTGACGTCAGCGGCAACGTCATCCCCCGCCCGCCCCCGGAGTTTCCATCCCACTACACAAAAGGCCCAACCCCGACGTCGGAACCGCCCCACCAAACCTCCCGCTTCACCTTTCCGAGACAACCGCACATTCCAGTTATACAGATTATCATGGTCACTGGCCAACCGGCCACCCCCCCTCCCCACCACCCCCTCCATGTCCTGTTAATACAATACAACGATGCTTGATCCTAAACCCACCTTACCAATCACGATCTTCTGCAGTACAACACTTCGATTTACAGATTTCATAATTAAGAATGTAAACGTGTCTGGATTTTTTTTTTTTTTTTTAATCGATAGAAGACGTCCAAATAATACTGAAAATGGGGCTAAAACACAAACTGCAAGTTCATACAAATTTATAAAATTTATGGAAAAATTGCAATTTGAATTTTGGCGGAAACCCGAGGTCGACGAGTTGGCCACCATAAAAAACTAAAAACTGATGAATGATGTATTTTTCCCTTTTTAACTTCTAACTACCAAAATTTGACATTTTAAAAAATTTAAAATTGAACGCTTATGATCAGTTCGTGACAGCGTAAATTTTCTTTAAAAAAATGCTGATTGAAAAAAATTAGTTTAATTGTTAATAAATAATAATCACAATGAGGCATAATGATGATATTTTTATAAAGGAGAATTGCGACCTACTTGCAAAACCACGTAAGTCCGATTTTTGGCCAAATAAAGGTTTTGAGTTTTCTGGGTAAATTTTGAGGCTCTTGATCCATCGTGCAAAGTTTCGCGATAAATTCGTGAGAAATGTCTTCGCGTTGTAAAATGCCTCTACGAGGGTTGTAAAACCGTGTAAGTCCCAGCTTTCGGGCGTGTAAAACCCTCGTAAGTCTGGAAGAGTTCTTGACAAAATCCTCGTATGTTCAAAAAAGTTTTTAACGGTCCAATTAATTACGGCAAATTGTTCATAATAATTTGGCAAAACAGCTGTTTATTGGGCTTTAAATTAATAATTACTACTGAAGGTTTCTCATAAACATTGGTCGACTTGAAGTGCTTTGGACATCGCAAACCGTCTCCGTGCCGTTTTTAGAGTCACCTGTAAAATTTTGATTTTGGAGCATACACTGCCTAACCCAGTTCGGTTGGAAAGTGAAACACCTGATTTGAAATGAAACAGCTTTTGCATGAAACTTTTTTTTTAAAACGAAACCGTTACTTAAATGGAACAATTTTTTTTAAATGAAAAAGTTTTTGTGTCACCTGTGAAGTTTGTGAAGATGTGGGTTAGGCGGTTGCTTCTACTGCGACGATATTATTATAATTGAAATTCGTTAAAATTTAACTCAATCTATTTAATAGATTTTTGCCACTTGAGCCATTTGGTACCAAAAGGGCTTTGATTTTCTATTGAAAAAATGAAGAACAACTGCAAATGTGAATACTGGGTTTATTATTCGCAATAGGCCTAATCGAATCGTGTTATGGTAATTCGTCAGGTCTGTGACCCGCTTAAATCGAATTCTCGTCCAAAAATGCTACGATTACATCTGACTTGATCGTTTGGCCCTTCGAATATCCCTTCAAAAGCCCTAAAGATTGTCTCAGTGTTGTCAGACAGGTATGAGAACAACATGAAAACAACACCCCACTTTACCCACTTAGGATCGTCCCAAATATCCACCTGCGGCCCCTTTGTAGCCCTCGGCAGCCTCACGGTGAATTATATTAGGTCTTTGACTCCCTTAAATTGATTTATTGTAACAAAAAAAAAAAAAAATAAAATAAAATAAAAATAAAAATAAAAATCGAAAACGATAACCCACTTGATCCGCCCAAAAATCCCTAACTTTGTAGCCCCTCACTTTTCACCAGCAACTTTCCATAGTTCTCACAAGAGTTCATTATGCTTTCTTATAAATTGTGCAATCATTAATTCAATGTCATTACAAAAATTAATTTAAAAAAAAAAAAATCATACCCTAAAAACGCCTCTCTTAGCCCCTTTTTAGCCCCACAGAGCCTGACGGGTTTGAGGGATCGGGTTGAAAGCCTGGCGGTCACAATTTTTTTTTTCGCAATTTTTAAAAATGACAATAATTGTTGTTTTTTCTTTTTAAATCTGAAATGTTAACGAAATACCTAATTTCCCCAAAATTCACAAAATTTCCCATTTGCGGGCCTAAAAAGATACTACAGGAGGTTTTTTTTAAAAAAGGGTTCCGGCCATGGGGTCGAGTAAGGTGTCGTTTTCAAAGTATTTTTGGACGTAAAATCCATTTTTGGGGGTCCCAGAACGGTCCGATTTCACCTTGGGGATCTAGGGGGGTTTCATAGGGCTACAATAATTGTAATTATTTGTAATTCAAAAGTCCCAATTATTGGGACTTTTGAAGGAAGCCAGGAGGTCGAATGAGGTGAGGTTTTCCGATTGGTTTTAGAATTAATTTTGGGGTCCCACATCTGTCCTAACATTGTAGGAATACCCTTCAATATTATACATATTATTCTTTGATATAAATTATCCAAAAATTATACATACCTAACAGGGTGTTATGCATAATGTTATTACGACATTGTATACCCTTGTATAAAATATTGTTTCATTACCCTTCTTCAAAATAGTGAGGAGCTGCAGAACGCTAATAAAAGGGATAGTAGGTGCATCCAACTGTGTACACAAGACGTGATTGGCCAGAAGTCTCATTGGCGTTTGCCGTCGAGGAAAGAGAAATCAAGTAAAGATGGCTATTGGCTGGCTCCAAGGGCTGCTAATAAGGTTTTAGTGAAGCTGTTGTTATCGACCCCTCCAATCACCGCGGAAACAACCGTGTGGATCGTGTCGGCGAGGGGAAGGGAGGGGGATGGCAGGGCGGGTTTGTGAGAGGAGTGCGCTAGCTCTGCAAGGTCATTGCCTCCATGTCCTACTCCTGGTTTAGCTGGAGAGGCCTGGAACAAGGGCTTAACTCTAATATCCCCCCCCAGAAGGACTATGTGGTTTTAGTCCGGCACCCCAGAACCTGAGAACCGGCTTCGTCCTCTCCAGACGTCTTTGTAGACGAGTCCCCCTATTGGACCCCGAAGTGAAATCTCAACAGAATGCTCCTAGATGGGGAGGCTGAGACTCTCGGTGATATCTCCAAAACTATTGTAACCAGCCTCAAGCGTGACAGAAAGAGTACAAGCGAAATACCATTGGCAACGAATGGCTCAACGTGGAAATGTAGAGAGCAGAAGCGATTTCTTCACCGATGTCTTCATTAGACCCATGGGTGTATTAAAATACTAAAAGTCCCCGCCCCTACGAGGTGAACGTGTTTTTTTTTCACACATTTTTGCCCATAACTCGAGAATGGTTAGTCCGATCCTAATTCTCTTTTTTCCTGGTGAAAGCTGATTAAAGTTTATATAAGGGACGGCACATTACATTTATGTTGAGACAACAAAAGTGCCATTGTTATTCGCAAAAACACGTTTTTGCCAAAATTTGTCATTTGCCATGCCTCCCTTATCAAAGCTCAAATCAAAATCTCACATAGAATAGCTGCAATGGGAAATTTAATCCGCTTTCACGAGAAAAAAAGAAATTCGGAATCGGGTCAATAGTTTCTGAGCTACAGCCGAAAACGTTCTGAAAAACGTGGTTTTCCGCTTATTGATTGGTTTTGGTGTTAAAATTCGTTTTCTCGGTTAGTATTTGCCCTAGATTGCCGTACCTGTGCTCAAACTGTTGCAAAGGTAGTGTACTTTTGATTATGTAATAGTTCTCATACCGCTAGGAAGCATCGTTTAGGCGCTGTGAGCAAAAAACGAAAAATACTGCAAAAAAGCTTGAATATCTCCTAAACTATTATTGGTACACGACAAATGAATAGGGACACTTTTGTGGCAAATATGGTGAGCTTAATTTTTCATATAGTTTAATTTTCTGTAGGACCTACCGTTTTCGAGTTAGGAGCGAAAATACTACAAAACTGACCTTCTTCGACCCCTCCCCACCGCCCCCACTCACCACGTAGGGTCGGGGACTTAGTATTTTAATCCCCCCATGGGTGAAGAAGTCGCTTCTGTTCTCAACATTTCCACTTAGACTCATCTATTGCCTAGACTTCATTCAAACAGGTCCAGTTTTGAAACGAATCTCACGAAGTCTGTCGAACAGAACTCCACAAAACAGGGTAAACTATTGTTCCGAGTAAACTCTTGACTTGGTGATCTGCATAGACATCGGACAGACATGACTAGACATCTTGGACATCTACAGGACTATACCTGGGAGTAGAACAAGTTTCCAGGGTCCCCCAAATATTTTTCAATAGCATTTTTGCCCATAACTCGATTATCGAAGCTCTAATCAAAATTTCACATAGAATAGTTGCGATGAGGAATTTAATCAGCTTTCACCTGAAAAAAAGAAAATTAAGATCGAACTAACCGTTCCCGAGTTATGAGCAAAGATGGGCGAAAAACGCGTTTTTGTCAAAATTTGCCATTTTTGTCATGCCTGTTTCTCTCTTACGGAAGCTCAAATCAAAATTTCACATGAAATAGTTCCGATGGGAAATTTAACCACCTTTCAGCAGAAAAAAAGATAACTAAGATCGAACCAAATGTTCCAAAGTTATGGCCAAAAACATGCGAAAAAACACGTTTTTGTCAAAATTTGCCATTTTTTTGTCATGCCTGCCCCTCCCTTATCAAAGCTCAAGAGCGAGGCGTTCTTGGTCTCATTTTTTAGGAAATTTAATCAGCTTTAATTTCGTACAGAGTAGTTATGTCGCTAGGATGCTTCGTTTGCGAGTTATAGGCGAAAAACGAAAAAGTGTCGTAATTTATGGTTTTTTCGCCATTTTCATGGTGAAGCCATATCCTAATCTACTAGATGAACCAAATTTTGGGATTCAGCACCCCCGAAAACGTATAGATCCGTCGAGGAAAATTCTTCAGGTATTTTTTCCATTCCAAACTACTTACTGTACTATTCGTCAGTTGCAACTGCGTAAAAACGAGGGCTCGAACATCAGGAACTCAATAACATCACCATGAATTATGTACCATAAAAGTTTACTGTTCAGAATTATCGACCGGCGCGTTCTTCGCGATGGGATCAATCGTTTTGATGAGCCTCAAAGTTTTCCCTGTTGTCCTTGTGTTTAAAAATATCCCGTCGGTTTATTTTTTCAACTTTTTTGACAAAATGCAGGGGTTGTGTGGAGCTTTTGAGTGGCAACAGGTGGGTGAAGTATCGTTTTAGAAGTTATTTTGGACGAAAAGACGATTCTTGACGGTGAGACTCGTCTGGAACGCTTATGTAATCAGCGGTTTTCGATTAGGAGATTAGTGAGCAAGGATTCCTTTATTGCGAGCGGAAACGGGTTAATCGTGAGTAAAAAAGGAATAGAAGTGCGTCCGAATTTGGGGATAAATCACCTGATACCATGTTGTTGGAAGTCAAAAAGAGGAAAACACATCATTTTTGTGACAAAAAGTCTTTCACGTAGTTTATATTCATCTAAAGTTGTCCTGGTCGATTCAAAAAGTACGTGCGTGACGTCACCTTCCGGTTTGACGGCCCGGGTTGCCAACTCAGAAGACCATTTTTTCCGTAGATCTTTCCCTTTAACAATCCCTTGACATTTTTAGAACTAATTTAAATAAAAATAGAACGTTTTTCGCCTATTCACCTTAAAGCAGGGTTCACATCCGGCAATGCGATATTGCATCATTCCGTCATTGCGTTCGGTATGCTGATTGGCCGATGCCAGTGGGCGGGAAGAAGTTAGTTTTGACAGAGAAGCACTTTCGAAGCTGACTGACGCAATGATAACAGCGATAAGCGTTCAAGTTGTTGTGGTCGCCATAGCGACGTCAACAATACACGAATGAACAGCTGTGTGCAATGCAGATTGCGGAAAATTAGTGAAAATTACTTACCTTCCTTCGCCAAAGCTCATCAAACACCCACAAAACCCAAATAAACGCGGAAATGAACAGCTGTGTGCAACGCAATGACAATTTGCCAGACGCTTGTGAACATTCACGCCGGAATGCCGGAATCCCCTCCACTGCTCACGCATTGACGGATTACCGCAAGGCTGTGAACCCTGCTTAACCCACGAATGAATCAAAACAACGGCCGTGGCGTCACGTTTAACCTTCGCTATTTAACCTCAGAGACCGAACCTTCAGTTTTTAATTTTTTTAATGGTGGCCAACTTGGCAAATGGTCGACCAACCAGCTGATCGCTGGTTCCCGCCGAAAATTCCAATTGCTATTTTTCCATAAATTCTATAAATTCGTACGAACTTGCAATTTGTGTTTTAACCCCATTTTCGGAGTTATTTGGAAAATAATAATCCAGAAACACGTCCATTCCTTATTATGACTGACGGACCCGTTGCATTATTCCTCATTGCCTTCATGCCCCTAATAATATTATAATAATATCATTTATAGAAGATCTTAGACTGAATATTATTCACCATTCATCGACTCAAACATCTTGAATAGCTGAGAACACCTTTTTGCAAAGATTTTCTCACTGCCATCCTTCTGGGATGTAAATTTCAGTCTTTGTTCAAGACGACTTCCACAGGAGCTAATGTGATTCTTTTTCTTTGCAGATGGAGAGCAGGGATCGTGGGAAAGTGGTCTGTCCTACGAGTGCAGGTCGCTCCTCTTCAAGGCTCTACATAACCTTATTGAGAGGTAATTTGGTTTTGTAAATACTAAGTGGAAAAACTGAAGTACAAATCTGTCTCCAACCACGAGAAGTGCTTCTTTTACATTGACGAATATGTTGACCTGGTAGATTACGTTTGCTCCAGAAGAGTGAAAATGAGCCGAAAAATGTCTCCACATTTGCACCAGTCCAAGCTCTACGATTGTGCCATTCGTAAACCCATCGTTTGCGCCAATAATGTTTTTGAAAACTACGTTTGCTCCGCTCTAAAAACCATCATTTGCGCCATGGCTTCGGTCAGCAAGAAGCGTCACGGGTTTTCTTATAAATTCAACATACCTAGTAGCGGTTATAGTTTTTTAGCTGTACTTATAATTTTTTTAAATTTTCCTTAAAATCTAAAATTTAAAATCCATAAAAAGTTGTATTTAGAAGAGTCGTCGGCTCACGAGTGCTTCACAAGTTTTCGTCATTCCAGAAAAAAATAGATCGATTAGCACTCACGAGGATCGAATTTCTTCAGGAAAAAATGTTTATTATCAAAAAGCGAGTAGAAGGGGTCTGAGGCCAGGTGGTCGGGGGTTGGCTGGTTTTAGCCAGCAGGCGGTGGCCTCCTAGTCGTTGTTCTAGAACTGGCGCAAATGTAGGCGCATTTTTTCCAATTTTCCCTTAATCTGAATGGCGCAAACGTAGTTGTCTGTGTTGGCTCGAAGTCATTTCTTGATCCGCCCACTACACTACCAGGTCTATGCCGCTCCCGCCAGAGGGTCTGTACCATCCCAGACATGGACCCCAGCCCCAGAGGGACGGTTATGTGTAGGCATAAGCAAACCACAAGTAGGGCCGAGTGTTCTAGCTCACTCTATAGAGTGGTATACCAGCTAAGCAGGCTGGTGCCCGAGTTGGTAGCGAAACTCACATGCTACTGAGGATGCAGCTCGTCAGCACCTCAATTTCCC
Organism: Pilophorus perplexus; assembly: GCA_955831195.1. Classification (NCBI taxonomy): domain Eukaryota; kingdom Metazoa; phylum Arthropoda; class Insecta; order Hemiptera; family Miridae; genus Pilophorus; species Pilophorus perplexus. The sequence continues at coordinate 22,517,778 of OY037016.1, forward strand.
CTTGTCCTGAGGAGGGTAACTAACCACGACCAACCTCGAAACCAACGCCAACCGAAGGGGGCGGCCAGTGGCACTTTGTGGTTGATGAAGGGTGGGACCTCCATGCATTTGCGCCAGTTCTAGAAGTACGACTAGGGGGCCAACCTCTGACCCCTTCGCAGACCCCATCGTCATGCATACCCCCGTAATGTTCGGGCTCCTACTCCGGTGGGAGATGAATGTAAAGTGGTAGAGAGGGATGCGAGACCTAGTCTCTCTCAAGCCTCGGACTGGAGCGGCCTTAAAGTGTTACGTGGTGTTCCCACACTCCTAATCCAGTAATCCTCGGGAGAGGGGGAGCCCCCGCTGCCACAGGCGCGCCGTGGGTGCTGGGCACTTCGGTGTCCCACACTCGCACAGCGCCACCACCAGCCCCCTCAATTGGCGTTGGATTCGAGGTTGGTCGTGGTGTTTAACCCACTCTCGCAAGCGAGAAGGGTAGCCGGGGTGGGGGGCAGACATTTCTGCTCACCTGGCGGCATGTGAGTTTTGTTACAAACTCGGGTACCAGCCTGCTCAGCTGGTAGAGTGCGCTAGAACACTCGGTCTCACTTGTGGCTCAGTAGTACAAGTACTGGCTCCTTTATGGTGCTGGGCCTCCCTCGTATGGACGTCTACGGACCTCCGGCGGTGGGACATGCCAGTTTGCTTGAATCGCCGGGAGAGGCATAGGTCTGGTAGTGGACGAGCCCTCCTTTAAGGGTTAACCTTCTAGACATTCAATGGCCTCAGACCCCTTCTACTCGCTTTTTCATAATTAATAGTGTTTTCCTAAAGAAATTCGATTCTCGAAAGGGGTTGGTGATTGGGGGTGCGGTCCTATTAGCTGTTCTCGTACCGACTGGCGCAATCGTGGGGGGATTTTACGGCTTATTTTCACCCTTCTGGCGCAAACGTATGGTAGCCTGGTGAACAAATGGGGTTTAGAGGACTGTCACTGATTCGTTGGATACTGGATACTGAAGGTGCCAAGGACGTTTGAAGGAAAGTTTCGTTGGATATGCTTCTCGCCGATACTTTTCCCAGTGTTTTAAAATTAAGTTTCGAGATCAGGTCAAAGGTTCTTGATTCATAGCTGTTCCAAACCAAGTGCCAACGTTTCAATTTCATGTCTTGATTGTTACCTGCGGACCTTCTCACCTTCTCTTCCTCTTTGGCTCTCAAGGCCGTAAAGCACCGTAACGTGGATAAGTCAATGGGGGTAGAGGGTTTTTTTTTTTTATCGATTCACAGATGTGAGCCCCATCATGAGAACTCTCGACCAGCTTAGTAACGCAGTGCACTTTGCCAAATTAACTGTCGGTTTTTTTTTGCGAGTTGGATCTCGTGTTCCGCGTATCTCGTGTCCGGTTGGTGGAAGGCGACCCACATGACAAGGTCGTGCCAGGGATGAAAATGCAGTCGGACCTGTGGCAGAAACTGGTCCGAGTGCTATCGTGGCGTTTCTTGAAGCTCAAGATCTGTAACCAGCGCGACCTCTTGAAACTGAGGAAGAAAAAAAAAAAAGAAAGAAAAATAATCTTCATTCTAAATAAAAAATAAAAATCCAAGTTAAAAATAAATCCACAATGAAAATCTTGATTCAGCCTGAATTCTAAATTAATATACATAATATTAACCTAAATTCACCCCCTTTGTTTGTAATAGTGTAATTAAGTTTGTTTTTGAGCTTCAAATTCAGGCTCAGTAAAACCATTCGAAGTTGGAGGTTATATGGCAAATGATATATTGACATGTTAACATCCCAAGATGATATTCTGAATGGCCATTTTGTCTGAAAATGACTTATTTCGTCGATTTGTCCAAAAAAATGATCTATTTCTCGACGAATTTGGCCAAAACGTTTACGTGTTTTAAAATTTCGATTTGAGATTTGGTTTTTAACCTTATTTCTTTAGAAACAAGAATGCCAACATGTTATCCAACTGAGGCAAGTAGTAGGAAAATCATAGCAAATCGAGTCACATCAGAACGGTCGCCCGTCCCACATTTTCCACCGCCCATCCTTTCCGACGATGGCAGATGAAAGGCGTCCAATATTTCAACTTCGTTTTCTAAACTGAGGTCCTTCAAGCCCCTGGTAATACGACCCCTGATAAACCCACTGAGTATCAAATTACGTGGAGGTGTGTTCTCTTCTACCTTCCGTACATTCTTGTCCTTCCTGCGTTATTTTCGGTTTCCCTGGAAAAGTCATGAAGCAATAACTTATTGTCAGTTTTGAAATCAAGCTCTTGCTCAAGTCTAGTCCCACTGAATCGCCTCATTTGAATTTTTCTTTTCCAGATGCTTGCTTTCGAGGGATTTCGTGAGGCTGGGAAAATGGTATGTGCAACCCTACGACAGCACGACCAAAGTCCAGGAGAAGAGGTGAGCGTTGTGTGGTGTATTTATGGGAGTGAACGTCAAAATCGAGTGTGACAGTCGACTCACCCCAGGCAGTGAACGGAAATATGTTACTCTTAGTGAGCAATTCTCAACCAGTTGCGTTGTTTCCAGTGGTCACTTCTCGTTTTCCTTCGACTTCTTCGTCCACGGAGAGAGTACGGTGTGCGCCAGTGTGGATGTTCGAACTCACCCGCCTGTCAGAACGTTGCTGAACTCCCATCTTCAGCAGGCGCAGACTCTGACGCACTCCACGCCTCAGGTTCATGGTGAGTTTGAATGGATTACCGGTTTCTGCAGATTGAAACCCTATAAGCGAATTTCTGCTCGCTTAAGGACCCTGAAGAGTTTCATGGTCCAAACTTCCTCTAAGCTGCATTGACAGTCAACCTGAGGCCTCTAATCTGGGAGTCAGGACGGTTACATTCAATGTACCTAAAATTTAGGTACATTGAATGTACAATTAGCATTTAATGCTATCGCTCAGTGTCAGGAGAACTGGAGCAAGGTTGGGCAGTCCCTGAAACTGATCCTTATCCCTTGAACGCCACAAAACTAACTAAAATGCACTTTGCAGTCATCCTAGCTCCATTCGGCCTTGCCGGAACGTTGACGGGTCAAAGCTTTCGAGCCATCGATCCTCACACGCAACGGCTTCTGGAAGGATGGAAGCACTTCTACCCGATTGACAAAGGCCTGGGCGAAAATTCGGAACTTCCTGCAGCTGTTGAAGTCATCGTCGGTGAGTGGCCCCGGACGTTTTCCCAACAACCCTTTCCACTGTACATGTACATAACTGATTCTCGACGTTTTTTTCAGGTGGTCATAAAATGAGGTACCCTTCTTGCTATGTGCTCATCACCGACATGGACGATAGTTCGCAACCTCCGTTGAACCATCAGCTGATACATTCGCCTTCGCAGCCCATCCCTCCACCTAGGGGTAAGTAACTGAGGGGAACTTCGAATACTGCCACTTGAGCAGTCTCTGATGAATGTGGGAGAAAACGAGCTCCAATAACAGACCTGAGTGACGTCACTGCGATGAGACGCAGGCGATGTCACGAAAATCGCATCCAAGGGCTGCATCCTGCGGATTTTCAAGCTAAAAATGTGATCACCGGGAGGGGGGGGGGGGGGGGGAGGTTGAAGAGTGCTGACTCCAACTAATTCGGCTGTTTATATTACAGGGCTGAGCCGCGCGGGTTTGTTAGCCGAACGGGTTTGGCAAGAAACGTGTGTGATGGTTCCCGGACATCAAGGAATCAACCAACCCAACTCGCAAACAGTTCCAACCCAACCCGGCACCAACAGCTCCATCACGACGCCAACCAGCGTCGCCCCGTCGACTCCCAACCCCGCCGGAGCTGCCACCCCGAACCCGGCGCCTAGCGGGAACGCAATGACGCCCAACAGCGCCCCGGCTAACAATCCTGGAAGTGGTGCGATGGCGTTGCAAGGCGCCGGCTCTACCGGCGGCAATCCCAGTAATAATAGCAACAACAATAACAACACTTCAACAACGAACAACAACATCGTCGCTTCCCAGACGCCCGGACAATGGAACTTTGTGGACCCTTCTAGGAAACAGGCCTGCATGTGTTCTTGCAAGTGAGTCTTTTCAACTCATTTTCCTCCAACATGAATAAAATTATCCATTTGGAACATGACTTCGTATACGCCAAAATACCTGATGCCTCTAGCAGTACTACACACAGTGTGTACGTCTCGTCTGTATCCCATAATCCCCCAAATTCAATGTTCCATTCCGTTTTCATTAGCATGCTTGTCCTCCCACTTACAAGTTGCAAACATACTGTCTTCGAGTTGGTTTCGCCCCTTTCATATACCTTGCCAAGTCCTTATCAGCTCAGTTGGAAAGTTCTTCCTTCGAGAGTTTTATCGCTAACAACGAATATATTCGATGACAGCGCGGTCACTTGGGAAAGCGTCACTACGGGGATAGCCATACAGGAGACATCTTCACATGCAACAACATTCGTTAGAGATGGTCACAGCATTCGCAATATACGCGGAGTATAATGCGACAGTAAGGGAGGGGGGTTGAATGCTTGCAAAGTCGTGTTTCCGTGTAAACGAATAGTCATGAAGAAGACATCGAGCAGCCTTCGTAGGAGATGTTCACAGCGTTCGCAATATCTCATGAAGAAGGAATACGACAACATGGCGGTTATTTATGCCTGTGTAAATACTGGTGTTTTTGACATCCAGCACTAATGGTTTTCGATGAATTCATTTAGTTCTCATTTAAATTTTCCGCTGAAAACCACCAAAACAAACTTCTCTCAATAAAATACACCTCACGTTCTCATCAAATGTTGGGATAATAAACCATAGAGAAGATCTACTAGATGGCAGAGAGAAGTTAATATCTGCCCACTATAGGGATGGGTATCGAAGGACAAAATATCGATATTGGGTATCTATGTACATTTTTTGAACTTTCTATTTATATTCCGAAAATATCGATGTATCGATACCATTTGGACTCATGGTAAAAAAAAAGACTAAGTATACCCCTGCAAGCCAAAAAAAAAAAAAAAAAAAAAAAAAAAAAAAAAAAAAAAAAAAAAAAAAATAAACTAGAAGGCAGAACTTGGAACAGTTCAAGCAAAGTAAGATGGGAAACTAACAAAAATCTCCTTTCTTCTTCTTGGCTGCTTCGTCTATAATTTCATTGCCCTTTTCGAGGCTTCTCCTTCTATAGCAAAGAAGTTAGAAGGCTCTAGGACCATGGAATTGTTTTTTAGACTAAAACCAGGCTGGTACATCGAGATAAAAATATCGATATCAAATGTAACTGATATCGATTTGTTTATACCGATATTTTTTGTTACCCATCCCTAACCCACTGTTGAAGCCGTCAATTTATCGGGAGTCGGGTCAGATCGATAGTCTTCAGTCCCTAAGCGAACATTTCAGGCACTAAGCACATAAATATGGAATAATCAAGTCTTTATTCCCTCCATCAGAAGTAGCGACGCAGAAGTTAGAACTGTATATTGAATAATAAATATAAAATTTGTAAGTACAGTATAAAAATTTAATATGAGCTATGAAACTCTCTTGAAACAAAAATTCAAAACGATAGGAAATACCTACAAATGATAACAGTCGTAAAAGTTTATCTACACCCAGAACTAAATCAAACCAACGTTACACTTCGTGAGGTCAACAAAACCCGGCATAATCCATGCAGATTAAACCAGAACACTAACCAGAAGCAACGACGCTAACCATCTCCCCCCTCGTGTAGCATGTCGGAGACTGCAATGGCGATTATTCTGCTATCGAATGACATTTGGCGGTACCATTTCGCTCAGAGCCTAAACTCAACGATGAAGGCATAGTCAGATAAGATGTCTGCATTAACAGCATTTGAACCACGTATGACGACATCTAAGAACGGAAGACATCCTCAATTCTCCACCATGCAAGTGAATACAAGTTACCGTCAACCTCAGCCGGAGGAATGATTAGAAACAGATCATCAACATGATGTGTTTTGATTCAAGAAGCAAACGGTAACTGGACTCACTTCAAGTCCAACGATGAGAAGACGCTTCACATGGACGACCCAACTTCTGGTTCACAAAACCTGTCTTTACATTAAAAGTAAATTTTGAAATACTCGATATGCGACCAATTGCGCATTGGCTTAGCGTCTCTTTCACCACCCGAGTTACCGAGAGTTTAAGCGTTAACGCCCACTCGAGGGGGCACCGATTAGCATGGGGATCCGTGCAGAGCTCGGTTAAGTTTTTGGAGCCGTGAATTGGCCCTTAGAGGCTGAAGAGTTATGACCTCATTCCTGATAACTATTGACGCTATAGAGAAGGCATCCTGACTTCATTCGGAAGAGAAATATCACTACCTATCGTATCTTTTCAACTCAAGTACACGAAGAATGGCTCGACGATGGGGGGGGGGGGGGGGGGGGGGGGGGTTGTGGGTTGTGCGAACTGTCTTATAAGGGCGTCTTTCACCACCTGCGGCGTCTTTCACCACCAGACGCTCCTTCGACGGTTTGAACCTTGAATGAGAGGGTTAAACTACCACATCTTGGTAGTTGATTGCAAAATCTACCGTGTTGTTTCTGGCTCAGACATCAAAATCTTTCATTATTTTAATTGAGGGGTCCATTTCGGTCCCACTTGGAGGACCATTACTGAAGATGGACATTCTCAGAGCCTGTAAACAATGACGCCATTCTGCTTCAGAGTATGAGATGAAGCTGCTACTTCTACTGGCATGGAAAAGGTTGCTGTGTGGTCCTGATCAGGCTGCAGAAAGACTCGCTTCTCCTGAAGAATGAGGTCATTCCCTTTTAGTTGCCTCTTACGAAAAGCTATACATTATCAAAAAGCGAGTAGAAGGGGTCTGAGGCCCCTTGGGAGTGGTCGGGATGGGATGGCTTTAGGCGGCAGGGGGTGGAATCCGGGGCCCATTTTAGAAACTCCGAGAAATCGAAAGCAGGCCGTATTGTCTCAAGGAATACAGCGACGGAAAATGACGGGAATGCGATGCGCCTGTGGAGTGATCCATCACGGATTGTAGTGCTCGAAAGAGAGAGAGTGATTAGGGTTAAGGCGGTTCATAACTGCCTGAGAAATGTTTTCCAACATAATTTACTAGTTTTTCTTCTAAATGCGGCATGGTACATAGAAATGATCAAATTTAGCTCAGCCAAGGACTTCTTTCAAGCTATCGCTGTGAGCAGGAGTTCTTTTTTAAATTTATTTATTCACGGAGAACCCCATTTCGTGAACCTTCTGTGTTTATTATTAAAAGTAAAACCCATCATCAACTCGTTGACAGTTTATCTCGACTTGATCCCTACTCCACTTCCCCGAGTTTGTCCATGTTTGTATACCATTTGTAACATTTGCTGCCTTTGTTTTCATAGCTTTTAACATTTTATTTTATGAAGCATCTCACTTAGGTTTGAATTTCCCATCTGGTAGCTAGTAGTTCATTTCGATGAGTAGCTGTGTGATTAGTTCGCCTGAAGTCAGAAGGGATATTTGGTATTCTTCTTTTGATGCTCACCTTTTTCAAGTATTTGTGGCGTCTCGAATGAGCGAATCCACGTAGGGAAGAGTTTTAGGACGGCTCAACTGACGGCTTACAGGGTGTAAAAACGTTCACCTGCATTGTGAAATTTAGTAAATTGTTCAATTTCAATTACGTTAGAGTGGTTAGTGACGTTAGTAGTTAGTGGAATTTGAGAGACACACGGATGATTTTCACTCTTATAAAAGACCACGTTGGCATGTGGGTTCATTTTGGGGGCTTGGGAGGCTTCGTGTGCTTGGGCTTATGTACTTTCGGTCCCTCGCAGCTTCAGGTTTCCCCGTGTTTTGGCTGGAGCTGCTCCTCTGTTATGGGTTAAGTTATAGTCATCAGGATGCAGGTGGGCTGAGGCTGCCTCTGGCAGTCAGCCGAAGAGCCCAGTCGATATCCAGCTGTGGCATCTTCCTCTCCTCGCATGTCCTTTCTAGCTGAGTGCGGTACTCACTTCAGGTTGTCTCCCAACGCTTAAACAGAAGCTGCAGGTTAGATGCTGAAGCCCACACTTTGAATGGCAGCTGTAATATCTGGCTTGTAATAGCTGATTCCCCACCTTCCATCGCATGATACACCAGCTGGGATTCCCATCTATCATGCGCAGTGTTGCTTAGTGCCATCTTAAAATCGACCATAACGACCTTGTACAAAGCTACCATTTTGTGTAAACCACAGTTTAGCTATTAGAAGGGCAAGGCTTGGTAAACACCACTAACGCCTGTCTCCATATGGCAAGTTCGGGGACTATCCATAGCACTTCTGGCTGGTTGGACTTACACTTTTCGCTCTCCGATTGATGCTGTTGCACTCTGGCGCTGCCGATGCTCGTAATGTGAACTTCGCCACTGCACTCCCGAACTTTATCTCCAATAGATAGTTTAAAAGTGATGTGTTGCGCGGGAACTGGTGATCCATCCCGCCGTCAAAAAGGTTGAGGCAATTCATCCCTGCACGTAGTCTCAATTCATCTCCAGCGTGGCACCAACTTTGCAAGCCTTGGACAAGTCTGAAAAGCTTGGGCACCAGTTTGGCAAGCCTTGGAAACCCTTAGCCAGCTTGGCACCAACTTTGCAGGCCTTGGACAAGTCTGGTAAGCTTGGGGTCATCTTGGAAAGCCTGGGAAACCGTTATCTAGCATGGCACCATATTGGCGTGCCTTGGAAATCCTCAGGTAGCTTCGGACGAGCAGAGACGAGATGTATACACTGCAGGCGCGAATCGGGGAGTGTTGTGGTTGTCGGTTGGTTTCCATGTCGGTAGTGTTGTGGTATTGGGAGTGCAAAAGCCTTGATCCATCGGGCAGTGCAGTGGTCCCTTTCTCTAGGGCCGGAAGTGCAATGGCGAAACCCTCTCGCTGGTTACCTGGTGCCTCCACCTGAGTAGCTGAGCAACTGCCGAGGGGTCCCCGCAAAATGGGGTCCTACATCATAGCCTCAATTGAGAATCAATGCCCAAGCTTTTTTGAATGAGTCTTATGGGGCTTAGGCATGCATGTTACGCGCGCTTTTCGACCAATACCTTTCAATGTTAGTTATTTCAAAATCAGCCCCAAATACTTTTGTAAAACTGCAAAACGGAAGAATAAATTTGACCCCCACTGAGAAGAGTAAAAAATATCGTGTAGGGAGGCACAATTTTACCATAATTTTAGAGCAGCTCTATTATTCCAAAACTATGCATGTTAGGTTGATACGTCTTTGAGCCGTCTACAATCGTTTTTCCATTAGGTAGCCCCAAGTAGCTTCCCTTCTAAACAATTCTTGACTCCAAATCGATCCGAAGTTTTTTCTTCTTCTCAATTTCTTGTTAATACACGAATACTGAACCTAAAAGTCGAATCCGTTCGGCAGTTGCTAATAACCTGCACACATTAATCGTTGTTGACACTAGTGCTGCGGACACTGATGGAACCTTGTGGGCGTTAACTTCGAGAACCAATCGCTGCGGCATGTGTTTCATCATACATATCTCCTACTATAGTCAATAGCGCTCCTTGCGGGACGTTCAAACTTTGCAGATTCAAGTTCATCATTTCTTGTTTACCTAGAACTCGACTTTGTGGTGTAGTATCCTGCGCATTAACAAGGCGAAGAACATTTCGGGTCGATTTCGAGCTGTAGGAGAAAACCCGATTCATTTTAGGCATACAAACAGCATTGACATACTATAAACCTGGCATTGAACACACTTAAGCTAAGCTCGCAGTGATACCAATTGTTACGGAGTTTGATGCTGATCTTGTGCGTAGGAGGAGTAAAACCCGAGTTGTAACGACGGGGCTGGTCGCTTACCACAGGCGTGCCACCGCGCAGCCGAGTTCTGACCGCCTCAGTCAAAGGTAATTTTTTAGCAGCACTCTCAAGCCATAAGAAGCGATAAGAAGAGAAAAAAAAATTGTAAATCATTCATCATAACTTACTACGATAATACAAAACAATAGTTCATCGCTTAACACATTATTTCACCATTCACGAGTTTGACTGGCTTTTAACAGTAAAATCACTTTATGCAGATTTGGTGATGGTTATCTTGGTTGACGGCGGGTGGCGGTTAGAAATATCCAACCGTGGCGATAGTAATGATCAGTGTGTGAAGTTCGGATGACTTTGGTCCACTCGACTCTAAAGCCCTTCTAAACCCCCACCTGTTGCTTTTGGAAGCCCCAAAGAGCTCCATAGTATGTTCGGGCAGGTCTGGGAACCCCCTAAATCGATTCTACCTTCAAAATTACCTCAAAAACTCTCACTTGACACTCCAAAAAATCCCCTTGCGCTGAAACTTGTGGAACTAATCAGCCGGATGCCGGCCCAACGCTGAGTTTGGTCGTAGGGATCTTTGAAAGGTTTGACCAGTTTTGTCGTTCAACGACACTCCTCCCTCAATTACTGAACACTCAAAATATCACCTGCAATCAGGAAAAGAGCCCTTTTTCTTCCAGATTTTTTCACTCCTTTTGCTCTAGCCTACCTCAACTTGACACCGTGCGAAGCGCCAGTGATGACCAGTGTTGCCAACAACAAAAAGGGAAAATACTGAGCACCGGGAAAACTGCCTGAATATGACCGAAACTGAATCACTCAATACGCAATATTCCCTTTCTAAAGCCAGTCATTCTGAATAGTTTAGCAATACTGAATACGCGTAGTAATATAAAAATAACACACGTTCATTATTCCATTTCATTTCTTTTCATCTCATTCCACACTCCTGCACGTTTTAACCTGTGTAAATACTTTGCAGTCGCATGCGGTAATGTATGCGGATATGCTTCATTCACATTAAGTGACGATGAGCGGTAAAATTGTTATGCGTTAAGGTGTTCTTTCGCATGCCTCGTATCTGCGCATGCTCGTACTCCCCTCAACCGCAGAATTTGTACTTTTTTTTTTATGAAGATACTTTTGCAGGGCATATTTTACTAGGTACATGACGTTTGTCGGCTTGTCAGGCCTACAACAGAATTGAGCGAAGCCGTTTCTCGGAACGATTTGCTCCAAACAGGGTGTAGCGCCAAAGTCAGATGAGTTTTGATTGGAATAAAACTATTATGTTTTTTGTATGAAACTGCATGGTTACACGAAAGAATCCATTCAGCTCCCAGAATGTCGCGATTGAGGCTAATGTGGACGACCGAGACATTTCGCACTTAGAAAATAATTAAGGTATTTTTATGTATTTTAGATTTTGATTCTACCCTACCGTTCTTATATATCGCTAAAATGTAACTTGTACAGCCTCCAATATCTACAAAAAAAAAAAAAAAAAAAAAAAAAAACATTGGAGGAGATAGCGCAGTTTGAATCAGCGAGGGTTTGACTGCGAATCTCTCTTCTATCAGTGACGTCACAATTCCAGTGAATCTCTCGCAGGGAGCGCTAGTGTCTTCAGCTTTTATGATAAATTTATCGCAATCATTACTTGATACAACCGAAAAAATAATACATGATTCACGATACTTAATGCCTTAACAGAAGGATTCCACTTTGAACTGTGATGAGTAGTGAAGTAGCAACACTCTCACTTACGTGCTTTTGCCGTTGTTTACGTGGATTTGTATTATATTCTTGTAAATCAAAATGCCGCACGTTTCCTGTCATGAAAACACCATCGACGACGCTCTTCAGCTCTGCTCGGTTGGTAGCACTCTGCCATGTGTGACGTCACGCTCCCTCATGGCCGCATCATTAAATCTGAGTTTTCTGGAACAGATTTCAGGCGGCTGACTATTGTTTTCCTTATTTTCTCAGGAAGTACTTTCAGAAAAATAAAATAAAAACGTGGAAATTGCTCAGTAATTCTATTTTTCAAGATTAAAAAAAAAGCATCCCATATTTTCATACTTTTCCTGATTTCAAATTCCCTCAAATACCTCTTGGAATTTCTACGGAATCCTACAAGGTCCTGTTGCGCCGGCATCTCTCCCCGGTCCACTGATCCCAGAGCAAGATACATTTTGCGCTCCAGGGCCTCTCATACTATGGTAGGAGTGGAGGCATATTGGCAAACTTAAACTAAATGTATAATATGACAAATATTATGACAAATCATTGAAAGATTCATTTTTAACCCTCTGTGTAGAATCTCACTAAACCGTCCACATAATCCTTAGGTGCTCCTGGCAGGAACTGTCTAACGACCTCGTTGAACGTTTCGTAGCATAATATGCTATATCTACATAATATGATATATTATACCAACCTTTCCATTTAGGCAAGCTTTTCAGTCCATATTGCTTGTTTGATGAAGAAAAGAAAAGAAAAAAGAAACATGCCGTAGAGTGCTTACAGCCCTACGTTGGTACCTATTCCATCTCTACTCCTTCCTAGACTCTCCAGTAACACTATGGAAGAGCATAATATGCCTAAATCTCTAACGGATGGACTACAAACGTTTTTACTCTCTTGAAAAAGTGGAGTTGAGTTAGCCGATGAATGAAATGAGACAATCATTGAGCTACCAATCATAATGTGCTACTATCAGTCTCTGGCCATTTAAAATCCTCCCGCTACAGGCTCATACATTTCGTCATCACTGATCTATATTCATATCTAAAGAGGTCCAAAGCGTAACATTTCGGCCTCCCGAAGAATCCCATTCTTGACAACACACAGCCAACTGCTAGGAACGTTTTCGGAGTCTTTAGCGGCTCTTCAGAAAACTTCGTGGGGCTCACAAGTGCACGAAACCTTCAGTGTGTGGACCCTCAGTGACGTCATGAGTAATACATGATTAAAAACCAGTTGAATTCAACTTTACCGTGTTATTAGAATTAGGGGGGGAAATCAATGTTTCGGTCACTTTTTACTAATCTGTTTTATTCTGAATCAAAAACCATCTTGCTGTGGCGCTTCACCCTGTAGAACAAGAGACACCTTGTGGTTTCTGTAGTTTGACCCACATGTGTCTGCAAAACTTGAAAATTGTTGAATTGCTCATGTATGAGCAAAATGGAACTGAATCATCCGTATCATGAAAAGTTATTTTTCTAATATGTACGCCTATTATAATTACAATTACAGACTAAGCAATAATAATGGCGGAGGACAGGCGGTGGATTCAGTTCCTATAGCTTCGGTAGGTTCTCCAACGTCGGCAGCACCTTCGCCAAACGTCCCCTCCAGCGTGCCGCCGCCCGACCCGACGATGCCGACGCTCTCGCCGCAACCACCGCCTCCTCAGCAAAGCCCCCTGGACGACAACAAAGTTGTCTCGACGCCTATAGATTTCGCTCCTAAATCCGTATCTTCCATATCGAATCAGGTTAGTGGGATTTATTTTGGTTTGGCGTCGCAGTTCGTTAGACCATATCTGACGTTTTTTGTGTGGCGTTTTAGGTTCTTTCGCCGTACGGAGAAAACGTGAAATCTGAACCTATCAAGACGCCGTTGATGAGGACACCTGGCGGACCTCCTCCGGCTCCTACGCCGCCTCCAATGCCTCCTGTACACACCCTTAAACGCCCCGTTCTCAGCACCCTCGAGTATGAGGAAGCACTCAGTCAAGAGAACGTTCATTCTGATCTCTTATATGACTACACTACACTAGAGGCATGGTACGAATCTCCCTTTTTTCAACTTTTCTTCCAACACGCTATTGTGGTAGTGCAACTCATTTCCTTCCTTTTTTTTTCTAAGGCTGAACCACCCAGTGAAGAAATTCAAGCCTAACCCTCACCAGCCGCAACAGTTCGTTCCTAAACAAGAGCCGGTCTCTCAGGATGTGGAAGGCGGCATTCCCTTCACCCCTAAGAAAATCGGGGATCCGTACGAGTTTGATGAGGTGGGTATGGCTGGCCGGATGGACTACAGGCGGGGGATCATCAAGGTAACCCACGCTTACCAGTGTATAGGTCTCCAAGTAGAATACGGCCTACGTGCAGAGACATCTGGTGGTCAAATCTGAACTGCATTTCCCTTTTACTCCAGTTTCTGTGGGGAAATTTACCTGGCTTTGTGCATTCCGCGCATTATGATCGTACATATTGATTTCCTGCTGCGGGACCATCGTATACCACCGTCTCACCTATACAATAAAAATTGATGACTTACTGGAAAAGTTCAGGGGTTGAGCTAAGTTTTACAATAATTTGTGGTCGCAAGAGTAAAAAGGTGCGAGTAGAAGAAGAATTGACATAGTGAGGTTTTGCCAACGGTGCAGAGGTCTAATCCAATGAGGTGGTTAGGGAGAGAAAACGACTCCTCTGCTGAGCCGGTTCATATCTGAATGGAGGTTCAGATATGAAAGTTACTCTGGGCTGTAGATGAGCTTAGTTGCTCGAAACCAGTCCCCACGCTACGTTTGTTTATTTGAATAAACAATTTAGTACTCTGCAGTGAAGTCGTTTTCTCTCCCTAACCACCTGATAAGAATTGAATAAGAATTTCAAAGTTTTACATTTACAAATTGGTAGGATAAAAGAATTGAAATTATAAAGGTACCACGTTCTTTTGAGTTGGTTGGTGTTGCCGCTTCCATGTTGACGACCTTCGGAACGGAAATAGTTCAAAAAGATGAGCAGATGAGCCCTGACAAATGGGCCCGGGAACCGAACGTCGACTAAGGGCCGGTTTTTGAAACCATAGTCAAATCACCGCAAACGAGTGGTTTGGTGACCACCGTCAAACGCGATTTTACAGCCGCTATTTTGTCGGCGTTTTTAGAACCATAGTCAGCGTTCCGACAGCTGACCACGCCGCTAAAATTATGGCGCCTTGAATATTTTCCCTAGGTGAAATTTTTTCGTCATTGCGGGTTTTGACAACTCATTTGTGAGGAAGGAGTTCACATTTCCCGCTTCTTCTGCCTTCAACATGTCATTATTTTGAGCGTTATTTGAGCGAAAAAAGTAAACAATTATCTCAATCTCTTTCTACCACTCCCCAACCTCCGCGCCGCGGAGTCCGCGGCGCGCCGTCTCGTCAGTCAGTTGTTCCTCGTCAACCAATGAAAGCGCTGGTCACGGCTCCGTAAAAATTTGACCCCAGGGTCCTGCTGTGGTTACCGTTTCGTAAAAATAGCGGCCCGTAAAACGGTAACTAAGGTTCAAAAAACGCTTTTTCCGTTTTACGGCCGTCAGAGTTAACTATGGTTTCAAAAACCGGCCCTAATACTTTTTTCTGAAAGAACTTCATAATAGCAGTGAGTTTTGGGCTCCTACGGTGTAATACAAATTTCCAGGGCACTTTCGAAAATTTCAACTTTGAATCTGGAGGGAAAAGTGGCGCTACTCTCTCATTGGCTGCTGTCATTTTTTTTTTAAACACTACTTCTTACGCTAGCGCACTCTGGCGGATTAGTAAAAGTGCCACCGCGGGAAAATTCAAAACGCCAAATATTCACTAGTGATTTCCTCTGCTCAGACACCTAATTTCTCAGTGCTAACTGTACTGAGTACTTTGTTCATTACTAGTTCAACTATGTTCGGCCGAATTTTCCCATTTCTCTGACCTAGTTCCTTGGCCCATTGCACAAAACAGCAGACTTGGCTTCATCTAAAAGCCAGATTCGATCTGAATAAAGTAAAATCAAGATTTGTTTACCTACGTTAAAAGCAAAATAGCAGGAGGATCATGTTACCCAACTGCGCCCGTCAAATATCCCTCGAAGTTGTGGTTCGGTTTTCCACGACCTAGATGGAGCCTCACGTAGGCCATATTTTATTTGGAGACCTCTGCAGCATAATATTATTACAGAAAATGTGTTCATGGTCCACTGTGCTCGTCGAATCATAAATCGAACTACTTCGAGCCTGAATAATTCAGAATTGAGAATTATTCTAAGAGGCTACTTGCTGTATCCGTTAGACTAAATCTGAGGTTTGTTCCAGGTTTGACGGAATGTTAACAGAAATCGCCGGAGACATGTGCAGTTTAGAAATGCTGTTCCAGGTCGATCGTAGGTTGACAGCTCGAGTAGGGTGCGGTCGGGTTCTGTCGACAGCCGACCAACTTCTGTCGACAGACTCAGTCAGACCTGGAACAAACCTCTGTAATGAGTACAATAAGCCCCGACCATTAGGTTTGTTCCAGGTCTGACTGCGTCTGTCGACAGAACCCGACCGCACATACTCGAGCTGTCGGTTTCCGTCCAACAGCTGTCAACCTACGATCGACCTGGAACAGCAGTTTCTAAACTGCGCATGTCTCCGGCCATTTCTGTTAACATTCCGTCAAACCTGGAACAAACCTATTAACTACCTATCACGGATGTATAAAAAGTATCGATACTTTGAAATATCGATATCGACATCGACTTTTTCTAAAATAAAGTATCACGATACTGATACATTTTTACCTGTATCTGACCCGATACTTTTATTCCGAGAAATTTACTTTCTACAAAATTCAATGATAAGTTTTGTCAAAAATTATTTAACTAATCATCCACGAGGTCGACTGAAAAGTGAAAATAAGCGATCCTAGAACATTGCGTGAGTCTAGGATCGCTATCGTTAGTCATAATATTTTAGGCCTTGAAATTTAGGGTCGCTAGTAAAAATGAACTAATAATAATTTGGAATATGAACGAATTGTAAATGTATGTACCCCCGGGGTCACTCATAATAATTCAAAGACTGAAACAACTGTATAAAAATCACTTTTAATCACACTCGCAAAATTCTGAACATTTTCCTTTTTGAATAACACAACAACAACAACAACAACCGCCATGTCCTTGTTCATCTTCTTCATGTTTTGCTCGCACTCTATCATAGACCTCACAGAGGTTTTCTCAGCCCACTGCAGAATGTTGGTGTAGTAGTTATTCTGCTAGTTCATTATCCCTCAATGAGGGACCCTCATGTATAATGTACATTATACATAGCGAACAGCAAGTTTTCGATATTTGATATAGATTACCTATCGAAAGGATATTGATGTCAGAAAAATATCGCTAAAAATGTATCGACTTCATTATTTTTTAACTCCTTTCTTCACCCCTCAAAATTATTAGATCAAAAATATACCAGTAAAAATTTTCAGCAGTGCTTAAATGATTCATTTTCAGTGCTGGTACTGGTACTAGCCACGACAACATACGAAGGGTACAGGTAAAAAAACCATCATCGCCATTCCGGTCGAAAATGAGTTAGCAACGCTACCTGTAGGATTTTTGAGTTGTACTTTCTGACTATGCCGTCCTTACCGGCGAAAAACACCTAAAAGCAGGTTCTAGTTACGCTATGCCGGGAAGAAATCCTTCGTTTGTAAACTTTCAATGGGGAGTTGGCATTGTTTTTTTTCTTTTTTTTTCTGAAAGTACTCCCTGAGAATGTAGGGAAAACAGTAGTCAGCCGCCTGAAATCGTTTCCAGAAAATTTAAATAATTTAACGAAAATTACGGCGTTTGAAAAACCGGGGCTATGGAGGGAGCGTGACGTCACGTCCTCAATACAGCTGAAGAGCGTCGTCGATAGTGTTTTGTTCTTGACAGGTGAGGGGATTGTTCCGCCCAGTGTTGCTATTCCACTGCTCATCACTTAATAAAATTCAAGTGAGCCGTAAATCCTTCTGATAAGGCTTTAAACTTCAAGTATCATGTATTATAATTAAAAGTTAATCATGTTTTCCGTCGTATCAAGTTATAATTGCTATAAATTCATCATATAAGCTGACGACACTAGCGCTCATGGTGAGAGATTCACTGGAACTGTGACGTCATGTCCTCAAACAGTGACTGGTGGGAAACGCCGGCGATTCAAACTGTGCGTTTCGTTTTTTCGTTATATCTCCTACAATGATTTTTTTTCGTTGGTATTGGAGTCTGTGCACGTTACTTTTTAGCGATATTATTGAATGGTAGGGAAGATTTCCAAATCTAAAATCAATGCGAACTCCCCATTGCGTTTTTCTCGAAGTCAGCTTTTTGGCGATGGGGTTTTTTACCCTGTTACCATATTACGGTTATGTTGTTGATTAGTGGTTGAATTGGAATAGGTTTTTTAAATAGGTCATGTTGCCACCTGTTTTGATGTTTTTGAGTAATTTCGGCATTGATTATGTTTTTTACTCTGAGTTTCAAATTGCACTTTTTGGCAGCATTAAGAACAATCAAACTTGAACACAAACCTAATGAAACAAACTGAATGAGGACTTTTGAGGGGTGACGGAGGGAATGAAAGGAACTAAAACAGAACGGATGAGAACCGACGGAAAATGTTGGTGTTTGGGGATTAGAATTGATATCAAGATACGTATATAGAAGTGTCATCATTCAGTCGTAGTACTGATGTTGCTTTTAACTCTTGACTTTCAACTCAACTGGTTGATTTTTTGTATGGGAAGGAAATCCTTCAGGAGGCCCCATTCATTTATTTAAAGGAAATGGTAATAAAAAAGTATCCCTTGAAAACTACTGCTGCATTCGCAGCGCTTTTTTTGACAACTTTTTGGACGATTCAATGCTATTGGCCTGTCGTAAGAATTTACACAATCGTGGTAAGCGGTGGAGCGCATGTGCAAGTGGCTGTTGTGGAAACTTGGTTTACGACGATTCTATTGAACCGCGAAGACCCTTGGAGTGCCAGGAAAAACCATGGAATATAACGTCGCTACAATGTCCAACTATCGAATGTGAAAATCAGCTTTTGGATGTACAACAATTCAATAATTGAATAATTATTATTGAAGAAGAGTTTTCGCTCTTCTGAAAAGTGCTGATTTTCTCATTCGATAGATATTATATGTTGCTAGATCAATCTTTCTTCATGAACTTTACTCTGTAAATAAAAAAATAAATCCTACAAATCGAGGGAAGTCCAGCTTGAGAACCCACTCGTCCATTTTCAGGATGAATTTACCAAGGATGTAAAGTGATGATTAAAGTCTGAGTCCTTCCGACTTCACACTTACCGTGCCTTCCATGCCTGACCACTTGTCCCATTCTTCGAGTTGTCTGACTGCCTGTTACGTGAATCTTTCTTATGGACCCGTCTTCGTTTTATGTTCTCAGCAGGAAGAATTTCTGGTGAATGGTGTTCCTCCTGTAAAGTCATCCAACGGCAATCTTTTCACCAAGGAAGGCATTGAAGTCACGTTCCAAGAATTCGACCAAATGTTTCAATCTGACGAAAATTCTGGTGACGAAACGGTGAGTTTCCTTTATTTTGCTTACCATTTTTTGAAAAAAAAAAAAAAAAAAAAAAATCCACGTTTTGTAGACAGTGGTTGAAATTGTGGTGAATTTGCCTTTTTTGTTTAATGATGTCCTGATTTCAAAAATGCAATGGCCATTCGCAGTGTTGGCATCAGGTGATTTCATGGGGCTCTGCAGGGCTATGAAGGGGCTACTGGAGGATTGTTTGAAGGATTTAAAGTAAGGGGTCGAGGGGGTCTTCGTCTTCGGAGTATTTTTGGGCGTAGAATCGAATATAGGGAGTCGCAACCTGTCCTGTGGAGCCGTGGAGCTATTTGGCGCCTTCTGCCTTATACTATAATATACCTTACAATACATTATGTTGCGCGTTTTGATGATTTACAGGTTCAAGTAACAACTCCCCCTAGTTCGAATAAACCAGCCGATGATCGAACGGACCTTGTCACGTCTAATCTTCCCCGGACGTCGGTTTGCCCTCCGTCGGGCATCCTGAGGCAAGAAGAACTCGTCAAAATGTTTCCCACGCCGCCCTCGATGGAACACAATCCGGTGGCTTCGCCCTTGACTAACATTTGCCTCGGGGATCCAGCGCCCGAACCGCCGTCACTTCTCGGCTCTCCAAACCACGAACCCATTCAGGTAATACGATTTGGAGGTCTTGCAGTTTTACACGTTTTAAATTGTGTGAACTTGACTTAATTGGTTTTACTTGACAGGATTGGTCGTACGTGTTCAAACCTCCCTTGATGAGCAAGTTCGTCGGATCTAGTAAATACGCCCCTCTTACCAATCTACCTAGCAACAGTCTTCCTCCAGTGACCCTCCCTGACAATTGCACCTACACCCCCTCTTGGGCTCTTCCACCTCAAGAGAAACCTCAATCCAAGTACGTTTGTGACGCTACCTTACGTGTAACACGAGTCATTCGTGGATTCTTCTGGATTCCACTAAATGTAATCTTGTCTTATTTCAGAAATGGTAGTTCGACTAATGTCCGGAATAATAGTAACACCAACTCAACGAGCAGGGTCACCAACCCTGCGACCCCTAGCAATATCTTACCTCAGCCCACCACCCCGAACAGCACGAGCGCTCCGAGCCCTGGTGTTTGGGGAGGGGGGACGCCCGGAGGAGGAAGAACCCCAGGCGCACGTCCACCTTCGGTACCAGCACCGCCTCCTTATTCGTCGCCCGCTACGCCACACCAGCTCCCATACCCACCCCCCGGCCCTCAGGTGAGTAAATGTGATCTAGTGACACTACACTTTTATTTATCCGTTCAACGTATCGTTTGGCAATGAAACTATTGATGGACTAATGACGAGTCCCGCTGATTGTGTACCACGTCATCAACTTCCACCTTGTTTTTAGGTGAAGATGGAACCTCCTTCGCCTGCTCCGCCTGAGGCTAATTCCCTAGTAGTCAATGTTCTCCTCACAGACACGGCGTTCAACATATTCAGGGATCACAACTTCGACAGTTGCACACTTTGCGTCTGCAACGCTGGACCCAAGGTATTTGTTGTTGACTTTAAATTAGAGATTGTCACGTACATAAACATAAATAAATAGGCACCCACCCAAAGGGTTAGAGGTGAAGGCCGATAAGTCTTCCCTCAATGCAGTAAATCGAATTGAGGAAAGTAGAGCGCGCATGCTCTCCTCAAAACTACAAGACCGAGAAGACTATAATGTTGGCCACGTTATGGGATCCTACTCTCCTACTCGATGAGATCAATAGTGCCCAAAACCGGTGCACAGTGGCCAGTTTTCCGGAACTAGGTGGACAAAACTCGCAGATGGGGCGATTCTTTAGGAAATTTAACGCTGATTACGAATATACCATAAATGAGTAGTCTAAAACGACTCCTTTTTTTGTGTGCAAAAACGACCAAAAAAACGAGGGTTTTCATCGATTTTTAATTGTTCTTCAGTTTTGATTGATTCTTTAAAAACGACACTACCCAGCCAACTAAAAATATTTATGCCGTAACAAGACAACTTTGTTTTTGTTTGTTTTCTTTTTCAACATGTTTATCTTCAGGATCTCTCTCTCTCCCCCCCCCCCCCAAAATTTTTTTAAAACAATTTTGACATGATATGTCTAGCGGCTGGGGTTCGTGAGTACGAAAATGTCTACTATATAAATGGTACGTTTACAATGTTTCCAAGGATCCAAGAGACATATCCATGCCATGTTTTTTTTCCCCCGTGTAAACGGTAAAAATTTCTATTTTCATTGAATTTTAAATTTTTCTTGATTTTCTTCTTTAATTTTTATTTATTTATTTAATTTTACGTTTTTTTGAAAGCCAATAGCTACTATACTGATTTGTTGAATGTTGAAGTGTTGGTACAGTGAAACCTCGATAAGTGCAACCTCGATAAGTGACCATCCTCGATAAGTGACCATAAAACCCAGTTCCCTTCACCTTGGGGCCATTTCACATTGATTTTTAACTCGTTAAGTGAACATGATTTGAAAGTAAAACCTCGTTAAGTGCAACGTGGAATTCGGATTCGAACCTCGATAAGTGACCAAGAAGACTCGACCTACCTCGATAGGTGACCATTTCCCTCGCTAAGTGACTACGAATCGGCGGAAACCTCGCTAAGTGACCTAGGCGGAAGGTGGGTACAGGCATGCGAATTTGTTTGTGCAAATGTTTGTTTGCTTATCTGGGGTCAAGTCCTCGTCACATCTTTCTGCGGATCTGATGTTGGGATTTCATTTGAAGACTATGTTAGCGTCGACGATAACGTGGAAGTATGCGGTGACCTGACTGATGCAGATATTGTTGAGAACCACAAAAACACACCTGCTGATGATGAAGATGATGCTGACCATGAGACCCCCTCATGTGAAGAAGTTTTGCCGACGACAGACCTTTCAACAGCTATTAACACCCTACGCTGCATGTTGGAAAGCAAGGCCGAAGTTCCCGATGAGATGTTTGACCATCTCATAGAAATCGAAAAACTATTGAAAAAGAAAGATCTCGTCCAAAAGAAGATGAATGATTATCTAAGTTGACCACTTACCTACCGTTTTATGCTTTTAATTATGTACCTATATTTATTACGACGAGTCGTATAATTAAATATGTACGATGAATAAAAATTGTCAGATCAATCTCATCAAGACCTCGTTAACTGAAAAATTTTCCCTTCTGCCCTCGATTAGTGCAAAACCTCCTAAGTGAAAAACCTCGATAAGTGCAAAGAAAATCTTGTTCCCTTGCGATTGCACTTATCGAGGTTTCACTGTATTCAATCGATGCATTTGAATGATCTTCAATTATGTCTTATAATATACCTAATTTATGGCCATTAAATTATCCATATTATGGCGATATTTTTCTAATGACATGGTTTCAGAGTTACCTGTATGCCAAAAATCAAAAGAAGTCGGAAAATATTGAGTTTGCTCAAAAATCCTTATTATTTCCAAAACGTACTGCTCTTAATGGAACTTTTTCTGCGACAATCTCCGTGGAGCTTCGTCTATCTCATCAGTTTTTCACGAATTACTCCGTCGTTGATACAAATTTTTGCTGAAAAGCTAATCAAAATGTACTGGGACGCACTCTGGTGACGATCTAAAAATCAACTAAAAATAGATATTGCTCGGTTATAGCGTACTTGATTCAAGAAAAGCCACCACAAATATTCTAGTGCACTGGATTTTCGTGGGTATTAGCTAATTGAGGGAGGCAATTTTCGTGACAATCGCTCCTTTTCGCGTTGCTCCACAGATCATGACTGACCACTGAAACGTAATAGGTCCATTCTCGCTTCTTTCAGAGAAGCCCCGAAAAGATCCTGTAGGAAAAAATAAAAATAAAAAATTGCAGTTTGTCCACCTGAATTGGAGAAATTGGCCACTGTGCGGTGATAGTACGCCTATGCGCCACTAGGAGTCGCGTTTTAAAACGTTATGGGGACACAGGGGCACTGCCTCATCCTTGCATGACAAAAGCGGCGTCTGAGGTGTGCTGTAGCTTGTAGGCACACAAACCCTATCCAAATCTGTGTCAGTTCCCCTTCACTTTGCCATCCTTCGCGTCTCATTCAACATCCTTTCCGCTTGATGTTTCAGTGTGTTGGGAACATTCGAGGAGGAGACGCCGGTTTGTACTTGCCCAACCAGGGTGGGAGCGGGACGCCGCCATGGGGCACACCCTCGCCTCACCTTTCCACTGAAGAGGAGCCCATCAGATGCAACTGCGGTTTTAGCGCTGTTGTCAACCGAAGGCTATCTCATCGAGCTGGCTTGTTCATTGAAGATGAACTAGAGATTACCGGTAAGATTCATAACCTAATGGTAAAGCTCAAAATTTTGTCGTTGTTTTATTTTTGTTACAAAATTTGTTTTCATGCAATTTATTTGATTGTTTATTAATTATATTCCTCTATAGTCGCCTTAAATGGTCGATTTCCAGGTATTTTGGAGGAGCCCAACGAGAAAGACACCAGTACGGGACTTGGGCGTACTGAGATGGAACTGATGCAGGCCCAGTGTCTGATCGTGAACAGCTCAAGCAACGCGCTCTACAGAGCAGCCGAACAGTACCGGCCACTCACACCTTTCCCCAATGTTAATTTGTTGGCGCTAAGCGATTCTAACCAACTGTCAGCGACGGCTTTGGACCAGGGCCGATTGGCAGTCACCCACCCCAACAACCCACCACCCATGTGCAAGGTGAGAAATTTTGACAAAGAACGATTTGATGGACGTCGGAATAGTTGATAATGTGGCGAGTTTTTTTTGGTGCAGATGGAAGCGCTGGGATGTTCTCGGACGATGGGGAGCAGCTCGGTCCATCGGTGGGGATTCCTCAAGGCGCATGGCCCTGCCTGCAACCAGGATATCGTCAGGGTGATGAAAAGCCTTCAACCCCTTCTGCAGGACGCCATGCAGAAGAAGTGCAGCACCCGCCTGTGGGAGGCGCCGACCGTCTCCGGACCTCTCACGTGGCGGCAGTTCCACCGTTTGGCTGGTCGAGGTACGCCATCACGTTTGAACACCTTGTGGTTTGAGGACCACCGTTCATGAGCATTAAATACTGTTGTTCCTCCAGGTGCTGACGATCGCTGCGAACCTCAACCCATCCCTCTTGTTCTAACGGGCCGTGAAAGCGAGTGGGTGACGTTGGCGCCGTTCGCTATCAACTTTTGGGAGAAACTGGTTCTCGAACCCTATTCCTACACTAAGGACATTGCCTACGTTGTGGTCGCACCAGACAACGACTTCATCCTTAGCAGGGTTCGGACCTTCTTCAAAGAACTGTCTTCGATTTATGAGGTATTACAAAATCACTCATCATCATACAATAATATAAAATTGTGTTGGCCGACGGTAGCCGTGTGGTAGACGGCCGTGTGGTTTGTTGGTACGGGATAACGCGTTCCCGAATGAGTTTTTTCACTTTCCGCTCGCTGGCCGTTTAGGGGGTCGAAAAAATTACGAAAAAATACGAGCCGTATAGATCAGACCTGGAGGAAGACGTCGGTAAAATCGTAATTCGAAAATTCGTCGAAAAATCGTCTTTCTCGCTTTTGTCCCACGTTTTTTCGGGTTCAAAAATACCCAGTAAGGAGCCATTTTTTGGGTATGGTATCCGCGAGCCAAATGCGCGCCAAAATATGGCCAATCCGATTCCGAAGTCGGATTTAAAAAAACCGAGGGGGAGGGGGCGATTTCACGGTGAGAAGACAATTGGATCGTTTTAATTCGCGCGGGGCCAGGGATCTTAGAAAACGGAGGGTCCAGGGAACTTTGATAGATGGAGAGGCCTTTATTTAAAAAAAGTTGAATTGAATTAAAAATAATAATTTCCTAAACGGTAAGCCCTAAAAATACGCCGATTTTTTCTATCCTCTCTGCTACGAATAGGAGGGGCCGAGCGGAGCGAGGCCTTATGTCTGAGTAGGGGTTTGAACGTGTCCATCGATGCTACGCACCCCACAGGCGGCAATACACCCCACAGGCGGCAATACACCCCACTAGGGGAGCGAGCGAAGCGAGCCAGAGAGACTAGTTGGTTCATAATGAATGCCAGAAGGCACTAGTCCCGTTAAGACCAACATTGAAGAATCACGAAAAAAATCAACATAAATGTCACGGATTTGATAAACTTGGAATCGAACATTCTAGAGTTCAACATGAATGATGGTGGAGTAACCAGTTTTGCTGCCCGAAATATGGAAAATGACTCCAATTCATCAAAAAACGAAGTTCCACTGAATTTGAATTTATTCAAAAATTTAAATTATTATTGAAAGCAAGTTTATTTAATAAAATAAATTAACAGTAATAACACCTTCTTCCACATACCCTGAAAATTTTAAAACGCCCGTATTGTAAGTAATGCGTTTTCCCTTCGTTCGTTCATTTTTTTTTAATATTCCGATTATCTGGGTTTTCGGATTTCACTGTAAACGATTTCTGTCACTATTTATTAGAAGAAAAAAAAAAAAAAAAAACCCCTCCATGAAGGAGAGGTTTTTTGATAAAACAAGGAATGGCTGAAAGGTAGATGTAATATTAAAATAAAAATAAAATCCTTTTCCTCCTGTCCGGCTCAGCAATTTTCCGACTTTAGGTAGAAATTTTCAATCAAATTCATCAATGTTTTGGGGTTACATCAGAAATCATTGGGGTTTTTGATCAAAATTATCTACTAGGCTGTTATTTTTGTAGCGATTTTCAATATTAGGGTGTTCAATCGACGTTAAATTTATTGCTCTACAACTTTTCTTTTTGTTCAAACTTCGTGAGAATCCGTACTTGGCTTCCACACTGGAAAATATACTGAAAAGCGTGCTTGTGTTTAGGTTTTAACACAGTGTTTATTCCGCGGGTCTTGCGGTTTGAAAATGTCCTTCCGTCCGTCCCATGCCCAATCATACCTGCTTATCTCTCACCCTCTCCACTCTTGCAGACCTCGACTTGTTCATCATCTTCCCAATAACCTCCTACCTATTTTGTTGTTTTATTAGGTGTTTTCTTTATTTATATAGTTATATTTATTTATATCTTCTTATTCGTCGTAACTTCCTCGATCATAACGTTAACAATCCGGGGGTCTGGGGGTGTCCCCCAGTACTAAAGTATGGTTACCTATAATTTTACTACATAGTCACACGTGGCACAAATGGTCACTAGCGGCAATAAGGTCGATCCACACATTTAAGTGATCCGCGGCCGTCCGTGCGCGGTGCCCTTCAATTTCATCAATGATAAAATTGTCCACACACC
Organism: Pilophorus perplexus; assembly: GCA_955831195.1. NCBI lineage: Eukaryota > Metazoa > Arthropoda > Insecta > Hemiptera > Miridae > Pilophorus > Pilophorus perplexus. The sequence goes on from OY037016.1 coordinate 22,544,145, forward strand.
AGCGTTGCATGCCGCAGGGAGCACTGATGGCCGAGGATTCACTGAAGCACTGAGATGTGTGGATCGACCTATACACCCCACAGGCGGTTTTTTTTTTTTTTTTTTTTGCCCTACTGTGCGTCGTTGAGACGCGTTCCCAGTGGGCCGATTCAAAAGATAAAACGATGCTCAGATACGCTATATGCAGCACATGTTCTCGCGTGTTTGTTATCGTCCTCTTATCTGTCTTTGTTTTTTTTTGTTTCAGTTATGTCGACTAGGAAAGCATTGCCCCATCACCAAAGTTCTGCGAGACGGCATTCTGAGGGTGGGAAAGACAGCCGCTCAAAAGTTGGCCAAAGAACCGATGGATGAGTGGTTTTCTCTTCTTGCAGAAAACTCGCCTAACGACATGCTCAGATTATATGCTCAGGTTAGTATTAAAATCCATAGGTGGATTTCATTCTTTCAGCAACGTGACTGATTAGTCTCTAACAATTTTCTCTTGTTTTCAGGTATGTCGACATCACCTGGCGCCTCATCTTTCCCAAGTGCCAATGGACAGGAGCCTCCTGGATCCCCCAGAAACGGTTCATCCACGGAATCCAGCTCTCGACAGGCCGGCACCGTCTCCTCGCTCAGAGCAACCCAACACACCCAAACCAACGGAATCGTTAGGTAAGTTGACCACAGAACATGATAGCACAGAAAGCTTACTTGGGATGTTACTTAACTCCTAACGTTACTCAGATGACTGCGGGACGACAGCGTCGACAATCTCATCGGAAGGTGGGGGCGTCAACCACGTCAGCAGTACGCTTCACTCGTCCGACGACGACGGTGCCGATCCACCAGCGATAGTCGTCTACCTGGTGGAGCCGTTCACTTTGGCCTCGGACAGTCCTGAGCTCCAAAGGCTAGCATGTGTCGCCCTCCTCAAGGCCTACAACACCGTCATTGCCAACGTGCCGGATAACATCAAGTCCAACCTTTCTCTCCAGGTCAGCTCAAGTCACCTATTGTCAACTTTTTAATTCTCTGCAATAAGCTTCTCTGACGACTTTTTTTCGGCTTTTGCAGGTGATCTCGCTAGAAAGCATCCTGGAGCAGGGGAGGAGCGGCCACACGAACAGACGCAGTGACCACATGAGATCGCTGGCCTTTAGTGTCTTCTCGCAATGCCGCAAGACGATGTTACATTCAATGAACAATGTCAAGGCTCTCACTGGGTTCGGTACTGCTGCTGCCAACGAGCTTTTTCTCAAAAGCAAAGACGTAAGTGTATGTACATCCATTACCTTTTTTAATGAGTTACGTTGAACAAAGTGATTTGTTATTTTTGAATTCTACATTCTAACAATGACCGTTTGTTTGACAGGAGAAGCAGCGAGCACCGTACAAAGTGTACACTCCTCCGTACGTTTTGGCTAAACAGCGGGACAAAATCAAGGGTGGTACTGCTGGAGGGAGTGGAGGAAGTGATGGGGAAACTGTTCCCACTTCTGATCACTGCTCCGTGCTCTACGTCAGCTATTGCCTGTCCGAAGATCAAAAATGGCTGCTGGCCACTGCTACGGATGAACAGGGGCAGATCATGGAGTCGGTCACGATTAACATCCACATTCCGAACCGAAGTAGGCGGCGGAAAGCGTCGGCAAGGCGGGCGGGCCTGCAGAAGTTGATGGATTTCATATTGGGAGTGATGAGTCAGAGCGTGACGCCCTGGAGGCTGGTCGTCGGTCGTGTCGGACGGATTGGTCACGGCGAGTTGAAAGGTTGGAGTTGGCTGCTCAGTCGGAAGTCGCTTCTCAAGGCGTCCAAGCATCTGAAAGAGATCTGCGGTCAGTGCAAGTTGTTGTACCCGAATGACGTGCCGTGCATCTTGAGCGCCTGTTTGGTGTCCCTGGAACCGGACTCGGCTCTACGGTTGATGCCGGACCAGTTCACGCCGGACGAGCGCTTCAGCCAAGTGTCTGTCAAGTGTCAGCTGTCGACGCCGCAAGACGTCACAGCCACGCACATCCTCGTCTTCCCAACGTCAGCCACCACACAGGTAAGCAATGAAGTCTTCATTTGAGCACATCTTTGCAACTAGTGTAACATTGAAAATAATCGTGTCATTGTTGTTCTAGTCTTCTCAAACGGCGTTCCAAGAGCAGCACATCAACGGTCCGGATTTGGGGGACGACGAGCTCTTCGACGTTCTGAACGGCGACGACATGCCTGAGGGTTTGGGCGAGTTCAATGACATATTCACGTGGAACGACCCTGACGCAGGAGGTCCCAGGTCACCTACGGGCAGCCCGAGAGCAGGACAACAGAATTCAGCGCCTGGCAGTCCTAGTGGAGGCCTCACGCCGCACCAGCACAGCCCGTACCAACACAACAACGCTGGCAGGGTAAGGGCTACAATTCAGAGGATACTGAAACCGCAAATATCGCGATTGAATCTGCCGCCTCGTCATGTCAGGTCCAGGTTCAGGCCAGGGGCGGGTTTGGCCTGCCTGATAGGTCGAAGTTTTCAATGACAACAGAAGTCTTGGTTTTTATTCACTAAACGCTGGAAAAGCACTTTGCGGGGAATCGGAGACATTTTACGGGCTTTTGCTGAGGTCTCCGGGAAAATCCTAATATCCGTTCTGAAAGGTCATTTAATCAGCTTTCGCGTGGGGGCAATGAAATTTCGATCGGAGAAATAGCCTTGGAGGGAGACAAGAAAATGTTCTGAAAACCATGGTCGTTGGAGGTCAAATTTCTGGTTTCCACCCTTTCCGACGAATACTGAATCACTTTTGTTGTCCCAATATAACTGCAATGTACCTACCCTCCCTTATATAGAATTCAATCAGCTTTCACCTGAAAAAACGATCCGAAAAACGTGGTTTGCCGCTTACCGCGCGGTGTCAGTTTGGGCGTTTCTTATTGTGGTTTAAATTCGTTTTCTCGGCTGGAAGTAGTATTTTTTCATTTGAGGTGCTCCCTGATCTCGTAATTTGATGCTCTACAACGTAAATTTCGAGTCAATTCATTTGCAACATGAGTGAATCCCATTTTTCAGCCAAGTTGGAATAAATCACCCATTTTGACGATCGATAGCGGCTAAACGGCTGGACCAATTTGAAATATAGAGGGAGTGCAATCGACGTTAAATTTAATGCTCTTTAATTTTAGAAGAAGTAAATTTTTCTGTGCGATGAGTCGTTTCCGAGTTATAAGCAAAAAAACTGGAAAAAAAAGAAAAAAAAGCGAACGTTTCGAGTTTTTTTTTGGCAAAATGTGGATTTAACATCTCTAACCGACCACAAACAAATTCCCAACGTTTCGTTTTGACTCGAATTATTGCAAGCTTCTTCATGGTCCGTTTCGACGTTAAATGAGCTATATAAGCATTTTTTTCTGTTTATTGTGATTGAAAGCTAGTTCCATGAAATGACTAATAACCCCCTGATCATTTAACGTCCCGAACCCAAAAGCAGACCTGACTACAGTTCTCCAAATATCCGTAGAAACCGACACAAACATAACAATATCCGTAGAAATAGACTAACCTAAACAAATCAGCCATCTTGAAGGGAGGTTCAGATTAGCCAACCCTCGCGGACATGAAATCTGCAGATTCGATGCCAGCGTCCATGGTGGCGTTGTTGTACTATTTTCGTAAGGTCAATCTTACCGCCAAAAGTTCAAACGCTGATTATTTTCATACTCTCTCTTGATTTCCGTAGAGGATTAAAAATTGTACAGACGGTATAAAAACAAGAATTTTACTCTACAGAATGGGATTCGACTGACAAAACTGCGATTTTCAACCATAGTTATATGGCCCATTGTCGAAAGTTTCACTACAGCCAATGTATTAGCGTGGTTCGATTTTCCGAACTCATATTTTCCAATAGGGGAAATATGTTGCCATTTGGACCCCAAAAGAACACCCTCCTCGAACGTTATTTTTCTTAATAATTAAGAAGTCATAATTATTCTGACTTCAATAATTATTATGACTTGATGTTGTAATTCCACAGAGTGGTGAGTCGACGGAGGATGTCGGCACAGTACTTCAACAACCTCTCGCCCTCGGGTTCCTCGTGTCCACCGCCCCGACTGGTAAGATGCCGAGGTGGTTCTGGTCTGCCTGCCCCCACTTGGAAGCCACCAACCCCGCCTTCCTGAAGAACGCGCTCCACCTCCATTCGACAGCCATTCAACAAAACTCCGACGAGCTCCTCCAACAGCAAACGTCCGTGCCGGGACACCCTTTGGACTCCACCATCACCACCGAGATCCTCAGGTATGTTGGAAGGGTGTTATTGTTGTTGTTCCCGTGACGAAAAACTAAAGGATTTTTGTGATCAGGTACGTTCTGGAGGGTTACAACGCGCTGTCGTGGCTGGCATTGGACACGAACACACGAGATCGCCTCAGCTGCCTTCCAGTCCACATGCAGGTGCTGATGCAGCTCTACCACATGACTTCTGCCCTTGCGTAATGTTCCACGGGAATTTCATAATTCTACCGTTCTTTTCGATGAGCCGAGCGCCCGATAGTTATTTCAAGGGTTGTGTGGAAAGTTGTGGTGAGGTCTGGATTTCCTATCAGGGTGGTCAGCTACACTGTAAGCCCCGAGAGTGGAAAGGAAGAGCCCAACGTCGCTTTGTGGACTACGACGTTTGATCCTAGTCAGCCAGGAAGTTACCTTAATGGGGTTTCCACTGTGAGAGAGGAGCGTGAACGGTGTGAGGGGTTGATAGCGTGAGCTGGCCGCCCTGTTCAACCTCCCCGAGGTGATCGACATCTTGAGCCCCGACACATCACGCCCCAGAATGACTTTGTGATTTTTCACTTCTCTCCACCTTATCGAATGCTGGTACATTACTATCACTCTAGTCTTTCAAGTGGAGGGTCACTATAGTACTTACCACGTATTTTATCACCGTGAACTCCCTTTAAGGCTGTTCAAACCCGACAGGACCACGTCATCGGCCAGATTTGTTCGGCTGAGGTTTGAACAGCCTTAACCGCCACGCCCTTACGTCTTCTGACTTGCATCAGTTCCTCTGCTTCTTCCTTATTTTCTCTCTTCCAAATTGGTTGATTCTCAGCCGTTCTTCCTCCGTTGTAAATTTAATCGACCGACGCGAAATTCCCCCCGAAACCCTTTCAGGACCGAAGTCGCCCGGGGTCGTCAAAAAGCACCCAACAACCGGTTGACTTAAGTTTTTCACGACGTCTCATCCCTCCTCCCCTGGCGATACCATTTCGGTGCTCAAAGGGTTACTTCACCCCATTTTTCTTTTTTGCAAAGTTGGTAAACCTGAACACTGACGCACTCTAACGTGCACTTCTCACACGGCGGTGATGGGTGTATTTTTTTTTTTGTTAAATCGAATTTCTCTATAATATCCCGTAAAACTTCGTTATCTACATAGTTACATTGCAAATATTTACAATTTATACTTATACAATAACCAATAACTTAAAAATACTAATTTATCAAAAGTATACCTCCTTATCGTAATCTATTTAAACTGGTAAATACATTTATACCATATATTTTAATAAAAAAAAACTTGAAAAAAAAAAAAAAAAAATGTAAATGCGGTTTTTGTGAGTTGTTAGAAGGAAAAGTTGTTGCATTTGTTATTGTTATGATCGAATGTAATGAAAAAGGTATTTTAGAGGATGGTTTAGTCATATTATAGAACTCTGGAAGTTGCGCCTAATGGATCGATTTTGCTCGCAAAATTCCTTCTCTCCCATTTTAGATGAAATTGTACGATAAATTTGTATATAATCGTTTAGTTTTAAATTTCTTTTTTTTTAATGACGTTTTATTCCGTAACGTAAACAATTTCTGATATACTCACATTTTTTAAGGCTAAGCAAATACAAAGGACGTTTTTTGTACATAATTTAAAAAAAAAGCAGTTCGTAAAGTTTATTCTTGAAAGGGGGGGAAAACGTGTATATATTTATAGGAGTATTGCGGGGTTTTTAGAGAATTTGTAAGTATTGTATTGGCGATACCAAAGAGCTGTTTTTTTTGCGATTATTTTTTTTTTTAGCTGAGTAAATTGTAGGAAAAATGCCTCATCGTATTTGAGTAAAGAGTGAGTAAGAACCGAACTTCCAATAGGAAGACAAACTAACTTTTACTTGTAAGCTCGAAATGTAGGTAGAACAAAAAAACGGTAGAATACGTATTGTTACTCAAATATTTACAAAAAAATAAAAATTATAAAAAAAAATGACAATTTCTTGTATAAATTTTCTCCTGGAAAAAACTTCGAAAACTGTTTTTTTTTGTTATTTATTTGTAGTGCATAGTCCAATATGTATTGCATATACTTATATATACATATATATTTCTAAATATACCTATCGTGCATGTTGCAAAGCTGCGGGGGCCAGATGAAGTAGTGATTTTGTTTTTTAGACATCCGAAATAAAAAGTCAGTATCCCAACCAGTTTTTTAAAATTCAGTACTCTCAAAAGCTTCTCTTTTTTTTATAATTCTAATTTTTCGGCGGAGTGTTGCAGAAATTCGGTTGAGGGCACTTTGAACGTGTCAATTACTCGTGTCACATATCCCCCACCCCCTTCCTCTTCTCCCCCCCCCCCCCTATAAATATTTTTGTACAGTTTCTGGTTGTAGGTATGTGTATTTGTACAGTTTAAAAAAATTTTGAAAAAAAAGAAAAAAACTTGGAAAAATGTTTTACGTTAATTTTCACCCCATTTTTTTTCTTTTATTTTTGTTTCTCCAGTCTTGCGGTTATAATAGTGTCTAATATGAGAGAGTACAAAACATGACTGTGTACTAATCACTGCTTGTTGTACGATCGTACAGCACTTTTCCCCCTGTTTTTCAACTTGGATGAAAAATGAAAAAAAAGATTGTGAAACAGGTTGAAATTGTGAAAAAAAGAAATTTTTTTTCTATTTCTTAATTTTCTAGTAAATAGCCTGTTACGAGCGGGAGTTTGTTAGTAATGTAGTTTTATTCGCCTGATGGTTGAATTGAAAAAATTGTTATAATGTATTTGGAAAAATATGAAAAGAAGAGAGCAGTGAATATTTTATCATTACTATTGACTTTGTTTTTCTTTTTACATAAGTTATTAATTTAATAAATTTAACATTAAATTATTACTAATTTTTTTTTGTGTGTCTATCCCTGAGTTCCTTTTGTACGTTGAAGTGGGGAAATATTTTGAGCCAACGTTGAAGGGATGTCAAGTCGGACTGCTCTTTATTGACATGAGGTGTTTGGTGCGAATTTCCTGCCCAGAGACACAAAGCTGGTGATTGTCTAAAACTAGTCGAAACTACGTTTGTTCAAGTTCTGGTGGTGTCTGATGGAAATGACAACGCAGGTAACTTTGCTTTCGAAAATCGCCGGCACCTTGGAGCTCTTTGACTGATAGTCGCCAGAAAAAGTTGGGCCTCTCTGGATTTTGTAAAGGCACGTGAAAAAATGCCAAAAAAATTTAGGGCCTAAATGAAAGGTTCTGTTAACAAAAATTTGGATGAAAGGGCCGTGAGAATGAGACCGCGTTGGAGATAATATTCACTGGGTGCATAAGGAATTCAGGACCAAAATTGACTTTCATAGTCACTTAAAGGGCCTCCACAGCTTAATCTTCAATACATTTTAAGAAGTTATGGAAGGGCATTTTCGCGAAGCCTACTTAAAGGTAGAAAGAACAACGACAATCAAGATTACAAATGTATTTGTCACAATGAAGAGTACACCAGTAACCCTCACAAGACCTCAACTAAAATAATACATTATGTAGTAATTAATAAGCAAAATGGTTAGAATAATAAAACTATGCACATCATACGGCACTTTTCTAACCATTCAAAGGTTTTTAACGACGCTAGTTTAAACTTAATCTAAATTTGTTAGTTGACAATTTGTGGACTATGGTGTTCAATGACCGTCAACTTATCACAATACAGTTAATAAATCGTGAGGGGTTTCAACAAAAATTAAATGCAAGTCAGGAATGATGTCAGTTCAATAAAAGCGTCAGAAAGGGAATGGAAGAATCCCAGTCGGACTTGCAGTTACAACCCAGTCGTACCAACCGAGCTTGTCATGCCTGTAGTCGTCTGAAAATTGATAAAACTAAGAAAGGTTGATGGGTATGATGTGTGCAGGGGGTCTGAGGTTCTTGAAAGGGCTGCGGGCGATTGTCGGCTCTCTGACGTAACAGTCCTGGCAGACAGACATGTACTTGTCGGCACCGCCGATCACCTCCACCTGCGTCAAAGTAAGCGACTAGTTTACTAAAGGCTTTGACTAAAGGCTGTGTATACAGCCGAGATTTTGTACAAATAGGTACTCATCATAATGTGCTGACCCCGCATGCTCTCCCTAATGAAAAGTTTTCCCCTGTTAAACGTAGATACGGGGGTTGGAGACTTACGTCACTCAGTTGGTAGAAGAAAATGAATAGTTGTTGCTTTCCAATATTTCCGTAATAGCACATTCACCGGAATTGTTATGGATGAGGTCAGCTAAAATGAGACATATTTTAACCCTTGGGAACCACATCAGTGTAATGATTGATATCGTATGTTACCTTTTAGTTGAACCTTTTTCAGATTGATTAACACCTTCTTGACAAAATTTTTTTGTTACCCCCTTAAAATCACTTCAAGGTTAGGCCAGTCATTAGAGCTCCAAAAAGGGGTGTTGGATGCAAAAGGGGGTGCGTAATTTTTTATTGTTTTATCTTGTATATATAGGTGCAAGTAAGTAAATTTCAAAAATGGTAGCACCAAATTTGTCGGGAGAACTTTTGGCCGGTAAAAAAACCTCGAAATTTTGGCAGTGATTTTGGTTTTTCGCTCACAACTCCTATACCGTGCCTCCTAGCGAAAAATGGGCTATATAACTAATTGGAGGCCATTAAATTCTGCATCGAATGAGTACCCCCAACTTAATTATTCGATGAAGGGGTATAGGAAAAAAAGGCGGTCAAAAAACGACGATTTTTCCCAACTTCGTCCAAAACAGAGATATACTGGTTTTTACTCGTCTGCACCTCGGAAAAAAGTATTCCTACTGAAAATTTCACAGGACGAATGTTGTGCAGAATCTAATTCTGCATATACCTAATGAGTACCAAATTTGTCAAATTCGGTCAAATACGCTCTGCGCAATAGGCAATCTCCCGTTTTCAGAGAGAGGCGCATGAGGAGCTTGACCTCGGGTATGGATGGAAACGAAAGAGTAATTCTATCTCCGGATTTCCGACAAATGGCTTCAGAATTCACCCTTGATATACAAGGCCTTGATAATAAGAATTTATCAATCAGAGAGTATCGGAATATATTCGTCTGGACGTGAGAATTGGAAATGAGAAAAAATGCGAAAAATTAATTCTGTCAATGACAATTTTCAGAAAAAAAAAAATTTCAACATTTTTTAAATTTTATTTTTTCAATTTTGTTTTTTACTCGGAAAATATTTGACCTCCTGGGATCCTTCCAAAATCCCATTTGTAACCCCATGAAAGCCCTAGAGATCCCCACAGTGAAATCGGATCGTTCCGGGACACCCAAAAATGGATTCCACGTCCGAAAATACTTCGAAAACGACACCAAACTCGACCCCACAGCCGAAAACCTTTAAAAAAAACCTCCCGGAGCCCGATTTTAGCCCCATAGCGCCTCACGGGCTTGGGCGATCGGACGGAAAACCTTGCGGGCATAACTAGATGGTAAACCAAGTATTTTGTCAACATTTCAGAATTAAAAAAAAAAATCCTACTGCCCAAAACGGCCCGGACGGCGTCGATCAGAATTTGCGACCTCCTTCGGGATTACATACGTGTATTATTCCAAGAATAATAAACCAAATGACAAGCTTCGGAAAAGCGACGAAATCTTACAAAAACGTAAAAATAAGTAAATTTCCTTGGACCAAAAGTTCCCGTGTGATTTGGCTTCTCATTAAGTTTGGAAACTCACCTCGGTTTCGCAGCCAATTCGTTTTGTGAAAGGAGCCTCGGCTGAACATGACATGCAGATCGAGTTCAATTTGATGACTTCCTCGGCCAGCGGGATCAGCTCCAACACTTTGCCAAAAGCTGATCGCTGGTAAGTTCCGTCCAAAGCCGCAACAACGACCTTCTTACCGTTGTCGCTTTGAGCCCCACAGAATTCGACGATGTCGGGGAACTGTGAGGAGTTATTAAGGCATTCAGTTACAAGATTGTCATCTGGTAGGCGAGCATTACACACATTCGCCCAACAGTACATATAATACGATTAATCAAATCGCCCCTTCCAACTTACAAATTGCCCTTCGTCGATGCCAATCACGTCATATTGATCAGCAAGAGCAGACACGTCAACCAGTTTCGACGTGAGCACAGCGTTCAATGCAGTTCCATCGTGTGTGGTGACAGAATCTTTCGAATAGCGATTATCATGAGTGTATCGGATAACAAGGCACCTGTAAAAAAGGCGGGTGAACTTAAGGATATCTAATAATCCACACGTAAGGAGGTGGGGTTGACCAATGGAATAGCTAAATAAATCAGGCCTCCAAGCCCGATAAAAATGATCACCCGACCAGCCAGAAATGGAGATTTGATAAAACGGCCATAAGGAAACTGTCACCAAACTAACGTCAGATAAGTAGAGTTCTTCTTATATTACGTTCATTTCTCCCTATTGTGAAATGTCAGTGCCTACCTGTATCCAGCTAAATTGTATCTGTGAACCCTGCGAATCAGCTCCGAAGTTTTCCCCGAGAACATGGGGCCAAGCACCACCTGAAAAAAGTGAAACTTATTTTAAATGTTAAAATTAAATTACCAACAGAGAAAGTTTGTGAGTATTGAATAATTCAATGTGCTCAATGTATTCTTACACCTAATTACGTAGCCAGAAAAATTTCTCTTAGGTAAATGCATTGAGGAATAGAATAGAATTTAAAAAAAAACGCTGCAAATTTACACAAGGGTTTAATATTCTTTGATATAAGTAGGTTACTTGTGCAAAAATTATTTGTCAATAAAAAAAAAAATTTTGGGGGGAAAAAAAAATCCTTACTTTTTTTTTTGAAATTTTTTTTTTTTAAATTCTTTATTTTTTACTCGAAAAATATTTAACTTCCTGGAATCCTTCAAAAATCCCATTTTTAGCCCCATGAAAGCCCTACAGATCGCCACAGTGAAATGGGATCGTTCTGGGACCCCCAAAGATGGATTCTACGTCCATAAATACTTCGAAAACGACACCTAACTCGATCCCATAGCTAAAAGCCTTCATAAACCCCCTCCCGTAGACCCATAGCGCCCCACGGGTTTGGGCGATCGGACTGAAAACCTTGCGGGCACAACTAGATGGTAAACCAAGTATTTTGCCAAAATTTCAGATTAAAAAAAAATTCCTACTGCCCAAAACGGCCCGGACGGCGGACGGCGGACGGACATTAAATGTATTTTTTCGGATTTTGAATGTAGACCTCTTGAAACGGATAATGTCAAATTTTGAGGCCGATCGGAGTCGTCGACCCCCTTCGCGAAAACATAGGACCTTGGAATAATACACCTGGTGTATTATTCCAAGAATAATAAACCAAAACCGTTTATTAGATCAGAATAATATTCTGTAGCCAGTGCCCATACAATTTTGAAAGTAAAGTAGCAGTAGGTACCTACATGCAGTAACAAATAATTCAGGCACATGTGGGCAATTTGTTAGTAGGTCTACTAACAAATTATAAATACAGATTATATCGGAAACAAAAACATGACGATGTCAAATGATTGGGAGTGTGGTCAGACAGAAAACTCTATTGGTTTCGCCAAGCTTTCGGCATTATATTATGCCTTCCTCAGTGCCATCACTCCATCAAAAAAGGGGGACGATTCAAAGGATATCCAAACAATCAAAGATCGAACAAACAATGGTAGATCGAACCCACGAGAAAAACATCCCATCAAACGATCAGGACAGGACATTCAAACTCTAATGAAATTTATTCCCATCATCGGGCCAAATAACATTTCGGCACTTCCACCTACAATATCGCGAGAGCAACGACTGAGGACTTAGCTAAAAAGTGTTTAGTAAAAAGAAGCTCTATTCAACGTCCTTAGCTAGGTGATAAGGACCACGTTACAATCCACCTGTCGACATCCCCTATCCGGCCAAAGAAAAAAGGCTATCCAGGCAGCTTTCATATTGAAAAGGACGTTTGGCAATGGATAAGACGCCCTTACCTGCAGTTTTCCTTTTTTCTTCAAGTTCCCCATCACAACGTATTCTGTGGTCTCTCGGCACGCACACTTATCAGCCCCTCAGCAAAACGAGAAAGATGATAATGCAGGTATAATCTTATAACGCACAGCGTCGCTGTGACAGCGCCTGACGCAGAGTAAAACAGACCAGAGGCACCTGCGTATTCAACTTAGGAAATTAAATTTAAGAAATTTTCTGTGCCAACTTTGAATGGTTCCGCGCCCAAAATTCAGAGAATTTCCGAATGGAATCAGATTCAAAGAAATAGTGGCAGCAGTGATACTACGCCGTACGCCCTCTTTCAGAGTTCCCTTTTCACTATAACGTAAATTCATCATACAAAGCTCAAACCGTTCGCATTATGTAAAATATTAATTTTTTACATTAAAATCAAATTAAACATATTTAAATTTTGAAGGGAGTTGCTCCATTTCCGAACAAAAAAATGCTTTCGTCGAATCCAATCTTTCCCTTCACGTCTCCTTCCCCGCCGGTTTTCCCTCACAAATGGGATAATTTCCCTCACAAATGGGATAACACTGGATGCCGTCATTCAAACAAGTTGATAACGTTATAAAATTTTAGTGATAAAACGGCAGCGGGAAACCTCGTCATGGAAACCAGTAATGCCAAATGTTCCCCGCCAACGAGAAAATGTCCCCTCGCGACAGCCTGTATTCCCCTCTCGCGTTAACCGTCCCATCGGAATGTCCCTCAGACCAGGTGGGCGCCAAACCAATACAGCCCCCAATAATGTCCCCTTTGGTCCGGATGATACTCCCTTTTTGCTTGCGGATTTTCCCCTTTATGACGTATTATTTCTGGTAACACTTGATGAGCCGTTCCGACAAGTTTGTTGTCATCGGGCTTGTGCCTTTGTGTTGTAGGATGCTTTTACTAATTTATTCAGAAAATTACTCCTGTACATGAGTGGCGTATTATTTTTGATGTTTGGATTTCGTATTTTTATTTATCGTAATTAGCTATGAACGAGGGGGTATCACCGCACGTCGAAAACCTTGGCAAGTCCATCGCAGAATAGTAACTGTTTTGTGAACTGATTGTGTACTTATACCCACAATGCGATATTGTACAGTCGACGTAAATACTATCATTAGTTGTTTCGACTATCATTCAGGGATGTTGTGAGGTAGTCCAGTCAAATGTTGGTTTTCCCGTAACAATATTAGGAAAGTTTTTTCCCTATGGATCTAGGGGTGGGGGGGGGGGGGGGGGCTGAATCCGATTATGAAGTTTGCTGCTTCCTTCCTGCGATTATGAAGTTTGCGGCTTCACATCGAAAACTGCAAAATACCTCAACATTTTGGCACTCTTTTCAATTTTTTCGCTTACTTATATCGCGTTTTTAGCGCAACCTTTTTTTGAAGATGACCACTCAACAAAAAATTAAAGTAGACAAAATTTCCTTTGATATGCAGTGGTTAAAATCGATGTTTGAGCCAGTGGTCTTGGATTTACAGCGATTTTTCGGTTCATTAATCGATGTGAAGCCGACCTCGGATGAGGCAGGAAACTTCAAATTGGGATTCAGCACCCAAAAAACTTACCTAATTTTGTTACCGAAACGGCACATTTGAACACCGACTGACCGGACTAAGGTTGTTTCAGGCTCTGAAGTGTAAAATGATAATTTCAGATCATCCGTTGGAAGCTGTTAGACTCCGAGCTCTACGGACGATTTTAGCCAAAATCGATTTAGAACTTATCACGCTGGATGAACTTCTCGACCAACCGAATCTGGTGTTACATCTAATCAACTGGTTAAAAAGAGCGAATCATGTTAGCGCAGAAGAAATTTTAGCTCTGATCCATCGTTTGGTGAAGGTATTGCTATTGTCAGAGACACACCAGGGACATTCGGAAACTGCGATGTTAAACACTTAGTTTTTGAAAAGATTTCCGGCGGGCTTTATGTATTCTTACTAAGAATTTCTCAGAATTTCTTAGAAATAATTTAACGACGTTCTGGGGGCCTTTAAAAAAACAGAGTTTCGGGATATTCCTGGAGTGTCTTCTACACTATACCTAATATTATTGCCTAACGTTATGACTACCCTTAGATTAGCTTCCAGCCGTAGGTTTTGCTTCTTGGCCTGTGCAGACACTTCAGAAAGCTCCCTAACGTCAAGACCGTTTTCTCACCGTGATCTAAAACGTATTTGGGACTAATTCAGTAGGTTGAGAATGGGCTCTGGTTGGTTGTAAACGTGGTCTATTTCTGGCATTGTACCGTGAATACCAGTATCTCTCCCTGGTCCACTGATCCCAGAGCCAGATACCTTCTGCGTTCCAGTGCCTCTCACTAAAAGATGAGAATCTCAGTGGTGTCTGCCATAAATGGATACATATATTCGCCCTTTTACGGTCCAGCCTAGCCAACATGGTATGTCCATGCTGCTGATGCTGGGTTCTTTCCCATCTCCGGCTGTGCTGTGTTCTCTACCACTGGCGACACAACCTCACGGAAAAGTGCCCCCGTGATACCGAGACAGGGTTCGGGTACTGTAAGGTTCTCGCTGGACCCCTGTCTGGCCAGGGCGTCTGCTTTCTCGTTCCCTGGAATACCCCATTCCCAAACTCTGTCATTATAAGATCGTCAACGTTTTTTCTCAATTCAATTTTCCAGAAGAAAGACGGCGTCGACCTGATCCTCCGTTATGATCCTGATCTGTCCGTACTCTCTCAGGCAGTTGGACCTATTGGCGTCGAGTTCATCCAAAATTTACGAAGATCTTTCGTCAAACACAACCTCGAACCTGTCAAGGACACCGACACGAGCATTCTTAGCGCTTTGAGCTCGCTGAAAAGTAGCAGCAGCTCTTTATCTCCGAAAAATGGGATGATAAAGAAAAAGAAGAGGAAGAAAAAGTGCGCTTATCACGAGGGATTGGCATCTTCTGATCTGTCAATATCGTCACTGCCTTGGGATGCCCAGCGAGCCTCAAAAAGCAGCGAATTGTCGAGTGAATTGTAAGTGACGATTGACAGAGTTTTTCCATTCTACGGCTAACAACGTGAGCATTTACTGTGGTTGCAAGTTTAGTAATTAACATCTCATTGCATTTTTCAGATCTGTTGATGTGGTACAGACTCATTTGAATAAACTAAGTTCTAAAAGGGAGCTCAAGTAAGTCCCATTCACTGGGAGAAGTAATGCATGATGCTCGTCGCCATATAACTCCATAATATTACGTGATCATTTTCAGGCTATGGGAACATCCCAAGGTGGATGTGGACCTGACAAGTTCCAGCTCCTATACGTGTTTATCCGAGTAAGCTCGTCTTTTCTCTTAAAGAACAAATCACCCTGATTCCTACTTATCGAACTTATTTTCACAGGGATGAGAAATGGCCTCAGATACGCTGGTCGACACCGGAGTTGGCAGAAACTGACATGAAAGTTCTAAAAACCGTTGGACATTCTCTTAATGATCGAGAACAGTGTGAAGAGGCTATGAATTTTTTGTCCACAGTATTACTCCAAGATTTTCCTCCTCAGATATTCTTGAACGACATTTCCATCTTACAGGTAAGCCTCACATTGAAGCAACTCAGTTGGAGCTACGTTGTGAATTACTTAAAAAGTTGTCATCGAGGCTGTGAACTGTTCGGCCCGAGTTGCAAGGAGTTGTCAAATGGTGGCTGTTATAATATCTGTACAGTTGGCTGGCTGCAATGCTGTCCCTGCATATTCACAATTGAATTTTGTTACAGTCGTTATTGAGGTTGGCCGAAGACAAAACCCATCATCACGACGTAGTAGTCAAATGCCTGGGAGAACTAACATACTCTCTGATGAGATATCTCCACTTCTACAATGATTTCATTTCTCACCCTCAATCAAGGTCGACTGTAAGTTAATTTACGGGTATATTTATGCGTGTACTTGGGACCCTCACACACTCAGAAGAGTTAAGTTGAAGTCGAGGATCAAAGTAGATCTAACAAAAAGCTTACGCAATTTCTTTAGAGACTTTCTTGTCTAAACGGTGGAAGCGCTTAAACATCATGTTGGACCAGACGCGAAAAAAGTAGAAAAACATTAACACCAACCCGTATGGCTCGTCCCTCTCCTTATGACGATATTGATTCCAGATTCGTGACCTTGATTTGAAGGAAATATGTGATAATACGAATGCGAAGGTTTCTGAGTCCATAAAAAATATAGTAAGTGTTGCATGATACTTTTGCAGTGAGTGCTCTGGCAGTGCTGTTAGTGAGAGGTGTGACGATAACCTACGTTGTACTGTTCAGGTCCCGGTGGGCATAAGTTTGGGCGATTACTGTGGCTTCGTCCTTGAAAAAGTCGGCCTCGACGTTCCCGGAATCCTCCGCCTGTTGTCGCATTGCGTGCCCGACGCCGAACGGTTTTGGCGTCTCGAAGACAACGACTGTCTCGTGTTGAAGTTGGGCGTCAAATCCGCCTTGTCCAGGTTCGGCGCCACGCTGCTGAAGGAAAAGTGAGCGACAATAGACTTCATAGAACGTATTTTCAGAACTGATCATACCCACTACAAGCGAAGAAGAAGGCGACGAGTAATTTTCATCTGATCATTTTTGGGTCACATCATGTTGTCAATTTTCCCTAGAAACTGGGGCAATCATAAAAGCGCCCCCTCCTTGAAAGACCTCTCCCTTAGGTACCTACCTTATTGAATTTGTTATTTTAGGAAGGGCTTTTGTCCAATCTTCAAGCTTTGGGAAATCAAGAAAAACATCCTGGTTTTCTCAATTTTTGAGGAATAATTATGGGGAAATTTTATAACATTATACAAATATCCGACAATCGATTTTCAATAAATCGAATTATTCTCCAAAGGGGGGCGATTTTGGTTTATTATTCTTGGAATAATACACCTATGTCATCGCGACGGAGGTCGACGACTCGGATCGGCCTCAAAATTTGACATTATCACACACTTGGACAAACGTCCTTCTTAAAACAACCCATTCAATTAGTATTTTAATTTGATTACTAAAATAGACATTGGGACGTTGTTTCAGGGCGGTGGATCCCCTCAAAAGATTGTTGGCTCACATTGGCATCTACCGGCTGATGTCCGCTGTTATTCCAACGTCGTCAGCGTCTTTCGTCATACATCAGGATATCCAAAAGGCCATTTATCTGTCACTTTTAGACCCAGCGCTGCAAATTCTTTATCCCCGCGTTTTGAAAACGTTCCGTTCCTACGTCCAGTCTCTTGAAGTAAGTTTTATCTTCACTAGAGCCTAAATTTTGTTCATCTGCCTTATCACCTCCTCCTCCTATTAGCGATCCTGAATAGTGTACAATTTGACGGTTTTACAGTTGAGAAATGGTATCCCATACGACGAATACTTTTTAATCGGCGAGTCGTTGGACGCTGGAGCCAAGTTCGTGAAAACCGTTGAGTGGACGTCTGTAGATGATTGCATCAAGTGCTTTTCCGATGCTATTCCTGCTCTGGAGTTTCATCAGCAATACTGTATCATCTCCAAATTCATCGATTTCATCACCAAGCTGTGAGCTGAATTCGGATTATGTGGGAGCCACGTATGACGTCATACTCATTCCTGTGATGTTTGTCTTTCAGAAACAACGTCACCACCTCCCAGATCCAAGCTATCCAACGAGTTTGTTTGACGTTGTTCTCCTCGAAGGACATGAGCTCAAAACAATCCATGTACGAAAGGGCGTATCATGCTGTCAACTCCTTCCTTGGTCCTCACGTATCATCCAAGAACAACGTCCCCTTCCCGCAGCTGTATTTCGTTCTCAATAAGACTACTCTTTGGGAGTTGATTTCTTTCGGTTTGTCAAGTAGCCGCTCTCAGGTATGTTTAAAAACAGTATCACATGACTTCTATGGCATTTTACTAACGTCCGATGACGTTCGATGGCGTTTTGAAGAAAAGCCCTCAGGGAAAGAAAAACAAAATCTCAAATTTTGGGAGAATGATCTTCTCCCTAAACTCCTCCTCGCTATACTTCATTGAGTGGATTCGAACCTGGTGTTGAATAACTAACGCAGGCGACACCAAATCTTGTTTGTAGATCCGCGAGTCCTCTTCCAACATACTGATCCTCACGCTGAAATGTCAAGCGATTGTGACGGCCACGGCGTGGAAAGAAATCGTCAGCGTTCTTCTCAGCGTTGCCACTCTGTTGCATTCGGTCGTCGACTTGAGTTCGAACGTTGGAAGGGCCGTTGTGAGTAGTTTAGACCCTGACGTGGCGCACCTGATGAACATACCCGAACTCGAGGTGAGTGACCAGAAAACTTTCATTAGCTTACCAAAATGTCAACCAACATGACGTGAAATTTTTCTTTGTGAACAGTTGTTGAAGGGAAACACGAGGTTGATGATGTCCAAAGACGATCGGACTCGGGACGAAGGAAAGTCTCGCGTGATGTATCTGGTCGATTTGAATTCACTTTCTGGAAAACACCAATCATTGAATCTATCATTGGATCCCTCTTCTGGACAATCCAAAGCTCCCGCCTCATACGAGGTAAGAAGACTGCCCGGTGTAAACAACAAACGTGCCGTTTCTATTTCAAAATGTTTTTTCTTGTAACGGAATTTAATTTGTCCAGGAAGGAAGTTTACTGAGGGTTTTGGAAGTGATGAAAGCTGGATCTGATGATGTGAACATGCTGAAGTCTGCCATCGCTCAGCTGAGCCTCATGACGGAAGACAGCTCTCTCCACATCACCTTTTTAGACAACGGCGGCGTCGAGCTGGCGATGGGCTTCCTCAAATCATCAATAGTACGTTTACTGGATATTGTGCGAAGATAAATCGGTGTAGTGTCGAGTGCCTGCTACAACTTGGAGGTTTTGTTTGTTTAATTACGTCACGCACATGGATCCTAAGACATTCGCGCTCATGCCCAGTACAACTCAGATGTTTTCGTTTGTCCTGTAGCGAAAGCCTAGTGTTAAGTAAGACGCAGTCATATCTTGGTGACAATCCAAGGTACGTAGTGCGCCAGTGCATTTTCAGGATTAACCATCCGTTCTACTGCATCTGCATCTGTATCCCCGGGGGCTGATTGTAGAGAACATCTGCGTCTCACGCCCTTAGAATGGATATTAGGGGTATTCATGGCCATTGTTTTGATGATTTTAAATTTTGAAAAACTCCACTGGGTGTTAACAAACATTTGGAAATCAAAAAGAAACTTGGTTGCACTATTTTAAAATCTTGTAGCACAATTTTAAAATCTTGTAGCACAATTACGCATTTATTGCACTTGCCATCCACCCTATGGGGAACAAAGCCAACCAGATAGCCTTCTTTTGGGTCTGAGTTTTCCTTTTCGGTCTCGAGTACATATTTTATGTGGGATAACATTTTTTTCCCAGCTCCGACCTGCCTATCCGCCCCTGCCAGGTCAATCTGTAGGTTGACAGCAGTTCACCTGCAGTCGGACGGGAACCGACAGTTCGAATGAATTTGGTTGGGAGCTGTCGAACTTGATAACCCTACCCAGTTGAAACCTCTCTCATAACCTTCTCATTTTGTCAAGTGTCAAGTTTTCCGCTCATCTCTTCCAGATGATGAAGTATGGGATGATGATGATGATCTAAAAATTTTGTAGCCCCACGAAAACCCCTTACATCCCAAATCAAATGGTTCTGGGACCCCCAAAATTGGATTCTCCGACCAAAAATACTTCTAAAGCACCGTATGAAACTCACCTACGACACGAAATTTGTAGTCAAGTAACGCTACTACAGTTTGTTGACAGTTAGCGTTCCAGGTCTGCTGGTGCTCTGTTGAACCGAAGTCAACAGCGATTCAGATGGCATCGGGACAGACGCCGTCAGACCTGGAACAAACCTCTTGCCACTACACATCGAAATGTCTGTCCGCCGTCCGAGCCGTTTTGGGCAGTACGAATTTTTTTAAAATCTGAAATTTTGACCAAATACTTGGTTTACCATCCAGTTGTGCCCGCAAGGTTTTCAGCCCGATCGCCCAAACCCGTAGGGCGCTATGGGGCTAAAATGGGGCTACGGTAGGGGTTTTTGAAGGCTTTTGGCTATGGGATCGAGTTAGGTGTTGTTTTCGAAGTATTTTTGGACGTAGAATCCATTTTTTTGGGTCCCGGAACGATCTGATTTCACTGTGGGGATCTGTAGAGCTTTCATGAGGCTACAAATTGGATTTTTGAAAAATCCTAGGAAGTCAAATATTTTCCAAGTGAAAAAAATTGTTTTGAAAAAATTTTTGAAATTTTTTTAAAATTTTTTGTTGACAGAATTAATATTCGGACATGTAACCTATGTCAAAGAATAAGAAACCCATGTGTAAAATTTGCAGCGTTTTCTACCAAATAACTTGTTTTCGACGATTTCAAACGACGAACTTCGAAACAATGGATGTCTTCGATCCCTTTTTAAGCTACCTACGGCGACCTGATGCCTACCACCATAGAATCAACCGTGTTAATGCGACTCCTTAACTGTTATGCGTTTTTGATTTTAGGAATTACCGAATTCGGACTCGCAGCATTTCTTCATGCATTCAGTGGTTGCTTTAAAACACATGGCCGAATACAGCATGCAAGTTCGAAGAGATTTCTCTAGTGATTTCTACTTTGTCACTATTCTTCTCAAAGGTGACAATATTAAGGAGAGCTTATTAGTAACGCTCACTGTTCGCCATAAGTTGCCCTAATCAGCTTCCATGTTCGTAGGGATATTTTTGTACGGTGATGACTGGCGGGTTTTGAGGGATGCCTCGCAGCTGCTGACGCTCGTTGTGATGTCTGAAGTGATTTTGTCCCGAGATGGCAAATTGAGTTTCCCCCAGGCAGTCGTTCATAACATGAGGGTGCCATTTCAAATAGTTCCTTACGGAGAGCAGAGTGAACATGAGCGGCCCTCTTATAAAGGTATCAACATTAAAAAGAATCAACAAGTCACGATTGTTCTTGAATTGATTCGGGTTTTATTTGTTTCAGGGAAGATCCTTGCGGTACCTGCCATTCAAAAGTCTTTAGGCTTACGATGGCTCTCAGTTTCGACGAAAGGGAGTATCGAAGATCTCCTCGGGCCCAATGTTGTCCCCCCTGACGACACACCTCCTCTATTGCCCGTGTCCTCACACGACCTCGCTGGTTTGACAACATGCAGCGTTCCGTACAATTTGAAATTGCATCTGGACAAATTGTCATCGGCGTACTCTCACGCTACAGCTGAAGATGCCATTGAATATCTCACGACGTTAGTACTGAAAAGGAATCGCTCTCAATTCAATTAGACATTAGCCTTAGTAATATTTTAGAGGTGGGCGACCCTCTGGCTAAAATGTGTCAAAACCAACACCTGTAGCCGCTTAGAAGCCTCACAAAGCCCCATTGTGTGGACAGGTTCGAAATCCTCCCCAAAACGATACCTCGTCCAAAATTACTTCAAAAGTGACACGTCACCCTACTCCATGGCCAAAGCCCTTAAAAGCCCCCACTTCGAAACAAACTGAAACTACCCTACCTTCGTGTTATTTTCAACATCAATGTGTGTTTCAGATATCTTAAAATCGCAGTTGTCGTTCAATCGTCGGAAAACTTGTCAGAACTTGAGTGGGAAAAAAGCTTCAAGCGATACCTCACCACTTTGCCGGCTAGTGGGATGGACCAAATACTTCTGACGAGGATTTTGAAATTCCTCAATCTTCTTCTTGGTAATCAACTGTTAGATATGTCTACGGCCGGTGTTGGGATTTTTTTTTTTTTTTTTTTTTTTAATGAAATCTTAGTGTGACTCCGTGTTTAGTGTGTAGGAATAAATTAGCTCAAGGGATAAGATAATATCTGATCCCATATTATAGGGATTGATGAGAAGCAAGGAAGGCTAGCAAAGTTAGCTGCGAAAGTCGGCTATCTCCATTTTCGGGGTTTTCTTCTTTCTAATCTTGGGTAGGGAAGTCAAATCGAACCACCAAAATCGATTTTGAAATCGATTTCACAATCGGTGGTCTGAAATCGATTCCACCGATTAATCGGGGCCTAAAAATCGATTTCAATCGATTATTCCGATTTTAATCGATTTCTTCAGCCATCAGAAGAATGTTTAAAAAAAATTTATTTAAAATTAAAATTGTAATAATTTTCAAAAATTTTGATAATAAACATTTAATGTTACTATTAATCTACCACATGTCATCATCAACAAACAAAAGTTTGGAAACAAGCTTCCCATGTAGTCTGTTCCTTGATCAGATACATATCTTGCATACTTCTCCAATAATGAACAGGATCCTAACAGACGAGTTATCAGTTTCGCTGTCTGAAAAAGCCATGGCGGACGTCGCTGGTAACTAGTGAATTTTGTCGTTTTTGCATTTTTAACCGACCTAAGACGCGAAATTTGCTTGAATCACTTGAAATACTAAACTAATATTTATAATTGACGAAAATAATTTAATAATAAATAATAAAATCAATTATTGATTCAAGATTTTTTTTTTTTTTTTAAATCAGTAGTAAAAAATCGATTCACCTATAAAATCGGGGGCATCGCAACAAAACGACACACGATGTTTCTGTATTTGTGTATTGAACTTCACATGTTCATACCAGGCAAGCATGAATTAGGTTGCAGGTTGTTTTCTTGACCTGCGCACAGATTTTTTATGCAAAGGAAAGACGCCGTCCCAGGGTCCACAAATTTCCAGTGGGACCGATTCCCACATGAAATACACTTTGAATTTTAAAGTTTTTGCAATGAATAAGAGGCGGGGGAAATCTAATGCTGTACTTCCGGGATTCTTATTAGGTCATACGCAAGGCGGAAGATACTGAATGGGCGAAACCCCACGCTGGTAGAAAATATAAATCCTATATAACCAAGAATGTTTACTTTGAACTGTTGCAGCTGCTGTGCCTTCTCAGAGTTCATGGGTTTCAAAAATCGTTAAAGATCCCGCTCTTGGCTTCAACTCGCTCCTCGCTCAACTTCTCGTCGCCGATACGGATGTAACGGTCAGTATTTTGATCTTCGCGCTATCATTAATTGATCATTTTCGTGTAGATGACGTGATGACTGACTTTCACTTTATGCAGGCAAAGGACTTATCGTTGGAAATTCTCTCTTTGGTTGAAATCACCCTCGACGATGGTATCGACTCTGGATGGAACTACGTGGTTGAGTGTCTGGTTCAGTGTTTGTCCCAGAGCCACACACAACAGTTCTACAGCATCGGTAAGTTGAGTTTAAAAGTTTTAATGAAGGTAAAAGTCGACCAATGTCGTTCATTTAGGTACTTATGTTTTGCTATATCGGTATTGCAGCTATCATGAGCAAATTATTGAAATGTCTGCTGAAAGTAAGCGAGAAGAAGATAATTTTTAAAACGAAATCGCTGTGGAAGTTGTTGAATGCCTTTCACTGCACGACGCCAAATTCCTGTATGGGGCTTACAATCACGAGACTCACTCTGCTCTGTCTTTGCAACATACTACCTCTACATCCTCGGGTGAGTCACGTGATAAATCAACTGTCCTGGCACCCTGAACTTCCTATTGATATTCGTTCTTTTATATTCAGCCCAGTGGAATCGTCAGGTCTGCCAGCGAGATCAAGTGGCTTTGGGAAATGCTAAAAAGCGGTGATGTTATTGTCAAGTCCGCTTCTTTGGAATTGTTGAGTTGTCTGTGCAATGACTCGTTGACCACTGAAAACATACTTTCTCAATCGCCAGATCTATTCGACGTCGCACTGAGGTTTGTAACATCAACAGGAAAGATTGGACATGAAAGTTTCAAGCGCCCAGATCCTTTCTGGCTAATTCGGCCGCCAATTTTTATGTTGATTCATTTTTCTAATTTCAGGATTCTACTTGATCCGAACGAATCTAATCTTGCTCGAGAGCGGGCTGTCAATTTGAGCAACGTTATCCTGACAAACTCTTCGAACAAGGTACCTATTGACAAACCATCTTGAACTTTCTTGTGGTTCTACCCGTCTACTATCATCTTGTCAGGCAGGGGCGTATATTAGGGGGAGCACTCCCACCCCACACCCAACCGGTATGAGGAGAATATTTCTTAATCGGAAATAATTACAGAAACATTGTTTGCAGAATGCAGAATTTTATGCTTTTGATGCTTTTACTAAGAGAAATGAAAAAATATTCTATTAGATTTTTAGTGCTAGAGTAGTTAGAAACCTGATTTTAGTCAGTGATTTTAAAAATGTTTACTGCATGGGGCCCCCGAAAATATTTCTTATATACGCCACTGTTGTCAGGCGTATTTGGGTGCTGAGTGGCGAGAAAATGTGAGGCTGGGCGCTATCGTATGAGGTGAAGGCGGATTCGAGGCGGTTTTATCCTTTTTGTTTCAACTCGACTGTTTGATATGACAACTAAATGCCTAATGGGAAAAATTCCACCCACCTATCTTGTATACTTGGTTCTTAACTAGATGTAGGTGGTATTAGGCATGTCGATTCATCCAATACCTTACAGAGATTACCTTTAGACTTGTGGTGACCGGGGGAGGGGAAGAATGAATTAGATTAAGGTAAGGTGGGGGAAGTGCGTGGTGAGGTTTGTGAAGGTCAACTTCAACAAAAACCTCAAAAATCAGCCATTGTCATTTTTGCCCTGGATACCTTTGAATCCCTCGTTTTTCGATGTACGGTTGATTTTTCGTAGTCTTGTCGATTGTGCGAATAGCAGTCCCAAGTCCAGCGTACGCACTTGCTCCATGGAAGTGGGGAAAGTGCATAACCTGCCTGTTCAATCTCTGAAAAGCTTATTCTGGTTTTGCCGGGTCAAATGAAAAAAAAAAAGAAGGAAATCTCTCAATGATCCTTTGGCGATTTGAAAATTTAAAATCGGGCCAAAACTCACCGAGTTATCAACTTTCACAGATCAAGTCAGTACCTGGACTGTTAATATTTTAGACTTACCAAAACAATATGGTTTGCATGGAAAGAGAGGTGTTTACTGACACAAGAAGACAACCAGTGTGCCATTGACTTACTAATTCCAGGGGGAAGTATCACGCACTTACCAGAATTATCACCAGGCACATCCCCTTTCTTGAAAAACCAATGGGGTAAGTGCATAGTAGGGCCCTACTCACTGACAGAGAAAGAAAACACGAAATTTCAATTATAAGTGTTGAGTACAACTTCTGAACTTATAAACAAAGACACTTCAAAATCCTCACTGATTCGAAGGAGCACTGAATTTGGCAGCTGAGTGAAATAGAACAATGTGACTTCACAATCGGCCCGCCAGGTTACCATTTGCATTGACACCATCTCGAGGATAAGTGATGTCACGCATATAGTTTCAAAGATGGCATCCAGTGGAAATTGTTCTGTAGCATTTTTACCTCCCACTAATGCACTTGCCCCGCTTTTGCACTTTCCCCACCTTACCTTATGTAATGTGGATAATGACCAATATTGGCGGTCGTGTGGTTTGACCTCTTCGTGATTTTTGGCGCTATCTGAATTCAGCTTTTTCATTGTGGTCCGGGGTTGTTGTAGATATGAACTGTAAGTCATATTATGGTCTCTAAGTCGTTGTACTTGCCTCTCGTGCACCTACAGTGGAAAGTCTGTAAAAAATGTATCTTGTGCTTTGATTTTTCGACAGATGTTCATCTCAAACTGCGTGAGCGCTGATTTGTTCAAATGCATTGCTTTGATTGCGTCTCGCGTCGATTTCAATTTGGCCTCAACATCCCAGTGGTTTTATCCTGCAGCTAACGCCAACCTTGAAGACGATTTTAACGGTAAGACAGGTAGGTTGTTTCGTTGTAGCATTCGACACTGAAAGATTTGAACGTGTTGTTTTTCTTCAGGATTAAGAAAACCAGGCGCCAACCTGACTTCGCCGAGTTTGCTTTCTTCGTGCTGCGATTTCTGCTTGAACCTAATTACTAAAGACAGAGACGTAGTGTTGGAGGCGATACACTCGCAGGGTTTGTCTTCTCAGTTGTTTCGGTACGCCATTTATGACTACTCAGCTACCTTGTAGGCTAAAGTGATTTCTGTTACTCATGTCAAGATTTGTTTCTATGTTTTCAGGTATGTTTCGCAATGGCAATGTTCCAAGTTGCTAAGCAACCCTGAAAAAGTGGTCATGTACGCCAGCATCTGCCGTTTACTTGTTCACTGTACAAAGTCAGCCAAATCTCCGGTTGCCGAGTGCATACCTGTGATGGTTTGGCTCCTTCAAGACTCTTCTTACAGTAAGCTCCATAAAAACGCATAATCCTGTCTGTATTTATCAAAACAGTTGGTTTTTTCAAGGGGTTCCACGTGTTAGTCACACTATATTTTATTTTTCAAGATTTTTGGAGTAATTTGATGTAGAATTGGTTTATGGGTGTTTTAGACGTCCGCCGCCCACCACGGGGCTAAAGGTTGGGGCTTTTGGCGGGTTTTAGCGGTAGAAACGATTTTTGGGAACGCCAGACGAGTTCGATCGTACAGTGTGGCCTCTACGGGGTTAGAGGTGGGCTCCTTGTACGGCTTTGGACCAGGGCTCTTTTTTCAAGTACTTTTGATCGCAGAATTATTACGTGGGGGGTTTCAGAAATATCTGATCTTACTGTGGTGGTTTATGGGGCGTCTAAGGGTCTACGTGTGCGGATTTTAAACGGTTTTTGCTCAGCTTGTCAATCCAGAATTTGCTTTCCAAGATCTATTGGGCGCAAAATTGATTTATGGGAACCCCTCAATTGTGTGGAATACAAAGACGAGGAGTTTATGGGCGACAGACTTTTTTTTGTTTGTAAAAATGGAGTTGGGTAATTCTTCGGAAATGGTAATATTTCATGTCCAGCCACATTTCACCACCAAATCCAATGTCGCAGGTTGCCCTCAATTTTTTTGAATAGTGGCATCATAGCAGGCAACTTTTGCATACTATCCCATAACTCTTAAACTCAATGCAAGCTAAATTAAACAAGCCATCAATTGAATTGAATAGATGAGCGCAACCTTTTGTTATTACGATATATTTAACTAAGAAACAGTAGGTATCTAGCGACCAAACTATGCCACACAACACATCAAAAATATCCACGTGATGCTCATTACGTAAACAACTGCACCCTAACGACGGATATGAGGCGTTTCTTAATTAGATATAATTATGTAAACAACTGCACCCTAACGACCGATGCTTAAGAAAACCTTATGCCGATCACAGGTAACGAACGGCTCAGGCTGCAAAAATCGTTTTGGAGTCGTTGGAATCAGCCTAAAAAGCTCATTCCATAGACCCTTGTACCAACGAAATCGGACAAAAACTTTCGTCCCCCTATTGAGGCCTCCTTAGTTACACATCAGAGATAAACAACTTTCGTCGTGAAGTACCTCCCGAAAACCGATGAAAGGGATGAGGGAGGAAAAATCAAGGTAGCCTATAACCACCCCACGAACTCGCTGATCACAATGAGACCACCCTCATGAAAATCTGTTGAGCCGCTCGGGCGTGATGCTCTGTACACAAAAAAAAAAAAAAAAAAAAAACACATGTCGAGGAGGTGAGCGCACCTTTCCATTTTTTGGATAAAGGTTGCGCTAAAAACGAAGAATGATCATTGTGACCTTCCCTAGCAACGTCCACAGCCTGAGTTGTAAAGTTCTCAATGAGTTTCTTACACAATAAATTTAATAATGTGGGCAAGATTTTACTCAGCATCCTTTGTAGTAGCGAAATAACGTTGAATAGAAATTTCAGATGGGATCACGTGACTTTTTACCTCTGTCCCTCGATTTGAAGTCTCCTTAGGATATTTTTTAAATGCCCGCCCTCAACCTGAGGATGAGAAATTTCGAGATAACGGCTGTTGTGGCAACACTGGCAAGAAGCCAGGATCACGTGGGGGGTTCCTCTTCAGTTTGGTCCAGGATGTGTCGCAGTTAGGTTATCGGTGTCGTGTTTACTGTCTCTCCCTAGTGTAGATTGAAATTTGGCAGGGAAGATTTTTTTCTTTCAGTATTACAATCTTGGCATTAAAAGTTAAGAAATCGGCATAAATTTTATGACTGCAATTTTACCTTGAAACTTCTTGTGCACACAGGTGGAAAACGGCTGATTTGTCCTTTCCTAGTCTGTCCCTCCCTAGCCCCAACAAAATTGTGGAACGTCTAGGGAGTGACCAGAGTGGACAGGTAGGCCTTAACTAGCCCTATAATGTCACTCCCTAGCGCTATGTTTTTTGAAAAATGTTCATCTCCAAAACTACAAATAATAGTGTTTGGCGGCTTTCTGAGGTTATCATGGACAGCAAAAAATTTGAAAATTGGACAGCTGAAAATGTTGGACAAATGAACCTCAAATATTACCATTTCCGAAGAATGACCCAGTTGGTTGTGAAGGATTGATTATGATCAGATAGTCAAGTGAAATGTTGTTTGCGAAGTATTTTTGGTCTTAGAATCTATTTACGACGGTCTCTGGCCTTCGTCGCATTATGGGGCTCTACAAGACTTCTGAAGGGCTTTAAGTTGGGGTTTGAAAGATTTTGGCCAGAGGGTCGTATTCAGTTTTCGAAGCAATTTTGTACGTAGTACAACGTAGTATTTATAAGGGGCTACGGGGGTTTTGAAGGATTGACTTTGGCCAAAGGGTCAATGGAGGTGTAAGACTTTTACTTAGTAAAAGATACCAAAAATTCCACAAGTCAAGGATTTCGTTCGTTTTCATTAGATTTTTCGCCTCTTACTCATTCAACTGATTTGACTAAATGTTTCACCTCGCCTGTTACTGACGTTGTTTTCTTGTTTTTCTAGGCGACAAGATCAACAAGACGGAGCTCGTGTCACAAAGCATCATGTTGCTGAGTTCTATTGTTAGCAATCATAAAGAGAGCAAAGTTCTTTTTACTCAGGAAGCCATTAAGACGATTTGCGACTCTTTCGACTCGACTAATGAAGACTTCACTTTGGCGGTGGCTTCGTCATTGCCGCCACTGTCGCCGTTTTTGAGTGCTGGTAAGTTGGTAGTGTCTTAGGGTTAAAACAGGCGACGATTCTCGAACCACGTTTGACTGATTTAAAAATGCGTCCAAGAACATGAGCCCTCACCTGCTACTGCGGTCTGATCAACAAGTTCCTGAACGTTTGCGAACGAAGGGTATTAAAACCTTGACGTCTCAACTGTTGTCCTCACTTTGATAAGTGCTTATGAGTGAGGCTTCTTTGAGATTTGTTGTTCTATCTTTTTTTGGACAATATAAATATATTGACCGATGGGGGTCAGTCAATTCGTTTTGTGACGCAAAAAACGTGAAGATCTCACTAATGTTTAGAGGGGAAAATTGGTAGCGTGAGGTGTGCCAAATTAATCGGTGCGTGTGTTGTAAATGTGTCAGATAAATCGAGAGCTTTCCAAAAAGTGGTGAACGATTTTTGTACGATGAAAAATGGCGAAGATAAAGTTCTGTTGTAGGTAGAAATTCTGAGCGTTGTTGACAGACGAATCCCTTTAATGATGTATCTGCATGAAATATGAATACCCCCCCCCCCCCCCTGATTCACCCAAAATTTTATTGTGTAGGTTGTGAACAAGCCTGAGGTTTGTGCTGAAGTTCCTTATTAGTCATGGAAGGGCACCGCCGTCCTGCGTTCCAAGGGCCTTCACTTTTCTTGGGTCCCCCTCAGTCCGAGTGACACTGCTTTCATTATGGCGATGTGTAGGGGTAATCTGGTCCACTTGAGGATTTGGGAAGAAAGAATATTCTTACTCGTTTTTTAGCGAACAAAGAGTGTTTGTGTCTTCACTGAGGCTCTTGGAAATGAACTCGTGCGTACTGTTACATGTGGTTCAGTGTGATGGTAATGCTGACTGTTTTGATTGCAAGGATCTACCGCGAATTCACGCCGTAATGCCATCGCTATCGTTAACGCTCAATAAATTCCTCGATTTTTTTTTTTTTTTTTTTTTTTCATCGTAGAAGCCAGCGTGACTATAATTAAGCACCTAAAAAAATACCACCCGAACACGAGAGCGTTGCTGAGTGGGATTCTCGGTTCATCCAACGCGGCCACGATAGCAGCTTTGGAGTGCGGCATGTTGCCTCCGATCATTCAAATCCTTCGGGAAACCAACATAAAACTAGCCAGCGCCCCGATGGACATTCCTCGCAACAAAAAGGTTTGTGTAATCACCGTACATTTTGCCGATTTAAAAAACAAAGGCGATATAATTCATGTGTGTTTCAGGCGAACGCGACGTTGAACAGTTTGTCGATTGATTTTGGTTTGATTACGAATTTTCTGGCGGGATGTGCCGAAGTGAAAGACTGTTGTGCTGAACTGGGATTGGCTGACGCCCTGCACAAGTTGTGGGCCTGGTGTTTGTTGGATCAGGATCTCCTCTGCTCTTTGCTCCAAGTTTTGGTCACTTTCACGGCTGACTGCCCTTCAGGTTAGTGAAGAATTTATTCACTTATCCGTGGTCGGTAGGTTACGTGCTTCAGGAAAACGTTTTTTTGTGGCTTTGAAGGCGTTTGGCCAGAGTGAGGTGTCGTTTTCAAAGAAATTTTGGTGTTGGAATGGATTTACGACTATGGTAGAACTTTTCGATCCCTCGATGAGGCTTTGAGGCTTCAAGTGGGGGTTTTGAAGGATTTTAGCCAGCAGATTAAGTGAGGTGTCGTTTTTTAATGTAATTTTGGCCTTCAAATCGATTTGTGATGGTCTCAGGTCTCTCTGATCACACCAGGGGGCTCTATATTTTCGTTCGAGTCTCACCATCCGTTTTTATCTTACCGTGTCCAGCTGCTGCCACTCTCGTGTTCACCAGCAACGTTGTCGGAGTACCTCAAAGGAAAATCCCTTCGTCCAACTCGATTCTCCACGCTGCCATCGGGCTCCTCCCCAAAGATTCTTTCGGCACTGACGTCAAAATGAGGATTCTCGAACTGACCTCCCACGCCTGTCAAGCTTTGGAATCCCGGAACGTCCTCGCTAAAGTTAGTTTCATTTCAAATATTAACCATCAATTCCGACTTTTTTATTGGTTCGACGTAACTGTTCACGTCTGAATTTTCAGTCTTCGATAGTGTCTGAGTTTTTGAAATTCACTCGCTTGAAACGGAGCCTGGCAGTGGATGAGCTGGAAGTTCCATGGTTGGAATTTTTCGTTGTTTTCACTTACTTCCCAGAAGGACAAGCTCTTCTCAAGGTAGTAAAAACTGTGTGATTTTCATCAGTGTTGTTAAAGTTTATTGTAGAGATTGATCTCTTGACTCTTTATTGTTCCAGAATGAAGACTTTTTTTCGCAACTGTTGTTATACATGTCGAGCGGCAGGTCAGCTGTGAAGTCTCTTGTGATGGCCATTTTCCGGAACTTGACGTTTAACCCAAACAACAAACAAAGGCTGATGGTGTGCGGTAAGTGTGCTGTGTCTTGAATAGCGGTCCAAACAGTAAACAAATCCCCCAGGTGCGAATGGTCATTGAAGGGCCTCTGCGTTGGTCCCATTGACTACAGAGAGTAACGCAAAGTAAAACCACTCTCCAAGTTGTTTTCGCGCGAAAATGTTTTCGGTGAAATTGGCCCTTAGCACCTTTGTAACGGAAGGTATTCAATTGTTTTGTGAAAGCCATGCCGCTCAACATTGACCAGTTCTTATGCGTTGCAGATCGGTGGTTGAAAGTGCTGGCCCACCGAGCTCTGGAACTGACCGGAGCTGGCAAAGAATTGAAAAATCTCGCTTTGATCGTTTGGTGCCTCGTCGCCAACAGCCAACGCGGGAAAAGCGCCGTTCGGAGCGAAAGTCTCGACACGAGGTTGCTGACGGCGGCGGCGTCGCTTCCCGACGGTCATCCCACTTTGGAGATCGTCGACGAGGTTATGAGGATACTGAAACCGGAAACGCGCGAGAGCTGACGAACGCACAGTCCCACACCTAGTGAAAATTGTGACATTTTATTGTTTTTGAAGGTTAGTTAAGCTGAGCTCGGGCAGATTCAGCAGCATTCAATGATGCGTCTCAGTGTTGAAACAAAACATTTGACGTCATTTCTGAAGTTTTCCTCATTAGATTACTTTATTT
This sequence comes from Pilophorus perplexus, assembly GCA_955831195.1. Taxonomy (NCBI): domain Eukaryota; kingdom Metazoa; phylum Arthropoda; class Insecta; order Hemiptera; family Miridae; genus Pilophorus; species Pilophorus perplexus. Next base: position 22,576,434 of record OY037016.1, read on the forward strand.
CCGTAAGAACTGAACTTCAACTGTGATATAATCGGGTTAAAACTGTTGTGAAATGTGTTGTGTTTAATTTAAAATAGGCCGATTTTGTATAATAAACGAATGATACATACTATTTTCGCGTGATTGCTTGTTAGCGCAGCCTATATGTTCAGATTGCTTGTTATGCAGCCTATAGTTCGGTGAACGGCTGAAAGGATTTTTAACGAATTTCATGAATCATGATGAATGGAGAAGGGAATGAGCTAAATGTTGAAATCTCTGCTACCACCCAAATTTTTATGGTATTTGGAAACCAATGGCTTTATTTTGCCTGAGAAAAAATTTGAATTAATTAAGTAAAATAATTCCTAAGCAGAACCGGCGCAAGTGTGAAATTTAACTGGTTGGTGCACTTTAGGGGCCTCCTTGTCTGGCTGGGTGAGCATGAGCCCTGGGACTCGCAGGATTACACAGAGGCAAGGAGGAGAATGAGTGATGTCTTCAGCAAACTCTCGAATGGGCTATGGTCTAGAGACATCGAACGCGTCACTGAATCACACAGCCCCCCCCCCCCCCCTTCCATCGCTGGTGCTCCTTCAATGGAACGGAAGCTTACCTGACGAGAGATACCCAGCCATATAATATATTATGAGGAACCTGGTGGCGCAGGTGCGACTGCATAACTTCTACAACGCGCTATGATGGCAGAGTCTACAGGTTTTCTCCTCTGGACCGGTGCCCCCTGTGTGCTCTCCCTTTCTATGACGTCATTCTCCACTTTATGGTCGTCTGTCCAGAGCTCCGAGATGTCCGTATCAGGCGCCTGTCGGAATATGTACCTCATGGGGAGCGATGCACCTGAGGAGGAGCTTGGTCGCGTCCTGACCTTCGGGAGCTACGCACAGGCGATGATGAATCCCAATGGTTGAACTCCGGCGACTGACCCCTCGACCCCCCTTTACCAGCAGCTTTCCCTCTGAGATCATCTGCTGTTATTACTTTCCCCTTCCTCCTATTTTTATTGAAAAAAAAAAGAAGTTCTTTGTTGAAATGAAGACTTAGTACAAGTCACTTTGGAAATCCCAATGCGGAAAACATTGTACAAATAATAATATTATGTTGAGCATTGTAAAATAAATAAATTGAAATTGAATTGAAACCCTTTAAATGATTTGAACCCGAGCTGATCCCTATTTTGTAAAATGTGAAAATAATGAGAAAAGGATCTAACTCAATAACCCAAACTAAATAAACCTAAATCAGGAGGGTTTAAAAGCTTCATGAGCCTAGAGAAGATTGTGTGTGAGAAACAATTCGTAAACGATGAATAATAATTACCGCTACGATTATTGTAACGATCAGATCATATAAAAAAACTCCTAATAAGTAAAGTTCACATATTAGTTCACTACATACAGAAAAACGAATAACGCCGATTAGTAATTTACTTTAAAAATTTTCGTCCATAAAACATGCTATGTATTATAACACGTCGAGGAAGGAAAAGTAGGGATTTTTCTAATAGCCCGCAGAAACATTCTTGGCGTCTGGCATCACTGTGTTTAGGTGTAGACGGTAGGTTCAATGTTCAAAACTTGCAGGACTACAAGGTCTTCGCGAGCACTTCCTGCGCAGTAGTGCTGCAAAAAATCGATTTCTTCAACTTTTCGATTGCTTTCGGAAAAACAGATTAATCGATTAAAAGACCAGCTTTTTTTTTTTTTTTTTTTTTTTTTTTTTTAACCATTTTCCAACCATTTGACTCGATGGTTTGGGAAAAATCGATTAATTGATTACGATTTTTTTGCAGCACCACTAAATTAAATAGTATTAGTGGTTATTGTTTCATTGGAAATCGTCGCTATTGACGCCTATTATTTTCAAACTGGTCTGCTCAATTTCTGTGTGATCTCAAGCTATATCTTTTGGACGGACGCGAACCAGGTTATTTACCTATTCAGACTAGTGCAATCCTGTGTTCTACTCCTTGAGTGCAATGGAAGCTCCGCCGAAGTATGAAATCGTGGATTTCGGTATTGTCGACCCAGGAAAAGTGTATAAAAAGAAACTCCAGATAACGTCTTCTTTCTTGGTGAGTTGAATCTGTTGTCAGTTAAGTCTCCCACATTCGTGACCCTATCAGAAAAATTTTCCCCCTCGAAGATCAAAGAAGTGGTGCGAAGTAATGATGAGCACCCTTTAGAAAATGTCTTCTCAGTCACCCGACGCCCTAATGAACCTGGCTGCTTCACTGTCAAATTCAAACCAGTTCTACCGCATCGACAAAGTTTTAGTTGGGTCACATTTCTTATTGAAGACGGGACGGTCAAAAGGATCTACCTCAAAGCCCAAACGAAAGGTAACTGCTTAATATGAATTCATTACGGACCATTCGCTGCATAATCGACCCCGTCATCAATGTGTTTCTTGTTGCAGGGCCTGATGTTCACCTCTCCACGTCAAAAATATATTTCCTGACCAGCTTGCTGCGTCCAAATGCTGTTTACAAGTTGACGATGGACAACCGTTCCGACTGCGCTGACAGCTTTTGCTGGGATTACGTTCCCGAAAGTTTGTATTTTCTGTATTATACTTAGCCTCAGCTTCGAACTACACGTCCACCAGGACTCAGGTGAGATGTTTGTATGCAGGCTTTACTGCTCGACCTCCTTATTAATAAGCTAATTAGCTCTCCAACGTTTCACCTTGGTACCACATGGCATCTTCATGGGATTTCCTTGTCCTCTCAATAACTTCACGGTTGATATCGTGTTATTCTCTCATGCGGTGTTTTTTCAGTCTGGGGTGGTTTAGATGGTATTATAGATGCCATGGGGTGAAACGTTGGAGAGCTATTAAAAGCGGTCGAGCAATAAAAGCCCGCATACAAACATTTCACCTGAGTCCTCGTAGACGTGGGTACTATAGTTTGTATTTTCCAGTTTGCTCTGATTTAAAGATTTCTAATCAACTCTCCCCCGTATAGAAAGTACCAGATATTTTGTATGTAGCGTGTTTTGTGTGTTTTGTTTGTGCGTGTTTTGTTGTGTTGTTTTGTGTGGCGGTGTTTTGTATGTATTTGTTGTTTTGTTTGTTGTTTGTGTGTTTGTGTTGTTGTGTTTTGTTTGTTGTGACGGGTGTTTTGTGTGTTGTGGTTTGTGTTGTTGTGTGTTTTGTGGTTGTTGTGTTTTGTGTGTTGTGTTTTGTTGTTGTTTGTTTGTGTTGTGTTTTGTATGTGCTACTTAGTGATGCTATGGTACGAACAACAGTTCATTGAGGAGATGTCTTAAGCCCGCTAAGGAGGGCTCAGCATTTTGAAGGTACCTTGGGGACATCTTTCTCACCATTTTGAATTCAATTTCATCAAAATAGTTTGAAATCGGTTGATTGTTGAGCGAGTAGATCGTGGAAAACGACAAATTCGGCCGTATAACGAAGGTCAACCACAAATAAAATGGTAAAACATTATCTGGGTTCAAAACGATTGAATGATAAGAACTTTGTATAATATGCGCGTTTGATAATGTCGCCGCATCCACACCGCCATTAGCTGGTCCCTATAGTCTGCCTGCAATGACATTGGGCTCCGAACCTGCTCTGCGGCTGACGCATGAACTACGACCATGATTCGGGAAGAAGGCTGAGGTGTGGTGGTAACATTGGCTCCACTTCGCCGAAATTTGTTTCGTGTTTTGATTTACGTTTCGGTCCTGTACAGTAAACATCAGTGAGATCGATAGGTTTACTTGCAGAAGAGGCGTTTGGACAGTGGGGAGAAACTACTCCCAGGTGTGCTGCTTCAAAGGGATAAAATCACCCCAAAAAATGTCTCAAATGGGGAAAATTCCCCGTTTTTTGGTTCTCCCACCGGCCACTAGGATCGTCATTGGAGACAGACTATAGCTACTCAGCCAAGTTTTTGGTCCCAGTTGCGTGACGTTGTCCCCCTCAAGAAGGGAATCCCCCTGATTTGTTTTGTGAAACTCGCCTGTTTTTTAGATTCGGAAATTGAAATCGCCCCTTATAATGGTGTGATACCGGCGGACGGCAGACTGCAAGTGACTGTTATTTTCAAACCTAAAAAAACTGGACTGCACTATAGAACCTTCACGTGCCTGTTTAGATTCCAAGTGAGTTTTAAGGATGGACATTCTTTGGTTATTGCCGGTTTACTCTGCGCCTCTTTGTTGATGTTGTGATTTTTTTATTCATAGGAGCCGTTGTTCATAAACGTCTACGGTTTCCGCGGGAAAAGCCCAATGAAGCTGAGCCTAGAAAGATACATCCATATGGAGGGCCCTCCACCGTCTTTCCTTAACGGAGCCTTCAGGTATACATATGGTTGATTGAATGCCCTTCAACGATTCGGGGATCGCTCCCAAAAATCGATGTGGCATTAAAGCTATATTTCAGATACCTGAGTGATATTAGAACACCCTTGGAATCAAAACTGCCAGTCTCTCAATCCACACGGTATATCAACTTCGGTAACACCACCACCGTCAATACGCAAAATCGCCTTGTTGACATCGTGACTTTGACCAACCATTCACTTACGAACTTGACAGTGGTGTGGGGTCGACGTGAGTAATGTAAAATAATTGGCAATTCCTTCTGAGATGTCAGGTCTTCGAAACTGGTGAGCGCATTGCTAACTTCACAGCGTCCAACTTGGTATTTCGCGTCGAACCTAAACAAGCTGTAATCTCTCAGCGAGGAGGCTCAGTCAGCTTCGAGTTTTCCTTCAGACCGACTGTCCCTGACTTGTTCTATCACGGTGAGATCCACGCGAATTTCCTTTGGGGCCTTCAAAACGAATTCACAGCCCCCGTCAGTGTAACAGTCTACCTCACAGGTGAGCAATCCACTACGTGCTAGGTGGCTGGATCTTTCTTTAAAAAAGATTCTGTAAACAACTCTACATATTGTAGTTCCTGTACGTGTCGTATGTTCCCGTCGAGCTTTCATGGCCGGTGGTTTTCAAGGAGTACGACGGGGGGTCTTGCGCCAACAAAAACGGCTGGTGATTTTTCCTCTCTTTATTCTTCAAGCTTTCGGCTTATGCTCCATCTTCAGGAACAAACTGTGCAATACACGTAAAGGTTACTGGTTATGACTAGGGGATATGGCAGCTTAGTCTACCCCTTGACCGAAAGACCCCCCCTTGGGACCCCCCCTTGACCCCAGGAGGAACGACGGATGGCCGGTCGGAGGCGAATTAACAACAACCAACAGATGTTTCTAGGTAGACTAAGCTGCTATAGCCCCTAGTCATAACCAGTAACCTTTACGTGTATTGCACATTTTGTTCCTGAAGATGGCGCATAAGCCGAAAGCTTGAAGAATAAAGAGAGGAAAAATCACCAGCCATTTTTGTTGGCGCCAGACCCCAGTCGTACTCCTTGAAAACCACCGGCTATTGTAGTAGATAGAATTGTAGAGTAGTCGCGGCTCTCAAACACTCGAGAAAATTGGCCAGCTAGGACGCAACGACCGCCCCCTCAGGGCGGAACGAGCGGCCCGCCAGGGCGCAGCCAGCAGGGAGTGGCCCCCTAGTTTTAGAGTACCACTCGAGGTCTGGAAGTAGCTCGTTTATTTTCGATAGAACTGGGAACTAAGGATGTAAACTGATGACGATAGTCTGAGCCCCTGGAGGCGACCTCTCACCTACCACACCTTTCTGGGACCTCGAATACAGTAATCAGCCAAGCGTTGTTGTATAACCCTGAGGATTTATGACCAAAAGGCTTTTATTTTCACCCACCATAACATCATAATATTATTTGTCTATATTGAAATTGGCTCGTGCTATGTTTCCTCTTTTGTGAGAATGCCTAAAACTAAAAGAATAATTCACTAAGTTTTGTCCATCAATTGGTGCAGCTTTTTTCGAATGAGTTCAGTCAGCACGTACTCATGGTAGGTGTGAGGTTGCCTCAAACAGCAGTGATTCGGTCTTATCTTACATGATCAGGTTAAAAAAAAAAATATATATAAATCACTTTATTGATGTGAAACAAAAAATTGAATGGCATTCTTCTTACAAAATAGAAAGTATCTGCACCAGCTTACAGCCTTAGTGACCACTTCGTCCTGAAAATAAACCTGCAGGTTCACGAGCCGGGCTTCCCTCGTTTTGTTTTCTATATTGAGAGCACTTTACAGAAGATTTATTTTTTTTTTCTAAAAGATTCCTTCACCCATCAATTCATCAATTCTGTTTTTCCACGAAAACTGTATGTAATTGACCAGGTGACACGTTTTCCTCTGACGGTTGCGGATGGCCTCCCAACTACGCCTTGGAGACGAGGAGGATCATCCTGCCTGGCACCATCCCGGAATTCCCTGCCTTCGCCCCTTTCACAATTTGGAAAAGCAGCAGTCTTCCCATGCAATTCAAACTGGAACCTATTTCCAACAGGTATGTTCGCAACAGGTTAGGAATGGGCGTTGAACAGCGATCTATTGAAATGTTGTAACCGTAACAAGAACAAACTACAGATATATCATAAATGAGAAATTTATCATCCAAAATTCATTAATATACCTATCGATACTCTCAAATATTTGTTCTAACACTTCCAACATTTAAATCATACTCAACAACGCCCCTGGACGCGTTTGAGGACAGGGCGGTACCCTCTCTAGACCCAAACTTTGTGGCTTCTGCCGAGCTCCGTTTATTTGTATCACTGGTTCCATGTTAGCGCTACCCCAAGCCATTAATATCCCTTTCACGACCAGCGACGAGATATCTCGCGGGAAGAAGTCGCCTCCCTAGATCAGAGACGAGATATCAAGCAGGAAGAAGTGGCTTCCTAGGACCAGAGACGAGATATCAAGCAAGAAGAAATGGCCTTCGTGGACCAGAGACGAGATACCACATGAGGAGAAGTGACCTGCCTGGCCAGAGACTGGATTATAAGCAAGAATAAGTGGCCTCCTAGGACCAGAGATGAGATATCAAGCAAGAAGAAATGGCCTCCCTGGGTAAGAGATGAGGTACCTACCACATGAGGAGAAGTGACCTGCCTGGCCAGAGATGAGATATCAAGCAAGAAGAAGTGGCTTCCTAGGACCAGAGACGAGATACCACTTGAGGAGAAGTGACCTGCCTGGCCAGAGATGAGATATCAAGTCAGAAGAAATGGCCTTCCTCGATCGGAGACTTGATATCATGCCAGAAGAAGTAGCCTCCTGGGACCAGAGACGAGATATCACACGAGGCGATATTAAATTGTAAGACCGATGTTTTGGATCCGTTCACAAGTCACATTAAAATAATAACATTAATTTATGGCAAGGTGGGTCCATGCTCCGTTCAGTTTCCACAAAGACTCAGTCGTGAAAGGGATATGGTAAGTTAACGGGAGTGTTCCAGGCGAACCTGCTGTTCCAGGTTGCTTGGTCGGCGAACAGCCGCCCTGCGCCAGCTGTTCCAGGTGGTTCTGTTGGTTGACAGCAGTTCAACTGGTGTCGGACGGGAACCGGCAGCTCGAATGAGTGTGGTTGGAAGCTGTCGACTTTGATAACCCTACCCAGTTGAAACCTTTCTCATAGCCTTCTCACCTTATTTTGGTGCTCGGCGTGTCAAGTTGTTATCTGGAAGAGATGATCTATGGAGCACAACATTTCTAGCCCCACGAAAAACACATAAACTCCAAATCAGATGCTCCTGGGACCCCCGATAATGGATTCTACGACCAAAAATACCCTTAAAACGACACCGTATGAAATTTGCAGTCACGTCAACCTCCCGTGAAGTAATTCTACAACAGTTTGTTGACTCAACTGCGATTCAGAAGGCATTAGGACAGCTGTCGACAGTCTTCATCAGATCTGGAAAAAACCTAAAACATGTTTCTGGTATCTCATAGACCTAAAGTGAACGTATACCTGACTTGAAATATCTGACACTACTTTACAGTTTGCATCTAACTTCAGGAGTACCAATACTACCAGGATACCTTGTCATATCCCAACCAATAACCTATTTTACTGCAGGCACATTCACAGAACTTGTAGTTTCCATCAGCTTCAACTTATGTTTCTATACAACGTTTGTAATAAGCAGCGCCCAGTAACTCAGTAATTTTTAAGCCAATAACCCATAACGAACTTGGTTTGGCGTTACTTGATATTGCATTGAATTTGCAGGACCAGTCATTTTGCTGTCAAACCGAGTGAAGGGGTAATCAATAGCGAATTCCAGGTGGTTGTGGTGGCGTTTTATCCGGGCCGCCACGTAGATGCCATATATAAGGAAAATTGGTCTCTTGTCATCAACAAACTTCTCAAAGTGAGCTTGTTCGTTTCAGAAAATGAGAGAATTTAATTCAACTTTGTATTGTCGATTTACTGATTCCTTTTCGTTTTATTTGAAGTTGAAACTGGAATTTTGTGGAAGTTGCGAGCTACCGTATGTTGTCCCTGGGAATGGGACAAGTGTGACACTTCCACCAACCGTGTCCAGCTGTTGGGCCTCAACTGACGTTTCCTTCAAGAACCCAACACGCCTGGAATTGAAGTCAGTCCTTGGAGCCGGCATTTCGGTCTCAATTTGCTCAAACCGTCGTTGAAACTTTCGCGTTTGCAGTTATGAGTGGGCCAAATGCACGAGCGACGAAATTAAAGTTTCCAACGAGATCGACTGGATTGGTCCTGGCGAAACCGTTTCGTCGACTGTTCGGTTCCGTTTTGAGCCTCTCGGCCATTTTATAAGGACCTGCAGCGTTAGCTACTGGTGGACGCCGAACGAGCCGGGCGCTTTCAAAGCTTTGAATGGACAAAATATCGCCAGCGAGACTGTAGTTCAACTTGAAGGGCTTGTCGAAACACCGAACATTTCTGTAAGTGCAATCATGTGTGAAATACAAGACAAATTCATTTTTTATGTTACAAACCCGTCTGATTGAACTGTGAGGCTATGTGGTCCTTGTAACGGGTGACAGGTGGTGTTTATGAAGGCCTTAGGCAAGGATGTCGACTGAGGTAGCGTTTTTAAAGCAATTTTGCTCATGTAATCGATTTATGGGGGTCTCAGACCTGTTCGGGCGCACTGTGGGGCTTCTAAGTGGTTACAGGTGGGGGTTTACCAACAGTAAAGTAATTCCCAAACCAAGGTTCGGATGCTGGGTGTACCTACGTGTTTTTGTGTACCTAATTTGGAAGTTAAATTCCCTAAGTTTGGGCTGTGTGTTTGGCGGAGGGCCAGAGGCGTGAATCCTTGATTTCGCCGCCGGTGTTTTGGAGGAAGAAGGAGGAAGTGTGGAAACATCTCTTTCCAAGGAGTCGCACGAGTTGTCGTGAGCTCCAGACCATTGGCGTGAAATATCAGCAGGGGCGGATAGGCGGTTTCGACCGGCCCGGGCGATTCAATTTGACCCCCCCCCCCCCCCCCCCTTAACAGTTACCTATCCAAAAGACCATCAAAGGAGGGGTTCTTCATATTTTGGAAAAACAAGCAAATGAATAGGAACGAGAATACACACAAGTACATACAATGTAGTTATTAATAACTGAAAACATAACAGCGCCTATATTTAGAAAAAATATAAGTGGCGCTTGGTATGTGAGTTAGTTTGGTACCAAACTGAAGCTACTACTACTGCGATCGCAGTCGACTGAAGCTAGGATGCATTGCATTTTTGCACATTTCTTCAGTTTCATTATCACAGCTTATTGATATGGAGCATTTGGCTGGAGCACTGAACCGAGAAGCTTTGGGTGTTTCTGGCCCTCCTCGCCATCACCCCTCCTCCCCTACTCATGTTTGTCCCGTGCTTGTTCAATTTTTTCGAATTCTAGGCTCAACCTCAGGTAAATTTACCTTTTAAGGCTGTTTAAATTTAATTACTAAAAAAAGATTGTTTTTTAAATTGTCATGTTAATTGTTTGGACGGATGAAGGACCCAAAAATGATTACTCGGAAAATGAGTCCTCATTAAACTTTCTGGCATCCTTCATAGGCCAAGGCGAAATCGGACGGTTCTGGGACCCCCAAAAATACTTTGAAAACGACACCTAACTCCTTCCCATAGATGCAACCCTTCAAAAACCCCTTTCTGTAGCCCTCTTTAGTTCCGCAGAGCATCGCTGGTTTGTGCGATTGCGCTGAAAACCGTGTGGGTACAACTAGAAGGAAAACCAAGTATTTTGGCAAATGTTTCAGATTTTTGAGAAAAATTGCTACTGCCCAAAACGTCGTGGACATTTCAGTTTTGGAATCTGCTCATTTTAAAACGTAGATATAATGACAAATTTTGAGGACGATCAACATTTTGGACTTTGCAAACAACATAGTGTACCTACCTATTCCAAGAATATTTAATCAAAACGTAGGCCACTAAGCTGAAGGCCACTCGGCTCAGTGCTCTGGCCATACGATGAGTTGGTTAGGGAGAGAGAACTACTCCTCTGCTTAATTATTCAGCAGAGGAGTCGTTCTCTCTCCCTAAGCAACTCATTGGATGGACCTCTGCACCATCGGCAAACAAACACTCTGGCCAGACGCTCCTGCTCGCAAGCCACATGAGATCCTCCAGATTGTTGTCACTCAGAGTTAGCCTCAGCCTTGTTTTGATGATTTTCAATTTTGAAAAACTACTCTACCACTCCGCTTGGGTGGTAGAAAGCGTTTCCAAAAATATGTGAATCAAAAAGAGAATTGCATACAATGAGGCCAGGAAGAATTGCATACAATTTAAGGATTTAAAACCTTGTATGCAAATTACGCATTGATTGCACTTGACATCCACCCTGTTAGGAACAAAGCCAACCAGATCGCCTTCATTGCCTCTGAATTTTCCTTTTTGGTCTCGATTTCATATTTCGGGTAAGATCAAATTTTGTTTCCAGGCTCGACCGGCCCCCCAGGACCTTCGGCCCTTCGGGCGTCGCCCGATCGCCCGACCTGCCTATCCGCCCCTGAATATCAGGGTCCACTGCCGAGGCATCCCAAACACAGCACTGCGTAAATAAGACAACTTATTAACACACAGAGAATGGTGAATTGAAAGAGGGAAAATACTTCCTTACATGATGAGGAAGGCCATCTCGCCGGCGAGAGAAGAGGGGTTTTGCATGGTCGCACCGCGACCGTGGCGCGACCCGCTCCTCCCGCCGGTACTACCTCTGGTGGGCTGGCGAGAGTGAGAACAAAAGGGGGTAAAACCTCCTCACCTCCGTATTCTAACCTTAATTCTGCCGTCCAAAGGAGAAAAGCCTTAGAACTAAGGAGAATGGAATCTGTACTACGGCTTTTGTACTTTGGACGGCAGAATTCTCATTAACTATTACTAAGCGCAGATCCAGAAATTCTTTCTGAACCCCCTTTCGGCCTTTACCTACGAAATTTGTTGTAGGTCGGAAAGGACAAGATCACCATGGAATCCGTTTTCCTGCACACTGGAACGTCTCGAACGCTTTTACTCACAAACGATACCAACAGCGCAGTTCATTTGAAATTGGGATGTTTTCCGTCAAGCTGGTCATCTCTCGGTTATTGGGAATTTTTCCCCAACCCGTTTTCTCTGGCGCCTCACGAAAAAGCTGAGGTAAGCAGAATTATCCTCCGTCTAAATCGCAGGAGTAACATGTCAAGCGCATGAAAGTCGTGTTAGACCGGCTACTCGAACATGGCCTCAAACTTAAACTAGAAAAGTGCAGTTTGGCTTAAGCCGCCGCTGTGAACGCAACCCGTTTAATTGCTGTCTGTTCTACCGTCAAGTTGGTTGGTAAAGAGGTTGACTTTCCGTTTGATTTTTGTAAATGCGGTTCTTTGGGCAGTTGGGTACATTTTAGAGTGATATTTTTTTGGCTCAAAATAAAACATTCTTTTTTTTTCTTTGGTACTTGTATCGTTATAGCATCGTGGAGATGTGATGATAAGACTCCAATTCTCGAAAAACGTGACATAAGGAGAGTATCAATGAACCCAAATTTTCTCCGTCTTGACAAAGCTGAAAGGCCTTCTACATACAGATCTTTTCATTTCAACCCAAATTTCCCTCTCTTACTCCCATTTCGTGCTGTTTCCAGGTCAAATTGTTCATCACCGGATCGTACATCGGGTACCAACTGTTCGCTGTGAAGTACCTCATGTTTGACTCGGCGTCGTTCAGGAAAGAAACGTCCGATTGGATAGAATTGTGTTGGGGAGATATCAACGTATATTTCTCGTCGCTCAAAGTCCAGGACATCAGATACGACGGTTTGGCCAAATCCCTCTCGAAACACACACTTTGGTCTCTCATACAAATCAACAAGTGAGCGAATATTGTATTCTTGTTGTGACTGTTTTCTCGATAGTGAACCTGTTACTTTACGCGGAGCTTTGATTTGCCTTTTGGGTGTGAGTTGACTTTTTCTTTTATATCGACTTCGTGCTGCCCGATATAATTTTGTCGTCCGGTGGAAACGGTCATCCTCTACTGTTAGTGTGTCCCTAATATTCTGCAGGGCTGTGCATGTTCTCTTTATGATAACTCACCAATTTTACGATTTGCAGGCTGAACGACCTACTTGGCGATCTCGTTGACGAGAAAGAGCGCACCGTTCATATGAAATTTCCCAAATACCACAGGAACACGCCGCCCCTACTGGTGGAACTTCTCATCAAAAACACGTGTGAAACCCCTTTGAATTTGGACCTTGTGGTGAATAAAAACTGCAGCTGCACTCCGCTCAGAAAAGACACCATTTCCAAAAGGGTTCTGGACTATTCTTGCGAGCACGACGACCAACTTGATGCTGAGCTTACTGAACGCAGAGTTCTTGTGAGTTGGAGAATTTTGTGGGTTCATTTTTACATCTGAAATTTTTGGACGAAATATTCAATTTCGCCTTGAATGTTTTTCGGACCAATCGCCCCACCGGTGGGGGCTTTGTGGGGCTACAGAATGGCTAAGGGTGTTTTTTAAGGGACAGGGGGTCGTGTGAGGTGTTGTTGTCGAAGTAATTTTAGCGGGAGAAATGGTTTATGGCATTTTTTATTTTAATTTTGTTTATTTTTAGGGGCTTTCCGGCCCTTCTGTGCATTGGAAAACCCCAAAAGACGGGAGACACTACAAGATGGGTACCTACCGGGAGGGCCACTTTAGGAAGGGACCGGTGGGTTTTCCCCCGTCTCACTGGTCTAGAATGAATGAAGTGAATGAAAGGTGTGTGAAAGAGGATAGATTAGGTAACAAACTGGTGATATGTGTGTCATCGTATGAGTGTTCAAGTTTGTAGTGTGCGTCATTGTATGTATGTTCAGATTTGTATTTTTTGTCTAGGCAAGGTCGTGTTAGTTTTAGGGAGGGGAGGACATTTTTAGTTCTAAAAACTTACTTAGTACTTCTAAGTACTCGCCCTCCACCAGACAAGCAAAACGTGGAGAGGGCAACCACCCATGATCCGAAAACCAAGCTACAAGAAGAGGCAGAAGAGTAGGTATGGTCTGTTGCATTCCACAACCACCACCGACCCAAATACCACAAGCTATAAGAAGAGGTGGAATAGTACGTAGGTCCGTTGCGATGACTCCTGTACCAAAGAATTGCGAGCCAAAGAAAGTTGAAGCAGGACCCCCATTAAAACCTGGAACCTCCGCGTTGGTACATCCTAGGGATAGGCAATCGATTTCCGATTTTTCTAAAAATCGATTCTTTGTTGTAAAAAACCCGATTTTTTGAATCGATTTTTGTCAATACGATAAAATTGAGAATCGATACTTTTATCCCGATTTTTCCCAAAATCGGGATTTTAAAAAATCGGGGTAGAGAGGTTCCAAATATTGGGTTTTAGCCAATTTTGAAAATTATTGTTCTCCTTGAAACATTTTTTTCTCCTATTTATAATGAGGGGTGATTTTTTTAATTGACTGAATCGGCTTCAAATAATCAATTCTCAAAAAATCGTTAGCTCGTTTCAAAACTTTTATTTCTGCAGGATATGGAAGATGAAAATTTCATTCACGCGAACCACATTTAATGTGGTTCGCGTGAATATTTTTTCAGACTTTTTCTTACCTACTAGCTGACCCGGTGCGCTTCGCTGCACTCAATAAAAATTGTATTTTAATGAAAAGCCGGTTAAACTGCAAAAACACACCGACAGATTTTGAAAATTCATTATCTCATTAACGGCTCGACCGATTTTGTAGAAACTTCTTAAAAACCTACACATCCACCAAACCTTCCACCAAATCTACCATCTTCACAAACATTTTCACACAATTTGGTGCCAAACACTCCACTGGTTTTTAAGTAGTGAGTCCTCAAACAGATTTGGCAGTCATTTTTATAGATATAGATTATATAATCCAATATAATATTATTAGATTGATGATCCACTCCTTGAACAAGAAATATAATAAATTTCAACAGTTGAAAGATAATATATTATTATTATACCCACAGACAGACAGACAGACTGAGAATTAGTGGTATAGGTAATAATATATTATATTGTGTACAATCGCCTACCTACTTACTTATTGATTGGTTTATTTACCTACTTATGATATATTTAATTTATTTATGATCGAGTTTGATAAAAAAAAAAAACACGAAAAATCGCTAAAAACCCGATTTTCGCAAAAATCGATGCTTGAGAGAAACGATTTTTTGAGAATCGATTCTTTGCAGCCGATTCCGAATCGATACTTTTTTACCGATTGCTCATCCCTAGTACCTACATCCCAGGCACACCAGAATGGTGTGGCTAATGCCGGAGGGGACAGGAGGGCCCGCTGTACTCCCCCTAGGGGACTGCTGAAGACCAAGGAAGGAGAAAGAAGATTGAAGAAACGCAAGTGCACTTCCCCTAGGGGATGAAAGCGAGCAGAAGGTACGAGAAAGGTTGTAATGGGCCAGAAATGACCTTGGACACAACCTGAGAAGCTCGGTACAGCGGGTTTATGGCTTTTTATGGCTCGCCCGATCACACCGTGGGTCTCAGTGGGGCTTTGGACAAGTATTAAATGATTCAATTTCGTAGTAAGTAGTTTTGGAGTACCTAGTAGTAGGTCTGTAGCACCCATTTCATAGTAAGTAGTTTTGGACGTTGATTTTTGGGGGTTTCAGACCAACCCACCCCGTCATGGGGTTCTGTGGGGCTTCCATGGGGTTACAATTGGGGATCATGTTGGACTGTGGCCCGGGGATCGAGTGAGGTGTCGTTTTTTAAGTAACTTTGGACGTTGAATCGGTTTGTGGGTGTTGCATACCTGCCCGACCACATTAGGGGTTTTTGAAGGGCTTTAGGCTGGGGTACGAACTTACTGAACGATTCGTATGATCTTCACCTTGTTTTCGCAGCCTTCCCAAACGACAATATTCAGACTCAGGTTGAACTACAGCGATCCAGAAACATCAAGTGAAGGCGCGTTCACGATATTTTTGAGCGTGTCGCCCACAAAAAAGAACATACGTCAAAGAAGGGTCGTCTGTTTGGTGGTCGAGAGAGGCGTCATATCCTCTTTGTCGAGCAACCTGAACCTCCTTCTGCCGGGAAATTACGGAGCTAAGGAGTTTCACGTCAAATTCGAAGACGTGTACGTTGGCGACCCTTCCCGATATTTTCAGGTAAAATGTTCGGAAGGTAATCCTTTGTGCTATTTGTGTTTGCAATGGAAGAATGTTTGGCGAAATTGGCCCGAGGGCTGCGTCACACAATGCGTTATTTGAGCAATTTAGGGAAAGGAAAATCATAGCATCTGAGCGGTTCGACATATCGGGCTAAAAATCGGTAATTCTTTTGGATGTGTAGTTTTGAAAATCACGTGCACCGTTCTTCTCGGCCGCCCTTGAAGGTTTTATTATCCATTTTCTCTTACTTTAAGTATCCATATACATTGGATCCGAAATTTTTTATTCCAACTTTTATTTTTCCGGTTTTCCTTCCCCTAAACTGCTCAAATAACGCACTGTGCGTCTCAAGAAACTCCGTGTATTCCGTAGGTTGTCTGGCTGTACAACCACTCCCAGAACGACATCAGGTACTGGGTTGAATGGCTTTACGTCAACAATAAGGTTTTTCATATCCTCAACGACAAAGGAAAAGTAGACGCTTACTCCAACCACCCGCTGCTCATTTCATTCAAGCCTTACGAAATGAAATCGTACTGGGTAATTTATTTGGATCCATTCGTTTCTGATCAGCCTATAGATAACTGAGCCTAAATATTACTAATGTGTTTACAGTCGCAGCTGGCAGTTGTCAACGATATAGGAGAAGAATTTCACGTCAATATTGTGGGTTGTGGGACTTTGAATCCACTCGTCGGTCCTCACGTAAGTCATAAAGAACCAAATCATTGATTGTTATGATTTGATACGGAGAGCACCAGTTGTAGCCATTGGCCCAACTCCCCCCCCCCCCGCCATTGTTCCTAAAATATTACCGATAACACAGGTCTACAAAAAAAGGTCACTTCGGGCTCGAGAGGTTTCGGTGGTTGCTCTCCATGTTTTGGGGTCTGCTGAACACGAATCCGAAGTCCGTTTTGCGCCATCACGTCCAGTTTTTTTTGTACACCCTCGTTTATCCAGAAAAGCGAAAATTCCCTTAATTTCGACTCTATGTCGTCTGGTTTCTGTAGGTAATTTTTCTGGGTGCTATGAGGTACGCTATACTTTAGATTTCTTTGCGCTGAATCGAATGAGACCAATTGCAAGTCGCTAAGATGATTACTTACGGAGATACAACCTCTAGAAGTCATTTTTTAGGTCGGAAAACGCTATTTTTTCCACTGTTTTTTTGCACTTTTCAATTTACACAGTAAAAAATAAGGGTCCGGGAGAATCGGCTCCAACTACAAAGTAAACTGTGGACATTTCTGCGTCAAATGCCGCCAACTGCCCCTCTGTGAATGCAATAGCCGATTTTTGGCGATTTTTCAAAGATATGAGAAATTTTACTCTCCCTTTTTCCCATTTCCAACTACAAAATTTTCTGGCTCATCTAAGTATTCATCCCAAGCGCTTAGACATACGGTACCCTACAGAATTTTTCGCGCTGAATCGAATGAGACCATTTTCAAGCCGCTACAGTGCATAGTTTCGGGAATAGAAGCTGTGAAAATCATTTTTACAGTCAAAAATTGTATTTTGCAACTGTTTTGCTCTATCTTAGTCTGCAGAACAACATAATATGCAGAACAACATACTATATATTATATAGTGGGTAATAACATAATAAGCTATGGAAGAGACTTCTAATTACATAGCATATAGTACTTCATATCAAAATCTAGTCAAGCCCAAGTAAAATCACAATGTCGCACCCACTTACTCAACTGTTCAGGATTTTCTTCGGTTAGCAGCACTATGATAGTCTCGTTGAATGTTCCAACAGTACCTAGTCTGCCATCATGTTCTCATCCCATCGACCCTGGTATCGAAATTCCATAGTTTTCAGGTCTTGGTAAACCTCTCCCCTTGATCTTCGCTGTAGTCCCCCAGGTTGTAAGTGAAGCGATCTATGTGGCTGAAGAGGTGGTGAACTTTAATTCACAATTCATAATTCGGCTCCCAATTCGTTTAAATTTGATGAGCATATTTTCAACAAGTTCCTCGTAATTTTCTGCTTTTCGGGTGCCGAGGAAATTTTTTATTACTTCAACGAAGGACTTACAAGATTGGAGCTCATTACCTTCCAACGCATCAACAAATTCGGGA
Source organism: Pilophorus perplexus (assembly GCA_955831195.1). Taxonomy (NCBI): domain Eukaryota; kingdom Metazoa; phylum Arthropoda; class Insecta; order Hemiptera; family Miridae; genus Pilophorus; species Pilophorus perplexus. Next base: position 22,594,076 of record OY037016.1, read on the forward strand.
TCCTTTATAAGTGCTCTAATATGCGTTCCATCGCAAAATACAATTTTTTGACTGTAAAAATGATTTTCACAGCTTCTATTCCCGAAACTATGCACTGTAGCGGCTTGAAAATGGTCTCATTCGATTCAGCGCGAAAAATTCTGTAGGGTACCGTAAGTCTAAGCGCTTAGGATGAATGCTTAGATGAGCCAGAAAATTTTGTAGTTGGAAATGGGAAAAAGGGAGAGTAAAATTTCTCATATCTTTGAAAAATCGCCAAAAATCGGCTATTGCATTCACAGAGGTGCAGTTGGCGGCATTTGACGCAGAAATGTCCACAGTTTACTTTTTAGTTGGAGCCGATTCTCCCGGACCCTTATTTTTTACTGTGTAAATAGAAAAGTGCAAAAAAACAGTGGAAAAAATAGCGTTTTCCGACCTAAAAAATGACTTCTAGAGGTTGTATCTCCGTAAGTAATCATCTTAGCGACTTGCAATTGGTCTCATTCGATTCAGCGCAAAGAAATCTAAAGTATAGCGTACCTCAGAACGCCCAGAAAAATTACCTACAGAAACCAGACGACTTAGAGTCGAAATTAAGGGAATTTTCGCTTTTCTGGATAAACGAGGGTGTACAAAAAAAACTGGACGTGATGGCGCCAAACGGACTTCGGATTCGTGTTCAGCAGACCCCAAAACATGGAGAGCAACCACCGAAACCTCTCGAGCCCGAAGTGACCTTTTTTTGTAGACCTGTGTAATCGTTGAGGGAAGTTTCCAAACGGAGTGATTGTGGAATGGCAGAAAATTGTAATAATTACAATTATTGATGTATTTTAATTACACGCTTATTTTCAGCTCTCATCGACAATTAGAATGTTGAACAAAGTACATCCTACGTCCCAATTTGAAGATTCTCTCGTTGATTTGGAGTTTTCCGTTGACCACATTGCATTTAGCCCGCTGCCAACGCACTCATTTGACAAACACGTATTTTTCATGCACAACACATCGAGGAGCGTCATCTGCTTCAGTTGGGAAAGGTGACTTATAATCCGATGAGGGCTATTCTTGTTGTTTTCGTTTGCAGTAAACACTATCTGCCTTGCAGGAAGGTCGTCTGGTCCGTATTGGAAATCAACGTTCAGCCCGCCCAAGGTGAAATTCAACCTGGAGAGATATTTCCCGTTCAACTCCACGTGAAAACCCTCAGGTTACCCGCCATCTTCAATTTTTCCATTGAGTGTTTGTACTACGACAAGTCCAGGTCGAGCCACTACTGGGAAAAGTGTCACTTCCTCGAGAAAGCCACCAGAGTCTTCGACACCTGTTTTGTCTTAGTGCCGGACAGTGAAATCGAAGTTGCTTACAGAAATCCAGTGAGATTCATTAATTTACGGTCATTTGAATCTATTTGTTTGCGTTCTGGTCTCAGTGTGCCTCAGCATTGAAAATTGGATTTTCGGAGTGTGTTTCTAAGCATTGTCCTTGAATTACAATTAGGTATTATTTATACATACCACCGCGGAACATACTAGGGGCCTGTAGGTATGTTTGGACATCGTTTATGAGGGTAACGAAGTGTGTGTGGTACCAGATTGCTGTGTGTGTGGTACCAGACTGATTGCTAAGCTGAAAAAATATAACTAGGTTGAGAATGGGCGGAGGAAATGTCGGCCCAAATCCAAAGGTTCGCTGTTCAGACCGTTTTCGAAAAGTTAAACTCGGCCTCCCCTCTAAAGTAATTAAGATAACGAGGGGTGTCAGAAAGGAAAAGTTGGCCCAGCTAGTTCAGTTAGTTCGTGAACGATAAAGATAAAGTATGTACACAGAGAACGTAATTCGATCTCAGCGAGGATTCGTTCATCTCGAAATCGGCCACTACAACTATAAAAACGGTGCAAATTTTACATTTTAGTATTCTTTGAAATAATTCTGTGTCAATAAGAAAATATTAAAAAAAAAAAAAAATTAAAAAAATCCCCCGAAAATGGAGAATAATAAACCCTTGTGTAAAATTTGCAGCGTTTAGTTTATTTTTAATTTATTTTTTTTCTCTCAATTAAATTTATTGAGCATAATTAAAAAACAAACGAGCCGGTATCAGGGCCTTCGTTTTGGAGAGAGGCCAACCTCACCATCGAAAATTGCTCTGATCGCCTTCACTCGTAGAATCTAGCCGCTGATATTTTATCAATCCATTCGTTGTTGCTACCGGAGAAAGAGTCGAAGTCGTAGGATCATGGTGTGTTCAATCAACGAAGTTGGAGCCCCAGTTGCAGCGCCGCCCCATCGTCAAAGCCTAGCAGGTCATCAGCGCTCCTCCATCTCTGCCGAGTCCCCCTCACGCACATGGAGGCTGCGCGTACGATGGCAAACGATAATCGTGCCCTGAGCCACCCCTTGACGATCCCCTGGTGCCGCTTCTATTTGTCTGCCAGCCGTTCACCTAGGACATCGACGAACCGGTTCATCTGGGGTGCCAAAAGTCCATCCACTGTGCTGACCAGGGGTGAATGAACAGTGGCGATCTTGGCACGCAGGTAAATACTTCTGTTTCTTCTCTTCCTCTGCCGAAGCGAGAACTGATGCCACTGGTCGGAAAACATAAGAGGGTGCATCAGTGTCTACGACACGGACGTCAAGTAATGCGTCCCTCTGTGGTTCCCACACCCCACGGCAGGCAAGATCCCCTCTCAAAACCGGAGTAGTGTTTGAAGCAGCCACAATCACTGGCTCTTTGCGGCAATTTCCCCAAGCTGTATTCATTAATTCCCCCAGGACGTCTCTTACTTCATTGTGACACCGCGTGATCAACCCCCCCGTCTTACAACAGAGAGCATGCCTGATGGAAAAAGGGGTATGACCACAGCCATCACACTTATTTGGCATATCTACTGGGGTTCGCATGTACCGAATTGCAAGAGCATCTCGGAACTCACAGGCTGAGAGATCAAAGCCATGCCGCTTCAAAGGAATGGCAGACAGCCACCCAGACGACTTCACCCTGGACTGTTCCACTACTGCTCGACTAATTGCTCTTCTTCGATCTGCCGAGAACTTTGTTAAGGTGGTCTGTAACAGTACATCCTCCGCCTGCTTTCGCTCCTTCACTGCCTCTATTTGCATGTTTATTATTCATGGAACAATTATTGGTGTATTATACACCTATGCAATCGCGACGGAGGTAGAAAATTCTGATCGGGCTCACAATTTGATATTATACGTTTCAAGATGTCTAGATTCCAAAAACGAAACGTCCGTCCGTTTTTTAACTTTTTCAAAAATATTTTCTTAATGACTCAGAATTAATTAACCCATAGCGTAGAATAATAAACCCTTGTGTAAAATTTGCAGCGATTTTTAAAAATAATGTTGAAATTTAGGTAACTAAATTTTTTTAAATATTAAGTGCTTTGAGGGCAGAGCCCTATAGAGCAAAGTAACTAAATAATAACGCTTGTTGATGTTGTAAGACAACATAAGATTCTAGTCAGTACCTAACTTGTCTATTTTTTGACGATACCAACACTTTTTTGACGATGCCAATAACGAAAAAAACGCTAGGGAATGAAATTATTAGTTCATTTCTTTAGTTCACTGGTGGGCCGAGTTTTCCTTTTGCCATTTTGGTCATCAACTGAGTTGGTCCGAGTTTTCCTTTGGCGATTGATGCTGAGCAAGGTCGTAAACGGGGCTGGGCTGAGTCTTCCTTTCCTCAGAATGGTTTGTCCCGAGTTTTCCATCGTCCGGTGAGATGGCCATTGCTCTCGTATCCTCGTAACTGTAGTGTCGAGCGCAGGTGGTCCGTGCTGGTGGCCAGCTTTCGGGCTCGTTGCCAGTCTCCATTGGAGTACCAAACTCCAACTTTGCGTTTCAGCTGGACGGGGATGAGGGGGAGTATTGAAGACTTCTTCATAAATATCACCCAGCCCATTTCAACAGGTGTTCTCGTTAGGAACGTTTGTTTTTTTTTCGATAAAGAAACTTCAGTTCGTGTAAAACTACTTAATGTATGCAGATGATATAGTCATAACTGCCGAGACGCCAGAGGCGCTCCAGCGCAACGCCAATGCTCTTCGGGACTACTGTGAAAGGTGGCGAATGGAGGTAAATCTTGGAAAGTCAAAAATAATGGTGTTCAGGAAGGGAGGCAGGTTGAGGCTCTCGGAGTCTTGGACCTATGGCTCAGAGGAAGTAGAGGTGGTCTCTGCGTACAAATACCTTGGGGTGACGCTGACAACGGGGCTTTCCTTTGGGACCCATCTCAGGGAGCGATCTGCGGCAGCCAAGTACGGTATCGCGGGAATTTATGGCTCCTTTCTTCGGCGCCCGCAGATCCCGATCCATTCGAAATACCAGGTGTTCCTGGCTACTTCTCGAGCTGTTCTCTCGTATTGCGCTCAGGTCTGGGGTTCTCAGCGGTATGAGGTGGTTGAGCGCGTACTCAAATATTTTGTGAAGAGATTATTTGGGCTCCCTCGTAATACCCCCGATTACGTTGTGTACTTGGAGTCGGGCGTGTCGCCGGTATTTTTGTACACCCTGTCTCTCCACTGTAAGTACTTGCTCAAGGTCCTTGCAATGCCAGCTAGACGTTTTCCTCGTTTGGTCGCGGCTGAGGTGGTCAACCGCCGGCAGTACTGGTACAGAAACTTGCAGCAGCTTTGTGAGCGGAATGGATGTTCTCTGGATACTTCTTTTGCTGGTCTGGAGTCGTGGAAGTCTCGCCTGGATGTGTTACAGAAGAAAGTAGAAGCAGGATGGAAGGAGGCAGTCATGGCAAGGGCTTTGGCCTCGCGGGATCGAATTTACCAACACCTTGATTTGGGGGTTCGCTGCATAGACCTGACGGTTGACACACAGAAGGCTTCTATGTTTGTCCTGAGATGCGTGTGCAAGGTTCGAGGTGATCTGCTTGTGCTAAATGGCCGGCCCCATGGTCTTGGGGAAAACGATGACCCTGCTAGAGAAACCTGCTCCCTGTGTAACCTTGGCGAGAGAGAAGATATGATGCATTTCATCGCGCGTTGCCCCATCCTCGGCGAGTTTCGTGTGGCCAGCTTCGGCAGAGCAAGGCTAGTGTGGGAAGAAGTTATGACGGTGCTGAATGGTACTAACTGGCTCCCTTTGGCGAACTATTGTGAAGCTGCATGGGGTTATAGATTGGGTTTGGTGGCCGAGTTTAACTGGTCCTAGGTTTGAATCCCAGGAGCTCAACCATAAAGTCGTCGGAATTGGCCTGGGCATTGTAATCTCTCCCACATGCACTATCCAATGACCCCCCTTCATAATTTAAAGTTTTATAGGATGTTTCTAGAATGTTGTTAGAATCGTCAACCTAGTCAACTTAGAGTTAAGACTAGGCGTAGACCTCTGACAGACGGGCATAGCCCATAGTCATAGTCGTGTAAATTCTCTACTTATACTAACCATTTTTCTTAGTCAATAAACACGTTTTTCATTCATTCATTCATTCATTCGTGTAAAACTATCATCGTGTTTTTCCTTTTTAGTGACTAACATCATCATGAATGGCTGCAGTGCCCGTCTTGTCCCTGGCCTTGACGAGTTGACGTTTGTCCACTGACACCCCTAAACTTGAATAATATTTGAACAATTTTTGTTTGTTAGCATGTCGTTTCTTCAAAATTCAACGTTCGTTTTGGGGTCTCATGATTCAACAGGTCAGCTTCAGGCACCGTACGAATTAAATTCATTTATTTGCAGAAAAGCAGCTTGATGGCAGGGGTTCCGCCCCAAAACAAAATTGCCGCCGTTGGCGCCAGCATTCACATCTTCAACCGGGAGTTCATGGAGTCTTTACTTCCAAATCTGTCCCAGCAACTGCGCTACATTCCACCTCCGAAACTTTTCGTTCAACCTGCCAAAAACCTAACGCTGAAAATCCGCAAAAACGAAGTCCTCCGTGTGACTGACGTCCTAAAAAAAGTTCTTAAGTGGGTGACATTTTAAAATGCGCTTTCCATTTGTCTCCGAGTCAATTCAATCGACGATTTTACAGAAATGTTGTTGAGTCCGCTGCTTTCGTTGACGTCTTGAGGCGGAAAAGTCCCGATTTGCGGTACGCTGAATTTTCCAACAAAGGGAGGAACACTCGGTCGTACCAAAATCTGCCGGGGAAATACTTGAGCATGCTGCTCGCCAACATACTCTACGGCACGCTCATGAACGTTTTTGGATTTGACTTCTGCTTGTATCACGAGATCATGTTCACCGTTGCTGGCAAAGTACCGCAGGAGAAGATGGTGAAAATGTACAATGAATATTATGAGAGTAAGTGACTTCAACGTACTCCACAAGTTGAATAGGAAGGTGAGGTTTACATTGCAAACTTTACAACTCCTGAAAGTTGAATGAATGATGAATGAATGAATGATAAGGTTTATTTGTAAAGCCTTCCGGCGATACAAAGTAACTCCTGAAAGTATCACGACCCTACGATTTTTAAACTCGAGCATTGAAAACGACGATAATCGCGCTCATTAAAAACCTCAACTTTCTCCTCTCTCCCATCGGACTTTAAAGAAGTTTTTTTTTTAACCAAATTGGTGGAATGGTGGAATGAAGTTGAAGATAAAAGATGTTAGGAATGAATCTCGATAAGGTCAGGGTCAAAAGGTGAACATTTTTTCGATTTGGGGGAAGGGAGGAGTTATTAAACTAAATTCATACTGAAATTAAATTCTAATTATGAATTTATTTCAAGAAATCAGAAGGGGAAGGCCGAAAAATTTATCGGGCCTCAGGTGGGACTCGAACCCACAACCTCTGCATTACATGTGCAACGCTGTACCAATTCAGCCACTGAAGACCAGTAGTCTTGATACAGCATTGGAGATTAAAGGTTCAACTGTCTCCTGCCCCCAACGCTTGATTCGGCCTTCTCATATTTTTTGCTTATTTTCCCCCTCTGAACCCTGATCTGGTATGAAGCCAGTAGACATCCTACTTTTGTCCCTCTTTTTTTTCGATTTTGGACCCCGGTGCGGAGGGGGCTGACAAGGAGGTGGACAAAGATATATCTGTATACGTGTACGTATACGTCCCACCTGCAAATAGTGGGCTGATGCTGCTCAAAGGAGCCTCGTGCAGCCACCCGTTGTTCGGCTGGCAGGCCACTCTGGCCTACCGCAGGTCAGTGAGCTGCAAGTGTTTCGGCCATTGGAAGTTCTGGTGGGGCTTGTCAGCCAGTGGCTGGAGGACTGAGACGCTAAGTCCGTTGGGAGACACCTTTGAGTTCTTTTTATCAGACTGCTCAAAGCGCGCTTTCAGAGCATAACCTTGGCCCCAGGTATCTTGACGTTATCAAAGGGGGGGGGGGGGGGGGGGGGGTTCCCCGTGGGTCCCTGAAGAACCCCAATCTCAGAAAGCTGCATAGCTTGTCAGGGTGACCCTTACAGGACGATGCTGGGTGTGGTGCGGGCCTCTCTTCCTGACGATCTGGTGGCAGCATGAGGTTTCCATCTTTCAGGTGTGTGGGCAAAGCTTTTAAGTAAGTAAAGGCCAAGCTGTGCTGGCAATGCTTTTCAGCCAATGGCAGGAGGAGTGGGCCGCCAAGTCCACCAGGAACTTACCTTTGAGTCGTTTGGAGATGCCTTTACTAAGCGGACATGGGGACTTCCTAGAAAATCTACTCTAGCTGATGATGACTGACTTTCATACTGATAATCACCTTTCGGAAGGCAATGGCAACCCACCGAAAGTATTCTGCCGTGGAAAACCTCTCAAATTTGCCGTTCGGAACCGGCGTTAAGCAGTAGGTCCCTACTACTTCTGTATTAGCTGGTCAACACGCTCAACAGATGTTAGTAGCGAGAGGTCGCCAACGCCCGATCACGGGTGTGGCACCCAAAGAAGCTGATGATGAGTGCAGAATTTCCCTGACGGTGCCTTTGTTGCGGCTGCACAGCTGACGACAGCTCCCTATGGGTATCCTCGTAGGCCCTGGCGCCCTTTCCCATCACGCTTTCACGCTCAGCGTACGGGAGAAGCCTCTGGAAGAGGTTCAGAGGATTCAATATATCGTTGTGATGAATTGAATGCCTTTGAAAACGGTTCGGCACTAAGTTGCTGCTAACGGCTATCAGATTTCGTGCGACTCCTAGCAGTAACTTTAACAATTACAATTATTTTCGCAGGGATTTTGCGATTAGACGTTGAACAAGCGTGTGCCCCTCCCGAAAACCTCAGGCTCAAAAGGACGTACAGTAGAGATCATCTCGCTTTCGTTCGACGGTTGTCAATGTGAGCCAGGATGAAATTCAGATCCTTCCTGTCTGAGTATATTTTAACCTGTCTTGGTGTAATAAAGACTGTAACAATGATACGGATCTTACTCTGTTTTTCCGGATAAAATCATAAACTTCGCTAAAATGTAGTTTATTTAACAAGGTCCGATGGCAAGTTTATTTTTGACTCGTATAAGTACTGCAAAGAAATTTCACTCATCTTTTATCCCATCCGTGGACCCTTTGGGTGACCTTTTTGGACTGTTTCTGGAAAATAAACATCATCATTATTCTTCTCACTCCTTGTCCTATAATTACAATTGTTTGATTCTGGCAAATACACTGGTAGTCCTGCATGAAGGGTGAACATGTAAAACTCACTTGGTTGAGCGTTTTTTCACCGAACGTTCCTGCGGTAAACAAATTGGCAAACGTCAATAGTTGATTGGATGAGCCATGTTTAAGGATGGGGTTAACCTGAGTCGAACTACCGCTCCCGTTTAGCTTTTAACATCTCGTGTTCTTGTAGGCCCCGATGATAATATAATTCCTCGATGAAATATAAGTCGAAAGCAGGGCGGAAGTTAGACTTGGGTCGACCCTCATGCTAGAATTACACATGTCTCCGAAAGTATCACCAAATTCATTATGAACTCACGCTACGGGTGCTTGCAGTGGACGTTACAGACGCCCGTCGTGATGGCACCTTGTCAGATTTCTGACTCTGCAAGCAAAATGAGGACATAGAATGGTCGGCCCTTAGCTATTACTTTACTCGCATTTAACTGTAACGTACCTTTTTACGTCCTGCTTTCGCAGGTTTGGCAGTGATCGTCTCATCTTCGTTATCCGCCTGTTGAAGTTGATACAAACTAAATGTTAGCACTAAACGGTGGGTCAGCTGATTAGCGTCAACGGGTTCAACAAGAAATTCACATTAAGTGCTCAAGAAGTCACGGTGGTGGTTATAAAACTCCTCATAAACGTCCGAAATTGCTTCGAAAACGTTTTTCGTCGATCCCTGATTCACTTGAGCCGGCCCTCATCCCTTACAGAATTACACATTTGAGGAAGTTGCATTGCAAAAAGTACTATTATATAGTAAAGTAGATGTGGGTTCGCCCAATGGGCCCGAGAACCGAATGTCGACTAATACTTTTTTCTGAAAGAACGTCATAATTTGAAGCCATAGCAGTGAGTTTTGGGCTCTTACGGTGTAAAACAAATTTCCAGGGCACTTTAGAAAATTTCAACTTTGAATCTGGAGGGAAGAGTGGCGCTTCCAAGAAGTGCTCTCTGGTGGTCAGCCAATGAACTGATAGCACGAATTCAGAGAGATTCACGAGATCAGAAAAGGTGAAATCGCAAGGAAATCCTTCGGATTTGTTCTGAAGCTAGCGTGACGGGACAGACCATATTCATGTTCACCAACATAACATAAACAAAAATAAAAAAGATTTTGTTGTACACTTTCTACTTTTTGTGCGAGTGCACACTGGCGGATTAGTTAAAGTGTCACGCGGGAAAATTCAAAACGCCAAATATTCACTAGTGATTTCCTCTGCTCAGACACCTAATTTCTCAGTGCTAACTGCACTGAGTACTTTGTTCATTATTAGTTCAACTATGTTCGGCCGAATTTTCCCATTTCTCTGACCTTGTTCCCTAGCCCATTTAGCGGGTGTTGGGCGTGTACCTACCTACTTGTCCAAATTGTGTTCCTATTTTGAATATAGTTATATCAAGGTTTGTTTCAGGTCTGACTGCGTCTGTCGACAGAAGTTGGACAGCTGTCGACAGAACCCGACCGCACATACTCGAGCTGTCGGTTTCCGTCCAACTGCTGTCAACCTACGATAGACCTGGAACAGCAGTTTCTAAACTGCGCATTTCTCCGGCGATTTCTGTTAACATAGCGTCAAACCTGGAACAAACCTTCAATTTGAGTGTTGTGTGTTTGAGGGAAGGCCTCTAGCGTAACTAGGATTTCGCCCCTGGTGTCTTTGAAGGAAGGTGAAGGGGGTACTTGAATATTCCTACCTAGGGCATGACACAATTTGTTGTGATCTGCAGATCAAGAAGGTAATATCGAAGGAGATATGGAAATTCCGCAATCTCCAACCCGGCAAGAAGTGTCTGGGCAAGTTGGAATGCGTTGATTTTTGGAAGGGAGTCCAGTCGATTTTGATATCAAAGTTGAAGGGTCAACTTCAATTCGGCCTAGATCCGCATTTGATACAGCAATCAGATGTTGAGCTTCCCCAAGCGATTTTTCGATAAGGGAGACATCAGAATTTGATTGTGTCTTCTCCCGGCGACTACAATGTGGCCCGCGCGAAATAATTGGGTCTGCTGCCCTGGTTTCCTCAGATAAATTGTCACCAGAGGAGTCCTGGACAGCCGCCCCATCCAAAAATGCTTGTGTATTTCTATTTTTGTAATTGTACCTATATAAGAATAGATTAAATATTACTGAGATGAGAAATCTGAAAAATTGAAAAATTAGGCGTTTTGTAACTTTCGTGATGCAACCTCCTCATTTCTCCGAGAGTAACTATCACCAAAATTCAATTCATTATGAACTCACGCTGTAGGTGCTTGCAGTGGACGCTACAGACGCCCGTCGTGTTACCACCTTGTCAGATTTCTGACTCTGCAAGCAAAATATAGACTTTTCTCGTAGAATGTTCGGCCCTTAGCTAATATTCTACCTGTATCCAACTGTAACATACCTACCTTTTTACGTACTGATATCGTAGGTTTCGCAGTGTACGTCTCGCCCTCATTTTCCGCCTGTTGAAGTTGGTACAAACTAAATTTTAGCAGTAAACGGTGGGTCAGCTGACTAGGGGGATTAGTGTCAACGGGTTCTCAAGAGAGTGCTGACTCAAGAAGTCACAGTTGAATTAGTGACCACGGTAACAAATTGATGTAAATTTCAACTTACTTGCGCCTCAGAAGGACTGGACTCAACAACCTATGAATACATTGATCATTGCCGGTATTATTTCGACGAGTATGAATTTTTTTAAAGTAACGTCAATCAATCAGTTTTTTATTGATGCGTGTTTTTATTGTTTTGTCCTTACATCTTCCCCCTCATCTTCTGAGGGCTCGGGTCCCACAACAGTTACAGCCGTTTCGACCCCCTCCTTCGATTTGGGTTTCGTTTTGACTGGTACTTTCTGGAACAAAATGAAAACCGCCAGTTGAATATCAAGATTCGCTGTTTTCTCTGACAGTCCCGGTTCACCAGGCCTCAACATTTACCCGGTTGACCCTCCGAATGAGCGCTAGGGGACGGCCCACAACACCTCCAGCCTCATTACCGCCAAGAAGAACCTAAATGTTAACTTCCTGGTGGTCTCCAGTGCCCAATATTCCTGGTATCAGCTAAATAGCGTCGTCAGGAGGCTCTTACGCTAAATCAATCATGCAGTCTAAAGTTCGATCCACACATTTCAGTGTTTTCGTAGCCATCAGGGCTCCGTGCGACATGTAACGCTGGTGTGTGAACAATTTATCATTGATGCCATTGGAGGGCACGTAGCACTGATGGCCACGAATTCACTGAAATTTGGGGATCGATCTTAATAGAGTGTCTCCTTAGAAGCCTGTCGGCTTCCACTCTCGGGTTCTGACCCTTGGGATTTATTATTGGGAACTAGCTTTATTCCCATCTGGGCCAGGCTGGACGATCAGCAGCTCCTCCTGGTGCCCTCAGGGATGCTGCCACAAATGTGAAGTGCTGAAGATATAACTGCCACGAGGAAAATATTTGGCCCCAAGAAAATACAGTTCCATCCTGAATAAAGGACAGCTCTAGAGCAAACGCCCTGCCCAGCCTTCCACGTCGCCACACCAGGCGCTGCCAGGGTCAATGTCAGAGGTTTGCGAGTCCCCACGCCCACTCAGCAACTGACCCTGAATCAGAACATGGTCTCAAGGAAGGACTGAAAGCAGTACGTGTCCTGTCAAGCTGTCCGGGTCGCCACAACAGGCTTAGCCCACACCCTATAATATATTTCATTGAAAGAACAGAGAAGTTTAAAAAATCCAGAAATGCATCCTATATCTGCTCGACTTACTCGTGGACCACGAGGCATGGACTCCACACGGTCTTCTGATTCACTCTTAGGTATTGTTCTCCCCGGTGGGGCACTGGCCGCTCTCTTTTTTGGTACGTACAACTGTCCATTTTCTCCAGGCTTGGACATAACCCACGTAGTGTGGTCTTCAATAGTTTGAGACAACTTGAGTTCGAATCCTCTCTCTTGCAAGGCATCCATCACCGCTCGGGGAGTCGCAAACAACGTCCACACCGACCTATTTTTATTAAACGTCAAACATACAGCACCCATTACGACAAAATTTCAGCTATATAATTACAAAAAAAAAAAATCTTACGGTGAATCACATGAGACCCTATCCATTTTTGCTCCCAAGAAGGTCATTGTGTCCAAGTCTGAATACTGATCGCCAACAATCAATTGGGTACATTGCTAGAAGGATGAAAAATGTTCAGTTAGGTAGGTATCAATACAATAAACGCTACGATTTAGAACTTATTTGTTGTGTTATAAAACAGTAATCCGGACGGAAGCAAGTTGTCTCGAAGGGTTGCAATACAGTAGTAACTACTACTGTTGTGCTCATAGGGGCGTGGGCAGGATTTCGCTTGAACGTTGGGGGGGGGCTCAGCCCTTTTTCACACAAGCCCCTCCCAAGCACAGAAGTCTTTCAAGATCTTGGTCAGCAGAAAACAATGGACCAAAATCATTAAACTTTGGTTCGGATGATCAGTAAGTTGTAATGATCATCCGAACCAAAGTTTTACTGAGGCTGTACATCTTGCCAGAAGTGTTTACCTAGTCGCAGTTCACCTGATGCGGCAACCAAAGGGCCAGTAGCCATTCTCTGGCTGTGACGATCGCTCCTATATCGCCCAACATTGCACCAGGGACGACGTTGAGTCTTCCCGAATGAGTCCAGGACCAAGCTTGAAAACTGACATGTTCCTGTTTGGCGACTGGGATGGGCATTCACTGTCAGAATGATCAGGTGCACCACAATGAACAGCAAGACGAGTCGCATTTGAATGAAAGATGACCAGTTTGACTACTCGGTGGTGAACCTGATTATCTGGCTGGATTGCTGGGGCTTGATTGTCGCTGGTGTGGGTGCAACCTCAGCCATGATCGCCGAGTTAACTGCAACCCTCAGCGTGAGCGGCACTCCTAATTCCCAATCATTACCCGCATCCTCTTGTCCTGAATTGCATCTAGGAATTGTCCAAGCACAAATATATCAATTCCTTCTGCTCCAGTCACTGGTGGTTTGACCAGTCCGTTATGAAAACCCCTAGTTTCGGGCCGTTATAAGCGGCAGAGTAGGTACAACACCTGTTTGGCACCTTCTGATGAGGGGTCTGAATGCGTGCCGTAATCCTTGGGAATGGAATGGGTGGGTGGATCATTACGTAGCTAGGTATTAATATTATTTTGTGGCGGACAGGTCAATCCGGACACGTTGAAAATATGGACGGGTGATAATTCTTTTCCCTAAGATGGCTACTCACATACAAATCGTATAATCTTGAGCGAGCGCTGATGAAGATATGCATTGCTTCAGACGGAATACTTTCGGTGTGATGTTTGATTTGTTGTGTGAGCTCGGCTGAGTGTGTTGAGTTCAAAAATGTGCTTGTAAATAACTTGTTGCTCAGGCAGCTCTTGGCAATCAATGCTATAGAGATTGGTAAGAATCAGGATACGTCATTTTGGCACAGACTGGGATTGGTGGGTGTGGACTCAAAGGGAAGGTTTGCTTACAACTGAGGGGTTGACATTGAACTAGAGGGACTTACCATGTAAAGAGTAGGTAGCTAAACTGTTGTTTTTTCTCACTTCCAAAAAGCAAAAAACAAAACAAAAATAAATAAATAAAATAAAATAAATTAACATCCATTTTGGTTTATTATTCTTGGAATAATACACCTACGTAAACGCGACGGTCGAAAATTCAGATCGGCCTCAAAATTTGACATTATAAGTTTCAAGATGTCTAGATTCCAAAAACGAAATGTCCGTCCGCCGTTCGAGCCGTTTTGGGCAGTAGGAATTTTTTTTAAAATCCGAAGTTTTGACAAAATACACGGTTTAGCATCTAGTAGTGCCCAAGGTTTTCAGCCCGATCGCCCAACCCCGTGGGGCTAAAAAGGGGCTACGGGAGGGCTTTTTTGAAGGGCTTCGGCTATGGGGTCGAGTTAGGTGTCGTTTTAGAAGTATTTTTGGGCGTAGAATCCATTTTTTAGGGACCCAGAACAATTCACCGTGGGGATCTATTGGGCTCTCATGGGACTACAAATGGAAGTTTTGAAGGATCCCAGGAGGTTAAATATTTTCCGAGTAATTTTGAACGCTGAATCCATTTTTCTCAGCATGCAGCACCTCCACACAATCCCCAAGGAACTGGCCAGATCGAAAACGTCTGCCACGTTCGTCCAATGTTCAGCGCTCAAGTTCAAGCAGACAGTAACAGAGGGCCTGGGGGCCCAACCGCCGAGGCGCGAAGCGCTGGGTGAAGCTTATTTTTCTCATCTACACTTAAGACTTCTCACTTTTTTGTTTGTTTGGCATTTTGTTATATTTGATGAACTATCGTCTCCATTGTGACGACGTGAAACTCGTTTTTCCTCTAAGGCTATCAGCAGAGATAAGTTTTACTTGATCTACAATGAAAATAGGATGATCACCCGTCACTATTGACAGAAATTGATAGAAGTTTATTATTAGCCCGAGGCGCCTGGTTGTTGTCAAAACACGGTTGAACGGGCGGAAAGCGTTTCAAAAAGGGCGAGCAGAATGTTTCCAAGGAGGTACACACTGGCTTGTAAAGTCGGGTCAGTTTGTGTGTTTGATGCGCCCCGGATTGTTTGTTCTGTCTTCGACGGATCCCTTAAAACTCTGGTTATAGTTCACTCCGAACCGAAATCAACATCCCCCGGGATCTATTTGAGTTTCGTCAGTATCCGTCTGGGCTTCTCGGCCTCTTCAAGTGCGTAGTGCCAACTTCACTCGCGGAGTTAAGTGCAACGAACGGAACGAAAGTGAAAAGTGAGTTAATCAGAGAATTGACAAACAAATAAAAACTGTAAGCAAGTATTCTGTTATGGTTTCCCCAATACTACTTTCTCAATGAGAATTTTTAATGTAATAATATACAGTTAATACCTTTTCTGTTAGGCTTTCCGCAAAACCTCCACTGCTTAATTCGTCGTTTGTGAAACCTAAATTTTTCAAAAACCTATTTCGTGAATTGTTTCACTTTGCCTTGGATTTTCCCAAAAATCTCTACTCCATGAATCACAAATTTTCCATACAATCTCTCCTCCATGTAATATGTTGTCAGTTAATCTCTCCTATATGCGTCAGTGGTAATCTCCCCATATAGTTACTTCTCCATGACATGGCATGACTTGAACATTCCCACGAGCTTTCGAATCAATATATTTTCTTCTTCAGGGCATACACAAAACAACATATTTTCACATTAGAGCAGTTTCCATTTCTCCTGCAATTTTAAAACAATTTGTGATGTTAAATTTCTCGTTCGTTTACAATACCTAGTAAGTACATTAAATGTAGGAAATTTTCCTACCACTAGTCTAATGACTCGGTGAGTGGCTCTTCTGCATGTAGATCTATCTCTAAATAATTTAGAGATAGATCTACATTCAATTATTGAATTCTCTATTCTACTGAGTTTCTTTCAATCTAAATTATTCTAACTTAACTCGTTAAATCTAATAGGTTTGTTCCAGGTTTGACGGAATGTTAACAGAAATCGCCGTAGACATGCGCAGTTTAGAAACTGCTGTTCCAGGTCGATCGTAAGTTGGACGTAAACCGATAGCTCGAGTATGTGCGGTCGGGTTCTGTCGACAGCTGTCCAACCTGGAACAAACCTAATATTCGAGTTTTTGTATAACTAAGTTATTTAAGTCTTAAATCTAGTAGGTACTTACTTACTTACCTTCTTGTAATTCTGCATTGTGTTCTGGTTCCTGCTTATTATAATAATTTACAACGTAAACACATTGCAACACACGTAACAACTTCTCTCTGAGTAAATTGCCTTATATAATATATATAATATATTATATATAAATTGCCTTATATAATATATTATATTATATTATTCAGGAATAATTCCTACACATAACATTTTTTCACCAGAGCAGTAAAGCAATTTCGTTGTATGATTATTCAGAAAATATATTTTTTCGAAAGCTCGGCGAAATACTAGAACTTTTCGTTTGACCCTGATCCCGATATTGCTGATGAGCTAATCAGTTTTTGGGTCGATCTCCACAGTCTACAGAACTTTTGGTTTATTATTCCGATTTTTTTTTTTTTTTTTTTCGCGCGAGAATGGAATATCTGTACGCCGTCCAGGGCATTTTGGGCAGTACCTAGGTTTTAGTTTTAAATTGAAATTTTGACAAAATAGGTACTCGGTTATACATCTAGTTGTGCTCGCCAGGTTTTTATCCAAATCGCTTAATCCCATTGGCCATTTAATTTTTTTTTAAATATTTTTTTATTGACATAAAATTAATTTTTGGACTATACACAAATAGTATTACGCTATTGCAATTAATACAAGAGAATAGCAAGGCCTTGTGTAAAATTTGCAGCGTTTATCTGTCGGCTTGTTCAAAACGTTCTTGTCGAGCCCAAACAGGATGATGCGATAAAGTTGCTCACCATTTGGCCCCTCATACAATTAACGAAGATCAAAGGTGAACTCACGTCCTGCATGTCTGCTGAGTGCAATCTAATGCAATTTTCCGTCGACCATGTAATTTCATTCGTGAAGCTTTCAAGCTCACTTTGACCCTGCGGGCCTAAAATGAAACCACAAAATAATTTGTGTAACTCGATCCTGGAAATCCCTCGTGAAGTGCAATGTTTCATGGGTATCATTTCACAGGGAACAGATTTAAGTACTAAACTAAACAATTCATAGCTCCGCTGACGAGCTGTTTTGAGTCAAATGGACAACATAAACGCTGCAAATTTTGCACTAGGGGGTTTATTCTTTGATAGGTAAATTGTGCAGAAATTTAATTCTGTGTCAATGAAAAAAATTTTAGAATTTTTTTTTCAAAATTTTCTTGTTTTTTACTTGAAAAATAATATTTTTTACCTCCTGCAGGAAAATTCTTGTTCCCATGGGATCCTTTGAAAATCCCATTTGTAGCCCCATGAAAGCCCTATAGATCGAATCGTTCCGGGACCCCAAAAAAATGGATTCTACGACAAAAAATACTTCGAAAACGACACCTAACTCGACCCCATAGCCAAAAGCCTTTAAAAAAAACCCTCCCGTAGCCCCATCTGAGCCCCACGGGCTTGGGCGATCGGACTGAAAACCTTGCGGGCACAACTAGATGGTAAACCGAGTATTTTGTCAAAATTTCAGGTTTTCAGATTTTAAAGAAATTACTCCTGCCCAAAACGGCCATTTCGGTTTCGGAATCTAGACCTCTTGAAACGGATAATGTCAAATTTTGAGACCTCCGTCGCGAAAACTTAGGTGTATTATTCCAAGAATAATAAACCAAAAGTACCTACCTAGCTCGGGAATCTGGTGCTCAACGACGGAGTGTCTAACCTTCCGTCAACTTTAAACTGCATCAACACTGCACACACGAATAATTTTCGTCTATTGTTTCAGAAATATGACAGAATCTTTGGACACGTTCGGCGGCAACTTGACGGCAAACGTGACGTCGGATATCGACGATGACAAGAGGATCACCCGGTTTGACATACAAATCGTGACGGTGTTTTTTCTCGTCGTCGTGATGGTCGTAGTCCTCATCTCCGTCGGCAAAATGATCCTTCAATTATTCGTCAGATACTCCGCCAAACACGACGATAGATGATGTCGATCGTTGTGAGAATTTTGTTTAGTTTTTTTTTGTTCATTAAATTAATTTAAACCCTTGAAAGTTTCTTATTGCCACCCACATCAACACAAATCACGTGTTCGTGTCACAAGTATGGAAATTGAGCCCGTGTGAATATTGGGAACTCCTTGACGATATCGGGTTGCTCGGACGATATTGATATGGAAACGGACGGTTGATGGAAACGATATGGGACACGAGAGACGCGTTTCGAAACGAAAGTCTTCGAAGAAACTCGCATTCGAATCAACCACAGGGACCTAATAATATGCAGCTAAAGTAGGTAACTGGCACCCTTGAGGGAGGTGAGTGGGGTATCGAATGTATGACCAGCTGCTAGTGTTCATGTCGAGATGACGTTGTAATCACAACAGAGTAGAATAAACGTACCTATATGCCACTTTGTTAATATACTCCGTGGTCCTTCTACTTGATGAGCAGCTTGACTTGAACGACTGCTTCGTCTGAGTAGGTACCACTGGAGGTGAGTGTTGGTACAGTGTCTTGAAGCGTATCAGGCGGCGTTACAGTTGCCTGCACGCTTTATTCAAAGAGGTCTGAGCGGTCTTCCTCTGAATTATCTCCTTCTGGTCGAATCTGCTAGAAAAAACGACGAGTTTCGTGTGATATTTCCATTCGCATTGGCTGCTCGGACTCAAGTCCCACGCACTTCCACCACCTCGAGAGGATCAGGTTGAATGGAGGAGTGAATTTGTCTACCTTCCTGCGTAGAACTGAGTCACCTTCCTGTCTTTGGCCTTTGCCCATGTAGACACAGGGCAATCGCTGCCTTTGCAGCGGCTGCCCTGAAGGCCCTGGCACTGCAGGCTTGGTTCGGTTAGGACGTCGTTTGTTCGAGCACAGTCCCTCCTGCGCGCGACGGCCAAATGCGTACAACGTTTTCAAGCACATTGTCTACACTGGATTTTTGTGAGCGGTGAATCTGGCAAAATCCAAGATGATAATTTTCCGCTGAGGACTCCTTCCATCTGGGGGGTGCCCTACGGGCGGCACTTTACAGAGCTGGCAGCGGCAGCAAAGCTTGGAATGAATTGTGAATAAGTCTTTCCTCAGCCGACATAAGATACCAGTTGATGCTAAGCTCAAGGTTTTTGATGCGGTCGCCAGGACTGTACAGTATGTGCTATGCTATGCGGAACAGGTGACCGGGCTGGTGCAGTCTGACGCTCTTGAACAAGTTTTGTGACTTCATTAAGCGGGTGTTTGGTCTGCCACGGAATACCCCCAACTATTTCGTGTATCTCGAGACTGGTGTTGACCCGATATTAAATAACGAAAAATTTTGTGTACACTCTTTCTCTGGCTACCGGGTACATTGTTAAGGTGTTGAAGAGGCCGAACCATAGAATGTCATACCTGGTGGCGCATGAGACGGATCCGGAGGGGAGTTGGGTTGTTCAGGTTGCTCGAAGACCTGGCGGGGAAAGAATTAGTCCAACTGTGTAAAAATTTGCGGCGTTTTCTTCTTTTCCTCCATAAAAAGGAGCCACTGGAGAAGAAAACTAAACCATACCCCCAGAAGGCTTTTTGGGCTGGTTGCCAGTCAGATTCGTGATGGAAAATTGTTCTTTTTTGGCTAATTGCATTTCTTTCCAAGTGATAAATCACGAGAAGCTTGGAAGATCCGTCAGGGACTTCCAATAAAAGTACTGGCCTATTAGAGCTTGTAAGCTCCATACATTCAAGGGTATTGATTTTAACTGGGTACTGATTTTGATCCGCGTATACAGTTTGAAATCGTCCCGGGGGGATGAATGTCAGGTCCCATCGTCTCATCTTCTGCGGGAATACATTTTTTACTTTGTCCAAAACTCGCGTCCATCAGTAAACAGTCTTCGTTGTCCCCCTCCCTTCGCACTTCTGAAGGCCGCCTTCCCGGTTGTTTATGTCTCTCGAAGATTTCTGGCCGGGTGTACGGGAGAAGTTGCCCGCAGTCTGGAAAAGAAGGATGCGACAGAGCAGAACCTTTTCGGGGAGGGTTGTCGGGGGATTCTAACGACATCGTTGGCAAACCTGCAAAAGCAAACCCCCTCGTGGGCTCCAACACGTGACTTCTTAACAAAAAAACCGTAGCGCCCCGCCTGATTTATCTCGCGTTCAACAATATTTTATCAAATCAAAATGATGAAAATCTAGAAAATGGGATTTTAAAAAACGAAATAGGTACCTGTACGGTGTTTAGAAAGTTGAGGAACCACCAAAAATGGATTTTGCGTTCCAAGTTTGTTCGAAAACGACACCTCATTCGACCTCCTGGCGTCCTTCAAAAGCCCCTTAGATCCTCGCGGTGAGATCAGCCCCTCAAAAATGCGATCAGAATTTTCGTCCTCCGTCGCGATTATTCCAAGAATATTAAACCAAAATTGTTATGCATAATAAATTTTTTCAAAATTTTCAGTTGAGCGCAGAAAGAGCTAAATTTGTTGGAATCAAGGACAAATTTCGCTCTTAACATAAATGTGTTAACGCAGGGAGTCAGCTCGATTTTCAATAATGCAAAAAACTGTAACGCAATACCATTAAAGTTTGTTTTTCATGAATTGCATTATTTTTAGATTAAAAAAATTTAATTGGTGGTGTTAACTCACTCCCTGTCTACATACCTCATCTGTGGAGGGTCATAGCCAAAGCTGATCTCCCGTCACCTGAAGCTAACAGAAATCGCTATTCTAAAAGGTCATAAGGTACGTCGTAAAATTATGATAAGTTAAAACAGCACTTGTGATAATTAAAAGCTTTGTGAGTGCATGTACAAGATTAATCTTTTCCTTTTAAGTCAAAAAATGATTTTCGGCTGCCCAGATTTGAATAGATGGAGCATGCTGGGGGTTTTCCGGCAATGTGCCAGTGAGAGCACCGAGAGGATATTGGCCAGGGCGCCAATAGGACCAGTGAGGCGCCGTTTTCGATGTAATTTTGGATTCAGAATCCATCAATGGGGTCGCAGACATGTCTGCCTAACTCCTGTTGCTCTGATGAGGGTTCAGAGATTGGGGTGTCGAAGGGGTGCCATAATACGCCAGGAGGTCAAGTGAGGTGCCGTTATCAAAGTAATTGTGGTGGTACTATTGGTTATTCACGGACATATCCACGACCTTACAATAGATAGAAGTCTGTCTGAAATTTCATCTAATGAGCAGCCCTTTTTTCCCATGTTATTCATGCATAATCGTTTTGGCGGCATCAGCCAGTTGGTCTCCGCGATACCGCATGTGCGGGTCTACAGTGTTGTCCCTGTAGAATCGGTAAGCCTGTCGACACTGGAGGGAGGGAGTGAAGTTGGTCCTTCCAGGCCGTATCTTTCAGTCTACCGCCATCCGGCTCGGCCATCGCGTTCCCCACCCGACCACATCGAAGGCCCCACTTGTGACCGTCTCCTTTCTCTTCAAAACAAACTCCCGCTTTTACCTCAAGAAAACTCCGCTCGCATTTTCCTCGTTAATTTGACTAGAGTGCCCCTCCACCGGATGAGTGACTTTGCCGGATCGACGGAAAAATCGTTCAGCCCCGTAGGAATCTCAGGGTGAGTTTTTGACTGCATTATCGATCTTTTCCTCCCCTTCGTTTTAAAGGCCGTATTTCCCCTCTTGTACGAAATAACTAACCTAACAACCTCTACAAAACACATTGAGCCCTCTCACAACTCAGGAAACTCTCCTTAGAATCAATAAAACACGGCTCATGCCGTTTTGCGAGGTTTTAACGGTTTTTGCCGAACGGTCCATAAAACCGTTCAGTCGTATCGCTCTGACATCCCCTTTTGCGTTGTATACGAATGGACCACCATTGAAATCTGCCTTGTGAGAGCAAAACTATGCATATAGCAGATTGGATTGTGGTGCTGCGAATGAGAACCAAATCCTGCTAAATAACACACAGCTTCTTCACGATGTGCGCTAAATAGGCACGTGTTCAGATGCTTCTAAATTTTGTGTTGTAGTGAGAGTTGGATTTTGCGGAGAAATCGCATTCAGACCTAGCAAAAATTAAAAATAAAAGCTTTAGCTGGCTAGTTTCATCAATAGCCAATCAAAAAGCCCATCTGCAGGATCTTAGAAACCTCATTAAGTCCCTTGATGTCGTCGGATAAATATAGGATCTCCACAAATCGATTCGAAAATCACTTCGAAAACGCCAACTCACTTTTAAGAACTTCTAACCAAGTCCATCAAAAAGCCCACCACCAGCCCCTTAGATCGTTTCCACGATTAAAATTACTTCCCAAACCACACCTCATTCGATCATCTGGTCTTGGAGACCCCAAAAAACGATTCTACCTCAAACACTACTTCGCCCCTAAATGAGGCTATAAATTTTATATATAAAATAGCCTCTTTGTAGCCTCACAAAATGAGGCGATCGGATAGAAATCTTCGTTGGGTCAGCTAGAAGCAAAACCTAATATATTTTGTGAACCCTTTAACGCTATTTTTTCAAGAAGGAAATAGTAGTATGACACACTACTCAAACAATTCAAAACTTCCCCTACGTCAAACACTAGGGACACAAATTACATATCAAGCCAAAATATAGCCTCATTGCGTTTGGTTCTACATCAGTAGGTAGCATCTTATGATGTTTGTTTGCAAACTTTTGAGGAAGTTTCCTTGGCAGTGTTCAACTGACCGTAAAAAAATCGCGGAAAACCGCCTGAAAATGGTCTTTAACCGCAGTTCTGTTGTTGAGACCACTAAATACTGGAAAAACGTTGCTAATTGGATTACAGGATGATTTATTATTCTTGATAATAAAATATCGGTGTAGACAGGTGTGGAACCCTCATGAATCTATACAACGCCCTCATTTTCTTCGGCAGCTCACTCGGCCACCTGTTCAAAGCCCTTCAAATCCTTACAAACCCCCCCTCCCCCTTTCTTTTGGAAAAAAAGGTGGGTTCAGCATATGAAAAAGTTTCTGACAATCAACCAACCAGAAGTTACAGTTACCCCAACATTTTTTACACGTACGATGTAAAATCAGGAAATCAGTCAAAGGTTGCTGGCAAGTAAAAATCTAGTTAAGTACATTTAGGGAATTCAGTCTGAAGAGAGCTTGCTATGTGCGGAATTTATGTTTCAGCAAGGATTAAACCCCCCGTTATTTAGTACGTTTTCCCGTCGGTGATTGCTGTGCGAAACCCAAGCTTTACACAAGCTGTATAAGTCAAGCCCTGCTAATGACTTATTTTCTATTCACTGACATTGATGAAAAGTCGACGATGGAGGGAGTAGCCAAATAGCCCCAAGGAGATAAGAAAAAACAGCTACAGTTAATTTACCCCCGGCCATGTTCAAGTGCATAAAATTGCATAATTCAACCTTTTATCGGAGGATGACTACCTTTGAAAGTTTGACGTCTGAGCACTTGAAGCGGAGCGTGCCTGAAAAAGTGGCTTTATCTCTCTTTCGCAGCTGCCAGATAAGAGCTACACTTTGTCGTTGCGCCATGAGAGATGTCAGACCGCTGAAACCTTTTACCACGTTTCTACGCGATAGCAATTTCTCAATCGACCAAATTGAGGAATAAATTATGACAGAACGTGAATGATGAAGCAGTTCAAACAAGTAGAAAAACGTAGGAAAATGGGTTACACTTTGGTTCATTATTTTCAACACTGGGTGATTCCATGAAGTGGCATTTTCCATATCCCAGTCATTTTACAGGTTTCAAAACAATGAATAGCAAGACTTTTTTTGTCGCCCTTTGTTTAGAGCTAATTCTTCTTATCTAATTCTGATTTATCCCAGGAAATTAGCCCCAGTCTCCCTGCGTAAAATTCAAATTTAAAGTAGCCCTGGTCATTCATCTTGCTGTGCCGTAATGATAGTTCTTACGTTTCCCAACACCTCTCTGAGACATGGTTCTTGATACAATTTTTGATCCTTTCCATCATAACATCAAATTAATCCACAGAGAAGGCGAGCACACTTGAGAAGGGCTGTCCCGATAGTGTTGAATCATTCATCTGGCACTCTACACTCTTCTTTCTCTACCTTTCCCTCTTTGTGAGTTGAGGGTTTCTTCGGTCAAAAGTTAGTTCTGTCACTTCTGGTTACTGTCGTCACGCCACGTGCATCTTCCTGCCTTTAGTAGCTCCCCAAGAGCCGTTGAATCCCTGGGAATGAAAAAAATAAAGATAAATAAAATAATAATAATGTGTGTACCTTTTATTTAGTGTCATTGATCTGGTAAGGTTCTTCAACTGAAATTCATCATTGTCAATTTGGAGATATGATGTCGTAGACATAAAATAAGGTATCACCTCTATTTTGGAGGCAATGTGAGGGCCAAGCGTCATTCGTCTGGCACCGCATGTACCTATTGGCCAAATTCGCATTAACACATTTTTGAATTATACTGTAAGATTCGTTTTTGAAGTTTAGATTGATTGATTGAAGGGCCAAACGTTCCTTCCTTCTAGAATAGCTAATTGAGCTTCACGTCATTCATCTGGATACATTAACCCAAATTTTGAACTGTGCTCAATACCTTACTCTTGAGAGAAAATCGTAGACATAAATTGAATCGGTTATCATTATTTCAGAAACCACCTAAGTGCGCTTTTTTCAACTTTCGGGAAACTAAAAAAACTGTTTTGCAGCTTAAGTATAGGTCTAGTCTCCTTCAAATATTTTTTCACCAAATCAAGAACATGCTATTGGAATAATATATTTTGTTAATTTTTTTACTTCAAGTTTTTGAGTTTTTAAATTTTTGAAAATTTTTCACTTAGGTGGTTTCTGCAATAAATTAAGTGATCGCGAGTGAAATCTACCGCAGAAAGAACCTATGCGACGGCGCTTTGGGTTCTTTCTGAAATAAACGGATTCTTTTCAAGGCTGCCAAATAGCACCGGTGATATGGAACGTAGGTTATTTCTGCACTAAACGATGTATTCACCTCCGAAGTGAACAGTACCACAAAAACACATTTTTGGAATTTTTGTCGCTTAGGTGGTTTCTGAAATAACCGATTCAATTGGGAATAACAAAGTTTGTGATGTTGTGGAAAATGCCACTTTTCGTGTACCTAATCATTTATGCCAGATGGTGGGAATTATCCCCCAGCAGAGGGACTTTTAAGACTTGGAGGGAGTTCATTTATGAAACATGCCAAAAAGGAGGGATTTTAAAATCAGTTCCAACCAACCATAGTAAAAACAATCCTTGAAACTATCGATAGCTTGGTAAACGTGAATCAACCTGAACTACCTCATAGTATCGATAAACAACAAGTGTGCAATATAATTTATTACATTACATTGTAAATAATATTATGTTTCATGGCTGTTAATATTAACCCAGGCCGGGGAGAGAAAACCAGACGGAACTTCACTTGAACGGTTTATTAACAACGATATAAAATATTACACTCGATTACGAGATGCAAACGGGACGGGGACATTTGATTGACTACCATCCACACTGATAACAGTGGGAAGACGGTGGAGCGTGCAGCGCTCTGTCGGCGGATGAACCAACTAACCTAACACACCCTCCTCGACTAATAGTTTATATAACAACAATAACAACTCCTTATCAAGAGAGATAAAAACTATTACGTCGAAATGACTGATATAAACAAACTTTCGAAACGTAAACAAAACTCAAATTTAAGTTTACTACTGAGGAGGGAGTTCGAATGACTTTAAAACATTTACGGTCTCATGCTTGCATGCTATGTTCATCTATTCAAAAGGGTTAGGATCTTAAAGCGGGTCTAAACATTAAAAATACTATCTCGAAATTGGACAAACTTTTCCCTACCTAAAGCTTTGGTAAAAATATCTGATACATTCAAACTTGTACTTACATATTGAACGTCGATTAGCTTACGTTCCCACAAATCTTTAATAAAGTGGTACTTCAACTCGATATGCTTTGCGCGCTTTGAATTATCACAGGTTTTGATTAATGAGATCGCACTGAGATTATCGATTCTAAGCACAGGCACTTCGCATTGACAAAACTCTCGCACAACACCACTCAGCACCACAAGCTCTTGAGCGGCAGCTGCGGCGCTGATGTATTCGGCCTCCATGGTGCTCAGAGCGACGGACGTCTGTCTCTTGGAGAACCATGAAACCGGATTGCCGTCGAAGAAGGCGACGAATCCGCTGACCGATTTTCTTGATTCCTTATCACCTCCCCAGTCGGCGTCCGAGTAACTGACGAGTCCGGAGTTTCCGGCGGCAAACCTCAGCCCAATTTCCTTGGTATGGGCGAGATATCGTAGAATCCGACGGGCGGCGTTGAACAAATGGCTCGTTGGTTTTTCCAAATAACGGGCCAGGTAACACGTTGCAAAACTTATGTCCGGTCGAGAAGTGACCGCGATGTACATAAGTGAACACACGAGACGACGATAAGGGACTTCGTCGTTTATTTCCTGTTCCTCCGGGGCGAAACCGCTCTCCATGGGTGTGTAAACGGACCTGCAATTTTGTAGACCAAATTCCTGCTGGAGCTTCTCGATGAGAGCCGGCTGTGAGACGATCAAAGTGTTGTCTTCTCTCTTGAACTTCATTCCTAAGAAGGAGTCGACGGTCTCGAAAATCTTGACTTGAAATTCTGTCTTCAGGGCGTCGATAATTTTGCTGACTTCTCCTTCCTCGCCGGTCAAAATTGCGTCGTCGACAAACAATACCAAATAGACGTTCTCTCCGACGTACAAACAGTTGTCGTGTTCGGACCTTCTAAATTTCTGGGACTGCATGAACTCAGAAAATCTCAAATTCCACGACCTCGGACTGGACCGAAGTCCATACAGGCTACGCACCAATTTAAGTGCTTTATGCGAACCTGTATACCCCTTAGGTGATTTTATAAAAACGTCGTGATCGCAGTATCCTTGAATGAAGGCAGTAGGCACATCACACGACCGTAGAACCCAATCATTCTTGACAGCTAGGGAAAGTAGCAACCTGACCGTTTGAAGGCGACATACCGGAGAATAGACGAACTCATCTTCTGCGAATTTTTCCTGGAATCCTCTCGCTACTAGTCGGGCTTTTTTGGTTCCGTCCGATTTCGTCTTAAAAATCCACTTGGTGTCTATCGGCTGTTTTACTAGCGACTGATCGCACGGTTGCCATGTGCCCAGTTTTTCGTGTGCCGATAGTTCCCTATTAATAGCTTCCTTCCAGTCCGGAGACTCCACTGCTTCCTCGTACGTTTCCGGGTCTCCTCCGTAAGACAGCATACAGTAGGCTACATCCAATTCGTAATCCCTGAGGTGAAACGGGAGCCTGGTTTCTCTTCTGGGTTTGCCCTGAGTACCATTTTCAGTATTCCCCCCCTCAGCGGATACTTCGCCTGATGAGGAAGTGCTTACACCCTCCTTTGGGCTGACACCCTTGGGTGACTTAGCTGACGTACGACTGTCTTCCTCCTCTGACGCTTGTTGAGGACATGGCGCCGTTTCGTCTCCGCTGTTGGACCCTTGGCTGAACTGCTTGAAGTACATGATGTTTTCTTCGAAGATCACGTCCCTGGAGCGAATGACTCGTTGTTCTTCGGGTAGGTACAGCATGTACCCCCCACCACAATATCCTACCAGCACAGCTTGCTGTCCCCGAGGTTCGAGTTTGTCTTTCCTGGGCAGGGGCGAGTACCAAACCCTGCACCCAAAAACTCGAAGTTTGGACAAATCGTTTCTTCCATTCCAAATAGCCGCTGGAGTTTGCCCTCTGGGAAGTGTGCTTGTCGGCGTACGATTTAATTCATATGCTGAAGATCTGGCTGCAAATCCCCATAATGACTTCGGAATACCGGAGTCACTAATTTTGGTTCGAATTCTGGCTGTAATCGTACCAATCATTCTTTCCGCTCGTCCGTTCATTTGACTGCTGTACGGATGGGTGTACTCCAATTTTATACCCTTCTTCTTCGCGAAATCCAAGAAAGCTGCAGATTTCTGCTCCTTAGCGTTGTCGAGCCGTATACACCTGACTTTCACTCCCTGCTGTCGTTCCGTTTCCGCAACGTAGTCCCTCAGATTCTTTTCCGCCTCACACTTAGTTTTAAGTAGGCGAACGACAACGAAATTTGAGAATTCGTCCAGGATTACCTGGTAATACCGATGACCTTGGATATCGGCAACTGACATTGGTCCACAAATGTCGCTCGAAATTCTCATCCCGATTTCTGTAGAGCGTTTTTCCTGTGACTCGAACGGTTGACGTTGCATTTTTCCTTCCATACACGCCGGGCAGACCTCTTCCGGATACGGGAGTCCAAGCTGCTTCAGTGCTTCTTTATTCGCATGTCCAAGACGTCTGTGCCACAGCATCCCATCAGGCTTCACAGCACAATTGCAAGTTGCTATGAAATTTGAGACCTCGATTACGTACAAACCTTTTACATTTTTGCATTTCAGTTCAAATGTCTTTCCTTTTATTACCATTTTACCGCGAGTTATTGTCACCGAATGTCCTTTACTTGCCATTTCGCCGACTGATAACAAATTATGTTCCAGTCCAGGTACTAAAATACCTTCTATGGTTAGACTTCTTCCTTGGCACTGCACTAGGAGTTTACCCCTTTTTGTTGCTTCCAAAAATTTCCCGTTGGCGATCCGAATTTTAATTGGTGCGTCCAACTTCCGAACATCCGTCGTGAATTGCTCCATCTCTTCTTTAAACAGATGGCACGACGCGCCGCTATCTACCAAAAATACGCGGTTTGACTCCAACGATGGCACGTCCTGGCAATTTAACGCTACAAGTGCTTCTTTTGAATCCGATGCTGTACAATTTGCGCAATTTGCACAGTTTCCCCGTCCGCGCTGACTTCCTGAATAGTTTCCTCTTCCTCGGCGAAATCTCCCCCTTCCACGGCCGCGTTTATTGTTCCGATTACGTGGACAATCTCGTTTGAAGTGTGATTTGTCCCCACACAGGTAACATCCATCCTGAGCTTGGAAAGCAGATTGATCCGGTTCACCTTCGTTGCTGGGGTTCAAACTCTTCAGCTCTTCCTTGAGAAGGTGCGATTTTATAATGTCCACTTTTGGGTCGGCTATCGTGTCCAAGGCTGTGACCACCGGCTTCCAGGCGACAGGCATACTCATGAGCAGAAACGCTACCTTATCAGCTTCGGTCAACGTTGACCCTTGCTCCCTGAGGTCACGAACAATGGAGTCAAATTTAAGAAAATGATCCTCCAATTTCTCGTTACGATCAGGATGGAACCTCAGGTGGAACACCTTTTCCCAAAGATACAATTTGGAGTGGGCCGATTTCCGATTGAAGACACGTTCTAACGCCTTTAGCATTTCTCTCGCCGTTAAACAATCTCGGATCACCTCGAGGTGCTTGTCGGTTACGGCCTGGATAATTCTTGCCTGCGCCTTGTCGTCCCTTGACGTGAAGGTTTTCAACTGGTCCTTATCCGCAGGAGGTACTTCCATATCCAAAACGTCGGCGCAATTTTCCTTTCGCAGCACGGCTCGCATACGAAATTCCCAGTTTCCAAAACTGTTGGGTGTGAATACGGGTACGTCATTCACATACGCCATGATTCCTTTGTTCTCGGGGCCGCACGTGGAGTATTGCACGGACTAAAATTTGCCGGCTGACAAAAACAAATTTCCTTCCTGAGGGCCGCGCGTGGACACGATAAATTTGAGTGGCTGACCGAATGGTGCAGACCGAAATCTAAATAAAATACCGGGGGCCGCGCGTGGACGCGTGGATTTTCTCTGGTGCCCAGAACCTGTTAATATTAACCCAGGCCGGGGAGAGAAAACCAGACGGAACTTCACTTGAACGGTTTATTAACAACGATATAAAATATTACACTCGATTACGAGATGCAAACGGGACGGGGACATTTGATTGACTACCATCCACACTGATAACAGTGGGAAGACGGTGGAGCGTGCAGCGCTCTGTCGGCGGATGAACCAACTAACCTAACAATGGCAGTTGCTACGTATGTTCCAGAAATGAAATGTTCGTAAGATTATTCTCGCTGTTTTTGGTTTTAGAATTTCAAAAAATCTGAACTTTCGACAAAATACTCGGTTTTCGTTCCAGGTCATAACCACGTTTTTCCAAAATTGGAAACATTCCATTAAAAATTAATGCTATAGTCATTTTATTAACATGGAATGTTATTGCTAAACATTAAATTTTAATGGAAGGTTCAGAAGAACAGTAAATGTTAGGCAGCAGACCTTGCATGGCGGTCCAGCCCCTGGGCAGTAGTCCCGATCAGGCCTGCCTCTACCCCACCAAATCCCTGTGAAAATTTCAGTCATATAATATATTAACACAAAATAGTTTTACGTAGGTTCTTTGGTTTGAAGTTGTTGGGCGTTAGGAGAGTCAGATATATCCCACCGTCTGCCCAACCGACCCTAAAATCTTAAGTTAACCATACCTACATAGTCACAAATACACCCCACATGTGGCAATAGTTGTTTTTGCATTGTTCAGATAGGTTTAGGAAAATGAGTTGCCAAGGACCCAGATCCTATAAGAAATGGTTTCATAGAAGAATAACGAGACTGTGACCGGTGGTGGGATAATTGAGGGGGTGGTGGGAAAGGTGAAGGAAAAAGGGAGATATTCACGGAGTGAGGGTGGGAATTATTCGAAAAGGTCTACAGCATGGTAATCACCCTACTTCAAGTAGGCTACTAGTTAAGGGATCCGCACAAACCGATTATTCATCCAAAAGTATACCTCAAAAACACAACTCACTCCACACCAAAACGCCACTTGTAGCCCCTGGGAGCCCACGCTCCTCATACAGGCCTCATACAGGTGTAGACACACAAGTCTGGGATCCACATAAATTGAGCCTACGGCCACAATAAGTTCAAAAGCGACATCCCTACAAAATCCGCTCAAAAATCCCATCTGCAGCCACTCAAATAGTTTAGGTCTACGACCCCCCTAAACTAATTCTACATAATATGTAATATTATACATTATATTATAATGTATTATTATATATTATTATTATAAATTATATTATAATGGAAGACATTTAAACGTAATTCTTATAGTAGCAGAGTGTCATTCGTGCTTAGCATTCAGAGCTTCTCGAAAACGATGGATTTGGCCTCTCGTTGTTTGCCATCGCGGCAGTCACGAGGTCCCCATAGGGGTCAATTTCCTTGGGACCAACTCGTGAACTTAGGTCAGATAAAAGCTGTTTCATAATGGAGGACTGACCCCCAGGTTTGCTAGTTGATCAGAGAAAGCAGAGTAGTTATGTACCTTCTAGCGCTATTCACACCCGAGCCCCTTTTCCGCCGAACATTAGGTAACGTGACATTCAACGCGACGACTCCCTCCTGTGTTGTTCGGCCTGGGGTTGAAACAAAGGCGAGCCGGCCCTGTACCTTCGCTACACAATGGTGACAGACGGCTTTGGCCGGGAACAGGACTCGTGAATTCAAAAAAGTATTAAATAGTAAGACATTTTCTTGTCCCCCCTATGAAGTTATTTTTGTCCGCAATCATAATAATGATTATTACAAGTAGGTACCTATTGTTTTATATTTAGAGAGCTTCTGGTTTATTATTCAAAACTAAACAAATTTCCTTTAATGTTTCATGATTTGTAGATTCCAAAATGGAAAATTTGATGAAAAATCTGAAATATTAACAAAGTACTCGGTTCTCCATCTAGTTGTCTGCAAGGTTTTTTGCTTTAACGCTCTGTCGGAGCTAAAAATGGGCTTCAGGAGGGAAATTTGAAGGTTTTTGATCTTGAGGTCGAGTGGGGTGTCGTTTTAGATCCATTTTTGGGTCCCAGAACCGTCTGACCTCACCGTGGGACTCGGTGAAGAAAGGGGAGGGGGTAGAAGTTTTTTGTTGGCTTGCCAGATCTCTTCAATATTGTTCCACAATGCCAGGGAGCCAATTTTCAATCGAAATATCGAGCAAAGTTTATCTTTTTCCCAAAAAAGTTTATTTTCGGGGAGAAGGTTTACGAGGGAGTGTTTTAGTAGGTACCTTTGATGAACCTTACCGGGAGGCAGGTGGTGACGATTTCGACCTGAAAATAGTTTATTGCCCCATTCGGTTCTCTCTCGTCTCATCCAATAGCAAGTCAATCTCTTGGGTGAACGAGCAGTAATTCCCGAACGACGTAATTTACACGAGTCTCAAGTAGAATCCTAATTAGACCTTCCGTCATTTGAGTGGAGACGAAGCTCTAATTGCTTCCTATCAGCCCAATAACGAGGCTCTGCTCAAAACAAAACCACCCACGCTAACTAACACGAAAGAACAATAACAACAACAGTAACAACAAGAGTTACTCTTGATCGAATTCTGCGTTGAACCTCCACACACTCTGAGGGGCTTCATGGGGTTACAAAAGAGAGGTTTGAATGAATTTTCGAGTGATGTGTCGTATTCGAAGTAATAATATAACTCGTCTGAATCGATTTAGAATTATTTAGAGCTTTAAACTGGTCAGACCACCCCATGGGGCTCTATGGGGTTCTGAATGATATCAAGTTATGGAGAGAGGTGACATTTTCCAGTAATTATAGACATACAATCGCTGTAGAGGAAACCCATACCGGTCAGAACACAGTATTTACAACGATGATGATTGATTAAGATAATAATCAAATTTGGAGCCACTCCTGCAAATTTGCACTAATATAAGTTAAATTATTTGGAAGTCACGATGACATCCTGTACCTTTTTCAACAGTGCCAGATGGTACCTGTTCATAGCAGACAAATTCACCACCATCTGATTTACATCCCGTCTGGCTCAACGCTCCTTAAAATCCTCACCCCGCGTCATTATTCACGCGGATTGAAAAATAACCTAAAAATAAACCCGCTTGCCATCGACGGCGAACTCCAGTGCAGCTTTCTACGATGAGTCACGAACGACTCCCTTATGGTCCAATCTGTTGTACATTGGGCGGACAAGGCCGGCGAACTGTCACCTGATAATCCTCCGTCTCCTTAGCAATTCTATACCTTTTTTATTGAACGAGCTTCTCGTTACAGCGTCGCTCCTAGTTTGAAATGTATAACGAGGTCGAACCCCTTTTGTGCATCAACTACGACACGTGATTCATCCCGATTTGTGTCATCAAGTTTCCATTTTTGACTTGTACTATCAACAGTCAGCTCAGATGCAACCATTGCGTTGAAAATTGAATTATTGCGGTTTCTAAGTGAAGGACCAGAAACATTACCTGGCCTTTCATTACCTGAAGATACATCAAGCAGCATGTTAAGTAATGCAGTGACCGGGTTTTCTCGAAATTAGCTTCACCAGTGGATCATGGAAAGGGTGGGTTCATTTTTCATGTTGAATTACTGTTTTGACCAAAGTGTTGATGTTGAATTACTGATAACCTCTGACTCATTTTGGCAAAAAAAAAAGTTATTCAACGTCAACAACAAACCTACTTCGGAAACGACACCTCGTTCGACCACCTGATCCATGTCCTTCTAAACCCCCTGTATAGCTCGATAGAAGCTTCACACATCCCCAGTGAGGGATGAGTCTGTGACTACCAAATAAATAGATTCTACGTTCAAAATTACCTCAAAAATGACACCGCACATTACGTCCTGGCCCACGGAAGAAGTGTCCTTCAAAAGCCTCAACCTCCGTCAGAAGCCCCATACGTCACCACGGTGAAATCGGATGGGTCTGGAACCCCCATAAATGGATTCTACGTTCAAAAACACTTTGGAAGCGACACCTACCCGATCCCCTACCTTCTAAATCTGCTCCTGACCGCGGTGAATCAGATTAGCACCAAAATGTTTCAAAGCAGCCAACTTGGTTGGTAGAACGAAGGCGACAAACATTGAGAAGGAATCCCCTATTTCTTAACGATGAGCCATAGCTGAGTCTTCTATTTAAAACAGAACTAGGGATGTATGATACTTCGAAATGTATCGATACTTTTGTTATAATCGAGTGGATTTAAAACAACTTGCTACAACCCATGTGGTAGGTATACTCAGCTAGACATTCGAAAAATGGATCATTCATTATGAAAGCAATAATTGTTAACATAATGAATGATCAATAATTTCAAAAAAAAAATCATCGCCCACAAAAAAAAAAAAAAAAAAAAAAAAAAAATCGCCCCTACACAAAAAATTAAGGGGTGAACGGATTTTTTTTTACCTCGGATTCGAATTCACCGCCGAAAAATACATAGGAATACCATAGTCAGACCCCCGGATCAGAAACTTTTTTTGTGGGGCTGCGGGGTGGAACCGGTTCCATCAACCCCTGTTTAGGGGTGCTTATCCCCTCGTTGGTCTCTCGGACTTCAGTAAAGGTTCACACACATCACAAAATACCCCGATGCGTTTGTACACTCCAAAATACTCATATTCATCAATTTACCCCTCCTGGAGGGATGATTTCGCCCCTGCACAAAAAATTAAGGGGTGAACGGATTTTTTTGACCTCGGATTCGGATTCAGCGTCGAAAAATACATAGGAATACCATATAATAGTCAGACCCCGGATCAGAAACTTCTTTTTTTTTTTTTTGTGGGGCTGATAATCGATATGTCTCTTATTATTGACAGTCAATAATAATCATATCTCTTGAGATATGTCTATAATAGGTGCCACCACCCTACTGATTTATTAAATAAATAAGTAGTATTTACAAATAAATAAAATTTTAAATTAAATAAATATTACTGGCAAATAAATTTTAAATTAAATAAACAAATTTTATTGACTCTTCTTAAATGGTGGAATAATTGAGATTATCCTCAATGCAGCAATGTTCGTCCAAGTAGATTGAGAACTCTCATTGATTAGAGGATGACAAACTGATGTACCTGGTTGATGAAAACGAGGTGTGAAGGTGAAGGTGTAGATAGGATCTGTTTCAGCATTACAATCATGAAGAAACGTATTTCCTTACGTCCATAGATAAAGTTTACCTAAGGACCAATTAATGGTCCC
Organism: Pilophorus perplexus; assembly: GCA_955831195.1. Lineage (NCBI taxonomy): Eukaryota > Metazoa > Arthropoda > Insecta > Hemiptera > Miridae > Pilophorus > Pilophorus perplexus. Next base: position 22,629,234 of record OY037016.1, read on the forward strand.
TTAAAAAATTATCTCGTGGTGCTCACCTCTGTCGCCAACCCTGTCCACCATAAAAGCGTACAACGCTTCTGGTGAGCGCCGCAAGAAAAATTCAGCGTGTTTAACAACAAACTGAAAGTCCCTCAAAGAATAACCCCTCGTTCAAGATTAGTCACTGAATTTTGCCATTCAACTTGTTAGAAACAGGTTCAACCTCATCGACTTCTTCAGTTTATAACTGATTTGGCGGTTCATTCTCAAGAAACAAATAGTTATGTCGTAGGTATTCTTTATGTGTGCTCTCCTCCAAGTGATGGGCAGCTGGGCCGCAAGAGCTACGAGCGTAGTGGATCCCTGCAGACAAAATATTTCGCTAAAGCAGAAATTTGAGGGAAAATCCGCTATTAGTAGCCGCAAAAAATTACACGAAGAGATTTTTGCGGTCGGCAGATCCACAAGTAGTTCACGCCTCACTTGCGGCTTTTCCCCTTCAAGAGAGACGCCGCATTACGTGAAAAATGTGACCCACACGGACAGACACAGAGTTAACTACAAACTCATTTCGTTCCTCAATCATCTGCCTTCTTTGCGGCTAATTACACGTTGAAGCTATTCCAGGGTTTCAGATTGGATTCGAACTCGTCTTTCCGTTCTTCCAGTTGTGGTTAGCGTGACTGGCAGCATTACTAGTTAGATCGCTAAACGCGAGATGAAACTGTTTGCGGGTCGGAGGACCTTGACGGAGCAGAGCTTTTCGTTTTCAGCGGAGATCCCACCTTGAACTGTGTCGTGTCGATGAGAACACCACATTTTGATGGCCCCCTGGATGTGAGATTTGCATTTTAGGTCGACTTCACAGAATTAAACTGGTACATCGCTGAACATTTGAACAGGAATTTACTGTTAATTTTGAAAACCCATTTTAAATTCGAGGAGAAGCTCCGCGGTGCACTTTGAGCGATGTGGGAACTTGATAAATCGATTTTACGTCCAAAATTGAAATGAAAACGACACCTAATAGGCCAGTCACCGTAGACATAAAAAACGGCTTAGGTGGAAAAAAATCGACACGTTCTGCTTTTTTGGTATGTTGTTAGGGATGGTACCAGTAGTGTAGGACCAAGTTTGCAGCTTCGAAAGACTTGTGCAAAATGCGTGGTGCTCGATTAACCGCGAAATTTTCGGACTTTTTTCGGTTTTTGGCTTATAACTCAAAAAATGTGCGTCGAATCGAAAAAGTCACTATATACATAATTAAAGTAGACAAGATTTGCTACAATTTGAGCGCAACAGCAACGTCGTAGGTCCAATAGGTCCCGAGATACAGCTCCTCAAACATAGGCCATTTCCCCAAAAAGTTAGAAATCGTGGTTTTAGCCGTCTTCGGTACGAAATACCGGCTAAAATATCCATCCCACGAGGAAAGTCATGAGGAATGAAGTTGTAGAGCAATTATTCAGCTTTAATTTAAGCACAACCGGAATCATGCAGGACCAATAGTTCTCGTGTTATCAGGAAAAATCGAAATATCAAGAAAATCGGATTTCTCAAGAAATGTAGCTCCCAATGTTAAATGTAATTAAAAATGGTCATATCGATTGTCCCTTGTAGCTCCCAATGTTAAATGTAATTAAAAATGGTCATATCGATTGTCCCTATTCTGTGAAGAAGGAATGAGAAAAGGGACAAAGTCATCTTTGTACTCCGCTTTTACACCCCTCCCAGAAAATGTCGCTGTTGGTGAACGTACCTTTGTTGTCGTGGATGAAGGGTATTTACTCCACAAGGTGATATGGCGACGCAACGTCTCAGTGACGGAAATCGAAGCTGCTTACATCACGTACACGATCAACCACTGTAAAACAAACGTCTCAGTCGTGTTCGATGGCTACCCAGAAGAGGGGGCTGGTCGGAGCACAAAAACAGCAGAGAGGCAACGTCGTTATGCAGCTTCAGCGAGTAGCGACATACTTTTTGACGAATCGACGCTGATCAAAGTGCCCCAAGACAAGTTCTTGTCCAACCCAAGAAACAAACAGCGTTTGATCATTTTCATCTGCAACGGACTGGAGAGCCAGGGGATAGAAAGCAAGCAAGCCCCAGAGGACGCCGACTGCCTCATTGTGAATTCGGCTTTAGAGAAGAGTGATATGTACGAGCACGCCATAATTGTTGGAGAAGACGTCGACCTATTGGTGCTCCTAAATGGATTGGGCTCCACCAGGCAAAATGTTTTCTTTGAGAAGAGTGTCAGGGGTGGATCAGAGTGTAAGCAGTTTTTCCTCAACTTCATTCATTCGAGGAAACCTCTCATTCCCCTGTGGAATGGAGTTGTTCTATCACGCCTTCGCGGGTTGTGATACCACCTCTTCACTCTTCTGGCAAGGGAAAATGAAGATGGTGGGAATACTAACGAAACGTCCGGACTTCCTTAGTGCTGCTGCAACCTTCCTCAGTTACTCATGAGGAGGTAGCCTCTGCTGGCAACAAATGTCTCGTGGCGCTGTATGGTGGGGGAGAAGACGACTCCCTCCACACCCTGCGCTACGGCATGTTTGTGAGTTCGCCTGCCACTGCCAAGGTTCAGTTCGCTCGTCTGCCCCCAACCGAAGAGGCTGCAGCCCAACACGCGTACCGCACCTACCACCAAGTGCAGAAATGGTTGGGGTTGGAGAAAGAGCCCACCAACTGGGCCCATCCACAAAAGAAGCAGCTCCGATGACCTTGCTGAAGATTTTGTCGTGCAGGTGTCAGAAAGGATGCGGTGGAGGGGGCTGCTCTTGCCAGAAAGCAGGACTGAAATGCTCGGCTATGTGCAAGTTCTGCCTGGGGAAGACCTGCCTGAATAGCCCGATTTCGGCCGGAGCCTACGAGTCGGAAGATGAGGATGACGAGTACGACCCTGTGCCTCTATCGTCTGCACTAGTGGAGTCTCCAGATCCTGAAGAACAACGAGAGGACGAACGTGGGCCTTCCAAAAAAACCCCGTCAGTCCAGCAGTACGTAAAGGTAGGCACCTACCTATAGGCTTATAAGCCAGATGATACGTAACTACCCCATATAGTAAATTGTTATATTACTAATTTACATGAATTTCTGTTGCAGGAGTCAGATGACGTCCCGCCACCACCTCACTCGGCACAACCGGCGGACGAATACCCAGATAAATGCAACATTTTTGTTTAATATTTGATTGATTTTCATGTGAATAAATCTTATTATAAATCACAGTTACGTCTTTTCATAATTATCCCAGCAATTCATCATGTTTTACAAGTATATGGCCATTTTTAATTACATTTAACATTGGGAGCTACACTTCTTGAGAAATCCGATTTTCTTGATTTTTCGATTTTTCCTGATAACACGAGAACTATTGGTCCTTCATGGTTCCGGTTGTGCTTAAATTAAAGCTGAATAATTGCTCTACAACTTCATTCCTCATGACATTCCTCGTGGGATGGATATTTTAGCCGGTATTTCGTACGGAAGACGGCTAAAACCACGATTTCTAACTTTTTGGGAAAAATGGCATATGTTTGAGGAGCTGTATCTCGGGACCTATTGGACCTACGAAGTTGCTGTTGCGCTCAAATTGTAGCAAATCTTGTCTACTTTAATTAAGTATATAGTGACTTTTTCGATTGGACGCACATTTTTTGAGTTATAAGCCAAAAACCGAAAAAAGTAAGAAAATTTCGCGGTTAATCGAGCACCACGCATTTTGCACAAGTCTTTCGAAGCTGCAAACTTGGTCCTACACTACTGGTACCATCCCTAACAACATAGCAAAAAAGCAGAACGTGTCGATTTTTTTCCACCTACGATGTCTCTAATGACTGGCCTATAACCGAGACAATCAATTGGAATGCCTTTTAATAAACCCACCCAGCCGCAAGTTGTAGTCGGACAGGTCACGATTCCCCATAAATCAATTTTACTATCAAAAGTTCCAAGTTATTTAATTATTAGAGTAAAACATTTCCCTACTACAGTCAACGCCAAATAACAACATCGGTTTGAGAAATTTGTTACGGAAGAAGGCGATTTCTTCCTGAGCGGATTTGGTATGCGCGTTTACATGTGCGAAGCGAAAGATGGAGATTCATCGGTTAAACGGTTTCAATTAAAACGCGCTACACTCCGTAAAAAGATGAAAGTTGCGGAAGGCAGTGAATATCACATTCCACCAGAGTTTCGGTCAACCGAATCACTCATTTGCATTGGTGGTCAGGTGGTGGATGTGGAGATTGTGATACAAATTTTGTGAGCGGTCGAGGGAGATATGGAGGCTCAGGACGGATTAACGTGAACCACAGTTCCTGAACCGAGTGTTGCGCGGAAACCGACCAGTTGTGTATTATTAGGGGATAAGTGCGTGGATGAGGTAAACTAAGCGTAACTCGTCGGTGTTTCAACTCACAAGACGACCTCAAAAGTGGCCAATTACGAGTTTGAGGGGCCCCACCAGAGCATTCAAGTTAACATTTCCTTAACCCCACAGCCCGATTCGTTCTCTTATCGGTTGAGTTCTTGCTCAAAATCCGACAGCACGCGCTGATGCTGAAACAAAAACGACGCCAATTTTACGCAAGGGTTTATTAGTAATTTTTTTAAACGGTTCAGAAATAAAATTCCTAGTCAATAACAATCATTCGAAAAAAAGGATCCCTCATATAATATGAATCCCTCATCCATATAATAAATATTTATATTATAAATATGGATTGTACGTTCAAAAATCACTACGAAACGACACCTAATTCGACTTCCTTCAAAACCAAAAAGATCCCCACTGTATAGTCGGATGCGTCTGAGATACCCTTAAACGGATTCTAGGACAAAATTTATTTCGAAAACGACACCTACGGCCAAAGCCCTTCAAAAACACCATTTGTAGCCCCATAAAAGTCATACAAAGCGCCAAGAGGTGATCGGAAGGGTCATTCTAGGTTACCCAAAAATTAATTCTACGCCCAACAACCCTTCGAAAACGACTTCTTGATCCAAATCCTTCAAAAACACCATTTGTAGCCTCTACGTAGTCCCCATAGAGCCAAACGAGGTGACCAGTAGCGGTCCGTCCTTTAGGCCACTGTGGGAAGTGCCCCGGCTAATTTCGGGGCAGAAGGCAGAACCCCCATTTTATTTTGCGCGAGTAAACTTGCAATCCGCATCGATTAGATTGAAAGGAAGTGATCATACTATCCCGCAACGCTCGCGCTGCGAAATTCAGTGACTGCGCTATCAGCTTCTGAGGAAAGTCCCTCAATTATTATGGCTGTTTCAAAACCAGGGTTACAGGCAGGGTTACAGGCAGGGCCTTCCTTTTCGCTTATGGAGCATCCGTCGGACGGATTTTATTTGATCAAGCGACTAAGTAGCTCCTTAAAACTACACGGTGTGATCGGACTGATCTGGGATCCCAAAATTCAATTCTAGGCCCGAAAAGCCTTTAAATACTACACCTCACTCGACCTCCTGGCCCTAACCCAACAAAAACACCATTAAATGGTGTCAAATTTTGAATCCTATCCATTGCCTCATACACCCCCACGGAGGAGGCGTTTTGAACCCTGGTCCTAACAAAACCTCATCTAAAGACCTTCAGTAGCCCCATAGAGTTTTTAAGTTTCCCATGTCTTCCATTTCAACACCCCTCCCACCGACACAGACTGCTCCATAGACTGCGGAGCTGCGTGACTCGAAGGCAATTTTTAGAAGGGCGAAACAATAACAGATCATTGATAAAAAGGTTTCTACTGCAGTGTATACTTCTAGTATATCGCGAATAGCTAAAAACTCCAATCGTCTCACAGGGAGCCAACACAAATCAATCCTGCGGTTGGCGGCAAGTTGGTAACGTCGGGGGACCACGAAAGTGAGGCAAATCTGATCTGTTACGGGTTTCTGGGACAAACAGAGGGGGAGCATTATGTCACCTTGATGGGGAGTCTGGCCACAATGATCTATCAGTACACCTGACCCCAATTCGGTACTAACATCCACAGCATCTCAACGGCATCAGCCCATAGAGTTCGGCATCGTTCATTGACGGCGACGGCGGAAGTGTCCCACCCTGTCGGCCCGCACTCGCATAATGGGCTGTACCTTCTCATCATTACCATCTCCGGGCTCCCCCTATTTATATTATAACGACCCTCGACGGATCTCAAAGAGCTCCAGTTAGACACTTTTCAACTGACACGCCTCATTGCATTGTTCGTATGTGAAACTACAGCTCTTGTTTATCTGTCCAACCCAAACCAAGCCCCACCAATAAAAGTTGGGAGCCGACAAATCGAGTTAAAACAGCACCTGGAACGTAACATTTGAGAACACTGCACCAACAAGGATTAACATTACAGTTTAAGTAGGGTGAAACCAGCATTAAATTATGATTCAGTGTAGAAATCCTACACATGAAGACTTAAACAGTCCACGTTCAAATTGGAAGTCGATTTGTTCAGGCTCTCTTGGTTGCCAATCTGATCCGATGCAGCCTACTGAGGGTCAACAACTAGTTATCTAGTGGGAGGCCGTCAAGGGTAACCCCAAAGCAACAGGAAGATGAAGCAGACATCTAGATGGTAGGTATTATAACGCCTGGCGTATAATTCAAACGGGGCTTACAATTTACCGGGTGTAATCGCATCGGTAACGGACTTAATGGCCCCAAACGAACCAGACGCCGCTCAAGTCTGCGTGGACGGTCTGAGGACCAGAAGGTAAGACGGTGAGGTCAACAACTGCCACACGTGGGAGGGCGGACAACACGTGGGTTCGAACCCCGACTGAATCCTCGACGAGAGAAGTGACTCATGTGGACGATGAAGAATCATCCGGACGTCAACGTCTGGAAAACGGCCGAGCTGTACATGCAAACTTGACAGTCATACCTGACACGTAACCAGTATAGAACAACAACAGGGACCTCTTCACTTGTGTGCAGCGGAGGGTAAAACCCTCGTCTTGAATTAGTCAGCTTTCAATCAATCTTCTGTCACGTCGGTTTGTGTAAAACAGGGCGTTTCGGGCAGCCCCTACATCAACTGCATCACCCAAATTGGCAAGCACCGACTCAAATGCCACTTGAAACACAGAAACTCCCAGAAGTGTTGTGGACTACGCTGTTATTTGGTCGTAGACAATAACTTCACCTCTTGAACCCAAGACTGTCTGGAACAGAAAGAAGACGATCTAATCAAAATCCTTCAACAACATCATCTGTTTTGCCCCTCTTTGCGTACCACACCTGCCCCTCTTTGCGTGACAAGTCCACAACTGGAAAACAAAACCTCACTGAAATCTGGTGATCTGGTACCACCAAAAAAAAAAAAAAAAAAACTGCATTTACACTAGGGTTTATTATTCTTTAAATAGGTTACTGTTGCGAAACATTAATTCTGTGTGAATGAAAAAATTTCTTATCATGATGTTGTGAGGGGAAAAACCGTAGGCTTTTTATGGTGTTAATTGCATTTAATAAAAATGCAATTAATCGTCTCGAGGCTCTCGAGGTCCGTTACGGCTCTTCAGGAGTTTTACAGTAACCTTTAAGTCCATTTGGTGTGTTGGCCTTCCTCTAGAGCGCCTCGCAAGTTTGGATTTGGGGACTATTGGGCATTGTCAGCAGGGTGGTCGTCTTGGTTATTTAGTTGCATTAGGATTTTGTGTTAGGCGGGCTCTAATTTCGGGGATTTAGTTGGGTGTTTCCGGGAATCATGGTGAAATTAGCACGTTGTTTGCTGACTTGCTTAGCACTTAGATAAACTAGGGAGTTATAACTCGATCCCGTTGCCGAAACCCTTTAAAAAACCCCTCCCGTAGCCCTTTTATTGAAGCGTGGGGCTGAAAACCTTGCGGGCACAACCAGATGGTGAAATGAGTATTTTGTCAACACCTATTTAATCGCGACGGAGGTTGACGACTCCAATCGGCCTCAAAATTTGACATTATCCGTTTCAAGAGGTCTAGATTCCGAAACCGAAATGTCCGTCCGCCGTACTGAGCTTCTTAGATTGTATCTAAGGCCATTTCTGGCCCATAACAATCTTTCGCGTAACTTCTTGCTCGCTTTCTTCCCCTAGGGGAAGTGCACTTATGTTTCTTCAAAATTAAATTTTGAAGAAACATAAGAAATCAAATTTTGATGTCTTCTTGTTCTTGATCTTCAGCACTGCCCTAGGGGGAGTACAGCGGGAGGAGTACAGCGGGTCCTCCTGCCCTCTCAGGCGTTAGCCACACCATTCTGGTGCGCCCGGGAAGGAGAGGCTCAGGACCGACGTGAGCCAGGAGTCTGCGCATGCGTCAGGCGTAGCTGCTTCAAGAGTTTCGATACCTGTTCATTACAATATTTACTCTGTGTATCTGATCCTTTCCTTCCCACTAATCATATCTGCAGAACGGGTGGATTTTTTGCCTTGGAGGAGGGCATTATTAAATGTTACAGCACTCCCCTCTCTAAACTTGGTGTTTTTCTATTGAAATCTCAAGAATTTTATGTAGAAGTCAAGTTATTAGAAGTACAATCAACTTATACCTACCTTTTTCAAAAAGTGTGGTTTTGAGTCCTGAAGAAGAAAATATAAATTTTCGAAAACTCGGCGAAAGAGTGGAAATTTTCTTATGACCCTAAAACATTCTGTATAGGTAATAATATTATTTTCTGTAATAAGAAAATCGGTACTTAACCTACTAGAGTGTTAAAATATTGTTTCCATGGGAGCTTATACAGCTTTCAATTTGTAAGCAGCAGTTAATAATTAACTAAATATGAGTTTCAACGAATTATTCGTTGAAACTCATATTTTGTCGAGAACCCCGATGAAACCAACCCCCTATGGTAACTTTTCTCGCAGAATCCAAATTTGCAACCGGATTCACGTGCGGACCTCTTGGCTTTAAGGAACACTACCTATAAGAACTGCGTAAAGACAGAAAACGCGGCCAAGTTTACACCAGGGTTCATTATTCTTGGATATACAGTAATTGAGTAATTGCGCAAAAATTTATTCTGTCATTATTACCTACCTATTTAAAAAATTTGAAAGAAAAGAAAATCTGTACAATGTTTGGATAGATGTGGAATTTTGAAAAATGGATTATGCGTCCAAAATTACTCGTAAACCGACACCTTATCAGACCTCCTGGGATCCTTCAAAAATCCCAATTATAGTCACGAATGCCCCATGGTGAAATCGTATCGTTCTGTGACCCCCAAAAATGGATTCTACGTCCAAAAATACTTCGAAAACTTCACCTAACTCGACCCCATAGCCGAAAACCTTCAAAAGCCCTTCCCGTTGCCCCTTAGTGCCCCACGGATTCAGTGGATCGGGCTGAAAACCATGCAGTCACAACTAGATAGTAAAAAATTTTCACATGTTTAATAATTTCTACTGCCCAAAACGGCTCGCACGTGGATGGACATTACGTTTATGGAATCTTGATACGTATAATATTAAATTTTGAGGGCGGTCAGAATTTTCCACCTCCATCGCGATTACATAGGAGTATTAATACACCTACGTAATCGCGACGGAGATCGAAAATTCGGGAATAACTATTCCAAGAATAATAAACTAAAAGTAGGCGTATCCCAAAAAATGGACGTAACCTTGACAAACGGTGGTCATTTGAATTCAGCACACCAAAATATCCCTGAAACTGTGGTTTTTAGCTAATCACCTCGAAACTCACTTGTGTAAACCTGTGTAGTAATGCTTAAAACTATGAGGCAGAGAACTGGGCTGCGAAGAAGTTGAACTTTACGATGGGGTTAAGGTTTCTTCGTTTGAATCTGGAAAAAATAAGTCACGGACATCACAATTAACAGGAAACGGAAAATCCGAAAATACAAAAAAAAAAAAAAAAATAAATAAAATAAAGTCAATAAAACCTGGAATTCCGCCCCTTTGACATTCACCGATTCAATTATATAATGCTAGGTGTGATTTCAACGTCGATGTAGAACATTTTTCAAAAACATCGATTAGGACAATAGACCTATTTTGATTTTGTTTTAATATGCGTGTTTTTGCTGTTTTCATTCAGTTTTCATAGTTTTGTTCAGAAGTAGATTTCATTAATTTTATTTGAATTTGATGGTTTGGTTTGCTGAGGGCAAATTGACGTTTTGAGATTTACCTACGCAAGTTTCTATAACTATAGTAGACATTTACCTTGTTTAAATGTGATAAGTAGTCCTACATAGTACAAAGGGAACTGATAAAAATACTTTTCTACGGTTGGTAAAAATTACTATTCAATTTTATAACAGTTATTCCTTTTGCTCATAATAAATCGGCCGAGAGTTACCTACTGGTACCAACATTGGTCAATATATTTTGCGAAATGAAAAAAGGGAAAAAAAACAAAACAAAAAAAAACGGTACCTACGATTTTACCTACGTGGGCATCTATGGAGCTTTCATGAAGCTACAAAATTTGATGGGGGCTTTTGAAAGATGCCAGGAAGTCGAATGAGGTGAATGTTTTCCGAGTAATTTTGGACGCACAATCAGTTTTTTCGGGGTCCCACATCCGTCCGCAAACTTTACTGAAAAGTGAAAATAACTTTTGTAAATAATCTGATTAAATTTTTTTCATTTGACATAGGTACCTAGAATTAATTTTTGGATAATTTACATTAAAGAATAATAAACCCTTGTGTACAATTTGGAGCGTTTTAAAGATAAAAAGTGAAAAAAAAAAAAAAATTTCACACCGCTGTGATAATCCCAGAATAACCAGAAATTTCTGGGGTATTTACACTGATGACTGCAGCCAGTTTATGAACACATGGTGGACACAACCGGCTAACAATCAATGGATGACAAGAATCGGTATAATCGATTGGGTTAGCCAGGCCGATCCCCAGACTCATCAGCAGAATGACAAACCAAGCCAGCCATACGGTCGCCAGATAATCACATCTGTTTCAGACGTCGCCCACCGACTATCAACAAGTTGGAAACTCGACCGATTCCTTATAACATGAGCTGTCACGCGTCCGCCTTTGCTGAATTTATAATCAACCTCGGAGGCAAATTTATTCTGCACTACTGCCCTATCAATTTCACTTTCGCGTTATTCGGTTTGACGCCTCTAATTGGCGCTGTGGGCGGAAAAAGGAAATGTAACTATTTTATACCTGGGAGCAACATTGAAAACTACTCACCTTGAAAATAACCTCTCTGTCTGACTGTTTCTGTGTTTTAAATTAATTATAGTCAACATTGGAAACATGAAAATCGCTACACTCACAAAATCAGGGCACCCTACGTAACTTGCTGGTACCTATGTCATATTTTGGTGCATTCCAACAGTGGATTACCAAACTAGTTTCACTCCATTGCCTCCCACACTGGAGAAATATGCGATAAAAAAAAAGTTATAAAAAATAACCGGCTCGAAGGTTGCGAAAAGATTAGCGGATCGAAAGAATGTTAATGAAGTTCATATGAACGTAACAAGAGCCTCAACGTGGGATGTGTGAAGTTGAAGCACCTGACTGTGAAATACCTGCAGGTTGTATAATTTTACTGATCCATAGTGGGATTTTTGACGAAATAACCGCCTGCGCCGGTTCGAAAGGCCTTTCAAGATCTCATTCATCTTTCAACCTCCCACACGGAATCGAGAATGGCCTCTCTTTGAGCTGTTGGCATTGAAGCATAAAAGTACCTACTCTGTAAACTTACCGTTTCAATGACAAACCGCTGAATCAGCGGCGCTGATACAATCATTATGACGAAGAAGAACGTGGGAGGCCACTTTTTGAATATAAAGGCATTTACAGGATGTTATGTTAGTTAATTTGCACAGCCTGCAAATTGTGTTGCTTGATTGCTTATTCTGCTTCCTCGTCGACGTAGTCGAACAGGTCTGGGACCCCTGTAAGTCGATTCTACGTCCGAAATAACACTTCGGACGGCTCCCTGGCCAAAGCCCTTCAAAGCTCCAATCTGCAGACCTAGAGAAGCCAAACGGTGCATCTAACAGGTCTGGGACTTCTATACATCGATGATACGTCCAAAATTACCTTTAAATTGACACTTGTAATGTACTATACTGGTTTTGGTTTTCAACACTGCTGGATTGACTCTCGACAAATAAAAGTGCCTGTTTACAGCTGATCAACTTTCTTTTTTGTTATGAGGTCTCCTCGAAGGGAGTAGAATAATTGCTGCTATTGAGAAGCTAGCACGCCCAAGAGATGCTTCAGAAGTGCATAGTTTTCTCGGTATACTGTGGTATACTGTGCACGGTTTGTGCCCATTGTCTCCTCTATTTCTGCACCACTAAGGGCGCTTATAAAAACTGAGGCAAGCTTGTGATGGGGGAAAACTGATCAAATGACCTTCGATAACTGCGAGCAATCCTCAAATAAAACCTCCCAATAAATCTTTTGATCCCAACCAAGCCACAGAATTTATCGTTGATGCAGCTCGTGAAGGAATTGGAACATCATGTGGCTCGTCTAGTGTGATTGCATAATATGCATTGTAATTGCAATATTATGGGAGCCAGTCACTGACACATGAAAAATCGGTAGGGAGGTGCTTGTCAGTTTGATGGGCCATCGATCAATTCCGCTTGTACTCACCAGTTGAGCGGCCACTCCAGGGGAGTTTATAAACTCCCCTAGCAGTAGTCAGTATACTGACTACTGCTGGGAGTTTTGAATTTGCTTAAGGAAACTAGCCCCCAATTGGTGCTACTGTGGCTCGAAATTCAAGGGTATCGTCCTGGCTGCACTAATCCTTCAGACTATCTCTCTCGGCACCCAGTTGGTCCTCCATCCAGGACCAGCTGTGTCCTGGTGTTCTAAATGAAACGAAGACAGGAGCGCTGAGTCTACAATGAATTTCACGTAGGCATATAATCTCCTAGGAGATTATATGCCTACGTGAAATTCATTGTAGACTCAGCGCTCCTGTCTTCGTTTCATTTAGAACACTCGCAAAGGGATGATTTGCTCCAACTTTAGAGGTACTATGGGTCTACGGGAGGAATGCCGCCAGAGGACAGTTGCGTACTTCGGAAACTGCTTTAGAGACCTGAGGACAGAGATCAGAAGTGTCTTCAGCCCCTCATCCGCCTATTGCCAGAGATCAGCTTGACGAAAGTAGGTGTCCTGTTGCTGGGAAATCGCCTCATCATCCCTACAACACATCCTCATAACAGTGGAGCTATGGTACATCTCAACATTTCAATGGACTTTCTTGCCAAAGCCTTTGAAAACCCCACCTGTAGCTTCCAAGAGAAGCCACACAGAGCTCCATCTATACTGCGAGAGAAAACGTTAATTTCTGAGGACGTGAAAAAGTAAAAACAAGCCGCTCCACTCGGAAGCTGAAGAAAATACGTGATTAGCATTATCATGATGAGTTTTTTATATCAATGACGATCAGGAATCTATTCCGAACGTTATTTTACCGCCGCGGCGAAGAAGATTGCGCCTTCCACGTTAGAGCCCGAAAAACACTCTGCGAAGATAAACCTGATGGATAACCTCGTTTAACAAGCCGTTTTGCCCCGAAACAGGATGCTATTGTTAGGCCCAAGGCTGCTGCCGGCCATCTCCATTGTCTATGGAAATCAATTTGATGTAACGTCATTTTTCCCCGGCCAAATAGGACGTGGAAGAAGAGGGGTGAGCTCAACGATGTCCAAAATCAGGGTCATCTTGATTGAATGATGGGCGCGTTCAAGTTGATTGTGAAACTTCTCACGTCCAAAACACGCCCCCAAGTTGACTTCCTGGAATAGGAAAAGTTGAAGGCTGATTACTTTTTAACTTTGGTTAATCTCCCCAATGTACTAATCTAACGAAATATATTATTTATTGAAAGACCTTTTGAATGCTTTGGATTACTCTCGCAATAGGTTTTGGTTTACTCTCTTTCTGATTCCGCTTTAGTAGATATTCCCTATTTGACCAAACAGCAGCTACATTCGATTATCATTAAAATTTACACATTTATAATAATAATAATTATTATACCTATTATAATTATTGCCTATAATAATTATTATTATTATAGGTAGGTATTATGGCGCTCTTTCAAGCCTGTCATGCCTTGGAAGAGTCCTATCAAACATTTAATTTTACTTCCACAGGTCGAAAACATTTGGAAATAATAAGCCTTTGAACTCTCTCGGCGAGGAGAGTACGACAAAAATCAGAAAAGGCCAAAAATTCGCTCCATTTGGAGTATCCGAGCGCTCAAAGTTTCCGATAACCGGTCGGCCTTGCGACTCGAAGTTTCCCAATTTGTTTGTGTCCGTCACTTGATTACTCTCTCCGTGTCGGTCAGTCAATTTGGGGAAAATTCCAGTCGAATAGCACAGTTTCTAGGGGAAGGTCCCGTAGCGCTGGCCAGTTTTTGAAAAATTGACTTTTCAATAGGTAACAGAATGAAGAGTCATAATTTTCAAATTTCTCAACACTTTCTCAAAAAGTATATTTGGCTACCAAACTGCAAAAAAAAGTCAAAATACGAATTACTCTTCTCTCAGGAGCTATTTAGAAAAAAAAGTGAAAATTCGGCCAGAGGTACAACCGTAGCTCCTCTGGCCAGACTTGTTTGTACCTACTTCCGGGAGTGTAAACGAGGAAACTCATTGTTGGTCGGTTGTCATAATCCAAAAGTGTGGAATCGCTTTGTGGATCAATTAAATCAGGTTGCCAGGTTTAGGTGGCCAGAGGTATTATACCTCTGTGCGATGTATATAATATACATCGCACATTTGAAAAAAAAAAAAAAAAAAAAGGGGGGTTCTGTGGTTATTCTTAGAAAAAAAAACCTCCGTTACTTACACCAATAGTTGATGGAGTTCCTTACTACCAAGTTTTTCATAGAAACAACTACCTATACTGATCGCTTACCGTATCGAAGCTTCCTAGGAAATGTGGAGCATCCTTGTAACAGTGCACCACCAAAACTTGGAGCAGACTTGTCAGGGAGACGGAGATCCTGGGAGAGATAGCAAAATGGTTAGTGTGCTACTTTACAATGCCTGGGATTATGAATTCATGGCGGACACAATTGTTTTGTGAAACGGCTAGGGGTATTAATAGCAATCAGCCGGTGGTACAAACGGCCAAAGGTACGGGACCTTCCCCTACTTACATTCTTTGTAGTACAAAATTTGTTGCTATAGAAACACATGGGGAGTGTGGCTCGCCAGGCCGCAACAACGCCCCTCGGTAACAACGCTATTGATATATGTGTGTGAGAGGGTGAGAGGGTGTGTGTGTGTGTGTGTGTGTGTGAGCACAAGGAAGGATAACGCGAATGAATGCTTCGTTTGGCTCTCCAACGGCTCGGTCCTTCACGTGAACACTCGGGCGAAGTCTATTTGCGCTGACTTACCAACTTCATTTGTTTGTTTAGTTCCATTGAGTTTCTGCGCAGTTTCGGTTTTCCTGTTTTAGCGCGCCAACAAAGCCGGCTCTAATTACAACGTTAGGAAGGTAAACTTCAATTAATCTTCCCAACTCGACTTTTTTCTTACAGAATTGCGTATACAGTAGACTTTTATTGAGTATCTGGTGGAGCTGAAGGACCGGGATATTGTCGGTGGAGTCTATAAGTGGCCAGGAGATTGGTAACTGTCCAAGTTGGATTCCAGCTCAACTCACACGATGCCACTTTTGTCGCCTGGAGTTCAGATTCCTCACCTGATATGGCATGTTTAATTATACATCCTCCCAGTGGTCCGCCATCACGAAGAGGTCATTTCAGGCGGATTATTTTGGTCAAACCAACAATAGCAAGCTTCGAAATATCCCTGTACCAATAACACATTTTCTCTTCCGGTTGTTACACTTGATACATGAACACGGTTGTTATTATTCAGATTAAGACTTGATCGGATAATTATCCTGGTAGCATCAATATTTAGCCAGAACGGCCCTCCAGGCATCACACCAGTTCTACAGCTCTCTCCGTCCCATATAAGGAGGATCTTAAATTTGAGCCTTTCACAATAAAAACGGAACTAAAATAAGACAACGGGCTAACATTATTTCGTCAACATTATCTTGTCCCGTGAAAACTCCTAAGCCAAGTTTGCGTGGAATTCGCTGCCGGTTGCGGTTGACATTCTGACAACCGATCGAAAATGCTCAGCATATTCCACCGCACGCGAGGTTATTTTGAACAACCAAAAGGTCGGCCACTGTTTGACATGAAATGCCTCAAATTCTGAAAAGTCGGACCAATCTGGGACATCGATTTGACACACATTGAACTCATGTCGCAACGTGGCTCTTAGACATTTAAAAACCCGTAAACCGAGTATTTTGTCAAATTTTCAGATTTAATAAAAATAACAAAAAACTTCCTACTGCCCAAAACGGCTCGGACGGACATTTCATTTTTGGAATCTACGCATCTTGAAACGTAGGTACCTATAATTACAAATTTGGAGGTCGATCAAAATTTTCGACCTCCGACAGTAATACTCCAAGAATAATAAACCAAAGGGGAAGGAATATTATTACATTATGGTATGAAGTTACTAAAAATATTAATTAATATTAGACACTACCTTGTATCGCCGGAAGACTTACAAATAAACCTTTTCATTTCAATATTACATATTAATAACTAATACATAGCAGAAGCCATGCTATTCTCCTCAACTCTAAATTCAACTATGGTGGTACTTATTATAACAATAGAGCGCAAATCCCCGGCTTTGCCCGAGTATGATTTTAAAACCTTTCCCATGTCATGTTGAGTACGTGTACCAAATTTCACGTTATTTGGTTGTCTGGATCTTGAGTTGTAAGTGAACAGACAGACAACAAATGCGTCTTATATATATAGAGATTATGCACTATAGTGTAACTGTTTCCATTTCTTCAGCTGTTACCTACGTCGCAGTAACAGTTTAAAAATTAAAATAGCACAAAAATAGCAGTAATTTCAGGTATGCATAGCAACTGAACGAAAGAATAGGTCTAACACCTACTAACGCACACGTTAACAGAAAAGGGGCGTTAGTTTTCGATTCTTGATATGCAGGCCCTGCATTGCAGGGTCAAATCAGCAGAACAGGACAGAATTAAACTAGGGAGCTAAAGAGAGGCAAAAGGACAATCTTTCAACGAAATGTAAATTTTACAAAAACCCACAAAAAAATTTTATGATTGTAATACCGACCTGGACGCAGGATGAAAATTAGTTATGGCCCTGCGGTGGGTCGATGGTCACATCAGTGGCAGCTCATCTTCAACTACTCGTAGTATCGATGGTGGTGGTCGTAGAGTGAGAGCGATGACCCTGGTCAAGTTGAAGTCGGTAATATGATTCAATGTGAGGTACCTGTAATGAGAAAATAATGATACTGGGAGACCTTGTGAAGGCTGGACCTCAAATCAGGGAGATATCTGGTGATACGAGATAAGAATAGGTTAGCGGTAAAGTAGGAAACCTGTATAGACGGGGAAGAATGGATTGTGTGATTGTTGGTTCCTTATAGAAGTATTTTTCGTGCAACGCAAACTTCATCGTGAGAGCGGCGTGCGTGGGAATTTTCGCACGCAGAGTCAAAGTTGAGACTCACTAAGTCCGCAAAGTATTGGTTTGTCTGGGACAATGCTTTTCGCTACTCAGTAAAGGGGGGTTTGAGTCTACGTCAATGGCTCCAGTAGAGACAGTGTCCTCGTTCAAGGACGTTCACCAGCTTCCCAGAGAGGACGAGGGTGTCCAGGGGGATCCTGGCCTGTAGTAGTAGGGGGGGGGGGGGGGGTGGACACCCAGGGGGGTCCAGCTTTCAGGTCGGGCCGGCTCCCATAACCCAGTTCCCTCTCTTTAAGGATATTCTCGACTAGGTGGAATAGCTTTGATTATAACACCCTGTTTAGGTAGACAACCACGAAAATACTCTCAGGAACCGGCAAACAGAAATGACATACAATTATTCATCTTTCTAATTGAATGGACCGTGTCATGTGGCACAGTGACAACCACAAAAAAGTTCTCTTTCACTCTCTCTCTCTCAAGGAAAAGGCCCCATCTGTAGACCTTTTAAGAAGCCCCAAGGTGCAATCTTACAGGTTTTACATCTCCTTAGATGGGGTTTATGTCCAAAATTAACTCAAAAATCACATATCGGTTTACTGGCCAAAGCCATTCAAAAACCCCTTCAGTTGGGCTACTCCCAAAGGGTTCAAGGAGCATTCTCCCAGGTCTGGGACCCTTTAGATCGATAGAAAGGCAGGCCAAGTTACCCCAGACATATGGCCCAGATACCCTCAAGTCCCATTTATTTGAGGGTAACTGGACCACCCCCACCACTTTCCAAGTAAAACAGAATCAATTGAGTTTAACTAGCTATGTTACTTCAATGAGGTCCCTAGAGCCTCAAAAAATCAAAAACAAATGAAAAATACAATGATTTGGAGGTTTTAACTTGAAATAAGAAGGATGATTCAACGCTGTACTCTCCGTAAAATGGAGGTGCAGGTCACCACCCTGCACAACAGCCTTGCAATTGAGCGTGAAAATGGTAGTTCCAGACGCTTCTCATTCTCCACCAGGGGTAAGACCAACTTTGAAACTTAAAAAAAAAAAAACTTAAAAAAAGACCCATGGCCCAGTTACTCCAACTTACCCGACGGCTTAGTTAGCAGATTTTCTTCATCACTTCGTTCAACAATCATTGTAACCTTCCTCTTCTTGGTTTGTTCCATCAGGTATGACATCGTGACAGGGTTAAATGGAGGAGGAGCCGGACGCCCTGCAAGAACTGGCTGAACGGCTGGGCGAAGGCGGGAAATCGACGGAACTCTGCTGCAAAGGCGGGAGCGACAGCGGAGTGGAAGAGAATTGCGTCCAGGGCAATGCTGAAGGCGCCAGTTGCGATTCAAGTCTCGTCTCGTACTGCAATTCGTCCGAAGAACTCGTTTCCAACAGTCACCAATGTAAGTGGAACAGTCTCTCCGGATAACGTTCTCCCACATACCTACTCGAAGGACCACAAACAATGAACAAGACCATAGGGGCATCAATGTGATCAATCTTTGACTAAGACCCTATGATGCCAGGTTTCCCCTCAAACCACAACCCAATTTATATTCCCGAGTTGAGTCAGCCGGACGTACTGTACACCGTTACTAACTCACCACGTTTTCACACATAAAATAATTGCACCTAAGTGGCAGTGTGTGAACTTCTCAACCTGACAGGAATTGTGGGAAGACGAAGAGCATTAGAAAGCACCGGACCAGTTAACTTGTTTTTCTTTCCAACATTCATCTTCGCTTATTTCTCAGCAGTGTTTTTCTCAGTTGTTGGCCATCAAAGTAGAGCCGACACCAGACTCGGGAAATGATTCCAGTTCTTTTGCGAGTTTTTCTCCGCCCGTTTCATTTGAACTAGAATGAACCTCTCAGACACACGCGACCAATTATCGCTGATTTGACGTTGCTCTTGAAGTATCGAACAAACTTGAAATACATTATCCCTACTGATAAGCAACTAAAAAAAGGAGTCAAGTTGATTTATTTCGACGACGATGATAGTTTACAATGTGGCTTGACAGATGTGGAGGGTGCGCCAGATGGGGACGTGGTGGGATACACGACTTCCAACCATATCGTGAAACGCGATAAAACTCTTCCAAAGTCATTTTCAGAGGCAACGTTGCTTGATGATATCGAGCTGTTCTGAATAGAGTTTTTGTTGCCAGTTAGGATGTCCAATATTCCCTGAATTGAAGCAGTTCAGATGGTTTATGAAAAGTCATCACGGAGGTAAACTAATAATTAGTTTACACGACAAGAATTATTCTTGTTGTGGATGATCACCGCTGATGTCAGTTAACCACATCAGTCGACGGTATCAGTCACTCTGGTGGCCTGTATGGATGTTTCTCAATGAGAGATCCACTGACTAGGTTCCTTACTTGCTTTGCTTGCTGCAAACCCTTGGGATAGGTACATATGTATTCCAAGGGCGTCTGAGCAATGGCATAATGAGTTACCTATTGATCAACTTAAATGCTTGCTTAAAATTAAATTGAACAGGAAACAAATTTGCCCCATAGGACGAATTTTGAGGCAGATCAATATGTTTGACCCCCATCGCGAAATACGGGTTGATTGTTCCAAGAGACTCGATTAATGGGGGTCTCAGACCTGTCCTATGATATCACACCGTGAGACTGATAGGGGTTTCCAAGGGGTTAAAAGTGGGGTTCCTGGAGAATTTTGGCTGAGGGGTCAAGCGAGGGTTTTCAATGGAACTTTCACTTTAGGACTCGGGGACGTTCCGGGCTTGTCTGACCACCCCACATGCAATAAGTATGTAAGTAATTTATAATACCAACTAACCGTCGGATTGCCGAAGAGGTGACGGTGATTCAGCCAATCCAGCTTATGAAAGTCAACTTCGCTCCATCATCAGTCGGTATTTATAAGGATTTTTGCGGTTTAAACAGCAGGAACACTAACGTAGGTAGATTATTCAAGCAAGCTTTACGCGCAGTACTTCATCTGTCACAGGCAAACATTCACGGAGAGCAAAAATTCAAATCCGCCATTAACCCTTTAACCCCTTAATTAATAATTAAGGGTTAAAGGGTTAAACATTGTTTAATAAGCAACGCGGTGTTTAGGGGTGTGAAAAAAACCGATGTTGAAAATCGATTTTTTGAAAATCGAACTGGCATTATAATTTCTTTAACTATTTGAAGAAAAAAAACAAAACGATTGCAATTCAAATACCTACGTAGAGCTGCACAGGCTTCAAGCTGCTAGCCTTAAATTAATCCAGGGTCAAATCCACGGGGAGGGGGGAGGGGGGGCAGTTACTGAATCCGCCCCTGGATGAATCAAATTTTTCTCAATAACCCTAAGGTTAGCGAACCCCAGGTGAAATTTCGTTAGATTTTTGATAAGTTCTAATCAATTCCTCATTTCAAAAACCTCAATTTGAGGGTGCCATAATATGATACATCTATGCCTTATTAATGCCAAGCTCCATTGGGAAAAACAGCAGAAAACTAGGCGTAAACCAACAGAAAAATAAACTGAAAAACAGTGTAAAACCATTCGAAAAAAAAAAAGAAGGCACTTGGGCCCTTATGCATACCTACTTATGGCACCCTACAATAATAAAATTTATTTAATGTTTTCGATTCTTTCACATCCCGTTTCAAGAAAATTATAAATGTATTTGTCCGAAGTTTTTTACTTCATGTTTTCTTCAGTAGGTAGAGAAAATGGTGAATTTAATTAGCTATCTACCTATATTAATCAACTACTTTAAGTCGCTATTATTAGACGGATATTGAAAGGAAAAGGGGCTGGAATGTAAGGAAGAGGGTCACGTTTGTTCAACGCCACCACATAACAACGACAACATCAGGGAGAAATAACCCTCAAGGTCTTTTTTCTTCACAACTTTCCGATGGCTCTTTCGGTGTAGAGAGTTCAAAACATTTATTCAAAAATTAACTTGGAAAAACTGTATAAATAAAAACTACCGTTGAATGAAAACAGCTATCTTCTCAATGTAGGTAGGTACCTATGTTAAATTTCCCACTTTGAATTCCTTCGTTCAATACCTCACTATTATAGGTATAATACCTCACGGTATCTCACTTTTTGGTTGAAGAAGAACTCTTTTTCCCCCCAAGTTTTTCCTAGCGATATTATTTCCCCCGAAAATTATTCTAGAGGCGCCAGTTTTAACGCCGGCACCAGTCTCTTAAACTCTTGCCTAGCTTCCACCTGGGCCCCAGGTCCTGGGGATGTCAAAAAGTATTCGATGTGCCAGAGAACCGATTCAAAATTTCATGAATCAGTCCGATTCTTTTCATTTCGAAGGAAACTTTTTGACAATCAAGACAACCAATAACTTTAGTTAGTTAGGTATTAGAAAGAAACTATATCACTTAATTTGGTACCTTCTTGTATCGTAATTAAATTTTGTCATTAAAAGTTTCTCTCTTGACCCGGGTCAGACCTCCGATTCTCTGCATCATGCAGACTGCATGGCATCCCCCCCCCCCCCTTCATCCCGGGGAGTGGTGCTGCACTAGATATAGAGTCCAGGATTTGAGTACCTATGAGAAACACTCAAGAAACTGCTCCGCCCTCAAAAGGTGTTTTTCGACTTTATTGTTCCATTAGCCTACTCGAGATAACATGACATGTACTTGTAATGTAACATTGTACTGCATATCCTATCCAGTGGGTTTTCTACACTTCGTATGCTCTATTCAGCTACCTATCGATCATATTTGTCGGCAATCAATGTTTACCCGGAGCCATGGCCACGAGAAAAGTGAAGAAAATCCCAAAACACCCACAAACATTGTCTTGGTACTAAGTAGAGCAAGTCTTGCTCTGTGTAGTTCATCTAGACTGTTATAATACGTCGATACGATGGAGGAAAAGAAAGAAGAATAGGAACTCTAGATGATACAACTGATCGATATATTTAACTCTCTTGTATTCTACATTTTTCTATATATTTTTGTCTGTATAAAGTGTACATATTTGTATTTAGTTCTTTTGTTTAGTGTAAGACGATGAAATGATCATAGTCTCGTTGATATCAAACAGGCTTATTTGGCTCCCCAGCAAACGGGTGGCACCCGGTACGGGCCTCCCCTGCCGACCCCCTCAGATCCGCCACTGCTCTTGACTCGTTTCAAAATTCAAAGGAGTGTCGATTCTTAAAAAAATCTATAACACTTTCTTGAAATACTGTATAAATAATTAGAATTCTTGAAAATAATACTTTTATGAGATAGATACGATTTTTTTTTACTCTACGATCACCCATTTCAAAATTCGGAAAAGAAAATCCGATTCTTTCCAAAACGATCGATACAATTTAAATCGATTCTTTTTTGAAGAATCTGACATCCCTACTTACAGCTCCCCAAAACTTCGATGTTTTTGCGATGGTGGCATCGATATTCGAGGTGTTATCCTTATCGGCTATTATCTACCTTGTGTTTTCTCAACAGGCTGATAACAGCGTACTAGTCACTTGACGTTATTCGCACAACAGGCTCATACTCCGCGCATGCGCAATCGCACTGTTTGATCGGTTATGTTTCGATGTTCGATCTTCGTTTCGATGTTCCATCACCTTCGATTATCGTCACGGCCATGTTATGCCAGACAGTGAGGCGGTTTCCTATTTTGAACTGCTCCCATGTGGATACACTGTTAATCACATCTAGCCTCTCTGATCAAGAGGTTTCAAGAGGTCTACAGTCCAAAACCTAAACCCGACTTGATCAGGGGCGCTTTGAAGTAACTTCTGTAAAGACAACTGTTGTCTTTTATTTTCAGCCCAAATTATATTCCGTCCTCAGTTTATTTCCGCGAGGTGTTGTCGGATTTCGGGGCTGTCCAAAGGCGTTAGTGGATAGAAGCGCGAGCAGAGGATCGACTGTGGTGGAGTGGAAGTCAAAAGCAAGGCTTTATTTTATGTTTTGTATTGTATTAAATACAAATACAAAATTTTTGTAACGTTAATTTATTATTTAATGTTTCGTTTATTTATGTTAATAATATAAACATAATATATTATTATGTCGAAATTATATGTTTATTATGTTTATATATTATTATGTTTATTTATGTTGAAATTATATGTTTATATATTATTATGTTTATTTATGTTGAAATTATATGTTTATATATTATTATGTTTATTTATGTTGAAATTATATGTTTATTTATTATTCAATATAAAATATTATTTTTATACCTATTGTGTACCTACTCTTGTTCAAATTAGTAGGAACCTTTGAATTGGTTATTGGTAATAATTTAATACGTACCTACCTACTTTTGGTTTATTATTCTTCGAATAACACACCTATGTAATCGCGACGGAGGTCGACAACTCGGATCGGCCTCAAAATTTGACATTATCCGTGTCAAGAGGTCTAGATTCCTAAACCGAAATGTCCGTCCGCCGTCAGGGCAGTAAGTAGTAATTTTTTTTAAATTCTGAAATTTTGACAAAATATTCGGTTTACCATCTAGTTGTGCCCGCAAGGTTTTCAGCCCGACCGCCCGCACCTGTGGGGCGCTATGAGGCTATGGAAGGTTTTTTTTGTAGGCTGTTAGCTATGGGATCGAGTTAGGTGTGGTTTCGAATTATTTTTGGACGTGGAATCAATTTTTGGGGGTCCCGGAACGATCCGATTTCACTGTGGCGATCTATAGGGCGTTCATGGGGCTAAAAATGGGAATTTTGAAGGATCCCTGGGGGGTAGTAGTTGTTTCGAGTTCAACAAAGAATTTGAAAAAAAAAAAAAAAAAATCAAAAAACCGCCCTCCATTGTTTCAAGAGGCGGGTTTTGGGGGTTAAGGCAACATCGATTGAAACGCGTAGCGAACAATCGATCTTTCTCATAACGCATCGACTACCAATAAAGGACTCCTTTAAAAGGAGTGAGATTGCGCATGCGCGGAGTATGAGCCTGTTGTGCGAAGTAGTACTAGTCCAACCAATTTGTTCTCTGTGAGTCTAACTTGGTCTCCAACCAACTCAACTTCGAAATCATACCAGAAATTAAGTAGGTACATAATAATTATTAGTATTCTCTTATAATATAATTATCATTTATGTAATTATTCATTATAATATGATATTACATCATATTACAATGATAAAAATCGACATTCTTTGACGACCCTTCACGCCCTTAGGGCTGGCCCAATTCGACGCAGAATTTTGTGCTGTTTAATTAGGTTGGAAGCTTCGGATTCGTGTTCAGCACCCCAAAAAATATATTGTGAGGGAAGACAGCTTCCTTAAATCCACTCCACCTGTCACTTCACCCCCTAACCGTAAAATATTCCCCCCCACCTCGGGACGACCAGCGGGAACCCCTACAAACCGTGGTGGTAAAGGAAACTGTCTTCCCTCATAGGAAAACCCCACTCAATCCAGAAAGATTGCCTCCGATGGACCAAATTAACTCAGGCAGGTCGCCGAGTGACCAGTGGCGGCTGGGCGGGGAGTGCAGAGCGGGGAAACTACACAATTAAACAAAGAAACTCCTGAAGATGGTACTATGGATACCGAAAGCTTGGGTCGAGGATGTAAAGCCTAATAGAGAAACTCGTCTCACCAACTTTCTTTTACCCCGCAACCAACCCGATGAAAAAAAGTATGTATCAAGCCACCAACAGCAAAACAACCTTTGCGGGTTGATTAGGTACATGTTGCGTATTCCCCATAAAATGCTGCCTACTCTGGAATCTTCGACGATACTCAGGGTGCTAAGTACTGAGGGCTGCAGTGCTCAATGTAACCCTGTGCCTTGTAAAGATCCTTACTTTGGTCAGTTCCAGGTGATGCAGTAGAGAGTGAAGGAGGAAGCGAGAGCTCATCTGTAGCGAGTCACCAGGCGACTGTCACTTTCAAGCGGGAAGGACGTCCAGGGCGACAGTCGACGCCAATCTCCACCTCGCGACGGGCCCTCCACAAAGAGCGCTCCCTATCACGCACCCCAAACTCGTCGTCTCGCACACCTTCAGTGTCTTCCAGGTAGGATGATGTTGGAGGGTTCAGGACCAGCCTTGTTCAATTGTTGAGAGCGCTAGCATTAATAATCTCGTTCATGATGCTCGTAGAACGCCGTCTTCCGCCCACGGGCTCTCCAGGTCGTTATCAGTGAGAACGCCCGACACTCTGAAAACCGGCCCCCGACTGAACCGGGTGCGATCGCCTGCAGTCACGCCGGACGACGGACGATGGCCCTCAAACATTTCCAGGTCGTCAAAGCCAAAGGAGAAGAAAGTCATGACGTCCTCGTTCGGCCCATCCGATGGTATGTATTATTATGTGGGTAGCATATTATGATGGTCCCTGACCTGGTGGACAACAGTTAGGGCTTTTAAAGGATGAGTTGGTTACGTTGGACAAGTATCGGATTATGAGGGTTCTACTCCTGTCCAATCACTTCCGATCATCAAGAATAACAAAACCCACGTTTAATAATTATTGTTATTTATGATAGAATTATTCTATCATTTTCTGTGATTTCGAAGGGTACCAGGTCCTACATTACGGAGATTTTTGGAAACAAGATTGTTTGGCGGTGTCTCTAAATATTGGCCTCATATCGACATGTCTACAACATCTTTGCTTAGTTCGAGATAAGACACCGTCTGGTGTCTTCTATCTTGCCCGATCAGACATAATATTCTGCGTTGTCCTGCCAGTCACTCGTGTAGTTGAACGATGTACAGGCAAACGATAGGTTTTCCTTTGTAGTGTTACCGATTTCGATGACACCAAGTGAACCCCGAATAGCCTGAACCTTTTTATATCATCAGGGAAAATTACGTTGGAGAAGTGCGCCACCCTTCCGCGGCGTCGGCGGAAATCCGCCGACAATTTGATCTCACCGCCGTCCGAGCCCGCCATCAGCCTCCGGACCCGCGACCCCTCGTTGAACAGGACGGCCTCCCTGCGGCGGAAGAAGCTCCAGGAGTCTCAGATGACGACGTCCATGTCGGCTGCGACGCCCCCCAAGCCGTCGACCCCGTCGTCCAGTACGTTGCCAAAAGGTGAGTATTGTGTTCCATGAACGCCGTCTAACCATCGAACTGCCATTCTACGTTTCAATCAGCCAGTGCGTGGTTGAGGTTCATATCATTGTTTGACGTCTGCAGGTAAACCGAAGACGAGAACGAGAATCTACCACGAGACAGGCGTTCAAACTTCTTTGACAGCCAAAGACTTGGAAGGTGGCGCACTCCCAAAGGAAATTCAATTTCGGGTCTCAACGTCCACTGCATCCGTTCAGGTATGAAACTAAAAAGATCCTCTTCAAAAATTATACAAACAGTTGATTCCTCTCCTGGTTAGCCCCACAAGGTTATTGAAGGGTTTTGGCTAGAGATTCGAATGAGGTGTCGTTTTCGAAGTAATTTTGGGCGTGAAATCAAGGACTCTGTGGGGCCGCACATAGGGTTTTTGGGTGTGACGATTGAGGTGTTGTTTTCAAAGTAATTTGCCAAATTAAATTTGGAATTGTTTCATGGGGGGGGGGGGGGGGTGTCCCAACGTTTCTGACCAGTCTACAAAGATGTTCCATAATTCAAAATGACAACAACCAGGGTGTGTATCGACTGCTCGAATCAAATATTTGGGTGTATCGCTAGTCCCCCGAATAATTAAAAATAATAACCTCGTGAGTAATCTCACTCGGGACGTCTATTATTTATGTCAACATAACCTTTACCCTTCCACCAGTCCCGACACGCCAGTACTCAGAGATAAGAATAGATATCATGCGCTCTTATTATCTTTTTTCTCCTCCCACACAGAAATCAATGAAGGGCCCATTCCGAACTAATCTTATCTGACTCCGTTTGCAGGCTGACAGACGTATGGAAAAAGTGGAAAAACTCGAGACTGAGCTGAAAGACCTGCAGCACAAATTCCGGAAAATCACTTTGGAAAAAGAGAATCTGGAGAAGTTGAAAGATGAACTGAAAACGGAGAGGGAGACGAGGGAAAGTCAAGAGCAAAGGCTGAAACTTCTACTTCCCGCTCCTTGTAAGTAGCGATTTGTTTGTGGGAATTTCAGTTGTATGATCAACCAAATTAATGTTGTATTGTGTTGTCACAGGTGAAGGTGATGTTGTGTGTGCTTTAGAAAAGGAATTCAATTTAGCGAAGGAGGTCTGCAATGACCAGCAGAAGGAAATCAACCAAATCCAGTCATTATGTTGCCATTTGAAAAAAGTGAGTTGAGAAAAATGACTGATAGTAAGGGCTCTTTGAAAAGGTCGGAATTCATCATTTCTATCAACATATTCGGATTCAGCACACTACACAAATCTTTAGTTCGAAAATCCGTATAATTACTTGCAGAACTGTTTTAGAAATGTTAGACGAATTTGAACTGAAAGTTGAGGGCACGTGACGTCACACCTGGCTGAGCGTCGAGTAGTTGGGCACGAAGCCGCCAGAGCGCTGAATAATAAATCTGAACGGAATCAGAGTAAAAACACTCGGCCTGGGTCGATTTTCGAATAACTTTCTCCGATGATAGTCTCGAGGCTCGATTTTTGAATGACCTTCTCTGATGACGCTATTATAATAATCATATTATGAAGCTGATCACATTTTAGAGTGAGCTCATTAAATGAGCTAAATTTTAGGAACTTTCTGATGTCTGTGCAATATATGCTTTGTATTTTACCATAATTATCTTTCTATTTTCTAGGAATTAGATAAAAGTCTGAGAGCACAACGAAAGTTTTTAGAACAGCAGCAAGATGCTGAGGCCGAGTCTTTGGAAATGCAAGAATTTCTTCTCGCCGAAAAATCCACTCTTGCCGACACACTAAAGGAGCTTGAATCTGAGGTTTGTGGGAAATTTAAATCTGAAAATTTTACAGAACATTCGATTCCCCTCCTCGTTGGTCCTGTTGATTTTTCAGCCTGATCGCCCCACCAGGTGGCGCTCTGTGAGGCAATATAGTGGCTACAGGTGGGGTTTTTAGAATTTTCGTTAGGTAGTCGTTTTTGGAGTTATTTTTCCGTAGAATGGGGCCTGTTAGAGACCACTGCAGGGCTGCAAAGGCGTTTAACGGGTGGGGGTTTTGATATATAGCGATTACAGATCCGAACACTTTAGAACTTGCCAAGTTTTTCGTCCCTAGTTCTTTTGTAGTCCCACCCTTTGAACAAAATGTTCGTTTCCAGATGCACGCCGTCAAGAGTTCGCTGGAGAGCAAAGAAAGTGAGTTGGTCAAACAGCAAGAAGAATGTACTCACCTTGTACGAATGTGCGAACAACGGAGGTAAGAAAATTTTACTAACGCGAATCTCGTCAACTTTTGATGAGAGTTGCAACTAAATTTCTGCATTTAAACGCAGGCAAGAGAACCTCTACCTGGAGTCGAGGCTTCGAGCGGTCGAGACTTGCAGTAAAGAGACCATGTTAGTTCATGGCGCTGCCGCGTCAGGCGCTGCAGTCGCGCTTTCCGGTTTGGGCAACCGCCTGGAAATCCTAGTTGAAGCTCTAGTCACAGCGTACGAAATTTCCCAGGCTGATCTTGAGGTAAATGCCAGTCATCTACACTTGCAGCTCCTTGCATTTCTACGTGTACATTTGTATAAAACTGTATAATCATCAATTGCATGAGATATGACTTATTCATGGGCAGAATCATTTCTCACACGTCACGTTCATCGTAGGATTTAGAATGATCTTGCTTTGTGTAAATCACAGCATCATTCATATCACTGCCATATTCATGATCCATTGAAAATTCACTCACCCTTATTTATGTATATATAAGGCACTTGCATGTAAGCCTCGTTCATATTTTTCTTATTGAGGGTAATTTCTTGGTTGATCGGTCTTCTTTCATTAGTCAAATAGGAAGACACATGGAAGCGGACACATCCTACATCTAAACTGTGGTCAAAAGTAGGATTGCCATTTTTTGCAAAATACGGTCCTCAACACACACAAAGATAATAGTACAATAAACTGAATTTTGGACGTTTTATGGGTCCCAGACCTATCCTACCATCAATTAGGGGTCTTCATGGTTTGGTTGTTTCGATAAGAGGCAATCCCTGTTAGGTACCACCATTCCATTTACATTGGGTAGAGGTTATCGAAGCTTCGTAAAAGTCGTCAAAAGCAGCGCTGGAATCGCAGTGGCAGTTTTCCAAAGCAGTGATAACGTATTAGGTACCTCGGTGATGACCAAGGAGCTTAGAAGAAGAAGCTTCTTCTAAGCTCCTTGGTGATGACTGTTGATTCATGATCCTCCTAACAGCTAAATCTAGCTTTTCACATAATTATATTGCTGCAAGGAAAGGTCTGTATTTTCACCGATTCGACTAGTGGAATCCTCATGGAACTCTTAATTTGAAATAAAATGAAATGAAGTGAAAAGGTTTATTTGTAAAAGCTTTCCGGCGATACAAGGAGAACTCTTAATTTACAACGATTCGACTGCGAAGTAAACCATGAATACCCCTAGTGTGAATTTTTACTGATTTTATATTTTCAAATGGCTGCAGTTTGGAAAATGTCTTATCTTTCCGTTTACTCAACCCTTTATGATCTTCTGTTGACATTCACAATTCGACGACCATCGTAGCTCACAAAAACTCAATAGTGACTTCGTACTTTTCCCGTATAAGCACGTTAGATATCCCTCGATTTTCCTATTTTCATTTCGTTCTTTATTGATAAGCCAAGTTTTGATTTGGTTTAGTTTCATTTTGTACTCTGTCGAATATTTTTCCTTTTGTTTCTGATTTCTCTTTTCGTACAATATTTCCCTTGCTGTCCCATAGGTGTATTTTGGGTAAGTTTACGAAATTCCTTATCATCGCACCTTGGTTGTTTCGCCCAAAATTATGCTTGATGTATCGGCAAAGCTTGAAATTATTTCACGTTCGTTTTCTATTGTCGGCAAGAGCGTTTCTATTGTACATCATGAGGGGATTTTCCACTTTATACGTTTTCACTCTCATCTCATCGCTTGGCTTGTCAATTGTATTGTAGATTGTGCTTATCGTTGTTATTTTCGTTCCACTATTGTTTTTCTATTGGCCTTTACGTGGTGGGACAAAGACATTTCATTTTTGAGGCTTGTCCCGTACATATCAACAACTTCGTATTGGAGTGAAAGTATTTGCTTCGCGCATTTGTTTATTAAGAGGGAAAGCTTATTAAATAACAAATTTTGTAAAAAAAAAACAAACAAAAAACGCAACCAACCTACTCTTGGGGCATAAGGGGTATTCATGGTCCACTTTGCTCGTTGAATCGTCGTAAATATAACATGAGAGTTTCTCGAGGCTCCTCCGGTTTTAGTTGTCCAAGTGGCGAAAATCTAAGTACACGTTGCGGCTGTATTAATCAACTGGGGGGCCACCCTGCTGATGGCTAAAGCCAGCCAACCCCCGTCCATATCTCACCTGGCCTCAGACCCAGCAACTCAGCGGCAGCCTCTCCTCCCTTCCAAGGTCCCCAGCAGACCTGATAGACTACGCAGGGGCCAGCCCCTATAAGGTCTATAAGACCACGCGCGATCGCTAAAAATCACTCAAATAAAACTCCCCGTCTAAATTTGCCGATCGTCGGAATTTGTTCTTTCGGGATTTAGTATTAAAATTTGGATCTCCAGGTAGGATGCAAAGGAAACGCCGACTCAATCAGGGGGGGGGGGGGGTAGACAGTAAACAACAAAGATAGGAAAGTTGTGCGGATTTGCGCGCGTCGGAAATTGCGCTCAATATGCTTATCGGACGTAAAGTTGGCCGGGGAATCCTAATTATAAAAAAGTTTAGGGGTTCCCATTTAAAATAAGAAAGTGCGGCGCAAAGGCGCCGGTTTGCGAACTTCTTCGGGGGGGGGGGGGGGGGGAGATATCAACCCCCCTAGTTGTAGGTAAATCGGATCCTCTGCCAGTCAGCCACGGACACTCTCCTGGCTGACTGACTGATTGAGTCTACGTTTCCTCTGTATCCTACCCCATCACTTGGGCGAGCGAAGCGAGGCCCCCGTCCGAAAAAGCGGTTGGCCGAGCGAAGCGAGGCCTTCTGTCTGAGTGCTAGTCATGAAATAAAGAGGTGCATGTACATTGGCTCTCGTCGAAACTTGCCTTTTGACGATTCAACGTTGAAACCAACAGACCATGAAGACCCCTATCAATTCTGTAATTACAAACTTCTACCGGTTCACCAATTTTCCTTGCTTCAATTTTGAAAAATCAACTTCTAGTAGAAACTCGGGAACCTCACTTGACTTCTTGTTGTGTGTATTTTCAACCTTGAAAACTGTTAACGGATTGATTCAACTTTTCTCATTTTGGGTTGCACATTTCTGCGCTTTGGGGTGCATGATGCCTGTGCTTAATTTTCTGATATTGTCTGATTGTTATCATTGCATATGATCACCAGGAAGGGCTGAAGATAAACGGATGTTGGGCGAAGTTAAAAATTTTTATTGAAAATTAGGGCCGCATAATTGAAAGTATTTCCCTTCAATATATCAATTCGAACACAATTACTTCACAAAAACTGCCGTTACTTTGTTCTGGAGAGAAAAAACATCAAAAGTAGTGGAGAGCTAGAACGTCAAAACAAAACGAGGTTAGTTGGGAGGGTTGAGGTTACAAAATGACCGCAACTGCAGCCATCTACGTTTTCGTGGGGCCACACAGTTAAAACAGCTCTGGATCTCTTTGATCCAATCTCATAGCTGTTTTAGACCCAGAGAAAAAAGGAAGATAATTCGTGATTTGATGGTTTTTGGGAGGGGGTGGAGGTGGTTTCTGGCTGTTTACAATCACACCTGGTAGATTCAAATCTAAATCCTCGTTAATGGCTCATCCAAGCGTTTTGATAGTGATTCAAGTTGTCAGTATTGCTAATTGGTTTGTTATCAACTACAACTGCCACCCTGCATCCTTGTCATTATTTGTTTCAGGATGTAGTGTTCCATAACGAAGCGTTTGCTCAGAGCAGTGAAAGTCCCTCTGAAAGCAGCAGCGGCAAAAGTTCGCCCAAACAGCTGAGATCCGGATTCGTTTCGGCCATCATCAACGCTATAAAGGCGGCCACCATGAGATCCACACCAGGTAAAGTTTCAAGAGTATCCAATGACCTGTTTTGTAATATTGTAGCGTTGACTTTGAAGTGTCACATCTAAAATCCCTTCATGTGTCGGCAGATACGTTTTCTGACGGTGAGCTTCTTTCTGCGGAACCTGAACCGTCCGGTTTTCTTAAAGACATCACATGTAACTCTTCACCTGGCGACAAAAGGCACTCTATCGCGTCACTCCCATCCCTATCTGACATATCTCCGTCCAAAAACAGCAACCGAGCGTCGTACGCCGCCAGCGAGCTCGACCTGGAACTTGGCTGTGAGTATACGTCCTTCACCCTGATTGGCACCGCTCGACCTCATTGCATGATCACAACTTATCTTGACAGGTGGGGACCCTCTGGCGTCCGAAGGGGGTTTGACGAACAGCGAGTCCCTCCAGAATCTTTCCGACGCCATCATCCGGCGGCAGAAGGAAGAAGAGGAAAGCGCCAAGGAAATGACCATCAACCGATCCGTCCAAACCGGACTCGTCGACCAGGTCATCGACGTGGACAACATGATCACCAAATTGCTCAAAGTTCTGCATATCATACAATCCAGGGAGAGGAACAGGTACTTGAAGACGATGAATGATTGATAAATTCTACCATATTAAACTTAAAAGGCCTCGGAAGGGCTCTTCATTATGAAGAGGAGCGACCACATCTATGGAGTTTCTTGATTCTGAGTTCTGTAATACGTGGGGAAAGATCTATTAATGGACTACATCAGCAGAGGAGTCGTTTGTTCTCCCTAACCACCTCATTGTTTAGACCAGATCCCTGCACTGTCGGCAAACAACCACTTCGTTTTCCAGAAAACATTAAACATAAATCGGTTTTGATAAATACAATTGAGACCTGAGTATCGATTCAGGAAATCGATTTTTCACACCTAAAAAGTCGATAAATCGTTCTCCAGCCCTCCTAGCGACTCCTAAAATCAGCAAAATTTGCTTTTCGTTTAAGAAACATCCCAACACACTCGTTATTTGTGTGTTTTTGCTTTGTTTTATTAACTATAACAATTTTCAGCGACTGCGTCGACGAAAGGAAAGTCTCTTCGTCGGCAATCGTCGACAGCCTGAAGCAGCAAATAGAAGCGCTCAAAGAGGAACTGGACAAATCCTCCAACTCCTCCCTCCAGGTGTGTACCGCCGTAAGAAATTATCTTATTCAAGACTTCATTATAACCTATTGCTTCACGTAAACACCTCTTGCGGTGGTGTGGCTGAGTTTTCCTTAGCTCTGGCGTTAATAAAATGTAGCTGAATACCTTTGTTTTTATCTGTTTCTTCCTTTTCCACGGTCCCACTTACACCTGTTGTGCATGATCTTCTATGTATCAACTTTTTTTTCTCTTTACTTTCTAACTCTCATTTTAACCAATTTCTCAGTTGTGGCGCTTTACTACCAACAAAATTCATGCGTGGAATTGACTTATAACCAGTGATTTTTTCAAACCCCCAGTATTTTTTTGTGAGGGGAAATTAATTTTTTTGTATTAGTCACAATAATTGGAAATCATTAGGTATGTGTTGATTTCAAGAGAAAACGTCCTTAAGCGAACAGGGCTTTAAACTCATTTTTGGCGAATAGATTTCCTGATAACTTGAGAACAAAGCTAACAAAAGTGAAATGCGCCTCATATTTGTGGTTTTGGCAACTTAACTCTGCATGAATTCTTACTTCTTATTGACTGGGAAGGTAATGAGGTTATTTGATTGCTTTTATTTATTTTATGCTTCTGTATCAAATAAATGACAGCTGTTTCTACTGTTATTCTTTTTCTCCTGCACCTCCTTTCAAATATGGACATAGTTGCACAACCCTCGTTAGATGTGCATAGTTGCACCAGTGTAATTAATGCAATACTAGCCCCCACTGTCGCCTCTGCAGATTCTATTCCTACCATCATCTTGATACTGTGATTCAACAGAGTAGGATGGATTTTGAAATTGGATGTCCTGTGTTCAATAGTATGATCTCTACTAGTAGAATTCTGGCACTAATCATGACAATTTTGATCAGGGGCTCTGGAAAAGAAATATTTAACTTACGTACCTCTAACTATTAGAGGTGAGCCTTTCACGAGTGATTCATTGTGTTCCTTCCTGAGGGTCTCCCCTTTGTACACACTATAGGTGATGC
Source organism: Pilophorus perplexus (assembly GCA_955831195.1). Classification (NCBI taxonomy): domain Eukaryota; kingdom Metazoa; phylum Arthropoda; class Insecta; order Hemiptera; family Miridae; genus Pilophorus; species Pilophorus perplexus. The sequence goes on from OY037016.1 coordinate 22,663,999, forward strand.
ACTCTCACTTTCAGTAATTGTAGTGACAAGTTGGTTGGTCGATGAATCTTCTCGTTTATTTTGGTGAAACACGGGGCATCAAGAAGATAAACTGATTATGTTTATCAGGGTCAATCACTGCTATCATTCCTATTTGAGGCGTAAGGCTAGCGTACAATTTCAAGTGCCACTATTGTGCTCGATTTTATGCGTACTGCTCTTGTGCCTACCTTCTAATCTGCCTGGTACTATGAGACAACTAATATTATTTTAATTTTATGTAAAATGTAACCTTACGCCTTCAGTTGAATGGATGGAGTAGTTTCTACTCGGTTTACGGGGTTGTAAAGTTACACTAGATCTAGTGAATCTGTTGAATAGAAGGCTCTCGCAATCGTTAATATTTTTCAATTCATATGAAAACAAAAAACATTTTAAACAATTTAGCAAGCCGGTAGATTAAATTTTGTGAACTCAGTTTTGTTTCTTTGGTTAGGTACGAATAAAAAATCTCAAATTAATGAAAATAGTAGCCAAGACACAATGTCGTGTTTTCCACAAAATCCTGAACTATGAAGGGCATGAAACCACAAAAATTTAATTCATTCGGAAAAATTGTGTGTAATAACAACTAAAATTATTAACACGGAATGTATTTTTACTCGGGAGTGTTCGTCCAATTAAATTCCCCCCCCCCCCTCCGATGTGACGCCACTCCGCCAACTTGGAAGGGTAAAAAATGGGTTCGGCCTCAACATTTGTCAAAAAAGTTGTTGAAAAAATACTCGTTTCTCCATCTAGTTGTCTCCGAAGGTTCGCTGACCATGTGTCGCCTTTTCCAGGCGTTTTGGAACTTCTGTCCCGGGTGGTGTGATTTAACTCGACCCCTTAGCTGAAACTCTTCAAAAACCCTTCCCGTAGCCCCTTTTTAACCCCACAGAGCCCCGCGGGTTTCTGCGATCATATTGAAAACCACAACGCTCCTGGTGCTGGAGAGGGAAGCGTTTCGTGATAATCCGGGGGTCTGGGGGTGTCCACTAGTACAACGGTAAAACGCTGCAAATTTTACACTAGGGTCTATTATTCTTTGATATAGGTCACTTGTGCAGAAATTTAATTCTGTCAAAGAAAAAATTTTTGAATTTTTTGTTTTTTCAATTTTTTTTTACATGAAAAATATTAAATATTAAAATATTAAATATTAAAAATTTTGACCTCCTGGGATCCTTCAACAATCCCATTTGTAGCCCCTTGAAAGCCCTATAAATCGCAACAGTGAAATCGTATCGTTCCGAGACCCCCAAAAATGGATTCTACGTCAAAAAATACTTAGAAAACGACACCTGACTGGATCCCATAGCCAAAAGCCTTCAAAAAACCCCTCCCGTAGCCCCACAGCGCCCCACGGGTTTGGGTGATCGGGCTGAAAACCTTGCGGGCACAGCTAGATGGTAATCCGACTATTTTGTCAAAATTTCAGATTTAAAAAAAAAAAAAATTCCTACTGCCCAAAACGGCCCGGACGGCGGACAGAGATTTCGGATTTAGAATGTAGACCTCTTGAAATGGATAATGTCAAATTTTGAGGCCGACCGAGGTCGTCGACCTCCGTTGCGAAAACATAGGTGTATTATTCCAAGAATAATCCAAATAAACCAAAACCAAAATATGTTTAACCATACAGGTATGTATGTAGGTAGGTCTACTGATTTTCACATTCAGTCAAAATCCCTTCTTACACCCTGAGTCAGTCACAAGCGGCAATACACCCCAGAGGCTGCATAGTTTTTCAAAAGTTATTATGTGTACATAGTATGTATTAGACTTGTTATGAAGTGTAATTATTACGCTTCATTAACAGAAAATAAAAACTAAAATAGAGAACGGTACAAGTGTCTGATTTGATATTAAAATTTTCATGCAGGTTGAAAATCTTCAAAAAGCCCTGCTGCTTAAAGAGACTGAACTGAACGAGCTGGAAAAGAAATTCGAAATGACGGAAGAACTTCTGACGAGCAACTGGCACAAAGCGATGTCCGAAGTGAGGCGGCAATACGAATCCGTCGACCGGGCTCTTGAAGTGAGTCAATACAACCAATAGACTGCTTGTTGTTCAAAAAAGTTGAATCGAGGTCTAAATCCATTTGTCCGGTTCATTTTCCACAGCTCTTGGCGAGCATTCAGGACGAAGTGAACGCCAGCACGGTGCTGACGACGGTGAAGAAGAAGCTCGAAGACACTAACACCCGGTCGTCGTCGACTTTGCCCGTTTCAACGTCCCGGCCGGACCTCAACGCCAACGACGCTAACAACCGCATGAACGACACGCAACACATGAACGGGACTTGAGCCGTTGTCTGGACAATATTCGGAATGGTTCAAAAGTCGGGTCGTGGGAGAGGACTCGAAGTAGTGCCGTCCTGTCGTCGTCTAACTGTAGCATGCTTGTTAACATCCTTGTGAACAACTTGTCCTTTGAATTATTTATCGGCCATTTTTGGTGTGTAGCTAACAACCGACCAAACGGCGTTGTGAGGTTTATCATGTTGGCTGTTGTGTTCACTATTGCTTCCGAAGAGAAGACGTGCCGATTTTATCGATTCTTGATGGGCCGTTCCACCAGGCTGCGTAGGACCCTCCGTTAACTTCGTCTGTTCTCCGGACTGTAGACTAAAATTTTCTCTACCGTAGAACTATTGTTTTTACTGTTTTTTTATTTGTATAGAAATTGATGACAATGCGTATTTTCACATTAAGCTTTTGGGGAGTTGATTGCACAATTTTCAGAGATGTCAAGAGATCTACGAGATATGATCTGGAATCCTAGGCAGGTTAAACCTTGAAAATATCTCCTCTAATACCTCTAGCGTGTTCTCAACCATGTGCCATTTCGTGGGTATAATCTCCTGCCACTTACTTGTGACATCGACAACCAGCAGCAAATCAGACTCAAGAATGTCTCTGCAAAGACGATCTGGGTTCAATACCACACTTTTACTGGTTCCTGGATTACACCACGTCATGATCCCAATGCTGTAGACAAGCCAGGCATCTCTTCAAGTTGTAGTCAGTGCCTGGGACAGGGTGGCCCAGAGGACTAAGATGACAGTGTTTCTAATCAGCATGGCTCTTAAAGGTCAAAAAAGTGTTATAATACCTGCCGTGTCAGTGAACAGTTCACCTCTGAACCCAAGTTCATCTGTGTCTGTCAAGATCGCTAATGATGCAGTCAGTTACCATCTGAGCAAAGAGACGAGAAACAAAAGTGACACCACAAGGTTTACACAACTAAGCAATGGGCTAGGGAACAAGGTCAGAGAAATGGGAAAATTCGGCCGAACATAGTTGAACTAATAATGAACAATGTACTCAGTTCAGTTAGCACTGAGAAATTAGGTGTCTAAGCAGAGAAAATCACTAGTGAATATTTGGCATTTTAAATTTTCCCGCGTGACACTTTAACTAATCCGCCAGAGTGCACTCGCACAAAAAGTAGAAAGTGTACAAAAAAATCTTTTTTATTTTGGGTTATGTGATGTTGACATGAATATGGTCTGTCCCGTCACGCTAGCGTCAGAACAAATCCGAACGACTATTTTCCTTGCCATTTCACCTCGTGAATCTCTCTGAATTCGTGCTTTTAGTTCATTGGCTGACCACCAGAGAGCACTTCTTGGAAGCGCAACTCTTCCCTCCAGATTCAAAGTTGAAATTTTCGAAAGTGCCCTGGAAATTTGTATTACACCGTAGGAGCCCAAAACTCACTGCTATGGCTTCAAATTACGAAGTTCTTTCAGAAAAAAGTATTAGTCGACAATCGGTTCTCGGGCCCATTGAAATATCTTACTCTGACGGTAGTTGGAATGACAAAATAGATTAACTAAAAAGTCGGAAAGGCAAACAGATTGAAATATTTCTCATAGTTTGATGAAATCATAGTATTTTTAACGTGATTGTGATGTAGGCAGTTACAATAACAATAACATGGAAATAAGAGAAAGAATAGTGAAGATAAACATTGGTTTCTCACAATCAAAGTCCGCTGATGAGGCCACCTCAGACAGGCCGACCACGCTCGCTGCCAGTGTTAAGATGACAATGTCCTGTGCAGGTCAACGAACAACGAATACGTAACCTTTTCGTTGCAATTAGGAATGGAAACATGTCTGGATTATTTTGTTTATCGATAGGTGTCCAAATAATACTGAAAATTGGGTTAAAACACAAACTGCAAGTTCGTACGAATTTATAAAATTCAACAATGAATTCTAGGGTTAGCTTTTATTTCGATTTGTATGCCTTTCAATTTTTTCAATTTTATCATTCCAACTACCGTCAGAGTAAGATATTTCAATTACTTAAAAATCGCAGGTAAATGACAAATAGCCCACAATTACCATAATTTCAACTGCATTTCAAGCCAAGATTAATAAAAATTTGCTTATTTACTTACTTTGCCACCAGAGCGCTCTCATTTCTATCCCCAGTGCTGCTATTTATCCTTCTTACTTCTGCCAGAGGTCCTCTGGAAGGATAATATAATATTTGGTTTTTGTGATGGTGCAATCTAAGAGTCAAAAGCTGAGTGAAATGCAACTAACAAACCCCATCTAATGATGTTTATCAATATTGCAGTTCCATTTTCAATTTGTAAACAGGTAGTTAGTCATTTAAACAAAATTTCAACCCAATAGAATAGAACCAACACCCCATACTATACGTAATTTAGATGGAAAAATCTTTTAAAATTTCCCTTGTAATGAAGTCAATGCATGCAAGTTTAAGGACATTTCCAATTTTCAAAAATTACATCTTGTGTAACCAAATTCGGAATGTTTGTTGAGTCTTGAAGAGTGACTACTCTCTGTGAACATGTTACACAGTAGGAATTGAATCGGTTCGGTGCTAGCATTCAAAGGTGTCTTAGAATGTGAAATTATTTTCGAATTTTCGCGGTGCCTTTGTACTTGGTATTGGAAGGTTAAAGAGGAACCCTATTTTTGTTTTGCGAAGTGGTCACCGTATACCAGCGATGTTATTTTGATTGTTTGGATTCGAGAGTAGATTGATTGGGAAAGTCCCCTTTGGGATGTCGGGCTTGTACCTCGGATGACAACGGTCTCTATATTCATCTTGGGAAGAGAGAAATTGTGATTCTGTCGAAGATCACTAAACCATCCCGTTATTCTTAAGACTTCGTCTCTCGTAAACCCCGTGTAGTATTTTGTGTTGCGATTCTACTTTCTAGTGAATATTTTTACAATTTACACTTAATTTAATTCGTTAGGTTAGATAATTGCGGATCAAATTCCTAACTTGTGATAAAATAAGGACTTTTCATTACAAGACTCAAGTGTTAAACTTATTTAAGAACGATTTTGATTTTTTTTCTCGAAAGTATGAGTTTTTTTACGCTTACTTATTTGATTCTTATTTGAACTACGGACACTTCCATGTAAATACTTAGAAAAAGTGAAATGTGTAAAATAAACAATTCGGATAGTTAATAATATGCTTTTTTTCATCCCCTTTCTTCCCGTCTAAGAAAATACTAGCTCATTAGTGGTGGTTTTTTTCGGTCAGAGGAGGGAAATGCTCGTGCAGGAATTCCACATTCATGTGGCCTGCCAGGGACTAACACTGTCAGACTAAAACCCATCCCCTACAATACGATTGTATTACTTCGGGACAGCCTCACCTTCCGTTTTGTCAGTTTTCTCTCGTGTCTTCGTGTTTTTAATTTTTTTTAATTTTTCATAATTTTAATTTATTAATTTATTTTTTGTGTTGAAGGATGCTCCTTTACTGGCGAATTCAGAGGAGCCTAATTTTTAACGATGCAAATTTTACACAAGGGTTTATTATTCTTTGATTAGAGTAATAGCGAAAAAATTAAATCTGTCAATAAAAAATTTTTTCGAAAATACAAAACTTTTTTTCAGTACATTGTTCGGACTGAAGTGTGACATCGAAAAATGGATTATGTGTCCAAAATTACTCGGAAAATATTTGACCTCCTTAGATCCTCAAAAATCCAATTTTTAGCCCCATGAGAGCCCAATAGATCCCCACGGTGAAATCTAATCGTTCTGGAACCCCCAAAAATGGATTCTACGTCAAAAAATACTTAGAAAACGACATCTAATAATATACCATACCATAATATGGTAAACCGAGTATTTTGTAAAATTTTCAGATTAAAAAAAATCGTTTTGCAGGTGACTGGAAAATGAAATTGGTGTTTTAATAACATGGATATGATTTTTAAGGGGGTTGGGGTGAGTGGTTTTTGATCTGTACTGATCCCTCGCACCTGATTCTCTTATGTTAGTTTTGCGCTGCCCATCAGTTCCCACTTCAGGAGCAATGTGAAAATTGGAACGAAGATACCATTTGAAGGAAATTATCAGCCTAAAAAAACTATTTATAGGAATGTAACTCTCTATTTACGAACTCGGATATGGTCAAACATTCGTAAACGAGGTTGTAGGCCTCAAGAAACTCATCAAGATTAGCTTGTTATTTAGGGATTTAAAAGTTAGTTTTTTTGGGAATATTATCGTATTAGCCCAGAATGACTTGTTGACGGTTGTTTCGGGTGGTCGTCCTCCACACGGCGCTGCCATCAGACCAAAGGCGCACATCTCAGTAGAAATTGAAAATTGTACTATTGCGTTCTGCCCGCGAAATTTTATCGGCTCACAAATTCGAAGGTCACTCAAATGTGTGTCATGTTTGTGCGACTAATAAGATGAATATCAAACGTTCCGCGGGGTCAATTTTTTGTCTCACTTTCGAGTGCAAGGACGTGTTTGAAAGATATGTCAGACCCACTTTTGATGAGGTAATTTCTTGGCGTTATGAAGGGAGGGACCGGTTGACGGTTTGTAGATTCATTCGGTGAACATTATAGTCAGCATCTCACTCGCCTTTTCTACATGACTCCAAACGTATCTTGTTACAGCCTCGAGAATACTCCAGGTAGGTTACCTACGTACTGATTTAGACTAAGGTATACTCGGTGCCTATGCAGTGGCGTAAATGCTGGTTGTGCGGCCTCCAAACACACGGGATAAAAGAAAAACGCATCTGGTTAAGTGGGCTCCTAATGGGGCTACAGGCGTGGCAAGAGTCTTGACTCAAGACTATATTTATGGGGTCTCAGGTCCCCCTTCTATAAAAATGCTCTTAATGCTTGGTGTGGTTTTGGTGGAGTGAAAACTGATACAAAACCTTGTCGAAAACTTTTTTTTGTAAACAGCGCCAAAAATGTCTCCTTCCTGTCAATATTTGGTGGATTTTGAATCCTTTCGGCGTTTCCCGTTTCATCGGCGGTCAGCCAACACGAAGAAGGCCTTATACAATACGTGAAGCCACTGACTCTTATACAACGTCCTCCGCGGATGCAGTGTCCCCCTCCAGAACCCGCCAGCGTCCACGGCCCCTCTACGGAGCTCAGTTTTACTCGTAAACTAGTTTGTGCGGCAGTTCCTCTTCGGTCCCAAGTGGCTTGAAAAAGTTCGCGAAGTTCCGTCCTGAAGGTACGTGAGCCTTTTGTCGTTATTCAAATTCTACGGGGGAACTTTGTCTGCTTGGGACAACTATTTGAATATGTTATGTACTATTGTCTTGAGGAATTTCAACAACTTTTCCGCTCACGTATGAGTCCCTGCATAAGAAAACATTCGGCAACGTTATTTCCAGAACGAGTAAGCAGGAACGATAGAGATGAGAATAGTGAAAATTTGACCCAACGGAGTATAATGTGTCGGAGTTTCATTGGGATTAGAGTCAAGAAACAGGAAAATTCTACTTCATCTGCCGAGCTTTCGAGCAGGATGTGCTCTTCATCAGGGCCTGTAAACAATTTATTGACGCTTCAACAGGGAATTCGGTACAATGTAATTTAGGCCATGGATCATACATTGCATATAAAACTCATTATAACGATTATATTGATCTCATACATTTTATGAAGATGAAATCAGGGCATGTAGTAGATGAACCTGGTCAGGGAGAGAGAGGGAGATGCATTTCAGACTGTAACAACAACAAACAACAAACAACACAAACAACAAAACAACAACAGACACAAATACCTACACAACAAACCCCCCCCCCCCCCCCCCCCTAAACATACCTACTGCTCGAAAGCGCAGCAGATGAAGTAGAGTTTTCCAGTTTCTTGACCCTAATCCCAATAAAACTCCGACACAGGAACGCCATTACTTCTGCAGTTTGATTCTACGTCCAAAATTACTTAAAAAACGCCCCCCCGACCAAACCCTTCGAAAACCCCATACCTATGTAGCCTCTTAGAAGCCCCAATCTATTTTCAAATTCAGCAACTTGGGAACCGACAACTCACTCGACCACAAAGCCCTTCAACAACCCCATCGGTAGCCTGAAAGAGCCCGTAGGTGCTCTTTGACAGGTCAGAGACCCCTATCAGTGGCGCTCCGTCCTCTGTGGCTAGTGCACCGGCTAATTTCGGGACGGAAGGTGGAAACCCCATTTTATTTGGCGAAGGTAAATCGCAATTGGCGTCAATTCGATCGAAAGGAAATGATCATACTATCCCGCGTAGAGCTACGCAGTTCTGCGAAATTCGGTCACAGCGTTATCTGTCAGAAATTTACAGAACTGAGGGGGCTCTCAGCAAATTTAGCAAATTTAGCGTACCTGGCAAATTTAGTGTCCCTGGCAAAGTGTCTCTGGCCTGCCATTCAGCGAGAAGTTGAGTTTTTGGGTTCTGGCTTTTGAAATATCTTATTTACCAAAAGTAAGGCCTACTAACTAATTCATAGCTTTTTTGGAGCGTAAAGCACACAATTTCTGATTCCGTGGGTGTCCCTACCTCATATTCACGGATCCTCACTTGTGAAAATTACATCCTTACCATACCTATTACATATGACATTTTGCTTCCGAGACAGCAAGGCAGAGGAAGCATTGTTTTCACTTTCGAAATGAAAAAAAAAAAAAAAGAAAAAAAAAGTTCTCCAAAATCAAAATTTCTACTCACGTTTTGCGTTTCAGAGCCTCCGGAACAAATTTTATTCCGTGTCTGTCGGTCTGTCCGCACTTCCTTGCCACAGCCATAACTTCCACAATTTTGATCGTATTTCTATCAAATTTTCAGGAATTGTGTGAGTATACCCACATACATAGCCCTAGATGGTTCCCTATCAGTTTCATCACGATTGCATCAGTGGTACTCCCTGCGCATGCGCGAACGTAATTTTCTTGTTACAGTCACAACTATGTAGGTTCATTTTGAACCTGTCACGAGGAAGCTCATGTGCCATTGCCTTGGCAGTGTATTTAAGATTTTTTCCTGAAGGCTAATAAGTTTCTGCAGTGTTTAGATGAATTAACGCTTGCCACGTATGATTGATCAATCAGAAGTGACTAAGAACTTTGTCCCTGGAAATGTTTTGATTACCGAGGGGTCAAAGAATAAAAATACGTGAACAATCCATCTTCCTGGACATCAGGAAGTCCAGCCCCATCCTCCAGTCCCAAGCTTCTCAACTTCCGCCGAGCTCCTCTCAGCCGAAGGGAAACAGCCCTCATGATGGCGAACTTGACTCGAACTCGAGCCCACCCCACCACTTGGGAGTAAGGTCTTTCCCACTTCTCCGCCAGTTTGTAAGCTGATCTCCTGAGGAAGGCGAGGAACGGAATTTAAATACCTACCGTTTATTACATAATATGTATTTATGTATAAATATGTATGTCGCCCACTAGAGTACTATGACCGTTGTTACAGTCACAACTATTTTCTTCTACAGTCATATTTATTTTCTTTTTTTCTAGGCGCCTAGAAATTAAAAAATACGATTTTTGGAAAAAAAGTCTCCTCTTTGTCACCATCCCTGCCCACTCCCTCTAGTTTGACAGTCCCATAGTAATAGTACCTACGTCATTAGCTAATAAGCACCTTCAATCTAGGTATGTAATTTGTGAAATGGTAAAATTTAACTACTTATTTAATAATTACGTTGGTTTCTGATTAATCAGAACGGTAATTACCGTGGGTGGATTGTGATTACCATGGTATAAGAAATCTTAAATTTTTTTGGGTGTATAGTGGAGTTTGAGCTCAACTGAGCATTTTATAGAACTATAAAATGCTCAGTTTAGGAGATAACTTTATCTCCGGCTGTCAGAGAATCTCCGATTTTTTTTCAAATTTTTCTTCCAACTTGATCTGGTCATTTTCAACCCTCGAAATTTGCCCTTTTGTTGAGAATCACCCAGGGCCCGTGGCCGGCGGACAAGCTAAAAACGCCTTCTACGCATGTCTACAGCGGCCTCTGGCCATGGGCCCTCAGTTCTGTAAATTTCTGACAGACAGCGCTGTCAACAGTCAGGACTTCTGTGGAAAGTCATAATCATAGAGTTTCCCTCACGATTGTCGCGTGAACATAGTTACAATTCCACGCAACACACGTAGAGCTCTTCCATCCTCGTGATCGACCGCTTCTTTATTGCTCATTCTTCTGTCAATAAAATTTATTTAAATACTTCCAACTATTTCCAGTTCGGGGGGAAAATTTCCTATTCAACCTTCACGTAATTAATTAATGACTGCCCGCCGGGTCAAAACACTCCCAGGAAAGGCCTTCCTTTTCCTAAAATAAATAAGGCAACTCAATTATTTAGCCCCTCGATTTATCCATTCAAAAAGTGCCTCGGCATGCCCAAGACCCACGAGCCGGGACTGACCCCTATAAATTTATTACTTTGAGTACGATACCATACTTCAAAAACCTCACCTGGGCTGTTAGACAAGGCTTGGACCCCCATCACTTGGAAAATAACACTCTACTCGACCACCTGGCTAAAGCACTTCAACTCCCCCTCTGATAAAAATCATCGTGAGACAACTTTTTTTTTCTTTTTTTTTAACTACGCCGTATACGGTACCAAGACAACTGGTCAGAGAAGCTCAGTAGTTACCACTTATATAGAATTGTGCCTTATCGGGAACATCCGGTGTTCGAAGTCGCTGGAGCGTCGACTTCTGAGACGTGAGCGCAAAACAAATCCGTGCAAAACAAAAGACCGTCACGACAAAAGCAACTGGGCCACTGAGATGCAAAAGTGCTTCACAAAGCAAGAGTTAATACCGGTTTCAAACAAGATTCTTCTCTCTCTTCCGTTAAAAGCAAAATTCCAGACAGCCGATGCAAATACAGCGGTTAGATGCAACATCAGCTCTTCATTGTTTCCATTAACACGTTAAATTGTAGAAATTTTCTTTCTTTGTTTGCACTTCATAAACAGGGAAACTGGATTGTGGCAATACACTACCTCTCCATAAATTGACTATTGCGAGCACACAATTTGAGCACTGCATCCACATTAGTGAGGCAAACCGCGTTTTGCATTATTTTTCAAGTGTGCTGCCAAATCCGCGAAAAAACGAAATCACTTTTGCACTTGAAATTAGTCAGCTGTCATTAACAGACTTTCCCCGCAATCAGCACAACGCCGTCAGGATGTGAAGTGAGCAGGTGCCTCATTATTTCGCAGGGTTCTCATTTCACTTGGGCTTTTACCTCTTCAAAGTTCACGATTGCGAGAGAACTCGTCGACCTTACAGGAACAACCGGCAGGGCTATGACAGAACAAGGTGGGAATTTTATGATTGGCAGGTCCGGAGCTGTCGACCCTCAAGAAACGAGAGAAAGATTCGCGGGAGTCGGTCACTTTCGTAAAGTCCCGATATGAGTGGGGTGGCACTTGAAAAACTAAAAGGATGGAGGATCACCACAGTGGTGCTTGTGCTCATGACGGTGAAAATATCGAAACCAGCCAGAACCTATGAGTTCGACTTGCTTGGAAGGTAGTTCTTATAAAAAGACGATTTCAGACGAAGTAGTCTATTTCCACGATAAAAAGGTAGTTCTTTCCAAAGTCTCCATTGAACTGGCAGATCTTTCCTTGAACTGGGAAGGAGACTCCTTCAAGGAGTTGTGAAAAATATATGACATTGAAATCGATATTTTTAAATTTTATTCGGAAAGATCGATTGTTCTGGCAGAATCGATTGATAAGCTCATGACATGATTTTAGTTGTATCCACGGAATAGAAAGTTTTCAGAAAACTTTTTTCTATCCCGTGGGTTGTATCTATACCTACCACTCATTCAGAATGTGTCTTAAATTGAATAAATTTATTGGATTTTCATTTTTTTTAAAAAGGATTTTTCTTCGTCTGACCTCCTGAACAAAACAAAATCGTCATTCCGTTGTACCCAAGTCCAGCAGAGGGTGCAGCTTATTGGTTTATATGCGGTGTAAAATGGAACTAAACGCAAAATTATTGGTACCTACCGGAGTTTTTGATAAGTACCTAGGATACCAAAAAAAAAAAAAAAATGAAAAAATGTAAATGTATGTAAATGTAACAAGGGAATTTCACCCTGAATTTTCGTCCGACTGGCTGCTGCCGTCGCGGACGTCGTCAGCCGTCCTCTCAAGGAGGATCGGAACTTGTCTGACGATTGCGCTCATGGCTCCCCATTGCCTCGTCCCCCTGGGTTGGGAGGAGTTCGCCGTCCGATTGAACGCAGAAAATACTTGTATCGGTGACCCCGCTCCTCACGCGGTCACCCATCCAAGTACTAACCACGCCCGACGTTGCTTGAATTTTTTTGTATTCAGTAGGATTTAATACATATCACCGAATTTTCACACTCGAATTTCCCACCCCTCGACGTGCGCGTTTCAAACCTTAGTCGAGACACAATTCTGGGGAAATTGGATGAAAAACAAACGATTAGACGAAAACCACTAAAATATGCGTTTATCCAGAAGAGTGCTGTTTTATGCATTCAAATGCTCGATAATTTTTAATTTTGTTGGTCCCAGAGGTGAAAGAAAATACTACCAAACGGCTTCTTTCAATGTTTTCCTACTTCACAGGAAAAAAAGATAATACGCTCGAAAACGAGCCCTATTTGGAGCGTTAGGAAAGGTAAGAGGCCCAAATATTTAAAAAATACTCTAGGATGAAGATTTTTTCAAAAACATTACTTACCATACTCGATCCCCTGCCCTAAATACTTCAATAACCCCTTCTGCTTCTATGAGGCACCACCCAGTACGTCGGTGAGTAATTTGGTGGGTAGCTTCATGCAAATTATCAATGAAAAGATTTGTAATCGAATGACGAGCCGATCATAAAATGGACACGTAATGCCCAACCTTGGTATCTAATCGAGTTCTGAAGAGATTGAGAAACTCATCCAACTTGACCTCGTAACATATGAGTTCTCACAGGTGGTTGTGATAGGGGGGGGGGGGGGGGTGATATAACTGTATAGTCTCTATAATGTCTGTGGGAAGCTGATATAACTTCTGTGTGTAGTCACGAGACGGTTTCCGATCCTTCGTCGCTATCGGGACGAGACGTCGACCTTGCGGCTCATTTCACTTTATTACCGGACAGAGCGAGATGCCTTTTGCTGAAAGGAAACAAAACTCCTCCAACGAGACCTCAGACAAGACCGTCAATGTTGCGGTTTACGTCGATCTCCGCGCAAAACTACGATTAGTGTGGCGGGTTTATTAACAATGTTTTATTAACAATCTGGGCAAAGACGGGGAGGGACTAATTAAAAGAAACGCTGCTAACTTGGATTATGATTCATATCGATCTGAAAATTTCAGCATTCAATGTTGTCCAGTGGTCGGTCAGGTTAGGGACCCCCATGTATGTATAGGTACATGACATTGTATACATGTATACCTACATCAATTTTACGACCAAAATCACTGAATAAAGGGTAGGTAGGCCTACCTCACTTTTTTCTGGCCGTTCCCTCCACCTCCGGACTGGAAATCACTACTTAAAGGACAACCTAGTATTTTAATAGAATTTTGTTAAAAAAAATAAATAAATTCCCGACACAAGCAGAAAAATGAGAACCCACCACACACGAGGTTTCCGAATTCATCCCACTTAAGTGCTCGAAGTCATCTCACATGTGTTGTCCCACGTTCATTTTTCCCTCCCTCTTTGATTGTTTTCCCATGACATGATTGTCAAGTGCGTCACAGCTGTTCTTCCTCCAAATAACACGAGCTCGTCAGTCATGACGGAAATCCTGAGTTCAGAAGTACCTTTGTCATCAACTACAACAAATACAATAGAATTGTCTCCTCGAGGATCCGCTACCACCATCTTACAAAACTGCGAATGACAGACCAGGAACTTAGCACTTAATTTTTTTTCATACTAGCTGGCCACCCGGTTTTCGCCCGGGCTACCTATTATGAACAAGAAACAAAACTCGTACATCTCCAAACAATTTTCCTCAAAATTGTGGTAATTCTGCATAACCTCTTTCAATTTCATAATTTTGCCTGAGAGATTTTAGCTCATTCAGGAGAGAGCCCATCATTTCAATCGTTCAAACATGTAGGGATGGGAAATCGGTAAGAAGTATCGATTTTTTGAATCGATTCAGAATCGGATGCTCCAAATCGATTTCCCAAAAAAATCGCCATAAATGTATCGATTTTTTGGAAAACCGATTCAAAAATCGGTCTTACAAAAAAAATGTTTTTTAAATGAGTGATAACGGTAGATATATTTAATTTAGGTAGGATTCAAGAAAAAATCGTTAAAAAAATTTATTGAAAATTAAAATTGCATTAGTTTTCAAAAATTATGATAATAAACATTTAATCAGACAAGTAATCAGTTTCGCTGTCTGAAAAACGCTGCAAATTTTACACAATGGTTAATTATTCTTTGATATAGGTTAGTTGTGCAAAAATTATTTCTGTCAATAAAAAATTTTGGAATAAAATTTTTTTTATTTATTTATTTTTTTTTTCATAGAAAAAATTTCTTGGATTTTTTCCAAAAAAAATGGTTTTTTCGAAAATTCTTTATTTTTTACTCTAAACATATTTAACCTCCTGGGATCGTTCAAAAATCCCATTTTTAGCCCCATGAAAGCCCTACAGATCGCCACAGTGAAATCGGATCGTTCCGGGACCCCCGAAAATGGATTCTACGTCCAAAAATACTTCTAAAACGACACCTAACTCGATCCCATAGCCAAAATCCTTCGAAAAACCCCTCCCGTAGCCCCATTTTAGCCCAATAGCGCTCCACGGGTTTGGGCGATCGGACTGAAAACCTTGCGGGCACAACTAGATGCATCTACCATGGTAAACCAAGTATTTTGTCAAAATTGCAGATTTTTAAATAAATTCCTACTGCCCAAAACGGCCCGGACGGTTGACGGACATTTTCGTTTTGAAATCTAGACCTCTTGAAACGGATAATGTCAAATTTTGAGGCCGATCGGAGTCGTCGACCCCCGTCTTGAAAACATAGGTGTATTACAAAGTGGTTGTTTGCCGATGGTGCAGAGGTCTAATCCAATGAGTTTGGTTAGGGAGAGAGAACGACTCCTCTGCTGAATATTCAGCAGAGGAGTCGTTCTCTCTCCCTAACCAAACTCATAGGTGTATTATTCCAAGAATAATAAACCAAAAGCCAAGGAGGACGTCGCTGGTAACTAGTGAGTTTTGTTGTTATTAGCTATTATCATAATTTTTAATCGACCTAAGACTCGAAATTTGCTTGAATCACTAGAAATAATAAACTAATTTTTATAAATGACGAAAATCGATTCAAGTTTTTTAAAAATCAGTAGTAAAAAATCGATTCACGATTTTTACAAAAATCGGAAGTAAAAAATCGATTCACCTAAAAAATCGGAACCTGAAGATCGATTCAAAAAAATCGAAAAATCGGAACAAAAAATCGATTTTTCCAAAAAATCGGAAATCGATTCCCATCCCTACAAACATGCGATTTTATAAAAATAGACTACTGACATGAATTTGTCTTATTGCTGAGGGTAAAAAATGGCGAGACGAATTTCTTAACGAAAAATACTAACCATCAAATGAGGACCAATCTGATTTAAATCTTGCCGTCGTGTTACGGATGCATATTTTACCACCTACCTACCTATCTACTATTCTAAGGGCGGGCTCATCAAAATTTAATGCTTCAATTATGTCAAGCCCGAGTAGGCTGAGTTGACGCTATTTAATTGACATTTAAATAGCGTCAACTCAGCCTACAAAGGCTTTCCCATAGTGAAAACGTCACAAACTCGGTGATTTGCTATTAGATAGCAAATTTTGCTACTATTGATACTCAAACGGCCAGAGGATGATGTTTTCATATCGAAAGCGCTCGCCATCACCACCAAAACAGCCAGTGATGACGGACCCAACCTGAAGTGCGTAACAAAATTTGTTACAAACTCGGTGATTTGCCTAATCAAGCCTTAGTCGAGGTAACAAAATTTGTTAATGAAGTTGATAAACTGATTGAATTATCAACCAAATCCAGTACATACGAAAACTATCATGAATCGATAATTGATCATGACGTAACATACCCCCCTATTAAGATTGAGCTAAGTAGGTACTGCTAATGACCAATTTTCTGTTTATGGTCTGCTATTATCTAATCCACCTGCATAACAAGTTGATCAACGTCACATTTGTTTCAAAATGGTTTTAGATTTTTTAACAAGGAATATATTTTTGTCAATAAGGGTTGAATTTCTCGACCACTAGCGTAGGTATAATAATATAACGTCTATTAGGGTTCTTGAGGGTTGGTCAAGGGTGACTCAAGAACCCAGAGACCTTATATTTTTGTCATCATCATCCGCCAAAAAATTTACGTTACCTACGTAAACTACATAAAATGATAATATATTATGATTTTCATCATTTTCATAAAGGTAGGTAGGTAGGTAGGTATATAATAGGTCTAGGTCTAGCCTATTATGTTAACAATCAACAATGTGGAGAAAAAAAACATCTCTGCAGTTAACACTTTCTTTAATAAACCCCGGGATGCAAAAACATGTTCCTGTTCTGTCAAGATGAACCCAGTGCTTTGGACTATTTTTACAAGAAAAATAACAGCGTTTGTATTTAAACCGGAATTGACGGGAGCAATTAGTGTAAAAAACGACGCGACGGCAGGAAATGGTATTAGATTAGAATCACGTCATTCTGGAGCAGTGATCATTTTGTTGCCGAATACAAACCGGGACTGAGCAGTTCTATTTCCAAAAATTGAAACGTAAGGCCAAGACATAACAACGAACTATAAAATCCAAGAGGAGTCAGGATTCAGTGTCCTAACCCTGGTCCCCATCACCAGACGGTGTACAAACATGTTTGATTTCCTATAAACATCATGAAACACAAAACGACACCTTTATTTTTATCACCACCGCAAAGCATGGGCTGACTATTTTGACAATAACAAACGAAGACGTGCAGTTTACTAACAATTGAATAGGCAGGTGCAGACTGTAGTAATAATTACTTACTGTAGTAATAATTATTCCTCTTCAGCTTCCCGCGACGGGCAATCAAAGATTCCGTTCTTGCTTCAGTTACGTCAGTGATTTTGTTACGTTCCGAGTCGTTGCCGAGACGTTGCATGCTCGCGTATTTCACATCACATTATCAGATGGAAGATAATAAGTGTTATACCACTATAAGAATAACGATGTTGACACTGCTTGTTTTTCAAATTTCTTCACAACAGCGTCGTACGACAAAATACTAAATTTGTTCAATAAAGGTAGGTAGGTACGTCATTTGCCTTTAGCACCGACCCTTCAATAAAAATTCATCACCTTACGGAATGCCAAACCATGTTTTATACCTTCCATGAATTACCATTATTTAGTAAGAACCTACTTCAGTTGAGATGATGTGGGCCCTTTACACAGGACCCTTTCAGCATTCAAATATTAAATTTTCTTTACCTACTCTTTGGTTTTGGTCGCATTTAACCTACCTTTATCTTATGTTAAATCAATTGATCGTGACGAGACGATCTAGTGAACATAACTATTTGTGAGGAAGTTCTTTTTCAATACAACGAAAAACGAAACGAAACAAGGGAATTTCACCCTGAATTTTCGTCCGACTGGCTTCTGCTTTTCAATACATTACAATAGGTAAATAAGTCATTAACCTATTCAATGATATTTTCAAATGTGTCAATTACGATAATATCGTTGCATCCAGTTATAATCCTTGTAATTGAGGTACCTACTTATGATTATGAGATGACCAGTTCATAATTATGAATTATATTACTAGCACTAAAAAAAAAAAAAAATAAATAAAAACCTTGGCCTTTTGGGACCCCCGGATGCTCTTTGCTTAGAGCCTTCAGCTGAACTTCAAGAAACATGGAACATGCTTTATTAACCGTGGGATTGAAACCCATCGTGCGAGTTGGGAAAGTAACTGTCCGACGCCGAACTAGTGGCCTAACGTACGACCGGTGAGTAGGTACGCCGAACTAGTGGCCTAACGGTAAGACGAGTGAGGGCGCTGAGCTAGTGGCCTAACGTACGACAGGTGAGACGCCGAACAAGTGGCATGACGATGAGACAAGTGAGGACGCTGAACTAGAGGCCTAACGCCAAGACACGTGAGGATGCCGAACTAGTGGCCTAACGATAAGACAAGTTAGGACGCCGCACTAGTGGCCTAACGGTAAGACAAGTGAGGATGCCGATCTAGTGGCCTAACGTATATTTATGTTAATTAGATATATGGAGCAAACATTTAAACACTGGTAACTTGGATAATAATATAATATATTATTAAGAACAAGACTTTCGGGTTAATTTCAAGATCACAACAACTGTTTTATTTATTACCGACTACCCTGGTTTCAATGCCGAAACCACTCAACCCAACATCATCCCTCTCCTCTCATGAGTCGGAGACGGTCAGCGTGGACTACTTTCAGCTTCCCATTAGTGGCCCTGATGCGGAATATGACATCGGAAATCTCAGTCACGACCTCACAAGGCCCATCCCACGGCAAATCCAATTTCGGGCAACGCCCAACTATTCTCCGTGGGTTGAAGCACCAGACCTTGTCGCCAACTCGGAATAAGGGTGTCTTGCACTTGACGTCGTACTTCCGCTTCGAACTCTCTGCTGCCTTCAGTAGTCTTTGTCGTGCCAGTTCATGAACTTCTATCAGTCCTTCTTCTAACTTGCCAGCATAGCCCGTTTTGCTCTCCCTGTGCGGCGGTGCTCCATATAGCAAATTCAAGGGTAGGTTCAACTCTCTCCCAAACAGAAGGCGAGCAGGAGAAAAGCCTGTCGTTGCTTGTTCGGTTCCCCTATATGCTAACAGAGCCAAGGGTAACTTCATTTCCCACTCTTTCTGTCGATTTTCGGTGAGTTTGGACAACAGGTTCCACAGGGTGCGATTTAACCTTTCAACCTGTCCGTCACTTTGAGGCCGTAGAGGAGTTGTTCGGGTTTTGTGGATGTTGAGGATCTTGACGACTTCGCGAAAGACATTTGACTCGAACGTCCGTCCCTGATCCGAGTGCATCTCTCGCGGGACCCCGAACCTCGAAACCACGTTTTCTATTAGGCCTTGCGCGACTGTTTCTGCTCTGATGTCGGGTACCGCAAAAGCCTCGGGCAACGAAGTTCGCAGGCTCTCGATTTCCTCCCCAGCTATCGCCAACCGCCCCTCAAGATGGAGTTGTATGTTGCTGGCAAATTCATCTAGGAGGGGGCCCATTTCTTGCCTAACATCATTTGAAACGACACTTACGGTCTGCGTCTGTTCGCTTCGGAAGCGCCCCGCGCTTTGCTCTGGAGCAGGATCTACACTTCGACCAGGTATCGGCAGTGGTACTTCGACACTACCTGTAGGCCCCGGGTTTGTCTGCGCCAGCAAAGGCGAACCTCCCGCTGAACGGGATACCCGCGCACGAGAACGTGTGATCATTTTTGAAAGGGCAAATCCCACTTCTGACACCAATATTAAGAACAAGACTTTCGGGTTAATTTCAAGATCACAACAACTGTTTTATTTATTACCGACTACCCTGGTTTCAATGCCGAAACCACTCAACCCAACAATATTAATATATTATATTACGTAATATATAAACGTGACACTCCCGCGTCTCCCTCTAGCAGTTAGCTCACGGCTAAAGCTTGTTCCGTGCTAAAACAGTTCAATGATAGAAGGGTTCCGTCTAAAAACGTTGTAACTGAGGAAAAGCAAACATTCCAGGAAACGGAAAAAATTGATCGCCCAGATCAAGTAAATACACAAATTTAGCTTACTGCATGATAATATTCGTTTTCGTGCACAGAATCATCGTTCACAAGTAGATATTTACCGGCAAAATTCGAAAAATTTGTTTGTTGTAAAGTTTTTAGAGGGACTCCTTCAAATTACTTGGGTAGATACTACACATAATATGTGTATAAATGTGTAAATATATAATATTGTGATGGCAACCATCACATGAGGGTTTTAGTCAGTCAAAAATAGTTGTGGTGAATATACACATTGTTAAAACATCGTTCAAAAGTTGTTATGTTACAATATATTACATTTACATAATGTTTTTGTATTCATTTAAATAGACTTGAGAATAACACAGGTTTTAGGCGGACTTTCCCTATTTCCTTTGACAAGCTAGGAAGGGCATCTCCATACCAAGAGAAATCACTTTTTTCAGGTCCCCCTCAGTCTGAGCGACAGGTCCATTATGGTGGTTGCTCTTGTCTGCTACAGGATATTTTTCTACCATGTACGGTTTCTGCTTTCTGTTGAAGGTAGTCGCTAGCTGTTGGAAGGCTGTAAATTCCGTAGGTTCCTATGTGCCTCCACATAGTATGTGGTGCATCCTGCCAATTAATTTTTTGGTGTCTCTCTACCTTTTGACGCCCACCGAGATAAGTAAATGTGGGCGTCAAAATTCTGACAAACTTGCAAGGACGTCAGTCATCGCTGGATCCCTTTCATCACCTTGTCGCAGCACTTGCTCAAGCGTGACTCTTCTAATGAGTTTCATGTGGTTTAGGGCGTGCCCAAGGAATAGAAATTTCTTTCTATTCCGTGGGGCGTGACAAACAGTGAACCCAGCTCAGCACCCATCACTGCAGAAAGTGCAAAAGTTTTTAAACTTGGATTTCGGTGGTATTAATCGTGCAGAAAAACCTTTGAAAATAGGTTTCATTATTCACAATGAACGTTAGAACAATTAAAGTAAGTTGTAAAACGTGCTTTGGGGTGAGATACAGTCGTAAGATATTTTAGTCACGTATTTCAATGAGTCTCCGCGTCGACTGTACTCACAGTTTAAGCTCAATGCAAGGCGTAATGAACTGATCGATTGATTCAATTCAGGACTTGGTGTCGTATAAAATTTATAAGATAATAAATTTATAATAAAATTTATAAATTTTATATAGGTAAGTAGGTAGGTAAGTAGTTTTATATACCTAAGTACAAGCAACTTTTAATTTTGCTTTTAAAAAAGTTTCGTGTAGATGGAAGTTTTGTCGGTGTCCTTGACATCTACCAGCAGATAGTGAAATGTGGTTTTTGAGCAATCTTAGCTTACTTGGACCGTCGATCTTATCGAAGGCTGTGACAAATATTCAAACGTCTTCAGCCAGTTCCATTCTAGCGTAGAATGGAACCCACCATGGCCTATGGTGGTTGGTTGATCACCATCAAAATCCTCCTATTTCAGATTAACAATAGATTTTAGTAGAACCTAAGCAAGGTAGGCGTTAATTATAATTAACGAATAATATTCACGTCAGAATGAACCCAGTAAGTCCAAGGGGTACACGCATTGTCATAACTTGTGATGAGATCATGTACCTACCTACATAATATGTAGGTATATACTAGGAAACACTTGTACATGTACTTGAGCATGTATGCTCTATGAACTGAATGCTTAATCTCAAATCGTACCCTGCGAGCGAGGAAATTGAATTATTCAAGGAAGAAATTTCCTTCCTCTACCTCCGTATGGGAACACGCGAACTGTTTTCCCCTTCAACGGACGAAGGTCGTGGCCACCTCACAATAGGCTCCACTTTGTCCAACTACTGCACCGCCAGCCCGTGGACGAGAAAAGACGAGTCGAGTTGGGTCGGAAAACAATATTGGGAACAATTCGTCGTGTGGATGACCCACATTTGACTTCATCGCCTCGGTTCTTGCTCGTAACTTTCGAAACAAAGTGGTCCTTTCTATACGTAGCATTTATTTTTGGCAAATGATAAAGCACAAGACAAGATCACATTTATTTGGTCAAAAATGGCATACATTTCAGAACCTCACCACCCAAAACACAGTCGAAAGGAAGGTTGAATGCTAGGTCGCTTTAGGTCGATCCACACATTTCATAAGCATCAAGCAAGTAGGTGACTCGCAATTTTTTAAGCTGCATATTTTTATAATTAAAACTTTCCGTGGGAGCATTACATTTTAATGCTCTTCTATCTGTTGGTTCGATTCCAGAAAATTTCTGAATCAGTGGTTTAGATTGCCACAGTCACGTGACTCAAAGTGGAATCTGATTAGTCGAAATGGACTTTTGCATGTTACCTCCTCAGTTAAGAAGTCACTTAACTGGCAGACCCACAAACCCTTTACATTAGGTACCTTTGTTTACCTTTTGGCTTCCTTTCCATGTCGAACAGAAAACAAATCAAACGTGCAACCGCACTCCTACAATGGGTCAAATGAGACCAACTGTTTTGGTTTATTATTCTTGGAATAATACACCTATGTTTTGGCGACGGAGGTCGACGACTCGGCCCTATGGGCCTAAAATGGGGCTCTGTGCTCTATGGGGCTAAAATGGGGCTACGGGAGGTTTTTTTTTAAAGGCTTTTGGCTAAAGGATCGAGTTAGGTGTCGTTTTCAAAGTAATTTTAGACGTAGAATCTATTTTTGGGGGTCCCGGAACGATCCGATTTCACTGTTGCGATCTATAGGGCTTTCAAGGGGCTACAAATGGGATTTTTGAAGGATCCCAGGGGGTCAAATATTTTTCAAGTAAAAAACAAAAAAAACTTTTTTGAAAAATCAAAATCAAATAAAAAATTTGTTTTTTCTAAATTTTGTTTAATTGACAGAATTAAATTTATGCACAAGTAACCAATGAATAATAAACCCTTGTGTAAAATTTGCAGCGTTTTTGTAGGACCTTTTGTTCTCCAACTCCTTACTGGTTCAGAAAATCACTTTTTTCGTAAAAATATTCACCTTCATTTTTGGACTTCTGTCCAGCTAGATTCGCGATCACAACGACAAATTTCGAGGCCCAAATTGTTGGCCCTGGTAGAGAAAACTGTACCAGGTACATAGGTACATACCTACATAGGTCCTATGACTATTCGAAGTATAATCCTTCGAATAATTATTATTCTATTCTATAATAATAACTATTATTATATGTACTTATAAAAATTATGAGACAATAATAATTACCTATTATTTAATTATATCTTTCTCTTTTCATCTTTCAGGGGGTGTGCAGCCGAAAGCAGCCATGGCGGCTGACTTGGCGAACTCAACTGCCCAGCTGCACTCCCAATCGGCGGCAGACTTACCCAATTCAACACCTTTGACTTGTACGTAAACCTCATTTTCTAATTAGTTCACAACTTCCGACTTGGCAGTTATGTATGTAGGTACTAGTACTAACGCAAAATGTATGCATGATTTATTTTTAGGGGATGATTTTGTTTTTCAGACGGGTTCGGGTGGCGGCACATACAAGCCATCCTGATATTCACCGGTTTTTTATCCATGTTCTGCCTCAGAATTAACATGTCAGTGGCTATCGTTCCGATGACGGATCGCAATAATTCCAATCCAGACTTCCACGTAAGTTGATTAATCTCTTGGCATAATTCCGTTTTTCCCGAAGAAGTGGTGGTTGAGGGGGGGCGCACTGAGTTGGGGGATGCGAGGTAGATTTATAGCTTTTTTACCCCAAAAGCAAGAATGTTATTAAGTGATAAATTACCGTCCTCGAGCAAACGCCGATAAATCACATTTCACTTTGAGGGGGTGACGGAGAGGGGAAGTACTGACCCTTTCGCGCCGCCCGTACCGAACGTAACAGGGAAAACTTGATGGCAAATTAATGGCTGGCCAACAACCAAACAAGGCGTCAATGTGAAGGAAACCTAGTTTGAGATTGTAATCAATCGGTTTTGTGGAAGTGACCGGTTCGCGAGAGACTGATTGGAACACTAGACCACAAAGTAAAGGAGAGGCCCTCACGCACCAGGACCAGGTTCAGGACTTAAATGGTATAAAATAAAATTTATTTAATCTGATTTTATTAAATGCTTTTGAGCTTTTTTCTTTTTTATGAGATAGTAGATTCGATCTCGGGTGAAACGAAAAAATAATAATATTAATAATAAAAATAATAATTGAAGCATAAGGTAAGACTTTTTTTTAAAGGAACTTATGGCGCTGAACCGATTGTGATGGGAGTGCACAGAACCCTGAGGCGATAATGACCTACCTGGATTCTGCCCTTGGTAGAGGAAAAATCCATCATTTTACACGGCAAAAATAATGAATAAATTTCGTTAACGAGCTTAGTGCGTCTGAGACTGTTTCATGAATCAGGATTTAGGGGTTTAACCCTCCAATGATCAATTTTTTCACCCTTAGGTCCCCAAGTAAGAATCAAGACTTGTAAACAGTAAGAATCAAGACTACGAAAATAATTCTATTTAAATAATTATATTAAAGAAGACGAAACAAAATCATGATGAAATTTATCGATTTGTCAAGCGTTCGATGTCGATGTCCATAGCGATGTTTTGCTCTGGATGTCGAAATCCTACTAGGGATGCTCAAAATATATCGACATTTCGGTGGGGGGGGGTCCATTCGATATATTGATGCATCGATATCATTTTTACAATATCGGGAGCCGATGTTTTTTTACTCCTGGAAAATTCAGAGAAGAACCCCAGAAGAAGAAGGAATTTTATTAAATCTGAAAATTTGACAAAATACTCGGTTTTCCGTATACGGTAATTATACATAGTTGTGTCCTCAATGTTTTCAGCCCGATCGCCCAAACCCGTGGGCTCTGTGGCGCCATAGGAGGGCTTTTTTGAAGGGTTTCGGCTATGTGGTCGAGTTAGTTGTCGTTTTCCAAGTGTTTTTGAACGTAGAATCTATTTTTGGGTGTCTATGGGATGGATGCAAATGGGATTTTTGAAGGACCCCAGGAGGTCAAATATTTACCGAGTAATTTTGAGCGCATACCTACTCCATTTTCCGAGGTCCTACTTTTTATTTTATTTTTATTGACACAGAATTAATTTTTGCACGAGTAATAATAATAATAATAATAGTAATAATAATAATAAGAATAATAAGAATAATAAACCCTTACGTCAAATTTGCAACGTTTGTTGTTCACTCAAAACCAATGAGAAAACATAGTTTTTCTGGTAATCGACTATTAAATGATAATAGACTGAACAAGTATTTATTAAAATGAATAAATAAACTTGATTTAAAGAAAAGTGATTTTTGACGGGGTAGGGATTTTGTTGGAAATGTAGGGATTTTTGGACTTCACAGCCGAAACTAAGTTGATGCAGTGATGCCAATCGTCTGGCAACACTGCATCAACAACAGGTTAGGGATGTCCGATTCTCAAAAATGAATCGATTTAAATCGAATCGATTATTTAAAAAAGTATCGAAAATAATCGCGATTATTTTTTCAAAAAGAATCGATACATCTGAGAATCGATTCTTTTTCCAAATTATTTATTAAATTTCAAATTTATCAGGAGAAGAAGAAGCATTATTACATTATGAAACCTGAATTCCAATTACTAATACATCCAACTGCTAACCAGCACTATTAAGTAGGAAAAGGTAGGTAGGAAAGCTTCAGTGGTTGTTGTGCAAAATTTGCACATTTAACATTTAATGTTTGCATGTCTTCAGCTGTTACCTATGGTCGTTGCAGTGACTCAATTTAAAAAATAATATTGATTCTTTTAAACATTGATCTGTTTTGCAGATTAACTGAATATAAAAATACTTGTTAAGAGCAGAAAAGAATCGGTTTTCGATTCTGGAAATTTAGAATCGAATCGGGCCGATTCTTCAAAAAAATAAAGAATCTAAAAGAATCGATTATTTTTTCAAAAAGAATCGATTTTTTCAAGAATCGATTCTTTTTGAGCATCCCTACAACAGGTGATGAGCGTTTTGGGCTGTGGACTTGTGTTTGTTGAGTGTTTTGCAAGTTTTGATTAAATAACCCAAATTTTGGGTTTTGTCATAGGTAGTCCTCCATTGGTAGGTTTCAGTTAGCCAAGTTTATAAAATGGGAGCATCGGTTGATCGTTCACGCTCAATTCCCTAACATTATGGACAGGGCCTCGCATTTTTATTGCGGGTATTACCTACACAGGTAGATATCATAAGATTAATTACACACAAGTGTTATCCGCTGTTTTCTGTAAATGTCGATTGAACGGGTCAACAGTCCTAAACCTATCTCGTTGAGGACGCCTGGCCAGCGGAACCTCGCAGTTTACTTTGCAAACTGTCATTGTAGGTAAGCGGTCATTTGAGAGCTATTTCAAGACATTTCTTCACGTTCCTCTCACCAAGTAAGTGGTTGACTGTCTGAGTGACCTCGAACACCGGATTTGCGGGTCACGGCAGACTAGTTGGTAGGTGCAGACGAAATTGCAGGACAGCTCGAAAACCGTTTCAAGCTGGCGAAGTTGTTTACTTTTTCACCTCATCCGACTATTCGACTGGATGCCACGAGAGAAACACTCGGAAGCGTCGCGGGATGGAATGAGGACCATTTCCAGGGGCTTGGGGGACTTATCTAGAGTTTATAGCAATGGGTTTATTATTAGGTATCTACGTATTGATCAAACATTTTTTTAGCTGGTTCGACCCCCTCAGTCGAGTCCATAATTAGTTGGAATCCGACCCCTACCTCGACATCCCTGGCTAAAGCCATTCATTAACTCCATCTGTAGCCTCCAAGAAGCCCCCACAGAGCCCCCACAAGTCGGGGTTCCCCATAATGATTAAAAATCCCCTCGTACCCCTGCGTACCCCATTGAATTAGCGTTTTTCAAGTCGTCACGATTTGTTTTGGGAAAATGAACTGAATCAAGATGAAAATGATCAGGTAGGTACTAAATATTGTAAAATTGTTCCAGGAATTTGACTGGGGCCCGAAGGAACGTGGGGCCATCCTCAGCTCCTTCTTCTGGGGCTATCTCGTCATGCAGTTCCCCGCCGGCCTGCTCGGGCTCCACTTCAGCCCCAAAATCCTCCTTATGGGCTCCACGCTGGTGTCGGGGGTTGTGACTTTTGCCACACCTTTGGCTGCCACGCTCGGCGGTGTCCCTCTCGTTTGCGCCAGCCGAGTCGTCATGGGGATCTGTCAAGTAAGGCTTTGATGGATTGGACGTTGATTACTGTGGCGAATTTTAGTCCATGGAACCTGACGGTCTTCTTGTTTCAAGGGTTTCATGGTACCTCTCACATATTCGCTGATATCGAAATGGGCTCCACCTACTGAGAGAAATAGATTCATAGGATACTCATTCAATGGTAAGTTTCACTTAACAACATTGATGTCATACTTACATTTCCAATATCTCTTTGACCTCCTCACCAAACATGGAGAACCCGGAGGGTCGTCCCTTCAATCATATGATGGTGATAATTTATCATCAACAGTGTAGCTGGAAATAGACTCATCACCGCGCATAAAGAGGGCGGTAAAGTGGAAAATCTACGGTGGCAGGACTGCTAGATCCCGGAAAAACTGGTACTGGTCCCACCATCAGCCAGCTGCTGGCCACTGAACAGGATCTTACATCTATTGGCTTCATTAACGCGCTATAACCTGCAGTCTTCATTAAAATTTTCCATAATTTGTTTTTGTAGGCTAGTGAAGGCCTTCATAAGGTAGCGTGATGTATAATCATCACGATACCTTATGAAGGCCTTCACTAGCCTACTCTATTCGGGCTGTGGTTATAATATTATTATAACCACAGCCCGAATAGAGTGGTGATGGCTGCCCTCAAACTAAAATTTTTATTAGGTACCTCATCCTTTCATTACCACCAACTTTAAATTAGGTAGGTATTGAAACACATTATATTATATTCAACAGGATCAGATCGGGGAAAAGTACACACAACTCCCTGTCCACGTACTATTTGTCTCATATTCAGACCTTGAAACTGCGTTTTTTTAAAAAATTTTAATAATCACCCAGATAGCCCAGACTGTCTGGGCCAGACATGCTAGTAAACCTTTTGCATCCTCACTGGAACCCGTTTTAAACTGTTGACTTGTGTTTTTCAAAGGTGCTGTGTTGGGGCTCGTTTTCGGTTTCCCTACTTTCGGCCTGTTGGCCCGAAGCGGAGCTGGTTGGCCGTCCATTTTCTACTTCTCCTCCACTTTGGCCTTCGCTTGGACTCTGGCGATGTGGATATGGGGAGCCGACAGCCCGGCCGACATGAAAAATATAAACCCCCAGGAGCGGCTGTACATCGAGACTTCCCTCGCTCAGACTGACAGCAAAGAGGTAATTCTTCTCATGGTTCTCGCTCGAAATTCACCATCAGATGGAGAGCTTTGGCATAAAATGAAGAAATTTGACATGAAATACACAGAATAACAGCTGCTTGAATTATCGTTAATTGACTGTAATTTCACTTCGGTCTGTAAAACACGAAACAAAATGAATGAATTACAAAGAGTGCCTCCTGAACCTGCAAGAGAGCCGAAATTTGATTAGCGAAAATAGCCGGAAGAATCGCATCTGTTGGGAAAACTCTAACCACTCTGTCTGATCGATATCCTTTCCGCCAACGCAGGATCGAGGGGGCTCACGCCCAGCGCGCTACTGATTGCAAGCGTGCTGGCAATCGCCACTTCTCCTGAGCCCGGCTCAGCGGCGGCCGACTCGGGGAGGCCCTCACGCAAATATGCCTTCAGCTGTCATAGCCCAGTTATTCTGCACTTTAAGTTCATATCGCAGTTTATTTATTTATTCTGCACTTTAAGTTCATATCGCAGTTACTTGTGCTCTACTTTCGTTGATCCAGAAATTCCCCCTGACCCTTCAGGCGGGATTTCCGAGGAGGGAATAGCAATTTCGCTGGGCGCCGTGGTCCTGGAGTCCATACTTGACACGTCAAGATCGGAGGCAAGGGAACCACCCTTTGGTACAATTGCGACAGCAGGAAACCTCATCCAATACGACTCTTCGTGCGGGGAAGGCAGTTTCCTTCTGTTCCTTCGAAGTATCAGATACTTGGATTCTGCTGGACAAACAATGTCCCGACACGTGAGCCTAAGGAACCTAGAGCCTCCATTTCTGCAGCTGGAATATTCTCAGAGCTTGCGTCATACCTCTGATGAATCCATCTTTACTCCCTCCTGCATCTTCCAAAACACTTGGGGGGGCGTAACCACGGACGCTGTGCTGGACGCACTCCGCCACTCACACCACTAACCTTGTCAATTATTACGACAAACAATAGATGTAGGTACACACCCAACACTCGTCTCTGGGGGTGTCCTACAGCACTCAAAAGTGATTCACAAAAAGCGGCATTCTGAACCTATTTGTCTTCTTTTAAGGTTTAGGGTGTTTTCAGACTAACAGGGATTGCCTTTGAGTCCAACCGTTATCGAATTTCCGGATTTTGAAACAGTCAATTGCTTTAGGTTCTCAATTTGGTTCCCTAGCAGTCTACGAGCTACCGAATTTCCTTCTTTCCAGGAATGTTCAATGTTTTCGGTACTTCATCACCAGGCTGTGCCTCATAGTGGCAGAATGTCGGATTTTGTCCTTATGCCGTATGGAGGGGTCATGAGACCCCTGCTCTTCAACATTTTCATTAATGACTTCCCTCAGTATCCAATTCTGCGAATTGGTGGTGTGTCAAGTTTTTAATTCTGTGCCGTTTGATGTGCGGGAGTTGAAGTCCTTTCAATTCAAAAATAAATCTCATGATTTCTTGATTCAGTTGGCTCCGATCGAGGCCTCGGAATTCTTTCTGCCATCAGTTTCCTGGAAAATTGTGTAGTTTCTGTCGTGTCATCTATTTATGTTTTGTCTCGCCATCTGATCATGTACCCTCATTGTTATTTATTGATTGCTTTAATTTCGACTATTGTCCTAAATAATCCCCTGTTTTTTGACAATACAAAACGATTCTCTCTCTCATCTCTCCTTGGACATCATCTTGGTCGTCTCTTTCTTTGTTTCCGTCAGGAGTAGCACTGTGATGAAATTAATTTTGTATTCATAGCGTTCAATGACGATAACAGATTGTGGACTTTTGGATTCTGAGAATGACACACATCACATGACTTCTGCTTTACACGGTGTACTTAGTTCAGCGTGGGTTCTGTTGAGAGGAGTCTAAATTTGTTTTATTTGAAAATCATTAGTTAACCAACTTCAGAGATGGCAGTAAACTGATGAACCGAATTTGGACGTTTGCTTTCCGTTTGTCAGTAATTCCGAGTTTGCATAGACAAGGTGGAGTTTCCTTTGGCATATTTACTTAATCAATCAGCGTTTGCGATGAATTAGAAAGAGACAAGCGATGATTAGATGGTGCCTTGGGACTGTGATAACCCCAGAAAGGAGATCAAAGGTGTTTCAGACATTTTCCCTTTTGCCGGGAGAAAACCTCCCCACCAGCCGGGGATTTAACATTTCATGAACCCAAATTAACTCTCCTGCGTGGGCCGACTTCTCTCAGGAACAAACCTGTCGGAAATCGGATTCGGCAGGGCGAGGAGGTTAGATTAAATTTACAAGGATCGGTGAAGAAGGCGAGAAACAGACAGTTGTAGAATAGATGGAAAAGGAATGAGAGTAGTCATACGTCTGTGCACCGCCGTCACACAGAAAATTCCCTGTGTCTGAATGTGGAGTGAGCTGCTTTGAAATTTAGAGAAACCTCCTTTCATGGCTGACTGACCTCAAAGGCCTCAACCGGAATGGAATGAATTCATTCAATAGGGTGTGAAGTTGATGCGCAGTTAACAGCTCAAATTCTACTTTAGCTCGAGTGCAATGGCCACAATTGGGCTGTGGGATCTGAAAATTCCTGGCACCGGGATTTTGAAAGATTGTCGTGACTCCAGCGTGTCACAAAACGACAAAATTGGTAGAATGGGGTCCGGAACCGTGTCTTGATATTTATTTTTCAGAGAAAGTACTTCACGTCAGGATACGAGAAAATTGGTGTTTGGACCCCTCCAGTGCCTTTTGAATTTTCGGCGAGCCACCAAAACCTAATTTTTTGAACTGAACCGCGAACTCGACTTCCGAGTAGAAAGCTGGTCACTCACTGACCAATGGAAAATCGGACGGGAAGCTGCAAGATCACAAGCGGGTTATCTAAGCACAGGTTACTTTAAGGTTATTCAAGTAGATAACCACTACTCTGAGTAGAACCTCCATTAAATGTTATTGTGATGTCATTCTTTATTATTCGCCACGGATGAAATATTCCTTCCTATTCCGTGATTTGTCTGTAAATGTTATTATCGAATGGTTGGTAAATCTTTTAACGGTTCGGATTTGACGGCAACATTTAAAAAAAAAAAAAAATCGTCAGATTCGCCTCACTTTGGCCAGGACCGGATTGGGACCCCTGAAAGGCCTTTGACTTTGAAAGGGCGCAATCTGGGGGAAAATTTCAACATATTGACCCCTATGCAGGTCGAGTTGTCTCATCAGTCTTCTGAGATTCTAATCGCGTTTCGGACAAACTTGAAACTAGATCAGTCGTTAGTTCAGGAGGGTAAAACGTGGTTTTCCGCTTACTGAGCTGTGTCAGATTGGGCGTCTCTTGTTTTGGTTTAAATTCGTTTTCTCGGTTTATAGTTGTATTTTTTTAATTTGATGCTCTACTACTTAAATGTTGAGCCAATTCATTTGCATAAGCCGTTCATAAGTTACTGGGGTTGAAACATGAACGAATCCTATTTTCAGCAAAGTTGGAAAAAATTGCTTATCTTTGACGCTTGATTGTGGCTAAGCGGCTGAACCGATTCTAACGTGTAAGGAGGTCTTTCGACGCAGAACTTTATGCTTTTCAACTTTGTTTCTGAAAATTTATCTCTGCGATGCTTAGTTTTCGAGTTAAAGGTAAAACACCGGAAAATGTCCGAAAAAATCGAGGTTTTTTGACCGCCGAAAATTCCCCTAGCAAAAAATTTGCTACCATTTTTGATATTTTGTTCTTCAGACCCATAACAACAATTAAAAAAGATTAAAGCTTCTACGCCATTTCTTGCACGAGTCCCCCCCCCTTCAATCCTCTGGCGACTGGCCTAAACCGTTTTGTTGATGTTTTTCGAATGAACGGCGCAAATGAGTATTTTCCAAAGGGAGCACCGGCCGGTCCGGGCCTGGCTTTGGCGCTGAGTATTGAAATTCGCGTCATTGCAAGCTCGTCGAAAATCAAGTTGACCAACAGAACAAATAAAGAAATCAGGTTTTTTCTCATTTCAGTGCTAATGCGCTCTGGCGGAGTAGTTTTCGCTTTGCTGGAAAGGTTCCCTGTATGATTTGAATACAGGAATTTTCCTTCGCGATTTTCTCTTCACTGAAGACCTATTTCCTTTTCGTGACCGATCCGTCTCTTTTATTTCGGGCCACTGGCAAGATTTTCGGCCGAACTTGTTTATTTTTCCGACATAGGATCAGACCATATTTTCTCGAATAAACGATACCCACGTTTATGCCTTCAAGGAAAAAGTCCTATTGGAATTCGTTACTATCGAACCAACTAATAATAATAATAATAATAATAATAATAATAATAACTATTTTTTTGCCTGATGTTTTACTGTTTTTACAACGTCTGGTTTTGGTTTTTCAGAAGAAGGCTGTCCCGTGGAAGCACATCTTGAAATCCAGACCCTTTTGGGCTCTTGTGGTCGCTCAAGTGGGCTACGGCTGGGGCTACGCCATCGTACTTACTCAAACACCATCCTACTTCAACAACGTCCTCAATTTGGACATAACAACGGTAACCGAGTGCAAAGCATTTTATTAGGTAATTTTTCACATCGCAGTCTGTTCCGGCAGGCAACCCGAGTTGAACCGAAGGAGCATTCACATATTGACTTTGAAAAATAACCGATACTGATAGCTTTCAGGCACCTTTTCCAAAGGCGGAATAACTGCTAACAACTTCACATTCACATGGAAGTCCCATAACCAGACAAATCGTATGGGAGCATTTCACGCGTACACTACACCTTCTTTATTCACACAAAGGGAAAATGTAACTGATGAGAGAAAGGGGAAGGGATAAGGGCAGGGAATAACAATACGGTTCTTAAGCTCGTCGGAGAACGCGGCTTGTGTGGTTATCTCAAATAACGAGGTTACCCGGATACGAGGTTTTTCCATTTCAGAGACTTTCAGTATCAAGAGGGTATAATATTTAACAGCGCGTACATACTTTAACTTTGCCAATGTTTGAGAAGAGATGCTACACTTTTGCTACGAAATTAGGGTGTGTATTTATGTATTATTAATCCATCACGGGGTTCGAGATCGTGCGGGAACCTAATCCAGCACATTTTGAAAATTCATTAAATGTATTTTCAAATAGCAAAAACCGCATTAGTCAGAAGTGACGGATTTCGAGAAAACCAAATAAACTTTCCACCAAATTACCTGATAAACGAAATTTTTCTGTCCACCTCCGTCATGTGTGGACAGAAAAATGTGGTATGTTACACAATAAACTCTCTTGGCATCAGAAATGTGTCAAAATTTGGTCCTTGTGGTGGAGAGGGGGAAAAAGTGTTTGACTTGAGGGGGTTTTGCTGGAATTCTGTCAAAAACTACACTATTGAAAAACCTAATGATGAGAAAACAAGTGTTGAGAAGTTCGGTTGCAGTAACTCGTGATTTTATGCCACGCAAAACTTCACAAGGAACGCAAAACGCGATCAGACCTGCCTGAATTCGGTTCGAGGGAAACATCAACATTCGGGGCTACTTGACATCAACTGAGAAGACTAATTTTTGCTGAATCGCTCTATCTTCAAAGCTTTGTTGAGCTCGATTTGCGTTGTTCTTGCAGAATGCTTTTTCGTGGCGATGTTAGTTCATGGTATGACAACTAGATGGCACCTCTATCTCATTTTTCGTTTTCTGTGACTTGTGGGTGTTTTGCTATCAGCCCTTTTTGGAATATGTTTTCCTTGTTTTGGTTTATCATTGAATCGGCCTCAAAAGTTGTCCTTTCATGCTTTGTGACATTGTGGGCAGCGCTAATGCTCTTGTTGGTGAATCTTGGCGAGAATGATTTATTTACATTGGATCCATTTGATGGATTTTATTACACTGGAAATCAATAATCCTTGAGGGGGATGGTTCCTGAAATTGAGGTTAGACTTAGAAACTCATCAGATTATGTTGACAAACTATCAACTGCAATGATTTATCAATTCTTTGATGCTTTTCAGAACGGATTCCTCTCTGCCGTTCCTTACTTGTCGATGTGGCTTTTCACTTTTCCGGTCTGCTACTTGGCTGATCACATAAAAAAGAAGAACCTGCTTCCTGACTACGTTGTGCGAAAAGGATGGACCATAATTGGTGAGTGATTCATGTAGAAAGAGGACTCGAAAAGGGTGTTTTTTTTTCGAATTGTGTGAAGTACCTAGTGTTCCTAGATTTTCTTAAATTTCAGCGTTGAAGGTTTGGCGGTGATCTGAAGGCGCATACTCCACGTTCTCGCACCAGTTTGTGTTTGAGAGAAGGATATGGAGTGACGGGACAGACCCTCTGGGATGTACGCTCAAAAAACCACGTTTTTCAGTGTATGTTTCAGTCTGGAAGCCAAACAAGGATTCTCACGTAGAAAAGAACACGAAGAAAAGTTGTAGAGCAATAAATTTTGCGTCGATTGGACACCCTATAATTGAAAATTGTAGTATACTACGCTTTTATTTTATAGGGAATTTTCAATCTATAGATGATTTTGATCTAACACCCTTATGATATCTGATTTAACACCGTAAAAATTGATGAATTCGATTAATCACCCTAAAATGGACCATTTCTACAAAAATAAGAGAGTCCCAAAAGATGATTTGTGTAGAAAAAAGACTATTCTAAGCAGTAACCTATCGCCCAACTAAGAAAACGATTCATGTTCGAACAAACCCACTCGCTTAATGAAAGGACGTGCACTACGACCGGTTAGACAGCTTTGGTCAGATGATTTAAAAAAATATCATTTGAGTTAACATGTCTGGAGCCAGAAAAACCATTCCCACCCCGGAGCAGACCGGAGCTTGTTTTGTAGCTCGGCCGATTCCCAATTTGTACGGAAAACTCGCGACTTATTCCCCTAAAGCGGGTTAGCATTTTTTTCTTTCTCAAGTTTGGTGGTTTTGTTGCATGGACATCCTTGAACACAAAGAAAATTTCACGATTTTTTCCCCTCTTTTCAAGGTACGTAACCCTCATCGACCCTCAATTCGAATTCACACAAAAAATCCAATATTTTGACTTTGAGCCTTAATTTACGGTCTAAAACTGGATTTTCGGGGAAAACCCTTGCTGAAACTGGATCCTGTGAGAATGATGAAGCAGATAATCGAAATCGGCATGTTTGGAGAAAGTACGAGTGGGTGCCGAACTGGTTCACAATACCACGACGTTGATTGCAGAGATGTACCCGTTACAATTCATCATCTTTCTATTGTTACAAATGATTAGGATTGTCAATGCGAGAATGAAATTGCCGGTGTTTTCGTTGTGGTTTTTACTTGCACGTTACCTAAAATGTCTCCTTTCTAAAGCGCTGTTTAAAAACCGCTTGTGTTTTTTTCGGAGGGAGATATGAGCGTATCAATTCACCATCGAACAGGCCAATCGATGAGCGGCAGGAAGGGGACGATATCCGAAATTGTTTTCGGGGATGGCAACACGATCCATCAATTATTTCCGTGTTCCCCTTCCTGAGAGTGTGTCCGATTTAAGTCTCTTTTGTCGTCGGTTATCAACCGTGCTGTCCGGGTAGGGCTATCCGGTGTAAACACGAGTGGGATTTTGTGTTGGTTCTACCCCTGTAATCCTAGTTCGTATGGTTGGAAACTCATTAATGAAACATGCGGCGTTTGAAAATCTATCGTTTATTTTGCAGCCATGTGCGGTTCTTCGGTGCCTCTCATCATCATCGGATACGTTGAAAAAGACGTGACGGCCGTCATCATCTTGCTGACCATTGGAGTGTCTCTGCATTCTTTCTTGTTCTCCGGTTTCCTCAGCAATCACCTCGATTTGTCACCAAACTACGCCAGCCTGTTGATGGGCATCGGCAACGGGTTGGAGAACATCACCACCATCTTGGCACCTCTCACTGTCGGCTGGATTGTTAAGGATTTGGTAAGTACGGGATGTGTGGTGTCCTCAGGTGGCCAAAGTGAAACCAACTGAGTGACGGCACAATCTAGAAGGATAGTGCAGAGTCCTTTATAAAGGATTGTATAAATAACCTTCCACCAACCAAGTGATGGTTGTACAAAAGACAAGCTAACGCACAATGTTGAATTGAGTTGAAAATGTTTCTGTGAATAATAACTTATCAATCTTTTGATTTCATGGATTGTGCTTGAAAATTACGAGTCTCAGTGACCGACTCTGGTTGGCGCTTATCCCACGAAATGTGACGCTAAATAAAATTTTGCACGTCCTTTATGAAGAATAAATTCCTTGAAATTGATTTATATGATTGATAAGTTGATATTTGCGTTAAATCTCACAAATAATGTGGCGTTTTTTTCTAATATTCAGTATTGAAAGGTTATGAGGTAGGAAACTTTGCCACTTTGTAACCTTCAAGGTTACCTGTCGTCTTTTCAGAGCGTTGGGTCCAATGTTGAATGTCTTTGATATCTTCCAGTAAAAAATTAATTCACTCAACTACCGACCTAACTTTCAAATGTAGGCCAATTGGATCATGAACCCTAATGGCAGAGTTTGGGATGGGCTTTCCGAGGCCACCTCAAAAGGTTTTTATGACAGTGATGAACCTGAACTTTGAATCTGGTCTGCAACGCCGAATGTCGACGAATTTACTAATCACTCTTAGGTCTCCTGTATGTATGTCAATTAGCCAGATTAAGTGTTAAGAGAGCCTTGAGATCGCCAGTCTGGATTGTAGCCGGTAGCATTAATTATGCCACTAGTCAGGCATTACCGTCAGGCCACTAGTTCAGCGTCCTAACTTGTCTCATCGTTAGGCCACTAGTTCGGCGTTCTCTCCTGTCGTACGTTAGGCCACTAGTTCGGCGTTTTCACTTATCTTATCGTTAGGCCACTAGTTTGTCGCCCTCACCTGTCGTACGTTAGGCCACTAGTTTGGCGTCCTAACTTGTCTTATCGTTAGGCCACTAGTTTGGCGTCCTCACCTGTCGTACGTTATGCCACTAGTTTGGCGTTCTCACTTGTCTTACCGTTAGGCCACTAATTCGGCGTTCTCACCTGTCGTATGTTAGGCCACTAGTTCGGCGTCCTCACCTGTCGTACGTTAGCCCACTAGTTCCTGCCCAAAACGGCGGACGGACATTTCGGATTTAGAATGTAGACCTCTTGAAACGGATAATGTCAAATTTTGAGGCCGATCGGAGTCGTCGACCTCCGTCGCAATTACATAGGTGTATTATTCCAAGAATAATATACCAAAATGGCCATTTTTCCCAAAAAATAGCAATGGACGCAACATAAAGATAAATTTTATGAGAAATTCTTATCTACATTGACTGATTTGTGAGTCTGGGGACATTTAAGTGGCCCACTATGTAAAATAGGACCATGTAGCTACTTCAAAATACTGGGTCAATCTACCTACATAGTACATCCATTATGCTACATGATTTATTTGATAGTTAAGCTATTATTAGCTTTTTATACAAGCCAATAAACCTTGATGTTATTGATGAAAAAGCGATGCACGGAGAGTCAACGAAGTTGACAGTTGTGCAAACAAACTGAAATGAATCCACTGCACTTGCTCCAGCTCTCTCAATACCTCATATCAAATAATATTAATTGATATTACCCCATCGTTTTTTTCCCTTTTTTTACAGGGCAGCGTTGATCAGTGGAGGACCGAATTCTACATCACCTTCTGCGTCTCCGTCATTCCGGCTCTCGTTTTCGTCTTTTTCGGCTCCACCGACGAACAATATTGGAACAAACCTGACAACATTTCGTGCTCGAAAGACGTGAAAATGTCCGAATCCAACGGTGACAACCAGAGTAAAATCACGACGCTGACGACCGCTTGAACTCCGCGGGGACAAAATCGAGCTATTCAACTTGCTCAGAAAAAGTGATACAAGTGTATTTTTACAAAACATTTATAACTTATACAAGGTTTTTATAAGGCTGCGTACTAATTTATGGCGCTGGAACGTGTTCAAGTCAGTATCAGAAACCCTCCCAGTATAATTTTAACAGACATGTTTCAAATTAAAGTTTACCACAAATTTTCTGAAAAAATAGTAGTAGGTAAGTTCATTCTAAAAATAATGTGAATCAAATGATGTGATTAGTTGTGAGGAAATTTCTCCTACAATATAATTAGTTTACATATAAAATATTAATACAATTATGGCAATTGCCAAATGCAATGTGTACACTGATTTGTTGTAGATTTTGGATTGAGATGTAATTTGACTGTGATTGTTGAATATAAATTTTTGTTGTGCGTTTTTATAAACAGTTTTCAAGTGTTTCTATAGTATATCTACCACGTTTTGTATAATATACAAAATATACATACATATATACATATTATGCTATCACGAAGAATAATAAAATCCCCCACATTGAATTAGGGCGTCAGATCAATCGTCATTGCGAATTCTATTTTCTGTTTAGCTCAAAGTTGTCTGTTTTCGTTTTGTTGTTGTTGTTGTTGCTGTTGTTCTTTTTCGTTTTAAATGGTATACGAAGTTAGTTCGACTGGACCTTTTACTGCGGGCTGTGATTGGCTCGCCAACAGCGGAAAAAGTGCTCAACATGATGAGCATGTCGATCGTCCTTTCCCGCTTTTGTGCGAATATGGGGGTGTTCCCCGTTTATCAATTTAACGAGGAGAAACTCCCTGAACTCTTGGGGGGGGGGGGGGGGGGGGGGGCTGAAGTAGGATGAACTTGGCAACGAAGGATCGAACAGACTCTTCGGAGAAGACAACCAAACGGTTGTCGTCGCACGAGTAACTTACGACAGCAAAAACGTGGGTAAATTGAGACTTGATGGAGGAAGGGTTGAAATTGGTCATTTCCGAGGGGCCGCCGTCGACAAAAACGATGTTGACGATATCTTTGCCTATGTGCCTTTTCCTTTGCACCTGATGTTTGCTATCTTTAGAATATGGAAGGAGGGTGGAGACGTGGAACATGATCTCGTGACCCTCGTAGATCGTGGAGACGGAATACTTCCCAGTCATGTCACCTTTGACGTCTAAGCCACCACGATATTTGTCCCAAATTTTTCGCCTTATTTTGTCACCAAGGAGGGGGACGAAGCGTTCGAAATCGGTGCTACCAACCTCGTTACTGAACATTTCGTCGTCCGTCACTTGGCCAGGTGGGGCCGGCAAAGCATGCCAGGCAAGTCATTTAAACGTTTTAAAACTTGATACGCTATCCTTTTCGATGAGTTTTGCCAAAACAGTCTCTTATATTTAGCACTGATGATGGAAATCCGGTGCAAATTTTACACGAGGGCGTAATATGATTTTGTATAAATTGTGAGTTAGAAATTGAAAAAATGCAAGTTTATACTTTTGTTAATTGTGCGTACAACATAGGTGCTTACTATCAATAATGGTTACTACGTCCACAAATATTTCGAAGACGACACTCCACTCTTCAAGTAGCACTCCTGAAGCCCCAAAGTGTACGACTAGGACGCTCATAAATAGAGTGCAAAATTACTTCAAAAATGACCCCTCATTCGACCTTCTACCCAATAGCCACCACGTGATTTTGAGCCTGGAGGTCAAGGGAGGTGTCGTTTTCAAACTCATTTTGACTTTGCCCGCTCTACACTGGGACTACTATGAGGTTCATGCAGGGTCTTGGCCAAGAAGTCGCTTGGGGTGTCGTTTTCGGTGTAATCACTGACTTGGAAAGTCAAAACTTATTTGAACTGAATTTGCAGACATTTTCTTGTTATTAAGAAAATTTTCATTTGCACAAAAGTCCCATTTACTTCGCTCCATCTCATTAGCCCAAAGGTAAGATGTAATTGAACGATTTTGAAAGGAAGATATTGGATCCCGCTGTAGTTTTTTTTTTGAGAACGAAACTTTTGTCGGTCGTTCTCAGGCGAAAGGGAATCTGGAGAGCACAATGGCAGCCCCGAGACGTAAGACATGATCGAACGTTATTGAGTGTCCTTCAAGGATTGACTCAAAGAAAGGGCATAATCCACGGGAGATCACCGATTCTCACAAACGAGTTTTGGGAGAGAGGAGGTTTTTTTTCGGTCTAAATCGAACATGAGGCGTACTACAGTGTTTTTCCCCAACTCTGAACGGCTTTGGGGCTCATAACATAACAGTTGGCGAACCGCGGTATATAAAAGTACACACTTTCACTTTATACGTTTTTCTCATTCTTTTGTAGGCCAAGCCCTTCTAGCGGTGTTGGAGCACTAAAAGGAAGAAAGCCAATATTCGGAACACTTTCTGCTTTCAATCCATGAAGAGCTAAAATGAATTTTTGATCAATCAAATAATCATCAATCACTGTAAAACGTACATTCGTGGGGATGGTGAGGTGTTGTTTTTGAAGTATCGCATAATGTTGATCTAGCAATTGATTTATGGTCGTTTTGGAGGACGGCGGACAATATCACTTTAGGAAGTTTTGCTCGTTCAATGTCATAAAAATTAGCTGGAAACATTTTTCCGCATTAAAGGAAACCCTCAAGTAACCACCCAAGACGCGGCCGAGCTGAATTTTCGAAATAAGTATTTTTTAAAATTTTATTGGAAGCTCAATACAGATCGTTCCTATGTCACGTTTTTCTCAATGATGGAAAATGTTTGAAATTATAGTGGTGAAATATATTCAACTGCAGGGTATGCATTCTGTAGGAAATCTGAAGGAAATTTTGTTTCCTTTAATTTTGCTACATAGTGTTTCCGCGAGAAACGCTTAGTTTTCGAAATATAGGCAAAAAACGTAGAAAAAAGTAGAAAAGTTTCAGGTTATTTCGACTTACGCCTTGTAAATTGTGCCCTTAACTCACAGAGTAACAGAGAACTTAAACTGCCTTAACTGCTCCTGTTTCGCAGAGCTTGGAGGAGATTGCTGTCCCATGTTTTGACACTCCAGGGCCTGGAGTCCAGGCTCTTCCAGATGGTCCATAATGGGGATGGGATGACGGACTGCCGTCTGGGGAATCGTGTGGAGCAAAATTTATATTTAATACCTAGCACCTACTCTTCTATGTTTAGCCGATAAATTTCACTGCAGGCGCACCACACTTTGGGAACCCCTGATTTAGATGAATGCTTAGTTATGGTAGTTGGAATGATCGTCCGGATGAATTATTCGAGTGCGGGAGTAATTTTGAAGTGAATGCATATTGACTTACCCCAGTGGGGTAGGAATCAGCTTTGGAGTTCGGAATAGTACTTCTGCTTTTTGAACAGTTATTTCTGTGCGAATGCAGAAAAACCAATGACCTGTCAAGACACACATAGTCTCCAACCCCAAAAGACGCGAGTAACATTTTTTGAAAATGGAGTAAGGTTGACCTATAAGGTCGGGTTCGCAGAGTTCTAGCTATTTGGAATCGAATCGGAACGCGAATGCTTCCAGGAATTAAAACGGACAGGACTTCGGTCCTCTGCCAACGAAAAAGTAGTCCCTACGAAGTTAACTCCACGAGATCACAGAAGGAAATGAAACGCGCGTATGTGACTTTCCACAATCAAGGAGGCAGTCGGAATCAGTTTGGGAAGTTCCGAAAAAAAAAAAAAAAAAATCGGAACTGCTGGAATCGATTCCGAGCGATTCTGAACGAGTTCTGCGTTCGCAGAGCATCAGAACTTGAGTGTTTAATTCACAGATTAAACTAGGTTTAAAATACCTACAGATTAAAAATACCGGTTTAATTCCTGGAAGCCAATGTACCCCACCCACGGCACTTGTAAAAGGCCCTACTGCGCATGCGCCGAACGGTTCGAATCTTTCAGAATTACACTGCGAACGCATGTATCTGTGGTTATTAAATAATACTGATATATAATCGAAAAAAGAAAAGAAAATTAATTGACCAATATTACGAAATCACACAATTTTCAAACTCACGTGAAACTGGCAAAATTATTACTTGATGAACATACGTGGTTTTATAATGGAATTATGTCGTGGGTTATCCTGTGGTTGGTCACCCCCACCATCTGCGTTGCTCCTTGCCGCCATCATTTGGCATAAAGTCGCTCCGCCGCGTATTGATGGCGGCAGGGAGCAACGCAGTTGGTGGGTGTGTAGTACGCATAACGATGGCGGCAGGTCATTATGAAGTTATCAACCCAAACTCCAAAATCGCCGAGAACTTCTTTGCTGAGTGGAAAACCTCAAACTATAAGATCGAAACAGGTTGGAATAAATCATTTACGATAGGTACCTCTAAACTTTATACAGTTTGTAAATATGGGTTTAACAACGTAATAAAGTGACGCAACTTTAGTTTTATTTCTCTTTTTTTGTACGTCGACGTATTGGAATATCGATAGAATGATATTTTTATTTTGCCACAACCTGACCCCCCCCCCCCCCCCCCAATCAGGCAGTTAGTTCACTGAACAGGTTCTACTAGGTATCTCAATATTCCTTTAGGAGATCAGACTTCCTTTAGAAGAAGCCTCTTGGGCCACCAACCAAGCGGCATAATTACTTCCGTTGCTGAAATTAACAATAATTCATTAATGAACGATATTAAGGGTAACACTATACAGTCCCCCCTTAGGCTAAAAAGAAGTTGGTAAAAATAACTTGAAAGCAGCTTCGGGCCAAAGGAAAAAGACCTACTTGATATTAAACTCCCTTCCCTCGTCCAAACCGACCTACCGGACGCAAAATAGATTAAGCACCAAACTTCGGCTCTAATAACCAATTTTCATCTCACTCCCACTTTTCCCCACTTCTTTTTTTCACTGACTTGTATTTATCTCGCTTTTCTTTTTTCCGTATTTCCCGTTCCGCAAATGATTAATCGCGAGAAGTTTTAGAAAACTCCTCTCCCCACTTTCCTCGGTCCTTCTTTGTCCACCTCCCTCTTCGTCTGGACAAAGTGCTGGGCGACTGCCGCCCCCCTCTTTGGCGCTAAATAGGTCCCCGTCCTTGGGGAGTTTCGGTTTTTAAGGGGTGGCGGTCTTGGTGGAGGAGGAGGATCCGCAGACGTGTTTTTCTTATTTGTGTCAGGAGAGCGAAAAATGGAAGGGAAACCGAAGGGGGGGGGGGGGGGGTTGTGGTGGAAATTTGGCACAATACCTTACTTACACCAGTTAGGTTGGTAAAACTTGTTATCGAGTTAGGGTGGTGCTAACGGCCTAATAGGCTTGGGTCCGCGCTCAAGATGGGTATTTATGCTACTTTTTCGAAACGTAATATTTTGTTTCATTACAACTCGTAACGGCTCCTCAATGCTGCTTGTTTTAACTGAAGAATAAAAGAAAATACATGAAAAAAATAAAATAAAATAAAATAAATAATAATAATAATAAAAAAATAATACCTACAAGTATACTAAGTATACTATAAGTCTTATATCTTATATCTATAAATCTTATAGATAAAAACTGTATTCCCCACTCTCATGTTTTAGCTTCAAGGGCCACCCAATACTCAGCTCAGTACTTTTTAAACAGAAAATATCGTCTAATGATCGTCTCAGTGTGACTGCCCTGAAATGCAGGCTGCATCAGTCTGACATCACAACCTATTTTAGGTTGGGATGTCAGACTATAAATTATAGTCTATATTATAGACTCTATAATCTATTACATCACAACCTATTAT
Source organism: Pilophorus perplexus (assembly GCA_955831195.1). Lineage (NCBI taxonomy): Eukaryota > Metazoa > Arthropoda > Insecta > Hemiptera > Miridae > Pilophorus > Pilophorus perplexus. Next base: position 22,708,000 of record OY037016.1, read on the forward strand.
AGCTTGTGATGTCAGATCTATAATATTTCTGTGCCAAGGCTTCCTTTTGCAACCTGCAACAGGAGTGACCAACCTAATGTTGCAGCAGGAGTGTCACTTGTCCAACTTATTAAATCATCTTTATTCAATTCAGATTTTCAACGTTATACTTACAGGAATCTTTCATTCATAATACTTAGTATCTATGATAAATTAATTAATATTCACAAGCAAAGGCCTAAATGTTGCGTCTTCGTTTGTCCCCATTATCAACGTTCCATACAGCTCGATTATACAATATATCGATACAACATGCATCGATTTCACTATGTACCAATTTTTGAAAATTTGTTATGAAAAACCATTTAATGGTTAATCAATGTTTTCAATAGGTACCCAGTTTTTTATTCGATATTCTCAATATTCCCCTAGGACGAAGCTGAGGGAATGTGACTTAAACTCGTAGAACATTTCATTACTTATTAAATAAGTAAGCCCATCTCTAAATTTTAGAGATGGGCCATTTTCAACTACACACAACGAGCACAGTGCGATTGTATTATGACGAAACTTCAAAACAGTTACATTAGGTAAGTAAAAAAAAAAAACAAGTCAAATATTTACTAAATAACATTAATTCTCGAATCAATATTCTCTACGCAGTGGATTTAACCAGGATGACGCATTGAGTCATTCCTCGATTTTACATGGTGCAGAATGAGGCCCGAGCTCCCCGAAAAAAAAACAAAAAAAAAAACCTAGAGAAATGAAAATACATGGTGTCCTAACTCGGGAAACGTCGTGTTTATTCATGAACTATTTCATACAAAGAAGCGGCAGCGTGAGGCGGAAAGGGTTGGTGGTGGTGTCTTTTCTTTTATTTAAGCCCGTGGGCCGCCATGGCGGAGGACCTTCCTCTTGGATTGATACTAATGAAGTGAGAAGCAAAAACGCCTTGCACGCCATCCCGCTTTAATTACCATACTGTCCCCGCTGTCTGGGATACTTTTTTTTTTCAAGAAGGCCTCGGGGGTATTCTCCTTTTTGTTTACATAATTGATAAATTCCGGTTCGTCTTTCGTGAGGCACAACGTGGGTGGAGGCTGATTGTCGTCTTTCCGCGCCATCTTCAAACTTGAGTTCCACTAATCCAGAGTAACATCGCTGGTTCGTGCTGAGCTCACAAAGCTGAAAAAATGGAAACCTGTTCGCAAATGGGGTTGGTCTATTACTTGCAATAATGAAGTGTTCCTCGTCGTATTCGTAAAGATCTATTATAATAGTTTATGTGTATACAAATAAAGAGGGGGGGAAAAAACACGAAAAGAAAACCATGAAAAAAAATTTAGGGTTTTTGGCCGCATGGGCCACACTCTATAATTAAATTCGCCGGCCTGCCGCACGTAGTCGAGTCGCGGGCCACGGGAAGCGCCACCATCGGCAGTGTGATTGGGAAGTTCAGCAGAACTAGCTGAGCTAGCTTCTCTTGCGAGCGGAAGCACCACCCATTACTCGGACCGGCCCAATCTCACCTCTGGCTTAATAATACGCTGACTGTCATTGCTGCCATTGCTCTCTGTTACTCTGTGATCTATTCTTATAGTTTACATAAGAGTGATATCACGCAGTGCATTTTTGATTCCTCACGAGGACTGGGCTTCCTCTGGCGACACTTTGTCCAGGTCAGTGGGGCCAATATTTTCACGCAAGTCTGTTGCCTGCAGGCAACCATTGTCAACAATTTTACTGAGGCTGCTGGGAGATCAGACTTCCGTAAGACGGTGTCAGTGGGCTCCCACGACTGCCTGCTCACAATCCATCGAAAAAAACTTGCGAACAGCTCGCGTTTAGTCTAGTTAGAGTACGAAAAAAGTCGATTCTACGTCAATCATTACCTCTAAAACCACACCTTAAGACTGCTTGCCCTAAGTACTACAAAAACCCCTCATCATGACCAGCCCCGTAGAGAGGGGGGGGGGGGGGGGGGGCACTGGACCCGTTGTCCCCGGGCCCGGCCTTCGTAGGGGGGCCCGGATTTTCTTGAGAATTTTTTTTTTTTTGTAAAAAAACGGGTTAGGAGAGGCAAAATGGGAAAAGGGACAGATCAATATAGGAACAATTTTCATACCTTTTTTTTTAGGGGGCCCGATGATTTTCATACAACCTTTTTTTTTTTAGGGGGCCCGATGAATTTTGCCCCCGGGCCCGGATTTTCTCTCCATGACATGATACTTGTGGAACCCTCACACAGCTCCGAAATTACGGACGGCGGATAGGTCTCCCCCCCTCCCCCCCCCCCCCCCATAGATTCGGTCTTCGGTCGCAAAAAGAAGGGGAACCAAGTACATTGTCAACATAATAAAATTATACCTACATAATATGTAGGTACAATTTTACATTATATTATTATGTAAAATCTACACTAGGTATTATCAAACTGTTAACAAATTTCGCACTGCCCGAATTGGCTAGATACAGAAAACGGCATATTTTGAACTTTACACAATGTTTGATTTTTTTTTTTTTTTTTTGGCTAAAATGTTTCTTTGAGGGGATTTTTTTATTTAATTCTGAAAACGAGTTGAATAAATAGATTTGTTCCCTTTTGAAAGAAAGCTCCGAAAATGTCCCATTACGAAAGATCTTCGAGACGAATTTACGATTTAATGTACTGACCTCATAACTACGCTGGTACATTTTCTTTCTTCAATCTTTCGTAATGGAACATTTTCGTCAAAAGTTTCCCGTCAAGGTAAAGAGAAAGAACCTTTTTAAAGTGTGAGAGTTTTACCTCCTAGCTGCATTAATATTCCACTTTCAACCAAAACCTCCTTGTCATATCCGACTTGGGAGGCTCCCCGTCTCTAAATCACTCCAAGGAGCCTTCACGACCCTTTTTGAATCCACAAGTGTCAGAATGAGCCGAGAGACGGCGATTCCTTCGCCCAGAGGTTACCGTTTTATGATAGGTTGTTGTTAATACAAATGGAAGGCTAATGGGAACCTTCAAAAGGAATTTAATAAGCGGGAGATAAGAAGGTATTGTACGTGGGTTTATTTAGAAAAGGGAAGAGTGGGTTTTCCGTCTCTAGGGCTCTCAGACTTGCCTGACAGCATTTTGGGACTTTTTAGGGGCTAAAGGTGGGGTTTTGAAAGATTTGGTCCCTAGTGAGGAGTTGTTTTCGAGGCAACTTTGGACGTGGAATCCATTTTCACTTATCTTTCCTCCACTATAAAAATTTACAATTATTTAAAATCATTTTTATTCACGTAGAATTAAAGTTCTGCACAATTTATACAAATCCTGGTTGTTAAGCCGTTTTGTTGTACTATTTTCGGTCCATTAACTTTGGTCTTAAAAGCACTTGAATAAAATCTTGTAAAATACTACACTGACGCAGTTCGGAACCAACCTTCAACTTGAAAATTTCTATTAAATAGTTCAATAATTTTTATTAGTAAGTGGTTGACACCTCGTGAAAAATTTGCAGTTTGTGTTTTATGAAACTCTCCCTGATCTCTCTTTTATTTCACAAAATTAACCCAACCACCGATTTTAGATTGTATTTGCATTCGGTCAACAGGTCTCTAACCAAACGTCATTACTCCAAATCACGTAATCAGAACCCACAGACCTTCTGTTTGCTTTCATTTCATGATCAACGATACCGTTTCACAACTCCCCGCTTTTTTAAAGGACGCGAAGAATGAATCTCGAACAAAATTTTGTACTGTCTCGTTAGCGGGAGAGTTGGCCAGTGAATTTCAAATACGCTAATTAGATTTGTGTCACCTCCAGAAGCGGCGTAGAATCCCGAATTGCTCGGCGCGGTTTTCTGTTGTTACGTGGGGTTGTATAATTTTCCGTTGCACGTCGCGGATTTTATTAGCGGGTTTTTTCATATTTCCTCGCCGCCCGGAGTTTCATTGAAATGAGGAAGCGGCGTTTTGATGATGAGTTTTTTTTTACAAAACCAAATGAGAAGTTGAAAAAAAAACGGTGTAAACTTGAGAAAAGGATTTGTTCCGTCAACGAGTACCTTCCACAACCTTTTTGTGTAAAAGTCTTTCAATTCTGCTGAGCAGATCTTCTACGTAGGAGTTTTTAACGCCATGTAAAACATGTTGTGCTCTTATTAGGGAACCCGCTGAATTCGATGCTGAAGTACGTTTTGTTGCTCTTAAAATCTCTCGTTGATAAAAAAAAAAAAAAAAAAAAATGTAGGAGTTCTATAGATTGTTTCTTGTTTAATATCAGATTTAGGCTGAATGTTTGACGAAATATGCGGTTCCGTTTCTAGTAGGCCCGTTTACACCGTGAGGCTCTGTGGGGCTTCTAAGAGGCTAAAATGGGATTTCTGAGAGGTTTTTGACGTGAGATCAAGTCGACTATCGTTTTCTGAGTAATTTTGGAATTTACAAGGTTTCCGTTCCCTTTTATACCATGTCTCAATTCTGGAACCATGTACCAACACCCCGCGGTTTTAAATACTTCAGTTGACGCTCGTATATTTATCAAAATTGAGAAGGTCGTATTTTTCATCACTATTTCCTTAATGATTCCATTTCCTCCAACCCATTTCAGAATCGCCACTGACCCAGTTTGTCATTCACATAAGAGATTAAAAAAATACTACGAGGGACATACATTTGACGGGGACATTAATTTTGCAAAAATTGCAATCGTTGCAGACGTCTTAGCGGTGTACTTATGTTGTAAATAGATTTTTTTTAAACGCTGTTAGGATTACAAGGATTGCTTATTTTGTATAAACACGCGAAAACTTCGATTCTGCCAATAAAGAATCATTATAAACAAGCCATCAATTGAATTGAATAGAACAGCGCAACCTTTCTGTTACTACGAAACCAATACCGTAGGTAACTAAGAATAATTCTTAGTTAACGAATAATTATTATTCGTAACTTGACACACTAGGGGCCTATCTAACGACCAAACTATGTCGTCCGGATCGGACGAATCGTCGGCGACGGAGGTGATTTTGATAGCCTATAACCACCCCCAGAACTTGCTGATCACAATGAGACCACCCTCATGAAAATCTGTTCAGCCGTTCGGGCGTGATGCTGTGATACACAAAAAAACATGTCGAAGAGATGAGCGCACCTTTCCATTTTTTGAGGGAAAGGTTGCGCTAAAATTACTTCGAAAACGACACCTCATTTGGGTAATTGTGTATACACACCTATAGGTACTATTCGTCATTCACCTGCGAGTGTTACCTATGTAATTGAAATATCATCGGTAGTTGGAATGATAAAGTAGGTAGATGAAATGAAAAGTCAAAAAGGTATACAAATCTCGATGGATGTACTTAGTTCGTAAGTTAAAAAGACATTGACAAAAAGACGATGACATATATGAGGAATATTTCAATCTGCTTGCCTTTCCGACTTTTTCCCACCAAACTTAGAAGCTGAAGTGAAGACCTATCAAGAAATGCTCACTAAACCTAGGTCGACCGAGGCCGTGTAATGATGTAATGGAAGTCCTCATTGTACCTATTAAAAGAGAGAAAAGAGCTTTGAGTCTGTGTAATTTCCGTATTACTTGCGAGACTGGCTTCTCTCATTAGCTGCTTTTCTTCGCCACTGGCAACATAATATGTAACTAGAACCCGATATAACAATAGATACCACCTATTAATTGGGCAAAATCTTACGTTGATTGCCGGTAACCAAACATCTGTACCTAATGGTGTTCTTGGTCATTTACCAGGAGCGGATAGGCAGGTCGGGCGACGCCCGAAGGGCCGGTCCAAGCTGGAAAAAAATTGTATCCTACCAAAAAATATTTATACGAGACCGAAAAGGACTCATTGTACCTATGCTTTTTTTGATTTACAAATGTTCGCTACCTAACGCTTTCCACGACTCAAGACGAGAGTGAGAGGAGTTTGTCATAATTGAAAATCATCAAAACAAAGCTGAGGCAAACTCTTGAATGACCACAATGTGGAGGATCTTATGTTGAGGCTTACGGGCGTCTGGCCGGAGCACTGAGCCAAATGGCAACGGTTGTTTCAGCCCTCCTCGCCATCGCCCATCGCTCAGTTCCTGATCCCTCATCACCGAGCGTTTTGCGCATGGGCGTTATTATACCTTATACAATCGAGGGAAAATACACTTGCTTTTGGGGTGCAGAAACCGGGTTTTGAGGGAGCAGACACCCGTTAAAAAGGAAGCAGAAACCAGTTTGGGGGGGAGCTGCTACCGTTTTATCTAGTTTAGAGGGAGTAGATTATATGAAGCATAGTTTTGTTTGGGCTTAGAAGGAACAGATGAATAGAGAAAAGGGGTGTCAATTTTGAAAACTTACATCAACATGTGGTGCAAATGGAAACGTACAAATCAGTAGGTATGGATTTGAATTACATTAAGCAAATTTCTCTATTTGCGCCCCTCACACACGTTATGGCTTGAGAAGTTCGAAAGGAGCTCACCTTACGAGGAAGTTGAACTTGGAGATGCAATGATGTTACGTGTGCGAGAAAAGTGTTTTGCGAGTGGGTTCAAGTGTACAAATATTGGGATTAAGAATTCGAGCTCGGAGGCAGAGTCTGACAAGGAGTAATGATTCCTTTACCTTTTCCCTTGTCGGGTTCATGAAATGCGGTTACAGTCAGGCAAATAAGGGAAAAGGAGGGGGAGGCATACGAGGGCGGAGTTGTTGGTTATGAAAATGAAGCGATTTAAGAGTTAGTGATGGTTGAGAGAGCTGTAATATCATCTGAGGGAAGGAAGAAGGTGGTTGGTAAGGAAAAGTTACCGGCCGTAATACTATGTAAATGTCAAACCCAAGCACGCACGGTCGGGTATGTGGCAGATTGGATCTTTTTTCCCTTGACTAGCTGAACAACAATGGTCCTTTTTTTCTCTGGTCCGCTCTTACGACGATCACGACCGACGTCCCCTTCAACACTGAAGGCCCCGCCGGGTCACGTGGATTTTATTCTTTTATTCAGCCGATCGGCTCCAGCTGGTTTAATCTGATGTGAATAATCCTTCCGTCAGACCTCCTATCTCGATGGCTCTCAATGCATTTCCTCCGGAACTTGACGAGCTCGGCGTATTTTCAATTTGCCAAACGGGCAACAACCGTTACAGCTGGGACTTGCGACAGGCTGGAAGGAAAACAAAATCTGTGCGATGAGGGGGCACAGAGCTTGCAGACACTCGTCTATGTCTATGGAGTGGGGTTGGTTACATTACACAGCTGGTTGCCCACTTTTCGACCCACCAAAGCGAAGACCACGCAAATAAGAAGGGTTCAACTGCAAGCATGTCTGAGCTTTGGCAACGCCCAGATTACGTAGTTATGCCTCAATATAGAAAGCATTAATTCCAATTACACAAAAATATTCCACATTTTCCAACCGCCCTGGGCAATTCTGAGCCGTCAAGACAAACGTTTATGAGCCCGCGCGCTTTCGTTTTTCCATAGTTAATGAACTAGGAGGAAGTAAAGGGGTCGCTACCGGTAAACAAACCGGACCATCTATTACTCACAACCTCCTTAACCAAACTTTATGGAGGGGGCTCAGCCCCCCCAGGGCCGCTTTAAACATTTTCAACGAAAGTTTTTTACCGCCCTCTAGATACGTAAAGTGACAGCTCTTTGGGAAATGAATAAATGACCCGGTTGCCCACGCGGTGGGTGCTGCATCCCACATTGACCTGAATAATCTTGTTTATTACCTTTTTTGAGCACTTGCCGGAGTTTATTTTTCACTTCTGGGGGTCATATTTCCCGGTGCAACCTCTGGGCTGTGAAAAGGCTCGAAACCGACGGGAGGTGCACGAAGCTTCAGGTCTTGGGTTCTCGTTAGTAGCTGAGGCCCAAAGACGTCAAAAAGTATGGTAATACCAACTGGAGGTGGTACAAAGTGGTGGCTTATACTATAAGCCTCCACTTTGATTCACTCAGTTTGTTTAGCACTTCCTCGAAACCGGTTTCTGCCCCTCAAACCCGGTTTCTGCCCCTCAAACCCGGTTTATACTCAAGTAAAAACTTCCGTCTGTTCACTAAAAACCAGTTTGGCAACCTAAAAATAGGGGTCTGCTCCTTACAAACCGGTTTCTGTTCATTAAAAAGAGAAACTTTAGCGTTTACTCCCGAAGCCAAATTAATGCCTATCGTTTACTCCGCGCGGTAGGTATAAAGAGTGTTTATCGTTTGCTCCCCAAAGAAAAAACTGAACTTTAGGTACCTACCATTTACTCCCTAAAGTTGGTATACCAAAATGGGAGGTATGGTTAAGGATGGTTAGAGAAAACTGGACTAACAATTAAAATTTAATGTAAGTGCCAATTTAATGAGAGTACATTAAATTAAATTACCTAAATTACTGCCTTAACTTGGCACCAAAAAATTGAATGAAATTAAACAAAATTAGATAAAATCGGAAATTATTTTCAAAAAATGTACAACTTGTAACAAGGTAAAACGCGATAAAATAGGTTTGGGTGAAATTTTAGGAACGTCCCGGAACGATATTCTCAAAATATAGTTTTTTGGCTGGTGAGCTCAATAATGACTGGGAAAAGGACTATCGGCAAACAAGACTCACAAACACGGAAAAGTTGCCTTGAAAATGAATACTTTTCCGTACTTGTCAGTTTTGTTTGCCGATTTTGTTTGCATATTATGCTAGATTTGATGCTTCTAATCGGTCCATTACGATACCAATACGAATGACAAAATTTGGAAGGGACAACTCTGGGCAGCCTAAAAACCACGATTTTTTCTGACTTTTTTTGGTTTTTCCAATATTAATCGAATACAAGACTTAGTGATCTAGCGCTAGTTCACCCGAGCGGTTTAAAGTTCTTGAAATTACCAACAATTTATCGTGGCAATGAACTACTTCGTCTGAAATCGTCTTTTTATAAGATGGATTCCCACTATCTCGCCGCATTCACCTTACGTTACGTTCAATAAACTCTTTAGAGGGTTCACAGTGAAAAAAAAAAAAAAAAAAAAAAAAAAAAGAATCAATATCGCTGGGATCACTAAGTGATTACTCGAGACCAAGTCTTGGTCTCGAGTAATATTACAAAACACCGAAAAAGTCAGAAAAAAATCGTGGTTTTTATGCTGCCCAGAGTTGCCCCATCAAACATTTTGTTCGGAAACCATGGATTCCTTTTATTGGCATCCTAAAAGACCAATTAGAATACTAAAATCTTCTACCATATTTCATGTAAGCTCAAATTAAATGATCCAAAATAATCCTAATAATCCAATTTGGCTATATATAGGATAGGTGGATATATATAGGCTATTTGTACATATCGGGGTAGTCCTTGAACGCAAGGAAACTACCTATGAGTCATTTCCTCCTTGGCAGTGTATGTTCACTTGCAAACTCTCGTGCAGAAATGCGTACGCACCATCATCATAGAGTAAGTAATTGGATTTCCCGAGTCTCAACAATCTCTGTGATTTCCCGCACGAATCGGGCTCCCTCGAAATCCAAAGACTGTTATTACTCGTCGTATTAATTGTCGCATGCAACTAATCACAGCCCACCCAGTTAATCAATAGACCGCCGAGGACACCAAACTCAGGTTGGAAAAGCTCAGTCCCCCAACTTAAACAGGAGATTAAAAGAAACGTCAAAAACTACACCAATAAAAACAATTTATATTTGTCATTAAACGCTATTTACAATTTTTACAAATTTATATCACACTAAAATAATCGCAGCTATCTGTTTACATCTTTCATGATATAGGACATTGTTTGGTATAATACTGATGAAAAAGTCGATTAACTGTTAGGTACTTTAATTTACAATCTTTGAGCGAGCACTTAATTCAAAATCACGAAAAACAAACAGACGTCGGTATAGTATGAAAAACATAACAACAAAGAATCCCAAAGAAAATCGAAATTTAAATTTGTCAATGGGCAAAGTTTGTAAAATTGGACTGGAGGGTCAGATAGAACACAGAATTAATACATTTGAGAGATGTGTCTGTTGGCATTGGTGGTCGTATTTTTTTAAATTAGATTAAAATTATCTCTATAATGTTTTCAATTGTATTCCATTGCATCGTATCCATTGCGTTCGTATTTCCCATAATCATAAGTACTCAAGGTTGGTACCATACAAAGGATACGAATGTAGGAAAAAAAACATTCCCATTTTAGACTCGCTAGGAAAATAATTTCCCAGCCTAAACGTCACCACGGAAAAACTTCCCAAGTAAACGTGTATGCAAATTCATGCAAACGGTTGGGGCCATTTAAAAGCCAGAGTGTACCGACACCAATAAACCCCGCACCGGAAATTCGATCAATTCCGACCGATACGCTTGAGCGAGCTATGCAAAACGTGAAGGACCGACTCCAAAAGTGCATCTCCCAAGAAGGAAGACATTTAATGGACATTCTCTCATAATTAACAAAATTGGTTTTCTTCGACATATTTCCTTTGTTACTCAACATTTTAAAATTTATTTCAACCCGTCTTCCGAATTGACGATGTGGCGACTGTCTTATCTGCGCCACCCTGCATAATGTAAATGGCGACGAAGACGAAAAAGACACAAACGACACCAGAGACCGATTTAGTCGAATATTTTGACCAAAAAATTTACCTGCCATTTACATTATATCTAGTAGCATTGCAGCATTTTTACTGGTAAACTGTTCGTAAAAATTTCCCTAAAGAGTTGATAATTTCGTACACTTTTACTTGGGAAAGTTTTTTCCGTGGTGACGTTTTGACTGGGAAAGTATTTTCCTAGCGAGTCTGAAATGTTAAAAGTGTTTTTCTAAGATGATAAATAAATGAAATTCGAGGGGTATTCATGAGCCCACTCTCGTTGAAGACCAACCTTAACGTATGTGACAACATATCCCTGAAATATGAGATTATCATCGCTTGGACTAACTGCCGCTGCGCTATTTCGACGACCTCAACATAGATTCGATGTCCTCGGCCTGAGGTAAATGGAATTGTGGAAAGAGGTGGAGCCTATGCGCATTGGCTCTTGTCTTTCGATAATTCAACGTAGGTACATTCAAATTTCCACGAGTGGTAAAGCGCATGTGCTCTGAACCACACAACGATTTGACGATTCAACCTAGAAAGGTATGCGGAAAAAAACTTCCCCGTTTCAGACTCGCTGGGAAAATAGTTTCCCAGCCAAAACGTCACCACGGAAAAAAACTTTCCCATGTAAAAGTGTACGAAATTATCAACTCTTTAGGTAAAACTGGTGCAATGCAACTAGATATAATGGCAGGAAGGTACATTAAATGTACGAAGACGAAGAAGACACCAATGACATCAGATTTCGTCGAATATTCACATTATACAGGGTGACACAGATAAGCCGAGTAGATTTTAAATAGTCACCAAACTGCCAATTTTGAAGAAACCGGGTTGAAATAGGGATATTTCCTGTTATGTGCCCTCCACTGCCCGCCAATGAAAAATATGAGGGAAAAGAAATTCCAATGTGGGTGAAAATATTCTAATTCAACGTCATGCAATAATAACGCAGATAATAATAATTATTCATTCATTCATGTCAGTCCATTAATATACACTGATATTCATTCATACCTATAGTCTGACAGCATTACTATCTATCGCCGAACGACCCGTCAGGTCAGTGGGGCTGTCAAAGCAACAAAATTTGTTGGGGGGTTCGCATTGATTTTTTTCTAATTTTTCTGAAAGTACTCCCTGAGAATGTAGGGAAAACAGTAGTCAGCCGCCTGAAATCGTTTTCAGAAAATTTAAATAATTTAACGAAAATTACAGCGTTTGAAAAACACGGCCACGGAGGGAGCTTGACGTTATTAGAGAGTTCCTAAAGCCACTTTTTGCCTAACGGTGATGAGTTACGGTCGACGTAACTCGAGATTTGGCGCATGCGCAGAAATAACGGTGATAACTTACGTCCTTATGCCTAACGTCGAACGTTATTGCCGTAAAGTTACGGCAATAAACTTACGGTCTTAAGGATACCGCCTTTAATTTCGAGCAATAGAATGTAAATAGCGGCACTTTAAATTTAGCGTGACTTTTGATAAGACCGTATCTCTGTTACGGTCTTATGTGAAGTTAGCTTTTCTTTGATTCTCCCTAGACAAATCCCTTACGGTGATAAAACGGTCGACGTAACTCGGATGTTTCTTTAGGAACTCTCTACTACCTCTTCAAACAACTACGTGAGGGGATTGTTCCGCCCAGGGTTGCCACTCCACTACTCATCACAGAATAAAATTCAATTGAGCCGTGAATCCTTCTGATAAGGCTTCAAATTTCAAGTATTGCGTATTATAATTAAAAGTTAATTATGTTTTCCGTCGTATCAAGTTATAATTGCTATAAATTTATCATATAAGATGACGACACTAGGGCTCCGGGTGAGAGATTCACTGGAACTGTGACGTCACTACCTCAAGAGTGACTGGTGGGAAACCCCGGCCGATTCAAACTGTGCGTTTCGTTTTTTCGTTATATCTCCTACAATGATTTGTTTTCGTTGGTATTGGATGCAGGCAAGTTACTTTTTAGCCATATTATTGAATGGTAGGGAAGAATTCCAAATCTAAAATCAATGCGAATTCATTTATTGAAACATAAACAAGGACTGCACTCGAGTGAAGGCTGGCGGGCAGTGGTGTGCAGCTAACAGGAAAGGCCCAAATTTTAAAATGTTAAGTAACTATGAAAATTTGTCAAAAAAAAAAAAACAAATTTTGTTAACTATGAATGATTACGTCCTTTAAATGTCTTCATTCTTCAGCGATGCATTCATGGAGTCGGTCCTTCACGTTTCGCATAGCTCGCTCAAGCACATTGATCGAATTTCCGTCTCAATTTAAGCCTTTAACTCTTAAAGGAAGTGGGGTTTATTGGTTATACACTCTGGGATTTAAATGGCACCAACTGTTTGCCGAAATGTTCTTAAAAGTTGATTATTTCATACACTTTCACTTGGAAATTTTTTTTCCGTTGATGACGTTTTGGCTGGGAAAGTATTTTCCTAGCGAGTCCAAAATGGGAAAGTTTTTTCCTACATTCAACTTGAAACCACCGGACCACGAAACCTCTTTAATCTCTGCTGAAGTTTCTCAAAGTGATTCAGGATTATTAACAGATTGCAGGGTCCTCCAGGAGTTACTTTCCAGTTGTTGTGAATACACAAGCCTCCAGGTGCTACCACAGTTGAGGCGAAATGATAATTGAAAAACATTGTGCGCGGATGTATATTAATAATTCGCCTGAGCGAATCTTTTCGGTTGTTTATAAATCAAAGTGTAGAGCTTGGAATGGGAAGGACACTTCTTAGTTGGTGCGTGACACTAGTAATTTCTGATTTCCTTTCAGATATACAAGAAGAAGACGAACGGATAGGAAAATGGTGACGATTGGTTGTTGTTCAGGAGAAGATGTAAAGGAGACTAGCTTTTGAACATACTGCTGAATACTAAGGGTTTGCGTCAACCAGAAAGGCCATTTTGGTTGTACGTTGGTTGGGGAGTGCTTTCGATTATAGACCTACACATGTATCCCTAGTATTTGGGTTGACAAAAAAATTCTATTTCAAATTAACAATTTTCCCCCTTCAAGTTCATAGTCCGCTTTTTATCTTCGAATATTCAAAAATCCATACATTATGGCACATAACACTCACTATGGCATCCATCGAGACTAAGCTCGATTTAGCTGTTGAAAAGGAACACAAATCATCAGCTATCACCGAGATAAGAGGTTACAGGCACTTTGAAAAACTCCTACTGCAAACGCAGCGCTACCTTTGACGACTGTGGTTATTAACCACTGGTTAATCGAATAGCGGAAAGTTTCAGAGCGCATACGCATTGGCAAATGCATTACGACGCCGATTCGATCATGACATACTGGAGCAAGAAGATCACTAACAGTTTGTGGCATGTTGTCGTCTCAACCCTTTCACCAAAATTTGGCGTCGACAGGTGTAAAATGGGAATATCTATTCCCTGATTTTTCTTTGTCAAAACCGTCTGTTGGTAAAAGCTTAAATTCCGTGTGAGAAGGAATGGGGGAATGGGGGAAGTTCTACCCAAATACAACTGAATAACACTGGCAGAACGCAGACCTACCTTTCAAACTGACTTGGATATTCATACCGATAGAAAGATATTTTTACAAGTTGGCGTGCCTGGGGGGGGGGGGGGGGGGGGATTCCAAAGGGACCCAGAAAATGGAAACACACTAAACGTGACCGTTCCGGCCAAAGTAAGGGAAAAACCATACCATAGCGACATCTACGCGCCATTTGGTGGAAACAACCATCTGCGGCAGATGCTGCCAATATTCCCATTTCCGTACTATACTTGTCACGTTCGTCATCTTCTTCGTAATAGCATTTATTTTATGAATGATTTTTTTTTTTTTTAAGGAAGTGTCGAAAATATTGTTGTCCTCTCATTCCGCTTATCTGCTATTCCATGAATCAGTCAATCCTTCGGAAATATCTTGAAAACTGTCTTAAATAAACGTTAATGTAGTTGAAACGAGATGGAAAACCCGGGCAGATAACTAAATTATCTCGCTCCTTTCGAGGAGAGTTCTCGATCGAGGTATTCTTTTCCCCGAGAGTTTTTTTTTCTTTCCCCGACTTCTCTCGGTTCGTTTGCTCGATCAAAAGTTAAGTTCGGAAAACGTAGTTTACTTTTGGCATCCATCTTTAATAAGTCTTCTGTTGAAATAGCTCTTGGGCGAGGGAGGCCGCTTGCTACCTCATCATATTAACCGCCGTCAACAGTGAGACGGACAAAATGAAGGAGCTCCTCGCGGCGCAGTTGACCGGCTCTTCAATTTCTGGAACAAGGAAATGGAAATTAATTAAGATCAAATTGACGCATCAAAATGAGCCGTTTGTGGATGAGGGAGTGCTTGAAGCCGATGGGCTGCAGCAGAAAATAGGAAAATAAAGATGTTTGTAATTATGCATTTAAAGCATGTCAAAAAATTCGTCTAAACTCTGCAACCTTGTGTCCAAAGACCATTTCCATGCCTTAGCCGTTTTGAGGTCAACCAAAGAGTTTTCTTGGTGCTATTAGCCACGATCGCTTCATTATTAGAAACCACTTTGTTGTGAACTGTGCTCAGAATAAATTATGGTTAAAATATTTTTGGTTAATTAATTTAATGCTGGTTAAAATATGTTCGGCAGAGCGTGCTGACCACAACAAACACGGTTTCGAACGGATAGTGCATGTAAATACAATTTTTAATGAGAATGAATAAATGGAAGATGATCTTGAAGACGATATTTGATGAAATATAGTTGACAGGTTTCAGTTGTTAAACCATCAGAACATGGTCTGGAATAAGTTCTACTAATTTGTGTAAGCGGGCGTCACTCCCGTCCAGGCCTTCCAACGCCACCTATGGAGGAATTGGGGAATTATTACCTCTAACTGGCCCCCTCCCACTCCAGGGAGTGCTTATCGGAATAACTGCCTACAGGAGGAGTGGGGAGAGCTCTCCCCCACCCTGGGACCTGAAGACCATCGCCGAGGCCCCTAACTAGTCAGTCTGTCATTAGAGCTCAACGTGAATGATTGGTATTTTTGCCGAAGTTTCTATGCCTCCAGTGCTTGTGTACCCGTTACACTATCCCCCACATTATCGTTTGCTGTACCCCCCAATGTATCGTTTTTTTTCCTTCAACTTGGCTTGGTCTCGGCAACGTCTCCCTGTCAAGTTGTATCACTTCCTGCACACGGATCCTCCAGAGCCTGTGTAATACATGGCGTGTATCCTCTGGTCTGCTACGCCCTCGCCGACGGATCACTCAGGCGCCTTGCAGATACACCCACTGTATCCCAGACGAGACGACTCCTCGACATCCAGAGCTACGGTAAATACAGACTTACACCCTCTTTTGCCATTTTCACATGCCAGTACGCATTAGGAAATCTATTGATATACCGAAGTAGGACTGCATTGAACTTGTCAATTTAGATACGTTTCGACGTGATTTGTTTGATTGTGTTAGGAGTTGATTGTAATAGCAATACGCGCTACGCCGGCGCTAGGTTCGAGTATTTGGATATTCTTGTCGACGCCTTCAGCATCATTTCTCTCGTACCCTTCAGGTACACTGTTTGATACATCGATCAGTACGTTGTTGGGTAATCTTCAGGTACAAATCAGGAACTTTCAGTAACATTGTATTTCAATACCCTTCAGGTACACCCAAATATCAATATTCCCCCTGTTTGTATATATATATAATTTAAGTACGACACCGATACGCCTGCAGGTACATTGTATATTTTTGTACATTGCACATTCATTTTATAATACAACTTGTTTTAACCTAAATTGTTCCAACGTGTTCTGTCAATATCTAACCCCGTCCCAGTCAGAGTGAGTAAGTTCGTATCTTTTTGGTACAAAGTAATAGTTTTTGGAAGATTGCTTCGATTGATAAATTCATTTATTCAATACACGCTACTGCCCCCGAAATCAGCCTTACGAAGCAGCTTACATCTGTTTTGACCTGCCCCAATACAGCATGACAGTGTCCACCAGTTCACCAATCAAAGAATCCAGTCAGGTGAACTGTTCATCTTTCAAGATGACAGGAAATGGATTATGTGCCCCTGACCCAAATTCAAAATGAAAGAAAACATTCGCAAAAGCAGAATCGGCATCGTTGAAGGGAGATGACGGGCGGTCGTGTTGAAACTCAAATCAGAAGACAATTTTACAAATGACAAGTCAATGTCACAATGGCAACCTTCTCTGTACTTGCACTGATTTTTTGTTCAAACAGCACTTAGAAAACATAAAAACCACAAAAGTCTCTTGGAAGGGTCCACCTTACACGAACAAGTTTCCACAATTACGTATCTCTCAAAGACCCTGAAATAACCACATTGAGCTCTGCCGGTTTGGGCTCCTCCATTGAGCATTGAGCTATGCAAGTAAATCGGCTGGAATGAAAGAGGGGGACTGGAGGAAAAAAGAGAAAAATCCGATAATTGCATGCCAGAGTTATTTGCCGACCGTTCAATCCGGGCGCGCCCACCTCTTTTGAAGAGAGGGAACTGCTTGTTTGGGTTGCCAATGTTTAGAAAGAGGCGGATTTTACAGTAAATATTTCACCCGGCAAACGAATTTAACGGGTTTCCTGTTATTGAAGCCCTGGCGGTTGAGGGTGTGAAAGTCCCATTCATACGATTGTTATTTCACTTATGAAATATCTCAGCTCCTCAGCTAGAGGTCCTCTAGCCTGGGATTCTTTGCCTATGCAATGCTCTCTATTTTTCGTCGAGCAGAAAGCTTCCATTGGCAAGGGCTCTTCCATCAGCTGCTTCAGTACCCTCCAAACCCATTGAACCAAGGGATACTCTGTTATCCCTCGCAAGGGCTTAGAGTTGATTCAGACAGTCCCAGACTCGCGTTAATGTAATCAAGACTATCTCTGGCAGGGCCTTTAGCATCTCTGAGTGTAATTACTGAGCTCGGTTTAAGTGCTTTACGTTCTTCATAGATGGATTCCAGGTTCAGTGAAACCTCCAATACTGTCGGAGAGGCCAAATGCTTCTACTAAGTCAACACAGTAGCTACAGTTAGCTTTTACACCTAGCAAAGCGTTTTCTGCACAGTTGAAGAAAGCACCCATGAAGAAAGTCCCCACAATGACTGAGTAAAAATGTTGTCATCTAATATCAAGATCGACTATTATCTTTTTGGGTGGCTCATAACGCTTGGGTGGTACTTTCGGATTCAGAGGGCTTACGATCGCCCGAGGGCTGTACGGGAGAACCCGCCGTGAAAAATTGATTTATAGACCCTCACCGTCTCTATCTCTCTGGATCACCCGGAGTGGGTCGATCGGTTCGAGATTTTGACGGGGGAGAGAGGTGTTTGTGTCCGCCATGAATTATAAAACCAAGGCGAGTTCACGCACATCAAACGTTACCTCCCTCGCGGTGGCCGGGCATTTATTATGGATCACCCCGCCAGTGGGGCCACCACGAGTGTTGCATCGTGATCAGCTAGGCTATATACCGTCACCTTTACCTATTCTGCGTCCAAACCTCCAAGTCAATCTACCTTCGGATATTGGTGCCCTTTCCCTGAGGAGTCAATAGACGCGTGAATCTATCATAGACCGTGACGTGCTACGTGTTTCAGCAGAAAAAAAAAAAAAAAAAAAAAAGGCTCCAAGGGATAACATTGGGCTTATTCGTTTTAGATTAGTACCCTTGCTTCGATTGTACGTCCAAAATTACTGTGTAAACGACACCCCACTCGACCCCAGCCAAAAACGTTCTGGAAGAGGCCCCACAGGGGCTCAACTCAAGTGGACCAACAATGTTCTGCTGCAGGACTACTGAGCGCATGGAATTAAAAGTTGATCGGCTTACCGGCTTTATTCTCTGCGCTTCCATTTCCGAGGGGGAACATCATCATCAACCTAATAGGTTGACAGCGAAGGAGTAAAACCGTCTAAGTTGAAAATTCCAAATTTTTCAGAGGACGAGAAAATTCTTCTATATAACGTTAGTCGCTACCTCAAATGACTCCAGGCTGGTTACAGTTAAATATGAAAACCTTCTTCTTGCAGTGCCGTCTCCGTCATCGAAGGTTGGCGATCACTCCAGCAAATTTTTCTCTATCTTGGGCGAGGTGAAATAATTCTGCTGCTCGGCGTATACCCGTCCAGCTCCTGACATTGGCAAGCCACGAGGCTCTCTTCCTCCCAACTCCTCTCCTGCCACTTATCTTGCCCATCATGATTGTCTGCAGCAGTCCATATTTTTCTCCTCTCATGACGTGTCCCAAGTACGCTACTTTCCTCGTCTTGATAGTTCTCAGTAGCTCTCTGGATAGGGAATTCTGCTCAAGAATGTAGTCGTTCCGCAGCCGAGCAGTCCACGGGATTCTAAGCATACGACGAATTAACCACATTTCGAACGCTTCTAGCCGGTTAACGTCTGCTGTTTTCAACGTCCATGTTTCCACTCCATAAAGCAAAATCGACCAAATATAACACTTGACGATACGCCAGCGAAGTGGAAAGTCGAGATCTCGGCGACATAGTAAAGTACGCATACTATTGAATGCACTACGTGCTGTCTCAATGCGACATCTGAGCTCCCCCTCAAGCGACCAAGTCTCTGACAACCATTGACCCAGGTACTTGAAACGAGCGACCTGCTCGATTTGCTGATTATTCACCCGCAAGTTGACCCTGGGACGCCCACGCTTGGACATAACCATCGACTTGGTTTTAGAGATGTTGATCGATAGGCCGTAGCTCGCACACGCCTCAGCCACCCTGTCCAGCAGGGTCTGTAGTTCTAACTCGGAATGGGCGAGAAGCACTGTATCATCCGCATATCTCAAATTCGATACAGGTAAACCATTCACGAGAATGCCTGACTCACAGTCATACAGACTCTCCTTAAACACCTGTTCCGAATAGATGTTGACCTGAGATATTTGCGTAACTCAGGTTTTTATTCCCTAGTTTACAACTTAGGTTGTTTTATCACGTATTATTTGAACTTTGACATAAACTTGGACGGTATTACACTTAAAACCGTCTATGTTAGCTTTCCACATTCAGATTATGAGGTGATGAAACCGTCTAAGTTTTCAATCACCCCCAAAAAGATGAATAACACTGAACTCGAAAACACCCTAACGAAATTTATGATAAGAACCGATAGAACTATTATAACCCTCGATATCCTGAATTTCATCGATAGAACTCGAAAATCTAGGGGAAACTCACCTTTTATCCTGGCAACGCGAACAGTTCACTCCAAGTTCTCCAAATAAACAACATCTATGTTGTCTATAGACGGTCTAGATCAGGGTTGTCCAACAGGCGGCCCGCGGGCCGCATCCGGCCCGCGATGCTATTAGCTGTGGCCCGCGAAGGTTTTACGGAAATCATATATTTTCTTTAAATGCAACCATTGTAAAAAAAGATTTATATTTTATGGTATATCAATGTTTTTACATCACAAGACTTGTGATGTAAAAACATTGATATACTTAGTGCAGTCCTGCATGCCGTAGACGTGTAACACATTCTTCCTCCTCCACTACGAGAATCGCACCACAGAGTTCGCACCACAGACATCATAGTTCACGCTGGCCAAACCTCCCTGCAGTAGTACGCGTGCCAACTGTCAGTCGCGTCGCCAACCGCCAGCGCGCCAGTGCTGCCAAATCGGGGGTTTCCCCCCCAGATTTAGGGGTTTTTTTCTAAAGAGGGAAATTCGGGGGGGAAGATGTTTTTGGTTTTTTTTAGGGGGATTTCAATTTGAGAGGAGGATTTGGGGTAGGTAGTATGTTGTGGGCATCACGGTCGGGTTTTTTTTTTTTTTTTTTCCCGCGACTCGGGGTTTTTTGTTCGGGTGGTTTATATATATTATATGGTAGTATATATACTACCATAAATGGCCCGCAACCAGATCAAAGGTTTTAGTTTTTGCCCTTGAGGCCTTGCAAGTTGGACACCCCTGGTCTAGATTCACGTTAGGGAGGTAACCAACTTAGACGGTATAAAAACACTCATACAGAAGTAATGAGAGATTGTGGAATCGTTTTGAAGTATCAAGACGATGCGCAAGGACACAATTTACCAGTACCTATAGCTCAAAACATTATTTTCGGCAAAAATTCAACTTAGACGGTTTGGTGCTAAAGTCCCACATCATCTTTGGGTGCCTGCACCTCCTCGTTGGCAGCAAGAGGGAAGCTCCGCCGCGGTTAGGGAAGCTCTGGGGCCCATTTGGGCATTTCCACTCGTCCAGGCAATAAAAAAACCTTACAACTCTTACAAGGGTCTTCTTCAGGCACAGCACAACAGGCTTCCCTAACCGCCTTCCTGACCACTCCTATCAATAGATTCGCATGGACACAACTGTTGTGTCCGCAAGGTTTTCAAACAGATCGCCCCACCCCGAGGGGCTACAAGGGGGGGGGGGGGTTGAAGGACTGTTGGAGATCGAGTGGGGTGTCTTTTTGAAGTATTTCCGGACGTAGAATCCATTATTGGTGGTCCCGCCCTCTCATTTTGTGTTTCACCAATGTTCCGTTTGTGGCGTCAACACTGTTCTTGGGGAAGATCCGCTTTCACTGAATTAACCCCCCCCCCAACGTAATCCCTTACGGAAAGAAGCACTCCGGTTTGGAGGAAAGGCTTTGTTCGTAATTTATTGATCCTCACCCTCTTGGTTGAAGGTATGATGCGGTCTCTCGGAGTAAAATGAGCTTTCGGACGGTGATTGATATGAAACGCCGGATATTGAATCAACCTTCTCGCCGAAAGGGGAAATCATGGCGGCCCCGGTAACAAAAGGTCCTGTCTCGCCGAAAATAGGTTCATTCCCGCCACTCACGCCTCTGTAGAGGACTGGAAATACGTGAGGCCTAAGTAAGTTTGTGAACTTTGATAAATCTACGAATGTATGAAAAGAGTAACGTTTCACTAACAAGAAGGTTAACTGACCGATCCCAAAACTAGATCCCAACTAAATAACCCTGAACTATCGAAAAAAGAAGGTTTTCTGTAGAAAGCAAACCATTAATCCCAGTTTTTGGTTATTCTAGGCAAAAGGGAATTTTGATGGGCCTTTTGTGTCACTTTCCAAAAATAATCTATTTACTTACAGTACTCGGTCCTCCGGTTACATGTAACTAAACTATTCCACACGCCTGGTAGGCGTATGGGTGGTAATCTAGGGTTAAGAATCAAGTTAGGTGCTGTTTTCGAAGATAATTTGGACGAGGAGTCGAAATATGAGGGTCCCAGACCGGTTGAGTAGGGCTTTCATGGGGCCACAAATGGGGATTTTGAAGGATTCCTGGAGGTCGAATGAGGCGTCGTTTTCCGAGTAATTTAGGACATATAATCCGTTTTTCCGGGTCCCTATCTGTCTAAACACTGTACACATGAATCCATTTTTTTAAAGTTAAAAAAATAAATACTTTTGGTTTATTATTCTTGGAATAATACACCTATGTTTTCGCGATGGAGGTCGACGACTCCGATCGGCCTCAAAATTTGACATTTTCCGTTTCAAGAGGTCTAGATTCTAAAGCCGAAATGTCCGTCCGCCGTCCGGGACAGTTTGGGTAGGGGGAATGTTTTTAAAAATATGAAATTTTGGCAAAACACTTGGTTTACCATCTAGTTTGTGACCGCAAGGTTTTCAGCCCGATCGCCCAAACCCGTGGGGCGCTATGGGGCTACGGGAGGGTTTGTTTAAAGGCTTTTAGCTATGGGATCGAGTTAGGTGTCGTTTTCGAAGTATTTTTGGACGTAAACTCCATTTTTGGGGGTCCCGGAACGATCCTATTCGACTGTTGCGATCTATAGGGCTTTCATGGGGCTAAAAGTGGGATTTTTGAAGGATCCCAGAAGGTCAAATATTTTTCGAATAAGTAGGTAAAAAAAAAAAAAAAAAAAAAAATTTAAATATTAAGACGCCATTGCCTTGTGTATTGATAGAAACCCTGTTTTATAGCGTTGATAGAAAGCGTTTTTATAATGTATTTTCCCGTCTGAGCAAGTTGGCAATTTGAGTTGATTTTTCTTCCTCACGCAAATATCAACTTCGTTATCATCAACCACCTGCCTGCATCGTACCATAACGTCCAATTATTGTAACGTAAGCTACCTAACTCATAATTACCTCTATAAAAAAAACCAGAAACGGTTCCCTGACACATTCGCCAAACCTCGAGAGGGCAACAGTTCTAATGACCATGTTACAACACTATTTACGGGGATAAGAATTCAATATTGGTCTGTTAATGTGCACGCTACCTCGCTGCCTTTGAAAAACCAACATCAATCCATTGAAAATCAACCATTTCTCTCCTTCTTTTACTATAGAAATTACAAAGCAAAACGAACAAAACAGACTCTCAAATTATCATTGTTTTGTTTGATCAGCACTCTCTTAAGATTATGATGATTTTGTGAATTTGAATGAATTCATCCTCAATTCGGCACCATCATTCCCCACCTGAAGATTCGAACAAACCTGATTGAATTACGGCAAAGGTAATTGCCAGTTTAGAGCGCTATGAGACCGAACAAATGGTTTTCTCAAATCCATTCCCTCTTCGTTCAAACTCGAGGAAAACTTTCCAAAGAGCGTGTTCGACCTCCCTCCGAGCAGAAAAGTTTTGTTCCAAAGCAAAGCCCCCGGGGGGACCACGGCGGAACTGGTGGACTGGATCAGGAACGTGAGCGTCTGAAGGATTAATGGAATACCAGTCTGAGCACGTATTGACAAGGTATGGATTTTTAAGGCGCTGAAAAGGTATTACATACCTAATATCTGGTACAAGATAAGGGTGAAAGCTATCTCAGTCTTGTTGGAACTTTGGGATGGAAGTGGAAAATATGGAAAAATTCTGAGTAACACAAGGCTGGGTTACTCGACTGCTCGGCTCAGAAATATGTTGTGGGATCTTGAGGTTCAGTCAACAAAGGTAACTCTTCGTCTAGGCCAACGTTTCCATTTGTACTGCCTAGTCTGAGTGATGGGAGTATGGTGTTCTGCAAGACCCCACATGTGATTCAGGTTGCATGATTTCATTTGAGGTATGTGACGAATTTTATATATTGTTACCAGATAATATCATAAATAATTATATTACAAATTGATAGTAGAGGTAGGCATTAATATGTAAGTAGGGTAACTTTATATCACAGCACATTTAGTTTACATGTTTTTTGATCTCAAAATAGTCTCACTTCAGTTTTATACTGGGCATTCTATTTACTATTGACTGTCTAATGCTGTTGGCCCATAATATGTTTGTCTAACGTCCTCTGGTATATTTCTGTAGCCCTGAGGATGGTTTATAAATAAACCGAAACGTTGGCCTAGACGAAGAGTTACCTTTGTTGACTGAACCTCAAGATCCCACAACATATTCTGAGTAACCACACTTCATGCAGAGTCTGCATTGCATACACGTTATTACGATGTGTCTGTCAATAAAGCTCAGAAATTATAACAAACGACTGCTATTTCCGACCCAGGCTGCTGGATTGGATTCTCACACCGATTTCAGTCATTTTCCCCTCACAACAATATTTTTCAATGAACATTTCTCAAAATTTGACCAGTCGTTGTCAGATAATCACATTACATACCTGCGTTTCCGGATTTAAAAAATATCAACTTGGCCCGTCTCTGTGTGGCCGCGTACATTGTAACCTATTCACACATTTTACAAAATATTCTATACACCTGCATCTTTCTTTAATTTATCTCGCAATTATCTGTAGTCGATTCCGAGATGTCAGTGAAAAAAAACTTTAAAAACATAGTTCGCCAGTAAACGAAGTTTAAAACTTTTCTGAAATCATCCCTAGCTAGCGCGCGGCGCCAGCGCACTGGCGGATAATACTTTCCTCTTCCCAAATCGTTTACGTTCGCCATTCTTGTAAATTCCTAGAGATACAAATTATTGCTGGCAATGTTCATCTTCTTCTTTTACGCTAGGTGATACCTAGCAGGTATCATTATTTAGATTTATACTGATAAGATCATTTCCCTACCTGGTTTAAAAAAAAATTTTATTTCATAGTTATTCACGCTTGTACTGTAGTTCGTCGAGGTATATTTCGTTTGGATCTTTTTCATCTTTCCCTCACGGATAAAAGCCAGCGAATAATAAATTTAAAAAAAAAAGAAAAAAGTATACCTTCATGGCCGGGAATTTGGCCTGATGCAAAATACTTACTCGAAAAAAATGGGGATCACTCCTGGGTTACATTGTGTGGAAGAAATGAGGAAACTTGATCTTCTTAGAATAACTGAAGCTGAGAGGGACGAAGTGAATACCTAATGATCACTTCTTCCCTCTCAGCTTCAGGTATTCTCAGACGCCTAGCTTCTCTTTTCATACTAAGACAAGAGAAGCTAGGCAAAAAAGGATGCAGAATTCGCCCAACGCGAAGGGCGGCCAGCCCCCACTTTCACGCTCCCACTAGACAACTTTATTCAGGTTTTTATACAATTTATAAGCATTTAATGCTCCAGTAAATCAAAACTTACAGCAGATTCACTATAGAGGATGTCTACCTATAGGTAGACGTTTTCAATGCAAAAAACCAAAAATTCCTTCTTTTTGTTGTTGTGGAAATCTGTCCTTTAGTATGCAGCCTTTTGAGGGTGCAACTCTGTGGGTTGACATTACACAGAATCCAACGGCATCGGCAAGCATGCATTGCAATCATCAACCAATACGATGCTGTCGTCAGTGTGACGTCAATACTAAAAAGTCTTGTTTTCCCCCAGAGTTAAAGTTGTGGTTGTAGATCAATTTTGGAGTTTGAGCCCCCCCCCCCCCCCCCCCTAATTTTTTGGTTTATTATTCTTGGAATAATACACCTATGTTTTCGCGACGGGGGTCGACGACTCCGATCGGGCTCAAAATTTGACATTATCCGTTTCAAGAGGTCTACATTCTAAATCCGAAATGTCCGTCCGCCGTCCAGACCGTTTTGAGCAGTAGGAATTTTTTAAAAATCTGAAATTTTGACAAAATACTTGGTTTACCATCTAGTTGTGCCCGCAAGGTTTTCAGTCCGATCGCCCAAACCCGTGGGGCGCAATGGGGCTACGGGAGGGTTTTTTTTTAAGGCTTTTAGCTATGGGATCGAGTTAGGTGTCGTTTTCGAAGTTTTGTAGAATCCATTTTTTGGGGTCCCGGAACGATCCGATTTCAATGGGGCGATCTTTAGGGCTTTCATGGGGCTAAAAATGGGATTTTTGAAGGATCCCAGAATGTTAAATAATTGTCGAGCAAAAAATACAGAATTTTTGAAAAAACAAATTTTTCAACAAAAAAAAAAATTTTGAGATAAAAATCCAAAAAAATTAAAAAAAATTTTTTTTTTCATTGACAGAATTAAATTTCTGCACAAGTAACGTATATCAAAGAATAATAAACCCTTGTGTAAAATTTGCAGCGTTTTTAAGGAAGTACCTAGGTATCCATATTTCTCATTTTTCCTCACAAAATCATCTCAGCATATCTCTATTTACATAACCATATAAAAGAATTCCAACTTTAAAAGGAATTTGATCAACTCGAGTTCACTTAAATTTATCCGCCCTTGGAAGGTTTGGAGGGAATTTTTTTTACCAATCTAGAAATGGGTTAGATAGGAAATAAAGTTAAAACCCCGTCAAACGTTGAGGTGGATGATATCCTAACTGCGGAAACTTTTACCAGCCTGTGCGATCCGCAAACCCCTACAAATACGAGTGTATTAGATCGTTCAGAGATCACCAGCCGGTATTTATGAGGGTCTGGAACTTTCCCTCGTAGTCCTTAGTATTTTTATTCTCCAATAACATTCCGCTTTCGTTGCGTTTTGTTCGACTTCATCCCCGTTCATTCTTCATTTCATGAGCCCGACCCCGAAATGCAACGTGAACTAAAACTCTACTTCATTATGAACACCTTGAAAGTGGTCGGGGGAACGTAGAAAAGGGAAGATAAATCCCGTATTCGGTCATGTTCCTCCTTAGACCTCCTGAAGTACATTTGGAAGAAGGAGCTTCATCAAATGGTTCCCTTGAACCCCCCTCCCCCCTTATGCACTCCATCAATCTCAAGGAAACAGGAAAGAGCGGGACCCATTTTCTTTCCGTCTTCGAAAGGGGGAGAAAAAAAGTTTCCTCCTTTACTTCCTTTTGTTTAAACCACTCGATTCCAGATCCTTTTCGAGATGTTATGTTAAGCCTGTTGAACGGCTCGTGAATTTATTCTCGATGGCTCTCGAAGAGAATCTTCTGAGGATGTTGCAGAAATATTTGAGCTAACAAAAAACGTTTGTCAGATGCAATTTAACGCCCGAGAGATGAAATCCAAAAAAAAAAAAAAAAAAAAAAAAAAAAAAACCTGCCCTATACAGCCCTCTTAGCGCATTTCAGACGGCAATGAATCATTCAGCCGTTGGTTAGATTAAAAAAAAGAAAAAAATAAGTAAAGTAGGTAACCCGATGTTTGTTGTGGTGACCTGCGGGTTACCAGAAATCATGATTTCTGATTCGGAGAAGCCGACGGGCAATGATCATTTTGCTAGGCCCCAACGACAGCTCTGTCAGGATGATGAGGCTGCCCTGCTGAGAATGCCTGCTTTTCTGGCTAGGCTGCAATGAATGTCTCCTCAGGATGGAACAAGCAGCCAGTTTGGAAGGAGTGATTGGCTCCGTAGGTTCCAACGAACGGTTGCTCAGGATGTGGCAAGCAGCCTGCTAGAGAGTGGTGTACTCGCCTCCTCAAGATGGAGCATGGGCAGAAAGCAGGCTAGGTGGCAACCTCAGGGATATTAGGTAACATGAAACTGAATAGAAATTTTCTACGATTATGAATTTTCCGGTACTGTTGGTTAAAGATGAAGCGGAAGTGTCACACTAATTAAAAATGAATTTTTCATTATTTCCCTAATGATCTTGAGCATTGTCCCATTGATGGGCGCCTGGTCTTCAAAGTCCTCCCTTTTCAGCGCTTAACAAGTTACTGGGTCCATTCACCATCCCTAAAGGGGGCATTTTTAGTTGGAAAACGTTAATTGCTAAGAAGAGACGTTCAGAAGTCCCCTCCGAGGTTTGTGCGCCCCTTGCATTTTAATGGCCTGCTGAATTCTCCTTCCTAAAACCTCCGTTCAAAGGTAGTCCAAGGAGGAGTCGGCTCATCGGAGCGAGAGGAGGAAACGTTCAAATCAAAAGTAGCGAAAACCCGGACGGACGGAAAGCCCGAGGATTGATGAGCAAAACTTTCTTGACGGGCGAGGGCAGAAAGTTGAAATAAGACCCATTCCCTCCAGGCTGGAAAACCGGAGGTGCGTGAAGGAGTGCGAGGCTGGTTAACAGATCAGACACAACTTCACTTGGGAGGGAAAGAACATAAAATGACTTGATGAACACACAAATCTACTACTTGGCTAAGTTCTGTTATACAATAATTGAATAGCAGAACTTATTCCATTAACTGCCATGCAAGTTCTGTGCAATCCTTCGCCGTCCATGCAGTACACCATCACGCCAAAAGCGGTGGAAAGAGAAAATTCTGCGGGGACTCGCATTGGATTTTGAATCGCACTGATGGCCTTTTTGCAAGGGAGAAACAAGCTAATCATTAAATGATGAGCACAAATTTTGTGCTTTCCACAAATTCCAACGCTAAGTGACTTGATAATCAACAATAAGGTTTAGGTACCTACTACAAAGAAGAAGATTATGAATCAAGCGATGAGAAGGTTTTTTCGAATTTCAGTTTTTCTCGTTTGATTGTTGTCATGATCTCTACCCGCTGTAGGTACTGAGCTTCTTAGGTTGTGTCTACGGCCATTTCTGGCCCATTACAACCTTTCTCGTTCCTTCTGCTCGCTTTCTTCCCCTTGGGGTGTGCACTTGCGTTTCTTCAATCTTCTTTCTTCTTCCTTGGTCTTCAGCAGTCCCCTAGGGGGAGTACAGCGGGCCCTCCTGTCCCCTCTGGCGTTAGCCACACCATTCTGGTGCGCCCAGGATGGACCAACGTAGAGGTGCTTGTTCAACTTTCTTTGGCTCGTAATTCTATGGGACATGAGTCATCGCAGCGGACCTACGTACTATTCCACCTCTTCTTATAGCTTGGGGTATTAAATATTGGGTCGGTGGTGGTTGTGGAATGCAACAGACCGTACCTACTCTTCTGCCTCTTCTTGTAGCTTGGTTTTCGGGTCTTGGGTGGTTGCCCTCTCCAGGTTTTGTTTGTCTGGTGGAGGGCGAGTTCTAAAAATTTCCCCTCTCCCTAAAACTAACACGACTAGCCTAGACAAAAAATGAAAATCTGAACACGCATACAATGACGCACATTAAAAACTTGAACACTCATACGATGACACACATATCACAGGTTCGTTTCCTAATCTATCCTCTTTTGCACACCTTTCATTCACTTCATTCATTCTAGACCAAAACCCACCGGTCCCACGCCCAACCCTTCCTAGTACCCGTCTTGTGGCCCTCCTGGTCTTGTAGGGTTTCCCGTATTTTGGGGGTTTCCAATGGCCAGAAGGGCCGGCCCGCCCCTAAAAATAAACAAAATGAAAATTAATAAAACACGATTTCTAACCCAATTATTAACTCCTGGGTTCCTTCATAAACCCCTCCCGGAGCCCCTTTTAAGCCCCACGGGCTTGGGCGATCGGGCTGAAAACCTTGCGGGCACAACTAGATGGTGAACCGAGTATTTTGTCAACATTTCAGATTTAAAAACGCTGCAAATTTTACACAAGGGTTTATTATTCTTTGATATAGGTTAGTTGCGCAAAAATTATTTCTGTGTCCAAAAAATGTTTTTTGGATTTTTGTTTTTTCAAAAAAATTGTTTTTTTCAAAAATTCTTTATTCTTTACTCGAAAAATATTTAACCTCCTGGGCTCCTTCAAAAATCCCATTTTTAGCCCCATGAAAGCCCTATAGATCGCAAAAGTGAAATCGGATCGTTGCGGGACCCCAAAAAATGGATTCTACGTCCAAAAATACTTCGAAAACGACACCTGACTCGATCCCATAGCCGAAAGCCTTCAAAAAACCCCCTTCTGTAGCCCCATTTTAGCCCCATAGCGCCCCACGGGTTTGGGCGATCGGGCTGAAAACCTCGCGGGCACAACTAGATGGTAAACCGAGTATTTTGTCAAAATTTCAGATTTAAAAAAAAATTCTTACTGCCCAAAACGGTCTGGACGGCGTACGGCGGACGGACATTTCGGTTTTGGAATCTAGACCACTTGAAACGGATAATGTCAAATTTTGAGGCCGATCGGAGTCGTCGACCCCCGTCGCGAAAACATAGGTGTATTATTCCAAGAATAATAAACCAAAAATGCCTACTGCCCAAAACGGCTCGGACGGCTTCGTTTTTGGAATCTGCATGTCATGAAACGGATAATGACAAATTTTGAGAGCGATCAGAATTTTCGACCTCCGTCGCGATTGCATAGGTGTATTATGAAGAATAATAAATCAAAATGGATTTGTTCAATCTCTTGAACCACGTGATTTCCAGTTTCACCTAGTTTCGTGCTGTTTCATGTAATTCCATCATTAATCTCGGATGAAAGTAAATAATTTCTCTATTACATTCATCTCCCAACATCTGTAAATGGGCGTTTTGAAGATCAACGACTGATAAATCGCACGGTCCAATCTCTCCATCCTTTGGGAATCCCCACGTGAGGGGCGTATTCATCTTTTGTGAGCCCCACAGTTCGATGATTCCACATCAGAAGGCTCGACCTGGAAACCTCCTCTCCCGCTTACATTACGGAATCGGGAATTTATTCGTCGGGGATGGCGAGTTCCATTCAAAGTTCTCTCAAAAAGGGAATCCTGACCGGCCGACCGTGTTACGCAGGGCTGGAAGCTCAGTCCCTTTGTTTTTCTTTTACTTCACATGGTACTGAGAGGGGATTGATATATTGGCTGTTTAGCGTTGAGCAAGATGGAGTGCTACTAAAAGCTTTTTGAACATAGGAACCAACTATATCTGGTAAATACCAACGCTATACGAGTGCTACTTTAGATGACATCTAAAGTAGCACTCGTATAGCGTTGGTCGCTCTTAAGCGACTTATTAAAT
This sequence comes from Pilophorus perplexus, assembly GCA_955831195.1. NCBI lineage: Eukaryota > Metazoa > Arthropoda > Insecta > Hemiptera > Miridae > Pilophorus > Pilophorus perplexus. The sequence goes on from OY037016.1 coordinate 22,738,650, forward strand.
ACAAACCCATTCGGGGACTCTTCCCCAGCACACTAAGTCTTGAAGTCTTCAATTTACACACATTAAATTCTCACTACATGCGAATCTACTATATAAATCTTGACGTGCTAGATGACAACCCCTCACGTCTTTGGGCTCGAGTTGCATTTTATGATCCTCCGAGTTATTCAGGATGTTTACACCAAGACCAAAATGGCCAAAATTTGTGCTATGTTCCAACTTTTCACTCGTAGAAAAAACGTAGGATCTCTCTCTAATTACGAGTAGACCTACTCGTATACTGTATACAATGGTCGTCGTTTGCGAGGTGAAACGTTAACACGGTTGGTAAAATCGTCCCTTAGGAGCCTGCTCGATCAATGTACAACATCACTATCGCCAACTGATGGATTTCCATTGATACGTAGATCCATTTGTGTTATTCAACCAGATTGTCACGAGTGAACTTCAGCCTGTTTGTTCCGAAGGCTCAGAGAGGTGATATCGTCTACTTGGTATGCATGCGGAACCGATGAAGAGCTCTCGGGATCTAACAGGTGTATCGGGCGTCATTACCTCCCCGCCTCTTCCACGTCGCAACGCTTTATGTCTTTGATCGATGGGCCGAGGCTCTTTATGGAACCTGCAACGGTGGAAGTACCACATTGCGATCCCGGTATCAGGCCACAATAAAGCCTAACGTGATGAGCGAGGAATTTTGGGATGTAGATCCAACTTCATCACATTGTCCTCATTTCACGTGACAAATACATACTCTGAATGGCGTCATGACTACCACACATACCTCAAGGGGTATTTGTTCACGTACTAAAGGAAACTGAGCAGTGAACACAATTTGGGACCTGGTAAAAGCCGAAATGAATATTTGCTTGTGGGCCGAGGGGGCTGTCAGCAGTCTACCAGCAGGGAGCACCACCAGGCGGGTTGACTATAGTAGCCTGTTGTGGGACGCTGTAAGAGGGAGAAGAAGTGGCAGACACCATTGCTCAACCGATCCTTAATTTGGGGAGGGCCTCCAGGGCCCCTATTGGAAGCAGCTTCCGTCATCCCCTTGGAACAGCTGCTGTCATCCTCTACCGTGCCACAAGTGCCAATCAGTGAAGGCAAGCCCCTGTGACCACCAACGGAAACCGAGCTAAGAACAGGTAGAACGGAATGGTGAGTCTTCCAGTGTGGCCCTCTACTCTTGCCACAGGCCTGCAAAGAGGCGAGCGGCCTTCAGCTCACAAGTAAGACCCCAGCAAAGACTCACACACCGCTGCACCCGTGATAAGAGACCTGAGGTTGGGTCACTTCAGTAGGTCAAAAATCCCCTCAACGGTATAGAACAAACGGAAGAGGCCCTTGCATATATGAAAAGATCCCCTGTACTGAGGCGCCAGTTACTCCCCCCTTCTCGGTGTGGATGGCAACGACCATTCTCATGGCTACACCAAGAAACCTATCTAACCGGACCAGAGGCAGGCTATAAGAAGGGCCCCCTGCCAATCAACCGCACGAGCCAGCCCTTAAGCAGCAGCAGTTCACTCTCAGCCATATTATGCCATAGCCGAGAAGTCGAGATTTGCCCACCTGCTCCAGCCCACAACCAACACCAGTTGTCCGCGCAGGTGAGGCACTGAACAACATCCAAGCGACCTTCAAAGAGTTCCTGCTTGTCAACGAGTAAATGAACTCATGAAAGGCGACAATAATATTTTAAAAACTACGTACTTATTTTCGTATGATTTTACATGTCCGAGCTGTTAGCGTTACCTTCCGCTAAAGAAAACATCCAAAAGTTCATTTTTCCCTGCTTCTACTGACTGAACGAGGAACCTCCACGCTAGCTCTTCAATTCCAATATGTACTTCGTCATGGCCGCCAGGTGGAAGACACCGCTAAATTTCGTTTTACCCCCAGCTGAATTATAAGCTGTTTTTTTCTCTTAATTTAACCTGATCAACAGAAGATCGTAACAAGGGGAAATAGGGAGAGGAGGGCGTTCATCTAATTTGTAAGACAAGCTTCCCGAGTCCCTTGAGGTCGCCTGATGGGGTCGTAGGGGTTCTCTCTTTCCTTTTAAGAGTATTCGATTACCGCGTGCTTCATGACTCTGACCGGACGACGTTAAATTTATCGGTTAACTGACCGTGTAGGTACCTTCCGGCCTTGATGTCCTTGATCGCCGTCACATCTCAGCAATTAGGCCGAGGGCCTTTTACAAGGGCACTTCATAGCTCCCTACCATGGATCCACCAAATAGAGAGTTCCTAAAGCCACTTTTTGCCTAACGGTGATGAGTTACGGTCGACGTAACTCGAGATTTCGCGCATGCGCGGAAATAACGGTGATAACTTACGTCCTTATGCCTAACGTCGAACGTTATTGCCGTAAAGTTACGGTAATAAACTTACGGTCTTAAGGATACCGCCGTTAATTTCGAGCAATAGAACGTAAATAGCGGCACTTTAAATTTAGCGTGACTTTTGATAAGACCGTATCTCTGTTACGGTCTTATGTGAAGTTAGCTTTTCTTTGATTCTCCCTAGACAAATCCCTTACGGCGATAAAAATTAACGGTCGACGTAACTCGGATGTTTCTTTAGGAACTCTCTATTGTTTAACGCTGATCAGGTTTGGATGTGACTGTTTTTAAGCCCCTCAAATTGCATGACGTAACTGAACAAAATTGACCCAAGACGCTTAAAAATTTGATCGAAAAGCGGGAATAAAACGTAATGTTGGCTTATCCGATATATTCATAAAAAAAAAAAAAAAAAAAAGTTGCAAATTTAACACAAGGGTTTATTAGTCTTAGATATAGGTTACTTATGCGAATATTAATTCTGTCAGCAAAAAAAAAAAAAAAAAAAAAAAATGTTGAAAAAAATCCACTTTTTATTCGGGAAATATTAAAATTTAATATTAATATTTAATATTTTTGATCTCAAATTTTGACCTCCTGGGATCCTTGTAAAATCCCATTTGTAGCCCCATGAAAGCCCTATAGATCCCCACAGTGAAATCGGATCGTTCCGGGACTCCCTTAAATGGATTCTACGTCCAAAAATACTTCAAAAACGACACCTAACTCGATCCCATAGCCAATACCCTTCAAAAATCCCCTCCCGTAGCACTTTTTAGCCCCATAGCGCCCCACGGGTTTGGGTGTTCGTTTCGGGACCCCTTGAAAATGGCTTCTACGTCCAAAACTATTTCAAAAACGACACCTAACTCGATCCCATAGCCAATACCCTTCAAAAAACCCTCCCGTAGCCCCATTTTAGCCCCATAGCGCCCCACGGGTTTGGGCGATCGGCCTGAAAACCTTGCGGGCACAACTAGATGGTAAACCGAGAATTTTGTCAAAATTTCAGATTAAAAAAAAAAGCCTACTGCCCAAAACGGCCCGGACGGCAGACGGACACTTCGGTTTTGGAATCAAGACCTTTTGAAACGGATAATGTCAAATTTTGAAGCCGATCGGAGTTGTTGACCCCCGTCGCGATTACAAAGGTGTATTATTCCAAGAATAATAGGTAAAAGATCTGATTTTAAAGTTTTAGGTTTTTTAATAATTTGGAAAAACATTTATTTTATTGAACCGATTTCAGTGAAATGAAAAGTTGTATGAAAAGGTCCTCTTGAGGGTAAAATATCAAGTGCCGAGAGTTTTGTATTTAATATTGAAAGAAAAACCTGGGGGGTGCAAACAAGTGATCCCACTCTACTGAGCCAATAGTAGAAAAATATCAATCAGTTTCGAAATCATTCAGTTTCGAGCACTACATAGAAAGTCCGGGTGCTTCGATTTTCCCCCTTTTTTCATGACACGATGCAGGTCTTTTTATGGCCTATTGCCTCCTTTTCTAGGCCGCCCTAAGTGAGAAAAGTGTCCGCCCATGGGCCCTTTATTTGCATGGCCGTATAGGAAACCCGACGAGAGATGAAAGCAAACGCGATCCGGTTCAAAGGAAAACTGCTAAAAGGGTCAGGCTCCGCCATTACCGTCTCGGGGAAAGAGGCAAATTGACTGAAACAGCGAAACATCCCCTGCGTGAGGGGGAGGCTCAAAGATTTTCCACGGAAAATCCCTTTCGGACTTTTCGGGGAAGAGAAATAGCTCGTCCCGTTATCTCAATAGCAGTAAATTGGTTAGTAATGATGGTATCATTTTGGCGAATATGGATACGATTTGTGTAAGTATGGTGTCATCTCACATCAGGGAAAACTGATCGCGCGTATGCAAAGCTCGCGTTACTGACAGTCACCTGCTGATTGAATCGTAGTTTCATGTGCGTCAATAATTGATTTATTATTTGAATTATTCACTTTGTCATGGATTGTTCAGTGGTAACACTCAGCTCTTTGTTTGAAACACATAGGGGTCTCAGCGCATAGGGTAACTCCACTACATCATTCAATTTTGAACCAATCGAGCTGAAATGATCAACAGCCTGCAAGAAGAAGAGAGGAACAATCGGCCATTTGTTGTCACATTGAGCACAGAAGACACTCCAATGTGAACTCCGTTAGAACAACAGCGACTACGCCCCTTGTACAGTGTTCCAGGGGAATAGTCTATGTAATGTTATTTTATGTCATTAATCTGTATTATGTCATTATCATCCTTTAATGTTTATAATAATAATTTAGTGTCATTTTAATAATGATCAATGCCAGACGTGAATTTGAGCTCACTCAATTCCGCCTTAGCAAGCTCGGCCAAGGTGGAGGCACACGTTCCCTATAAGATATTGATTACATGTACTTACTGAAGGGTTTTTTAAATCGGGTCACCAGGACGTATAGGATGGATTTTAAAAGTTGTAAGTTTTTGGGTGACTTACTGTTATTTCCCTCCCATCCCATCGCGCCATGAGGGTTTACAGGGTTTTCTTCCTGAGCATATCATTCCACGTGGAATGTGGAACGTTTGGTACCAAACACGCAGAAAACCCCCGAATTCAAAAAGGTATGATAGATGTGAAGTTTTTGGTTCCGAAAGGAAGAAAAACACTGAACAGACAAAACGGCCATTTCTTGTGACGCACAACAGTTAGGTGATTCACCTGATAACCACCGGTCCGGCTAAGTTTGACCAACTACTCTATTTCATTCTTTGTTCACCATGGTACTGTCTGTTTCCTCTCTAACCTCGGGCTTGGAGGAGACCTTGGTGTCCTGGTTGGCTGGATGGACGTAAGCCTTGGCCTTTCTGTTCAGGGTTTCCGTTCGTCCTCCTTAGGTAGCCCTCCGTTACGAGCACAAAGTGGGTAAATAATGAGCTGAGGTTGTTGTGTAGGTATTGTGCCGGCAAGGAAGACGGCGAAAGCAGAGCGTTGGCAGCGAAGATGGGGAGAGAAAGAAGATGACGGTGGGATCGACGTTGCATGGAGTCATTGATTGCCCTTAAAAAGGGAAGCATTGTCCAGAATTAGAGAAGAAATTATTTCTTCTCTACGATAATAATATTGTCGTTGGTCCAGTTCAAGACCGGTCTATCTCAAAAAGCACAATTTCTCAGGAGAGCCATCTATCAGGGGCGGATAGGCAGGTCGGGCGATCGGGCGACGCCCGAAGGGCCGAAGGTCCTGAGGGGCCGGTCGAAGCTGGAAACAAAATTTGACCTTAACCGAAATATGAAATCGAGACGGAAAAGGAAAATTCACGCACAATGAAGGCGATCTGGTTGGTTTTGTTCCTAACAGGGAGGATGCCAAGTGCAATCAATGCGTAATTTGCATACAAGGTTTTAAATCCTCATGGCCTCATTGTATGCAATTCTCTTTTTGATTCACACATTTTTGGTAACGCTTTCTACCACCCAAGCTGAGTGTTAGAGTAGTTTTTCAAAATTGAAAATCATCAAAACAAGGCTGAGGTTAACAGTTAGCCTCCAATCTGGAGGATCTCATGTTGATGGCTTGCGAGCAGGAGTGTCTGGCCAGAGCACTGAGCCGAGTGGCTTCAGTCGTTTCTGGCCCTCCTCGCCATCGCCTACCGCTTGGTCACTTTTCCCTCATCAGCAAGCGTTTTGTCTGTGGACGTTATGTGATCACGTTTTGGTTAAATATTCTGGGAATAATACACTATGTTGTTAGCAAAGTCCAAAATGTTGATCGTCCTCAAATTTTTTCATTATATCTACGTTTTAAGGGCAGATTCCAAAACTGAAATGTCCACGACGTTTTGGGCAGTAGCAATTTTTCTCAAAAATCTGAAACTTTTGACAAAATAGTTGGTTTTCGTTCTAGTTGTACCCACACGGTTTTCAGCCCAATCGCACAAACCAGCGATGCTCTGCGGAACTAAAGAGGGCTACAGAAGGGGGTTTTTGAAGGGTTTCATCTATGGGAAGGAGTTAGGTGTCGTTTTCAAAGTATTTTTTGGGGTCCCAGAAGCGTCTGATTTCGCCTTGGCGATCCATCAGACTTTTGAAGGATGCCAGAAAGACGAATGAGGACTCATTTTCCGACTAATCATTTTTGGGTTCTTCATCCGTCCAAACACTTAACATGACAATTTAAAAAACAAACATATTTAGTACCTACCTAATTAAATTTAAACAGCTCTAAAAGGTAAATAAATTTACCTTGGGACTGAGGTTGAGCCTAGAATTCGAAAGAAATGAACAAGCAGGGGACAAACATGAGTAGGGGAGGAGGGGAGATGGCGAGGAGGGCCAGAAACACCCAAGGCTCTCAGTTCAGTGCTCCAGCCAGATGCTCCTCATCAATACTGTGATAATGAAACTGAAGAAATGTGCAAAAATTCAATGCATCCTAGCTTCATTCGCTATTCTGTTTGTATAGACGGTACCAAACTAACTAACATACCAAGCGCCACTTTTATTTTTTCTAAATATAGGCGCTGTTATTTTTCACTTGTAGTTATTAATCAGTATAAGTTCGCCTAGGTATTAAAATTACTAAAATGTAATCGTAATCTCGTGTAATCTCGTTCCTATTCATTTGCTTGTTTTTCCAAAATATGAACAACCCCTCCTTTGATAGGTAACTGTTAAAGGGGGGGGGGGGGGAGGGCCGGTCAAATTGAATCGCCCAGGCCGGTCGAAACCGCCTATCCGCCCCTGCCATCTATAGTTTTTGCTTTGCCCGCACTATCAAAACAGATTCACATTTTGCACGCACTATACCTACCATAGGACTCTTCTATTGATTCCCAGAAGATTTTCTCTCTTCAGAATACTATGACAATTACGAATGGCCAATTTGCGGTCAAAATTCAAGATGGTCCTTTCTTGCTCCAAACATTTTCCGATTCTTGGAGATTGAATTATCTGATAATTCAAGCCAATATTTTGAACAAAAAAACAAAAGAATTAAACAACTCTGACTCCGATAGGTACTGCAGGCAATATTTCAGAGCAAGAGAGGGCTATCACAGGGTTAAACCTGTATTGCATGGAAAAATCCACTAGGAATGATTTAATTCATAGATCTCAACGGAACCAACATGACAAGAACTATCACATCGTGATAGTTCAGTTTTACACGGAGAATTGAGAGAGAAGTGTTACTCACTGATGGCTTATCTTAATATTATGGCTTAGGCTATCTCTGTTGCACCGCATCGTACCCCCACTTACAAGATGACCCAAGAATGCACGCCCGATCTAGCGGTGTTCCGTCCAGTTATAGACGAAACGGTCTTCCACGATGAAAGTAGAGGTGATTTAAAGAGGTTTCGTGCAAAAAACTCAAAATCGATTTTTTTTTTAGATAGACCGGCCTTGAACGGGACCAACCGTTTACTAATAATTCGAATATGTATCAGGGAAATTGTGAGAGTGGTAACTACCAGGAGATTCGAGGTTGGGACATTATACCAGAACACGATCCATTTAGGTTTTCTCGTGAGTTGTTCATAGGCTACAGTTACTGCTTTTTTTCACAGATAAAAATTGTATGCCGAAAATTTGGAGATTCGTCTGCAAGCTGTCTTAATAATATATAATATACCACTCACAACCAGGGACGAAATAATGTGATATAATAGGATATTATATTTGGAATGAGCCGGTGATATACCGTTTTTGACGTACATAGGTAATTGTTTACCTACGTAGAATGCAGGGGGTCCCAAACATGCCCCACCGTGATTTTCCACGTATGTTTGATTCAATTTTCTAATTTTGTGTGAATTTTAAATGTGATCGCTAATTTAATACAAAACCATTGCCTCGCGATCGAACGTAGAGAAATGCTCCGTTTCCTTCCGCCAATAAAGAACCGACGCTGGTAAAACGTAAAGATTGAAGACATGTTGCTGAGGTCGCCAACGAATCATTTTGAAAATGGGAAGAAAACGCCGACCCTGAGAGAAAATCACGTGCGGTTCCTCGTTTGCCGGGGTGAGGATCAGGGGAAGGATCTACGTTCCAGGGGATGTGCCAAGTAGAGCGTAGCTTGAAGGGGGAAAAAGTCAAGGAACAACTCAATCCCGTCGAGTGGGAAGCGCGTAACCCGCTAACCCTCAAGTGGTAAATTTATTTTCACCTCTATTGTATCTAGCAACGTATAGCCAGCCTTTCACGCAACAAGGCTTTCAATGAGTTAGGTGATAAATCCATAACGCTACTTCCTTTGAAGTGAAGTAAAACCCTAGAGACTGAGGTGACCAGATTTTTTTAAATGAAGGCTTGGGGGAACACCAGGATTTTATGATTTGAGCAAAAGTTCATATTTACCTGTGCAGAGACTTAAAACCATTATTATCAACTGCAAAGCATGGCTTCTGGGGGGGGGGGGGGGGGGGGGACAAAACACTCGCTCATGAAAGCTATAGAATGTAAAAGGTAGGTACCAACTATACACTACTGAGAAGAAACATTCTTCTTCAGAAGGCCTTGAAATCCAAAGTTTTCTGTTGGGAAGCTCCTTTTTCATCCTTCTGCGAACTTGACTTTAAACGCCGAGTTATTTCGTATCGTATTATCATTCAGAGAATACATAATTGGCATAAAATGATTACTAAATAATAATTTAAAAATTTGATCATTAATTAGGTCCTACCCTAATAATTTAATTCGGTAGGTAATTAATTATTGATCCTTCGCTTCGGTAAAAATGCTTGCATACGAGTCTGCGACACATTGGGACATTTCATTGAGCATATGTCGTTACGTAACGTAACGTGACATAACGAAAATTTGGTTGTGTGCCATAGCAAAGACATGAAATGTCAAAAAATTTATTGGCCAAGATGCATGCACATTTAAGACGAAAGAATTATAAACTGAATACGTTTGCATAATATGCAAAATTTGCAGCTTTTGTATGTCCAAATTTGTTTAAAATAGATGAATACAATGAATGATTTATTGTGTCTCAACGCTGTCAAGAGACGCTTTCCAAAGAACGCTTTCAAATTCATCCTCTGGGCGGGCCGTTATAATCTACCACTATCATTCCAAACTAACTCCATTATTATAATTCAGTTTCCAGATCATAAGAAACAAGCTTAATAAAGATCCTCACATGCGGGGAACCTGGCAACCCACCAAAAACCTCCGAACGCCTGTAACAAGGGAGAGAAACTTTTTTAATCGCCCTCCCGTTCCCTCCTGTTAACTTCCACCTGCATAATTAATTTCCAACAGACAAACGACTTGCCAGACGTTGAAACAAGGCGGGAAAAGCCCTCGAGGAGAATCCGCATTGTTCTCGCAAAACTGAAGGGAAACATAAAAAGCGCCTGAGCTTCATTCCGGGGAAGGCTGAGGGCGGCAGTGATTTAGGATCTGCTAAGCACCTCATAACGATAAAGTCGAGCTCTTCCTCTTTACAGGGCAACAATAGCGTGTCGGTGTGGAGGGAGTCGGAACAAACACTTCTTGACTATTCCTTGGCCCAAATGAAAAGACCGCTAAAACTCGTAAACGGGGCAAATCTAATTATAATCCCGTTAATGAGATTCAAACTCGGTTTGTTTAATAAGAAGATTTCTTCTCGCATTTATATCTCTTGTTTCCGCGGTTTCGGGTGGTGGCGGAAGAAGGGCAGAGCTTAGCAGGCGTAAATGAAATGTGCTTAGCTTTGAGAAATTGAGAGGGTGAAGAGCTCCCCACCAGCACCGCCCTTGAGAGGGAATTTCTGACAATTAATAAACGCTCCAAAAAGAGAAGATGACGGCTTGATTGTATCTCTCGTGATATGCAAACAAGTTTAATTCAAAACCTCTTGTGAAAACAGCTCCGGCGGATATTTCATCGCGAAGATTGTTAATTGTGTTTTTATAGACCCTTGGAGATCTTTGGTTCCTGTTCTTTAGAGGGAAACATGAAAAAGCAGGAGTGGAAACAGGTCTTACTTATATTACAGGGCTTAGGGGGTCACGAGATGCCCTCTTCAATTTAAGCGGGGTTTAACCGAGATTTAACGTTAAACGGCAGTCAATCTTCAAGGGCGTAAAAACACATAGTAGGAACCTAGGTACCTACCTACATTCCCATTGAGGTAAACGGTAGAAAGTTAAACCCTAAAAATTATTTTTGGTTGGTAAAATCAACTTGTAATGACTTGGTTTCGAAAATTAAACAATATTACCTCATTATTTGGTACATTTTATTTGAAACATTAGCATTGAGAAGTCTAAAAGGGCAATTATAATTACTACTAGCTGCTCCGGCTCGCTTTGCTCGCCTACGCACCCATCCGGGGGGCTGCGCCCCCCTGGACCCCCCAGTGGGTGAGTAGCATCGATGGACACGTTGGAACCCCCACATGAAGGAATTCCCAAATTCGCAGAATTGCAGTGCTCGGTTGGGACAGCTTGAAACAATAATAATAATATTTAAACATGTCTCATGTAGAATAATAAAGTTGAAACATGTTTCAATATTATTATTATTATGTTTCAAGCTGTCCCAACCGAGCACTGCAATTCTGCGAATTTGGGAATTCCTTCATGTGGGGGTTCCAACGTGTCCATCGATGCTATCACTGTTGTGTGATAAATAAAGTTGAAACATGTTTCAATATTATTATTATTATGTTTCAAGCTGTCCCAACCGAGCACTGCAATTCTGCGAATTTGGGAATTCCTTCATGTGGGGGTTCCAACGTGTCCATCGATGCTACTCACCCACTGGGGGGTCCAGGGGGGCGCAGCCCCCCGGATGGGTGCGTAGGCGAGCAAAGCGAGCCGGAGCAGCTAGTACTTCTATATTATCGTCAAAGTGCTAGTGAAATCAAATTTAAAGTCCACCATCAATCCCTGAAAATTTCATCAAAATCGAATCAATATTGGCTGAACCTGCTGGGAGAAGGTTAGGCCAGTGTCGACTCATGAATGAATATACCTATTACATCTCTAATGGTTGAGGATAAGCAGTTAGGCAAGCTCCAAACAGATAAATCCCCCCCCCCCCCCTCGCCTTTTTCAGGGGAATTCACACTATCGGGACACTTTAGGACACTTTCAGGACACTATTTGAACTCACCCCAGAGTCATCATATGGACAAAATTGGGACTGCTGGAAACGGCTTTTCATTGTATGTATATAGGTAAACCATTCGTTCCCGAGGGATTCATACTCGCAGGACACTTTTGGACAATTTAAGGGACACTATCCAAAACTTTTTATGTGATACCTGAGATCACGATGGAAAAAACCGTATCTCCCTATCTTCAACGGTTTTATAGAAGTACTGCGCTCCCCCCCCCCCCCCCCCCCCCACGAACATCCCATCTCTCTATCTCTAATGGTTGAGGATACATGGGATACAAAGTTTCATTGTGTATAGGTAATGATTGTATATAGGTAATCCATACAGTTGTATAAAGGTATTTCGGACGTAGAATTAAACGTAGAATCGGAATCCGCGATAAAAAAAAAAAAAAAAAAAAAAAAAAAAAATATGTAGGTAGGTAGTAAATTTGTATGTGTAGGTAGGTAGGAAAAAGAATGAGATTTTTTGTTAAATAAGCCTGGGTAATCATCTAAGGCACAACCCGGGTGATCCCTGAAAATTTCATCAAAATCGAATCAATAGTGGCTGAAATCCCCACTCCTTCTTTTCTTTAGTTGAAGGAGGGGAAAACGGAAAAAATCCTTGAGGGCGCTCAACCTATCTCAGAATGTAGATCATTTTTGAATTTCTCGAGATTTTCAAGAATATATATAAATTTTTTAATTGTTTTTTTTAATTCAATTTAATACAATTTTTCGATACTTTTCTCGATAATCGATTCAATTTAAATCGATTCATTTAATTTACATCAATTTCCATCTGGGAGACCTTGCGCATAAACCTTGGGAGCGCCCCTTAAAGGCTGATGTCCCACCCGCTCAGAGTGAAGAGTGTAGGCGGGGGGATAGAGGGTTTCACCCGTCGCGACGGGTCGGTGACGCCCGCCCAGTTTTTTCAAAACTCAACTCGCTCTCAAAAGTCGCTCATCGTCGGAATGAATTTGGTCGATATCTCCTATTAAAATTCGGATGGACACGTTGGAACCCCCACATGAAGGAATTCCCAAATTCGCAGAATTGCAGTGCTCGGTTGGGACAGCTTGAAACAATAATAATAATATTTAAACATGTCTCATGTAGAATAATAAAGTTGAAACATGTTTCAATATTATTATTATTATGTTTCAAGCTGTCCCAACCGAGCACTGCAATTCTGCGAATTTGGGAATTCCTTCATGTGGGGGTTCCAACGTGTCCATCGATGCTACTCACCCACTGGGGGGTCCAGGGGGGCGCAGCCCCCCGGATGGGTGCGTAGGCGAGCAAAGCGAGCCGGAGCAGCTAGTACTTCTATATTATCGTCAAAGTGCTAGTGAAATCAAATTTAAAGTCCACCATCAATCCCTGAAAATTTCATCAAAATCGAATCAATATTGGCTGAACCTGCTGGGAGAAGGTTAGGCCAGTGTCGACTCATGAATGAATATACCTATTACATCTCTAATGGTTGAGGATAAGCAGTTAGGCAAGCTCCAAACAGATAAATCCCCCCCCCCCCCCCCCTCGCCTTTTTCAGGGGAATTCACACTCTCGGGAAACTTTAGGACACTTTCAGGACACTATTTGAACTCACCCCAGAGTCATCATATGGTACAAAATTGGGACTGCTGGAAACGGCTTTTCATTGTATGTATATAGGTAAACCATTCGTTCCCGAGGGATTCATACTCGCAGGACACTTTTGGACAATTTAAGGGACACTATCCAAAACTTTTTATGTGATACCTGAGATCACGATGGAAAAAACCGTATCTCCCTATCTTCAACGGTTTTATAGAAGTACTGCGCTCCCCCCCCCCCCCCCCCCCCCCCGAACATCCCATCTCTCTATCTCTAATGGTTGAGGATACATGGGATACACAGTTTCATTGTGTATAGGTAATGATTGTATATAGGTAATCCATACAGTTGGGACAGCTCGAAACGGCTTTTCATTGTATATAGGTAATGATTGTATAAAGGTATTTCGGACGTAGAATTAAACGTAGAATCGGAATCCGCGATAAAAAAAAAAATATGTAGGTAGGTAGTAAATTTGAATGTGTAGGTAGGTAGGAAAAAGAATGAGATTTTTTGTTAAATAAGCCTGGGTAATCATCTAAGGCACAACCCGGGTGATCCCTGAAAATTTCATCAAAATCGAATCAATAGTGGCTGAAATCCCCACTCCTTCTTTTCTTTAGTTGAAGGAGGGGAAAACGGAAAAAATCCTTGAGGGCGCTCAACCTATCTCAGAATGTAGATCATTTTTGAATTTCTCGAGATTTTCAAGAATATATATAAATTTTTTAATTTTTTTTAAAATTCAATTTAATACAATTTTTCGATACTTTTCTCGATAATCGATTCAATTTAAATCGATTCATTTAATTTACATCAATTTCCATCTGGGAGACCTTGCGCATAAACCTTGGGAGCGCCCCTTAAAGGCTGATGTCCCACCCGCTCAGAGTGAAGAGTGATGGCGGGGGGATAGAGGGTTTCACCCGTCGCGACGGGTCGGTGACGCCCGCCCAGTTTTTTCAAAACTCAACTCGCTCTCAAAAGTCGCTCATCGTCGGAATGAATTTGGTCGATATCTCCTATTAAAATTCGGATCTCTAGGTAGGCTACGGACGAAACGCGGACAAAATCCGTCTATTAACGGCGGAATAAATCGAAAAAATTAATTGAGCGAATTCGCGCGCGCCAAAAAATTCGCGCAACCGGTATTTCGGACGTAGAATTAAACGTAGAATCGGAATCCGCGATAAAAAATGGGGGTTATAGGGGAGCGAAAAACACGTTTCGCGCAAATTCGCGGGTTTGCGCGCGTCGCGCGGAATTTTAATATAGCCTATGTTGGGGGCAATCGCAGCCGAGACCGTTAGGAAAAAACCCCATTCAAATCCGTTCAGCCGTTTAGGCGCCTATAAGGCACGACAGATACACAGACAGACAGAAACCTCATTTTATAGAAGTATAGATAGATAGATATGTCTCATGTAGAATAATAAAGTTGAAACATGTTTCAATATTATTATTATTATGTTTCAAGCTGTCCCAACCGAGCACTGCAATTCTGCGAATTTGGGAATTCCTTCATGTGGGGGTTCCAACGTCTCCATCGATGCTACTCACCCACTGGGGGGTCCAGGGGGGCGCAGCCCCCCGGATGGGTGCGTAGGCGAGCAAAGCGAGCCGGAGCAGCTAGTACTTCTATATTATCGTCAAAGTGCTAGTGAAATCAAATTTAAAGTCCACCATCAATCCCTGAAAATTTCATCAAAATCGAATCAATATTGGCTGAACCTGCTGGGAGAAGGTTAGGCCAGTGTCGACTCATGAATGTATATACCTATTACATCTCTAATGGTTGAGGATAAGCAGTTAGGCAAGCTCCAAACAGATAAATCCCCCCCCCCCCCCCCTCGCCTCTTTCAGGGGAATTCACACTCTCGGGACACTTTAGGACACTTTCAGGACACTATTTGAACTCACCCCAGAGTCATCATATGGTACAAAATTGGGACTGCTTGAAACGGCTTTTCATTGTATGTATATAGGTAAACCATTCGTTCCCGAGGGATTCATACTCGCAGGACACTTTTGGACAATTTAAGGGACACTATCCAAAACTTTTTATGTGATACCTGAGATCACGATGGAAAAAACCGTATCTCCCTATCTTCAACGGTTTTATAGAAGTACTGCGCTCCCCCCCCCCCCCCCCGAACATCCCATCTCTCTATCTCTAATGGTTGAGGATACATGGGATACACAGTTTCATTGTGTATAGGTAATGATTGTATATAGGTAATCCATACAGTTGGGACAGCTCGAAACGGCTTTTCATTGTATATAGGTAATGATTGTATAAAGGTATTTCGGACGTAGAATTAAACGTAGAATCGGAATCCGCGATATATATATATATATATATATATATATAATATTTACATCTTGCTACAAAATGACTTCCAATACATAGTTGCGACATTGTGGCATCCCCCAGAAGGAGTTGACTTTTCATCAATTTTTTGATTGGATAATGTTTGTGTGAAGCCAGGACACTCATTAACCACCTCAGATCATCAATTTTTGCCTGCTGATTGGGTATACGTTCACTCATATATACGCCTCTTGTATACACGCTTTGTGGCTTCCTTTCACTGTGAGGTGAAGTTGCGTCCTTTCACTTTGCGGTGACATCAGCGTCCAAGCTGCAATACTCCAGAAAGGGCGGGAATTTCTCGCCCCCTCCCTCATTTCTTTTCACACCTCGAAAAATCTCCAAGAAATGATAAAGGCAGGTAGGCTAATTTTACTAAGGCAAAACAAAAACCCATTTGTGTCAACTTTTGTAGGCCAGGGGGTCCTGGTTTCACTCGACTAAAAAGTTAAATTAAAATTAAATTGAAAAATTAAATTAATAATGAATTAAAATCAATTTAAGGTTATTAAAATTAAAAAAAATTAAAATAAAGTTACCCAAATTAAATTAAATTTATTAAAATTAAATTAAAGTTATTAAAATTGAAATTGAATGAAATTATTACAATTAAATTAAAAATTATATTTAAATTTAAAAAAAATAAAACAAAAAATTTAAAAAGAAACAGAAAATTACTAAATTAATAAATTTGATAAATCAAAATTAAAATTTATTAAATTAAAAAAATTAAATTGAAATTATAAAAGTTAATAAAAAAAAATTTAAAAAAAATTTCAGAAATTATAAGTAAGTGTCAAGTTTCTAAGTAGACATAAGGCAGTAAAAAATAGCGGGAATTTTCAATCTGCTAGTTGCTACTAGTAGGTAGGTAATATTTAAATAAAAATATAATTCAATTCTTTTAAATTTTTTAATTTCTAAAATTCTTTTTTTAAATTTTTTGTGTATTTACTTTTGTGTATTTTCTGTTTCTTCTAAAATTCTTTGTTTGATTATTTTTTTAATTTATATATAATTTTTAATTTAACTTAATTGTAATAATTTTATTCAATTTTAATTTGATATTGATTTAATTTTAATTTCATTTTAATAACTTTAATTTAATTTTAATAAATTTGATTTAATTTTAATAACTTCTATATAATATTAATAACTTTAAAATAATTTTGAATTAATTTTCATAATTTTATTTTAATTTAATATTAACATTATTTTAATTTATTTTTGTTTTATTTCATTGTAATTTAGTTTTAATTTTTATTTCATTTTGATCATTTAATTTAATTTTTTCTTAAATTTTAACTTCCTTACTTTTTTTACATTTTTAAGTCTAACTTGAAACTTGACACTTACTAATTTTCTTTTTTAAAGTTTATTGTTTATTTTTTATTTATTTTAATTTAATTTTTTAATCTAATTTTATTTTAACTTAATTTTTCATTCAATTTCAGATCTCTGAGGGGGAGGGTGACGCTCCTCACCGTGGGAGCGGGGCTACCCCAACTATTACATTAAAATTAAAATAGAAAAAAGAATAATAAAAAATAAACAAAAAAATTAAAAAATGATACTTAGAAAATTACAACTTTCAATTTAAGGTCAAGTTTAAATTTAGGCAAATTTTTATGAAATTACATTAATTTAAATTAAATGTATTAAAATTTAATTAAAATTAAGCATTGACAAGTAAATTAAAATTAAATTTAATTTAAATTACATTTATTAAATATTTATTAAAAATTAAAATTGAATTAATATTAAAATTAATTATAAATTAAATTAAAATGTTGAACGATTTCATTCAACTTTTAATTTAATATTAATTTAATTTTTAATGTAGGTAATTTTAATTTAATTTTTTTAAATTTTAATTTAACTTATATTGAGACAGTTCAATTTTTTAATTTTCATATTCTTTAATGCTGTTGCATTAAGTATAATTTGAAACTCAACCCTTACTATAGGAATACCACAGAAAGTTTGTGTCCCAGAATCACAGATTAAACTACTGAATGTGCTTCTGGAGAAAATAGAACTAGTTATCTCTTATCATCGCTTATCATCAAGGAGATTCCCCTGCGTCAGATAATTTTTCAGGAATTTCTTCCCTCAAAAGTGACATGATTTCCCTTCTCGGGATGAAAAACTTGAGAGCACACGTTCACAGCGCAGCCACCACACGAACATCAAATTTCTCACCACTCCAATTTCCGTGTCAAGGTTTCACTATGGAAGGTTGACTCGATCGTTAGTACGCGGATCCGCCACCGAGGGGGCGCCTCACGAACGCAAATTTTCTGTGGTAGACAAAAGGTTCTATAGTAGTTTTCTAAGTTTCTTTTGGTTTATTATTCTTGGAATAATACCCCTATGTTTTTGCGACGGGGGTCGACGACTCGGGTCGGCCTCAAAATTTGACATTATCCGTTTCAAGTGGTCTAGATTCCAAATCCGAAATGTCCGTCCGCCGTGGTCGTAAATTGCAGTTTAACTCACGACTACCTACCTCCACGCGTTTTGAAGAAGTTATGAAATCCGGATTTTCTCCACGTGAAAAATCTTGAAAAATCGCCCGAAACCAGGAAAAATTTGGCGGAATATTTTATTGATTCTAAGTGGTCGTAAATTTCAGTTTAACTTACCACCACCTACCTCCACGTGATGGCAGGAAAATTCTGAAAAAAATTGTATCATCCTCCACTGGGACCAAAACCTCTAAACTCATGTCCTGGGTGATCATGGGAGAAATTGAAATACAAAATGTTTTTTTTCGAGGGGTTTTCGACATCTGGGCGTGTGGGGTATCGTTGTCATAGTATTTTTTTCACGCTGAATCGATTCCGATGCGTACCGGACCTCTAAACCCATGTTCTGGGAGACGAAATGGGTTCTGTCAAGGAGTTTTGCAGTCCGGGTGGGTGGGGTATTGTTTTTAAAGTGTTTTCTCAAGCTGGATCGATTCCGATGGGTCACGTCCTCCTTAACCAACCCCAATCTTAAGCTGGGTTCACAGGCGTCCGGTGAATGCGCGGTTTTAGTCCCTAAAAATTCACACTAGATCTCAGCCTCATTATCATCTCCATGATTTTTCGAGAAGGAAAATCCTGAGTTTCTGTCCAAGGTGGGTAAACCACTTTCATTACAACCACTACCAACCATGTAAAAAATCCTCCAATTTTTCCTTCATTTGTTAATATTTTTCCGGTATTTTTCATCAGGGGTAATCCAGTCAAATTTTGAAGCCGATCCAAGTCGTCGACCTCCGTTGCGATTACATAGGTAGGTGTATTATTCCAAGAATAATAAACCAATATTCCGCGAGACACAGAGGTAGGTAGTTACGAAGGAGTGGTTTTGCCTCCTCTAAAAAGTCACACTAGATCCCCGCCTCAATATCATTTCCATGATTTTTCGTGAAGGAAAATCCTGAGTTTCTGTCCAAGGTGGGTAAACCAACTTTGCATTACAACCTTCATTTGTTAATATTTTTCCGGTATTTTTCATCAGGGGTAATCCTGGATTTTCGCGTTTTTCAACAATAGAACTTTATCTACCTGCAGGGTACCTAGGTAGTTGGTTAAAATTGTCAAATTCTCCTCTCCATCGTAGAAAATTTCCCCAACTTTAGCAAGAATTTAAGCGGTTTTTCATGTAGCAAAACATATTGTAGGTACGTACCTAATTTAATTTTTAATTTAAAATAATTTAATTTTTAATTCAACTAATTTAATTTTTAGTCTAATTTGAAACTTGAATCTTACTAGTAATTTTCTAAATTTCTTCTTTTACATTTTAATTTTATTTATTCTTTTACTTTTTTATTTTAATTGTTAATTTAATTTTTTAATATAACTAATTTAATTTTTAATTTTAATTTAATTTAATCTTAATTTAGTTTTCATGCTGTCGCTGTGTCGACTACTTCACACTTTTTTAAAACATTTTTAAGTCTAAAATATAAACCTAATTTGTTTGACATTTTAGTAGGAGCAAATTTATGAATAATGATTTTACTTACGGTCAAGGGGACCATTTAGGTTCAACTATAATTTTCTTCAACTGAAAAATGATTTTGATTGTTCCTCAATCGAGTACCTACTTTGACCACTATCTTATTATTTTCAATTTTAATAGGTACCTATCACTAAAAAACAAACAACAAAATTTTGGAATTTCATTAAAATGACTCGCACATTAATTCACGATGACGGAACTTATCCCTTAGGCGGGTCAATCAAAACAATGGACAACAAAAATGAGTGCCGTGTCATCTGCGTCGCGCGTTTACCTGTCCTCCCATGAAGATTTGTGAGGGGGAGGGAGACGCACTGACACACGGAGGGGCCACCTTTCGGACGCCGATGCCACCGCGTTGTGTACGGACGTCAGTTCCACCGCGTTCTTGAGGAAAATATTCTAAACGACGCTTACGCTCCAGCGGAAGACTCGTGAACTGAAGCTATTCACTTTTAGATGAAAACAGAAAAAATGACGTCCACCCAGAATCGATAGGGGACGCCACTAGGACGGATTGTGAACCGTTTGAGATGGGTTTGCAAAATGGCGTCCATATACGGACGCCACTTTGCACTGGTCGCCACTTTGTATGTAATTTTCATCAGGGTGGACGTCAGAATGGAGGAACCTGTAAATATATATATATATATATAGGTAGGTAGTAAATTTGAATGTGTAGGTAGGTAGGAAAAAGAATGAGATTTCTTGTTAAATAAGCCTGGGTAATTATCTAAGGCACAACCCGGGTGATCCCTGAAAATTTCATCAAAATCGAATCAATAGTGGCTGAAATCCCCACTCCTTCTTTTCTTTAGTTGAAGGAGGGGAAAACGGAAAAAATCCTTGAGGGCGCTCAACCTATCTCAGAATGTAGATCATTTTTGAATTTCTCGAGATTTTCAAGAATATATATAAATTTTTTAATTTTTTTTAATTCAATTTAATACAATTTTTCGATACTTTTCTCGATAATCGATTCAATTTAAATCGATTCATTTAATTTACATCAATTTCCATCTGGGAGACCTTGCGCATAAACCTTGGGAGCGCCCCTTAAAGGCTGATGTCCCACCCGCTCAGAGTGAAGAGTGATGGCGGGGGGATAGAGGGTTTCACCCGTCGCGACGGGTCGGTGACGCCCGCCCAGTTTTTTCAAAACTCAACTCGCTCTCAAAAGTCGCTCATCGTCGGAATGAATTTGGTCGATATCTCCTATTAAAATTCGGATCTCTAGGTAGGCTACGGACGAAACGCGGACAAAATCCGTCTATTAACGGCGGAATAAATCGAAAAAATTAATTGAGCGAATTCGCGCGCGCCAAAAAATTCGCGCAACCGGTATTTCGGACGTAGAATTAAACTTAGAATCGGAATCCGCGATAAAAAATGGGGGTTATAGGGGAGCGAAAAACACGTTTCGCGCAAATTCGCGGGTTTGCGCGCGTCGCGCGGAATTTTAATATAGCCTATGTTGGGGGCAATCGCAGCCGAGACCGTTAGGAAAAAACCCCATTCAAATCCGTTCAGCCGTTTAGGCGCCTATAAGGCACGACAGACAGACAGACAGATAGACAGAAACCTCATTTTATAGAAGTATAGATAGATAGATAGATAGATAGATAGTGGGAGTCCTTAGAGCATTAATTTCCTGAACCATTTATGAATATTTTTTATTACAAAGATGTGTTAATGTTGTGAGGTGAAAATGAAAATGATGATAAATGGAAAATTACAAAAACTCGAAATTTACAAAAAATTGAAAACTACAAAAACTGAGTTTGGGATGTTGGGTATTTGTGGAGGTTGGACAAATTAATATTCGAGGCTTGGGTAAATACCCAGTTTTTAAATACCCTACCCTCCGGGTATTTACCCCCTTTATATCCCTGGGTACATGTAAATATTATTCAATAAGGGGTTCTAGCCTTCTTGATTTCCATGAGGGGTGGATCTCTCAAGCTCAAGCCGGCTGCGCTTTGCTGTGGTATATATCGGGGGTTAAGCCGCAACATGACCAATCAACAGTTTTGGGGGTTTTGAGTTAGTTCTGTAACCTGACGTAATTTTTCGCGCCGGACACGCTGGTACTAGTCGTTTTCTCGTCAGGTCGATAGGAGCGCTAATATCTGCAGTTTTGTTATCATATTGTATCAAGAACCTTATTTGATTTTATCTTATCAAGACGTTTTTGCATGCTATTCAGCCGCTTCGTTGATGGTCCTGACTTCAGAAGGTAAGCTTACAGTTAATACTACTTATTTTGGCTTGATTTTTTTTCTCAGCTGTCGTTAACTATCTCTCAGATGATGTAAATAACAATTTCCATGGGAATGCGTAAATTAAGCAGGAGAATAAACGAAAACAACAAGTGGTTTTGATACGACATACCTAATACAAAAATTAGATACATCTTGATACGATGAGTTACACACCTGTTTCATTCATTTTTATGTGCTGATGGAGCAACAATATTTCAGATTATTGACACAAATAAGATAGGTATGAGTAGGTATAATGTTGAAATGGGATTATTGTTTCAGGGAAAAAATATGTTGACTGATGAAGAAGATGGAGCGGAAGAGGACCGTGCAGTCGTCCCTGTGGATGAGCTTTTATTGGCAGCTCAAGAAGAAGGTTTCCTGACCGAAGAAACAAACAATCCCATGGAGAGGCAAGAAATGACAACAAACGTGGGGCATGATTCCGGAATTGTTGCACATGCTGACGCTTTACTTGAAGAAATCATGGATACACTAGGGGAGAGCAGTACAATAGAGCAGCAGCCGACCTTCGTTGGTGACTATTGTGCTCCTCTTGAGCTCGGCTGCGCTTTGCTGTAGTATAATATATATAAGGGTATAATATACCACAGCATATATTATATTATAATATATGCTGTGGTATATTATACCCTTATATGGGAACCTGGATTCGATATCCCCTCGAGGGTAGGTACATTTTCTCGCTTTTCTTGGCCGACGGTCCTGAAGCAAGAATTTCGATAGTCTTAAATAAATAATGGGGTCGGTTTGCTCCGTTGTGAAAATATAATTTGGTTACCACACGAAAACCAAATTTCGTTGACTTACTTTTTACTGCTAAATTTTATTCCAAAAGGGCT
This sequence comes from Pilophorus perplexus, assembly GCA_955831195.1. Classification (NCBI taxonomy): domain Eukaryota; kingdom Metazoa; phylum Arthropoda; class Insecta; order Hemiptera; family Miridae; genus Pilophorus; species Pilophorus perplexus. Next base: position 22,761,201 of record OY037016.1, read on the forward strand.
TCTTGATTTAGGTACTTTTGGTTTGTTTATCTCAAAATAATCAAACCATGTTTTTGTGGTGAAGGTTGACAGTGTAAGGTATCAAAATTTATCCTTTAGTGTATCATGATGTGAAGCTTTAACTTTGGGTTTGGTTATTTAGATAAAATGTCAGATTCGGGGACAGAAAAAAAAAAACGCCAAAAGCAGTGTGCAGAGATTGTTGTTTCCGAACTTCTTGAACGACTTCAGCCAAGAAAACGTGGGTTGGTCATCGAAAACCCTATGAATCAACCAAATAATCTCAATATCATTCTGTAGTGAAAGAATCTTGACGGCTGGAGTGCGCATGCGATTCTGTAATTTTATAGCTGAGCTTTGATTAATACGACCTTTAGTGAAAATATTCAGCCAGTAACGCCCACTTTGCCACTAGAGCGCTCTCATTTCAATCCCGAGCACGATTCCTATTGCAGAGTTTTTTTGAGGAAACAAGTTCCACTTAACGCCAGTTGGTACGTTGATGTTGTCTCAAATGGCCTGTTTGTGGAATAACTAGTTTCTTCAAAAGCTACGCCTGTACCTAGTTTTCCACCCCCCCCCCCCCCCCCCCCCAATTCTACAACCAATCACCAACACCCTACTTTCTTTTACAGCTCCAAGAGCTACAGTAATGAGACGTTTCAAAGCGAGAAATTCATTTCTCGCCAAATGATGGAGTTCAGTGTTTTACCTTCAAAGACTTCTGATGAAGAAAACGCATTTCTTTCATCTCACAAAGACAGAAATTTTCCTGTTGTGCCGCCGGCAATTCTCTGTCACTCCCCCCCCCCCCAGGGAGCGCCTTTAATTAAAATCTTAATTCAACTCCCTGATACATGAAATCAAGCACGAAATATCACGTTATTATACTGTGGCTGTTTACCCTTATAATCCACAGTTCCACATAGAGTGTCCTCATGGTATATTAGTTATTAGAACCGTGCTCTCTTATAGCTTCTAATAAGGTGCACGAGAATGCTCGACCAGCTTAATCCTTCGGATTACAAAGGCAGCATAAATTTACATCACCAAGGGATCGCCAAGGTTTATTATGTAAATTTGAAAAGGCCTGCCTCGCACACTCATGCAGATGTAGACCGTGGAAGGAATCTTAAATTCACGTTGAAAATATGAATGAAGCATCTCTTGACTAATTTGCACTTCGAAGTGAGGAACGAGGTACAACAACCTGTGTAGTATTTCCTTTACTTTCAAATATATGAGTAATTATGCTCCTTGATCAGAAGGGTGTAATAAATAATCAAGTCAGGATGGTTGTAAAATAGTTTTTATTCACTGGACCGAGCCAGAGCTCGACCCGCACTTCTTGAGGGTTGGTATCATACTGTTCTAGACCAGACCTGATCAGACCCTTTTACAAAAAGATTCACAATGGCGACGCGTCAGCTTGAGTTGGGAGCTACTGCCCTCTCATAGGCGAACATTGGTACTAAGTGTGTACCTACACTTGATTGTCTCCTGACAGCCAGAGCAGGTCAGAAGGAAATGAGGTAGAAAATGGAAATATTCCCGAAACGGCCATACTGACTTTTCACGGACCCACGTGAAATCCCTTATGATCCCTGTTATAGGTGTATGTGTGATCAGGATGGAAGAATCGGGTGCATGAACTATGAAAAGCACATGAGCCGAGTCAAAAGCGGCCTGTGAGAGCGGATGTGGCTTTCATCATGTTTGAACCATGTTTAGAGCAGAAGCAGATTGGATTGGATTTGCTATCATAACAGATTAACTGTCATCTAGTCGTGAGACAGGTTGTAAGTAGATGAGACTGATTAGATTGTCTTATTGGGCAAAGTGGATTGGAATCTATGTAGTTCAGATTGTAGGATAGGATAAAATTGATAGGAACGTAAAGACTTCAGTCGTATCCGTAAAGACTTCAGTCGTATCCGCAGTGGATCACTGAGCCATGAACGAATCAATGTTTACTAACATGACATCAAAGTGCATGCAACCCAAATTGTAGTTCAACCAAGTCTGATTGAATCGAATAAGAAAATAATGAACTCTGGTGAAGCAACCAGTTGGTTTAGGTAAATTCTATTAGAGCACAATAGTATCAGTTCAAGTCTTGATAGACTGAATAAGAGTTGCATAAAATTAAAATGAAGCGATCAGATTTATCCGATCCTTATAAGGAATTGACTGGGTAGACCCATGAATGAACTGGGATTCTGTTACATCAACATTGACTGCGATTAAGTTGGAAAAAAAGCCTTATAGCACTCTCGACTTGGCCATGGGACATGCTTAGACTAAATTATTTACAGAAAATTACAAACAATGTTAAATTACAATATAGCGTGTGGTAGGTATGTGTACCTAGCAGGTCACTAGTGTGAAGTTACCTAAAGGGTCTGACTCCCTTAGCAAAATGATTCCATGACTTTTGTATTTAAGACATTTATGAATTTTGGATTTCATTTATAGATTTATGAATTTTGAGCAAGGGAAAAAAAGTTCAAGCGCGAATTCCAACTTAGAACACTGCCTAACAACACTACTTTTTCTACTAGGCGTGATCCAGCAGAAATTTGCGTCTGACAAAAGTAAACCTTGCTATTCCTAGACTGGGTATACTGTTCTTGGGTAGGTATACCAATTTAAACTAAACAAAATGCAAAGAAGGGAACGGTCTTTTGGTCAAGTACATCAACATAAGACAAGTACATCAACAAATTAGTTAGATATGGCATCAGTAAATACAGGCGTATACAATAATAATTATTGTACCAATTATTGGTACTATTAAATGATTAATGACAAAATTGTAACAGCGATTACTATACCATTGAGCGTAATTAATCAGTAGTCACGAGAGAAAAACAGAACGTACTGTTAATGCCGGATTCATACAGCATTAATTATTAATTAATAACGGCAAATTAATAATGGTAGAGCTAACTATTATGTGTGCAATGCTCATCACCATTTAGAATTTGAGTAGCAATGATAACAATGATTCATTGATGAGGTTTGGCATTAATGTAAGGAAATTACCATAATATGACTTTTTGACCAGTTGATTGATACAAAGATAATTCAAGGTGAAAAGGTATTCCATTCGTTTTCGCAATTATTTTCTATATCTGCAAGACTTCCAAAATATTTAGTATTAAATTATTTAATAATAGTTCCAACGAACAGAGATTTAATAGGCAACATTGAACATAATACAGAATGCCAGGTTTGGTGACTTTTTTTACATACACTTAAATTTTAAACTTAATACAGTAGTGTGTGTATGTGTGTGAGTGTTAAGTGTAACTGATAGTGCTGTCCTTCAAAGGACTGGATGATCTTTCTGCAAAAGAAAAGAACAACATTGAATCAATGTGTTATTAGCATACAAATTAGTGAGTCGGTCAAGTCGCTCTACTGTTGTGAACCATTTAGTTCATATGAACGTCGAATTTTTTTTTTTTAATTGAGCGAGTTTTTTTTATACTCCAGAGAACGGAAACATTGCATAGGAGTGACTTGAGCGATCCACCAGATACAGTACCACTCGGCCATACTGACCAAATAAAAGTCCAGTCAGTTTAGTAAATCATTATCGATTTTTTTTAAATATTACTTATTAGGTTTCGTCGAGTAGGTATTGTCTTTTTTTAATATATTATTATTATTATTATTTTATTTTTTTATTTTTTTATTTTTTTTTTTGTGTGTGAGGATATTGAGAAAATATTGATTGAAAGGTTGATTGAAAAAACGATGAAGAAGAATTTTTTTTGGCTTCCTGGTTAGAGTGGTGTCGTTTTGTAGATTGTTGTAGGCAGATTGGTTAGTAAGATGGAAGCATTCATGGTTGTATATGTACCTGAGAGTACTAAATGGACAACATATTAAATATTTTGTGTCTTGTATTTTTTTAAATAAAGATTATATTGTTGTAATTATTATTATTGTTGTGGTTGTTCTTGCTACATGCGCAATGAATTCAGGCTTGCCAACAGTTATGCCAATTTTAGGAGTATTCGTGGTACTCCCCATAACTGACCACGACGTGTTGTCGCACTTGTTGGTAGGGTATCGACCACGACTAGGGAGTCGAATTTGTTGTCGATTTTTGTTTTTGTTTTGTGTGAGTATGAGAGGAGGTAGCTACCAGAGGTTGAGACCAGGTGAAGTCTCAATATTTTTTTTTTTTTTTTTTTTTTTTGTCATTTTGTTAATGACCGCGACTCATGCCGGAATGTGAAGCCGTCCAATTGAATCGACCACGACAAAGCCGGAATTATATCGCCACCCCAGGATACTGGCCTTGACCCATGCCGGGCGCGAAGTCGATCAGTCGGTTCGACCACGACAAAGGTTGGGCCCCCCCTTTTTTTTTTTTAGGGTAACGAAACACGACTAGGTCGGACTCGTAAGTCGGAAGTCGTAATTTGGTTTGGCCTCGACAAGAGTCGAATTTTAAAAGGTTTCACAGGTGGTTACCGACGCACAAGACCTAGTCTATGTACGCATATACCCCCTGATTACCCTCCGCTGGGAGCGAGGTAGGAGGTGGCTGGTAGACGTGTCATCCAACACCTTCCATCCTCGGCTCGGACTGCGGGATCATTTTGACATTTACGACACCGCGGTTGCCATTAATGTCAAGGGATGCTCATCTGTGGCACAGACCAAGCACACGGTTCAAGCTTCAGCAGATAGGGTTTTGGTTAGGAACCCCACTCCGAACATGAGTCCCGATGTGATTGCCTGCCTTTGCACAGAAGGGTAGGCTGGGTAACCAATCCAGCCATACCAAAAGCATTTTGCCTGTTTCTATGCACATGAACATTTAATTAATTAATTAATTTAATTTTTATTTTTATTTTTTTTAAGTTTTAAGTTTTTTTTTAAATATATACAGTTGAGAGATTTGTTTTGCTCGATTTTTGAGAAGTATGAGTTGTCTTTGTTCAGTTGTCATTTCGTCAGTTGGCATACATTCATAATAGTGCGCCTGCTTGGATGCTAGGTGCAATTGGTGTAAGGTTATGACAACTTACAATATAAGATGGTGATTGTCATCAGAGTGACATAGACCATGGTTGTCACATTTTTGAACAACTGCTCGGTGCTGATATATCCTATAAGAATTTAGGTTAGACATTTTCAGGTTATCAGTTTAAATGATTTGGTGATGTCATTTTAGGAGTATTGGTAAGTGATCATTATTAAGATTAAGTGATCATTATAGATTATTGATAACTTCATTTTAAGAGTATTGGCTTCTCAGTGATGCACCTGGCATGGACTTTTGTTAATTTATACCATAAATGGGTATAGTTTGAATAGAGTTCTGAACATGTCGAGTAAGGAAAAAAAGCATTTCCTTTGCATTGTGTATGCAATCATTAAGTCTTGGGGGTGATTGATTGCAGTGGATAGTGATTTTTAATAATGATTGAATGATTATTACTGATCGATTATTAAAGGAGAATAATATTCTCCTGTTTTCACATTATGAAAAACAAGAAAACAGTCTAATCCCTTCTGATTCATGATAGCTCGCCATACAGTTTTATTTCTTGAAATGGTTACCAATTATTGGAAGAATAATAATTACGGGTTTCAATTAATTACTAATCGATTGTAACGTGGTCAGATTGACTAGGTTGAAGACCCCTTTGAAATAGTTTCATGGTGTCTGGGTTTGGTGAAATTGTCAATAATGGGCAACAAATTAATTACTGTTGCTTGTTAATGATATGAATGAATAATATTATGACTGGGGCAAAGTTTTGTCCAATCCTATAGTGTTGTATACCACTGTACATAGGACCAATTGGTTATAGTGTTTGAAAACCTTTAAAAATATGATTGTCGTATGACATGGAGGTGAAGTGACTGGATATGAGTGACAAGATTCACATGAAAATTATCCACTTATGAATATTAATGGAGTAGCTGGATAAGCACCAGCAAAGATTGGATGGCAATTAAGTGGGTTTCGAGCATTCTTATTTGTTGAAATTTACAAGGTTGAAAGGTTAGCACAAGATGTTAACTACAACAGGAAATACTGGGCATTGCCCATTTGGCAACCTGTAGAGAATATTCAGAGGAATAGAGAAAGTCAGCTATATCGCCAACAGTGGAGTGCTTGAAATAACCAAGTTGAATACCTAACACTAAGTATTGATAAATTGGGGATAATCAAATAATTGATTTTATTAATTATTAATGTCCAAAAATTCTCCTTAATTCTCCAGCACAAGCAGGGTGTAAGTGGTTGTGTATTTTTAACATGTTCAAGTGGTTGCGTATGAATAGTGTTAGTAGTCTTAAAATTGAAGACATTTAATTGAATAAGTAATTGAATGATCTGCAGGGAACTTCTTTTTTTTTACTTATCTCCCACTACAGGAAAATTGTAATCTTGGGTAGGTACCTATAAGTAATGGAAAATCTTATACCTAAGTAAATGAAATAGGTTTTTTTTTGTACAAGAATTTCCTTTAATGAACGTTTCAGCTAGAAGATAAATTTTGTCAACACGGCGTTTTTTTTTTTTGGTTTTTTTTTTTAATTGGTTAGACGCAGCTTATTTGCGTACCTACTTAGTGGATGTATCAAAATTTGATGTGATTTAATGTGACTGGGGTTATTGCTAATGTATCCGTCGGCGCCGGTTCAGCGCCTCCACGGCAGGTACCAGAATTTTCGCCCGCCAACGTTGTCAGATTTACAGGGTTGGTTGTAAACTCACCGAAACGGCAACGCCGGATCGGCAGATGGATCCAGAACTAGCTGGAAGGAGCTACTGCGCATTTACTGCGTCATAGCAGCTATGACAAAGCCTTCCAATAAGTTTCACTGTGGATCGGAGACATTGGTGTGTACTTTTGAAACTCAAGGACGATTGAAATACGTGAAGATGAACGAGGTGCAATTAGTCGTTTTTTTTTTTTTACCTCATTAAAAACTGATGAGATTTGGATAACAGTTCTCTTACATTTTCTGGTCATCGTGACACAAAGAGAATATTGAATATGAAAAACCGAATCGATTTTGGATCGAATTTGGTGTGAAGATATTAAATATAGCGGTAAGGATTTCGTGTGAGGATGTAAAACCTTCGTAGGTATGGCTTTAGAAATTCATCCAACAATCTTTGAATAAACAGACGTATCCACTAAATATCGAAATAAATTGGATAGTTCTTTGAATATTTGAAGTGCTTTGTGTTGGGAACGTATTTAATATACTAATTTAGTATGATTGTGCATGAGATTGATTTTTTTGTTGGTTTAATGATGTTTCGTTGTGGATTGTAGGTGTGCAGATAAATAGAGGATATCTTGTTTTACCTTGAAGATGATGGCAGGGTACATCACAACCTGTGATTCACAGGCAAGCGTCTAGGCCTGTAGTGCAGTGAAAGAGACCAGATTTGTCCATTCCGGCCAGTGGATTTTCCATTCCTTGGATGGCTGGGGTTGTTTGGTCGTGCAGCCTGTTGTCGTCTGAGGTGGATGTCCTTGATCCTTGATTTGAAAGTCTTTGACGAGAAGCCGAAAAGGGTCGAGTTGAGCACGTCCGTTTATTTTGATATTAATTTGATGATCTTATTAAATCACTGCGGCTTTCCCGATTTGAGGATACGATTGATTGAACTGAGTTCACTTTGATTTCAAGCAAGATGCGTAACTCACGGAGGTCGTAAACTGGATGAACACTCCCGAAGTTTTTTTAACTTCTTGGAATTTCACAAAAGTTCATAAACATTAACTTCTTGATTATTAAGGCGCGTTGATTATCCATAATCCCACTTCTGATATGAGTAATTATGCTCCTTGATCAGAAGGGTGTAATAAATAATCAAGTCAGGATGGTTGTAAAATAGTTTTTATTCACTGGACCGAGCCAGAGCTCGACCCGCACTTCTTGAGGGTTGGTATCATACTGTTCTAGACCAGACCTGATCAGACCCTTTTACAAAAAGATTCACAATGGCGACGCGTCAGCTTGAGTTGGGAGCTACTGCCCTCTCATAGGCGAACATTGGTACTAAGTGTGTACCTACACTTGATTGTCTCCTGACAGCCAGAGCAGGTCAGAAGGAAATGAGGTAGAAAATGGAAATATTCCCGAAAAATATTTACTAGCTAGCACTAGCCAGGAGGGTTCATTGTAAACCTAACCTCAAAACCCCTCTAAACCAAACCAGACGCAAATCAGTTCAAAAGCGTTGTTAACGTTACCGTTTGAGTCGTTATACCGTATAATGATTAAATTTCGGCACAATTCATTTTCCATTCCATCAAAACTTGGTTAATTGGTCAAGTTCAAACCGTAACACTTCAAAACTTCACCCCGGGTTTCAGAAGTTACACGAAACTGAACTACCGCCCCTACACTACCTCAACTTGATGGGCGGGGTCTTGTCACGGTTGATGTAGCCTCGACGTTAACGTTTCTTGAAATGAAAACGATATGTACATATTTGAATGAACTTGGTGGGTACTTGAGCGGTCAGGCGGTCAAAGCGATTCCGGTATTTGCTGGGAGATTCTTCTGAAATATTATGTACAGTTGATCCCTTAAGTTCTCGAGAAACTCCTGTAGGAACAGTTTGAAGTTTAGCATTAGAGGCAGCCGCTCGCTTCGTGTGTTTTGTTAGAATATTCACAAGGTGCTCGATTTTGAGATTTTTCGCCTGACTTGCTAATTGACAAAGGCACGAATGACACGAAACTCGGCTTTTATTCCTGGTCAGTGGATCCTTCGGAGTACCGGGCAAGTGAAGGAGTAGGGATGTTGAAAAAGTATCGATACTTAAAAGTATCGATACTTTTCAAAAAAAAGTATCGATACATATCGATACTTTTTGTCCCCGATACATATCGTAGTATCGATACTTTTTTTCCGGTATCGGCGTCGATACTTTTTTATCCCTCACATTTCATCAGATTCAAAACTTACAGCATACAGGTAGTTGACAGTACCTCTAACTTGACCAGCAATTGAAGAAAGTTGATGTAGGTACCTACCACCACCTCCTGGAGCTGCACCAGCTCTCATATCAGAAGAATCAGCCGTCCTCGATCAAGGGCGGACCACCAAAATGTTTGCCCAACCAACCAACCCAACTCACTCATCACAGTAGAAATTAGTGTGGCCATAGCTACACCAAACGAGGGAATGTTCCCCTTTTTTGCTACCTGTACCCCCCCCCCCCCCCCCCCCCCCCGAGGCTTGGAGCAAGGTTTTCAGTCCGATCGTCCAAACCCGTGGGGCGCTATGGGGCTAAAATGGGGCAATTGAAAGTTTTGAAGCGAAGCTTTTATACGGACGCCCCCCGCTCGCCGCTCGGGGAGTCTCCCGGTGAAAATCGTGAGTGAGTCAGATTGATCACGACTTATATATACTCTCTTCCAACCCGGCCGCTGTCAAGGAAGTCGGAAAGACGTACTCAGAATGGGTGGAATCCGGGGTGGGGCTTCAGGGACCTTACAACGGTGGAGGAGGCGGGGAAATTTTTTTTGCCGACCTTTTAGCTACGAATATTTTTAAAGGTGTTTGGCTATGGGATCGAGTTGGGTGTCGTTTTCGAAGTATTTTTGGACGTAGAGTATATTTTTGGGGGTCCCAGAAGGATCCAATTTCACTGTGGGGATGTAAAGGGCTTTCATGGGGCTTCAAAAGGGATTTTTGAAGGATCTCAGGAGGTCAAAATATTTAATATTTTCTGAGTAAAAAAAAAATTAAAAGAAAAACCTTTTTTTCAAAAATTTTTCATTGAGACAGAATTAATTTTCGCACAAGTAACCCATATCAAAGAATAAAACCCTTGACTAAAAATTTGCAGGCGTTTTTGAAAAGTATCGATACTTCGATACCGATACTTTATTGAAAGTATCGTATCGATACTTTTAGATACTGTCTGGATGTATCGATACGATACTGTATCGATACTTTAGAAGTATCAAACATCCCTATGAAGGAGTCCACAAAGGCTCTATAGGTCTGCCACAGAAACTTTGCGTCCGTGTGGCGCTCCCTATGGCGGATCCGCGAACTAACGATCGAGTCTACCTTCCATTGTGAAACCTTGACACGGAAATCGGAGCGGTGAGAAATTTGATATTCGTGTAGTGGCTGAGCTGTGAACGTGTGCTCTCAAGTTTTTCCTCCCGAAGCTGCAGTAGGAGGGAAATCGTGTCACTTTTGAGGGAAGAAATTCCCGAAAAATTATCGTACGCACGGGAATCTGCTTGATGATAAGCGATGATAAGAGATATGTTCTCCAGAAGAATGCGCCAAAGGGACGCAAAGTTTCTGTGGCAGACCGATACCCGCCTAGTAGGTACACTGTCTCAGTCTATCTGACTGTACCCAGACAACTCTGGTGACAGTAATGAGTCTTTATCTAATCCCCCAAGTTCCTCTTTCCCCAAACACTCCAAATAACCGCTAGACTTAAAAAAAAAAAAAAAAAAAAAATTCTTTGATTGGTTGACTTTCTCAAGAAACATGAGCTGGCAGTTGACCTGGGAGTTGCTTTGCTTAACAAGCGTCAGCAGAAAATGTCTCCAAGCGATTGCTGACTTGGCTTGACTCAGTCAAGTTGTCTGTGTCCCTGAAGTCAAATAATAATTCTTTCATAATAATATTATGAACATAATAATATTATGTAACATAATATTATTATGTACCTACTCGTTGTTATTAATAATTAATAAATCTAATTATTCAATTTTTAACGGATTGATTCAGTTCGAATTGTTTGCTATTAAATTGTCGTCTCGTGTAAAGACAAGCTAACCAAGACACAGTGTTTCCAAACTTCATTGCTAACCACGAGTAAACAATTTTGGCTGTTGCAGATTCTGGCAAAGATGTGGTTGATCCAATTTTCATCGTTGATCCTATGGATCCGAGTTGATCAACGATATTAATTCGTTCGTTATTTACATATGCTAATAATTAGCATTATTAATTAATTAATTAATACACAATTTACTGGCGAAGAAATTTTTTTTTAATTAGATAGTATAATCAGGTTGGAGATCAGTTTTTAAAAACGAATTATAGTAAAATTGCCGCTAGGAGCGCGAGTGGCTGAATGGGGCAGTGACCACTATGTGCGATCTTCTCTCATGTTTTGGGAAAAACTTACACGAACATAAAATGGCTGCCTCGTAGAAGACGAGGATTGACGATAGGTTGTCAGTAATGTGAGAAATTAGCATAAACTGACTAAACAATTCCATTGGGGGATTCCGTATCCTGACTGATTCTCTCCCGGGTCACCTCTACGAGTACTCACCGAGGTTGGGATGCGAAGGGCCGAGGACGTGTGCCAGTTGAGGCATGTCCTCTTGCAGCCAGGCGTCAGCAGCTTTTCTGTACAGGCTGTACTGCGTGGCGATGCATCTCAGCCGCAACCGGCCGTCGGCAAACATCGAAGGGATCGCTTGCGTTTCCAATTCGAGCAGCGATGTCTCCAAACCGCCTCGCTCGCTTTTGACGTACCAGTAGAGCTTTGTGAGGTCGCTCGTTCTTACCTAAAATAGAAGGGGAATCAGTTGAGGTAGTGTGCATTAGCTCTTTCATACCTATATAATGAAATGATAAAACATGGCCACATTTAATCCTTGTACCAGAGTGATTTGACCACCTTTTTTTGTGGTTTTGCTGCTTTTACTGCCATTGGGTTTCCCTTCTAAGTGTTGGCGAAGGTCTGGGCCTTCTTGAGTCCAGCTAGAGTCCACCGGGAGATGGTGTGGAAGATCCCCATTCTCTGGACCTCCCAGTGGGCACGGGGACCTCGTCGCAATCTCCACCGACTGGTGCTGGCCGCCAACACCGGCTGTGAGCGTGGTGCAGCCAAAGGGCTTGGCGAGGCATTTGTTCCGGAGCTGCCCAGCACCCTAGGACCGTTGTTGAGGCCGAGATAATCTCTAGCGGTAAGAAAGAGATCTGGAGATGGAACACCAGCCCGTCACGGTGCAGGTCTTTAGCCTGAGACCCGCAGTCACCCGGTGACTGTCACCGTCACTGGGTCAGCCTGGGACGATAACTGGTCGAACAACATCTGTCAATAGTAGTCTTCAAGGGCCCTGGCCCCCCTATACAATACTGGATGGGCTCACACCATCAGATTAATGTTGGTGTTGGCTACTCCAGGTGTTGGTTATTCCCGTTTTCTGAGCCCTTTGAAATTGGAAGCCCCCACTTGGTGGAACTGGCTGCCTCTGCAGCTGAACCCTATTGGGTATGGTGTGCTTTTTCCAAGGGTAAACCCTTCTAACTATAGTTAAAAGAATGCTATTCATCGAAGGTTCATGATTCGTTCGCTTGGTACTCCTGCGTCGCGTTTCCAATTTCTTGGAAGACCCCGCCCACCACACAGTATCAACTGTTATGTTCATAAAATCCCCCCCCCCCCCCCCTTACCAGCTAAAATGTCTGAATACTTACTGGAACGTTGTTGATGTAGAAAGTCAGGTTCGCAGCCGGGTAAGACGACCGGGACGTGCAATTTGCTTTGATTTTCTCTCCAAGGGAATATTTTGTCTTCTCGACCATTATTTCCGGAACGGTCACCGGTTTTTCTGCAACACATTTTCCGTTGACCATAATAATAATGATAATTGACAAATAACTCGGACATTTAACTGCAAGGCATGAGAAGGGCAAGCAAACGATAATGTCTACGTAGAGTAAGGATATGAGAGTGCTCTGGGGGCGAAGCAGGCATTACCTAAAGGGACACTGGCTAATGAAGTACACTAGAGATGTAACATTCTTCGCTTTACTTGGTTACTTCGGTTTATTTTTTTGCTGAACAAGAAAGAAGTTAAAGTAAATCAAATTTCAAGTTTCAAATCAATAAAGGAGGTCCTATGTCTTACACATCACGACTAGGAAGTGTCTCAGCTGGCAACTTTGCGGCAATAGTCAATTTTGAAAAGTATTTACTAGTTTTTAATTTGGTTAGAATGATGCTCTGATTGAAAGAACTGCCATTAATGATATTGTAATAGTTGGTAACTTTCAGAATCGACTTTCTCAGTTTCAAGTCTCTTCTTTCTTGGAGTGGGCTCTTCATATTGTAATTTCATTTACATGAAATTAAAGTGTGAGTGTTTTTCTCAGAACTTTTCCTAACGTTCAAAGTTTGTGTACGCGCTTCACATAGATAAATAAATGGATGTGCCTTGTTAGCTGACCCTGATTGTGATGTAGTTTCTGCCGAAGGCACAGTATTATACAGATTAGGGAGAGAGACAACTCCTCTGCTGATGGTCTAAATAATTTTGTCCATTGTTTATGAAACTGCCAAGCCCTTACAAAAATGCATTTACGTAACAAATTGACACAGCTGTATTAAACATTTGACAGGTAAATCCAATTAAACCAGTTTCAGATGGGGATGAATTTGACGAGGTTTAAAGTTGGAAACAATGTTGGTTAATTTGAAATGTAAATCTTGAATGAGTCGGTTCAAAAGTAATTACTTTTGTCTCTCCATTAATGGAGTAGGAAAAAGACGAAAGTCAATTGAATTGAACGAACTCTTACAACCCTTAGAGCAGTGTAATGTTGATTTTTTATTATGCTTAATTTAATTACGAGGTGTATAAAATGAGATTAGATGCATTTTTGGGTTGCTCAAGGTGCTTATAATCACTGTGGCATCTCACTTTTTCGAACAAATGTGTGGTTTAAAAGCTATTAATTAAAGAAAAACGAATTTATTGAAGGCCTGCCTGCCGCAAACATTCTTATAGTCAAAGATATGGTCATACTGGGGCATAGTCAGAAAGAAAAATTGAAAAAATTCCAGCTGTTGAGTAGATCGGTAGAAGGGTAAATAATTTATTACGCTTAATAAAGAATTTAGACAATATTTAGACCATCGTCAGAGGAGTCACTCTCATACACAACTCTCCCTTATCTCCTGCTTCAAACAATTATTGTTTGACGCTTCAAACAATAATTGTCCTGCTTCAAACAATTATTGTTTGAAGCAGGAGATAAGGGAGTTGAGGCAGGAGATTATAGGTGTTGGAAAAAAATTCTTATTATTATTCTTTGATGCAGATTAACTGCCCAAAAAACAATTTTGTGACATTCAGAAAATATATTTGACAAAATTATATTAAAAAAAAAAAAAAAAAAAAAAATCTGTACGATGTTTGGACAGATGTAGGATGTTGAAAAACGGATGTGGCGTCCAAAATTACTCGGAAAACGATACCTTACTTGACATCCTGGGATCCTTCAAAAATCTCATTTGTAGCATCATGAAAACCCCATAATATATTATATCGTCACGGTGCAATTGAATCGTTCTGGGACCCCCAAAAATGGATTCTACGTACAAAAATACTTCGAAAACGACACCTAACTCGACCCCCATTGGCGAAAAACCCATCCCGTAGCCTCATTTTAGCCCCATAGCGCCCCCACTGGTTGGGGCGATCGGGCTGAAAAACCTCGCGCGTACAATAAAATGGTAAACTGAGTATTTTGTCAAAATTTCAGATTAAAAAAAAAAAAAAAAAAAAAAAAAAAATTCCTGCTTCCCAAAACGGCTCGGACGGCGGACGTTTCTTGAAACGAATAATGTAAATTTTGAGACCGATCAGAATTTTCGACCTCCGTCGCGATTACATAGGTGTACGTATTAGTCCAAGAATACTAAACCAAAAAGACCCATGGTCAGCGGACCCGCCCTATGCCAACATAGCCGAAACGTGGTTATAACAATCATTTCAGTAGGCTGTACATCGGGTTAAAGTTGCAGATTTTTTGAATTTTTGAAGCGTCCAAGTTTTGGAATCTTTACTGAAAGCTTCATATCATCTCATCAATCAAACGCTTCTGCTCATGAGGTGCGTTGCCTTCGTTACCTTTGAAAAGCTGTCGAAATTATTTTAAGGCTGTTCGTTTTTCCACTATTATGTCCGGGGTAGTAAAAATTTTTTAAATCAGGTGGCTAAAATCCCGTTTTTAGCGCAACCTTTTTCCAAAAAATGGAAAGGTGCGCTCACCTCTTCGACATGTATGTTTTTAGCGCAACCTTTTTCCAAAAAATGGAAAGGTGCGCTCACCTCTTCGACATGTATGTTTTTTTTTTTGTTTTTTTTTTTTTGTTTGTTTGTTTGTGTACAGAGCATCACGCCCGAGCGGCTCAACAGATTTTCATGAGGGTGGTCTCATTGTCATCAGCGAGTTCCGGGGGTGGTTATAGGCTACCTTGATTTTCCCTCCCTCATCCCCTTCATCGGTTTTCGGGAGGTCCTTCACGACGAAAGTTGTTTATCTCTGATGTGTAACTAAGGAGGCCTCAATAGGGGGACGAAAGTTTTTGTCCGATTTCGTTGGTACAAGGGTCTATGGAATGAGCTTTTTAGGCTGATTCCAACGACTCCAAAACGATTTTTGCAGCCTGAGCCGTTCGTTACCTCTGATCGGCATAAGGTTTTATTACGCATCGGTCGTTAGGGTGCAGTTGTTTACGTAATGAGCATCACGTGGATGATGTGTTGTGTGGCATAGTTTGGTCGCTAGATACCTACTGTTTCTTAGTTTCTCTCGCTCATTAAATATATCGTAATAACAAAAAGGTTGCGCTCATCTATTCAATTCAATTGATGGCTTGTTAACTATTCTAGCACAAAAATCGAATATAAAATTGATAGAAATAGAAAATAATAGAAAATTGATTCAGTTCTCTTAGTAAAAGCATCTTAAATAAAATTCTAATTATTTATCGTATTCCTCCCTCCCATAATATTTGCCACCGGAGTGTTCGATCAATATCTACCTACGATTGATGGTACAAAGAGATAGAACTGCCCGATTTTACACAGAAAATTTTTTCGGGTTTTCGGAGGATTTATTTGATTGCGCCTTTTCCCATCCCAATAAGCATCCAACGGGTTTTAGCGAGAGTAAACTGGGAGCCGGTTTTTCGCGGAAAAGTATCTCCAGAAACGGGAAGAAAAACCATAAAGCAAACATTTCTTCCATCTAATTTCCTTGGCGGCCTTGGATCCCCGTGAGGGAACTCATTCCACAAGATAGATTACGGACATGTCGGAAGAGGAAAAATGAGTGCTGAAATAATAAGCGTTCCTCTCTTCTACGGTGGACCTAAAATAATAACAGCTCAGCCCCGTCCGTGATAGTTTCATATCCTTCGTTGGTTGTTCGGATTCTCAAACCGGCCCACTCACATACCAAGGGAAGTAATGGATTTTCAACGACCACGATGGAGTTGCCAGAATTTTTCAGACAACGCGACGTTTTTGTGAGCCGTCTGGGCAGATGTAGGCCCTAAATTTTGTGATGTTAAAACAGTTTTAACAGTTACTGTACCATGGTAAGGTCTTACATACGTGGGACCTGTATGGTCTTGTTTCACCCAAATTTTAAAACAGAGATTGGCCGCTACCATAGTATGTTAAAAAAAATTCTACTGTAAGCATGAGGTACGCTTCTCTGCTGGTAACGCTCGCTTCGACGTCAAAGCGTTCTCGTTTCTATGAAGAATCTTCATTGAAGATCCTTGAAGATTGTTGCTCGTTGAGCATCTTCATACATTAGCTCCCTCTCAAGCACGAAATCGTCTTTTTTCCAAACAAAAGATGATAGATAGGTGTTCACAACCTTGTTCTGAACTAACGATTCTTCATCAACCTTTCCAGTTACCAAAAATGTTTATTGGTAGCGTTACGAACGAAAAAATAGTGACGAAAAATTGGATGAACCCGCATAGGTTAGACTACGCAGCGGTTAGACTGAAAATGGCCTCATTGAATGTTTTTCAATTTTTTTGAGAAGTTTTTGGCTTTGGGGTTGAGTTAGCTGTCGTTTTTGAAGTATTTTTGGACGCAGAAAAAATTTTTGGGGGGTTCCAGAACCGTTCGATTTCACCGTGGGGCTTTCATGAGGCTACAAATGGGGCTTCTGAAGGGTGCCAGAAAATCGAATGAGGTGTCGTTTACCGAGTATGTAATTTTAAACGTAAAATCAATTTTTCGGGTTCCCACATCTGTCCAATCACTTTACAGGAAAATTAAAAAAAAAAACAAAAAAAAAAAAAACACATTTTTAAATGCCTACCTAACTATATTATTTAACTATTTATGGATATAGGATCCTACATTACTGTCAGGCCAATAGTTCTTCATCCTCACTTGTCATGGCGTTAGGCCACTAGTTCGGCATCGTCATTTGTCTCACCGTCAGGCGACTATTTCGGCGTCGGACAGTTACTTTTCCAACACGCAAGATGGGTTTCAATCATGTTCTTGAATTGTAGCCGTTGGCTCCATGCAAAAAGCGTCCGGGGTCCAGAGGGCCTGCTTTTTAGCCGAACCAGAAATTGGTTCGAGGCCCAGCGGACCGAGTTTTAGTGTTATTTTTATTGACTGTATTAATTTTTGTACAATTCTGATCAAAGAACAGGTAATGAACCCTAGTTTAAATTCCTAGCGGTTTTTTAACGAACAATAATTATTATACTCAATCCTTTCAAATATTTCCTGTCTGTAGTAAAACTGAAGCTTGTATAGGATATTAAATGTCCTATATAGGCTACAGTTTTACTGGGTGGTAAAATTTTTCTGCGTGGTCGTCCTTATTGCCACTCACTCATGTTTTGCTCTATTCGTCACCCTGTATTTTATCCAATAAGCATTTCAAGGACTTATTTTCCGACTTCTGCGGTCGACGTCGCACGACAGGACTATTTGCGGGGCGGAGGTTTCCCCCCAGTCCAATCGGCCAGGCAATCATGTCCGTCTTGCTCCAGGGATTAAAAGAAATTGGTTCGACTCCCCGGCTGAGAGAAGTTTATTTCAGCTTCATTCAACTCTTGGTCGAGCCACCGATGGTGAAGTAGCTCTGTCAACAAGCAGAATACAGCCGTTTCAGCTCGGAATTGAGTCGATACTTATGCGGGATCGTAAATTAAAAAATGCTGAAATGAAGGAGCTTGATGGGAAGGTTATTTATTGAACCTGCCAAACTTATGAAACGGGAAGTATTGGCGTATTTTATGTCTTCAGGGTGACCCGGTATTTGAACTTTTGCGTGGCGGGGAGCTTAAGCCTTTGGTAAAATAAGTTAGTTCCATAGAAGGTGTCTTTAGGGCCTAATTGAAAGCATAGGGCAATATTTGTCTAATATTCTAAATTATTACCATTGAAGAGTCCAGAGAAGAAAGAGGCTAATAATGAGCAATTATGTATTGCAATTTTTGTCGGTCCTGAGTTATGGTTGGTAATGTGTAGTTCTTTAGAAGTAGATTACGGTGAACCACTCTAACAAGGTTGAAAGGGGCTGTCATCGCCAAAAACGTGTTTGAAGTTATCGTACGCAGGGAAGAAAGAGGGCCCACGTCCCTCGGAAAAGGGGAGCTAAGAACGCTTGTGTCTGGCTTGTCTGCACGTGCCGATGTTCTTGTTTCGCCACTATCCTCGGAAAAATTCAAGGATTTAGCTCACCACAAGCAGTTTTGCGGCTCTTTGAAAGTTCGAGTACATTATGAGAGGCTTCCACACAAAAAGAAGAAGCCAGCTACTGCAAAGAAGATTCCGCCGATGAAGGAAAGGGGGGGGGGGGAGAATAAAATTGAAAAATTGTTAAAAATCGACAGTGAAAGTTAAAAAAAAAAAAAAATCGAAAAATAATAATTGGGTATTTTTGAGAAAGAACCCCGCCTCAGCAGCATGGACACACCTTGGCTGGGCTAGACCGTAAAAGGGCGAATAATCATATCATATCATACAATAATATAAAATTGTGTTGGCCGCCGTGTGGTAGCCGTGTGGTTTGTTGGTACGGGATAACGCGTTCCCGAGTGAGTTTTTTCACTTTCCGCTCGCTGGCCGTTTAGGGGGTCGAAAAAATTACGAAAAAATACGAGCCGTATAGATCAGACCTGGAGGTAGACGTTGGTCAAATCGAAAATCCGAAATTCGCCCGGGAAATTCGTCGAAAAATCGTCTTTCTCCCGTTTTTCCTACGTTTTCCACTTTCAACTCGCGCCAAAGCCCGTTTAAGGGGTCGAAAAAATTACGAAAAAATACCAGCCGTATAGATCAGACCTGGAGGAAGACGTCGGTCAAATCGTAATTCGGAAATTCGCCCGGGAAATTCGCCGGAAATTCGTCGAAAAATCGTCTTTCTCGCGTTTGTCCCACGTTTTTTCGGGTTCAAAAATACCCAGTAAGGAGCCATTTTTTGGGTATGGTATCCGCGAGCCAAATGCGCGCCAAAATATGGCCAATCCGATTCCGAAGTCGGATTTAAAAAAAAAACGAGGGGGAGGGGGCGATTTCACGGTGAGAAGACAATTGGATGGTTTTAATTCGCGCGGGGCCACGGATCTTAGAAAACGGAGGGTCCAGGGACCTTTGATAGATGGAGAGGCGGGGAAACTGGTCGGCCGAGTATACAAGTGATTTCACTAGCACTCTGACAGGGGAGCCTTACTTCGCCTTTAAAATTCGATTTAAAAAAAACCGAGGGGGAGGGGGCGATTTCACGGTGAGAAGACAATTGGATCGTTTTCATCCGCGCGGGGCCAGGGATCTTAGAAAACGGAGGGTCCAGGGGGTTGATGTTGAAGGAGCAGTTGATCCCACGTGAATTTGGCTCGGCTTCACTCCAACTGCCTCTACCCCCCCCCCCCCCCCCCCCCCATCATTCTTCACTCTGAGCGGGTGGGACATCAGCCTTTAAGGGGCGCTCGCTAGGTCTACGACATCTCTCCCTGACGGAAATGGATGTAAATTAAATGAATCGATTTAAATTGAATCGATTATTTAAAAAAAGTTGAATTGAATTAAAAATAATAATTTCCTAAACGGTAAGCCCTAAAAATACGCCGATTTTTTCTATCGTCTCTGCTACGAATAGGGGGGGGGGGGCCGCGGACCCCCCCCCCCCCCCCCCCGGCCGAGCGAGGCGAGACCCCCCTGTCCGAATAAGCGCTCGGCCGAGCGGAGCGAGGCCTTATGTCTGAGTAGGGGTTTGAACGTGTCCATCGATGCTACGCACCCCACAGGCGGCAATACACCCCACAGGCGGCAATACCCCCACAGGCGGCAATACACCCCACTAGGGGAGCGAGCCAGAGAGACTAGTATATTATAAAGTAATATTTGTTTATGGGCCAGTGTTGTGGTTTTAGTAGTTTAAGGGGGTTCCCAAAATATTTTCGACCACAAAAATCGAATTTTCGGAAAAGGTATATTGTAAATCTACATCATAGTATGCATTAAAATCCAAAATCTCAGGTCCAAAAAAAAAAAAAAAAAAAAAAATCCAAGTGGGTGTAAATAAATACCGAAGTTAGGGACCTCCGCTTCAAAATCCTCCCAGCGCGTAGGCTGGGCCGCCCTCATCTTTCTCAAAATCTACTTCCAACTGCTCTCTTGGAGGAATTCCACGGGACTTGTTGAAAATTCGCTAGGATTTGGTCATGATCAAAGTTACCAACTACCCGAAAAAAAAGTCCAAGTGGGTGTAAATAAATACCGAAGGGTCCTCTGCTTATCTATATAATATATATAATATATATATCCTCCCGACGCGTAGGCTTGGCCGCCCTCATCTTTCTCAAAATCTTCTTCCAACTGCTCTCTTGGAGAAATTCCACGGGTCTTTTCGACAATTAGCTTGGATTTGGTCATGATCAAAGTTAACAACTACCTTACTCGATTTACAATTTACTACAAATTTACTCACTACTCACAACTCACTAGGAAAACAATCTAATCAACTCAAACAAGATAAATACATCGGGTTGCATCCTTTTTCAAGCTAGGAACACATTTATGAGGGACACCAATTATTTTGGAGTCATTTCTGGATCAAGATAGTACGAAATTGTATCCTTTTCAGTACAACGCTTCTCCTGAAAAGTTGAATTTTTCGGCACATAAGCATGAAACCCATTAATGCAAATTTTGCATGAAAACGAATAAACTTATGGTGCTCAAATTTTTATGACATATTTCTGTCATTGTTTTGAAGCTTTAGCACCCATGAAAGTCAAATCAAAAAACTAGGTAACACTTGCCGGATTTTGATAATCGCTCAGCTGATAACCATTATGGTTATCACAATTTCATCGGTGCTATCGACAGTAAACAGTGTGAAGTTTAAGTGCTCAAAATTTCATCAAAATCGCTCCAGAAGTTCCCGAGATAATGGGGCACAAAGTCAGGTATTTTTACCGTATGGATTCAGATTTTGGGAACCCCCTTAATAAATCGGCGCGAGCTTTCGGGGTGGCTGTGTCCCCTATGGGGCTTCTTCAGGCTGTAACAAGGTGTGCAGTACAGTGTGAGTCATTTACAAAGATACATTTACTTACACGAAACCTTCAAGGTCCGACTTAACAAACAGCTGTCGCCAGAAAAGCACGCACCGGCTCGGAGTATAAACCTCAATAATCAATCATTTACCCGAAATAATTCCTCGTAAGTCCACTCAAAGGCATCACCAAGAACACCTTATTCACTCCTAACTGACACAACCCTTAACCGCCACTGCCGCAGCTGTTCTCACGACCCATTTCTGCTCTCCCACAGGATCCCCCGCTGCCACACATCATGAGCTCTACCTAATTATATTCAAAATAATCCCTGACGGAGTTGTAAAGCCCACCAACAAACTATTAAATTAAGTTAAATTTGAAACTTAAAACCTACCACCATATCTTTTTAAATGACTGAGGACTGGCACTGTACTGCACACCTTGTTACAGCCTGAAGAAGGGGACACAGCCACCCCCAAAGCTCGCGCCGATGTATTAAACTACTAAAACCGCACCACTGGCTCAGTCTTACTCACACCCATAAATACCTCCACGGAGCTGCAGCCAGTTACCTAAGAATGAATAACATTAAATATTAAATAAATAATAATAATAATAAATAAATTTTATTATGTCCCCGTTTACGGCGGACACAACTGAGATTCATAGTGGGTCTGTATGCAAGACACGGGATCCATTTTTCGTGGTACTCAAACATTATACAGAAATTTTTTTTTAATTCGCCACAATTCTTTTAATGACACAGAATTAATTTTTTCACAATGACTTACATCAACGAATAATAAACCTTGTGTAAAATTCGCAGCGTGTTTTGGTCCCAAAGCGACCAATCGAGGCACCACACTAGTTAGCGATCCGTACGCTCAATAAATGTAGCGAACAATGATGATAATTGTTCAGCTAGCGAGCATGGAGAGCGGTGACGATGTGGTTGTGGTCAGTGCAGCGTTATCTGCCGTAGGGAGTTAATTAAAATTCGTGAGGTCGTTTGTTATGGCCTGACATTTTCTCTTGGGTTGCCGAGTGCCTACCTCATTGTGCTCCGAATAAATTTAGCTCTAACCAAAGTTCTATTAGGTTAGAGGGCTTAGGAGGATGAAATGCGGCGAGGCATGCGTTTGAGTTGGTACCCCTTCCTCTACACTACATGTATTGTGCGATGTTACAAGGAACTCTCACATTCTCAACTAGGGATGTATCGATACATATCGTATCGTTATTTTAAAAAAGTATCGGTGCAATGAGGTGGTTAGGGTGAGAAATTAGGTACTCCTCCGCTGAGTACTAAATTGTTTATTTAAATAAACAATAATTGTTTGTAGCGTGGTGACCGGTTTCGAGCAGTTATACTCATCTACAGCCCAGGGTAACTTGGAAACAGTTGAACTGATCAGGTGTGAACCTGTTAGTACTCAGCAGAGGAGTCATTTCTCACCCTCACCACCTCATTGGATTAGACCTCTGCACCGTCGGCAAAAACCACACCAAGTATCGATACTTTTCGATATTTTTCCAAAAATCATTGGGCTGAATAGAATTTTAATCTTCCTGGCTAGATAATACCTATCTTATAATATTATTATCTTAAGTCTGTAAAATATTATGTTTCTGGTGATCTTTTTACTGGCGACCCTAAATTTTAGGGCCTAAATATTATGACCAGGGAGTTTTTACAAGCGATAGCGACCCTAGCAGTGTTCGCTTATTTTCACTTTTCACAATCGACCTCGTGATTAGGTAAATAATTTTTGACTAAACGTATTATTGAATTTTGTAGAAAGGAAAATCTTCGTAAGAAAAGTATCGGGTCTGATACAGGTAAATATGTATCAGTATCGTGGAACTTTATTGTAGCAAAAGTATCAATTCTTTGTCAAGAAAGTATTAATACTTTTTATACATCCCTATTTCCTACCGTATTTACCGACCGTTTATGATTGTCCGAGGTAGAAGAAATTCCACCCCCTGGAGGGTAATTCCGGTTCGATCACTCACCTATCACGACGAGGTTAGACGACCGGATTATAGTGTGGAAGAAAGGAGCATCTGCGGAGACCTCACACTTATACAGGCCTGTCATCTCTTTCTGGACGTTACTCAGGGTTACGACGGTAGCGTTAGACTGGTACACCTGAAACATAAAATGCAGTCGTGCCGTAAACTCGGAATTGTCGGGTTTTTGCGTAGAGGCGAGTGGGAGGATGTAGCCGTAAAAGCAGACGCCGAGGGCAAAGTTGATGAAAATTTGAACACATTAGAATAACTTCGAGAATAAACAATGAAAGCAAAGTGGAAATTATCCTGTGAAAAAGGTGCTTTAAATTGGATTTTCATTCCTAATAATCGAAATTGGTTTGGGACCACCATATTGATTCTAGGCCCAAAATTCGATCACGACTCACACGCCCGAAACCCTTCAAAACCCCTGGCGCCCCTTTTGAGCTATTGAGAGCCCCTTGGAGTGCGACTAAAACTTTGCAAGCACAAGTTTTTACTATACCTAACCGAAATTCTATCCAAATTTTAGATTTAGGGTGAAGTGGGGTAATTGTGTAAACGGGGTATTCATAAAATGGCCCCCAATGAAGCTACAATGCTGAAAGTACTGTGTGCACTGTTAGGTCTAATGCTGCTTATCACAGAAAATATCGGGATTCGTGTTGAGAAGTTGCTGCTGTTTATTTGCCGCAGTCAGTGTTTTACTTTCGACCGGAGTTGATGACGCTGGTAAGCTCAGCTCCCTGGAGCGTGTCAAAATTTTTTTTTTTTGTCTAGCCTTTTATAAGATTCTGTCTTAATTGGTTACCTAAGGAATTGTGAAAGTTTCAAGACGAAATCTTCATTCCTCGTATAGATTACTGATGTCATACACATTTACCCCTTGAATTTCCCATGTGGGGACAAATGTGTACGAGCGTTGTGGGGTAATAATTACAATTATTGCGATGTTTTGTGTTGCTTTAAGAGCTCTCGTATGGCTTGATTTTCACTGGACCTACAGCTGCTTCCACAAAAAAGTTAATAACAGCCGTAGGAATCTGAACAAAAAAATTGAATATGTATACCATTTTGCTTGGTTTTTAATGGCATTTAAAAAATTAGCCCCGCGAAGCTTAACTCTCCGTTAAATACGAATACTCTGAGCAATGGAACCCATTTAAAAAATTACCCCTTTTTCCTGGGTAAATGTGTAATACCGAGGAATTTGTCGTTTCAAAATGATGAACAGCGGTAAATAAAAGCCTAAAGGCCACCAAAGTTGGTGATATTTGGATTCAGCATTAAACAGGCTATCTTTTGAAGAAAAAAAGAAAAAAAGGTTTTACCTCCAACGGCTGATAATCAAGTCTAAAGTTGAACTATTGAAAAAAAGCACACGCAACTACCGCACTCGACGCAGTGATTTTGACAATTAGATTTTTTGTTAAACATAATAATATCATCTACCAGTTAAAATATATAGAATCTATATAATATATATATTATTTTACCTGGATATATCATCATTATATCTGATATAATGATGATAACACGGTTGTGGACCACAACTTGTGGTCATAAGTTACCAAACCTCGGCCTGTATTACGGTTAGCACGCTTGATAACATGCTGATGAATCAGCTTGACAACCAATCGATTTGAGCACGCCAATCAGTAAACGGCGCAATCGTGAATACCCCTATAATTTGCTGAGAGTTTGTAGAATATCCTAAAACGTAAAAAAAAAAAAATAGAATTTACGTGTTATAGATAACGTAAAATATTGAAGAGGTCATTAGCTGAACAACACGAACCCGCTTTGCGCCGTAATTACACCACCGGTGAGATCGAAATGCGGTCGAGATCCGGGGCGAAGGTAACTGTTCCGTATGATGATAAATAATGAAGCGAAAACGAGGAGCAAAAATTAATAAAGGCCACTCCAATGTAGCCGCTTCAAAGGGTTTCCCCTTCCCGTTAACGAAAACCCTCCTTCCGAAAGTGGGAGGAGATAACTGCTGAAACTGGGTCTAAAGTTTATAAAGTTCTCAAAACACCGATAGAGGAGGGATTGTGGCGGTGACAACGAGCCCTTTTCCGGGGGAATTTCGCCAGCGGTTTACTTTTAAAAGTGGGTCTTCAAGTACCTTGTTCTGGAGGGTTTTAGTATTTTCCAGGCGAAATTGCGGAGCTACTTGTGAGGAAATTCAAAGGAAGGTGTGTGAATTTGAATCAAGGTGCGTCCACTCTATGCTGAATGAAGCCGCGCAGCACGTTTATTCGGGAAACTAGGTTCGAAACGACGTCCACACTGATTTGGAGAGACTGGAATTTATATATTTTGCATAATATGCAAAATATGCAAATTCCAGTCTCTCATTCTATCTCTATATTACAATGGAATAATATTCCATTGATATATTATGTCATATTATGTCTCTATAATATAGAGACATATAGAATATAGAGTCTATATTGTGTATATCTTTCCAGTTTTGTGTTGAGGATGTCTAAAGCGTTTGGCGTATGTTAAATTTAATTTAAATTGCAAATTTTGGTAGATTTGCAGATTTTTGCATATTTCTGCATAGGTAGCTATTTATTCGAAATTCGAGAATTTCTCTATTTTTCATTCAATTTTCAATTTTTTTAAAATTGAAAACTGAATTAAAATTAATTTTTTTTTACTATAGAATTTAATTGGCACGTTCTTCAACTCCTGAGTGGAATAATAACTATGGAATGGAACAATAATTCCATGATAATTATTATCATTCCTCATTCCAGTTACATTTTCGAAAATCAGGCTGTTCTGAGGTAAGAAGGACGTGTCTTCTAATGGTCTTGATCTTTATTTTTCCGAGAAAGTACCTACCTACTTCACGTCTGGATACGAGAAAAGTGGGTTTTGGTCCACTCCAGTTCAATTTGAATTTTTGGCGAGCCACCAAAACTTAATGTTTTGAACTGACCCGCGAACTCGGCTTCCGAGTAGAAAGCTGTGTGATTGGCCACTCACTGACCAGTGAAAAATCTGGACTGGAGGCTGCAAGCCAAGGAGGTTGGAAGGAATGGAGGAGCCCTTGCCTGAATGCCCAGGAAGTGGATAACCCATTGGTACAGCGTGCCTGCTGCAGTTTTTTTTGAATTGGCTGCAGCTGTAGATCTTGTGCTTCTTTGTGGGAGCGCCACCAACTTGGCTAGACAGACAGGAGCGACCGCTCAACCGCTGCCATGGGGAGGAACACCAGAGCCCGTGGTTGACGTCTATTGGGATGTTGCTCGACCAGCTGTCGTATCCAACCAGGCCCATTGCTGATGGTGCCTTCAAGGCTGCCACATCAACGGCAACAATCGCCCTGTTTCAAGCAGGGGATGGAGTTAGCAAAAGCACATGCTCCGGGTCGCTTCACTATACGCACCGTATATTTTGCAGTCAGGATGATCAGCCACAGTCGGTCTTCGGGGCCGATTATAATCGGGAATGACGTAACAACAATATTATTATCTTACACATAGCTATTGGTAAAGCTTTGTTGTGCTGAATAGTTCGTTCAGCCCCCAGCATTCAATTTTCCCCCACCGAATACTTGTTTTGCCCTATTTCCTTTTTTTACTGAGCCTGAGGCCGTGTTAGCTCTAGCGTGGTGTATATTTCTTTTTCAGGCGGCGCTTGACGGCTTTTCAATTGCACCTCTCATTCCTCCACGTAGAGAAGATCCAAAAAGAAAAAACTCCGACACCTATGAAGGTCCGCACGTTACGCCGAGTTCGGTCATCGTTGCGTAGGTAAAAATAAACAGTAAAAAATCTCGCCCTCTTCGAAAAACAATATTTATCTTTCTTTTAGAAAGGCCTCAGTTCGATTTGGCGGGTTGGAACGAGAAATCTCAACCCAGAGTGACTTCACCGAGCGGAAATTTTGGCGCTATATATTACGCCTTTGGTAACTGTTGGAGCCAGCCGTCGTTGTTTCCGGCTCCCGCGAGTGTAATACTTTGGGAGGACCTCCAGAAAAATCCCCAACTCCGAAGGGGGGAATCTAATCAAGTGACGTGGGACGAAAAACGAACGGATACTTGGAAGAAAAAGAGTATTGGGTTGAGTTGAAATACGGCACTGAAGAGGGGAATGCCGCATCCCACCAATCACTCCGCCATCCTTTCATCTCTGGAACAATTTTTTTTTTTTAACAATCTTCTTTTCTCTTTTCTCCGAGGCTCTTCTAGGAGACGGAGGATTTGTTAGAAATGGCCATTACAGTTTTCTGTTACTCCCATAAAACGTAAGGTACACCTGTATCATCCATCTGGAAAAGCAGAGCCAATCTGGGAGCGAAAAGCATGATTGGGGTGAACAGAACCGGAGTATTTAAAAATTCTAAATTTTTACAACAAACTCGATTTGGCATTTTGTTGTTTCAAGGTTTTCGGCCGGATCGGTCCAACTCTAGGGGCTCTATGGGGCTGCGAAGATTGTCCAATTACACCATGGAGCCTTGTGGGGGTTGAAAAGGGGATACAGGAGGGGATTTCAAGGATTTTGATCGTGGAATTTATTTATGGAGGTTTAGGACTCAGTTAGGATTAAGGGCGACAGAAGGAGTTTCTGAAGTGTCGTTTTCGAAGTGTTTTTGGATGCAGAATCCATTTATGGGGGTCTCATACGTATCCAACTGCACCGAAGGACTTTTGGGATTACAAGCGCTGATGGAAGAACGTTACCCAGGAGGTCGAATTCGGTGTCGTTTTCCAATCGGTTTGGATGTTGAATCCATTTTCGTGGGCCCATTTCTACCAAACCACACACAGGTTGTGTAGAGAAGAGTAACCTTTTTAAGAGTCGTCCTCGCTGCTGCAGCGAGTCCTCAGCTTTTGAGCAAAAGACTCCAGAGTTGCCGCATCAGGAGAATTCTCAGAACGTTGGCTTAGCAGGTGGAACAAATCCTCACCCAAGCAGGCTCTCCCACTCATATCCCAGACGTCAGGTCAAACTGTCTTACCAGGAGAGCATGACCAAAACAATGGATTCTATACTTTTTGTTATTTTTTATTTATTTTTAGAAAGAAGCACTCATCCACTCCTTGTAGAACTGTGCAACATCTGGCTGAGCACGCCTGCCGTATGAGGAACAAAAACATGACCTTTCATACCCCTGGCATCTAATCACCGCTTTGTCCTCCACAGGCCCGCCTCTGACAATTCTGCAAATCCACATTTTGTGGAACTTTCAAGTCAACTGATTGGTTGTTATCTAAAAATTGAGCTTCATAATAACGGGTCTAAACATGATCATTTTATTGAAAAAGCCGATTCAACAATGTACCTACAACAAGAAACAAAGATTTATTTGTAACTTCTTTTTTTATTATTAGCAAATCTTTTCTTCCGTTGGCTTTTTGTATTCCTCGATCAAAGGTCCTGTAAAACAGGCGTTTTCTTTGGGCATTGAGGAAAAAATTGAAATTATTGCTCAGCCAGGCGGATGAGTTTTTTCAGGCTCGACTTTTGACTGGCCTCGCTGCTGCTTTGCCCTCATCTATCGTGTTTGTACTGAGGCCTCCCCTCCTCCTCCTTTCTTCTTGTTATTAGCAGCTTTTAACTCCTTCCGGCTTTCCCCCCTCCGTAGACAAACTTCCGATTTCTTGCCCAATTAGGCTCCGGATCACCAACTCGGAAAAGTTCGTTATTTTCGTTCTTGTCCCGAAGCCGACCGGCCGTGAAACAGGCAGCGTCAACTTTCAGGAGTCTTTGGTGGAGTGGTCGCAGAAACTGGACTTAAGGTAACTTTTTTTTTAGGCCTGCACGGCGAGCAGGAAATATCGAAGAGCCTCCTTTCGATCGCGGGCTATTAATTCAGTTTCGAGGGTTGGCCTTATTTTTGTACGAGTCGAAAGTCTCACCTTCTGACAGTGAGAGAGTGGATGTCTCAGCTAAATGGGGTGTTTGTCTTGCTGCGAGTGGCCTCTGCTCCAGCACAGACATGTGAGCGCTGTTTTCGGTTCTCAAGGGTTATCGTTCCTGAGGTCTTCCCAAGAATTAAGGTTCCAACCCCCTCCCTCCGTCACAATCCGCCACAGTATTGAACTTGTCTCCCCACAACCCTTTTGAATGTCGCCTAAACTTTGTGAATCGCGACGTCGAATCCAGTTGAGTTAACCCCCAAGCTCGCTTAGTCTCACCATTTTCAAGGCCTCGGTCGTAACTCTTCCTCCTTTTTAGAATGACAGAGTGGAGTCATTTTATATTTGTCTCTGGCTTGGATTCGAAAGATGTGTCTGGATGAAAGTGAGGTACCTTCTTACTTCAGCAGGGATGTATTTCTTCCTCTTGAGCCGACCCTGAACTGCTCCTTTCAGACTCCGCCCACGGAGCACTAAAAGTGATCGTAAAAATAATATCGCATGTACGTGTGCGAAAAAAAGGGACCCAGGAGCGACTTTTATATACGCGGCGTAAGTGATCCTCAAACCCCCAGAGCTATTTATTGTTTAATCCAGCCCTACTTTAGTTGATATTTTTGTTAAGTTGTCAATCCAGCTAACGGATAGAAGGAAGTAGAAGAAAATTACTGTATACTTGAAAGGGGCTCCGCCCTTTCCCCCGCCAGATCTCTGTACGGGCCTGAAGCCACATGCCGTATCACCAAATGTGCAAAAAACTCGTTTTCTCAAGTAATGGATAGAATTTTCGATTTTGTTTGAACGCGTTTAATTTTATTTTAGAAGTGCCAAAATATGATGAAATTTGCACAAAAAAGTTTCAATAGGTAGGTACTTCATCGCCACCGTGGTTTTAATAAGTTTTTTGGCCCTCCTGAAAAGTTGGTGATGACGTGAAACGACATGTGGCTTTGAGAACCTCGTAAACCATGTCATGGTCTTGGTGAGGGAGTAAGCCGTTGGTTGTTCATTTTTATGGCATTTATTAGTTGTTAGACATTGCCTCGCACCGATAGAGCGCACTGCAATCACCACCCACCCAAGTAACAGTTGGTAGACACCAAATACCAGTTCCTAATAATCATCTTTAACAGCTCTATGTCACACATGGTAATCTCCAGAGCCCTATAATAACCGCACAACCACCCTAAATGACTCGCCCACCCCTACAAAACAATGTAAACGTGCTCCACTGGGTTATTTTTCTCCCCTTTCTTCCTTTATTTAATGCACTATACCAATAACCCAATGAAATGAAAAACCACCACGTACTTAAGTAGAAGCTATCAATATTCAAATAAACCACCATAACCCCCCTCCACAACCCCCACAGCCACCAAACATTACCTAACACAATCAACTAAATTTAATCATTTAAAACAGGCAGAAACAAAGCACCTATAGGTACTCTGAATAAATTACACCAAAATTGTACTGCGCTCTGGAGGATGGAATGCACCAGTGGAAGGGACAAAAATGAAAAACGTTGACAAGGTAATAATCTATACCTAATTACTTTCTACCTCTGTATAGCTGTATAATTAGCTCATAATAACCACCACTACTTACGCTATCTGTAATGTTGCCGACAGGTCGACTATTTACTCCTGAAGAGCCTCTTTCCCCTCCAGGGAACAGGCGAAAGGCGCCTCGAGGCAGTGTCTAACAACTAATAAATGCCATAAAAATGAACAACCAACGGCTTACTCCCTCACCAAGACCATGATGTAACAATATGGAAGCCGATCCAACTACGCAGAGTAAACCATGTCTTAAATCCCTCATGGATTACGAATTAACCTAACATGTACGAATTAACCTATGAGATTGTGGTAGTACCTATACGGTATTAGATTAGAAACCCAACTAGCCATAGTTCCAACCCAACCGTTACAAAAAGGTCGTAACCTTGGTAAAAATTACGTAAGGTCAAAAACTGATGTTATTTTTTGTTTTCAGCAATTTAAAAAAATGAACCCTTTTTTGGAAAACTTACAGTCTTGATTTGGCCAGGACACCCACCTCTAAACTGATAAGTGAGGCAAAATTTGCCTCTGGAAACATTTGCCCCATGCGTGGAAACTTTTGCCCCAGCGCGTGGGGCAAAAGTTTCCAAACGGGTGTTTCGGAAAAATGGAAAATTCGCCCTCTAAATGTTTTGGTAAATTAACCATTTTTTTACTGGATGAAGGGAAGATGTTAACCTACAATATAAGCCAATTTTCAAATCCATAGGACGTTTTGGAAGGCGGGGAGAGCGCTGAATGTCAAAACTGGAAACTTTTGCCCCCACCTCCCCTACACAGTATAAGAGATAAAATACGGTATGGTATGGTATGGTTCCAAACCAGGCAGCATTCTGCCTCTAAAAGGTTTTGTGTAACGTGTACAGTGTACGATGTACAGTGTACAGTGTAAAGTGCCCTCCTCCACCCTTTATAGGCACACCCAACCTCACATAACTGTGATTATCTTCGTAACCAACATAGCTGTCTCACATAGTTGCTTCACAAGCTGGTCAACCATGGTGGTAATCTTTGCAGTTGTCCTTGTGCTGCATGCACACCACCCAGCAAGGAAGAAGGCACAGCAGGAGCCATGAAGAGTACTCGACCCATGGGACCAGTTGCAGCCCATACAGCCTACCGCACATGAACATCCGACTGAAACTGACCCGGTGCACGATCAGGGGGCTGCAAACCAGAAGGATAGCAAGCCCCCAAGAATCCTCCCAAGTAAGATATTTTCCCACCTAAGCCCAAAGCTCACAGATTTTCATGCCTTTCAGCGATCTCACGTTCACGAGGCCTGTGGTAGGGATAGCATCCCTCCTCAGCATAGGTACGTTTCTTTGAAGTTGTGTTAAAAAATATATGGCAAGCCTAGTTAGCATGGAACATGCTTTAGCCGTGCTTTATGTCTAAGTGCCCAAGACCGTTAGGCGGGAATGGAGACGCGGATGTGTCACGAAACGGAACATGCTATGGCGTCCTCACCTGTCGTACGTCAGGCTACTTTTGTTCGGCGGACTCACTCGTCTTACCGTTAGGCCACTAGTTCGGCTTGGGCAGTTACTGTTTCAACACGCAAGATGGGTTTCAATCCCACGTGCCGAAAAAATATATATTCGGTTAATAAATGTTTCTCGAATGGGTTCAAGCTCGAATGGGCCGTTGGGTTTCAGCAAAAAGCATCCGGGGGTCCCAGGGGGCTTGCGAGTTTCATCTTCCACTATGTCCATGTGTATCTGGCCCTCATTAAATGTTCCCTTCTGACGCAAACGTAATGATGTGATTCGTACGATAGGATTTGAGAATTAATGACGGAACTGGAGACAGAGGAAAAGCGGGACTTGACTAAGCCTTTAACTGGATCACAAACAAGGCGTCACTCGCAAGAGATCCTTTATAGAGAATCGTCTCTCTATCTCAAAACTTTCAAGGGAAAAGGTGGGCCCCCGGGGGCAGAATAAAGTTGGCGATTTGTTCCTTCTCAGTGAACCGCACTGCGATCTCAAAGCGGGTTAGTTTCTGTGTGGAAAATGGATGTGTGAATCAAACGGTTCCACGCTTCAAATGCGGTACAGACAAACGAAGGATATCACGAGGTGTTTATGCCGAGGACGTTCGCATGAGCGTAATTCTGGTGGTTCGTGTTTGACACGAAAGGAAAATCGAATATGACAATGTGATATTCAGTCGAGCAGCGAGCTCAGATAAAACTAGCTGTCTCTCCAAGGCCGCAAAATACTCTTTAGAGTGTATTCTTCTAAGAGAGCACAAATCAACCGAAATGTTCCGAAAACAAAAACAACGCACTCGTATGGGGTGTTTGAAGGGCTTTTGCCGAATGATCGAGTGATCTTTTTTGAGTATTTTGGCCGGAAGTTGTAAACCAATCTGACGCGTCACGCTCCGAACGGGATACTAGTGGAGTTTTTGAAGGGCTTTAGCCGAAGAGTCGAGTGAGGTGTTGTTTTTACTATTTTTGACGTTGAATCGATTTATGGAGAGTGAACCAAAAATCGTCTACCTCCGTATGAATTATCAACACTGTTATCCGTGTCCTTAATGCCAGTCTGACATCAAAATTTGAAAACCGGTTCGTGACATGACGGATCACATTAAATTTTAGTATTCCTGACCCCCCCACGAAGACATCCATTGCTGTGTTCGCACTTGACCGCCAGGGTTCCACTGGAGGTCCCGCCGCGATGAAGCACTTATTGAATTATTTATGAACCCCCGAGTATGTTGGGGAAGGCACTTGATATTCCATGGAATTACTCGGGGAATTCCGAATAGGGGGGAAAGTCGTACGAACAATAGAAACGACAACAAGGGAAATTTATACGCAGGTACTCGCGTATTCTACCCGTTGTCGACAGTTTGAACATTGATCAATTGTGGTCGCTAAAAGGGTTTTTATGGAATAAAACCCTCGACATGTCAGTATAGTTTTTGGTTTATTGTTCTTGGAATAATACAACCGAATCTATAATAGATTCTATGACATTACATTGTAATCGCGACGGAGGTCGAAAAAGTAATATTTTTATAATAAGAATATAAATAGGTACGTTTCAAGATTCCAAAAGCGAAATGACCGTCCGCCATCCGAGCCGTTTTGGGCACGAGGACTTTTTTTTTAATCTAAAATTTTGAGATAATACACGGTTTACCATCTAGTTGTGGTCCTACAAGAGGTTCGAACAATGTACTTATACATTTTTTTTTTCAAAAATATTATTAAGAACAAGACTTTCGGGTTAATTTCAAGATCACAACAACTGTTTTATTTATTACCGACTACCCTGGTTTCAATGCCGAAACCACTCAACCCAACATCATCCCTCTCCTCTCATGAGTCGGAGACGGTCAGCGTGGACTACTTTCAGCTTCCCATTAGTGGCCCTGATGCGGAATATGACATCGGAAATCTCAGTCACGACCTCACAAGGCCCATCCCACGGCAAATCCAATTTCGGGCAACGCCCAACTATTCTCCGTGGGTTGAAGCACCAGACCTTGTCGCCAACTCGGAATAAGGGTGTCTTGCACTTGACGTCGTACTTCCGCTTCGAACTCTCTGCTGCCTTCAGTAGTCTTTGTCGTGCCAGTTCATGAACTTCTATCAGTCCATCTTCTAACTTGCCAGCATAGCCCGTTTTGCTCTCCCTGTGCGGCGGTGCTCCATATAGCAAATTCAAGGGTAGGTTCAACTCTCTCCCAAACAGAAGGCGAGCAGGAGAAAAGCCTGTCGTTGCTTGTTCGGTTCCCCTATATGCTAACAGAGCCAAGGGTAACTTCATTTCCCACTCTTTCTGTCGATTTTCGGTGAGTTTGGACAACAGGTTCCACAGGGTGCGATTTAACCTTTCAACCTGTCCGTCACTTTGAGGCCGTAGAGGAGTTGTTCGGGTTTTGTGGATGTTGAGGATCTTGACGACTTCGCGAAAGACATTTGACTCGAACGTCCGTCCCTGATCCGAGTGCATCTCTCGCGGGACCCCGAACCTCGAAACCACGTTTTCTATTAGGCCTTGCGCGACTGTTTCTGCTCTGATGTCGGGTACCGCAAAAGCCTCGGGCCACTTGGTGAAGTAGTCTACCACTACCACTATGTAGCGGTTTCCCCGATGGCTCATGGGCAGAGGTCCGATAAAATCCACACCTACTCTTTCGAAGGGCACGCCTACCGTATAGGTCTTCATCGGAGCTTTTTGAATTAATGGCCGTCCCCGTCGGTTACAAATCTCACAACTTTCGCAAAATCGGCGGACATCTTTGTGCATACCTGCCCAGTAGAAGCTCGTTCTTAACGTGTTAATGGTACGCCTATGCCCAAAATGCCCCAGCCGATGTCCTTGCTCCAGCACCAAACCCTTCTTATCTTTTGGGACTAGCGTCTGGAGCGAAAATGACTTCTGGTTTTCTGCTTCCCACTTTCTTTTGAGCACGCCCCCATGTAGGACTATGCAGTTGAACATGGCCCAGTAAGCCTTGATCTCCTGCCCAAGATGGGATATTTCTTCCCACGAGGGACGTCGCTGCTGCTCCACCCACTTGTAGAGTAGGCCCAAGGCAGAGTCTCTTAATTGCTCAGCCTTCCAGTCTACCTCAGGCTCCAGCTTCAGCCCACGCAAGTTGTCCGGCAACCCGTCTTGCTTCTTTTCGGCCCGTGTGCAGTACTTGCAGTCGCTGTCATAGCAGGGCCGCCTAGACATGCCATCAGCGTTCTGATGCTTAGCTCCAGATCTATGCTCCACTTTCATGTTGTATACCTGGATTTTCTCCAGCCACCTGGCGATCTGACCATCGGGCTCCTTGAAAGTCCGTAGCCACTGCAAAGCCGAATGATCCGTACGAACTGTGAATTCAGCCCCAGAATCCAGGCCAAAAGAGCTGTAGTGCCGCAGGGCCTCCACCAAGCTGAGCAGTTCTTTACGGGTGACACAATAGTTTCGCTCTGCTCTGTGTAAGCACCTACTAAAATATGCCAAAACCCTTTCCTCCCCTCCCTGAACCTGGGAAAGGACGGCACCAATCGCTCGTTCACTTGCATCAGTGTCCAGGATATATCTTGCCGAGGGGTCAACGTGTGCCAACAGTGGAGCATTAGTAAGCGCCGTCTTGAGGTTGTCAAAGGCAACTTGGCAAGCAGATGTCCATTCAAATTGAGATTCTTTCTCCTGCAGAGGGTACAAAGCAGAAGCACATCTTGCAAACTGCGGGACAAACCTCCGGTAATAGGAGCAAAACCCCAAGAAAGTTCTCAATTCCTTGACGTTACTTGGTACCGGCCATGACCGAACTTTTTCCACTTTTGCAGGGTCCGTTGCAATGCCCCCTTGGGACACCATATAGCCAAGGTATGTGGCACTTTGCTTGAACAATTCGCACTTTTTGGGATTCAACTTGACCCGCTCATGGCGAAATCTGGTGAACACTTGCCGCAATTTCTCAATTTGAGAAGACACAGAGGGCGTATGGATAAGCACATCATCGAGGTACACCTTCACATTCCCAGCATCCGTCTCTGGCCTCAACATGTTGTTCATGGCTCGCTGGAAAGTGGCTGGTGCGTTAGTTAGACCAAAAGGCATCACTCGGAACTGCCAGAGACCATGTGGTGTGCAGAATGCAGTTTTCTCTTTGTCACACTCTTCCATGTCGATCTGCCAGTAACCACTTTGAAGGTCCAACGTCGAGAACCACGCACTTCCGGCCAATGCCCCCAACAATTCATCAGCCTTTGGTAATGGATAAGCATCCCTTTTTGTCACTGCATTCAGCTGTCTGTAGTCGATACAAAATCTTGTCGAGCCATCCTTCTTTTTCACTAGGACTATGGGGCTTGCCCATGAACCCTTCGAAAGCTCTATGACCCCGTTTCGCTCCATCTTTTTGATCAGGTCCTCCACCTCAGGCAATCTGTGTGGAGGAAGACGCCTGGGCCCTTGACAAATTGGCCTGTGTGAACCTACATCTATCGAATGCGTAACTCCCTTGATGTGGCCCAAGTCGGATTCATTTTTGGCAAATACATCTTCAAATTCTATGAGAAGATCTCGCAAAAGGCGGGTGCTGTCAGGCTGCAAACAGCCCCTGGACCGACAAAACAGGTCCTGCAGATGGGATGGAACACCCCCTGTGCAGTTATCGCTTGTCTTGCCCAGAGAAACGTCAACTGCAGCCATTATTGAGGACTCAAATTCATGGAATCCCTGGTAACACAATGCATCCACGGTGTCTGGTTGGGTGCAATCTTCAGGTTCTACCACAGGATCGTAAGAGGAGAGAATCTTCCTGTTTCCCACCACTATGCTGCTATCCTCGGCATGGATCTGAACCTTATACTTCTTCAAGAAGTCCATTCCCAAAATGCACTCCTCCCTAATATTTGCCACTTGAACTGTGTGCTTCCTCAAGTGTCCATCACCCAGGTCAATGTCAACGTCTACCTTTCCCATGACAGGGACTACATCTCCTGTCACACTTCTCAACCACCCTTTATCCCGCACATTGATAACTAGCTTTACAGCTTCTACGACGTCTTTACAAACTACTGTACTAGTGGCCCCACTATCAACTATCATGCTACAAGGCAACCCGTTCAACCTACCTACCATTATAATCGAAGGGCAACTTTGAAGGCGATAGACGACCTGTGCTGTTCCCATGCTGTCATAAGTCTGGGTGGCCATTGTGCGGTGGGTGGTCAGACTGCGGCCCCTCAATCTGACCGCTCTTCGTTTCCCGAACTTTTGGGGGCTTCATTACGAGTTGGGCATGAAAACCAGGTGTGCCCGACCTCGTCACAGCGCCAACAGGTCAGCTGGCGCTTCTGCGGTGGACCCCTCGTGAAAGACGAAAGGCGCTTCGACGTACGTGCTGCATTTACCGACGTCTCTCCTTGTTCAGTCGCGCATTGTCTCACGACTGAGCGAGAGGGAACGCTTTCTGCCTTCAAAGCAAGATCTAGCGCCTCCGCCATCGTCTTCGGGCCCACAATTTGCACATGACGTGACACTTCAGGGTCTCGAAGCCCTCTGCAGAACAGCAGAATCACCTGCTCCTCTATGTGCTGAGTATTCCCTGGCCAAGCCTTGCTAGCCAACTCGCGTAGAGCGTAGTGAAACTCCCTGATCCCTTCCTTGGCCTTCTGGGTGCGGTTGTTCACCTGATTGCAATATGCCTGCGTCGATCCTACGTCGCCAAATTTGTCGTTGAGTGCCGCGACTAACTGACTATAGTCATGTGCATTGTTAACCAGCTTCAGTACCGTCGGAGCGTCTCCTTTCAGCGAATTGAGCAGTTTATCCGCTCTGACCTCATCCGACCAAGCGTGCTTTTCTGCAATGCATTCAAATTGCTTCAAGTACGACGGCCAGTCAACCTTCCCATCAAACTTGGGTGGCTTCACATGGCTCTGTTTCAACGACTGCAGGTCAGCTTTGCACCTCTCCAACTCAGATCGCAGGCTCTCGATTTCCTCCCCAGCTATCGCCAACCGCCCCTCAAGATGGAGTTGTATGTTACTGGCAAATTCATCTAGGAGGGGGCCCATTTCTTGCCTAACATCATTTGAAACGACACTTACGGTCTGCGTCTGTTCGCTTCGGAAGCGCCCCGCGCTTTGCTCTGGAGCAGGATCTACACTTCGACCAGGTATCGGCAGTGGTACTTCGACACTACCTGTAGGCCCCGGGTTTGTCTGCGCCAGCAAAGGCGAACCTCCCGCTGAACGGGATACCCGCGCACGAGAACGTGTGATCATTTTTGAAAGGGCAAATCCCAAAATCTGACACCAATATTAAGAACAAGACTTTCGGGTTAATTTCAAGATCACAACAACTGTTTTATTTATTACCGACTACCCTGGTTTCAATGCCGAAACCACTCAACCCAACAATATTCTTTTTATTGTCACAGAATAGTAACAAGTAACAAGCATCAAAGAATTATAAACCGTTGTGTAAAATTTGCAGCGTTTTTATGTTCTGGCCTGGTGTGAGGGTGGCCTGGGCCCCTTGTAGGGATGTCCACATCGTAAAAATATCGACAAGTATTTGGAAAACAAAGAGTAATTCAGCATTACGCTGAAAAATATCGATACATTCACGATTTTTGATATAAATAAATTAACTTTATTCTCTGTATCATTCAGACTGTATGTAATCTAAAATAAATGTGTAAGATCGCGCAAACGAACAATTTATATTATGTTATTTATATTTAATATTATCAAATATAATAGTTCCCCCATTCCAGGTCCTGTTGCACCAGTATCTCTCCTCGGTCCACTGATCCCCGAGCAAGATACCTTCTGCGCTCCAGGGCCTCACCCTCGAAGAAAGAGAATAATCTCATTTGAGGCCCCCACACGTCTGACGGGCTCCCAGCAGTCAAGTAGGTGAGTTTTGAGTTGGTAGATGTTCCCGCTAGTTATTTCGAAGCAGCTTGGCTATCTGAGAATATGTGGATTCGCCTTCACTCGAGTGCCCTCCTCTCACTCTCAGCCATGCACGCTTTTATGGCGTAGAGCTCGGCCTGGTATACCTACTGTATACCGGGTGTACTGTGTACATCGATATATACCGTATATATCGATGACTGTGTACGAGGCTGGCGCTCTCCCATTTGAGCTGCGGACTGTAGGTACGTACCCGCACCGGCCCTAAACACATCCAGGAGCCGTCTATGACCGCACTTCGGGTGGACATTTCTTCCAATCCTTTTTTTTGAGAGGAAGTGAGACTTAAAATATCGATATATTGGCATCAAAATATCGCATATCGATATATTTTGAGCATCCCTTGTTCCTGGTCAGTTGTCCCCATTAATTTCCCTAGTTTTGTTCATTTCTGACTTGTTCTGATCCTATCAATAGTGCTATCACACAGAGAAGCTCTTATCCTCTTTTTCTCCCCTTATTTATTCTTCTAAGAAATCCTGCTGAACCGTCGTTTAGCATGAAAATTGTCTTGAGGTTCGAATACTGTGGTCAGTTAGATGCTTACTAATGCTTCAGCCCTGCTCAATGGTCTGCTGACCAGGGGTTTTAGCCTAAATTGGACGATTATTCTTCGGGTCCTCTCACCAGGTGTCTCAATGTAATTTTATACGAAACATTGTACTACACCTCATAGTAGGTTCAACTGGACCCACAGCCTTCGAGCCCAAGAGAGTCTGTTTTAACGGAAAAGGGAGCTGCTGGTGGACTTGCTCGAATGGACGCTAATTGCCTCCGTTAATTCGCCCGTGACGGGGTCAATATTGAAAGAGAAGAACACACTCCCACTGCTAATGCCGCCCTGAGGAAGATCAACCCAACTTTTAACCAGCAGGAAGTCCTAATTATACGTGTCTTTCAAAATCGAGCTTAAGCCCCTCACATTTGACAGATTTTTAGCTGAGATGAACTTTCTCATGTGCTCAAGCCCCACAAAAGAACCTTTTTCGACTTAATGGTTCAGAAATAATTTTTGTAACGCTATGCACAATATGCTAAAACAGAAAACGCTGCAAATGTTACAAAAGGGTTTATTGATCTTTGATATCGGTTACTAGTGCAGAATTTAATTCTGTGTCAATGAAAAATATAAAACTTTTTGGATTTTATTTCAAAAAATAATAATTTTTTTTTTTTTTGGTTTTTTTTCAATTTTTTTACTTGAACAATATTTGACCTCCTGGGATCCTTAAAAAAATTCCATTTTTAACCCCATGAAAGCCCTATAGATCGCAACAGTGAAATCGGATCGTTATGGGCCCCCAAAAAATGGATTCTCCGTCTGAAAAATACTTCAAAAACCACACCTGACACGATCCCATAGCCAATACCCTTAAAAAAAAAAAAAAAAAAAAAAAAAAAACACTCCCGTAGCCCCATTTTAGCCCCATGGGCGATCGGGCTGAAAACCTTGCGGGCACAACTAGATGGTAAACCGAGTATTTTGTCAACATTTCAGATTAAAAAAAAAAAAAACAAAAAAAAAAACAACTACTACCCAAAACGGACGGACATTTTGGTTTTGGAATCTAGACCTCTTGAAACAGATAATGTCAAATTTTGATGTCGATCCGAGTTGTCGACCTCCGTCGCGATTACGTAGGTGTATTGTTCCAAGAATTATAAACCGAAAACGAGCTGAACACAGGAAAAAGGCGACTTCTATGGAATAACCTGAAAAATCTCGTCCACTGTGTATCAATATGACGATTTAATTTCGACTATAAGCCATTCAACCTGTAAGTTTACAAAAACCCCACAATGGTTTTACGCCTGATCAGTTTTCCATGTTACGCGTCAGTGTTTCTTTCCCCCGTTTTGTTAGCTTCAGCGGAAACGTCAGTTGAACCTTTTCTGTGGGGTTGAAATCCATTCATGCTCGAAATATATAGTGGGAAGTTCACGTTGGGGGATATTCTGTCGGTCGATAACAACGATGGATTTTTTTTTTCTTTCGCGCGCGTGCGAAGTAAAAGTTTTTACAGAAATAATATTTTGTTGTGATGGAGCCGAGTGGAATCCATTAGGTTGGATCAGAGTTGGGCAAAAAGTAGTTCTGAAACTAAAACTAAAAACTAAAACTAAATTAGTTCCGAAGTGGAACTAAAAACTGAAACTATTAGTTTCAGTTCGATTTTCGAAACTAACTTTTGGAACTACATTAGTTTCATTTTCAACTATTGAAACTGAAACTAATTTAGTTGCAAAAGTTAGTTTCGAAGTTGCGAATAAAAACTAAAGTAGTTTCATCTTTTATTCGTAGTTTCGGAACTAAAAATGAAACTAATTTTTTTCCTCGCGTTTTTTTACTGATTTGAAGGGGATGTGTGTTCGTGTGTGTGTTTCAACGAAATGTGGGTGATGGGTGCGAACAAGTTCGTTTTTTCAGGGTCGTAGAAGAATAGATTAAAGTTTCCTCCCCTCCCCACCACTTTGAGTGGAACATCAAACGTTTTCAGAAACGTATCGAAGAATTTAGGGTGATGAGTCATTAATTATGTCTGGAGGAAAAAAAATTGCGAGGAAAAAAAATGTCTGCGAGGAAAAAAAATTTAGTTTCATTTTTAGTTCCGAAACTACGAATAAAAGATGAAACTACTTTAGTTTTTATTCGCAACTTCGAAACTAACTTGTGGAACTAAATTAGTTTTAGTTTCAACAGTTGAAACTAAAACTAATTTAGTTCCAAAATTAGTTTCGAAAGTCAAACTAAAAACTAAATTAGTTTTTAGTTTCACTTTCGAAACTAAAAACTAATTAGTTTTTAGTTTCAACTTTAGTTCAACTAAATTTTTATTCGAATAATCCCAACTCTGGGTTGGATGTTGGTATGAGAGGAACAATCCGTGCTATTTCGAATAGAAGGCCCAGAGAACAGGGTCCTACCTGGTTCAAATGGCGAGAAGATTGAGATTGATGGTTGTTTCCATGTTTAGAGCAATCTCTAAGGGTCAGGATGGGGATCGCAGGGAAACCAAGAGTGTTATACCAGGGGAGGGCGAGGAAGATGAAGATGTTTTCCAGGATGTAGAAGCCATGCCAGAGGAATGTCATCCCAACGCTGTTGAAGAAGTAAACTGGGAGTTGAGCGAGAAGACGGGATAGTGAATGATCTAGGAAAGTCAACTGTGCAGGCAAGAACTGTGAAGGCAGAGGGGCATTAGAGCAGACTTGTTCGCCATAACCCTGCTCAGAGTCCGCCTTGCTGACACTGCTGAAGACGGTGGTATTATCAAACATCAACATTTTGTCAGTATCTGCAGATTCGCTGTGTCTTGGTAAGCTTAGTTGGAACATACTGGATAACATCAGATGTACAGATTCTGTGCTGCCAGTCCTTCGGTGGAAGAAGGTACCAGAATGCAAATGGATAAAAGAGGACCACAAAATTTAGAGTGTGTATGAGGGGTGTGAAATTGATGTAGAAATAATGGAAACGAAGGGTGAAAGCAAGAGATGGAGAGCAGATGAAGGGTGGCAGTATACGCGAGAAGCCGAAGACTATAGTCTTCGTATACGTGATCCTCCCCCATTCTCCGACGTTGAGAAGGATAGTAGTAAACTTCAGTTGTTGATAGTTTTTTGACAAGTTTCGGCATTATGTTCCAATTTTCGATATTTGAGAATTTTGAGTTCCGGCTAGTATTCGGTGAAGCTCTGTCCTAAATTTAAAAATCCTAAAAAAGAGATCACTTGCTCCTGAAATGGTGTGTTGCGATTGTAACAATACTTTGACGTGACTTGTTGGAAAAACTTGAAAAGTACCCACAGATCATGCATATCTGAATGTATGAATATATCAATACCTTGATATCCCGGTCAACAAAGCTCAGATTTTCCAAGAGCTACTGCGAGATGGCAATTTAAAATATTTAAAAAAGTCCCATTTGCAGCCCCATGAAAGCCCCATAGATCACCACAGTGAAATCAGTGCGGTCTTAGTCC
Source organism: Pilophorus perplexus (assembly GCA_955831195.1). NCBI lineage: Eukaryota > Metazoa > Arthropoda > Insecta > Hemiptera > Miridae > Pilophorus > Pilophorus perplexus. The sequence continues at coordinate 22,804,433 of OY037016.1, forward strand.
AAAAATACTTCGACAACGACACGTAGCTCGACCCCATAGCCGAAAACCTTCAACAACGCCTCGCCGATTCAGTACCTATTCCTGCACACGCTGCTGAATGACAAGATTGACAGCCCATCTCTACTCGCCAAGTTACAGTTTTCCACTCCTCGTCTTACTAGTCGCCATCCCGCCTTATTTCACGTCCCGTTCTCAGCCTCGAACTATTTAATAAATTCCCCTCTAAACCGAATCCGCCGTTTAGCTAATCTTTTCATCAATCTCCACCCCGAATTTTACTTTTTCTTCAGTTCCCTGCCACAACTTAAATCAATAGTCCTAAAAAAGACGATTTAAGACGAAATAGTCTATTTCCACGATAAAAATATATAAAACTTGTAGACGCGTTTCGGTTGATTAGACCATCATCAGTACAATACTATTTGGTCTGAAATCCTTGCGGGCACAACTAGATGGTAAACCGAGTATGATATCGAGCGGGGAATCGTTTTCGAAGTATTTTTAGACGTAGAATCCATTTTTGAGGGGGTCCCTGAGTCATCCGATTCACCGTGGGGATCTGTGGGACTTTCTTGGGGCTACTAATTAGAGCTGTTGAAGGAGGTAATGAGGTCAAATTAGATGACGTTTTCCGTCTAATTTTGGACATTTTTCGAGGTCCCAAATTTGTCCAAACATTGTACAGAAAAATCCTTTTTTTTTAAATTTTTTCTTTCTCGAAAAGTACCTACTTTTTTTACATAAAATTAATTTTGGCACAATTTACCTACTTCAAAGAATAATGAAACCTTGTGTAAATATGCAGCGTTTTGAAGTCTAAGGGCGGAATTCATAGACGGTCCTCAAGCTTGAGGATCTCCTCAAAAGTGGCCTCAAGGAAGAATGAGCGACTTACGTTATTCATAGACGACACGTTAGGACAGTTGAGGTGACCTCAAGTGGAGGAGCGCTTGAGGAGGCCTCAGAGGCTGCTCAAGCTATTCATAGTCGCCGTTGCTCAAGGAGGACCTCAGCCTCATTTTTCGGACCTTATTCATAGACAGATTTGGTAGTTGAGTTGAGATTTTTCTTAGCTGGGATGAACTCCAAGGCGACCTCAAGTCAAGGTAACTGAAAACGTACCTCAAGGCCCGTTTTTGGTTTTATTATTGTTGGAATAATACACCTATGTTTTCGCGACGGGGATCGACGACTCCGATCGGCCTCAAAATTTGACATTATCCGTTTCAAGAGGTCTACATTCAAAATCCGAAATATCCGTCCGCCGTCCAGGCCGTTTTGGGCAGTAGGAATTTTTTTTTAAATCTGAAATTTTGACAAAATACTTGGTTTACCATCTAGTTGTGCCCGCAAGGTTTTCAGTACGATCGCCCAAACCCGTGGGGCACTATGGGGCTAAAATGGGGCTACGGGAGGGGTTATTGAAGGCTTTTGGCTATGGGATCGAGTTAGGTGTCGTTTTCGAAGTATTTTTGAACGTAGAATCCATTTTTGGGGGTCCCGGAACGATCCGATTTCACTGTGGCGATCTATAGGGCTTTCATGGGGCTAAAAATAGGATTTTTGAAGGATCCCTGGAGGTTAAATATTTTTCGAGTAAAAAATGAAGAATTTTTGAAAAAAAAAATTGAAAAAAAAAAATCCCAAAAATGTTTTTGAATTATAAAATCCAAAAATAATTTTTTTAAATTTTTTTTTAACAAAAGAATTAAATTTCTGCCCAAGTAACTTATATCAAAGAATAATGAACCCTTGTGTAAAATTTGCAGCGTTTTTACTTTTAAATTGTTGTTATGGGTATGAACAACAAAATATCATAAGGCACAAATTTTACACAAGGGTGTATTATTCTTTGATATACGTTAGGTACTTGTGCAAAATTTAATTCTGTCTCAATGAAAAAAATTTTGAGAAAAAAAAAAAAAAAAAAAAAATCATTCCGAACGATCTACAGATTTTTTCTTCAAAAATATTTTTTACCCGGAAAATATTTTACCTCCAGGGATCCTACAAAAATCCCATTTGTGGCCCCATGAAAGCCCTATGGATCGCCACAGTGAAATCGGATCGTTCCGGGACCCCCAAAAATGGATTCTACGTCCAAAAATACTTCGAAAACGACACCTAACTCGATCTCATAGCCAAAAGCCTTCAAAAGCGCCTCCCGTAGCCCCATTTTAGCCCCATAGCGCCCCACGGGTTTGGGCGATCAGGCTGAAAACCTTGCGGGCACAACTAGATGGTAAACCGAGTATTTTGTCAAAATGTCACCTCTTGAAACGGATAATGTCAAATTTTGAGGCCGATCCGAGTCGTCGACTTCCGTCGCGATCACATAGGTGTATTATTCCCCGAGCTGTTGAACATTTCTGTGATTTCATCCCAGCACCGCTTCTTTTCCATTTGTGACGGCGTCGCTCCGCTTGTTTTCGATGACATCTTTATTTGCGAGGACCAAAGTCCTCAGGTAACTTCTTTCTTCCTCCGTGAAGAAAATTCGTTTGGATTTCTCACCCGTCAACGCGAATTCGTGCCGAGGAAAACAAAACAAAACTCTACCACTACTGCACCGAAAACGATGCCGCAAAATGCGCCTGGGCCGATCGGTTGAAACCTACGCGACTGGTATAACAGTACGGGACTGTTGTAACAGTATACCCCCAGGCCTGCCAATCCTGACTCAAAGGGCTCCTCAAGTGAGTTTGAGCTGAGGTCGACATCAGCAGGAACAAATTTCTCTATGAATAACGACACCTTACTTTGAGATGAGGAAATTCTCAACTAAGATGAGACATTTCTTACCTTGAGGAACGTCTATGAATTCCGCCCTAAGTGTCATGAAACGTACCTAATTATAATGACAAATTTTGAGGCCTGACAAGGATGTCTTTATTTGTAAAAGACAACCTATAACAGATATACCTATCTTAGTACACCAAAGAATGACGAAATTAAGCGTTATTCGGACCTTTGGAGTCATATTTTAAATTCTACTTAACCTGACGTTCATTCAAGTTAGGTACGTTATCACAAGATGTTGGTCCGTTGAGAGTAATTTTTCGTTCTCCGCCCCTTTCTCGAGTAAGAAGAAAAGTGCGAAATTGTCGTCCTGAGTCCCTAAAGGGAACCCCCGTGCAACGTGGTCCAAATGACATTACGGTCGGGGAACATTTTCTAAAAGACGAGTTGACAGACCCTGAAAGAGAATTCTCGTCCGACGTGAATCTGATGTGTGTCGTCCTCGTTGGTAAGCCGAGGCATCCCGGTAGAGGTTGACTGTAACCCAACCCGTTTCAGTCCTTAATTGCGTTTACAATAGTAATGAGGAGTTCTGGATATGACTGCTTTGGGTTGGTAATTTGTAGGTGTGAGTTGATTATGCGGTGCGTCATTGCAAGGAACGATTTGCACCCAAATGTTCAAGAATAGTGTGCAATCCTACAATCCGGGGGGGTTGCTGTGAGGTTGTATCAGCAATGCAGTTGGTATCATATAGATGACTTGTTCTCAAATAGGGTGTCGTTTTCCGAGCTATTTCTGTTTTTCGAGGTCTCACATCTGTCCAAACATATTACAGAAAAAAATTTTATTTTTTATTTTTTCAAAAATATTTCCCAAATGACAGAATTAATTTATGCGCAATTAACCTATATCGAAGAATAATAAACCCTTGCGCAAAGTTGTTGCGTTTTATAATTTCATATGGCCTAAAACCCGCATTGCCTACACAACAATTTCACCTGAAAACACCCATTCATCTAAATTTCACCTAAAAACAAGAAATGCAAAAAATTGCAAAATTGGAAGTAGAAGTGGTCGTAACTTGAAAAATCCATAAATCAGACAGCAGACGTCGTCGTCAGTTTGTCAGCTGTCGTCATCACAGCTCGACATTGTTACCGATGGAACGGAGATATGCAGGAATGCGGCCGTCGGCTTTGAAACTTTTTGAGTGTGGTTTTTTCGGCGACATGTAGAAGAAGCTGGTGAAGGTTGGCATATTTTTTCCTTTTTGGCACTTTCATTTTCTTCTTTAAAAAAAATTAACTTCGGATAAGAAACAACGCTGGGTTCACGAGGCATCGCCAATACTGAGCGTAGTTTTCTCTGGGTTCTACCTGCGCCAACAGATGACGAGCTGCTCTTTAGTTCTGGATGGAAGATGGGTGTGTCAAACAAAGATGTAAGTCAAAGCACAACTAATTCCTTACCAGTAGATAATAAAGAGGTGAGGAAGAGAAAAAAATGTGTAGCATTCACATATAATCCTGTAATAGCTGATAGTTTGAAGCGTGTAATGAAAAAGCATGAAATACCTATTGCATGGAGATATGATAATAAAACGCTGCAAATTTTACACAAGAGTTTATTATTCTTTGATATACATTACTTGTGCAGAAATTTAATTCTGTCAATGAAAAAATTAAAAAAAAATTTTTTTTTTGGATTTTTATCTCAAAAAAAAATTTTTTTTTGGATTTTTTTGTTCAAAAATGTGTTTTTTCAAAAACTCTGTATTTTTTACTCGAAAAATATTTAACATCCTGGGATCCTTCAAAAATCCCATTTTTAGCACCACGAATGCCCTAAAGATCGCCCCAGTGAAATCGGATCGTTCCGGGACCCCAAAAAATGGATTCTACGTCCAAAAATACTTCGAAAACGACACCTAACTCGATCCCATAGCTAAAAGCCTTCAATAAACCCCTCCCGTAGCCCCATTATAGCCCCATAGCGCCCCACGGGTTTGGGCGATCGGACTGAAAACCTTGCGGGCACAACTAGATGGTAAACCAAGTATTTTGCCGAAATTTCAGATTTTTAAAAAAATTCCTACTGCCCAAAACGGCCTGGACGGCGGACGGCGGACGGCGGACGGACATTTCGGATTTAGAATGTAGACCTCTTGAAACGGATAATGTCAAATTTTGAGCCCGATCGGAGTCGTCGACCCCCGTCGCGAAAACATAGGTGTATTATTCCAAGAATAATAAACCAACACTGTCTAATACTAAGGATAAAATTGAAAAATTAGATAAAAGGAACTGTATTTATAAGATAAAATGTGATAGTAATGATTGCTCAAATAAATACTATATAGGTGAAACAGGTAGACCTCTGCGAAAATGGAACATGATAAGGATGTACATAGGTACTTAATAAGAAAGATAGTGTGCATGGCATTTCCCGGCACTGCCGTGATACAGGGCATTCCGTGAATATTGATGATGTGAAAATATTATTATTGCAAAGGAACCATGTTTATATAAGAGGCGTATTTGAGAAAATATACACATAGTGAAAGGTGGTAGAGGCGTTTTTAATGTTCGCAAAAATGATTTAAAAGGGCTTAACCAAAAGTTTTTCTGTCTATTTGAAAAGTAAAAAATTAAGTATGAGTAAACCTGTTCATGTGCAATAACATGTCATAGAATAACGTTAAAATAAATTTTAGTAATATCTACCAGGGTTTAATGTCTGTCCGCCATGGTAGATGAGAGCATAGCTGTGGAGGTGGTGTTATCAGTAGTGATAGCGCCCTAACCTCGTACAATTTTAATTAATTTTTAATGAAACGTGCTCCTTTTCTGAAAACCACAATTAGTAGTTCTAAACCGTTGTTCCTAATTTTTTTTAGTGAAATGTCTACTGTGATATATAAACTGCTTTTCTGGTAGGTAATTTGTATGAAAGATATTATGATTATGATGATGGTGTAAATCATTTACAGTAAATGTAAACATCTAAAATTGTTATTGCACATGTTAGGTATCCTGAGCCTTGCTGATACGTGATGTGATGAGAATATTTTCCTTATTGACGACGATGCTGTAGCATTGAGAGCCTTGACAAAGTAAGTCCTGTGTGTGTATACAGGCGCGGATTCAAGGGGGGGGGGGGGGGGTCACGGGGGTCATGACCCCCCCCCCCCCCCAAACCAGGTAGAATTTTGAAAATTTTTGAAATTTTGAGATGAACTAAATTTTTCCAAACCAAAAATCTAACAAAATGAAGAAATTGACTAGAGCAACCTTTTTGACAAAAACGAGTTTTAGTAAGCCGAAGAATTAGAAACTAAACAAATGACTAGAATCAAACTTTATTCAAACTGAAAACATTAGTTACCTACCTAATAACAAAAAATGATTAACTGAGCGAATTCGACTTGAAATTTTACAGAATACTTATTATTTATTGCGTTATTTATACTTGGATCATAGTTATATTTTTCGTTTGTTTACAATTAAATTGTATAAAATTTTTATAAAATCCAAGTAAACAATCATCAACTATATTACAAAATGTAGTCTTCTATTTTGTTTCGCAAATCTGGTGATTATCGCATCGATGTAATAATTACATCACAATTATTGTGTATCGCAATTTTGTCATGTAAAAAGGTCGTTTGGTACCTACTTCTCTGACGTCATTCGAAATTGCTGTGCTCTGTTGCAAATCAAATGTTGACTACCGGTTAGGGATGTCCATACCGTAAAAAGTATCGATTTATTGAACATCGTTTCAGTAGTTCGATATATTTTGAGTTATATATATATTTGAGTTATATATATTTTGATTTTACCCTGTGACCCCCCCCGAAAAAAAGTTCTAGATCCGCGCCTGCGTGTATAATGGGTAATAATTTAGGTTTGAATAGGGATATGCCTAATGCCTGTTGTATATTGTTGCTCAGACCCCTGAGGATGGAAGCTTGTATGTTTCTGAAACGTCGGTAATAGCAGTAAAGGAGTGAAGAGGAAAACCGGCCTATTTAAACAATCCCTGAGATCCCTCAGAAGCGATAATAGGTACTTACGTGATTATGGAGGCGAACAAAAACCAACAGAGCCTTTTTTTAAATGGTTATCCATGCTTAACAACCCTCAGTCACTCAATAATTTCCGCCACCTTTTCGCGATTTCCCAGGCGAAGCTCATTATTGGCGCCTCCTCCTGACGTAGAGCCGTATTTCAGTACGTTACTACCTGTAAGGTGGCGGTACAAAAATAATAATCCCGCTCTACGGCAGGCTAGTCAGAATTTCACGCTTACCCCGCCATGATTTCATTGAGTGTTGATCTGCAGTAGATAAAGGTGATCTCCTATTAATGGGAATGGCGATTTCCCAACTTTTTGTGTTCTGCAGTCTACGAAAGGGGGTGTTGGAGCCACTCTGTTGACAAGGATTAGCCGAATAATGGTAGATAATGAGGTAGACAGCCGCAGCCCTTCAATTTCCCATAACTGGGGGGACCTTTAATAGGATGGGGGGGTTGAAAGGCAGAAACTCGAGCCAATTCCGTAAGGGCCCCCTTCATCTCAAAACCCTCAGATCGTCGTGATTCAAGGCGGAAACCTTAACCCTGGGAACCATCAGATGGTTTTAGATTCTGAGATATGAGCCAACCAGAAAATAGAAACAAAATTCATTTCTAGTCAAAGTCTTGACCAAATAAGGAAAGGAAAGGTTTTAGATTCTGAGATATGAGCCAACCAGAAAATAAAAACAAAATTCATTTCTAGTCAAAGTCTTGACCAAATAAGGTCCTCGCTCAACACAGGAGATTCCCTCACTTGGTTGAAGGAGCCCTCATCTCGTGATGACATTGCGCATTTTCGTTGAGTGGGAGAAACTCTCAGATCAAAATTTGATATGGAACATATTTAATATGGACACTGAAGATGACACTGGCGACATTGCCATGATAACACACGATTAGTGCAAAATGCCAGTCAATGGATCCACGAAAACTTGATAGCTCCGTCCTGCAGCACCAACTCATGTATGGAGCAGGGATCTTGATCACTGCTTTGAACCATTCCCCCTGTACTGACACACCCCAAGCGAACGATAGAGGCGCACTCTGCGCCTGAAGTTCCTGATTGCCAGTCTAGAGAAGAGTTACGTAATTCAGTTTTATTGCATCCAGAGTAGTAACTAGAGCGACGCACTGTGCTGGGTGTGTATCAAATGGGACTTTTTTTTGTAGCCTACCAGTTTACAAAAGAATAAGAATTATCAAATGTTTTGGACCCTAGTCCGGATCTTGGCCTTTAAATCGATAAGTAAGCGTTTTACCAGTTTAACCGCGATGACCAAAATTACACTAGATCAAATTTTCCACGATTTTCGCTCCCCACATTTTCTCATATGACCAGAGAGAACGTTAAAGCTCTCTGAAAAATGGTAATCTTTGGGGCTTCCAACTCGATAAGTAAGCGATTGTGTCACCAATTGAACCTCGAAGACCAAAATTAAAGAAGATAATATTTCCTGCAATTTGCTCTTCAAACATTTTCTTGAAAGACCTACCGTTTCGACGCTAGAGCGCACTGAAACAAACGACGGAACTTCACCTTATGGCCTAGTTGTTTGTATCGTCTACCTACCAACCCTCGTTTATCGAATAGCTTGCAATGATACAGAATGTATAGAATGTTATTTCAACATCTCTGAGTTGAACCCGCGGTGAGGAAAAACGGTGAAAACCCGATTGGCAAAACTGCTCGAAATTTAGATTGTACAACTCCACGGCACAACGTGGTGGATGGTGATTTTTTTTTTTGGCTCTTCAGTTCGTACTGCTCTCCAAGAACACGGATTTACCAGTTACGGTCTCATTATTTCATTTTCATATTCATCAAGGGAAACCTGCGGTGGGGTGGGAGACCACAAGAGATTATGCAGGACCCATTGTGACCGCGAGAAATTAATTTATCGATTTTCTAGCTCCCGAATTTGATTTGCAGATTTGTTATCACTGGGATAAGACTTCCGAATATGTTTCGCTCATACATTTTCATTGCAATGGAAATTGAAGTGTAAAAACGCGAAAACTGATTTTGCAAGTTAGGGTTAGGATCCGTAGACACCCTGTATTGTTGGATTTTTTTTTTTAAGTGGCTACTGCATGAGCTCATTGGAGCTATCACCACATTTAGGGGCGCCACGACAGGAGGAGACATTGGAACGAAGGGAAGGGGGATGGGGATGGGGGGGGGGGGGGGGGACAGGGTTAGCGATACCCAGAGTGGGAGCCACTGCTCAACCACCCTTACTATGGGGTGTGACCCAAGCAAACCCGGGGGGGTCTATTGGGAGTCTATACTCGACCAGTTGTCGTTGACCCTCAGGGCTCACTGTTGCTGCTGGAACCCTCAAGACATCTGCCCCAAAGGCATCAAACGCCGTGTACGGTAAATATTGTACCGGGATGGGCTCGAGACATCCTTGCTCCAGCCCTCCCTCATGCTGTCAGGGAACACCTCAGCCTCCAGGACAGCCCGTTCCGTTCCGAATGACGGGCAGCTCCAAAGCACATGCCTCGCCGAGCCCTCCGGGTCCGTGCACCACACACAGCCAGGATCCTCAGCCAGTGCCAGTCGGTGGAGGTTTGCAGGGAAGTCCCCATGACCCGATAAGAACTGGTTCGCCCTGTGGTCAGGGACCACCTCCGTCATCTCCATTCGCCGAGCCACTGACGGGAAGAACTCAAAAGTGAGTCTTCCAGTGGACTCGGCGGTCCAATCCTCCTGCCACCTACCGACGAGCATGGCCATCACCTCCCGTTGCAACTGGGCTGGAGGAGGCCCAGGCTCGAAGCTTCGCCCCAGCAGTCGAAAGGGAAGCCTCCTCCGAATCCTACAGGCAGCGAAACGGCGGGCAGCCTCCAACTCCCCAGCGATTACTCTTTGGAAATTGGGAATGTTGACAATTTTAAAATTGAAAACTTCAAGTATTTAATACTTACTTCACATAGTTCATGTTCTGCAAGAGCTGGAAAATTAGCCCCCACATGAGTTCAGAGCTATGCATGACAAGCTCATTGCATGTTTTCTAAAATATTATAATGAGCAATGATACAGCTCTCTTTAACATTTTCAGACTCACTGCTATATAGCAATTTCATTAGTGGATTCCGCGGCCAAAGTTATTGTGAAAACGGCTCTTCACCCGCCCCCGGCCAACATCTTTAAAAACCTTGCGGAGTAGGTGACTCGTCTTGAACCCATAATATCATATTATGATCCACGGGCTTTGAGGTTTTAACGCTTCAAACCTTGCGGTAAGTTGGTTTTGAAACCATTTCGAAGCAATACTTGATCACCTATAAGCGAATCATCACATGACCATTATATTCTGAAGCGGTGCAATCCGTTTGGTGCTTACGTTACAATTTGATTGATTTGTCTAATCGTGTATGCTGATTGCACTCAAACTCTCACTTGGGTTATTAGATTTGCCGGAATTCCGATCACGTTGTGGTGTTCCAATAACATGGTTATATTTGCACCGCTAGATTGCATTGGAGCCTGGCGATTTGATTGAGAGCACTTGTGGGAAGGACGCGGGAAAATAATTTACATCTTCACCGGCTATGAGCTTCTCTCATCCCTCTTTCATCATTTCCCAACCCGGCGGTATTAATCATTTTTGCTTGACCAGAACGTTTTTGCCTTGATTAGTTTCACGTGCCGCAGAAATTAAATTTGGGTCGAGCGTTCCATTCGTTCGAGCTAGTCAAATTCATTAGAGTGTTTGAAAAGGCACTCCCGAATTCTATCGTTCGGGCAAACAGTAATTTCCCAATGTTGCCAAATGATGGAGCATTGTTTTGTTATTTTCATATTTTAGGCCCCCACTAGAATAATGATTATTATTCGGCAGCATATTGTGGTCTTTTGTCGTTTTGGTGTATTATTGTTTAAATAATACGTGTAGTAGGTCGAAAATTTAGATTTTTGAAGATTTTTCAAGATGCGTAGAATAGAATATTAAATATTCTATTCTACGCATCTTGAAAAATCTTGTTTGGCTATGGGGTGTCGTTTTCGAAGTATTTTTGGACATAGAGTCCATTTATGGGGGTCCCAGAATGATCCGATTTTCTGTGGAGGTTTATGGGGTTTCCATGGGATTACAATTGGGATTTTTTAAGGATCCCAGGAGGTCAAAATTTTGCTTATTTAATAATGGGCCACTTTCCGTAATTTTGGACGCAAAATCAGTTTTTTTCTAAGTCCCACATCTGTCAAAACATAGTACAGAAAATACATTTTTTAAATTTTTTCAAAAATATTTTTTAATGACAGAATTGATTTTTTTTGCACAATTTACCTTATCAAAGAATACCCTTGTATAAAATTTGCAGCGTTTTTTTTTGTATAGGTACGTTTTTTCTCAAATTATTTTTATTGATATAAAATTAATTTTTGCACTATTTCCTCCTTGTGTAAAATTTGCACCGCTTAAAAAAATTATTTTTATTAACACAATTAATTTTTTCATTGTTTACCTGCTTCTGAGAATTAAAAACCCTCGTGAAAAATGTGCAGTGTTATTCTGGTATTTTGTGGCCTCTTAAATGTCAATCTATTAGAATTTTAGACTGCTTGTACCCAACTGTGTGGGCCTCAGACTCCTCTTTTGCCTTCTAAAATAGACCCGCACGTGCTTTTCGTCGTCAAACCCTCCACCAAAGTAAAACAAATTAATGTTCGAAGAGTTTGGAGAGAAGAAACCGAAACAATGAAGTGAAACGCGGAGAATGGGTAAAAATAATTTGGAGCCTCAAGTTGGCAGAGGCTGCTCGGTCAGTTGGCGACATTAATATGAACAGGTCACGCTTCGAGCCCATGGCGGAACGCACGACAATTCTTTCGCTATTGTTGGAACGGTTGGGTAGTTCCTACGCCCAAGTCTGTTGAATGGGGACCGAATTGAACTGTACAGTTGTTATAAGTTATGCCGCATTCAAATTATAACCGTTTCACGAAATGGAATATTAATTCTCGAACATGAGTGTTGTTTTCACCGTTCACGCATGATTTCCAAAGGTTACACAGCATATTCAGGTCTCCTACCTGCTTTTAACCCATATTGGGATGTATTCCTACCGAATCTGACTCGTGCGCACTTAATGGACGCGTTGTATGGATTATTCACATCGTTCCGAAGTATGCGCTCCCCAAGGCCCTCAAACTAGTTTCAAACACTCCTGAAATGTCATTCAGGGGAATACGTTCAAAATTCAACCATGTCGGCACATTTACAATCAACGTTGAATAGTTTCGCTGAGTAATCACATCGAGTATACAATAACATGTATAGCGGGTTACTCATTCCACGTAGATAATTATCTACGTGGAATGAGTAATTAACTATTGAAGGATCTCGGGCACAGCTCACGCATAATGTATCGTTTATGTCATGAACGAGCAACTGATCTATTCCTTGGGTCTACAGGTCATGTCAGCAACAGCCATAGATGGGCCATTATAATATAATGGGCCCTAGTGCTTACAATATTATTATTATAGGCCACTAGGGGCTGCATGTCGGTTGGAGGTCGGGACCCCTTCCCCTCACCATGGCGTCGTAGGTTCTGGGTTACATGTCTATCAGCCCCAGTTTCTGAGATTCACATCATAGGTACAAAGTCAAATTTTGAGAGCGATCATAATTTTCAACCTCCGTCCTGATTACATAGGTGTATTATTCTGAGAATAATAAAACCAAAACATAAGAATATTAATCTATTATATTAACAAAAGCACGTTTTGTAACACTTTTTATGTTGACAATAATGTTCAACATTTCGAGATTATAAAGACACGAGACTTTAATTTTCCGCTAAGATGAGAATGTTCATATTAATAATAGCACTCAGACATAAGGCCTCGCTTCGCTCGGCCGACCACTTAATCGGGCGTCACACACCATTAGCGTAGAATGAACCCCCCCCCCCCCCCCCAGCCTGCCCAAGTTTCCTCGCTTGCTCCATCTTTGTAAGGTCCCTGGAGCCCTCAGGTTCCACCCGTTTTGACGTCTTCCTACGTCCTTGACACCGTACCTACCACCCGGCGGCCAACACGATTTTATATTATTGTAATATGATGAATCGTAGCTTATTATGACCAGACGTTTTTGAGAACTTCACCATGATTTTTTGAGAACAATAAAAAAATTCGAAATCGTGAAGAAAAGTAAGTTCCTGGGGGTGAGTTCCGCGTTTTGAAGAGAAGGTACAACGAACTTTGCCGACTTAATAGTTGGGTTAGGTCAAATATTGAACTTGATGCTTCAAGGGACGTCCCCTAGACGACCATTTTGAACAAAATTTCATCAAAATCCGGAAATGTTGAGGAACATAGGCTGCTTTTCTATTTTCCAGAATTTAACCCCCTAATATTCGACTTGTTTGGATTGAACTCGGCTCATACGGTCAAAAGATTCCCTAGACCAGGGCTACCCCAAACATTTTGGCTGGCAGACCCCTCCACGAAACAACATCAGATTCTACTGCGGGCCCCTCTGCTGCCCCCTTTTTAGTGGCCTTTTATCAGCGCGCTCTAGCGGCCTTACTATTGTTCCGATCTTCAACTGTAGTATATGCATTTTGTAGGAAATTTTGTTTCCTTTACTTTTGCCTACAGTATGTTTCCGCGAGAAACGCTTAGTTTTTGAAATATAAGCAAAAAACTGAAATAAAGTAGAAAATTTGGAGGTTATTTTGACTTTCGACCTCGCAAATTGTGCGGTCTCGTTTACACTCGCAGAACTTGGATTGCTCTCCCCGGTCTTGACCTTTCAGGCTTCTTCCAGATGGTCCTTGATGAGGATGGGATCACAAGTGGGGAGTGGTTTGGAGCAAATACCTTGCAGCTGCTCTTCTATGTGTATGGAGTGGTTTAGTTACATTTCATAGCAGGGCCCCCACTCTTCAAGCTAGTTTACTCCACATGCTAAAAATTCCTGCCGTAAATGGAGTGCACTCCATTTGATACTGATTCGTAAACTTTCATACAAAGGAGGAAACGCAAAAAGGCAAATGATTTCATAACTACATATTATCAGGCCAATAAAAGTTGTCGTTCCCATTCAGGGAAAGTGTGGGTTGGCTTAGAGGCTAATCTTTAATCTTGAAATTTATAATAGGTTTAATCTTAAAATTTATAATAGATTTAATCTTATCTACACTCCCACATTTAGGTCCTACTCTCGATAGGTATTCGTCAGCTTCGTATAGTAGCTTCCCACCCATGGTGGTTCATTCTCATCGTTTCTTTTTGAAATTGAAAACTGCTACTTTTAGAATTTTCTTCACCCTTAAAGTTTTTCACCCCGGGACGCTCTCCAAGAGTAAAAACTTGTTGAAAAAGTGGAAAAGTCGCATAAAAGTACGGAAGTGGCCGACCTCCTTATAATTGTGGCAGTAAGCTAAACACTTCCATTAATTAAACACCTTATTTTTTTCCTTAGCACAAAAAAATTTATTTACGCGGGAAGATGTTGAACAATAGGAAGACTCTTCATTAACAGCGGCGAGTTTAGCCAGAAATGCTTTGTTACAACTCCCACAATGCATTAATTATTTTCGTTTATTCAACGTTTCTCATGGGAATATTATGTCATCCTTTAGCTTTTTCTGTCCGCACAGATGCAAATTTCTTTTATTCCGCTCGGGGGAGTTAACTGCTTTTGTTGTGACCTTTTTTCTCCCTCTCTCTTCGCCGTGGGTTTTTGGATTTTTGCTTTATCTCTGGTTTACTTGCAGGCCCTTGCGGTTTTCCCCTCGCCCGAATGTGTTCAACGTCACAATATCAAAGGATTACGCATTCAGCGGATTCAACGGGGGGAGTGGAAATAAAATATGTTTCGTAGGGCTCTGGCGGTGGTGGATCTAGTTGGTTTTTAAACCCTCCCAGGGCTCAAAATGTGTCTCCGGTTTCGCTGAGGATTACGCGGCTTCCGGTGAGAAATGTGTTCAAAACTGTAGAGCGGCTGGGTGGAGAGAGGGGCGGTTATTTATGGTATCCCGATTGGAGTAAATATAACGATTTTCACGAATTTCATTCATTTGGTTCAAACCCTGTTGAGGATTTAATAAAAGTAGGGTTAAAAAAAATGAAGTACCACCTACGATTTGCATGAATGAATTCATTCGAACGTATTGTTCAGAAATCTATTGCTATTTAGGATTATCGAAAACACCATTCATTCAACCTCCAGGCCGCTGCACTTCGAGCATGGGACTGCATTCAGAGCACTCTGGTGGCGAAGCTAGCGTTATCTGATGACCAACACTATGAAGCGTATGAATCTTGTCTTCAAGCGTATAGGGATCACGCACGAGTGCTGCGTGGCATGCACTAGCCGTGACCTAACTGCCCAAAAACGTTAGTCGGTGAGGGAGACGCGGGAGTGTCTCGCGTGATATTGCGTGATTTATATATATACGTTAGGCCTCTAGTTCGGCATCCTCACATGTCTTACCGTTAGGCCACTAATTCTGCATCCTCACGTGTCTTACCGTTAGGCCACTTGTATGGCGTCCTCACCTGTCGTACATTTGGCCACTAGTTCAGCATCCTTACTTGTCTTACCGTTAGGCCACTAGTTCAGCGTCTTCACTTGCTTTACCGTTGGGCCACGAGTTCAGCGTCCTCAACTGCGGTACGTAAGGCCACTGTTTCTGTGACCTCACTTGTGTGTGGCCATTAGGCCACTAGTTCGGCGTCTTCACTTGTCTCACCGTCAGGCCTCTAGTTCGGCCTTGGACAGTTACTTTTCCAACATGCAAGATGGGTTTCAATCCCACGGTTAATAATTAAGCTTGTTCCATGTTTCTTGAATTTCAGCCGTAGGCTCTAAGCAAAAACGCTGCAAATTTTACACAAGGGTTTATTATTCTTTGATATACGTTACTTGTGCAGAAATTTAATTCTGTCAATGAAAAAATTTAAAAAAAAATTTTTTTTTTTGGATTTTTATCTCAAAAAATTTTTTTTGGATTTTTTTGTTCAAAAATGTGTTTTTTTTACTCGAAAAATATTTAACATCCTGGGATCCTTCAAAAATCCCATTTTTAGCCCCACGAATGCCCTAAACATCGCCCCAGTGAAATCGGATCGTTCCGGGACCCCAAAAAATGGATTCTACGTCCAAAAATACTTCGAAAACGACACCTAACTCGATCCCATAGCTAAAAGCCTTCAAAAAACCCCTCCCGTAGCCCCATTATAGCCCCATAGCGCCCCACGGGTTTGGGCGATCGGACTGAAAACCTTGCGGGCACAACTAGATGGTAAACCAAGTATTTTGTCGAAATTTCAGATTTTTTAAAAAATTCCTACTGCCCAAAATGGCCGGGACGGCGGACGGCGTACGGCGTACGGCGGACGGACATTTCGGATTTAGAATGTAGACCACTTGAAACGGATAATGTCAAATTTTGAGCCCGATCGGAGTCGTCGACCTCCGTCGCGAAAACATAGGTGTATTATTCCAAGAATAATAAACCAAAAGCGGGGGTCCAAGGCGAGGCTCAAAGGACCGATGTGTTTTGGTTTATTATTCTTGGAATAATACACCTATGTTTTCGCGACGCGGGTCGACGACTCCGATCGGGCTCAAAATTTGACATTATCCGTTTCAAGAGGTCTACATTCAAAATCCGAAATGTCCGTCCGCCGTCCGCCGTCCGGGCCGTTTTGGGTAGTAGGAATTTTTTAAAAAATCTGAAATTTTGGCAAAATACTTGGTTTACCATCTAGTTGTGCCCGCAAGGTTTTCAGTCCGATCTCCCAAACCCGTGGGGCGCTATGGGGCTAAAATGGGGCTACAGGAGGGGTGTTTTGAAGGCTTTTAGCTATGGGATCGAGTTAGGTGTCGTTTTCGAAGTATTTTTGGACGTAGAATCCATTTTTGGGGGTCCCGGAACGATCCGATTTCACTGTGGCGTTCTATAGGGCTTTCATGGGGCAAAAAATGGGATTTTTGAAGGATCCCAAGAAGTTCAATATTTTTAGAGTAAAAACGCTGCAAATTTTACACAAGGGTTTATTATTCTTTGATATACGTTACTTGTGCAGAAATTTAATTCTTTCAATGAAAAAATTTAAAAAAAAAAAATTTTTTTTTTGGATTTTTATCTCAAAAAAAAATTTTTTTTGGATTTTTTTGTTCAAAAATGTGTTTTTTTCAAAAACTCGGTATTTTTTACTAGAAAAATATTTAACATCCTGGGATCCTTCAAAAATCCCATTTTTAGCCCCGCGAATGCCATAAACATCGCCCCAGTGAAATCGGATCGTTCCGGGACCCCAAAAAATGGATTCTACGTCCAAAAATACTTCGAAAACGACACCTAACTCGATCCCATAGCTAAAAGCCTTCAAAAAACCCCTCCCGTAGCCCCATTATAGCCCCATAGCGCCCCACGGGTTTGGGCGATCGGACTGAAAACCTTGCGGGCACAACTAGATGGTGAACCAAGTATTTTCTCGAAATTTCAGATTTTTTTAAAAATTCCTACTGCCCAAAACGGCCTGGACGGCGGACGGCGTACGGCGTACGGCGGACGGACATTTCGGATTTAGAATGTAGACCACTTGAAACGGATAATGTCAAATTTTGAGCCCGATCGGAGTCGTCGACCTCCGTCGCGAAAACATAGGTGTATTATTCCAAGAATAATAAACCAAAAGCGGGGGTCCAAGGCGAGGCTCAAAGGACCGATGTGTTTTGGTTTATTATTCTTGGAATAATACACCTATGTTTTCGCGACGCGGGTGGACCACTCCGATCGGGCTCAAAATTTGACATTATCCGTTTCAAGAGGTCTACATTCAAAATCCGAAATGTCCGTCCGCCGTCCGCCGTCCGCCGTACGCCGTACGCCCTACGCCGTACGCCGTCCGCCGTCCGGGCCGTTTTGGGCAGTAGGAATTTTTTAAAAAATCTGAAATTTTGGCAAAATACTTGGTTTACCATCTAGTTGTGCCCGCAAGGTTTTCAGTCCGATCTCCCAAACCCGTGGGGCGCTATGGGGCTAAAATGGGGCTACAGGAGGGGTGTTTTGAAGGCTTTTAGCTATGGGATCGAGTTAGGTGTCGTTTTCGAAGTATTTTTGGACGTAGAATCCATTTTTGGGGGTCCCGGAACGATCCGATTTCACTGTGGCGTTCTATAGGGCTTTCATGGGGCAAAAAATGGGATTTTTGAAGGATCCCAAGAAGTTCAATATTTTTAGAGTAAAAATTAAAGAATTTTTGAAAAAAAAATCCCCCCAAAAAATTTTTTTTGAAATATGAAAATCCAAAAAAAAAATTTTTTTAATTTTTTTTTATTGACAGAATTAACTGTCTATACAAGTAACCTATATCACAGAATAATAAACCCTTGTGTAAAATTTGCAGCGTTTTTTTTTTTTTTTTTTTGCATTTTTGCAATAGCCCCTGCAAAGCTCAAAAGAGCATTATATCTCCTGGCTACAGCCCTACAAAAGCCCCATATCCTCGCTGAAGCCCCATATGGGCTCTATATCGAGCGCCACAGTGTGATCAGATGGGTGTGGATCTCAAAGAACCGACTCTAACTCCAAAATTACATCGAAAACAATACCTTACTTGACCTCCTGAATAAAGCACTTCAAAAGCTCCCTGAAGCCCCATGCGGGTCCGGGTTCTAATTATACTCCAAAACGGACATTGTTGTTGGAAAAAACTTGAACTGCCAAAAATGGCAGACAACATGCCACGGACGGATGGCAGGCGTTTTGGAGACTGAAGAAAGGACACATTTTGATGCCGCGAAATTCAATTTCAAAAACCCAATCAAACTTTCGATTTTTCCAAGAGACTCAAGCAAAAACGTTTTTCGTTGAATTCCCACTTCTTTACTTCAAAACGACAACGATCAAATTAATTCCTAGTTCGTCTTGGTTTAATCAAAAGTTGATTGAAGCTGTTAATCGGTACGTCGTTTTGTTCGGTTCATTAAAACTATGTACGGATCAATTAAAACTAATTTATAGTTTGGGCCCGCGCCACACGAGCCGGCCAAACCGAATCATTCAACATACCCATTGACGCTGAATATCTTCAACGTCTTCGATCGAAAAGTGGCCCATTAATTCCGGTCAGCTGAAAATACGACCAGTGACAATAATTATGGCCCGTTTCCAAATGTCTTCTGTTTTCTCATGTCTTCCTAACTGCTCTAGACAGTCTGTGTCTCGACTCCCGAATGTTTATTTTTACCGTCGGATGCTAACTATCCATTGTAGGGGGATGAGGGATTCTCCAGGCGGGGTTCTAAACACGGCGTTCCATCTTTTATTCTCTGAATGTATTTTGCGAGGAGCGTCAACAATTTCGATCGGCCTCAAAATTTGTCTTATGTTTTGAACACTTAAATGATCAGTTTAATGACCGTCTGCCAGTTTTGGGCGATAGGATTTTTTGAAATAGGTATTAAATTTGGACAATATACTCTGTTTTTCATTTATCTGTGCCCGCAAGGTTTTCAGCCGTGGGTGCTGGTGGATTGTGTGCCTATGAATGGACGAGTTCCTAAAAATGGTAATTAATTTTAGTTTTTTGTTTTAGGCGGAGTTCCGAAGGCGCTGTGTCCACGATCACGACACTTCTTTGTTTGGAGGAATAAGAGTGCTGAGGGCCAGGTTGGCTTTCCCAGGGCTCATGCTTGAGTAGTCAAGGATACCCCCTTGTACAGGTACAACATTAATAACAAAATCTACTTGATAACAATAACTCCAGATCTTGCCACAGATGTGGTAGCATTAGAGGGTCCTGGGACGGTGCCCTGTCAGGTTGTGAGATCAGACTAGGGGTCACCAGGGCCTCTGCTCTGGTCCAGGGTTTCTCCCTTTCCAGGCAAAATGTCGTCATCAGATATAATATAAAATTTATATTTATTTAATGCTGAACTCTAATGAGTGGTGGCTTCCAAGAATGCAGAAAACACCCTCCCTAGACGATCTGGTTGTGCAGGGTGTAATCATACAAGCATCGTAGAAAACCGAAATTTGCACTGCCCAGTAATTTCCAAGGAATTTCCTTGCTAATAGATAATATCTATTTGTTCATATTTTTGGATTACCTAACATGATAATATTATAACACTAAGTGTTAATATTGATAACTTGGCTATGGGATCGAGTTAGGTGTAGTTTTCGATGTATTTTTGGACGTAGAATCCATTTTTTTGGGTCCTGCAACGATCCGATTTCACTGTTGCGATTTATAGGGCTTTCATGGGGCTACAAATGGGATTTTTGATGGATCCCAGGAGATCAAAATTTGATAAAAGTATTTAAAAATTTTTAAAAATTATTGTTTCTAAACTTTTTTTTTTGGCACAGAATTACATTTCTGCACAAGTAACCCATATCAAAGAATAATAAACCCTAGTGTAAAATATGCAGCGTTTTTGCCTCTAGGCTGAAATTCAAGAAACATGCTTTATTTACTGTGGGATTGAAACCCATCTTGCATGTTGGAAAAGTAACTGTCCGACGCCGAACTGTGGCCTAATGGTATGACAAGTGAGAACGCTGAACTAGTGGCCTAACGTACGACAGGTGAGGACGTCGCAGTAGTGGCCCAACGATAAGCCATGCGAGGATGCCGAGCTGGTGGCCTAACGTACGACAGGTGAGGCCGCCAAACTAGTGGCCTAACGTTCGACAGGTGAGGACGCCGCACTAGTGGCCTAACCTACATTTATATATTACGTAGGTAATATATAAACGTGACACTCCCGCGTCTCCCTCCCCGACTAACGTTTTTGGCAGTTAGGTCACGGCTAAAGCATGTTCGATTCACTCAATTTTGAAATGGGTATTTTTGATTAAGGGCCTCTTTCACCAACTAACGGCTCTGCACGGATCTCCTTGCTAATCGGGCCCCCCTCAGGGGTTTAACCTGGCCACTTTAACTCTCGGTAACACGGGTGGTGAAAGCGGCCCAAAGTGTCCATATGTGGGGGATCCAGACCGACCTCACCTGTCAAAATTTTTTTGTTTAAAACGATTTTTTATTGACTGAATACAATTTTAGCAGAATTTATTCTTTGGAATAAACCTCGGTGGTTGATAGGTATGTACCAATTCAATGGATTTTTCTCATTAGCAGTGTTTGAAGTTTATCAGGATGTTTCCACGTCACCCCGTTATCTTGCTGGTTGGAACGTCGTCCTCAGAATGTGTGCAATTTGCTGACTGTTGTTCCTCGTCGTAGGTCGGGAATGAACCCAGCTTATCAAACCCCGCCTGTCATTACTCATTAGAATCTCCCTCTCAACCTCTCGCGGAATGCCATCGCGAATTTTCGATACATAGCCGAGGGAGAATGGAATTCCGTTCAACCGTCTCCCGCCTCGCATAGGCGGCGTCACCGACCTCCAGGGCAAACCTAACGACCCTGATTTGCTAGTTAGGAAGATTCGTCCGTTGATTGCGTACCTATTAGTCAGCTATGTATATGTATACCGAGCTATAACCCGCCCCCCCAAAGTACTCCCTTGTTGAAGCAAAATACATTGTTCATTTCCGTAAAGTCACGATGGAGTATTGACGAGCTGAGGGGACGGTGGGATCTCTTACTCGACTCTTAACCTACTATAGAGATTTCTCCCTCATTGTTCACTAATTTTTGTTATCATTCAATAATAGGGGTTTTTACGATCGTCATTTAATGCTGAACCCATTTGAGGAGTTTTACCAAAAGGTAATAAAACCATTTTTGTCGAAATTGAGTTATAACTGTCATGGAAAGTGATATATCACTGTCATGGGGTTTTAGGGGGGTAGCTCTTCACGAAAATGCAATCCTTTTGGAGCTAAACAAATTCTATCCCCTTTAAAAACGTGAATGAATTATTCGGTTTGATTTCAAAAGGTATTATAACCAGCACAATGGCAGACTCTTATCCGTTTTGTTTCAAAAAGTACCTACTACATCCCGTATCAGGTTGCAGGTTTTGCTGTTTCGAGCTAACGGTACTATGTCTACAATTTTCTATGATTTATCGACTGTTGGAGATACTTTTCGAAGTTTTTAGCAAAATGGATGCAGTTGGACGCGGCAACTCTCTTCCATGTGCATATTAATTGGGAAAGATAACCTAATGAAATTGTCAAAAGGTTATCTTTCCCCATGCTAGGAAGACTCTCTCCAGTTCCTTGAGTTAGAGTTTCGTTTGATGAAGTTTTTGGTCTCAAAAGGTACTGTATCCACATCGTTTGATTTCAAAAAGTAGGTACTAAAAGCCTCGTTTCGTTTCAAAAAGTAATATATTCATAAATCTCCTTTCAAATTATTTGAAACTTTGAACTAATTTACACTTTACCAAAAATGAAAATCATAATTTATAGATATACCAAAAATAACATCATCGGCAAAATATTATAGCATGTATTTCAAGTCGCAATGGCTTTTCGCGTTTTGCTCTCATTTCACCGAAACGGATTTAGTACCTTTTGGAATCAAACTCCTCAATTTGTGTGAGTAATCCTTTTTGCTATAGAAGCCACGCCAAAAGGAAATACGGTCCTACATCCCATCCGTAGAAACGATACGATACTACTGCTATGTACATGTAAAGAGATGGCTGTTCAAATTTATTAGAATTTATCGAGTCCCATCTGCCTTCCGGAGTGGCGTATTTCTCCTTTATAGCCCAGTAAACTTGCCATTTTTATTGCGATGTTAATGGATCAGCAATATTGTTTTTACCTTCCCACCCTTTTTGTTCGCGTTTTATATTCCTCGTTGCGGCGTTGGTGTAGTGACGGAGAATAAAAAGAATTCGAGTGCACTGGCGTGGAGGGCGATTTTTTTTTTTTTTTTTTTTTTTTTTCGAGGCAAAGTCGATAACTACTTAATCTCAAAGGGTTTTACGGTTTCATTCGCCCCTCGTAAAAGTGCGAAGTGGGAATTATGCGGGAGAGGGATAATTTGTCTGTGCCTTCTTGTGGTGAAGTCTTTTCAGGGTATTTTTCCACAGTTCTTTTGTAAGGATTCGTTCCAAGTTTATTCCAAATTTTTCCTTAGCGTTTTCTGTGGGGCTACTAATGGTCTACAAGAGGGGATTTTGAAGGGTTTTGGCCTGAAGTCGAAAGAGGTGCCGAAGTAATTTTGGGCGTTGAGTCGATGTACGAGTTTTGGACCAACCCGACTCCACTGGGGAGCACTGTGAGGCTGCAAATTTTAATTTGTTTTGATCCATGCGTCGAGTTTGGAGTCGTCTTTGAAGCAATTTGGGGTGCAAAATCTATTTTAAGAGGCGGCAGCATTGTCGGATCGCATCACGGGGCTTCTTGAGAGGTACGAAAATTATTTCTGTGTCAAAATATAATAATTTGGAAAAAAAATTTTGTGGATTTTTTTTTTTAAATTGTTTTTCAAACATTCTCAATTCTTTATTCGAAAAATATTTAACCTCCCTGGATCCTTCAAAAATCCCATTTTTAGCCTCATGAAAGCCCTATAGATCGCAACAGTGAAATCGGATCGTTCCGGGACCCCAAAAAATGGATTCTACGTCCAAAAATACCTCGAAAACGACACCTAACTCGATCCCATAGCCAACAGCCTTCAAAAAACCCCTTCTGTAGCCCCATTTTAGCCCCATAGCGCCCCACGGGTTTGGGCGATCGGACTGAAAACCTTGCGGGCACAACTAAATGGTAAACCAAGTATTTTTTCAAAATTTCAGATTTAAAAAAAAATTCCTACTGCCCAAAACGGCCCGGACGGCGTTCGGCGTACGGACATTTCGGTTTTAGAATCTAGACCTCTTGAAACGGATAATGTCAAATTAAAAAACATAGGTGTATTATTCCAAGAATAATAAACCAAAACTTGGAAACGACACCTCACTCGACTAATTGACGAAAGCCTTCAAAACCCCTGTCTTTACCCTTCTGGAAGCTTCACGTAGCGCACGTAGGTTGATGCAGCGTTGCTGGGAGTCCCCATTGAGCTTTTCTAATGCCTCGCAATAACTAACTAATTTTACTCAGTACCCCCCCCCCCCCTTTCGTCAACACTAGCATTTGCATGACACAGCGTCCTATGGCGTGGCTGAGCTCTTTGATCACTCCGATTGTCATTAGACCAGGCTGAGTTAGGAGCGTCGTTAATTGAGTTGAGCCAGCGGTACACAATTATTAGGGAAGGACCCCCACAGCCAGGAGAGATCCCATCGTCATGTCCACCCGGCCATAGACCTTACTGGAAGTCCTTTTCCAATGAGATGTACAACCCTGAAACAGGATACTGAACCCCTAACGAGATTACCATTCTGGAAAACCCACTTTCGCTACCCTGAAAACCCACTTTGGCGGATACTAAACAATTACCGCGTTATCTTCATTAGCCGAGGCGGTTCACTCGTGTGTGGGGGGCTAGTTAGAAACGCGCTCGGAGAGGAGCTGAAAATTTACTCTCCTAAAAGACATTTAATGTTCCGCTTACCGGTCCACCCCACCTTTGCCACCAAGCTAACGACTTTCTTATTGTTAGCGTTTTGCTGAGGACAGCAGCCATTCGGCCCTCAGACGTTTTACGAGAGACCCCCCCGCACACGCTTTCCAGAAGAAGAAAACGGTACAAATTGGATCAGGGGCAGGTTTATTATTCTCGATTTAGAGAATATCGAACTTCGTGAGAGTAGTCGAGAGTAGTCGGGAAGGTCGGAGGTTTTCAGCCCGATCGCCCAAACCCGTGGGGCGCTATGGGGCTGCGGGAAGGCTTTTTTATGGCTTTTGGTTGTGGGATCGAGGTAGGTGTCGTTTTCGAAGTATTTTTGGACCATTTTTGGGGGGAGTGTGCACCTCAGCTTATGGCCCGGAAATCCATCCCGATATTCAGGAGCCGGCGATGTCTAATCATAAGTATTCTTTATAGATAATTTGATGTGCCTATGTCTCATTTGCGCATTATTGTGCGCTTGTGGGGGGGGGGGGGGGGGGGGGGGAGCGCACTTTCCTCCCTCTGGAACAAGTGAGGGGGGCAAGTGCGACCCCTAAAGTGTGGGAAAGTGCGGCTGGGGCAGTGTGTCCTATGCCACATTCACTCCGTACTATATCGCACTTGACCCCCCCCCCCCCCCCCCCCCCAGGAGGTATTTATACTTATCGAACTTATTAGTTGACTGCAAGTCACTTTTGGTGATATAGTCAGTCGGGTGAAACTATCGACTCACAAATAGGCCAAAACATCAACGTTATATGAAGATTATCTCATGAAAATTATAAAGCAATTGGATTAAAACTGTGTATCGTTTGGAATTTCAAAGTCAAATTTATTTAAAAATATGTCGCCCTTACCCCGGTGTACGTTATCATCTCCTTCGATATCTATCTCGCCCGGATAATGCAGATAAATTCGACCGTGGGAGGGTATAAGGTGTTCTCTGATCCTCCCGACAAACAATCCCCTGGGGTTTTGTTTGTTTTCGGGGGGGAAAAGTTAGGCCCGTGGAAGGGAGAGGCTTGTCACCCACAATTGAGAGGAATAAGGACGGAGAAACCATGAAATTTCTCTGCCTCCTATATTTCGGGAAAGGCCCTTTTCCAGTGAGTCGATACAAAACCTTTCCAGGAAAGACGTGGAGCCTCCTGAGTTCATTATGAGGGTTTCGGTTCATGTGAGGCCCCCTTTTCCCGCTATTCTAAGCTTTCTCCCCTTTCAATTCCACGCTTTTCTCTTAGCTTGTGATCGCCAAACCAAACAACGGGGATGGTCAGACTAACGATCGCATTACCAACGAGAGCTCGCGTTTCAGTACATTATGAACATGATGTATTCCGTGGCAGTTATAAAGTTGAAAAGAGATGGTGGATATTGACGGGGGAGTTTGGCTATCAAGCGCGTGGATCACCTGGGGTTTTCATTTTTGAAATAGAGAGAGTGCACTACTGCCTGATAACCGGATTCAGCCAATACGCTGACGACATCGTGACAATGCTGCCAAAACCCCACCTGTAGCCCCACGATGTACACTGTGGTGTGTTGCCAGGTGAGGTGTAGCCTCTTGGGAGCCCCATACTGGGCATGTCTGTAACATTAACATATTACACCCCCAGAACCCAAATTCTGAGTGGTACATCTACCCACGGAGAGAAAAAACGTAAAAGATCACGTTTCCAGAGTAAACCTGAGTTTTTGAATACTGCCTGAATAATAGGTTTGTTCCAGGTTTGACGGAATGTTAACAGAAATCGCCAGAGACATGCGCAGTTTAGAAACCGCTGTTCCAGGTCGATCGAAAGTTGACAGCAGTTGGACGGAAACCGACAGCTCAAGTATGTGCGGTTGGGTTCTGTCGACAGCTGTCCAACTTCTGTCGACAGACGCAGTCAGACCTGGAACAAACCTAATAGTGCCTGGCTGCCAAAAGGCTACGGCGTCGTCCTCTCCAATTTCAGGGTCGAAAGGCGAGAGCGAAGAGAGGAATTTTACATTTCCATGGCCAATCTAAGGTCTGTGAAATCACACCCCTAGACCCAGGATTTGTTAAGGACGAAAGCCTCTGTCGGGAATTTACCACACTTTCTTGGGCATCTCGCCAGCCCGCCAAAGTTGGTATCGCTGGGAGGGCCGGGTCGCGCTACTGTTGCGCCGTAGGCCCCCTTCTCCATCCGGTACAGCAGCCCACCCGTTCGAAGAAGGGAGTAAATTTCTTAATTAAATTGCCATTCACTGTGTGTAATTATAACATTGTAATAATGTAATTTCGCAATAACTTTTAAGGGATCTAACCCGCTGCACAGGCTTCCCCCTGACGACATTTCGTCCAGGGAAGCTGATTCAGCTTAGCTGAAGCAGTGAGTGAGATCGCGACGCATGGGTTCACTTCCCAGACATCTTTTGACAACAATTCGTCTAAGACCGGGTCAGCTAGCTGGCCAGGCCGCTTTATCGTCAAATTGATTAGAGCAGCTGAACCAGCAGTGGCTCTTGTCAAGCGGAACATTGTTCAGAGAAATGGTAAGTTCCACTTTTCATCCTCGCCTGTCAACCCACTTCCGATTTGAAGAGAGTATTCAAGACCTCAGGTTTAATTTAAAGACTGGTTCTTCTACGTCTTGTTTGTGTAGCTGTATCCTACAGGAACACCATTTATGAAGATCACCCCAACTTTCCCGAACATCAATCAGTTCGGCATCGTTTATACATTTTATTTCAACGTATCGACACTAGAAAGCTTATTATATATAACTTCCAACGAAGAAAATATCAAAATTTGGGGTCTGCTGTCTGATCTGCCTGCCTCCAAGAAGTTAGCAGGAGCGTTCCCTGGAACCATCCTTATGGGGTGAATAGCTTCAAATTTTATTGGAGTAACGGTATCCCTCATTTCCCTAACCATCTGATCTCTGTACTCGATGCTGTTTGCGTAGAGATTGTAAACCAAATCTTCACATGTGTCAATAGTACTGACTAACGTGAAATAGGTACTGGTTTAGCTGTATGTCGTGCCAGTGTGAAGGTCTAGAAAAAGTGGTGTTCATCAAGTATCTAGGAGTGTTACTTGATCAGCACCTAAAATGGAAATTTCACATACAAGACCTTGTGAAACGGATAAGAAAATCATTCCATTGT
Organism: Pilophorus perplexus; assembly: GCA_955831195.1. Lineage (NCBI taxonomy): Eukaryota > Metazoa > Arthropoda > Insecta > Hemiptera > Miridae > Pilophorus > Pilophorus perplexus. The sequence continues at coordinate 22,831,850 of OY037016.1, forward strand.
TTTATTGTCCTAAGAAAATGGATGGCACGTGACACTCTTAAAATGATCTACTATGCGTATGTATATAGTCTCCTAATATATGGGATTTTAGTATGGGGAGGGGCGTATCATAGCAATTTCCTCTGTCTGGACACGGCAGTCAACACAGTTTTGAGAATAGCTACAAAATCGCGTAGACACACACACGTTGAGACTCTATACAGAAAGTTAGATGTAATGAAACCTAGAATATCATATGTATATAGAATAGTGATGTACGTTTATAAAAAAATTGGCAATTTCGTTAAGCAACCGGACATTAGACCTACTAGGGCAAACTTGACTGCAATAACAGACATTCCACGGCCGTATAATGATTTCTTCACTAGGCAACTACCCTGGCTAGCGCCAAAAATTTTTGAACAGCTACCCTACAGAATGAAAACAGCCAAACACTTCGGTACTTTCAAGAATGAAGCTAAGAATTATTTGAAAAACAGTGAAAACGCCAGCACAATTCTGCAAATTTTATTATAAGATTTATTTAGGTAGCACTTTGTAAAGCTGTTGGTGTACTGCCTAGAAATAATTAACATAACATATATTAAGATAAGCACACATTAATCGGGAGAGAATGAGGCCTGGACAGGTCCCTGACCTATAGGCCTAGACTTAAGTATTGGGAATGTACTCAAAACAATTTGGAATACGAACGAATTGTAAATGTATATCTGTAAACATTTGTGAATAAATTGAATTGAAATTGAAAATTGAAATTGAATGGTTGTGCATGTGACAGGTGAACCAGAATCACCTTTGGCATTTTGGGTCTTGTACTTTCCAAACGACGATAGACAACTAAATGTGGCATACTATTGATACAAAGTGAGGTTGTTAGTGTAAGAGTTGTCCTTGAAGCAGTATAAGTATGACTGAATGGCAAGCCATCCATGACGAAGAACTGTGGATTTTATATCAATTTCTCTCGTGACGTATACCGGTATACCGACCGAATCCAATCAGCAAACATATCATCTTGTTCCGCACAAATCTAGTTCACATTTCAGCCATGTCGGAGACTGATAGCGTTGGAGCATACGTTATGAATTGGGATTCTTCAACACTCTGTTTCAATTCGAACAATGCTGTATCATACGTAAAAGCAGCGTGGACATTCTTCACCCTGGCACAATTTGGATGAATCAAGATTTTGAGAATACCGCCCGGTTGGGTTTCATCGACCACGTTCGACCCTACCACGACTTCGAACTGCTTATCATTTCTGACGTGCCGCTCGATGCCTTATTTTCCAGGAGATTGAAAAGATGCGAAACAGTGGCAAGCTGATTGAGCAATATTGCGCGTCAGGAGGGCTCCTCCACATACGGCTCTGCTAAATTTCCACGGGCGTTGGAAAATTATTGCTTCCCATAACTCTCGACCGAAACCAATCCATACAAAGTATTTAGGCGCCATGTACGACGAAATGGTACGAGATTCCAGTTCCCAACCACCTACAACTCTTCGCCCACGAATGGGACGCCTTTCTGCCGAAAGAGCTAAACAAATCATGCACAGTAAAGCTACTAATTTCACCTTCATTATGGTTGCAAAACACACCACTATTAAATATATATAATAATATGATATCATCCTATTATTAGAAGAATTTAACTTGTGGCAACGCAGGTTATAGATGAGGCATGATCATGTCGCAACATAAAATTAAAATTAACTGTAAAAAGAATGATAAAACGACCTTTTATTTCAATGATCAAAGTAAGGGTTTTCAAGAACCAAAAGTTGGAACCATTGAGATGGATGGGTGTCGGATCTAACAAGTGTCGTCCTTCAGATATCTTGGAGGGCATTCCCCACGATGAAAAAGTTCTTGGTCCTTTCCGATCTGAGCTTGACTTTGCGAGGTGTTATATTTCGTCAGGTTTCCACCAAGGGTGTAACAGCTGGACCCGATGAGGGATGAAAGAGTCAATGCCCCGGAAATGTATTTCAATCACGGGATACACTGGTTTTGTTCTTTCATGTCTTCTGAGCATTCCTTCAACATCAAAAGAGTTAGACAACCTCGTCGCTGAGGTGACCACGACGCCTCAGCTGATGGTTTATTATTCTTGGAATAATACACCTCCGTAATCGCGACGAAGGTCGACGACTCCGATCGGCCTCAAAATTTAACATTATCCTTTTCAAGAGGTCTAGATTCCAAAACCAAAATGTCCGTCCGCCGTCCGGGCCGTTTTGGGCAGTAGGAATTTTTTTTTAATCTGAAATTTTGACAAAATACTTGGTTTACCATCTAGTTGTGCCCCCCAAGGTTTTCAGCCCGATCGCCCGAACCCGTGGGGCTACGGGAGGGGTTTTGTGAAGGCTTTTATCTATGGGATCGAGTTAGGTGTCGTTTTCGAAGTATTTTTGGACGTGGAATCCATTTTCACTCCAATGTGATGTGTAAACTTGATTCAGCACAGTTGGTTGGTCGGGATTATAATGAAGTTTGCCCTGGTTATAGTTGAATTTTATGAAAATCCTGAACCCCATTAGTTCTGAAAATGCTTTTCAAAATTAGGTTGCCCTTCAGGCCCAGTCAACCTTTCCCTTTTTGGACACTTAAATGTCCCACAATCTCAAGGGAGATGTGATTATAATCGCAAATAATTATTTGTCAACACTGCGTGTTGTGGTTTTGGTTCAAGGCCTCCAGTATGAAGGTTTTGCTGTCGGGTTCTCAATGTATCGGTTAGCGTCACATCGATACCAATTAGGTATTGAATCAAACCTGTCAATATTACGATAAATCGTATATCATACGATGATAAATAAATAATATACGAAGGGTAAAGGGTAAAAACCCCATTATCGCCATTCCGGTCGAAAATGAGTTAGCAACGCTACCTGCAAGATTTTGAGTAATACTTTCTGAATATTCAGTCCTTATAGGTGAAAAACACCTTTATCGCCCGCCTTCTACACCAAAGATCTGGTTGTAGGTACTTACGCTATACCGGGAAGAAATCCTTCATTTGTAAACTTTCAAGGCGTCGCACAGTGGGCTAGATCGCATAATTAGGTGGAAAAAACTCAAAATAAGTATCGTATTGGCTAAAAATCGCTTTTTCAATGTATTTTCAAGTACTGAGTCGATTTAGACTGCCCTCCACTTGATAAAGTTAACATTTCATGAATTATACTCGTTTTTGTGTCAAAAATTGTCATAAAATATGAGATATTCCAAGAAACTCGACATCAACATTGAGTTTTATCGCGGGGTGCTAACGGCCCGTTTTTTTCATATTTCTCGAATAGAACTCGAGTAGATCACATATTCAAGGAGCGCAAAACCTGCAATTACCTGCGATTTTAGTAATACTATTTTAAAGCTAATTTAATCGACTTTTTCATAGTTTTTTTAGCAGGAACAGCAAAAAAATTGAAATTAATCAAATGTCGACTTTGAAGGATGTTTTCTACCTACCTTAGGTGGAACTCTCCATCGTCAAATTAATTCTGAAGAGCAACTGGACACCACAGCAGACAAACACATTATGAAGTGAGAAAAGAGATAAATCGAGTATTCCGATAGTTTCACGCCTCTCGGTGTAAACATTGGCGCCCCCCCTTCCAGGGCAGAGTTCGCAAACAAAACCTCTATGAAACCCACCTATTAGAATCGCATTCTGGTAACTTTCAAAATGGGGGTTTTTCCACCTAATTATGCGATCTAGCCCACTGTGCGTCGTTGAGTTTGGGGGAATGCCGAAAAAAAGCAATGACTTTGGGTTAAAATGCCGATGCGTTTGGGTTAACTCAACGCTGGGAACGTGATGACTTTGGGTGACGGAGAAAATGCCGAAACGATCGAAAATGCGTGTGATCAGTGATACCTACTATACTTACAAAAACAGATAGGTAACATCTAGGTATAGGTACATATCATGTAAATTCTGAATTGAAAAATTCATTGTCAAGGTCCTTGTTCATGCATTATCTTCACAGTTCGCGTTGATTTTCATTATTAGTAGTGATGTTTTATTAAATAAAATTAATTTTAAAATGTCATTATTTGATTGATTTACTGTTTTTTAGAATTATCTAAAATTTCAGAATTATTTAGATTTTTTTAGAATTACCTATCTAGAATTATCTAGCATTTTAGTATCATTTACCTTTTCGTATGCTGGTATGCTTCAAGTTCACTTCTGCCTGGATTTCTTTCAAAACTTCGATGACTAAATGAATATTTGGTTGCGGGCTATAATACTGCTTGTTGTAATCGGTGTGGAAAGCCTCGGCTCCATTAGTTGTCCTCAATGAGCTGTTAGGTGGAGCAGCAGCCCAAATTTGCGGTGGGAAAGCACAGTCCTCTTCTATGTAATTTGTTAAAAAACGTTCACGTGCGTTCACCCAAACACATCGCTGAACTTTAACCCAAACGCAGCGCTCCGCTAACCAACTTTCACTTTCGATTCCCCCAAACTCATTATCGTCACTTTCAATTGCGTTTTTCTCGAAGTCAGCTTTTTGGCGATGATGGGGTTTTTACCCTGTACCCTGATGTATTACATCACAATAATATTATGGTAAATTTGTCATAACCATATTATCATATTATGATAATATGGTTATGACAAATTTACCATGATATGGTACTATCATAATATGATATTATCCTCCATCTCTCGGCTACCACTTTACAACGAGGTTTAATTAATCGAAATACACTGCCAAGGGAACATGGCACATAGATTTCTCCCCTTCAAAGACTACCTGATATACAGCCAAATTGGTTTGTTAGGTCATCACAAGATTGACGAAAAACAACAAGACAAAAAAACACAGGTGGTTGTAGCAAGAAAATCACGTTCGCGCATGCGCAAAGCGTTAAATTAAGCGGAATAATTAACCTATGAGTAATCCGATAGCAGCGTTCTCATGTTCGAGAAGATAAATCAAGGCCACTCGTGAACGTTAAACCCATCTGACTACCTCTTCACCTCTCGGGATCTTGTTTTTCTTAAATTTCAAGCAAGGGAGATAAACCACCTGAGGAACTTAATCTTGTTATTCATTTTTCCTCTTTATCTTAATTTCTCTTCCATCAGAATCCTCTCAAAACTAACAGTTGCCTCGTTTCGCTCGTTCCTCCGGAATTAACTCTCGAGGCGAATTTCGGCTTTGGGAGAGCAGAAGGTGGATTTTCCAACTTTCCAAAGTTCGCCTCTTGAGGGATTTCACGTCGGAGCCCCTCGAGAAAAGAAACCCGTCTGGGGCACCGTCTCTTCCGTTTATCTAGAATATAGTATCAAAGATATCGCTCGAGGGAGCTGTCCGTTGAATATAAGACATATCACCATTTTCAACCAAAAAAAAAAAAAAAAAAAAAAAAAAAAATCCCTTATAGTAAAGAGAGAGAGAAGACTTTTTGTTGTTGTTCGGCGTATCCTTTTCAATAAAAGTTCTGCAGTTGAGTTGTTTTTTGTTATCTATCGGTAACGTTTTCAGCGGCTTCACTCTGCAGGACCCAACATTCGAAATCTGCGAGCATAATATAAATCTGGACTGCCTTTTCGTTGAGAAACTTTTAATAGTCCGTTTCCAGAGCAGTTTCGCTTCCCGATCGGTCATTGAGAACTTTAATTGCCGATGGATAAATCTTCGAGGGGTAATTTCTCTTGGAGGGTCTTGGCGTTGAAGTATGGTAGTTTAAAGTGGTTTTCCGTTGGAAGTTAAGGACGTGGGTGATATGTAGGGATGATAAGTTGTCCTCTGGATGGTACGGAGTAAGATGAGTCACTTGAAAATAAGTGAATGGCTTTTCTTCGGCAACTTCGCCAACTCCCTTAAAGGATATCGGCTTTTGTATGACATTGTTATTGGGTGATGATGGAGATGTTCAGGATGGTACGGTTCATTATTCTTAATTGTCGAACATCGTTGTAGAACGGTTGGACACGTCTGAAACCTCCCCTCGCTGGATTTTACGTCCAATTTTAAGTACTGAAAAACGACACCCCTTTCGACGTCACGTGTCCGAGCCCCACGGTATGTTCAACCAGGCCGTTAACTATCATAAAATATTTTACGATTTATAAATCGATTCAACAACCGACACTTGATTTTCTGGCTCAAAACCTTATAATTTCAAACTGTCATCTCCTTTGACCTGTTAAACCCATTCTGAATGTCCAAAACACTTGGAAAACGACACCAAACATGATTTTTGTAGCTCAAACTCAACAAACTCACAACTTTAAAGTTCCATTGAGCCCCACGGTGTGATCTAAGCCCATCTAATCCCATAACCAGTGGGAAACCTCCCATTTCTATGGTATTATAGGTTCAAAATGACTGCGTCGTTCGGATCCCTGGCCATAATCCTTCAAAAACCCCATATGTAGCCCATCAGAAGACCCAAAGAGCCCCTCGATGTTATCAGCCGTAACCAAACATTGTTCTAATCCCGAAAATTCTTCAAAACCGACACAAACTTCATGGCCAATACCCTTGAAAATTCCTACTCTTTGCCCCTTTGTAGTGGACGAGCCCTCCTTTAACTTCCTTGACAATTCAATGCCCCTTTGATGCCCCCAAGAGCTCTACGGTGCAATTAGGCAGGTCTGGATTCTATCAATCGATTTGACGTCCAATATTACTGCGAAATCGACACTTCACTCGACTTCCCTAACAAGACCATACTGGCATAAAATCCCTATAATATTCTAGCCATTCTACGTCCAAATACTCTTTGGGAATCGCTCGATCGGCGTTTTGCCTCAGACCCTTCAAAACCCCTCACTTATAACCCATTTTGCGCCCCATGGAGCGCTACTGTGTATCTTGACAGATCTGCTTCCCCTCTCAATCGATCCTGGACCGTAAATAACTACAAAATCGGTACTTAACTCCAAGCCAAAAAAAAAAAAAAAAAAAAAAAGGAACATTGGTTTAGCCCCGCGTTTTGCCAGATTGTTTTGGGCTCCTACGGTGTAATAAAAATTTCCAGGGCATTTTCGAAAATTTCAACTTTGAATCTGGAGGGAAGATTGGCTGCCTCCTCTTACGAATAGGCTCGTTTCTTTTTTAATTATGCTCAATATATCTTCTCGAATTTTCGCCACTTGGCACCTGCTTAATCGATTTCCGAATTCTTTCTTCAGGGAAATTCACAGTTTTCATCTTGGAGCAATATCACTAATAACTATTTTTCACTAATATAAGCCTTCGAACTATTTTTCCGTTATTGAATGATTTCTTCCAACAAAACTTGATTTCGTTAGCCAACCTCCTCGCAATGTCTCCTGGGTAGCGCTAATGGGCTGACTGACGCGGTCATTAAGAGTTGGGCCGCAACTAATACCACCCCTTCAAGAACTAACCATCTCCACGGCGGACGAGGACCTGACGGCATTTTTGTAATTTAACATCAGCGACTCAAAAGCTGCTTTTTGAGGAAAAAGGCAAAACTGGAGTTACAAGCAAGAATTAATTGATCATGGGATAACCTACATTGAATTTATCTTAATGAAATGAAATTTGGGGAAGGGAGGAGTTATTAAATTAAATTCACACTGAAATTGAATTCTAATTATGAATTTATTTAAGTTATTACAAGAAATCAGAAGGGGAAGGAAAAATTCAGAAGGAAAGGAAATAAATTCATAATTAGAATTCAATTTCAGTGTGAATTTAATTTAATAACTCCTCCCTTCCCCAAATAAAACACTGTATGAGGGAAGCAGTTCAAAATTCCCTCAAGTCATTACCTAATGAAACTACTCCTCCTGGGGAATTAAGGGACCCCTAGGAAGAGGGACAAAAGTAGGATGTCTACTGGCTTCATATCAGATCAGGGTTCAGAAGGGGAAAATAAGCAACAATATGAGAAGGCCGAATCAAGCGTTGGGGGCAGGGGGACGGTTGAGCCTTCAATCTCCGATGTTCTATCATGACTGCTGGTCTCAGTAGCGTAATTGGTAGAGCATCACACTAGTAATGCGAAGGTTGTGGGTTCGAGTCCCACCTGAGGCCCAATAAATTTTTCGGCCTTCCCCTTCTGATTTCTTGTAATAACTTAAATAAATTCATAATTAGAATTCAATTTCAGTGTGAATTTAATTTAATAACTCCTCCCTTCCCCAAATAAAACACTGTATGAGGGAAGCAGTTCAAAATTCCCTCAAGTCATTACCTAATGAAATGAAATTGGCTTTACTTAACCAGTTAAAGCCTGCGCTTCCACCTTTTCCGGCTTCTTCACTGATTCAAAAATTCCCAGCATAGCGAACAATGCTAAATTAAATTGACACTCCTCTGCCAACTGTCAAAGTATTGAGACATTTTACTTTCGTTAAACCGGAAAATCTATAACGCGGAGGGAGGAATAAACTGTTGAGGGAGGGGCCGGTTGGTTAAGGGGATTCAGGCAGGCTATGATGAAAACAACCCTCTTCTTCCCACCAACGTTGTTCAACCCCAACCGCTGTCCCAGCCTCCGTCTTGACTATGTATGAGCCTGGAGGTCTCGTCTTCTTGCTTGGTTACCCTCCAGCCAACCTTCTCTTAAATCACTCCTGAGGATTTAACACTCGATCACTCCCTCAAACTCTCCCAAGACTTGGATTTAGTCAAGTTCCAAATGAGATTAGGTTACCTAAAAGTTATTGGTGTCAAAACTTGAAAACCAACGTACTTAATGTTGAGGGGATCAACTCCTCCTTCCACCTACTTCTTCCCGAGTTGTCAAGCCTTCGCCCGTCATTTGTTACAGGCGTTGGAAGTTCGGCGAGTTTAAAAGTAGGTAAGTTTTTAACCGCACCCTTCCCTTCTGAGTTGTTTGCTCCTCATTTCTGATCGTTTTTTAACAGAATATCATTATACTTGTGAAAACTTCATTGAAGGCACCCCCGGCACTTGACGGGTTTGAAAAATTTGACCGTCGCCAAAGCCTTGTTTAAAACGGAGGTTCTCTCAATACGGATAGGAGACAAATTTTGTGTTTTAGGGATCGTGCTCGGGGAGCGGAGAGCGCTTGTAAAATGTTTTGGAATAATGGGTTCAAAGATTGGGCCATTACTCTTCCTGTTGATGATCATCAGCGTGCACATGGTGCTGGACAATGTGCAGTATCTCGTCTTTGCGGACGATCTGAAGCTATTTTGTTTCCCTCTGATGCCACAATGCGTCAATCTGCTCTTGACGCCCTATCTGCTAGAGTGCTAGGTGCTGAACCTGGGCAAGTGTTCCACTGTCTCCTTCAGCAGATCCTGCCAACCTTACGCTCACAATCGACAATGTTGCGTTGGCAAGGCTCTCGGTGGTCCGTTATAGATTTTCCGTTTGGGGTGCTGGTGGATTCTCAGCTCAACTCCATGGATCACGTTGATGCTATAATATTATTCTACATATTAGGTTCGTTCCTGCGGGTTGATGCGATTAGATTGCATCCAGCTGCGCATGCGCACTGAGTGCCATCCAAAAAAGTGGCCGTTCCTGCATGGCCGCTCACGGGATGCGGTCCGCGAAGTGAGGTGTTCCTGCAGCGATACCATCCAACTCGCATCTACTCCGAGTTGCTGCTTCTGTGCCGCGCATCCAGTTAAGCTAACCGCATCCAAAAGATAACCATTTGTAACCTACTTGTAACCTGACTCATTTTGCCTCGTTCTCCGTGGAGTAAACTTCGGCGAAAAACTTCCCAAGTGCGATTACGGACGAATAATTATGGAAGAATTTGAATTGTGGGAATTGTCAGAAGAGGTGATACTGGAGTGATACTGGAAAATGCGCGCATTACAATTTTTTACACCATGTAGCTCTGTCATGGATGCCACACTCAAGTGACGCGAAAATTGATGTCACGCTAAAGAGATGTGGTTTGTAAAAAACCGTTTCTGCATGACAATGGATGCGATTAGATGGGAGTCGCGCATGCGCACGATTCACAGGATGCGAGTGGATGTGAGTGGATGCAATCTAACCACGGTTGACCGTGCTGGAACGAACCTATGATGTAGCAGAGCTTTGAGAGCACTGGGTTTCGTTAAGAGGTGCACCCGGGACTTCAGGAATCCAGCAACTATCGTATTCTTGTACAAGACACTTGTCCTTCCAATCCTCGAGTATTGTAGTGTAGTGTGGTCGCCTCATTACGCGTTACACACCTGGAGACTTGATCGTGTGCAGCGATGTTTTCTCCGATTTTCGGGATTCAAGGTTGGAATCCCTCGAGATGAAATTGACTGCACGTCTCTCATGAGAGCCCACCGTCTCGAGCTTCTTGTGCACAGGAGAAGGAGCGCGGATTTGACGTTCTTCCATCAGCTGGTGAATTCGGTCGTCGCATGTCCTGGTCTGCTGGCCTTTAAAGATTTCGCTGTTCCCAGCCATGAAACTCATCTCCAACAGCTGATCTCAACTACCTGTTTCACCGCCCAATGCTTAGGCTGCACCGAGAAGCACATGCGTTCATACACCAGCACAATTTCGACTTTTTCTAAGAATCACTCACTTCCATGAAGGCTATTCGGTGCAGAGCTCGCTGATCATGGAGTCATCAAACTCATCCCAGACAGCAGGCATAGTCTTCCGGTTCATTCCTCGTCGTAATTGCAGCTCTCTAGTAATCGTCGCCCAAGCCTTGAGGAAGTGTTCAGTGCGCGATCTGTCTAGATCTCTAGAAGATATATCCGTCCCTCATCAGTGTTCACTTTATGATCACAGTGGCCCCTTCTTATTTGATATGTAGCTCTCCCCCCACCCCCTCTTCTTTTTCAAATTTGCTTCTCATAGATTTTTTGCTATAATCTAGATTTCGCTTGTAACAAATTGAATGATACGCGCAACTTCTTCTGTTTAACTTCTTGTCTCTCCGTTCTCATCTTTTTCCTTCGCCCAATCCATGCATGAATATCTCTTATGCCCCTGAGATGGCAACTATTGTTATGGTATATAATTGGCACTCCGTGCCGTATTTCTAAATAAATAAATAAATCCATATTGTTGTAATTATTTCAACTTGAAGTGTTGGACCCACAGAACATAGAAAGAGTAGAAGCGACACCCCGGCCTCCTAACGCAGGGAGGTGTGGCACCAGCTACCCCCACTCCAGCAACCCCCAAGCCCTGGAAATTCTCCGTAAGGTTCCCTTGAAGCGGAGAGGTTTCTCAGGAATTCAGCGTTTTTCTCGTCCTTTAGTGAAAGGTGAACCATAAAAGAAGAAGGTTCTAGTAAATATATGTGTTTATTCCATAGAATTACAGATGAAAAAATTAATATTGTAGGTAAACATGCACTTAAACTACTATGGAATAGGCAGGTCCGTATCACATCAATGTAAAAACTTATTACATGCTCATCTTATTCCGTGGCCAATAAGTACAGAAGTGTTTATTACATAAAAATCACAGTTGAAAAAATTGATAGGTATGGTAGGTAAATAGACACTTAAATTAGTAGATAATAGGTACATAATAGGCAGGTTCATAATATTATCACATCGAATTAAAAAATCACTGGCCACGTTAAAATTTCCAAGAGAAAGACACAAAGTGGGGATTAAGTAACCAAAAAACTACTAAAAAAAACTTATGCCAAGGAAAGGAAAGGAAAAATGAATAAAGGAATGAATCATGATAATAAAATAAATAGGGTGGGATATTAAAAAAAAAAATCAATGAAGGAAGAAATACTAATAAAATAAATTATTATAAAATGGCAACGGCGAAATAAAATTATAAGAAAAAATGAAATAAATAATTGAAAATTAATAACAAAATAAAACATAAAATGAAATGAAAACAAATGGAGAGAAGGAACATGAAATAAATATTGATTGATAGAAAAGTGGGTAGGCCGAGCAAAAACCTATTATGAGTGAGCATGTTAATAAAATTTATTCATTTCATTTAATGATATTCACTCAATACAGTATTGTATAAATAGAATTTATCAAATAAAGAGGTACTTACATAAAATGGCAGGGACAAGAGCATTCGAGATGGCAGCATACGTGAGAACAGTCGTTGTCGTGAAAAAAACGAAATAATGTACTAAATGGAAGCACTTCTATTCCGTATATACCTATACGGAAGGAACTGACGAGTCGATGGAGGGAGGCGTTGACAATTTGGCAAACATACTTCAAAGGATGCCGATTTTTAGGAATTTCCGAACGGTTAGGCGGTCGTCTAATGAACAATGCAATAATTGCATTATGCATTAGACGACCGCCTAACCGTTCGGAAATTTATTATTAATTAATTTGTTAACGGCCTCCCTTTATGGATCAAGTCACAAAAACTTTTACTAGGTTGTTGGAAATCTACCCTCCAATTAACGGTTTGATGTTTGTTTGGTTCAATTTTGACCAATTTTGACCATTTGGTTCAATTTTGACCATCTCCCTTCCAAAAAGTTTGGGTTCTTTATCCTCCTTAATCCTTTCTACCTGGGTTCTTACCCTACCCTATGATCTTATACCTTCTTAATCACTAATATCAAATAAATCTATGAGGGCGGAATACAACAAAACATGCATTTTTCGGCGGAAAAGACGTTTTCCGAGATTTGGCTTACTGGGACTGCATTGAAAAACGGCTGGCGAAGGGGTTGCTGGAGTGGGGGTAGCTGGTGCCACCCCGCACTCCGGGACCGCCGCTTCTACTCTTTCTATGTTCTGTGGTTGGACCTGATTCAACTCCGCCGGTGGTAAAAAATACCCTAAATCCTACAATGCATCCGAAATTAGTGAGGAATAAAATTGTCTCCTTCTCGAAGCTTGTCCCTTGCCCACACGGCATGACCACAAAGACAGGACTAGGGCAGGACTAGGACAGGACTAGTAGGACTTCCTTCGCTCACCTATTTGCGTGAACCTGCTGGAGGAGGGAAGGAAAGGAAGCAAAAACTGTTTCGACCCAAGTGGGTATTGAACCCAGATCTTCGTGGTGTGGGTCCCTGTCTTACCATCTCTAATATAACGCTAGTTCTCACGTAGTCTGGTCATAACAGTTATGACCAAGGATTGGCCCTTATTGAACTGATCAACCTATACCCTAACTGAGTCGAGTGTCTGAAACGTAGTGATCAACAAATTGGTGATCAGGATTTAATCCTGGTTATCGTGTCCGTTGTATGATTTCAACACGTATCAGCTGCATATCACGCAGGGCGTCCGACGATGAGCTAATAATAACATTCCCACTTGATTACAAGTGGCACGTTGTATTGATTGGGGCCTCTTGAACGAGGATTGTGCTCAAACAGTGGCTGGAGTTTGTCGAAAGCTTGCTGTAGAATATACTCGTATCAAGCAGTAGACTCACAATGCTGGTAGAAAACCCATTATAAGGCTCTAGCATGAAACAAACTGCGAAGAACAAGTGTGGTAAGCTGGAGGAAGGGCTTGAAACCTCAGGGGATGTTGGTGTAGGTAAGTTACCTTACCGCATTATACAAGCACGCACCTCGTCGGCGGTTCCCTCTGAGAGTATCTCTGAGCTCATTTCCTTATAATACAACATGTGGCTTTGTTAGCCTCATGGCGTCAGTCACTTTGTCTTACATGGGTTGCTCATTAAAGTACCAATTAAATTTTATTAATGATGCAGAAATATGTTATACGAGTTTAACTCAATTGCGATATTGTCGAAATAGGATGTTTTGAGATCACTGCGAGAAAACCTGTTCATCTTTCAAAGTAGTTCAGTTAGAGAAGTTGGTTGATGGGTCGACGAATCATTCCGAAAAAAATCATACAAATCTCAATATAGATTAGTTTGTAGTAAAAGAAGTGAGTGCCAAGGATGTAAACTCATGACATAATCCGAGTCTGTGCTATTTGAGGCGACCTCACACCATAATCTGCCGCTTATCACAAGTATTCGCCGATTCCAAGAGCGATCCATTCCAGAAAACAACTCATGCTTGATGGGATTTCCATTCGGTTGCAGGCATTTTAATAAAAGGATGAGAGCCGCACGTAAGAAAATCACGAAAGGGGGAACACGACGGCGACGAGCTAATTTCAATATGGCTGGATCTTGTTATTGTTGACGGGAGTTTCGAAGTTTCGAGCAGAGTTCCTCTGAGAGAGAATACTTTCAAACAACAACGCTCTGCTTCTAACTGTATTCGGGGTCGCGAATATTCAAGGTAGGTATGGTAGGTCAGGTCGCCTCAAGTTGCAGTGTCTCAGGCTTACTTCTTCAGTTTACATCCTTTGTGCCAAGTCATTTCTTCGTGAAAATAAATGAGCGGGTTCTGCAGACTTCTCTCGTTTCGTGAGACTAGTTGACAAAGAGTTTGTTTTAAGAAGATTCATTGTCCAGGAATTTCTTTATTCTCTTAGTTGATCATGTCAAACCTCATGCCTGAGGGCATTGTGGGGGTTTTACCCCCCTTAGTCTATCACTATCGCCAGCCCGCCAGAAGTAGTACCGGTGGGAGGAGCGGGTCGCGCTACGGTTCTGGCGCGGCCGTGCGAAACCCCTATTCTCCCGCCAGCGAGGCGGCCTTCCTCACCAGGCCTCCCTCGGTGACATTGAAGCCAAGTCAGCGGGAGAGATCCTGACGCCTGAATCCGCTGTTCAGGCCTTTTTTTGTTGACAATTTGACCAAGGAAGCCACAGGGGGGTTTCTAGTAAGACTGGACCAGTGGGGCAGGCCACTGACGACAATTCTTTGTCCAAGGTAGCTGCAGCCACTGACTCCGGTATAACTGCGCACCCCTGAGCAAAACCATACACTCCACAACACTTTGTGCAAGACATGGTCATCCTCACAGTTCCCTTCTGGAGATGATGCCTCTGTGGTGGGGCCTGACATTACACGCTAATCCGCAGTAAGCTCATCTCCCATTTCTGTGGCTGCATTCTCCTCCAGGTCTATAGGTCTATAGGTCTAGCTATATATAGCTCACGACAATTCGGAGGTGTTTCCACACTTCCTCCTTCTTCCTTCAAATCACCGGCGGCGAAATCAAAGACTCACGCCTCCGGCTCTCCGCCAAACACACAAAACCAAAATTTTGGGAATTGAACTTCCCAATTAGGTACACAAAAACACGTAGGTACCCAGCATCCGAATCTTGGTGTGTTTCCACAGACATCAAACAGTTATCAACTTGATACAACACATCGACTGGACTGACAATTCATTCCTACTTGTATAACCCATTTTCATTCAATTTCAAAAATCATCTAGGAGGAAAAGAATCTTTGCTTTCGGCACTTGGTCATCGTACCTCAAATCCATTTCTGTGGCTCAAATGAAGCGGTCTGGTTTTGAGGGCCGTCTATCTCGGCTATCTCTCCTATCAATTTCGAGCCGTGGACAGGACTTCAGTTGACTCCCACAGGGAGATGTTGATTCTCTTGATTAGCCCTTGTTCACTGTGATAGACGGTGTACCCTCCGGTGAACCCCCGTCACTCGCCGGTTTCCTACCGTAGACATTTCGGGGGTGGAAGGCCCCCTCCAATCACCCCATCCGGCACTATGGCAATCGGTAAACACTAAGGCCTCCAATCCTCACTAACTACCTTGGGACCTTCCCAACTGTTGTAATATTCAAATCTAATTTGATTAGCCGCTCCGGCCTAGTTTGTAACAACCGACTAACTCTCTTTTCATCGATAGTCTGTCTTTTTTATCATGAGAAGGGGGGGGGGGGGGGGGGTGCAGTCGAGACGGGTCCATGTCGTCAGGAAACATGGACTCGGCGCCGCGGCGTCTGCACTTTACGACACAACCGCAACCCCCTGTCACAAGTCACAAGAATCGTTCCTAAAATATTTACCCTTGCAAAAATTAAATTTGATTTTGGTTTTTATTGTTGGAATAACACACCTGTTTTCGCGAAGGATTTTTTTTTTTTTTTTTAATCGGGGACCGGAGTGCTAAAATAGGTATTTTCAAACCTCCCTGTCCAGAACATGTTACGGACAACCATGTACCGCGCATGCGCGGTCAGGACTTGTATCATACCAGTTCTGGACACAGCGTGGTTGGCATTCCCGTAGACGACGATTACAGCTGTATCCTGATTGGCTGAAAGGCACGTCCTCCTCCCCCCACTTCGTAGTTCTCACACCCCGAGCGATGGTGGGGGAACCTGTCGTCAAGCAGTCCTCTGAAAAATTTGGAACAACTTGCAACTGGTCATGTACAGGTTCCAAAGCGGGTAGGAATACATTACACTTAGTCCTGGAACTAACCTCGCAGTGGTTGGAATACGCTTGGTTGTCATAACTAGAGCTCGGAAAATATGCATTTTTTTTCTCCAAAATATGATTTCATAATTGGCAAAATATGCAAAATATGCTTTCGTGCAAAAAAAAAAAATATGCGAAAAAATATGCACCCCACCAAAATACTATAATTTGACGATCAAGACTTGATATCTAAATGATTACCTTGATTTGTCTAATGTAGGTACAATAAGGATACAAAAGCAATAAGAACAAACATTTTCACTTGTTTACATTTAATTACTTTATTCAATAAAATGTAAATCATCAACAAAGTTATTGTATTGAACTACCAACACTTTTTCCAAGTTTTCCACAGAAAAGCTGCGTCTTTTTATCGCTTAATATCAATTTTAAAGTGGAGAAGGACCTCTCTACGTCACAGGAAACAATAGGTAAAAATTTAAATGAGGTCTTCATTAAACTGCTTCTCTGGATCCTGCCTTGGCAAAACAAGATACGAAAGACTTAATCTTCCTGCCTGTTCGTACAGCAACTACTTTTTCAATGTCCTTTCTGAACTGACCTGGAAAAGAAACGATAGACAGTAATTTCTAAGTTTTAAAACAAACAAACAGACAAAAAAAGATTTTTGATGAAAGACTTTCATTTTTTTTTATGAAAGACTTTTTTTTTCACTTCGTGAAAAACATTCACACCACCACAATTACGTTGTAGATTTCTTTAAAGAAGCGAAAGGCTGGCGGAGTTGATATAGAAATCTGATAAAAATGGTTCACTTACGGTTTTGTTGCACAGTAACTGTTGGCCAACTGTTGGCAGAAGATGACAGTCCCATCGAGCTTGAACGCTGGATCATTCCCTATCCACATTTTAAGAGCACTTGCATTGGGCATGACGAAAAAAACAGGAGTTAGTAAAGACGTTGTTTAGCGAATGAAGGGGGGCGAGGGGTTTGAATCATAGGGACATGTGCAGGCAGTATTTATACAATTCGAAGATTTTTATTGAAAAATAAGTGAAAGGCCTGACCTACTTGGCTTAGGCCCAGAGTAACTAGTAATGTACCCATTAGCGGATTAACCATCTCCGTCACTCCGCAGGTAGTGAGCAATTGCTCACTATAGTGAGCCATGGTTAAGAGTTGCAACTCTTAACAATGGCCTCTGATACCAAACAGGTCGATCACCCTTGAACAAAAACCACATTGGGAATTTTTCCTAAGCTCGTTTCTTGAAAACATATGAAGAAAATGTGAAATATGCGAAGTATGCAGCAACATGCCAAATATGAGAAAATATGCGCCAGCAACCAAAATATGCAAAAATATGACATTTGAATTTCAATTTAAAAGGCCCTAATGCATTCAAAAACCTTCAAAACGTCTAAATACAAGGTTTCACACTCGAAAACCGAAATATGCAAAATATGATAATTCCAGGCTCTAGTCATAACACTCTAGTGCGCATGCGTTCTTGTCCGTAACCTGTCCTGGACAAGCGGTTGGAAAATACCTATTATGTTTCACCTCCAAGGTAAAAATGTGATACCTGGGACACCCCGAAATGGCGAATAAAACAATTTTACTGATTCTGATTTTACAAATGGGGGTTTGAAGGACAAGGGCGATTGAATGAAGTTTTGTAGCATTTTGAGAATCCATTTTCGGGGGTCCCTAATGTGCCCGAGTACTCTTCAAATGTAGGGCGTTTTTTATACATATATATATTTTTTCACAGATTCTGACCATCATTTTGTGTGTAGAAAAGAAATTAGTTCCAATCTACCACTTTATTTATTTACGAAAAATCCCATTAGAAGGTCAACGGTACCTACAAAGTTGTGGTATCATGGGTGATACCTTGCCAGGATAAGGGTTACAACGGCAAGCCCTAGGCAGCAAAAAACAAAAACAAACTACCTAATGTTGATTTTTGATAAATCAGTTTTAACCTCCTTACTTACTGTAATTTTTTGTGAATAAATTTATTCACATGGGAGAGGAATAAAAATGATGGTATAGGGAAAGTGAATCTGCAACAAACTGATCTAAAGAAAATCACCACTACCTTCCCTGTTTTTGGCCGGTTGGCGACGCATTTTTAATGAGTTTGAGTGTAAAATAATAATTTGTACAAAAGAGTAGGTAGTAAAGAAACAATTATTTTTGCCCCCCCCCCCCCCCCCCAAGATGCGTTCTTTCACTGTTTTGTGTTCCATGTTTCCTTACGTCTTCCAAGTTTTCTTCGCAAGAGTTGACTTTTTATCTTCATGCCTGGAGTTGTAAATAATCTTTTAACTCCGAGGAATCGCCGGGTCGAGCGGTCTTTTTATTTGAGTGGCTAATTCAGAATCAATTACTTTGCTAAGACCATAAACCGACATTATTCCTCGGAGGGGTTTTAATGGGGGGCCATTCGGAGTTGCGTAAAGTTGAATTATCACTGGGCCCGTTAAAAAAGAAAAAAAGAAGAGCTTCTCCCTTGAAATTTAATCACTTAACATTTCCGGGAGGATAAAGTATGAAGCGTAATGTGGAAGATGATACATGGAGAGATAGGAGGAGTTTTTTAAGAGGGGTGTAGAAATCGCAGGTTCATTCCATCTAGGGGTGTGTATCCCTTTCCTGTACTATTAGGGGAGGGTTGAGCGATAAGTTTATTACGTTCTTTAACGCGGACGTTTCCAGGTGCACGCAAAAGTCGTTTTCGCCGTGCCAAACAGAAGGAAGAAGTAAAACCCGGGTTTATTAGCTCACAAGTTTCCCGAGGTAATAACGGGAGAGTCGCATATTGTCTACCTCCCCTTCCTTCCCCACTCATTCACCGTATTCCTCCTACTTCTTAACCTCGCGACAGCCAAAAGGATTGTCTATTCTCGGCCTCGACCTCCTCCTCCTCATAACATCCCGGTTATGGACATTTTCGCAATAACTTTTGAAGGGTCAAAGTCTCCCTGGGAGCTCTTTTGTGCCTACGTTAAATATCGCCTGGGGACAATACCGGGTGCTAATGTTTGGGTCAGGACCATTATGAGCCGTAGAGTATACCGTATACGGTCGTAACCGGCCACCAGATTTCCACAGAGAACGGCATTCCCGGCTTTGGTACTGTCGCTTTCATGCACCTGAAATTCTTAAGAATCTCCCCGAGGTAATTTTCTAGCTAAAGAAGAACCTGACTTGAATTTAAAATGCCGTCCTTTCAAAAACATACGGAATGGCGAGCGAATATTGCACTTTGGTTCATTTTTCATACAGCCGGTTTGTCGAAGCTCATAATTACTGGCAGATACTCACTAATTATCTCCTCGAACTTAACTTGCTGACTAATGAACTCGGCTCAGTGTTAATCAAATCCTCGATTAAGGATTTTGAGTCCTAAGAATAAATCATAGAAATTAAATCACTAATGCCGGAGGCCTTGACGAAAAATTCCCACCCTCGCTCTCAAAATATCCCTGCATTTCCCTCACTTTTCCTTCCGCCACCCAGAATGTGTATTAGGAGGCCGGATTAATTAATAAAAACGCTGCAACTTTTACACTGGGGATTTATTCTTTGATATAGGTTAACTGCGCAGATTTTTTTAATTTTATTTTTATATTTAAACAACCTAATTGTTTCTTGGATTTTTTTTTCAAAAAATGTTTTTCTTTTCTAATTTTTTTGTTTTTTACTTGAAACATATTAAATACTAGATGCCCGCACGTGCTTCGCACGAAATTTCCGTCCATCACCTATCAACGATGCACCCGTGGCGACGCTTTTTGACCCGTCTCTCGTTGCGAAGGAAAGCTCCGTTCGCTTAATATGCAGCCCATAGCAACCCATCAACTCCAAATGAAATTACCTAGTACCTATCAAACTAATCGAAGGCTTGCAAAAAATACTCGTACCCACCTACCGACGATCTTCGAATAACTTGCGAACGGGTTATCGCACTGAAATCGTTTTGTGCTCGTTGAAATCAGCGCGAAAAGCTCGTTTTAACAAACGTAGGTTCGTTCAAAACCGACGCCAAAAGTTGTATCGGGTTTCGGCGTTCCGAAAATTTTCCTAGTAATCCCTAGTAACGACGCTATTTGACCCGTCTCTCGTCGCGAAGGAGCACCCGAAAACCGATGAAGGGGATAAGTGAGGAAAAATCAAGGTAGCCTATGACCATCGCGCTGGTTTTTGGAACGGGTCGCAATAAACGGCACGCGAATCGGTCATTCCGTTCAGGCGTGGAAAGGGAAACAGACAGACATTTCTCGGTTTTTATTAGGTGGGATGTTTCAAGTAAAAAAAACAAGCCATCAATTGAATTGAATAGATGAGCGCAACCTTTTTGTTATTACGATATATTTAATGAGCGAGAGAAACTAAGAAACAGCAGGTATCTAGCGACCAAACTATGCCACACAACACATCATCCACGTGATGCTCATTACGTAAACAACTGCACCCTAACGACCGATGCTTAAGAAAACCTTTTGCCGATCAGAGGTAACGAACGGCTCAGGCTGCAAAAATCGTTTTGGAGTCGTTGGAATCAGCCTAAAAAGTTCATTCCATAGACCCTTGTACCAACGAAATCGGACAAAAACTTTCGTCCCCCTTTTGAGGCCTCCTTAGTTACACGTCAGAGATAAACAACTTTCGTCGTGAAGGACCTCCCGAAAACCGATGAAGGGGATGAGGGAGGAAAAATCAAGGTAGCCTATAACCACCCCCCGAACTCGCTGATGACAATGAGACCACCCTCATGAAAATCTGTTGAGCCGCTCGGGCGTGATGCTCTGTACACAAACAAACAAACAAAAAACATACATGTCGAGGAGGTGAGCGCACCTTTCCATTTTTTGGAAAAAGGTTGCGCTAAAAACGGACGGTAGACCTATGGTTCTACAGTCAGGTCATTTAATAATGATTAATTTTACACCAACCCTCTACTTGTAACCAACCGCTAAACTTCCTTATAAGGTCTCTATAGAGACCAATCATGTGATTATAGTTTTCGCGATCATGTTGCGCTCAAAGTCCCCCGTGACGTGACGCTCGTGACGTGACGAAAACAAATGGAAACGTCCTGTTAATCATTATTAAATGGTAAAACAAGAGGAGGTCAAATTTTGACCTCCTGGGATCCATAAAAAATCTCATTTGTAGCCCCATAAAAGCCCTATAGGATTCTGTGGGATTCACAGGTTGAATTTTTAACTGAACATTATTGAAAATTAAACGATCTTTTATGCTTCGAGAGAGCATTAGTTGACATGGCAATTATTCAAGAGCAGGAATTTCAGAATAATTCTGCCGTAATTATTACGGCAATGCATCAAATAGATGTAAGGATTCTGACCAGTCTTCTTGGTTTTACGAAGAATTTTGATGCGTGTAGGTCGAGGCATAGCCGCAGAGATCCATCCGGTTTTCCTACAATGACAAGAGGATGTTACCTACGTCCGCGGTCCGCCAGATTTAGAAAGTTTTTTCAATTGATTTAATTTTTCTGTAAGTTTACCTAGCAATTGATTCGGTATTCTTTATATTTTCAGTAGAATGTCCTGGCATTAAATGTTATAAAAATTATTATACTTTATATTGTGTGAATGGGTGTGTTCGATACTACTCGAATATCGAATGAAAAGTAAATGGCACGGGGAAAAAGGGTAAGGCTCACTCACATAAAAATGATCAGGAACGCAAAAATCCTATGGCAAAACGTGGGACTCCTTTCATCTACTCACTGACGGTTGAAACGATGTTTCAAGCTCGTTCCTTTGGTGACGTCAGCATGGATGTTACGACCAGGACATGGCGATTTAAAATTTATAAAGTATGGAAATCGCCAAAAATGTATTCAATCTTTATACATCGTGTTTATGGAATCTTCAACCATCTGACAACATAAAACGCTGTAATCTCCAAGGAAATTTGAAGACCCTTACCGGATCAATCTTCCCGAGTCCCTGTAGGCCAGATAGGCAATTTTCTCTTGGAACATGCAGAAGAGCTCTGGTATCATTTTTATGGCCAACCTTTCAACTCTTGATGTATTCCCGTTCAGCCTAGAAGAGACATACCCGTTTTTTACCTCTTAGACCGCACTTGCGGTAAAACTTGGCTGGGAGCTGTTTTACGATCGATGCAAAACGGCTAATACCGAAAGAGAGTTCTCTTTTCCAAACTGTATCGGTCTCAGGTTTCTTGAGGAGCTTACGACTATTTTTACTTTCTCGGTTTATTGCTCGGTCTCCTATTGGCGGGGAACTCAAATCAGTCTTAACTCAGACCTTCGTCCGAAGGGATTGTCGATGGGCGGTTGCAAGAAATAAAATCAAAAGTCTACTAAAAAAGGACTCAATTGATAGACGTTGTCTATCTTGTAGATAGTGTCTATCTATACTTGTTGTGAGTTGGTGTATTGGGCTCTGCGCAGATGGGTGTTAACAACATCAATATATTAACAACAACACCATCAATATTTTCCCTCGATGATCATAATTTCTACTGCAAGTATCGATAAAAAAACAATCCCGAAATCGAGCGATTCCAATTTGACTGTCCTTCGAATTTTCAAAACTTTGTTGATTTGAAACTTCGACAAAAAGGGGGAAAAAATCAAAATATGTTTAAAAATGTAAAGATTAAAAATGATTGCACCAAGCTGATGGCAATGTTGCACTCAACAATATCAAGGTGCACCTTGATATTGTTGAGTACAACATTGCCATGCGTCAACGCCCACAACGGGTGCATGTATACTATGGCATCTCAACCAAACAATGTAGAACATTTGATTATTGACCGTAACATAAAAGCTGGTAGCACCTCACTAGATCTTGATTCGGTTGATTAAATTCACAAAAAAGCTGCTGTTGGAAGAATAGTATTTTTTTTTAGATTGCTCAGTGATCATGGAATCAACTTGCGAACCAGAGTATTTTTATGTTCCATAGTTTAGTTTTTCTTCCCCCTACTTTAGTTATTCTTGTTTTCTTTGAGCCCCGAGAGTTAGTATCGAAGGGACGAGGGGACCCCAGGGAGCACTTCTATCCCTAAGCCTTCTCCCCCTTTTTTTTCACGACACTATGAGAACTCTAACCGACAATATATTCACCCAACTTAAGAACTAACGTCCGAATCCGAACGAATGTCGGGGCTTAAACTCTTCCCCTTACTTTTAGTCGGAATCCATTTGTACGGAAAAAGGGAAGGAAAGGGATGAAAAAAGGTGGAAAGTGATGATGTAACATTCCTCTGGCGATACCTGATCCTTTGGGAGGAATCCTAAATCATGAAATTTCCCTGGAACGGTTAGGGATGGGTGTCCATCGAAATATCAATGTTTAGTTATAACTATTGCTCGATCGATATTGAGATAATAATATTATCTAGATATTATCTAACCTACATATTATGTAACCCCAATAAACGCTGATATTAACAGTGACCTTATAGTCCCTAATACAGATATTACCATTGATGAAAAATCGATATTTCGATTTATTCTATTGAAAACCAAAAAAAATCAACAACAAAAAAAAAAAAAAAAAAAAAAAAATTATCAACAACATTTTTGTAAAGTTTTCATACCTGGTTCTTGTTCTCAACACTTATCACTGTATGAATGAATGTGGGTAGTATCTTCCTTTAGTATTTTATTATTAGGTATTAATCCTCCTTTAGGATTTTATTATTATTATTTATTTGACCGAACCTCAATAATTTACAACTCACGCAGTTGTTTTTGGCGGCACGCTTCTATTTCGGTGTAAAATTCGGTTCAGTTGAGATGATCTTTTTTTGAAAGTTAAAAGAAAGGAATCGAAGAATAACGATACCTATTGATGGCTCTCTTTGACAAAGAATCGGATTTTCACGATGAAGGATCGAATTAGAAGCCCCCAAGAACTGGATTTTTAGCCTCAAGTATCAGAGTTTCTGCCCCAGGAACTGCAGTTCCAAGCAGCATCAAGGATCGGATTATCAGCCTCCTAGAGTCGCATTTTCAGCCTCCGAGACCTGGATTATTATAAAAATGATGCTATAGCATCAAAAATCCTTAGGTGCAGAAGACCTAAATACCTCGAAGTGGACCTGTCTCCCAATACAGAATTGTATAAAAACGTTCAGTATCCTAGACATATGCTTATGAAACGTAATTTTAATGATACAACCATTAGTTACCTCTTCATTTGACCTCGTTGGTCCTGGAACAGGGTAACCTTACTGCAGTAGAACTAAATTGACCTGTCAACTAGGGGACTATATAGTACGAGGAAAGAACAAGGAATGTCACAAAAAGTATTTTTCGAGAATAAGCTTTTTTAAAATTTTACATCCAAGTAAAATCCGTATTTTTCGCGTTACAACAGAAAAAATGTGAAAATTTTAATGCAGAAAAATCATGGCAATATGTGCGACGTCAAGCGGTGAAAGTATGTAACATTTCTACTGGAATAAAAGAAGTCCTGTTTTACTGTTTTCGAGCGCGGCTGACTGCCGGTATTCAGCATTTTTTAAATTTTCGTGTGGTGTAAAGTTTCGTAACAATACCCTATACCTACCCTAAAAGATGAACTCATTCATTTTTAATATATACTCTTTCATTTTTAATATATATATATATTTTAGCTGGGACGAACTGGCTGGCTGTGTGGACAAGTCCGATCTGACTCCTAGTTCACTCCACGGCTGCGCAGTATCTCAGTCATCGATGAGCCCTTCTTCCCCCTGCAGATTTCTCGGCTTTCAGTGCCATTTGAATGCCTATCGATGAAAAATCTTTGTGTAGGTACCTTCATTCCTTATTATTCGCCTTTTTCCATATTCTCCATTACCCGCGTCTGCAACTCGTTCGAAAGTGAAATTTAAATAGTAATTTCAATGCGGTTCTCTTTGCCGTCAAAGGCTTAACCTACTTTCTTTTTCCGGTTCCTTTTTCCGCCGTAGACTCCAACACGCCGAAGGAGGATTTTCTTTTACTTTGAAGTAAACTGAGACTGTTAGACTTCAAACGCACCTGAAGGAAACTGTTATCTTTGGGAGGCCCTATAGCCGTTTTCAAAGGGAGTTCGCAACTTATCACTTGGAAGTGCTCATGTCGTGAGGGATAATGCTAGAGAGTATTGTTTTGGTAAGCATTGGGGTTATAAATAATCAAATTTTGACGACGTGAGGGAGTGAACATTGACAGAAAGAGGCTTGAAATGGTTTTGCTTCAGGATTCCAGCGTTTTAACGCAAGAGCGATTATAGTCGTTCGTCAATTTTGTGTAGTGAGGCAGGTTCGAGGCACCTGAATTAACCTACAGTTTTGGGTCAAACAAGTCAAGGTTTTCGTTGGGCGTTGAAACAACCTTGAGCCACCCTAATTAGACAGTTAGAGAGAGAAAAATTAGCCTTTAGTTTCGGAGCAAACATTTTTTTTTTTTTGGGGGCTGGGGAGTTGAAATAACTTTGAATTGACTTGACTTAGCAGTCGTGGGAGGTGGTGGAATTATCCCTAGGTTCTGGGGCTAACAATTTATAAGGGCCTACGTTATTTGGTTTGTAGCGTAAAGGAGCACTTCGGACTTCAGAAGACCTACGAAATCCCCAAATAACGACGGAAAATAACCTCGAAAAATCCAGAGCAGAAGAAGTGGCTGCGATACGGAAGCTCACGAACGTGAAGGGGCGGGCCATGACATTGACACTGATATAACATAATTATTGTACATAAAATTCAATTATACGTATTTTCTTAGTGACTCGGGGATTTTTTCCAGCTAACCCGGGGACTTTTTTCCTGGGGTGCTAATTTCGGGGATTTTTTTCCTACGACCCTTTGGCACGTGTAGTCTATGCCAACCTGCCCCGAAATGAGAATGCCAACTTACCCCACACGGATTTTTGAAACACGGTGGCCTCCCTGAAACTCCTCGAGAGGGAAACTAAGGATTTTATTACACCAATCCACTCGCAGAGAGCCACTCTTCCATGAATGACCATTGAAATGAGCTCACTTTGTTCCCCAAATCAAAAAAACTTAGGTGAAGGAAATTTACTTACCAGTCATGAAATCGCATTGAGCATCACCATTCCTGAACGACGGAACCCCTCGCGGTTCTTGAGCGCCGAAACTTTTGTCTGGGGTGGAAATTGAAAATACAATGCCGACGTGCTCCGGAACCCCGAACCATTCCCTTTGGTAAACAAATTTTTTTATTTGGAATTTAAAACAAACATTATTTTTCTACCAATACACAACCTCCCAAATTTTCAATGATTGAAAATTTTGAAGGTTGCGTATTGGTGGAAAGACCTTTCCATACCTGTATGTATTCGAGGCTTGTGTAAATACCGGATATTTACCTCCTTGGCATCCGTAGTTGAATGTTTTGGGTCTATAGCAGGCGCGACTGGTGATGGCAGAACAAGGGGGTGCAGTCACGGATTCGTGATAATATTTTATGAAAATATTATTGCACCCAACACAGATAAAAAGTACCTACTATCAAGATTTGCTATAGTTCATTATTTATTTGTTTGTTTAAAAATTCCAATTAACTATTACCAGTTTCCTTTCATTTCCTGGGTACACGCTGCAAACCTGGAAAAGGTGAGGTTGGCCGTCCCATGTCGCGAATGTCACACTTATCACTCACGCCTAAACGGGAAAACTCCCTCAAGATGAAATCAATGAAGTTATCCAACAAACGCTTTATGAAATGAACAATGAAACGATCGAATGAAACGAACAAATAAAAAACTTATAAATGAGACAAACGCAGATCACCGAGTTCAGAAAACACTTCCCAGAAAACATGGAAGCACACTAAACCCCTGATGCCATCCCCTCAGAAGCTGCTTCTGGTAAAAAATACCTTTGTGGGAAAACTGAAAAAATCAGAAACCTTGGTCGATCGAAATTTTATGATTTCATACCGTACAAAGTAATATAGCAACACCAAAAAGTTTTCAAAATATTTCAAAAGTAAGCCCCTATTTTTTCCATGATTTGAGACAGATTAGATCCTGAAAAAGTCCCTCATTACAAACGAAAATTCCCTGCCCATGAACGAAGACTGCCAACACTGATTGTGGAGGTGATTTAACATCTGGTGAATGGTGAGAAGGAAGGGTGTGCGCAGTGCCCAGAACTGCCCCACATTTCGACATTTCTGGCTTCACACTTAGTTCGTTGTTCCATAAGGTCCATGCAAAAAAAATCGTCTCAAGAAGGGCAGTGCTCCCGTTATCATTGCACTATCAACACAGGCTTTTCAAACGTTACGCGAACTATGTAAGGTCTACAAGAACTTACGTAGATTTTCGAGCCGAGTTTTGATTCATTTTTAGCTAGGTAACTAATTAGGTAGGTAATACGTAGCCCCCCCTCTCGCCCTTCTGCATCGAGGGGGTGCAGTTGCGACGCTGCCTCCCTCACGAGTCGCGCCTGGTCTATAGTACTTACCTCGTTTTTTTCGGAGTATTTTCGTACATAGAATCCACTTGTGGGGGTGACACACAGTGAGGCTATGGGGTTTCTGAGGGGTAGCAAGTGGCGGTTGAATGGTTTTAATTTTTAAATGATTTTTCATTGTAATAAAATTTAAATAACTCATGTCAAAACATACATTACCGAGCACGTCAACCACTTCAAAAACCTGCTACTACTACTACGTTTTCTTTGACTTCCGTCTGTAGCTTACCTCTAAACCCAAAAGGGATCGAATCATGTGTTACTGACCAACTCCGAACAAGATGAAGGAAGCAGGAGAGGGGACTTTCTCACTGAAATACTACCTTTGTTTGATTCAAGTACCTACCCACCTTTTATCTCAATTGAAGAGGGCTCGAACCGAAAAGACTCCCCTCGCTCTTAGATGTCGACGAAAAACTGGCGGATTCTCTCTCAACCTCGCCTTTTGTTTGGACGAAACCCCTTCCCAAACACACTTATATTGATTCATTATTATGAGAGAGTTTTTCGAGGGAGAGCGAGAATTGCGGCGGTCAAGACTTGCCAGGACGACGGAGATATCGTAGGTGATGACCCGCCCGGCCCGCGCAGTTGACAGAAAAAGAACCTTAAAACAATTTCAAAACAAAGACAAAACCCAACACTGTCTCTAAGGGTTAAACATTAACTCCGCCCATTATTTCTCTCTGCCATTCTTTCTTCATCTTCCTCTTTCCTTATTTTCACCATCTGTCTCGTCTGGAGCGCCTTCGCATTTTAGGCGCTTTTTGCGTGCTTTAGGGAGGTTGAGAAGCACTTTATCGTTGAAAACCCATTAACGTGGAACAAAAACAGAAAACCCGACGAACTTGGTTATTATTGCGCGCTGGTAATGGGAACGCTGCAAATATAGTTGGATTCCGTTAAAAGGGTTTTGTAATTTACAGAAAGAATCACATCTCGCGGACAGGTTTTAGGAACTGTTGAAATTTAAGAGTATAGTTTTAGTTTTTGAACCAATAAATAACACAGGTTTACAAAAAAAAGGTCAATCTCAGGCGCCGCAGAAAAAACCATCAAACTCTATGTTTTTTGGGGTGCTGAATCCGAATCCGACCCCCGTATTTTTCGGTCACGTCCAAATTTTCGAGATATTGGCGATTTTTCGTTTTTTCGACCTTTTTCCGTTTTGAAAATCACAGCTAAATGTGCGGATGCCCAAAAATTCCACAAAAACTCTCTTCTTACTGGAAATTTATCGCTGATTCCGAAAATATATATGAGTTGGTGTCTAAAACCACGAGAAATGTGTGATTTTGCCAAAAAATGTTGAAAAAACGTGGTTTTTTAAAAACCAAAGTCACGTTTTTTTGATACTTTTTACCTTCTAGCGTGAAAACTAAGGCCGTTAATAAAATTTTTCCAACGAGGTCTTGTAGGTAGATTGTTTCTGCGTCGAATGGGACCAACCGTGATTCTTTACCTTCCATAATAAGGGAGCTATGATTTTTCAAAGTTTCTGGGCGCTTGTTTTTCAGGGCTTCAAGTGCAATTCCGTGAGTTCTTGATGAATAAAACCATCTTTGAGTCGGTCTGAATTGATGCCTCCTAGTCCAATATATTCCTCGGAACAAAGTTTTGTTGTGATCAAGTTGCATTGCCTACTCCAGGAGTTCATGTTCTACGACATGGCCAAAATGGGTAGAAACTTTGAAAAATCATAGCTCCCTTATTATGGAAGGTAATGAATCACGGTTGGTCCCATTCGACGCAGAAACAATCTACCTACAAGACCTCGTTGGAAAACTTTTATTAACGGCCTTAGTTTTCACGTTAGAAGGTAAAAAGTATCAAAAAACGTGACTTTGGTTTTGAAAAAACCACGTTTTTTCAACATTTTTTGGCAAAATCACACATTTCTCGTGGTTTTAGACACCAACTCATATATATTTTCGGAATCAGCGATAAATTTCCAGTAAGAAGAGAGTTTTTGTGGAATTTTTGGGAATCCGCACATTTAGCTGTGATTTTCAAACCGGAAAAAGGTCGAAAAAACGAAAAATCGCCAATATCTCGAAAATTTGGACGTGACCGAAAAAAACGGGGGTCGGATTCGGATTCAGCACTCCAAAAAACATAGAGTTTGATGGTTTTTTCTGCGGCGCCTGAGATTGACCTTTTTTTTGTAAACCTGTGTAATTAATCTGGTTTTACGATGCTCGGCATTTTTTATTTGTATTTTAGTGTGTGAATATGGTAAATCGTTTATGAAATATCTACACGCATGAGGACATCAATAGTTGGAGATGACATGTGTACGCTGCGTTCATGAGGATACAGAAGTATAATTTTACTGAAGAAGTCTATTAGGTATAGAGATTGCCTACTTCTTCAGTAAAATGTATAATTGATAACGCCGCTTTGAATTCGCAGTTTTTTTTTTTACAGATTTTGAAAAGTATTAATAACCTGCGTATAATATCATAATTTAATTTCTAATCAATGTTTGTGTACTGTGCCCTTATGTACCTTCCTCTATTATTGGACGGTACAGAGGGGATGCCCCTTCCAGGGCACACTACGCCACCGATTACAGGTATAAAAGGGGGATCATCCGGCGAATTCAGCTGTCAGGCGTCAAGTGCCGGCTCGAAGACATCGGGAGGAACTTCACTTAGAATTAAACGGAACCTACTTCACCTCCCAGAACTTCACATCGGTTCGACTTCCTCCACGACGAAGCGCTTCACTTTCTACTCGGCGGAGAACTTCAAATTCGGCTTTTACATGGAGTGTGCTCCTTCGGAACTCCGCCAAACACCCCAATATTATCTGGAAATACCAGCTATTCTAGGTATGGAAAAAACACCCGTACTGGCTGTGAATTACAAAATCCAAATCTTGCCAGGCTCTGGGAATTTCCTCTTCCCCGGTTCTCCTCCCCGGAGGAAACCCCAGTGCCTTCTGCTCATGCACCCCATAGCAGCTCTCGTTATTGCAGCCACACCATGGAAGACACCGGTTCCATCACTGAGGACTCCACAGGAAATCGTCTGGATACGCTTCTGGTGAAATTATCCTTGAAGAGCCTTTGAGATCGTAGACCCAGGAGGCCACACAGCTTTCTCTGACAGTCAACCTGGGAAACTCTTCTCTCACTCTAATGAGGATTCGAACATACAACTGTACGACTCATCTCATCCCTCTGTTCGTTTCACCCACGAAAGCACGAGCATCACCTCGACACAAGCCACATTCGAAATTAAGGAGGACTCGCCCTCTCCTGAGCTATGTCTCTCCCGCCTCCTGCAAGCAGAGAGGCATTACCCTCAAGGGGGATCCGTACGGTCCCGGATGTGGAGGCCCACCTAGAAGGCAGGTACTTGTTTGCCGAAGCACCACAAGTGGGGCCGAGTGTTCTGGATAACGGGCTGCTGCCGTGTTTCTTTTTGGCATAAAAAAAAAAAAGAAACAATCACCACGGCCAACCTCGATTCCAACACCAGCAGGGGGAACGGCCTGTGGCGCTGTGTGGGACGTTAATACTAACCACCCACTGTGGGCCTGTGGCAGCGCGGGCTCCCCCTGCCAGAGGATTACTGGATTAGGAAGGTGGGAAGACCACGCTCATCCAATTTAAGGCCGCTCCAGTCAGAGGCCCGGGAGAGCACCTATGTGTTCCCCCTACCACTTTACCTGACTCCAACACCGAGGTGTTGTCCTGAACATTACAGGGGTAGGCAGGAGGGAGGAGAGTATCGTCTTCTGGTAGGAGTGAGGAAGCCTGCACTACCTTCCCAGCGTCAACCAATACGCCCACGGGGCCGATCACCTCGACACAGAGGGCTCACCACTCATTGAATATTCGCGAATCACCCGAGCATCACCTCGACTCACTGAGGGCTCACAACACCATCTTACAATGCCAGCCGAACCGACCGCCAGCCACCCCCAGCGCCTTTGCCGCCACTAGATCACATCCGGCGCCTTTGCCGCCGCCCAAGCCACTCCCATCTCCTTCGATGCTAGCCGAATCGCGCGCGAATCTGGCGCTTTCGACGCATTTTTCGTTTTTGAAATTTGTTCAACATTTAAAAAAATCTTGAATAATTTTTAAGTCAATCATCGTTTCTGAATTATATTCTGCAATATTCGTCAATGATGGAAGTTGACTTGTCTTTTGTTGATTTCAAATTATATTTGAAAACGATTGATTTAATTATTGATAGTAACTATATAAATTAGGACTGTTCTAATTTATATTTAATTTTGAAGAAATTTCGTGACATTCTAAGTTTAATCATTTCAGCTTTTCATCGCCTCCTCATCAACGTTACTTCCGGGACATTTTGGTTCAGGCTCCACGAGGAAAATGCATCTGGGCTAAAATAATCTCACGTCACATTAAAGATTCAACTGATGGTTTACCTCTGTGAACAGACTCTCTCCGTACAGGACGGTAAAAAAAAAAATAAAAAAAAAAAAAAAATGAAGAACGAGGTCAATGATTTTTCCTGCAGTGATTTGCGAGGAGAACGTGCTAACTGCCAAGCGCCCAAGTTAAGGACGAGTTATATGCTAACGCTGCAGGAGTGTTCCGAACCAACGGGGTTCATAATTTGTGGAATATTCCTTGCAAAATATCTCGCTCATTTTGGTCATATTTCCTTATTAGAGCCAGATAGAGTTACTTTACCATAAACCTATTTTCTTCTACGGGCCTTTCATATTGGCTTAGAGAAGGTGCTTAAATTTTTAAGGTGCTATAAATTGGGGCCTTTATTCTATTTACTCCTAGAAAGCGTGTGGCCTAATTTTGAAATTTGTGTCATTCGCTACGTGAGAAAACCATAAAAACGTTTCCATCGGAGTTGACTTATCAAACCTCTTCGTCTCCTCCGTTCAATCTGTTCAAACTATTATCGTTTAGAGGATTTATCGCTGGGATTGCAGACGATCGGAAGCCGACAGTGCGGATCAGTTGGTGGGATTGATCCTCGCCGGGTTGGATATTGATGAAGGATTGGAGTGAGTTTAGGAACCTTATCGGCGAAAACAAAGGGAATCCGATAAAATCAGTCGGGAATACGCCAACTGCTCAAAGAACGGAATTGTTAGCAATCTTCCCTCGCGTTTCCAATTTCGAAAGACACGACAGAACCTAATGAGCCGAAATGCACCCAACTCATCGAATGAACTACATGAGCTGTAAACGTATTACCGTAAACTAGGATGGCGTCAACAGAACAAAGAAAGGACAATAATTTCCCGACATAAACGGTGCAAAATGCACGGGTGGAAGAAAAATGGCTCGCCTGACTGGGAATCGAACTCGGCACAACCACGCACAACCGGCTAGAGCTTGATGAATATAAAGAGGAAAAGTGAGTTTTACGTCAAGATGGCCCTATTTCGCCTGACATGACGGGGCGGTAATTAGTTGGTTATAATTGCGGGGAAAACTCTCCCCACATCTACACCTCTCGATCTCCTGCCCGCCAAGACAGGTTCGAGGGACAATTTCGACAAGCCCGTTAATATTTCCGCGATTAATTGCTTCATTCAAATTGCAGTTATTCATGTACTAACCTCCGAGGAGGGGATAGTTCAAGCGCAGGGGTCTGTTGCCCAGGGGTCCATCCTTGACACCAAGTTTAGAAGCCGGAAAATCACTCCTTGGTACAACTGCGGCAGTAAATGGAAACTTCACCCATAGGAAGGACTTTACTGACCCTTTCGGACCTCCGACCCGCCGGAGTTACAACGCCTCCACCATTCAAGTAAGCCTGACGAACCCATTTCTGTAGCTGGAGAACTTCCAGGGTCTGCAGATCACGTTCCATCGTGTTATCTAACCTGCAGGTCCAGTACTCCTCCTCTATCCTCCACAACACATGGCGGCATAAACACAGACGATGTGTTGAATGCATTCCACCAAACACACCACAAAACTAGTGCAACACAATCATGTAGGAATACGTCCAACACCTGATTTTCGTGGTGACCCCGACGTGATTGGGGTGTCCCAAAATAATAATCAGATTATTTCCTTTAACCCAGTTGCTCTAATCCCAATAATTCCATGGTCCTCAACGAAATTCGGTAACCACAAAATATTTCCCCTAAACAACAACCCACGGAACATGGTTTTCCAGTCGTCGTCACACCTCGGAAAATATTTCCCCAAAACAAATTCTTCGAACGTAGGAATAAATTACACTTAATCCATATACTTGTCGTATATTCGTATAATCGTCGCGCCAAAATCATCAAAAATTGTCAATTAGCTGAAGGCCTCTTCCTGCAGGTTACCTACAAGTTCTTGGCTATCCCTCGCAGGGAAGCTCGAACCTCGCCGTCAGTTGGGTCATTCAGTATTGAGTACCTCGTAAATAACGGAAGGATAAAATCAAAGTGTAAAACTACACTACTATTAGGTTGGAAGTCTTCATTGTAACGGGTTGTTAATCCTAGTGCCTGCATGTTGTAAAAACCTTTGCAAATTAGGCTTTATTAGTCACAATAAACGTGAAATGTAACATAAAGAAATTTGGAGTGAAGACACATGCCAGTGTCTAACAACTGGAACGGTTATAATAAACTGGATGATCATAACATTCTTCCTGCCTTTTAAAACTTCAGTTCATAGTCCTTTAGGCGGGCAGGCGTACGTCGCTCTCTCGTAGAACGACGCGGGGAATTTTCACGAGGTTGCGAAGAAACTGTCGGGATTTCTGGGGTGGCCTCGGGGTCTTCCTGGTTTTCTTCCGGTGTAAGGTATGCTGGAGGTTCGATGTCGTGTTGCTCAGTTGTCTCAGCTTCCACTGATTCTGGCTCAATCATCATACCACCAGGAGGTGCCAGGTGTTTCAAAGACACCGTCGTCTCCCGTCCATCATCGAGGCGAACTCTGGCATACTGCGGGTTAACGTCAAGGATATCGACTTCCTCGACCAGAGGATCGTACTTGCTTGTCCGTACTTGCTTTTTCAATAGCGCTTTTTTCGATGGTGAAAGCCAAGTCGGAAGCGAAGTACCATTGGCTGATCTTCTGTTGTGGCGGAACATCCTCTCGTGAGGCGTTTCGTTGGTTGCCGTGCATAATAGAGATCGGATGGAATGGAGTGCATCCGGAAGCACCGATTCCCAATCCGAAGGGTCCAATTTTCTGTGCTTGAGAGCAAGAGACACTGTGCGCCAGATTGTGCCATTTAGCCGCTCGATTTGGCCGTTTCCCGTGGGGTTATAAGGGGCCGACATGGAAGTAGCTACTCCTCGGGTATGAAGAAATTCCCGTAGCTCCTTGGATGCGAATGAGGTTCCTCGATCGGTGTGAACGTATGAAGGTAAACCAAAAGTGGTGAAAAGGTTAGTAAGGCAGTCAATTACAGTTGACGAGTTCATGTTGGGACAAGGATAGGCGAAAGGGAATCTTGAATACTCATCGACGATCGTCAGGAGGTATTTATTCCTCGACTTCGACGGAAGTGGGCCCTTGAAATCCATGCTGATTCTCTCGAACGGATGCATGGCCTTCACCAGAGTGAACTTTGAATTCTTGTAAAATTGAGGTTTCACAATGTTACAAGACGGGCATGAGGCAGTCATCTTTTTAATGTCCTCGACCGAATAGGGTAAATTACGAGTTCTTACCCAGTGAATCATTCTGGTCACTCCGGGATGGCATAAGTCACAGTGTAGGGAGTATAATAAGTCTATCTGTGAGGCGTTACATGCCCTGGAGAATATATCCGCTACCTGATTCTGTTTTCCCGGCCTGTATATGATCTCATAATTGTAACATGACATCTCTAGCCGCCACCTCTGAATCTTCTCGTTCTTGATTTTATTCTGATGTGTCATATCGAACATGAACGACACAGAACGCTGGTCAGTAATAATCTTGAAGAATCTTCCGAGTAAGTAGTATCTCCATTTTTTCAGGGCGCTCACAACAGCGTATGCTTCTTTTTCGACGGCCGAATGTTTACGCTCGCTGTCGTTTAGTTTTTGTGAGAAGAATGCTACTGGCCGCCCACATTGAGATAAAACTGCAAATCATCATAACATGATGATCATAACATGATGGATGATCATAACACTGCAAATATTAATGGAAATCTTTCGATCACGCTTCAGAGGACCGGTGGACGCTTGAGTCGGTTCTCGTTCCGGTTGATCATTGGAGCTCATCATGTTGTAACGATTCATAACCTTCGCGATTACCTAGCACACGGTCGACATTGCCCTCACAAACTGTTCGGGCCACAGTAACTGCAGGAACTGTTCTAGCCTTATAAAATGCTCAACAAACAGAGAAGTTTGGCTCGGTCTCAGTCCAGAGAGGGAAAAACCGGGGATATATTAAATATTTTTATGGAGTGACTAATTTCTGAGAAAATATATTCCTAAATTTTTGGCGAGGGGAAATATATTCCGGGATTCGCGAGATTCACGATTCGAATCCGCGGCCTCATAAGAATGCAACGCGAAACGACTAACGTCCAGAACCACTCGGATTATCCGGCCACCAGTTGCGTCAGAGCACCTTGTTCAGTCCTGGCAACATGTTTAGTCTACCCGAGTCCTTATTTGTTACGTTCAGACGTTTGCCCTACCAGCTCACCTGGTTTTTGACGTTCTGTAAGTGCTTGACAAGCACAATGTGCTCTCAGGGCAGCACCTTTCTTCCGCCAGAGAGCTCATTCATCCCGAACATGCAGCTAATCCTAACTCGTTTGTACCTTGTCTCATCTTCCTTTTCATCAAATCTTCTTCCTTTTCTTCAAATCATCGTGCCCACTTAATAGTGATTGATCTTCAATGTCAGGGGGCATTTATATTAAACATAAATTGTGTTGTACCCCATCAAATTATTAGGTAACTAGTCTCTCTGGCTCGCTTCGCTCGCTCCCCTAGTGGTGTGCGTAGCATCGATGGACACGTTCATAACCCTGCATCAAGGTCAACTGCTTCTTCAACATCAATCCCCCTGGCTGATAAAATGATCGGCCGAGCGAAGCAAGGCCTCTCTCTGGCTCGTTTCGCTCGCTCCCTTAGTGGTGTGCGTAGCATCGATGGACACGTTCATAACCCTGCATCAAGGTCAACTGCTCCTTCAACATCAATCCCCCTGGCTGATAAAATGATCGGCCGAGCGAAGCAAGACCCCCCCCCCCCCACCCCTGTCAAAGTGCTAGTGAAATCAAAATTGAAATAATATAACTACCTATGTGGGCGGCCGAGCAAAGCGAGCCCTCTGGCCGATAAAATGATTAGCTGAGCGAAGTAAGGCCCTCTGAATTTGAAAAGGATGCTGGAACGTCGAAAGGGGGGGGGGGGGGGGGGGAGAGTGATCGTGGTGGGTGGGCGGGGAACTGCATCAAGGTCAACTGCTCCTTCAACATCAACCCCCCTGGCTGATAAAATGATATTGCCTGAAATTCCCACTCCTACCCTTCTTTAGGGATGGAGAGGGGGTTGAAGGAGGAGAAAACGTAAAAATCCTTGAGGGCGCTCAATCTATCTCAGAATGTAGATCATTTTTTAATTTCTCGAGATTTTCAAGAAACTATATATATATATATCGGGTGGCAAGGGGGGGTAGATTGGCGAAGGGTGTACAGGGGGGGGGGGGGGGGGGGGGATTCACTCAGCCGATCACGCCTTAATGGTGGGGGGGGGGGAGGTAAAGTTTGCACGGCAATGCCTCAACCGGCGCGAATTAAAACGATCCAATTGTCTTCTCACCGTGAAATCGCCCCCTCCCCCTCGGTTTTTTTGAAATCCGACTTCGGAATCGGATTGGCCATATTTTGGCGCGCATTTGGCTCCTTACTGGGTATTTTTGAACCCGAAAAAACGTGGAACAAACGCGAGAAAGACGATTTTTCGACGAATTTCCGGCGAATTTCCCGGGCGAATTTCCGAATTACGATTTGACCGACGTCTTCCTCCAGGTCTGATCTATACGACTGGTATTTTTTCGTAATTTTTTCGAACCCTTAAACGGCCTTTGGCGCGAGTTGAAAGTGGAAGACGTAGGACAAACGGGAGAAAGACGATTTTTCGACGAATTTTCGACGAATTTCCCGGGCGAATTTCGGATTTTCGATTTGACCGACGTCTACCTCCAGGTCTGATCTATACGGCTCGTATTTTTTCGTAATTTTTTCGACTCCCTAAACGGCCAGCGAGCGGAAAGTGAAAAAACTCATTCGGGAACGCGTTATCCCGTACCAACAAACCACACGGCGACCAACACGATTTTATATTATTGTATGATATGATATGATATGACATGATATGATATGATATGATATGATAATTGAAAATAATAGTACCTATCTGTAACGTTCGAAAATATTTTATTATAATAATACATTATTGTAATATAATATTACATATTTTGTACTAAATAATATATACCTATTACATATATTAAAAAATATTTTATTATATGTTATTATTACATATAATTATATAAATAGTACATATAATATAATAATTATATAAATAGTACATATAATATATTAATTTTATTATTATAAATTTATTTTTAAATTTTAAATTTGAGCCATCGAGGCATTTGATGAATTTTTGGAGCCACAAATCGAGGGTCTGACGGCAAATCGTCATTTTTGGCGACAATGAGTATGCATACCGTTCGACCCGTCTTCTCGAGGCCCAAATATTTAGTCGCTAAGTCGATACGTTTATTGTGCCGACTAGTCGACAACCCAATTATTTTGCCTTCGAGTCGTTACAATAATAATTATTGGGGTTTCAAGCACTAATCCAAAGGGTCCGGGTAAGAGGCGGTTTTTAATTATTGAAACGAATTTAATTAAGACCAAGGTCATTCATTACAAAAAAAAGAAAGCAAAAAAAAAAAAAAAGAGTTGTATTTGTAACGCCTGTTAAGCCATGGATCGTGGTAATTGGTAAGCGGGGGGATTTAATGGAATGGAGCTTTGACGTGAAAAAAAGTCAATTTTTAGCAAATCCAATAAGTTTAGTGAATACGCGCTTTTCCAAAGAGGTAAAAATACCGTTCCATTGACCCGTAAACGTTGGTGGTGGAGGGGTGAGCTGGGCTAAGGATTGTTCCCTCCAATCAAGAAGGATATTTTAATTAAAGAAACACGGGGTTCCGGAGGGAAAGTGGTGAGGCCGGAAAGGACGAATGAGGCGGGAAGCTTTTAATCAAAGCCGCCTTTTAAATGAAAAAGCCCGGAAAACTACCTCCAAAGGGATATCAATTCCTGGACATTCTGTAAACTGCGGGAGGGACGTGACTGAAACCCGATTCAATTCGCCGTATTTGAATGAAAAGGGGGAATTATTGTCGAAGCAGGTGTTTCTTACTCTCAATTTGCACTCCCCTCAAACTGCAATTGTAATTTTCAATCTCTTCGACTCGTTGGTTATAATCTATCTATCTATCTATCTATACCACTAATTCTCAGTCTGTGTGTCTGTGGGTCTGTCTGTATGTCAATCGCCTACTCTGACTAAACGGTAAGTCCTAAAAATACCCCGATTTTTCCTATCGTCTCGGGCGACCGTTTAAGTCTTTGTAGGGGGGTTGAGCACCCCCAAAAATGCGCGCAAATCCGCGCAATTGACATCAACTTTCTTATTTCAAATGGGAACCCCTATTTTTTTCTTCGGATTCGGATTCCTCGACTAATTTTACGTCCGATAAGCGAGTTGCGCGAATTTTATGACGCGCGCGAATTCGCTGAATTAATTTTTTCGATTTATTCCGTCGTTAATAGACGGATTTTTTCCGCGTTTCGTCCGTAGCCTACCTAGAGATCCGAATTTTAATACTTGATATCGACCAAATTCGTTCCGACGATGAGCGAATTATGAGGACGAGTTGAGATTTGAAAAAACTGGGCCGTCGCCACCGACCCTTCGCGACGGGTGAATTCTGGCTCGGCTTCACTCCCAGCCTCTCAACACCCTCTATCCCCCCGCCCTCACTCTTCACTCCGAGCGGGTGGGACATCAGCCTTTAAGGGGCGCTCGAAAGGTCTACGCGATCTCTCCCCGACGGAAATGGATGTAAATTAAATGAATCGATTTAAATCAAATCGATTATTTAGAGAAGTATCGATTTTATTATTATTTAGTGGTATAGATTTTAAAAAAAATTAAAAAATTGATATATATTCTTGAAAATCTCGAGAAATTCAAAAATGATCTACATTCTGAGATAGGTTGAGCGCCCTCAAGGATTTTTGGCGTTTTCCCCTCCTTCAACTAAAGAAAAGAAGGAGTGGGGATTTCAGCCACTATTGACTCGAATTTGATGAAATTTTCAGGGATCACGCGGGTTGTGCCCCCTGTCCGAATAAGCGCTCTGTGTAGGGGTTTGAACCCACCCCCCCGGCCGAGCGAAGCGAGGCCCCCCTGTCCGAATAAGCGCTCGGCCGAGCGGAGCGAGGCCTTATGTCTGCTTAAGCGATCGGCCTCGCGAAGCGAGGCCCACGGGGGGTCTGGGGGGCGGAGCCCCCCAGCTGGGTGCGTAGGCGAGCAAAGCGAGCCGGAGCATCTAGTCTATATCACTAATCCTCACCGTCTCTGTCTCTGGCTGGCTGGCTGGGTATGTCAATCGCCTCCTCTGACTAAACGGTAAGTCGTAAAAATACGCCGATTTTTTCTATACTCTCGGTGGACCGTTTAAGTTTCTCTAGGGGGGTCGAGATTTTTCTAAAATGCGCTCAAATCCGCGCAATTGACATCAACTTTCTTATTTCAAATGGGAACCCCTATTTTTTTCACCGGATTCGGATTCCTCGACCAATTTTACGTCCGATAAGCGAATTGCGCGAATTTTTTGGCGCGCGCGAATTCGCTGAATTAATTTTTTCGATTTATTCCTCCTTTAATAGACGGATTTTTTCCGCGTTTCGTCCTACGCCTACCTAGAGATCCGAATTTTAATAGGAGATATCGACCAAATTCATTCCGACAATGAGCGGATCAGGACGGCGATTTCAGTTTTGCAGTTTTCGTTAAATCGTGGGTCGGGCGAGCCGTCGGGTGAATTCTGGCTCGGCTTCACTCCCATCCTCTCAACACCCTCTATCCCCCCGCCCTCACTCATCACTCTGAGCGGGTGGGACATCAGCCTTTAAGGGGCGCTCGCTAGGTCTATGCGCAAGGTCTCCCAGATGGATGTAAATTAAATGAATCGATTTAATTGAATCGATTATCGAGAAAAGTAGAATCGATTTAAACTGAATCGATTATCTCATAAAATGAATTTAATTGAATTTAAAAAATAAAAATAAAAAAATTAAAATAAAAATAAAATTAAAATTAAAATAAAATAAAAATTTTTCCTGTGAGTTTTCAACTATGATTTGATTTCACTAGCACTATGACAGGGTGGGAGGGGGGGCATACTTCACTCGGCCCATCATTTTATCAGCCAGGGGGGTTGATGTTGAAGGAGCAGTTGACCTTGATGCAGGGTTATGAACGTGTCCATCGATGCTATGCACCCCACTAGGGTTACTCAGCTGGGTGCGTAGGCGAGCAACTAACTATTGATGGCACCCCAGGGTTTTTTTCCTGTGAGTTGTCAAATTTGACACGTTGCCAAGGGGGGGGGGGGGGGGGGGTTTCTCGCTCGGCCGATCAATTTACCAGCCAGGGGAGGCTTTTTTCAAACTTTTCAAATGACAGGGGGGGTCTTGCTTCGCTCGGGCGATTATTTTATTAGCCAGAGGGGTCTTGCTTTGCTCGACCACCAACATAGGTAGTTCTCCTATTATTGATGGTGGAGTTTTCAAATTTGATTTCACTAGCACTTTGACAGGGGGTCCTTACTTCCCCCCCCCCCCCCCCCCCCCCCCCCCCAAACAAGGATCTATAGGTACGAGCGATCACGCAAGACCCTTATAAATAATCTATATCACTAATATATATAATATTCTTGAAAATCTCGAGAAATTCAAAAATGCTCTACGTTCTGAGATAGGTTGAGCGCCCTCAAGGATTTTTTCCGTTTTCCCCTCCTTCAACCCCCTCCCTTCCAACGACACTTAACTCTACCCCCTCGCCATTTTAGCCCCATATTTTTCCTGTGAATTTTCACCTTTGATTTGATTTCACTAGCACTATGACATGGCGGGAGGGGGGGGCATACTTTACTCGGCCGATCATTTTAACGGCCAGGGGACTCGCTTTGCTCGGCCACCAACATATGTAGTTCTATTATTATCAAGGGAAGGCTTTTCAAATTTGATTTCACTAGCACTTGATAGGGGGGCCTTAATTTCCCCAAAAATACTTCCCCTTTCCCCAAAAATACTTGGAAAACGACACTTAACTCTACCCCCTCGCCATTTTAGCCCCATATTTTTCCTGTGAGTTTTCAACTTTGATTTGATTTCACTAGCACTATGACAGGTTGGCAGGGGGGGGGGGGCATACTTCACTCGGCCGATCATTTTAACGGCCAGGGGACTCGCTTTGCTCGGCCACCCACATAGGTAGTTCTATTATTATTGATGGTGGAAATTTGATTTCACTTGCACGTTGACAGGGGGTCTAATTTCGTATAGCCACATGAAAGCTCCATAGGTCGTCCCCAAAAATACTTGGAAAACGACACTTAACTCTACCTCTCGGCATTTTAGTCCCATAGCGCCCCACCGGGTTTTTTACTGTGAGTTTTGATTTGATTTCACTAGCACTTTGACATGGGAGGGGGGGGGGCTTACTTCGCTCTGCCGATCAGAGGGGGCTCGCTTTGCTCAGCCACCCACATAGGTAGTTCTATTCTATTATTATGATGGTGGAGTTTTCAAAATTGAGTTCACTAGCACTTTGACAGGAGGGGCATCTTATTTCGCTCAGCTGATCATCTTCTCGGCCTTTTTAGCCCCATATCGCCCCATGGGTTTTTTCCCTATGAGTTTTCAAATTTGATTTGATTTCACTAGCACTATGGCAGGGAGGGGGGGGGGGGGCGGTTCCTCGCTCGGGCGGTAGAGGGTAGACTTTTGAAAATTGATTTCACTAGCACTTTGACTTACTTCGCTCAGCTAATAGACTAGGCCAGGGGACTCGCTTTGCTCGGCCACCAACATATGTAGTTCTATTATTATCAAGGGAAGGCTTTTCAAATTTGATTTCACTAGCACTTGATAGGGGGGCCTTAATTTCCCCAAAAATACTTCCCCTTTCCCCAAAAATACTTGGAAAACGACACTTAACTCTACCCCCTCGCCATTTTAGCCCCATATTTTTCCTGTGAGTTTTCAACTTTGATTTGATTTCACTAGCACTATGACAGGTTG
Source organism: Pilophorus perplexus (assembly GCA_955831195.1). Taxonomy (NCBI): domain Eukaryota; kingdom Metazoa; phylum Arthropoda; class Insecta; order Hemiptera; family Miridae; genus Pilophorus; species Pilophorus perplexus. The sequence continues at coordinate 22,874,809 of OY037016.1, forward strand.
GCAGGGGGGGGGGGGCATACTTCACTCGGCCGATCATTTTAACGGCCAGGGGACTCGCTTTGCTCGGCCACCCACATAGGTAGTTCTATTATTATTGATGGTGGAAATTTGATTTCACTTGCACGTTGACAGGGGGTCTAATTTCGTATAGCCACATGAAAGCTCCATAGGTCGTCCCCAAAAATACTTGGAAAACGACACTTAACTCTACCTCTCGGCATTTTAGTCCCATAGCGCCCCACCGGGTTTTTTACTGTGAGTTTTGATTTGATTTCACTAGCACTTTGACAGGGGAGGGGGGGGGGGCTTACTTCGCTCTGCCGATCAGAGGGGGCTCGCTTTGCTCAGCCACCCACATAGGTAGTTCTATTCTATTATTATGATGGTGGAGTTTTCAAAATTGAGTTCACTAGCACTTTGACAGGAGGGGCGTCTTATTTCGCTCAGCTGATCATCTTCTCGGCCTTTTTAGCCCCATATCGCCCCATGGGTTTTTTCCCTATGAGTTTTCAAATTTGATTTGATTTCACTAGCACTATGGCAGGGAGGGGGGGGGGGGGCGGTTCCTCGCTCGGGCGGTAGAGGGTAGACTTTTGAAAATTGATTTCACTAGCACTTTGACTTACTTCGCTCAGCTACTAGACTAGCACTTTGACAAGGGGGCCTTACTTCGCTCGGCTAATCATTTTCATACCATGATTCACCCAAATCACAGGCGGCAATATACAACCACAGTGGGCAATACATCCACAAGCGGCAATACACCCACTAGGGAGCGTCTGGGGGGCGGCAATTCACCCACAGGCGGCAATATACACTCACAGGCGGCAATACACCCACAGGTGGCAATACTCCCACAAGCGGCAATTCACCCACAATTCTGCTTAAGCGATCGGCCTCGCGAAGCGAGGCCCACGGGGGGTCTGGGGGGCGGAGCCCCCCAGCTGGGTGCGTATTGAATAGAATGGCGGGGTCGGCTCGAATTTCTGTTGCCGTAAAGTTGGTTCATCACTTCGTCATGTAATTGATCGATCAATAATTTCATAACTGAAATTATTTCAGTTATTCGAGGAGTAGGATACATAACTTCTTACTGTTCTTCCAAAGAAACGGCAATAAGGAATGAAGGTGCACCCGAATTTCGGGTTAAATCATCCTGCGCCATGTTGTTAGAAGTCATAAAGAGAAAAATAGGTACATCATTTTTGTGACAAAAGTCTTTCACGTATAATCATCTTAAGTTTTTCTGGTCGATTCAAAAACCGGTGTAGGTGACGTCACGGTTCCAGTTTCCAATCAAAGACACCTGAGTGCAGGTCGATTTTCACATTTTTTTCTTGATTTTCTTGGTGTTTGGCACTATACTCTCTGTGTGAAACTTCTGTGTGCACACAGAGTAACATAGAACCCTTAGGAGTGATTGATAAAAAAGAACTCAGCCGAAAACTACCTGGACGTGGCAGTTTTTGACTCTATGTAGATTTTCAGGCCAATTCATACATTCACCTTCCACAGTAAAAACACGTTGATTCAGAGAATATTGACTAGACAAAAAGTAAAATTATTTTCCTTCTCCTTCCCGCACGGTCTGGGAACTTGTGCGATCGACTCGACCCTTGAAACAACTTTGGGCGCCGTGATCCCCTTTGCGAGACACTGTCAAGAGCTCAAACTGCCTTAATCGATTAACCTAATTCTATCTAATCTGAAAATTTCCAACTTCTTGATGGAGCCTGCCAATTCGATTGACTAGCAGAGATCCCGTTAGAGCTGGTAGGAACTGAGGAAGGGCAATCTTTCAGGTGCCTGGCGTTTATGTAAATTATAAAAATTATTATTAATGAATTGCCCAGTGGATTCGAAGAGGGCGTCTTCCTTCTTCGGAGGTTGTTAAAATTGTTTGGCAGATCTACCTAGTTCTTAGTTACTAAATTTTTAACTGAAAATACAACCACACCTCGTATTATGGCAACACTGGTAACAGCCCTCCAAGGTTGGTAGCACCTTTGTTACCAAATGACGTCACTGACCCAGCCGATCGATCCTACTCCCGCGTATTTTCAAGCTTCACCACTTTCTCTAAATCATAATAATTTTCTGGAAGCGATTCCAGACGGCTGACTGTCGTTTTGTTTAAAAAAAAATTGAAAAAGATTTATGCATTTTCCTCATTGTCAATAGTCTGTAGCAATTATTCCACATTTTCTATAAAATTAACATTCGTTTGTCACCCCCAGGAAAGAACTGCCCGAAAACTCTACTTGTACATGGGAATTAACTTATGATGGAGAGGATCACAGGAGTTTAGGATTAACATTTGATAACATGGTCCGACACTTGATAAGGCGATGGCGTCGCTCTGATTCCAGACATGCGCAGTGACTTCATGGAAAAAGGTCTATTGGGCACTCACGACGATGTAAGCACAATCTAATCTGATTGGTACGAATTAATATTATACCTACCATAAGAAACAAAAGGTCTCATGCCGTATTAGGCCACTGTTTTTAGATTCTGAGGAAGAGAGCGAGCAGAAAGCTAGTTTTCGGTCTTCCACACTAGGGAACTTGGAAACTGCCAGACCAGGATACTGTCCGAATTTCTGCCCAGAAACCGATTCGGGGAGTTTGGGGCGTTGGCGAAAAAGTCCCCGAAAGTATGGCCAGGAAACTGTCGGAAAACATAAATCTGGCAACTGTTCGAAAATATTCTGGCAGAATGAAAGACCCCCGTTTCGGCTTTGAAAACTGTCAGAATTTCTGAACCCTCGAGTGGGTCTGTGACGAGCTTCAGGTACCTAAGAGGATTAGTGTTGAGACGGCAGGGGCCCCTAATTGGGTCTCCTTTGTACCTTTTCCTCTGGGGTTTATCCAAGGGCGGTGTCGGTTTTACTCAAAGGAAGCGAAAATTGTTGAGGCTTGAAAACTATTTATTACTGAAATTAATGAAATTATTTGAAAACTGTATTTACCTACGCTCGTTGACCTATCGTGAAGGGGGAGAAACGCAGGCGTGTTGACTCGATAACCGGAAGAGCTTCGATACTTCGAAAACGACTCCGCACTCGATATCACAGCCCAAATCTTCACACACACACAAACAAACAAACAAAAAAAAACCCCTAAACCTCTTTGGCATAAATTGTAAAGAAGTTAATGAACCCTTGAGTAACATTAAATGTTACTCAGATTTTGCAGCGTTTGAAATGTACTGAAAAGGTACGGAGTATCGACGACTAACTCTGGTCAGTTCAATGGGAGCATCCACGACTAAAATTCTCTCGGACCTTGTCGACTTACTCTTTTTGGGAGTATTTTTGACTACGACCAAGTGAACGAAATATCAACGTTCTACAGTGTTTCCCGGTTCATACCTACTCATGTTTGACATCGTTGTGAGATCCACACGATAACCTCCCTCTGAAAAGTCGCCTTTTCGGGGTTCGCGTAATATAATAAATTATATAGCTTTTACTGCTCTAATGCTATAATATTTTGTAGGCCTTTAAGAAGAAAATATAATTTTCGAAAGCTCGGCGAAAGAGTGGTGAAATTCGTTTGACCCAAATCCCGATACGACAGACGAGGAAATAATCAACTCTTTAGGAAAATTCTTGCAATTTACCTGTAGAAAGTGTGCAATGAGACTAGAAATAATGTAGCCTAAATTTGTTCATGCGGGCGCACTGTGGGGCAGAACACCCGAATTCCTGGACATCTGAAGATGGTCGAAAATCAACACATTCTGAGCGGGTAGAGAACAAAGCGTAACGTTCTCGAGGTTTAAAACGCAGTGAAGGTGACAATGAGTTCAGAAAATTTTATTTTTCTCGTAGTGTCAGTGTTCCTTACAACCGCCAAAACGGATCATTCAACGCCAGGTAAGTGAAACAAGTGTAATACGAGGCTTAGAAAGGACAACTAGCTTTATTAATTGCGCATTGTCATCATTTCTTGGTGTTTGGGGCAGTTGGTTCCTTACGCCGTAAAATTTTTTTGTTTTTCTTCTTAAAATAAACTACGTTATATACTGAACGAAATGGTATACTGCACAATCCTTCAACTTCAATTGTAATTATTAAAAATTAGTCCAGAAGGCGCCTGCTTCATACTCTGGTCATCCTTCTTTCTCCCTCTAATCAATGAAAAAAAAAAAAAAAAAAAAAAAAAAAAAAAAAAAAAAAAACGCCCAGACAGTTACTTTGTAGGTTTTTGCCTTTCCTGAAAAGTTGCATTTTTCGACGCATTTAACCCACTAGGTTGAGAGCCAGATTTACAGTTTCTTCTTTTGTGATATTATGTACCTATTGTGTATTATTTATTTATTAGTATATTTTTCGTCTACAGGTCTAGCAAGTGACGCTGGAATACCATTGAAAAGTGTCAAGTTTGCTCCGCTCTTGTAAATCTCAAGATCATTATTTTCAAAACCTGTTTCCACAAACGTGGTTGACTCCCTCCTTGCAGCAAGGTCCCTATATGAGAGCAGCAACATCCCAAAACCAATCACCTGTGCTCAGTGCCGTGCCCTTGTAAGTTGCTTCGTTAGGCTATTTTGATTATCCATACCTCCTCCTCCTCCTCCTTTTTATACAGACTTACATAATACATTTTACTAACTTATGACATGTGAACCATGAATACTTTAATTTTAATCAATAAACATTTATTGACGGCGAATGTTTGAATTGGACTAGGTGCAAACCACATTGAACCTCATGATTAATAACATAGACAAGAAAATTTCTTGTCGTGCATTTAATGCATTTAATGCAAATTGCACCTGAAGGTAAACCCAGGAAATATCGGCTTTTGGTTTATTATTCTTGGAATAATACACCTATGTTTTCGCGACGGGGGTCGACGACTCCGATCGGGCTCAAAATTTGACATTATCCGTTTCAAGAGGTCTACATTCTAAATCCGAAATGTCCGTACGCCGTACGCCGTCCAGGCCGTTTTGGGCAGTAGGAATTTTTTTAAAAATCTGAAATTTCGGCAAAATACTTGGTTTACCATCTAGTTGTGCCCGCAAGGTTTTCAGTCCGATCGCCCAAACCCGTGGGGTGCTATGGGGCTATGGGAGGGGTTTATTGAAGGCTTTTAGCTATGAGATCGAGTTAGGTGTCGTTTTCGAAGTATTTTTGGACGTAGAATCCATTTTTGGGGGTCCCGGAACGATCCGATTTCACTGGGGCGATCTTTAGGGCATTCGTGGGGCTAAAAATGGGATTTTTGAAGGATCCCAGGATGTTAAATATTTTTCGAGTAAAAAATACAGAGTTTTTGAAAAAACACATTTTCGAACAAAAAAATCCAAAAAAAAAATTTTTTTGAGATAAAAATCCAAAAAAAAGTTTTTTTTTTTAAATTTTTTCATTGACAGAATTAAATTTCTGCACAAGTAACGTATATCAAAGAATAATAAACCCTTGTGTAAAATTTGCAGCGTTTTTAGAAGGACATTTTAGGTGGCCGGACCCAATTTCTGCTGGTGTTTGTTGTTATGACTCCAAGTCATAATATGATAAGATCATATTATGATCAAATTTTTCGTGATTCGGAGAAATACCTATTTGATCAGTAGTGAATAGTTCAAATTCTCTTCAGGAAAAAGTTAATATATCAACTTTTTCCTGAAGAGAATTTCTATTCGATACATAGAGGAATGGAGGAGCCGGCCCGGAAAAGGAACAGGCGGGGGGGACCAGAGCCAATGACAAAGCCACATGTCGTTTAATTATACCTCATTATAATGAGGTATTTTTCCGTCCCACCTGTGCCTAAATAAATGGTGCAAATATTACTGGCCTTCTGTTGTTGGCAGTGAAGTTGGGAGTCCCTCATGACGTAATTACTTACGTTCGCTTTCCGAGGACGAAGGTCCTCGGAAGCAGGTACCTGAAAGGGGTTTACGACTTTCGGTGAGTTTCCAGTTCGGATAGATTCGGGCAGTATCCCCTATTCACATGCGTGTTTTCAGTTTTCTGGCAGAATCCTCGTCCCACCTTTTCGGGGAGTTTTTCGGATCAGATTTTCGGACAGATTTGAGACGAGGCACCGATCTCCCCGAATTTCCAGGTAGCGCGATTCGGGCAGTTTCCTGGTCGGGCAGTTTCCTGGGACCCCCACACTATTCTGTAAAGTTTACAGTGTAAACAGACTAAACTTAGTCTTTCAATCAGATTCTGTCCATCCTTGGGGGATTGTACCCAGATCACGTAACAACGTCTGCAATATCTTGCACAAATCACTCCACGACTTCCCGTTGATGGGCGAGGATCATCGGGTTATACAGTAATCGTGGAGCTCGTAGGAGCTGAACCAGTTTCGGGATCAAATGGATACGGTAGGTTGTTGAGAAGGTTTATTGGTAAACTGATTATGTTGAGCCGACGCTAATGACACACTTCGCTCGATTGAAATTTACCTTACCTACTCTACAGTTCATCCAATTACCGATAGGCGGGTGGGGGGATTTCCCTTGGCGCCTCGTTCATATCCGCACTGGCACGATTTATATGTTGGAGTAGCATTTCATGTAGGTACTTGAACGGCCTTTATACGTTATTAATTTTAAATGGGGTTCATAAGTATGAACGTAAATAACCCAAATGCTAATGCGGATGGAGAAGGGTTCATTAATTATAATTGAATTGTTTATTGGGTTCGTTAATTATTATTGAATGCATCACTTTTAGAACGATAGCTACAAAATAGTTTGGGGTGAATTTCATCAGGATCGATTGAAAGCCTCGGTGCTAATGATTTTGCTTTTGGTTTATTATTCTTGGAATAATACACCTATGTTTTCGCGACGCGGGTCGACGACTCCGATCGGCCTCAAAATTTGACATTATCCGTTTCAAGAGGTTTACATTCAAAATCCGAAATGTCCGTCCGCCGTCCGCCGTACGCCGTACGCCGTCCGGGCCGTTTTGGGCAGTAGGAATTTTTTTAAAAATCTGAAATTTTGACAAAATACTTGGTTTACCATCTAGTTGTGCCCGCAAGGTTTTCAGTCCGATCGCCCAAACCCGTGGGGCGCTCCGGGGCAATAATGGGGCTACTGGAGGGGTTTTTTGAAGGCTTTTAGCTATGGGATCGAGTTAGGTGTCGTTTTCGAAGTATTTTTGGACGTAGAATCCATTTTTTGGGGTCCCGGAACGATCCGATTTCACTGGGGCGATCTACAGGGCTTTCATGGGGCTAAAAATGGGATTTTTGAAGGATCCCAGGATGTTAAATATTTTTTGAGTAAAAAATACAGAATTTTTGAAAAAACACATTTTTGAACAAAAAATCAAAAAAAAAATTTTTTAAATAAAAATCCAAAAAAAAATTTTTTTTTTAAATTTTTTCATTGACAGAATTTAATTTCTGCACAAGTAACCTATATCAAAGAATAATAAACCCTTGTGTAAAATTTGCAGCGTTTTTTAAAATTATTTAACTTCTTTTTTCACGTTTTCCTCCTTGGTAAACGAAAAACGTTCAAAAAACCTGGTAAACTGAAAACTTCAACTTGGTTATTGAATCGATTTTATCAAAGTTGGACTCTGAGTGAATTTTTTTATTTAAGTGGAAACAGGTTTTAGCGCCCCCCCCCCCGTTAAACGTGAGATGATATCATGACACGAAAGTTGTAACGATTTAAGAGCCTGTTACCAGGTTTTATAAATTTTAGACAACAGCCTTTAAGTAGAGACAAGCAGGATGGACGGAGAACCGGTTTTCAGATCTGTCGAACCACACAGTAAGCGCTATGGTGATTCTGTAGGGGTACAAACTTAGTGGGGTTTTTGACGGGGTTGGGCCAGCAAGCGCTGTGAGTGAATTATTTAAATTATTTAAAAATTAAATTGCTTTCTAAGTAATTTTTCTACGGGGCTTAAATGGGATTGAAAATTGGGAGTCGATGCATCGGGTAAAAGGCCTCCTTGGAACTCTCCTGTGACCACACCAGAGGGTTCTTTGATGCTTTTAAGGAGCTCTAGATATTTTTATTTATTTTTTAAAGATATTAGAAATGTGAGTCGAACAGTTGGATGAGGTCTAGTTAACTTTAAAAATGTGCGAGAGTTAAGAAAACGGGCTTTCTCTGTGTTCGACCGATTTTGTCCATTTAATCCATGGCTAAATTCGGACAGTGGATAAATTCGAAGGTGGCATAAATAGTTGGTATAACAAACAAGGTAGGTTTCGATTAGCTCAGTTCGATTAAATTTGGTGCTTGAACCGGGAAAATGACTAGTTAAAAGCATTTTGAATTCAGCCAACTCCCCATTAAAGCTAATCTGCCGGAGTGCCCTCGCACAAAAAAGATAGATAGTGTGCTAAGAAAATTACTATTATTGATTTATTTATTTTTATTTTTTTCAGGTTGGTAGCTATGAATATGGTATGTCCACGCCATGAACACGGTAGAAGCCCCAAACTCACTGCCAGTGCTTCAAATTTACGTTCTTTCAGAAAACAATATTGGTCATGATGCGGTTTCATTGGTCGTATGTGTCAACCTTGCTACCAGTGCTTACCATATATGGTTAGACAAAAAATATTCACTCCAATTTCCCGGTCGTCTACTTCTTCTTCTCGTTTCTCCTCCATTTTCATGATAGGAGGTGTCTCATGATTTTTTTTTAATTAACGAAATTTCTTCATTTGACGTTTAAATCTAATGTCTTGAAGCTTAAATTTTAAGCCCTATTCAACTGTAAGGCTCTAAAATGAATCGTTTCTATATAAAGCTACAGCGACTTGGGTGTTTTTGGGAAGTTCAAGACTTACGAAACTTCCTTAATTACCTACTTGTTTTCTGTAACTCCTATACGGCCTACCTTCGTTTGTATTCACATTTTAAATTCCAACGCTTCATTTCTTTGACTAAACGGGAAAACAGTTAGATTTTGAGAAAATGGCAGGTGATAATTTCATGTGCCCTTGGAATTCCGAAATAAAATCGATAATTTGCACTACCATGCAACAATATCGTGAACTTACGTCCACTTGAATGCCAGGAAGAGGGAACACTCTGGTGGGAGGAGCCTCTTTGGGCACGTATCGGTAGAACTCCTGGTCACCCTGGTAGAACTTGATGGAGTAGAGCGCAGACCCTTCGAGATCGTAGTCGCAACCGAGTTGGAGCGTCGTGCCCGCTCGGACCATCTCAGGTGCCCACATCACCACGTCACGAAGGCACAAACCACCTGGAAAACAAAGAAAACAATAATTGCTTTATTAAAAATAATCATGTTAAAATTCAGATTAAGGGTGTTTGATTTTAGCCTCCATTTTAATGTAGTAAGATTATTTGACGTTTTTTTCCTTTGCTTCGTCCCACGAAGTTCCCCTAAGGAATATGGCTGAGAAGCATATAAGGTCGCCATCAAATCTCTGATTGAAGGCGCCATTACAGTAAATAATATACAACGGAGCGAGGGCACTGGCCTTGAGGTACAGAAAAACAAAAAGAACGAGATTCTATGATGCAGTCACCTTTTTCACTTTTGGTTTATTATTCTTGGAATAATACACCTATGTTTTCGTGACGGGGGTTGACGACTCCGATCGGCCTCAAAATTTGACATTATCCGTTTCAAGAGGTCTACATTCTAAATCCGAAATGACCGTCCGCCGTCCAGGCCGTTTTGGGCAGTAGGAATTTTTTTAAAAATCTGAAATTTCGACAAAATACTTGGTTTACCATCTAGTTGTGCCCGCAAGGTTTTCAGTCCGATCGCCCAAACCCGTGGGGCGCTACGGGAAGGGTATTTTGAAGGTTTTTGGTTATGGGATCGAGTTAGGTGTCGTTTTCGAAGTATTTTTGGACGTAGAATCCATTTTTTTGGGTCCCGCAGCGATCCGATTCCACTGTTGCGATCTATAGGGTTTTCATGGCGCTAAAAATGGGATTTTTGAAGGATCCCAGGAGGTTAAATATTTTTCGAGTAACAAATAAAGAATTTTTGAAAAAAAAAAAAATTTTTGGAACAAAAAATCCAAAAAAAACTTTTTTAAATATAAAAATCCAAAAAAAAAAATTTTTAATATTTTTTCATTGACAGAATTAAATTTCTGCACAAGTAACGTCCATCAAAGAATAATAAACCCTTGTGTAAAATTTGCAGCGTTTTTGCTTAATTCGCTTGTTCCATGTGATGCAAAGCAATGTAAAGGTTTTAACGAAATTTGTATACCTAATTGATTTCACGCGGAGCTCGCACACTTTCAGATCATCCCGTACTCTCTCCAGGCACATTAACATTATTAAGTTGGTATACCTGGCGAACAACGCGAAACACATCCCTTTAAAATATGAAGATTCAGCCCAAGAAGGCGTCCTATACACACCACCAGTATTATTTTCCAAAGTACATTGTGCATTGAATTCAGATCTTGGCCCAAGAAATCTGTACCAAACAAGTTGGAGCTAATTCATAAACTAACTAAAATTGATCTTATCTTTTGGTTGAGGCAAATTTTACCGGTCATTCTGAAATTATAAAATCCCATGACGACACTTTTCACTCCATCGTACTATTGTTGAGTCTCCGATTTCAAACAACCGGTTTACTTTTGGAAACTCAATTTCACGGGTCACGAAACCATATTTTCTTATTATACGCGAGCAACAACAAAAAAACAATCGCGGTGTTTTCAGAACTTCGAACACCGGGAACACCTCGAGAAGAACCTTGTCAGACCATTTGTAAGCAATTAAGTGCCGCCGGTGTTTGAAGCGATATTTCTAAATGTTTACAAATGAATGGGTTGTATTTGATTCTGGTGTGATGAAACTCGTTCGTTTATTACGATGAACCGTTTTTACTTTCAGGACAATCGACACACGATGAAATGAACGTAGCGCCCTCCCCGGAAGAAATCTTCGTTAGGCTGTTACTACAGTTGACTGCGTGACCTGTGATGAACATTTTCGGAAGAGGTGATTTCATTGACGGGAATATACAAGCACACGAGGTGGGTTTGTTGTTAGTTAAAGTCCGTCCAAGTTTGTTGGGATAAGTTCAAACCGCTGATTGGACCGCGCTTGAATTCGTATTCAACCCCTTTCTTGACTCACTTCCCCTCCTACCAATGGGCGAGCGAAGCAAGGCCCAGCAGCTCAGACGCTAAACGTTATTTTATTCAGTATCTGTGCTTATGTTTAAGGACAGGCTTTTCTAATTGAAGGTAAGCAATATAACTATGGTTTTTTTTGTACCGACTGAGCGCACATGAGCGAATTTGCGCCCAACATTCGTATTTCGAATACTATGTACAAATTTTTCTTTCTGGATTCCGATTTCCCATCTAATTTTACATCCAGAAGAACGCTCATTAAGCTCCTTGTACACCAGAAGCATTCTGATTCAATTTCCACCTAAGATTCTGATTTCACGGCTAAAATGCCCATCATGCGCCATTTACGCAGGGCACAAAATTTGACATTTATTGTCAAAAAAACTCATCACGATCTACATCATGTGCACGGGTGCACAAACGCCGCACTGTGGGCTATGACGCTAAAAGGTAGCGTAAATTCGAAAAACTAAATACGCATCTAGCCGATTGGTTTATTTTTTGGGGCCCTTTTAGAAAAATCGTCCAAGAGCACCTAACTACATTTTTCAAGGAAAAAATGGCTTAAAAAAAAACCTCTTACTCGGTTGTTTATCTGACCTATTGAAGACCAGCGCAAAAAAATTGAGGAAAAAATGAAAGAAAAAAATGGTTTTAAATGATATTTTCTGTTGAAATGTGATGATGTAAATAATAAAATAATATATATATAATAATAAATTATTATATTTCATTTGATTGATAAACAGCTAAACACTTATATTTTGCCATTTTTATGATACACCCAGCTTTACCAATGAGTTTCACCTTAAATAATTTTCTCCACCTTTTAACATCATCGGCTAATTTAGGTAGTAGGCTTTTTTTCAAGCATCTGAATTTTTTGCAAATTATTCAGTTTTATCTATCGAAGCCCCCAAGGTTTTCAGTACATTCGTCCAAACCCGTGGTGCTAACGGGGGGTTTGAAAAGTTTTTGGCTATTAGGAGGAGTTAGGTCTCGTCTTCGAAGTGTTTTTGGACGTGGAATCCATCCATTTTTGGGGGCCTTACAACGATGCTATTTCATCATGGGGGTCAACGGGGCTACAAATGAACCTTTCGAACGATGCCAAAAGATCAAAATTTAATGAGGTGCCGTTTTCTGAGTAATTTTGAACGCATAATCCATTATTCGAGGTCCCACATCTGTCCAAACATTGTGCAAAAAAAATTTATTTCTCTAATTTTTTTAAAAATAATTTTTTGTTGGGCAACAGAAAATGAATTCTAGCACAATTCACCTACTTCAAAGAATGATGAACCCTTTTGTAAAATGTACAGCCTCCCCCTAGATTCAAATGTGATGCGCCAAGCCCAAATAATAATTATTAATAATTAACATTAGTTATTAATATTTTATTATACTCACCCTGCGCAAATGGGCGCTCCTGAGCTTCCTCTAGTATTTTTTCTGAATTTGGATTTTACCTTTAAAACGCCCATTGAGCGCAAATAGCCGCTGATATCGTCAAATTGAAAATGGATGGAAATGGAAAACCAAGAATTACTTGGCACCTCGTGTCAATAGCACGTTGAATGGGATTTAGCTCTTCTTAACTCTCTGTTGAAACAGAAACCGGTTGACCTCCGTTGTGCCAGTCAGCTCTTCGTTGATTGATGAAATCCTTTCTCTTTCATCCGGGTTGTACGTATCACCGATCGTTTTGGATCACCTCGAACCTTCTCCCCCGCCCACGTTTTTTTTTTTTTTTTCGGAAGCTTTATTGAAGCTCTACAGATCGATAGGGGGAGGGGTGGCCGGCCTCTGAATGGTCAACATCCGAAACCATTGTTAAACCGCTCCTACGCCATTTCTGTTTGCTCTTTGTCGTCCTTTTGAGTTATATGTGTCTTGAACATCGTGCGTGATGATGACAGTGAAAACGGTGGAGGGAAGAGAGAAAAGGCCCCCCCCCCCCCCCCCCCCCAACCGGCCACAATCCCGAAATCCCTTTTACCAGGCAAAACAAAAAGGTAGGCGAAGTTGTGACTAATGAATGAAAGATGATCTGAGCGATTGTGCTTTGAACATTATTCACGTGAAATCTGAAACATACAGCGACGTGGCATTTAGAATGTTTGAGAAGTTACAATCGTCTTGCATATTTGGTATTCTCGTTCTACTTCGTTGTAACCGTTTTGCATTGGCTGACTTCCTTCCTGGGAATTGCACCGTTTTTGAAGGCGGGAAGGGTTAGTGAACATAGAAACCATTGTTTATACTGAGGTAGGCCTGCGGATGACAAGTTGATTATAAATGGCAGCTCTGAGGGTTAGGACTAATGTTTTTATCGGTCTCCTCGCTCTCCTGTCTCGAGCAATGATATGAATAAATTTGAATGGATTTCATTCAGGCGGGCTATTATTTAATGATTCAACCTGCATCGTATAATCGGGATCACAATGCAAACAAGAAGAGTCTGAGTGGGACACATAATGAAGATGAATAGAAAAGAACTGCTACGAATTTCACACTAAGGTCTATTATTCCTTTACGTAAAAATTTAATTTTCTCAATAAAAAATATTTGAAAAAATGAGAAACAAAAAATATATATACCTACCTGTATAGTGTTGGGACATGAGACCCCGTAAACTGAATTATACGTCAAACATTTCTTTGAAAATGACACCTCAGTTGACTTCCTGGACAGCCGTTCAAAAGCAGCATTTTTAGCCCTTTGGGAGCCCCACAGACTGCACACCCCACAGTAAACGCGGATGGGTTTAGGGCCCCAATAAATAGACTCCCAAGAGTACTTCGAAAACGACACCTCATTTGACCTCCTGGCTAATGTCCTTCAGAGCCCCTGGTATGGGCTATCAGAAAAAAAGTGTAGAGCCATACAAGTACCCTCTATAATAGAAAACCCCTTCAAAAATAAGAGAGTACCTACCTAATTAATTTTGGTTCATTATTCTTGGAGTAATACACGTAGGTAGGTATGTAATCGCGATGGAGGTCGAAAATTCTGATCGGCCTAAAAATTAAATTTTTCAAAAAAAAATTAAATTTCAAATTTTGAAATTACACGTTTCAAGAAGTCTAGATTCCAAAACCGAAATGACCGTCCTTCGTCCGAACCGTTTTTACGCAATAGCCAAAAAGAAAAGGATTTTTTTTTAAGTCTGAAATTTTGACAAAATACTCCGACCACTATCTAGTTTGGTGTCGTTTTCGAGGTATTTTCGGACGTAGAATATATTTATAGGGTCCCAGAACGATCCTATTTCGCCGTGGGGATCTATGGTGCTTTCATGGGGGCTATTGATGGGATTTTTGAAGGACCCCAGGAGGTCAAGTAAGGTGTAGTTTTCCAAGTTATTTCAGACGCCAAATCCATTTTTTCGAGGTCCCACATCTGTCCATACATTGTACAGAATTTTTTTTCTTTTTTTTTCTTGGCACAGAACTAAGGTTACCTTAATTTAAGTATAGGTACTTCAATCAATGAATTGATCTAAAATGCTTTCCCTCCATGTTTCCGGCCATTAAACTCTAACATGGTTTTATCCCATTTTCCAAGGTCGAAAATGGTAAAAACGGCGCAACAGGGCCAAGCGTCAAACGATATAATCCCCACATCTCATTTGAAATCAGGGCTATGTTTCTTATCACATTAGTAACATGCCAATGTACATGTACAAAAAACTTGCAAGTTTTTTGGAAAAGCTTGACGATCCCATCAACTTCTGCTGTCTCGTCTAAACCACAAGAGTTTGGAGAGGAATTCTTTCCCACCTCCAGATTCCACCTCATTGTCATATGAATTGACGGCCGTTGGTGGGTCAGATTAGATCTAGGTGATTGCATCTAGAAGTCTTCTATGTCTATGGAGTGGAGTCGTTACGTTACACATGCGTCCCACAAACTGAGCCAGTTTAGCCCTGGCAAAAAGCATGTATATTTTTGATAAAACGCTGTAAATTGGATTATACGTGGGTTTATTATCACTTTGAGCTAAGCACAGTTGCAAAGTGAATAAAAATGGGCACTTCACTTGACACTCTTTCTCCAAGTTTGTCCATGCTTGGCATCCATGTTGGGCGCATTTACATTGGACTCGGTAGGTACCTACCTACTTGTCGCCTACCTTTCTCCATTTTCCTCAAAACAATGTGTCGATATTCCCATCGAACGTGGGCAAATCCTCACTCTCCATGAAAATCACTAAGTTTCCCGTTGGGATTGCCTACACATGCCGTAAAGTTCCTACGTTTAAATAAATCACTACACACGGCTCATACCATTACGATAACTGCACTTCATTATATCTTCATTAAATGTGTGTTAAACGGGTAAACTAGATGTGGTCTCCTGGACAGTAGAAATAGTAAATTGGGCCACACCTTGTTACATCTCTTATTGGTGCGTTCAGGATGTGCGGTCGTCGGGAATTTTCGCCGATAATGGCCACAAAAGAGAACAAATGTCTGTGGTGGCAAACACCGCCCGACAGGCCACCCCCGTTATGTCTTTTTCTAGTTGTGGGAAAGGGGTGATACATTCGCTGTGTTGATTCTACCCGGGGAACGCCGGCTTTGGAAGAGAGGATAGGGAGGGGGGTCTCGGGGGTTTGCGGTACCCGGCAGATAATTCATTCTGTCGCGACTGCAAAACAGGGGTCGGTGTTAGCGATGCCCAACCTCAGATAATTTGTATCTAGACGTTATCCAGCGGTCGTGAAGGAAGGGGATTGGAGTCGTGAAGTTTGCGTAGACTCCTGCGCCTCTCCGTCCGTTCTGGTTTCCTCCCAGGATTCTCTTCCGTTGTGTTGATTACTCGAATACACTTTCTGCAAGCAAGACACTTGAAACCGTTTCAAACAACTACCTACCAAGATTCAATACTGTGGCGCCGGCCTCACAACTGGTACCACCGACGTTTGCGAATTCCTTCTCCTATTAAATATCTTCAAATTGCACATCTGAGACTACTCAAGTTCCTTTCATCACACAATTTGTGCGAAAACCCCCGCGCAGAAAACGAGATTTTCGTTTTAATATTACTACGTTTTAGTATCATTATATATTTAATGCAGTTTCGGCACTTCCACGATCCACCCGATTGTTCTGCCACGAGAGACCCCCATGGCGATCCACAAGTACTCGTGTCTCAAATCTACAGATGATTTGCAGAATCTTGCTGAAGGCACCGGCAGATTTTTAGCAACAACCATCACACTTGCTGAAGGTTTGACGCAACGCTTGCCGGATTCAATGAGCACCGAGTTTAGCCACCAAGTATGCACACGCCGAGCACCATTCTTGCAACGGAAGACGTGGACATCACACATCCAGCTTTTTCTCGTCCTTGGTCGACGATATCGTTATCGCTATATCTTGTTGGTTAGGGTGAAGCAGGCATTTGCAAAAATGTAGGGCCAATCTGCCACATATTCGTTATTCTGCAAACATTAGTAGCCGATTTACCAACACTGGCTAGAGCATTCAAATCCTGAGCCAGGTAACTCAAAGAATAGACCAGGTATTGTATATTCAAGTATTTGGCTGGATACTCGCCCTGAGCGGAGCCGGTTTGTAGCAGAATGAGTCAGCTATCTACAGGTGCAAAGTACCCCCATCACCACGACTGGAGCAGCTACTGGCACGATGCCAACATATGGACAAGCTCCACATGATCAATGAGTGCCCCAGAACCATCAAACAAACGGTGTTGCAAGAGGCGAAGAAATCGCTAAATGAATGGGCATTCAGCAATATTATGGCAACAGTCAACAACAACGCAAAACCCCCAGAAGACAGCAAGAACCAGCGATTTGAGCTGCCGGCAAGACGACCAGGATGCAACAGATGGACAAGTTCCACACGATCAATTTGTGCCTCAGAATCTGTCAACTCTTGACAACAATGATGCATGAGGCGAAGAATTGGCTAAATGAAGTGGCATCAGGGCAAGACTTGAAGTAGACGAGAGACCTGTCAACAATGCAAAACTCCAGCATGAACCAGCAATTGCAGCAGATTGCAAGACGTCCACGACGCAACCGATGGACAATCCCACCCTATCAAAGAGTGCCCAGATCCATCAGCTCAGACTATATTGCTACAAGAGGTGAAGAACCGGCTAAATGAAGGAACACCAAGCAGACAGCAGACCTGGAAATGATGCAAAACTCCACCCAACAGGATCACACTCCAGAAGACGGCAGGGACCAACGATTGTAGTAGCGGCTACTAAGTACTAAGTAGCTACTAAGTAGCCGATATCGAATAAAGAATTTTTGTATATGACATATACATTGTGATGCATCTAAGTACAAATAATTGCCAGGGCTACCTCATTTAGTCATTAAATTTCTTCAGTTCAGATTTTCAGGCGCGTGCTACATTATTCTTTCCTTGTACAGTAGTCACATCTCATTCAGATTACGGAAAAGTGATCTGGGAACGCGTTTTTAATTCTAGAACCGATCCCTGAACTGTTTTGGTCTCTTTCAGTTTTTCGACATGGGGATCACACTGTCGACCCCTGTCACGGAAAAAGATACGTCTTTCGTGGAAAACGCCAAGTACAAAGTCGGCGTCAGTTCGATGCAGGGCTGGCGAGTCACCATGGAAGACGCTCACGCCGTTTTCCTCGAAATGCCTGGCGACCCGACGGCAGCCTTTTTCGGCGTTTTCGACGGTCACGGCGGCCCCAGCGTGGCCGAATTCGCCGGAGCCCACTTGGACAAATTCATCACGTCTCAAGAGAGCTACAAGAGCGGGAACATCCCCAAAGCCATCGAGAGGGCGTTCATTGATATCGGTAACACTAGCCAATGTGACTGAATAGGATAGTAACTATCCACTTTCCATTCGGATTGGCGTATCAGACCGGGTTGCCAAATGTCCGAGGGTCAAAACTATAGTTATATATTCCTATAGGTATTTTAAGTCCTCAATCGACATCAAAACGGCTCAATCGACATCATCTGGTGGTAGTTTTGTTGAAAACTTTCTGCGCCAACGATTTAAAAGCGTTAACAAATAACACATACCTACTGAAGTTATTCAGTTTCATTGAAATAAAGTTGACTTAGGTCATTAAAAGGAACATAGACATGAAAAATTCAAATAGATACGCATAGAACTAATAGTAAACCCATTTTTCTTCATTACATAAACATAATAATATTATATAATAGGATATTAACCTCGAAAAGGTTGTGTCGCGGCTACTGGAGTTGACTGGAAATCATCATAGTATTTTATTTTGGTGTTGAGACTTGTTTTAGTTGACTGAGAAGATTATTCTCCGTTTGGTCATTATTATTAGTATTTTATTTTATAATCATACCACGACACAGGAATATTAGTAGACAAAGTGGTTGTTTGCCGATGGTGCAGAGGTCTAATCCAATGAGTTTGGTTAGGGAGAGAGAACGACTCCTCTGCTGAAGCAGAGGAGTCGTTCTCTCTCCCTAACCAAACTCAATATTAGTAGATATTATTGCGGCTAAATGACGAAAACCAGGACATTTCGCGCCCTGGTAGCTCATTGGGCAGGACGTTTGGCAACCTGGTATCAGACCTGTACGACTACTATTCCTGTTTGCTCCTTAACAACTGCATTATTGTCCTCAGATAGCAAGATGAGAGAAAACGTCGCTTTGATGGAGGAAATGTCCGGTTCCACTGCGGTTGTTGTTCTTATAAAAGACCATTTCGTCTACTGCGGTAACGCCGGCGACTCCCGGGCCATCGCCTTCGTCAAAGACAAGACGGTCCCTTTGTCCGCCGACCACAAGCCCAACGTCCCCGAAGAAACCCGGCGGATCACCGAGGCCGGTTGTTGGGTTGAAGCGAACCGGGTCAACGGGAATCTGGCCGTGTCGAGGGCTTTGGGGGACTTCGTGTTCAAAATCGACCTGAAAAAACCCCCCGAGGAACAGTCCGTGACGGCTTTCCCGGACGTTCGGAAAGAAGCTTTGACCAGAGAATGGAAATTCATTGTGTTGGCTTGTGACGGTATTTGGGACGTCATGACAAGCGAAGAGGTACCCACCGTATGCCTGTGCTCTTTTTCATCACTTTTTAGCGTGGAACATGGTTTAGCCGTGACCCAACAGCCCCAAAACTTTAGTCCGGGAGGGAGACGCGGGAGTGTCAAGCTTAAGTATTTCGTAATATATAAATATACGTTAGGCCATTAGTTCGGCATCCTCACTTGTCTTACCGTTAGGCCACTAGTGCGGCTTCATCACATGTCGTACGTTATGCCACTAGTTCAGCGTCCTCACTTGTCTCACTGTTAGGCCACTACTTCGGCGTCCTTACCTGCCGTACGTAAGGCCACTGGTTCAGAATCCTCACTTGTCTTACCGTCAGGCCACTAGTGCGGCGTCCTCACCTGTCGTACGTTATGCCATTAGTTCAGCGTCCTCACTTGTCTCACCGTTAGGCCTCTAGTGCGGCGTCCTCACCTGTCGTACGTTATGCCATTAGTTCAGCGTCCTCACTTGTCTCACCGTTAGGCCTCTAGTGCGGCGTCCTCACCTGTCGTACGTTATGCCATTAGTTCAGCGTCCTCACTTGTCTCACCGTTAGGCCTCTAGTGCGGCGTCCTCACATGTCGTACGTTATGCCACTAGTTCAGCGTCCTCACTTGTCTCACCGTTAGGCCACTAGTGAGGCGTTTTTACTTGCTTTACCGTCGGGCCACGAGTTCGGCGTCCTCACCTGCCGTACGGCCACTGGTTCAGCATCCTCACTTGTCTCACCGTCAGGCCACTAGTTTGGCGTCGGACAGTTACTTTTCCGACACGCAGTATAGGTTTTGTTGTCACCAGGGCCGTCGAAAGAAAAAGCGGGCCCGGGGCAAAAGAGAGCATTGGGCCCCCATGTAAGTGATGGTACGAATAATGGTGAACATCGACGTTTTCCTTTCGATGCTCCATCCTTCATACGGTCCTTCATGAATCATACCGTCTTGCCGCCGCCCCTCTCCTCATCCTGGGTTTATTGTGACTCACATGGCTTGAGTTTTACAAGGCCCAATCACACGGAAGACTACGTTGTCCGCCAAGTGGCAACTCAGCAATTTTTTCTTTTGGTTTTTCTTTTTTTTCCCCTTTTCCCTTTTTTCTTATTTTTTAGGCCCGTGGCAAAATGTCACCTAAATGGGCCTGGTTGTCACACATTTAGTAGTGCCCTTACTGTTGTCATCGTATTTGGAGTGTTGTCCTTCCAACTTCTGTCGACCCCGTGATTGAGGGTATTGGTGATCGTGATGTTGTTTTCGCGGCTGTAGTCGATGTAGAAGTCCTTCTTGATGTTGGTGTTTGCCTTAATCTTTGTGCTCTCCGCCGTCATCTTACGGTAACGTTCAGCTTATTGCTGCTGCTGTTGCTAGTTGTCAGCAACAAACTATCCTTTTCCAGGTGGGCAATTTCGTGGACCAACGCCTAACCAACGGGACCCGACCAGACGCGATTTGCGAAGAACTCATGATGAGCTGCCTCGCCGCCGACGTCTCCGGGATGCAAGTCGGTTGCGACAACATGACAGTCGTCATCGTTCAATTCGCCTCCAACGACAGCGGCAACCCAGGTCCAAACGTCTCAAGCGCTCCGATTCCCGGACAAGATCGTCAGTAGAGAGAAATCCTTCGTGCTTAGGACCAAAAGTTTCAACTCCATAGGGGAATATAAACCGTACCATAATAAATCCTAGACATCATGTAACTTCATTCAAATTTCGTTCATTTCATGCTTCCACCCTAATGGTTTCCATCAAATTTCCACCTTAGAAGAGTGATGTTCAAGTTTGAATCATCCCGAGGCGAAAACGAGGAAAAGTTAGGTAGGCCCAACTCGCAAAACTTATAATTACACTTTTTTCCCTTGGAAATTATAAAGCTGAGAGTTTGAAGTTCTCGTGAGATGAGATGGCTAAAAAGGAAATGGAATGGTTAATTTTTCATCTAACGAGAAAAAAACAAAAGCAAAAACGCTGCAAATTTTACACAAGGGTTTATTATTCTTTGATATAGGTTACTTGTGCAGAAATTAAATTCTGTCAATGAAAAAATGTAAAAAAAAAATTATTTTTTTGATTTTTATTTCAAAAAATTTTTTTTTGGATTTTTTTGTTCAAAAATGTGTTTTTTCAAAAATTCTGTATTTTTTACTCAAAAAATATTTAACATCCTGGGATCCTTCAAAAATCCCATTTTTAGCCCCATGAAAGCCCTAAAGATCGCCCCAGTGAAATCGGATCGTTCCGGGACCCCAAAAAATGGATTCTACGTCCAAAAATACTTGGAAAACGACACCTAACTCGATCCCATAGCTAAAAGCCTTCAAAAAACCCCTCCCGTAGCCCCATTATAGCCCCATTATAGCCCCAGAGCGCCCCACGGGTTTGGGCGATCGGACTGAAAACCTTGCGGGCACAACTAGATGGTAAACCAAGTATTTTGTCAAAATTTCAGATTTAAAAAAAAATTCCTACTGCCCAAAACGGCCTGGACGGCGGACGGACATTTCGGCTTTTGAATGTAGACCTCTTGAAACGGATAATGTCAAATTTTGAGGCCGATTGGAGTCGTCGACCCGCGTCGCGAAAACATAGGTGTATTATTCCAAGAATAATAAACCAAAAACAACGACCCACTTTTATTCATATCCTGAAAACTACACAACTATGGTAGAATATTTTTGGGAACATATCGTGAATTCAAAGTGCATCTGGTACAGCACCACTTGACTTCACGTGTAGGTATTGAGTAGAATTAATATTTATAGAACGTATAAAAAATAACAATACATAAACCCTTTTGTAAGATTTGGAGTATTTTTCATTTTTCGATGGTCTCATCAATTATTGATGAAACGAAAAACGAAATTATTACAGTGATGCCTTCATTATTGGAAATCCCCCGTGGCAGTTTCGCGGAATTTTTCATTGCTAAACCCTCTCTCAGTTATCTCTCGTAAACATCTTCCCAAATAATTCCTCCGCAGGCACGTTACCCGGGAAATCCGAACCCAAGGGATCGTGTGAGCTCCATGTCCAGTTTAATTGGGTCTCCCCGTCGAACTTTGGAATATTGGCCATTACCAAAACGCCAGCCTCCCTCTATCTGGTGCCCTTCGCCGTATTTTATGAGAATTGCCAACACGGTCTGGGAGGGACCCCCACGTTTTCTTATCTGCGAGGCTGCTTTATGCGAGTAATTATGCGGAAAATTACCCAAAACGCGGAAAGGTGTATCTTGAAATATGGCGTCAGAAGGGCTTTCAGTTATCGTAACGATGTCGCCATGTCTGGAAAAAGCTACTCAGACTTGGCAGTAAATTGTGCTTATGATTTCCAAGTTTATGGTAAAAGATCTTTCCAGCTACTGAACAAGACCAACCACGTAAAGGGCCTACGCGATCAAACCTACTGACAAATGAATTAATAATCATCATAATATGATCAAGTGCGAGGCCGTGTTTGAAGATGGTCTACGCGTTTCCTGTCAATTATATGCGAGAGTCCCAACAATGAACGCGGAATTCGTAGTCTTCTCTTGAATCGAATGAGGGAGCCTTCAACTTGGGACTGGAAGTGGTTATTCATCGTGCATGCTTAATCGGGTACAGCAAGCCCTCAACACATTCTCGAGATCTCAGAGTTGTCAATCAGGTAACTTCCTGAGATAACAGGTAGGGAAATGCAAGTAAAGGGGGAAAATAGAATGTAACCTCATTGATTTTTCGCAATTTAATTTGTTATTTTAAGAAGGGCTTTTGTCCATTCTTCAGGTTTTGGAAAATCAAGGAAAACATCCTAGTTTTCTCAATTTTTGAGAAATAATATTTACGGGAAAATTAGGGTAAGTTATAATTATTATGGGAAAATTATATAACAACGCGCTGGGTAAAAAGGATCAATGTCACATTTTCCGAATTCGGAGTAAATCGAATTACAAAGTTTCAAGTCAACCTCTTGAACTTGTATCTGTTGTAGGATATTGAATGAATTGCTTTCCACAATCAATAATAATTATTGATTGGTTTGATGAGGCCAGAAACGATTAAACCGAATAGTGTTCTACACAAAAACGAAATATGTAGGCACCTAACCGAAAGAAATGGCTATAAAATTCATAACAACAAAGTTTCCATAATTTAGTTCAAAAACTAGGAACTTTCACTGGAAATTCGCACTGGCTAGAATTTTCAGAAAAATTCGCTATAAATACCTCTTATATAATACATATTATTTAATATTATATTCTTTTTAATTTTCTAATATTATATTTTATTTCCTATTTCAGAGGTACCTTCATAATATTATTATGTACCTATGAAATAGGATAATATCCTATAGGATAATAATATTACCTATTCTATATTATTGAATAAGTAGTAGACGTACATATATATCAATATTTATTCTGGAAACTACGTAATAAATTACGAAAATACAAAACGTTTAAATAAAACATCACTTTTCATAATGCACATTTCAAGGGGTTTGGAGTTGAAAATTTTGAGGATCCCAGAAAGGGAATAAAAAGTTAGTAAGAATATGAAAAATTGCAAAAATATCTTTCAGGTTGTCAATCTTTATTTCTCAATAATTTAGAAATAAAGATGGACAACCTGAAAGATCACAAAGTGGTTGTTTGCCGATGGTGCAGAGGTCTAATCCAATGAGTTTGGTTAGGGAGAGAGAACGACTCCTCTGCTGAATACTAAATTGTTTATTCAGGTAAACAATTATAGCGTGGGGACCGGTTTCGAGCAACTAAGCTCATCTACAGCCCTGACAAGAAAACCATTTGTCATTAGCATCAGAGGAAAAACCATAAAATTATATTAACAATGTAAACTCGAAATTATATTATACTGTAGGTATATGAACAAACACAAATGGTGAAAAATTATAACTGACGAAAACGGTCCAGAAACTTCAAATAGATTCACAAATTCAATTAATTTAAAGACTTTATTATTAATTTAAAGACTTTATTTAAACCTTCATATTCAAATTTACCTTCTGTATAAATTCAAAATTCACCATGTCAACTAGGTCACCTAGGTATGTCATCATTTTCTGTAGTTTTAACTTATCAATTGTTTTTTAAAAAACGAATAATTCCAAATTCATCTTTCCTAGTACCTTGTCAAATGGGTCCATTTTTAAAATTATCTCTGACTTTCTTACCTCTAATTTCTCTTTTTTGTCACTAATCACATATCAAGTAGATGTTTTGCCACTAGAATAATAAACAATTCTCCTTTCAGTACCTGTAGTATACCATAACTGGTTTTCAAATGGTTCACTGGCCATCAGTCATGGAGCCAATTTTAAAAGTGGGTCCATATTCCGAATTTACTATTGTCAAGTTATGTACCACCATTCTGGACCGTTTTCGTCAGTTATAATTTTTCACCATTTGTGTTTGTTCATATACCTTCAGTATAATATAATTTCGAGTTTACATTGTTAATATAATTTTATGGTTTTTCCTCTGATGCTAATGACAAATGGTTTTCTTGTCAGGGCTGTAGATGAGCTTAGTTGCTCGAAACCGGTCCCCACGCTATAATAATTATAGCGTATAGTTATAGGTAAACAATAATTATTATTGTTTACCTGAATAAACAATTTAGTATTCAGCAGAGGAGTCGTTCTCTCTCCCTAACCAAACTCAACCTGAAAGATATTTAATAATGAATTATTCATTATAGTATAACCACCACTAGATTTGCCAACGTTTGAAAAAACTTTCGATAGCCCACCAAAAAACTGTCGTTAGGCACCGGCTATCGATAGTGTCGATATTAATGTCGATATTTATCCAGCACTAGTCCTAGCGCCATCTGGATTGGATTGTGAATGATGAAAATACCTTAAAATGTTAAAGATCTCTCTGTACGGTTTATGGTTCTGCGATTCGGAGCGCCTTTTCTTTCCTAGCTTATGAGGCACACAATAATTGGCCTTTCAATTATTGAGAGGTTTCACCAGAGGTTGCCGTCTTATGCTGAATGTTTAATGTCCTCAATTGAAGAAGTTTAAGACTTTTGAGGAATTGAGCCGAATTCGCTATCTATTGCCAATAATTAATTAAATTCTTCGTTGCTATCCGACAACGTCAGGAGTTATTAATGATTCGATGATTTATTCATTGAAGAGACTGGATTATCAGTAAGCATTTGATTTATCGGTTAGCCGTCAAAGAGCCCGAAGAAATGGAGGTTTTAAGAAGACAATCCAATAAATGGAAGATCGCGAACTCGTCTGAGGGGAAAAGGGAGAAAAGCGATTGTAAAGTATAATGAAGGAGAATGGAAGGATGGAGCGAAGGCTTTCTGAATGCCAATAGTCTCCAGTTGGTTGTGCGCGATGTTTGATACCGTCTTATCAGCGACATCCGCTACGCCTTTTACGTACCAAGGCCCTCCAAAGGACTCCGCTGTTGTCTTACGGATGTCTACTCCAGTTGGGACGTGCATTATTAAGATCACGGACAACCCTATTAAACTACCATACGAATTACCTCCTTGGTAGAATTTCCCGAGGAAGAGCCCAATCTTTGTTGTAGATCCGAGCTTCAGATAGCGAAAAGGACGATTCCAACATAGACAACATTTAACGTCCTTTTTGTGTTCAAACAAGATTAGGCTGAGAGTATACGCCTTGTTAGCTTATCAGCCTAGTCAAATTAAGAAACACGGTATTGTTTTTTTATACCTAAATTAAATTGTATCAATTTCCATTTCTATTAGTTTTTCCCGTTTCCGTTTATCAGTTTTTCCGGTTTATTATCTTCAGCGCAAGCAGCCTTTGTTTTCAATAAAATGTTCGTAGGATTTTCCTGGTGCAAATTTGAAATTAGTCTTAATCGTCATCTTCAGATCTATAACAAAAATAACAGTTTTTAATAGAAAGATTGAAAAAAGGGTGTCGAGGTGAGTTGCTAAACACCACATGTATGGAGGTATTTTGGTGTGCTGAGTTCTAAAATGTCCACCGATTTTCAAGGTCGAGCCATTTTTTTAGATACGCCGGTTTTCCTGTTTTACCTTTTTTTACACAGTTTACATAGTATATCTTGAAGCCAAGATGTCCAAACCAAAATACGGTATCAAATTTGGATTCTGCGTGAAAAGTTACTATAGGTACAGGAAAGCTTGGTTTCATCGGAGTTTTCGAGAAAATGTGAGTTTCAAAGAATTAGGTACCTAACTATTAATTAAATCGTTATTTAATTTCTAAAACGCTGCAAATTTTACAAAAGGGTTTATTATTCTTTGATATATATCACAGAAGAATAAACCCTTGTGTAACCTATAGGTCACTTGTGCAAAAATTTAACTCACTTACTTTAATGTGAAATTCAGCATCAGGTCATTGTCGATGAATATTGGTTGCGATGATTTTGGTGATGGGTTCTAATTGCAGTTGTAGTTGGTGATGTTTGCAATGGTTTATGGTAAAGTTGGTTGGTTTATGCTCTTGTAGTTTAGTTGTTGTCATCAGTGCCCATGTTGTTGACCTTCTCATCGGCTTTGTATTTGTGAATGGTTGTTTTGTCTTGTTGTTTGGTGGGTAACTCTTCCGCGTTGTGAATATTGTTGGTTGTTAGGGATCCCTTTTCACAAAATGTGTGAATTTAATTACTAGGTTGTCCTCTTAATTGTGTCCTTGTTTTCAGCCCATTGGAAGGCTCTGGGGGCCACAGAGGGGATTTTTGTAAAATTCTGTTTGGGGAGTTTGGTGTCGTTTTTAGAGTGAACTTGGACTTGGAATCGATTGATGGGGATCTCAGATCCACCAAATACAACGAGATGCTTAAGTGGGTTGCAAATGCTTTGCAAGGTCTTCGACCTGGAGGCCGGTTGAGGTATCATTTTGAAGTAATTTGAGTCGTAGAATCATCTCGAACGAAATTACAACGGATTATAGTAGGCCAATAACTAGTCTTAATGCTTCAAAGCGGATTACGTATGGGTACCGTAGTAAGTTGCGTTACCGTAAAGAAGATCAAAGTTGTAGAGTGGTGGGACAGGTCTAGGATACTCATTTATAAATCGGTTCTTGGTCAGAAAAACCTCTAAAACGACACCCAAAGCCTCTTGGAAGCCCCACAATGTAATCGGACAGGTCTGTGGAAGTAGAATATATTCTACCATAGTAAGCGTAAACCGGTGGGTTGTAGGTTAGCGACGTGAATCAGTCGATTCTCCATAAAACGAATCTCTAGGGACCGACGAAAAATCTCGTTTTATCGATTGTTTGTTGTTGCGAGAGTTCGCAATATCGAGAGAAGTCAAGACAAATTTCGTTGTTCCAAGAGTCAGGAGAAAAAATAAATCTAGTTGCATGGGGTTGTTATTCACAAATTAGTCGTGATGTGGACATGGGTATTTATGTAAAAGTTAGGAAAAACGAAAATAATCATTTCCATTCACCTCACGAATGATGTGATTATTATTATTTTTTTTTTTTTCCCCCTATTTATTTATATTTTTTCTTGGGGCTGTGCTAGCGAGCGTGATAATTAGGGCTAGGATTTATATGTGTTAAAAAGCCTCAAATATGTACATAAAATATGTACTTATTTTTTCAAAATATGTATTTATTTTTCCGTAATATGTAAAATAAAACGCTGCAAATTTTACACAAGGGTTTATTATTCTTTGAGATAGGTTACTTGTGCAAAAATTATTTGTTGATGGAGAAAATTTTGGGAAAAAAAAATTTATTTTTTTGGATTTTTTTTTTAGATTTTTGTTTTCAACAAATTTTTTTTTTTTTTTTTTTTCAAAAGTTCTTTATTTTTTCTCAAAAAATATTTAACCTCTTGGGATCCTTCAAAAATCACATTTTTAGCCCCACTAAAGCCCTATAGATCGCCACAGTGAAATCGGATCGTTCCAGGACCCCCGAAAATGGATTCTACGTCCAAAAATACTTCGAAAATTTCGAAATATGTAACTAACCATGTAAAAATGAATGAAATATTTAAAAATATGTCATTTAGATCAAATATGTGAAAATATGTAACAACAAGTATGGCTCAAACAACTCAGTAAGTCCTGAAACGCATTTTTGTACTTGAATCATTCCATTATCTTCAACCCTGACAAATATCATATTTGAAATATGTTAACACATACAAATCCTAGCCCTAGTGATAATTTATTTTCCAACAGCTCTAACCTCGTTGTATTGAGTGGTCTACCTCTGCATAGAAATAAAAATCTCGTAATATGGAGGGGACCGAACTCCCATTCAACTACGTCGATTTTCCAGTTATATTGAGGGGACCGAGCGTTCACCTCGTTATACCACTGATCTCGTAGATCTCGAGAGTGGAATTAATACAGTTATAACTTGACGACGACTACGATTTTAACACCGCCTCAGGTTGTAGGTTGTACCTGTCTTTACAATAGTCTCATCACGTCATTTTCACGCGCAAAAGTAAACATTTCAACTCATTCATGTTGCACCTTGTCAACAGGCCTGCTTGTTACAGTAAACTGCTGAAAATCGTCCCCTTGACCCATATTCATTATTTGTGAGGGGAAAGTTCGCCGAAAAAAAAACCTTAATGAGGTGCCTCCCGCTCCGGAGCTACCGACGATGGCAATGAATAATTTCATGAGGGCCGGTTTATCCTGATAAGAGCCCGGCCGCCAGTCGATACCGAAATAGATTGGAAGTGAATGATACTGTGGCAGCAAGAGAAATGATACCCCGCCCAACCTAACGGGCTTCCCCGAGAGGGTTAAAAAAAGGGCCTCTACTTAAAACTGTCCCTGAGCTCGGCCTAGGCCACTTTTTAGGTTTCCGCCGAAGAGGTGGCGGGGGAAGTTCTCCTTTTTCGGACGTTAACTGTTGCTGCGCATCTATCAAGTTGACGGGGTCTGGGAGTAAATTTAGTGGAATGCACCAAAGACGGGCATCCGGAGAACGACCATCGACAGCCCTTTTGCGGAAGGTTTTCTTCTTTTTCGTGGCGGTTTTGGGCTGGCCGAGCGCCCACCCTGACGGCAATTCGTTGTTGTGGTGGTCAAAATATTGCTTTCCTACTCCCTTCGCAACATCGAATGAATGAACTGAAGCTAAAATAAAGTGATACCAGCTGATAAAAACCGCGAGAACTTCGTAGGCGTAATACAACTTTTGGTTTATTATTCTTGGAATAATAAACCTATGTTTTCGCGACTCCGATCGGCCTCAAAATTTTACATTATCCGTTTCCAGAGGTCTACATTCTAAATCCGAAATGTCCGTCCGCCGTCCGGGCCGTTTTGGGCAGGAGGGATTTTTTTTTTTAATCTGAAATTTTGACAAAATACTTGGTTTACCATCTAGTTGTGCCCGCAAGGTTTTCAATCTGATCCCCCAAACCCGTGGGGCGCTATGGGGCTAAAATGGGGCTATGGGAGGTTTTTTTTTTTTTTTTTTTTTTGAAGGATTTTAGCTATGGGGATCGAGTTAGGTTTCGTTTTCGAAGTATTTTTGAACGTAGAATCCATTTTCGGGGGTCCCGGAACGATCCGATTTCACTGTGGCGATCTATAGGGCATTCATGGGGCTAAAAATGGGATTTTTAAGGGATCCCAGGAGGTTAAAT
Source organism: Pilophorus perplexus (assembly GCA_955831195.1). Lineage (NCBI taxonomy): Eukaryota > Metazoa > Arthropoda > Insecta > Hemiptera > Miridae > Pilophorus > Pilophorus perplexus. The sequence continues at coordinate 22,904,522 of OY037016.1, forward strand.
ATTTTTCGAGTAGGTAGTTGAAAAAAACTTCTTTTTTTTACTTCATCCAAAAAAAAATGTTTTCCCCAAAATGTTTTCTACTGACACAGAAATAACTTTTGTACAAGTAACCTATATCAAAGAATAATAAACCCTTGTGTAAAATTTGCAGCGTTTTTGTAACAGTGTCTGGACAGATGAAGGATCCAAAAATTGGAATGTCAAATTCCAAATATAAGTGACAAAACGTGTATCGTAGACTGGTGTCGACGAGGGGAGTCTCCCCAGACACACTACTCAGTCGTGCAGGGAAGAGGCGGCACCCCGTCTTCACGTCGAGCCCAACCCATAATCAACCTAGTGGCGCATAGGCGAACCGCTACCCGCCAAACTTAGTAATGCAGAATGGGGAACCCACAGTAAAATTTTTCTTTTCAGTGTACACACTAAATGAATACATTCCTTCTGCAGTCCCCCTGCATCTCCACCGGCCTTTTCGACTTCTAAGAAGGGGAAAAAGTCGACAAAGCCACGTCTTACTTCCCAACGCATTAGCTCCATATAAACTTCATCCCCCCAACTGGTTGACTAGAAGAAAAGACCGATGTGGTCAACTTCGCACATCTCTAAGCCAGACTCTCCCGTAGGACAGCTGGTTCCTAACTTTCCGCCCTGAGGGACATACAAAGTGGAAGGTATCTGACCAGACCTCCCACAGGAACTTGCTATCTAGGTCGTAGGCTTGATTTCACGCTTCGAAGACAGAACTCCTCCTGGAGCTCACGTTGAGATGCTCCTTAGCCGGCGTGCCACTTATTGCAGTCCTCTAAAATCTATTGTGTCTAATAATTAAACAGTATAGATTTTAGTGGACTGCAATTATTGTTTTCGTCGAATGAGGTGTTATAAGATAATATCTTATAATGTCGTCTCCATCCATTGAAACTTTCTTAAACACTTTAGCGTGGTAGCCACCCACCTGATCTTGTGAGGACCCGCTGATCAGACCCACTCCTTTTGCTCCTTTTCCTCTCATCGATATCGCCTGGGTGATGTGGGGCCTCACTTTCCCCTCAAAGATCTTTGGGAAATTGTCATTCGCATGTTGATGATGAATGTTGTTGTTGATTGCGTGAGGGATTCAAGGCAATTTCTAAAATACCCTCGGTTCTGAAGGTTGTGTGTGTGGGCCTCCACTCTGGCTCTGAGAGTCATGCTTCTTGCACCATACCTCGGACACCACGCAAGGTCTTCAATTGCCGAAATCGTACCAGGAAGGCGTGCAGCCTACCTCACGATCCTGTGATCTGCTGACTCCATCTTGGACAGTTCCAGCCCTGTTTCTATGGCTCAGTTGGATCAAATTCAACCAAATCACCGGTCTGGCCCGGCCACCTTGGATTTCTTCATGCAGACTATGTGGTTGGTAGTTCCCATTACCTGCTTCTCCGAAACTCTCGGCGGCAGCCTATTGCCAGCAACTACAAATTCTTACTTCATTCCGCATCCCAAGAACTTCCAGATCCCAAATAACGGACAAACCATGTAAATATTATTAACACATCCAACATTAGATTCACCTGGCATTTCGAGACCTTTACACCGTGTTTTTTGTTGTCGTACCCTTCAATGTAACTCCGTTAATTAGATTTCGGCGTTATTTGAAGTTGGAGAATAGGGCAGCAGAAAAGGGAGGTCGTTTTTGGATTCTACTAAACAAATTAGTACAAGTTTCTACGTTCTGCTAAGCTCACCTGTGCACGTTATTTTGCCACTCGCTCGTCAAATTAATTAAATTAGAGTGACTTTCGCCCGGCACACACTCCACTGTTTGGAAGGGCAAGAGGCTTTTGAACTGAAACTGTCTTTTCCTATTGCAATAGGACGGGAGTTTCTTTCCGATTGTATTTCAACAAAAAGTAATTTAATCTGACTGCTTGAAAACGTTACAGGGTTAGTTGTCGAGGAACGAAATCTTGTTACACAAAAACAGTTTCCACTGTTGGATCAGATGATTACCAGGTTGTAGCTTTATTTGCAAGTACTAACGATCTCTGTATAAGCGAGAGAGTTCCCTGAAAGTTCTCTCGGCATTATTAAGCTTCAGATTAGATGCAGTAGATTCTAACGATGAATTCTAAAACGAATGCACGCAAGAGGAGGGGGGAGGGGGCTACAATGCTCAATGCGAATATCGTCATGAAGATGAACTTGCAACAGTTACTGTAAGCACTACATGCCTTTGCTGGTGGAAACCCAAGCAGGGTTCACATCCTTGCGGCAGCCCGTCAATGCGTGAACGCGTCAGCGTGGTTTGCAGTGGAGGGGATTCCGGCATTCCGGTCAGGCGTTCACAAGCGTCCGGCAAATTGTCATTGCGCTTCACCCAGCTGTTCCTTCCCGCGTTTATTTGTGTTTTGTCGATATAGTTTTGGCTGTTCATTCCAGTGTTTATTCGTGTTTTGTTGATGATGCTATGGCGACCACAACAACCTGGATGCTTATCGCTGTTATCATTGCGTCAGTCCGGTAAAATATCTGATTTTTCGGATGTGTACAATCAGCTTCGAAAGTGCTTCTCCGTCAAAACTAACATCTTCCCGCCCACTGGCATCGGCCAATCAACAGACCCAGTGCAATGACGGAATGATGCAATACCGCATTGCCGCATAAATGTGAACCCTGTGAGCCCTGGTCCAAGGACGTAGAAGAGCAAGCACCTCGGGTTACACCGACCGCTGATGGCCTGTCCTGTCCATACGTCTCATCGTGTCTGTGGGTGACTATGTGGTTATGTCACAAGCCTTTTCCTCAGCACAGTTCCTGGCTAGGCACTATTTTGTCTTATTGTGACAATGATCTTGTGTGCTTCTTCATGACTGCTTTACCTGAATTCTTTTTCCTCTCTCCTGCTGTTGATCAAGGCTGCAACTGCTACAGCGAAAGTCCTTTAAGCAGGAAGTGGGTGATGTTTCTTTCGCTTTGCTTTGGCCATTTGCATCGACCAAGTTTGAAGCCCACGTCCTAGCGGTTTGTTGTGCTGTGTTTTGGCATCCTGTATGAGAACAGACGTCTGGACTATCGTGCTCTCAGAGTTGAACGATCCCATTTTCTGCTTAACACTCCTTACCGGCTTTCTGCGGGGCATTCGGGAGGGATTTTTGAAGGCTTTTGGCTATGGGGTCGAGTTAGGTGTCGTTTTCGAAGTATTTTTGGACGTAGAATCCATTTTTGGGTGTCCCGGAACGATCCAATTTCACTGTGGGGATCTACAGGGCTACAAATGGGATTTTTGATGGATCTCAGGTCAAATATTTTCCGAGTGAAACAAATTTTGATTTTTTTTTTTTTTTTTTTTTTTCAAAATTAGTTTTACTGACAGAATTCACTTTCGCACAAGTTTCGCACACATTGTGTTTTTCATGATGTGAAAACAAAACACAGAATTTTACACAAGGGTTTATTATTCTCTGATACTTGTGCGAAAGTGAATTCTGTCAGTACCTAAAAATAATTTTGAAAAAAAAAAAAAAAAAAATCAACATTTGTTTCACTCGGAAAATATTTGACCTGAGATCCATAAAAAATCCCATTTGTAGCCCCTGTGTATAATATAGCGATGTGTTTTCAATATAATATATAATATTATTATATTGAGAATGTTCAAATACCATCTATTAGCAGGAAAAGTTTGTTCTTCTTTACATGAGCAGTGCTCATTGAGCACCTCCCTGAGGAAGACGGAATTTGTTCCCAGAGGTGCTCTGGAATGAGGTGCCTGGAAAACCCCAATATGCAAACGGGCCCGCCACCTGAGGGCAAAATCTGTGCTATCCCCTCGAATGAAGGATGACATCAGGAAGGCGAAGAGGGTGAGGACCTCATTAGGTCGCATAACTTCTCGTCAGCGCACTCTGGCGGGGTGGAAGTGCAGGGCGGCTTTTTAGAGGCAGATAGCGCCATACACGGACCGCATATCACCTTACATTACCGCCAGGTGTCGCCTCCTCCCTTCGCCCGGTTTGCCCGTCACATTTACCTCCCCGGTAAGTAGCTTCAACTATTATACAAGTCATTTCAAAGCAAATGCTTTACCCGCCCTGCGAAATGTAAAACGACCGCATAAATCTCGCCTCTAAATGCACCGCAATATTGAAAATTCTGAAGCTCACAAACTACCTGCGATTATATCCACCGGTGCGCTTCGAAATAGACAATTTCGAGTGGCAAACAAAATAGCCTTATTGAAGAATTGCAGAGTTGCGGACGAATTGAATGAGTGATCGCTTTTATTAAAAGCTGAAAATGTGATCAGGCGTGGTTTTATGTTGAGCATGCTGATCAGCACTTGCTGGTTGTTCGAAACAATACCAGGCTCAAGGACAGTTTTTGATGGCTATTCAAAGCAATTCCAGGTTCCAAGGGTTCATGAGTGCTGGGCTCTTCTTGACGGCAGTTCAAGACAATTTTAGGATCCAAAGACCAGCGGGTATTAGTCAGTTCTTGGAGATCAATCAAGGCAATTCCAGGCTCCAAAGGTTTGTGTGTTGCAGTTGTCGAGACAGTTGTTTCTGGTCAACCACGGCACCCCCTGACTTCCAACACCTGCGAGCGTTGAGGAGTTCTTGTGGCAGTTCTTCTTGGTAATTTAAGGCAATCCCAGGCGCTAAAGCCCATTAGTGTAGAGTCGTTTCTGAGGCATTTTTCACTTGCCGTTCGAGACCGTTCCAAGCTTCAAAGGCTTGGCAGTTCTTCCAAGCAATCCTAGGCTCCTAGCATTGTTTAAAGTCAAATGAAACTAACTAAAAAGGAAATCTCTGTTGCATAATTGGCTGAATGGCCAAAATCGTTCTCCATGTAGGATGAACATGGTGTTGGAGAATGAAACTAAACCAACTTGTCAATGTCAGAGACGGTTTCGCACACTCCTCCCTATCCCATCAAAACGGGCTTTCTCGAGTTTCGGTGTGAAATTCTGCACAAGATTGCGATCGCGCTTGCAGGCGGTGGGAAACGGCAAAGCTATAGCTCTCGGCCGAGATAGACGTATAATGGAACACAATATGATTTAATACCGAGGGGGGAGTGTTTGCAAGAGGATTTACGCTATGTATAATCAAGATCGCGCCCAGCCTATTGTGCATTTCCAGGAGACGCATCGAGCACTGTTCAGCGGAGGGGTATAAAATGGCAGACGCCGTAATGCAGACCGCTGGCCACCAACCTCGTTAGAGTACAAAGGATTTCATAACCCAGTTGTGACGGATGAATGGAGACGTTAATCCTAATACTTACCTCAGAGCAAAGAGACTCTCTCAAGAGTGAATATACCATTCACTGTCTTGTTGAGAGCTCTGCGGAATCAACTGTGCATCAGGGCATAGAATCACGTGGTAATCATGGGACGTACTTGTCTAGCTAGTTAGGCTCCATTATATAAAAAGACGATCTCAGACTAAGTTGTCTATTTCCACGATTTATCGTATTTTTATAGGATGGATTCCCACTATCTCGCCGCATCTACCTTTCGTCATGTAGGCTCCATTATCTCATCCCTCAATACGATTGTCAAGAGATCCTTCTGAACGGACAATTTAGGGCTATCATAATATGATATTTACTGGACGGAAAAGATACTCAGGAATCGGGCTCAGAGAGCGAATGAACAGACACCTTTGCATTTCAGGGTTTTAGTGGAGTCATGACCGTACGGGATGATTCTGTTTGGGAATCACAGGGGCTCTCAACACCACGGACTCCTCGAGAAGCAGAACACCCACACAGCAGAAATTCGTCTCTGATACGTCTCAAACGAGATGTATTACGTCTCAGTGACATTACAAAAGAGACGTCTGACGTTGGTGAGCGTCCCTATGTCCGCAACAAAGACGACTCAGAGCTGCAATGCTGAGATGTATCAGAGATACATGTATCAAAGTATGTGTCAGAGACGTATTTCAGACGTATCAGAGACGTATCTGAGACTCCGAGTCTTTAGCCAATGAGACGTTGCTGGGATGTTCGGGGAAAGCCTATGTGTGATGTCAGACTATGACAGTCAGAGTTGTAAATTTGGGTTCTCGTATTCCCGAGATCCCATCTAAAATTGCGTGTCGCCATTTTCGAAATGACGCTAGAAAATTATTGAAATGAGGTATCTGGTTTTAAGTGAAAACATGCCTAGGCCCCTATGAGGGGTCTAAAGCGTCCTCTCGGGAATGAGAGGGCGGTGACATGCTTTTGAGACGCCACAGGGATGTCTCATTGCAGTCACTTTGGAGAAGTAGGTTCTACATTGCGCCCGTGTTGTCTCTGCGACATAATATGTCAGATATTATCTGGTGGACGTCTCTGGTATGTTAATACTTAAATGTCTCTGAGACATCTCGAGAGCAACCATCTACCTACGTTTTAAAGTCTCAGAAACGTCTCGGTGAAGTCTCAATGAGACCTCTAAAGCTGTGAGACGTGGAGACCCATTTGAGCCCTGAATCGGAGACTCGGAGACTATCTCTGCTATCACTGCAGTGGAACCAGAGGACCTGGACTAAAACTTACTAACCGCTTGGCGACAATAATCTTACCACCTAGGTACGAGAAAAATTCCTGGTCCGTATCTGGGAATTTATCACAGGTCATTACCTCAACCGGAGGTGCCTACCGAGTTTTGTAGGTCAACAGTGAGAAAATAGCAATTGCAAGAATCGACGTTCGATAACAAACCCTTTCCCTTCTTTCCGCCAGCACTTTCCACCAACACCTCGTTAAAAGTTTCACTAAGTTAGCCCCGATAGGTAGCAAAAGTAGATTGTTGGCCGGCGTTGTTCAAAATTGAAGTAAAATCAACTTTCACGGTTGAATGCGTCGAGTTCCTCCGAGCGGCAGTTCGGCACCAGAACTGGAAATTAACGGAATAATGTAGGGGGGTCGTTTATTGTTTGTAGGACGGGAGGCCGCGTGAAAAGCTATACCGATGCAGCTAGTGTATGATGACTTGTGGCACTACATTGGCTCTGTGGGGCTTTTGAGGGGCTACTGGTGGGATTTGTGTAGTTGTGGAAAAAGAGGGTGTATAATATAATACATTACACATATTATAATATGACGAGAATAATTCAAAAAACACCATTTCATCAGTTCGCTCATTTCCAGCTCTGCTTAGTGGTTGAAGTGAACGAGAAAGTGAGGTTAGCCAGTTTGGGTTGCGGTAACAGTAACATTAGCAAGTTTAGGCCCGAAAGAAGAATGTCGGAGCGCAGGTGGTTGAAACTCGAACTGGGGTCTTTACAACCCATTATGAGACTGGCGTTTCTCAAACAACGTTGCGGTTTCCAAACTAATATGTCCATTGAAATATTTCCGACGTTCCAAGAATGAAGTGGCCCGGTCGACGGGGGGGACGGCGATATTAAACAATTTATCCACTTCCTGAGAGAGAAAGGAGAAGTTGAGCTAGAAGTTCACGTATAACAAGGCTCCCCAGGAAGGATCAAAGGGTCGAAAGTTGAGCTTTTCCCAGTTAGTGCATAGTTGAAACCGAGGCCTCATACGAGAACTGCAGTCTACGATGGTCGGTTATCCGCCATGAAAATCGACCGTTTGTAACAAATCTGCGGCCAAGAGGATTATGCGGAATTAACCCTCGGCTTACCCATTTATTAGTGTGATGAATTTCAGTTACTAGTCCCTTCCCCCAATGTGCTACAAAGCTAACTCTACTTGGAACTCCCTTTTCATGGATTAGGGTTCCCGGAATGTTTGAAGCATTCGCGGCAGAGTTCCACCAAACTTTGAATCACAACCATAGCTCAAACCAAAAGCCTGAGTCTTCAATCACTGAATTGCTGTGGTAGAAATAGGCTACGCTGGACTCGTCAACCGGGATCCAATACTGGGATCTAATAATAATGATTAATTAACAACAACCATTATTGTTGTTAGGTGCGAGCTTCTATATGACTAGTTGACGTGATTTCAAGTTCTTGGTTGGACGGAAAATAATAATTATTTTCCGTCCAACCAAGAACTTGACCACAGGCACAGACCAAACTACTGACCACAGGGGAAGGTTTGTCCAATTTTGTCGAAAATTGTTGCGGATTTGAAGTACTAACGAATGGTGATAGTCCTAAAGGGGAAAAAACGGTGCTGTCGTGAGTTTTTACAAGATTTTACAAGAGTGTTACAAACCGATCGTTTGGACAACAACCGTTTTTCCCCGCGCGCGGGGGGTAGTCACTGTCACCGAATAGAACGCGATCTCAGCTGGGACTGCAGTCCATGGAGCGGAAAAGGAAGATCGAGAAAAAAACTCTTCACAAAATCCACGCCCAAAAACACATTTTGTCCCCCCCCCCCCCCCCCCCATGGGCAATCTTTCATGCATGAAAGCCCCTTAGATCCTCACGGTGAAATTCGATGTCCGCCCCACCAATGCCAGCCAATTTATTTGGCTCCGATATGAGCCATAGTTGCGTTTCCTGCTTGGCTGACAGTCCGCCGAGGATTTTCTGAAAAAGTGGTCCGCCAGCTAAATAGTTTGGGGAATCTCTGTTGGAGAATGAGGTCGTGATATTGGCCCCAAGCGTCTGTTTCTGTCGCTTCTTCTTCTTCTCGATGCCCATCAAGTATATAAATCTTCACATGAGCAAATTTCATCCCTCATCACTCATCTTTCATCTCATCAACCCCGCCAGAACATCTTGTGTGCAGCGATTTGAAGGCGTTCTTGCGCGGCGGAGCTCACACACCTAATTATTCACAGATTATTCAGAACTCCTACAATGAAAAGTTAATGAACTTAACGTTGCCGCCACAAAAAGGTTGCCCGCCGTGAATTACTTGAGTGTTATGATAGCGATAGACCCAGTGAAAAGGAGTACAGAGAAGAGGATTTAAACTATGAATGAGAACCGTCTCTTTACTTCACTCCCGAATCATTTAACGAAGGGGTTTCCTTTGGTGTGATGTTTCGAAACCTCCGGTGAAGGTGTTTAGTGGGGTGAAAAGGATTCATGGAGGCAACCGTTAGAAAGCTGAGCTAACTTGTCACTGTCAGGGTCCCTCCAGAACTCCTCCCCACCATTGTCATATTGAACCAGCGTATGGGCCTGAAGTAGAGGTAAGAAAAGTGCCCTATGTGTCATATGTTCTTTTTCTAGTATCGCTAAGTTTTAGATTGATCAGACAGGTCTGGAACCAGCAGAATTTAGGTATTCGAACAAATGTCATTCCAACACATGAAACCAGTTGAAAAACCATTCGACGGACCATTCTCAGAAGCTCCGCAGAGCCCCACGGTGTGAACATAAAGATCTGAGACCCCTTGATTCAACGTCTAGAATAACCTCGAAACCGACACCATGCTCGACCTCCTGCGCAAAGCCCTTCAGAAACCCCTCAAACCCAAATTACTTTCAGAATAATAAACTAAAAGTACGGTCAACATTTATTGTTGTATTGGCATTGTAGTCCATCTCAAGCACTTCGACGAGTTTACACAAAACTCCTCCTCGGCATATAAACGAAAAGTATACCAAAACTCGCCAGTCCAATTTTCTCCAATATTAGTTCCTTCAATACTGTTCGAGTCGGGAGAGGTTCAAAAAACGTCGGAAAGAATTAAAAGGAAATTAACCGCTTGAATAGGCCCCAACTAATCTAGAAAGAAATTCTTCCACGTGATTTTGAAAGGAATATTTTCTTTGTTGAGCTTTAATTAACGGGTTCTTTGATCAGTTAGTTGAAGGGGAAAAAAAAAAAAAAAAAAAAAAAAAAAAGCTGAATATTAAAATCATCGTGTTTGTGCGAGTTTTGATTCGACGTACACTAAAAATAATTTATATTTTGGTGAGAGATTGACGCGATGTGAATCGCTCAGGCTAGCAATTTGTTTCCAAACAAAGAAAATGGAGCAATCTTCATTTGACGGTTCACTAATGAAAGAGATTGGATTGAATTCACTCACCTGGTCGGCCTGGAGGGCTCTCCGATTACAGGGTTCTTCCATTCTTGGTGCCCTTTCACTTGATTTCCCACGTCGATTTTCACGAGCCCCACTCTCGGAAACCCGTAATAAATTTCCACTGTATCCTCGCCACCGTCGTAAATTCACCCCCAGTGCATTATATTAATTATATGGCGCAGTTAACCAATTAGTGACCAGGTGGTCATTTTGGGAACGGCAGTACGATTCTCATATATGAGATGTTATAGCATGCTATATGCACTGCAGTGCATTCGGGGCGGAAGAACCTACAACGCATTTGTATCAGGCGAATTGTAAATCCAGGCTAGGTCCCAGTAGTGGGAGAGGCGGAAGTTTCTCTATTTTCCTATGGAAGAGCTATATAACCCGTTTTAGGAGCTTTCAAATCAGTTTGAAGTACTGTGAACCCGAGTGGAGACCTGCGAATCCTGTTTTAGGAGCTCTGCAACTGCTTTCTGCCTTGCTGCTGCCATGAAGGCCCTTGGGCTTTCTGATGGAGGAGCAATGAAGCCGGTTTGGGTTGCTATGAATCGTATTTTAGGAGCCACTGATCCAGTTTGAGGTACCCATGGTACCCAACTGGTATGACTCGTATCCAAGGAGCCATTAAAACCAGTTTGAGGAGCCGTGAATTCGGTTTGGAGAGCTATTTATAAAACGGTTAATGAGCGGTTAATTTCAAAAATCTGTTTCCGCGCATTTTGGTTTATTATTCTTGGAATAATACACCTGTTTTCGCGACGGGGGTCGACGACTCCGATCGGGCTCAAAATGTGACATTATCCGTTTCAAGAGGTCTACATTCAAAATCCGAAATGTCCGTCCGCCGTCCGAGCCGTTTTGGGCAGTAGGAATTTTTAAAAAAATCTGAAATTTCGACAAAATACTTGGTTTACCATCTAGTTGTGCCCGCAAGGTTTTCAGTCCGATCGCCCAAACCCGTGGGGCGCTATGAGGCTATAATGGGGCTACGGGAGGGGTTTTTTGAAGGCTTTTAGCTATGGGATCGAGTTAGGTGTCGTTTTCGAAGTATTTTTGGACGTAGAATCCATTTTTTGGGGTCCCGGAACATTCCGATTTCACTGGGGCGATCTTTAGGGCTTTCATGGGGCTAAAAAATGGGATTTTTGAAGGATCCCAGGATGTTAAATATTTTTCGAGTAAAAAAATAAAGAATTTTTGAAAAAAAAAATCCAAAAAAATTTTTTATGAGATAAAAATCAAAAAAAAATTTTTTTTTTCATTGACAGAATTAAATTTCTGCACAAGTAACGTATATCAAAGAATAATAAACCCTTGTGTAAGATTTGCAACGTTTTTCATTAGGAATGGGCCAATCCACCAAAAAAGGACAAATAATACCTACTAATAAAAGTATCTAATTAATTATATTTATAATATCTTCTTTAATTCTTTAACTTAATATTCAAGTTTAATAGTTATCAATTATCACATCAATAACACAGGTTTACAAAAAAAAGGTCAATCTCAGGCGCCGCAGAAAAAACCATCAAACTCTATGTTTTTTGGGGTGCTGAATCCGAATCCGACCCCCGTTTTTTCCGGTCACGTCCAAATTTTCGAGATATTGGCGATTTTTCGTTTTTTCGACCTTTTTCAGTTTTGAAAATCACAGCTAAACGTGCGGATGCCCAAAAATTCCACAAAAACTCTCTTCTTACTGGAAATTTATCGCTGATTCCGAAAATATATATGAGTTGGTGTCTAAAACCACGAGAAATGTGTGATTTTGCCAAAAAATGTTGAAAAAAACGTGGTTTTTTTCAAAACCAAAGTCACGTTTTTTGATACTTTTTACCTTCTAGCGTGAAAACTAAGGCCGTTAATAAAGTTTTTCCAACGAGGTCTTGTAGGTAGATTGTTCATGCGTCGAATGGGACCAACCGTGATTCTTTATCTTCCATAATAAGGGAGCTATGATTTTTCAAAGTTTCTGGGCGCTTGTTTTTCAGGGCTTCAAGTGCAATTCCGTGAGTTCTTGATGGATAAAACCATCTTTGAGTCGGTCTGAATTGATGCCTCCGAGTCCAATATATTCCTCGGAACAAAGTTTTGTTGTGATCAAGTTGCATTGCCGACTCCAGGAGTTCATGTTCCACGACATGGCCAAAATGGGTAGAAACTTAGAAAAATCATAGCTCCCTTATTATGGAACGTAAAGTATCACGGTTGGTCCCATTCGACGCAGAAACAATCTACCTACAAGACCTCGTTGGAAAAATTCTATTAACGGCCTTAGTTTTCACGCTAGAAGGTAAAAAGTATCAAAAAACGTGACTTTGGTTTTGAAAAAACCACGTTTTTTCAACATTTTTTTGGCAAAATCACACATTTCTCGTGGTTTTAGACACCAACTCATATATATTTTCGGAATCAGCGATAAATTTCCAGTAAGAAGAGAGTTTTTGTGGTATCCGCACGTTTAGCTGTGGTTTTCAAAACGGAAAAAGGTCGAAAAAACGAAAAATCGCCAATATCTCGAAAATGTGGACGTGACCGGAAAAAACGGGGGTCGGATTCGGATTCAGCACCCCAAAAAACATAGAGTTTGATGGTTTTTTCTGCGGCGCCTGAGATTGACCTTTTTTTTTGTAAACCTGTGTAATAATATATTCAATTTGGCAACAACAAATTTCGAGGAAACAAGTTTTCTCAAGTAAGAATTTTCTCTAGACAAATAATAATACGGACTTTGGATAAGAAAAATTAATCTACAGGCCAAAGTAGCAACTATTAACACCTGGAATTGGTTCGAAAATTTTCTCTATACCTTTCTCAACATTCTGAGACCAATTTGAACGATTGTTTTCTACCTAATTTTGAAAAATATTCATGAAAATCGTACATTAAAGATAATTTACTCATCTTCGGATCTACTTGTTGGCTGTGACTACCAATCAGCAAAGCTCTCTTCGTTTTGGAAATCTTATAAGAAGAAAAAAAAAAAAAAAAAAAAATTACTACATTAACAAATCCGTTTTGTTTGCGAGCTTGGGTGTTTAATAACTGTACAATAAAGGATAACATTTTCAAATCTTTATACTGGTTTTCCTATAGGAAAACTATGCGGCGATCTAACTCTATTTGGGGTAAATTCAAAACCGGTTGAAGGCGATTAAAATTGATTTTTCATGTTCAACCTGGTTTTGGGTGTTCTAACACTTTCAAAGGAGTGCAAATTATTCAATGGTTTTGGGGTTGTGGTAGGGGTAAAAACTAGTTTGGAGGTTACTGCGGTTTCACTTACAGGTCCTTGTTCTAATCATTATTATTGGAGTATCCATGGAAAATGAGTTTTTTCAATTGACTTACTTTCCCAGGAAATACCTCCAATGAAAAATCCGTCTGGAACAGAATGGTGCTGAGTCGCCTAATGGGGTCTGCCCACTACAGTCTAATATTCGGGCTGTCTCCAACAGATAGTAATAATAATAACAGGCACCCGGCACTTCGACGGTATTGTCCTCGGCTGTCTCTGCAGGACGAGGTCTGTTCCGTACATCGACTACAATATTGGCGCAAACCTGATTTATGTAATATTGGGCGAGACAGGAGAAGCGAAGGAGGAAGATTTAATTAATTGAAATCAATCCACTGAGACAATAGCCGGAGGTGTTTAAATGTCAGAATTATGTCATGACGGGCTTACTAATTTTTGTTCCCCAGTCGTCATCCGTATGGCCTGATTTAGTGATATCAGAAACCTTTGGATCGCGTATATGATACCAAAAGCGGCTCGTCGGGTTCAATTCTTACTCGCAAATAGGATTCTGGGATCTGAGGGAGCCTTGGAGAGAGAATTTCTCGTAATTAGGTCAGAACTCGTCTCAAGATGGGTTCGAAACAAACTGATTTGCATGTTCCCAAGTCCCAAATCAGATAACGAAGACATAGAACCCTTACCTGCGTGGATGAGGCCTCCGAGTGAACGCAAACAGAATGACAACCCGGCAAAACCTTCCGTGACTACATCCGCTAAACAATCCGAGTCAGCTTTGCGGTTGAGCCATTAAAACAACTCGAGGAGTTCAAAAGTAATAGTTCGTTGGAAACATGCTAACTGTAGGGCTTATGCAGAAGAAGTACCCTGACACGCGGGACACTCTACACCACTAGAAAAATTACTTTAGTGAACCCAGAACGGCATCAAATATACTGCTACTGTATACGTGAACGCGGCAGGTTCCTTTCTATCATGAGCAAGCATTCATGCAGGGTCCATCAGAACAAGATCCCTGGATCAGGTTATTCCTCACCGTCATGACGGTGGGGTCGTGCAATCATAGTATCTTTACTCCTGCCATCAACGGAAAAAGCCGTTATTGATGAAACATTTTGAATTTGGCAGTCATTTTTATAGATATAGATAAACCGTGTCTCGGTTCTATAAATAGGTGCATTAAATTTTACTACGGTTCGTGATGGTGGCCCGAGTTACAGACCTCTAACAGCTCGGCGTGTATTGTCGGGGGGTCTAGAACTCGGCCGGCGATCATCATTCTCGAACGTACATCGACTGTAAATCGGCATGTATCCAGCCGTCGGCGCATTCGCTCAAGTTTTCTGCGTTTTCCCCCTACAGTTTATTGTGATAAAATGCTGCGAATTTCACATAAAGTGCTTTGAAACAACAACCGGATTGCTGGGCTTATAATATAATGATAATGATAATGTTATATTACAACATTGTCACGTTACGGTCCGAAAAACAACGTCAGCGAGACCTCATTAAAAAAGAGAATAAAACAGGTAAAGTGGACAATGATATGAGGTATATAAACGAACGAAATAGATGAGGAATACAAACAAATGAAATAGAAAAAAAACGCTGCAAATTTTACACAAGGGTTTATTATTCTTTGATATAGGTTACTTGTACAGAAATTTAATTCTGTCAATAAAAAAAATTTTAAAAAAATTTTTTTGGGATTTTTATATTTCAAAAAAAATTTTTTGAGGCGATTTTTTTTCAAAAATGTGTTTTTTCAAAAATTCTTTAATTTTTACTCGAAAGATATTTAACTTCTTGGGATCCATCAAAAATCCCATTTTTAGCTCCATGAAAGCCCTATAGATCGCCACAGTGAAATCGGATCGTTCCGGGACCCCAAAAAATGGATTCTACGTCCAAAAATACTTCGAAAACGACACCTGACTCGATCCCATAGCCAAAAGCCTTCAAAAACCACCTTCTGTAGCCCCATTTTAGCCCCAGAGCGCCCCACGGGTTTGGGCGATCGGGCTGAAAACCTTGCGGGCACAACTAGATGGTAAACCGAGTATTTTGTCAAAATTTCAGATTTTTAAAAAAATTCCTACTGCCCAAAACGGCCTGGACGGCGGACGGCGTACGGCGTACGGCGGACGGACATTTCGGATTTTGAATGTAGACCACTTGAAACGGATAATGTCAAATTTTGAGCCCGATCGGAGTCGTCGACCCGCGTCGCGAAAACATAGGTGTATTATTCCAAGAATAATAAACCAAAACCGCTCAAATTTTTACACAAGTATATAATATAATATATTATATTATATTATAGGTTATATTATAGGATATAATATAATATATTAACATAAGGATATTATCCTTATGTTATGATATAATAAACCCTTAATATTTCCTTATTTAAACCCCTAATTATAATTTTGTACACCTTGTTCAACAGTGAATAATTCACTAAATTTTTTTTTATAGGTATGCAATAATTGTATCAGGTAGGTATAAAAAGAAAAAACGCTGCAAATTTTACACAAGGGTTTATTATTCTTTGATATACGTTACTTGTGCTGAAATTTAATTCTGTCAATGAAAAAATTAAAAAAAAAATTTTTTTTTGGATTATTCTCAAAAAAATTTTTCTTTTTGATTTTTTTGTTCAAAAATGTGTTTTTTCAAAAACTCTGTATTTTTTACTCGAAAAATATTTAACATCCTGGGATCCTTCAAAAATCCCATTTTTAGCCCCACGAATGCCCTAAACATCGCCCCAGTGAAATCGGATCGTTCCGGGACCCCAAAAAATGGATTCTACGTCCAAAAATACTTCGAAAACGACACCTAACTCGATTCCATAGCTAAAAGCCTTCAAAAAACCCCTCCCGTAGCCCCATTATAGCCCCATAGCGCCCCACGTTGGGCGATCGGACTGAAAACCTCGCGGGCACAACTAGATGGTAAACCAAGTATTTTGCCGAAATTTCAGATTTTTAAAAAAATTCCTACTGCCCAAAACGGCCTGGACGGCGGACGGCGGACGGACATTTCGGATTTAGAATGTAGACCTCTTGAAACGGATAATGTCAAATTTTGAGCCCGATCGGAGTCGTCGTCCCCCGTCGCGAAAACATAGGTGTATTATTCCAAGAATAATAAACCAAAATAACTATCCCATAATTTATTATCTTTTCTACATTTGTGTAGGATAGATACGGGGTAGCGTTAGGACAGATGTGGGATTCCGAAAATGAATTGAACGTCCAAAACTACTTCGAAAACGACACCTTACTCGATCCCATTGCCAATAAAACCTCAAAAAGCCCCACGGGTTTGGGCTATCGAAAAAAACCTTGTGGAAACAACTGTATCAGTTGTTGATCTGATGGAGAATCAAATATTTGGTCAAAGATTAGATTAAAAATAAAAACCTACTACCCTCTCATAAGACAAGAATAGTTTTTGTTTTTAGCGCAACCTTTCCCTCAAAAAATGGAAAGGTGCGCTCATCTCTTCGACATGTTTGTTTTGTGTGTGAGGGTGTGTGTGTGTGTATATATATCAGAGGATCACGCCCGAGCGGCTGAACAGATTTTCATGAGGGTGGTCTCATTGTGATCAGCGAGTTCTGGGGGTGGTTATAGGCTATCAAAATCACCTCCTTCGTCGACGATTTGTCCGATCCCGACGACATAGTTTGGTCGTTAGATACCTAGATACCTACCATCAATTGCAAACATAACAAACAAGCCATCAATTGAATTGAATAGATGAGACTTATAATTCGTAGTTATGTTAGTTTTTAATTTTTTTTTTTTTTTTTTCACTAAGTATTTTTTATTTACATAATGTTGTTATACAATAAAAAACCATCAATTTTGAACTGGTTTTTCTGTTTGTGGGTAAAATTTAAATTAAATAAACTAAAAATCAAACTAGCTGGATCAGCGGTATTTTGCGGGGTTTGAACCATAAATCGTGTAATTCCTCCCCTAAAGCACGCCGCCATTGGGCAATTTGCATCGGAATTATTTTTTGCTGAAAACCGTCTCTTCGTCCTCTGCTCTGATTGAAGTGTCAGCGTGCCAATTTTCAGCTCGAAATTCCGAGTAGTTTACCCGTAAAGCGGGAGGGAAGAAAAAAATGTATTGACGTCACGCCCGCCCGCTTCTTTCGTTGCCTCTCACTCCCGCACGTCGGCTCATAAGTGGAAGTTAGTCACGGAAAATGTAAACATGATCGTAAAATGATCTACTGAACGGAAAAATGTGAGAATTTCGCCATTGTTCTTGTTAGAACCAGATCTTTCAGGTGAAAATATTTCTGAAAATGATGTAAATTCCCCACTGTCTTAGTTAGCTTCCTACTTCTCTCTAGAATGGAATATTCGGTTGGTTCGGCCTTCAAGAATTTTCCTACAACTGATTTTCCATCATCCCCGTTTCCAGCCCCTTTCAACGTTGAGTACACAAAGTCGCCGCCTACTGATGTTGGAATAACAATGAAAATGGAGTCAAACGTAGGAAAAATATGGAAACCCCCTTCGTAGTATGATTTTGTTATTGTAAGGTCCCTAAACGTCCCTAGGAGTCGAACAGTCGAAGTAAGTTTGGTCGGGCATTGTAGAGTGGGGGATGAGAGGCTTTGTTAACCATCTGTCCGTCTCAACCGACGTTTATTTTGGGTTTCATCGTACGCCAAAGTCGCCATAAATCACAATCCCGAGAATTCAAGGGCCCTCCATGATGTATACATTAAGGGGCGGTTTTTTTTTTCTTTTGGAAAACGGATTACGATGTATGGTAATCCGTTTTCAAAAAAGCGGCAAAGAGACGACGTATAGAAAACGCGATTTCTACTTCCATGTTTATTTTCCACGCGAAAAGGCGGGGGAGTTTCAAAAAGACGAAACCGATCCATACGTGACCCTCTCGAGCAGGTTAGCACGTTGGGATTTGATCTTGATTCCCTTGCCCGAGCTGAAAGGTGAAGAATCGGTGTCGAGCCTGGGGTGACAGGGGATTGACGTTCGCTCTGAGTGCTCGTACAGGGAACAACCGAAACGAACGTTTTCCTACGAAAAAAAAGAGGAAGAAACGGAAAAGACGGAAGGCCTCACGTCAGTACAATGGTTGAATACATCACGGATGAAACAAACAGGCCGGGTGAGATTCCACTTCAAGCTAAAGAGGATTCGTTTTGTGAGTGCTTTCGTTTCCTTCAAACGAATTTGCGGTTTTTGACGACGAGCAAAATGAGAGGCTTCTCAGGCTGACGTTCTGGGAGCAGTCTTATTTGATCCGGTGTACTTGAACTTCCTTTAAAGAATGCTACAACTTCCATTACGCGGGAGTTTGTCTTTTACTTAGGCCGAACTTCTGAAGAGGTCCGGTCTGTAGAGGGAACAGAAAAGAGTCCCTGGGTGTCGATTCTTTGTCAAAAATAAGGTGAAGGTTTCCCGCTTCCTATTCGGCTGTTTTGGACCCGTGAAGGAGAGGTAAAAGTGAGTTTTACGTCAAGATTTTGACGTAATATGACGGGGCGCTAATTTATTGATATATCACTTTTACCCAGCTGCACATTTGTTCCGAAAACGTCCATGGTCTTCAGCGGGATTCGAACCCGTGGCCTCATCAGAATGCATCGCGAAGTGAATAGTGTCTACACTGAGAGAAAAAAAGGGCCTATTCTAGGTTATTTTTCGATTTTTTTCTAGGTTAAATGCTGCCAACCTAGATTTTTTTTGGTTTTCATTCTAGGGTGGAACAATTTAGTCTAGGTTGAATATAATTTAACCTAGATTGAAAATACTGGTGAAGTTACCTTCCTAAAAATGCAAACAACCAAGATTTAAAATACGCCACCCCCACACTTTAGTTCTAGGTTAAGTTCACGGTGTGTGCCGCCGCCTCCATCCATTTACAGTCTAGGTTAAAATCATTAATGTCTTGGTTGTCTCACCCTGGTATTCAATGTTTTTCACTTTCATAGACGGTTGATTTACCCTAAAACAAAAACGTTCTCACCCCACCTCAAACAATTTACAGCCATGGCGCGTTAACCTAGAACCCTTTTTTCTCTAGGTTGTGCCCCTTTATTTACGAGGTTGTTTCAATTACTATCCCTGTTGTTCCAGTTAAATTTCTAGGTAGCTTCCTATTCTTTTCAGGTTGGTCCTAATAAATTACTAGGTGGTCCACTTTTCTTTCTAGGTTTGCTCCACTTTCATTGCAGGTTGTTTCTATCAACTTCAACTATCTTTCTGGTTTGTCTCTGTTTCCAACTCAGTACGAAAATTTGAATGTGACGTCATAATATGACTGCACATAGTGACAGAAATTAGATGATTAGAATTTGACAAAGATTTGGCCTCAACCCCACCGGCTAAATAGCAGGGGTGCCAAGACAACGAGAATTAACGCCCACCGCCTACAGTGGCGCTCTCCGCGGCCGCTTAGCGTAGTGTAGAAACAACCTGGAATTTATTGAATGAATTACAATCACTGTTGTTTAAACCTAAAACTATTTGTGGTACTAACTAAGTTTTAACCGAGACTGAAAGTCTAACTTTTTCTTCTGGGTTGTTACCTAAAGTAACAATCTCGCCTTTTAAATCTCTCGGTTGTTTTCAGTTGTACAACCGAGACTTTAATGGAGGGGAATTATATGGAAGGTCAAATAATTCAATTCTAGGTTACCCCACTTAAATGTCAAAGGTAGGTAATATATTTTCTAGGTCTTCACAATGTCAACCTAGACCAAAGGTGAAGTTCACATTTGGTCTAGGTTGACACTTTTTAATTACAGGTTGTGGTCAGAGAGCGGGTAATAACGGGTTAGGTTGTTTCTATATGGGTCTAGGTTGTATTAATATTTTTCGATGTTACTTTAACCTGGACCTATTTTTTTCTAGGTTGAATCAATTGATTCTAGGTGGTTTCAATTTCTTTTCGAGGTTATTTCGCATTTAACCTAGCCACTAAAAAAATATTTTCTCTCAGTGTAGAACCTTTTGAAAGTAAACGCCCCGGTTGATAATTGTCATTAGAACTCGCAAGGACCGTTGTGCACAGTTGCATCGTCTAGAACAAAGTTGCCCAGTCTGGACCCGCTCTGACTTCAACCTCCGCCGACGGACAAACAACCGGTTGAAACACGAAACTGCGCGCACGGCAATTTCAGAGTAGTCGAACATGGCGGAACATCGGATACCCCTTCAGGCTCCATCTGACCCCGGACACAAACAAAAGGGCTCACAAACAAATTAAAGGGGGAGAGCATGAGAGAGAGAGAGACCTTCACCCCCATTTAATAATCATCCAATTGTTTGTGGAACAGCCCCAGAGAGTGAATACGAGCCTTCCTGCCTTCCCGTGGCCACAAGGCCCACAAGGCCCCCCAAGAGACCTGAATTAGGTGGACAGAGCAATCTCGAAATAGGCACATGTTGGCATCCTTTGATGGTGTCAACATTAAATGTTGTCACCATCAAAGGATTCCGTCATGTTCCTTTAGTGGTTCTGTTAATTGGAAGAGCCAAGTCCCAGTGAAGCTTTAAAGGGATTTGGTGGCAGAGACGAGATCCCTCGAGCCATTGCAGGCTGGAAGGATCTCAAGAGCCTTTGAGCCATTGTCATTAAATTAATATGAGTGTTTCAAACCTTACTTTTAGGTATAAATTGTGTACAAATTCATTCTGTTAAACCATTTGAAAAATAAAATGGAAACTTATAACAACAACAGAATTAAATGATATATGATATCATAAAGAACTCATTATAAAGAACTCTAAAAATGGATTAGGCACACATGCAATGTTACTTCAATATCGACACCTCATTCGACCTCCTTGCTAGGCTGGTAGTCAGTTGGGCCCCAGCGACGATGATAACAAACGGAGGACGTTAAAGTGGGTCCTAGGTCACGGGTGAAAAGGATAATATCCTTTTCACCCATATTATGATTCATCACAATAGTATTATGATTCATCACAATAGTAGCACACGTAGGTCTACTTGTCCAGGCCCACTCTCATCTCCTGAGCGCCTTGCTGAGCGACCGAAAGCATCGGTTTTCTGCTTGCCTTGTTGTTTTTGAAGCTGTTGATGATGGTCCTCCATGTCTGGGGTACCTCCACATCATCATCGCCCTTCCTCCCGTCACCAAGCAGAGCGTTAACCAAACGATTCCCTGCCTCCCAAATCATCTCTTCTCCGTTGAGGAGCTCAGTGAATTGCCTGACCCATCCAGCATTGATACCCTCCTTATCACTGAGGAGATTGCCTTGGGTTTATCAGGAACTCCATTTGGGGCTGATAGCCTTCACCGTCACGGTAGTCTCTTGTCAGCTTCTTGAGTTTCGTCGTTTCAAAAAGCCTCATCGTCCTTCTGCAAACTATCTTGACAATCGCTCTCTTCTGGTGGAAGAGCATCATTGCTGTACACGTCCTTCTCTAGAGCATTTGGGGTCTCCTAGGAGCTTAAGAAGGCCACAGATAACAGTTTTAGTGTAACCAGGCTGGTTACACTAAAACTGTTATCTGTGGCCTTCTTAAGCCCCCATTTGTAGCAACAGAGGTCCCCACAGTGTTTTCGGATATATCTGAGACCCCCCTAAATGAATTCTCTGTCTAACAATCCACACGATACCCCACTCGACCCACTACCCTATGTAATTTGAAAATCCCTCGCGTAGCCCACTTTTAGCCCCACGTGTTAACGATCGAGCTGGCAACTGTGCGAACACAACTATAATCTATAGATGAGAACCGATTATATCGTCAAAATTTTAGTTTAAAAATCTTTGTTACAGGGCAGTTGTGCAAAAATCAATTCTGGGTCAAAAAGAAAATATTTTTTGAAAAAAAAAAAAAAAATCTACATTGTTTGGACGGATGTAAAACCTAAAAAAAGAAAAAAATGAAAGGATTTTGCATCCAAAATTACTCGGAAAACGAAACCTTATTCGATCTCCTTGGATCCTTCAAAAATCCCATTTGTAGCCCCATGAAAGCCACATAGATCCCCACGGTGAAATCCGATCGTTCTGGGACCCCCAAAAATGGATTCTACGTCCAAAAATACTTTAAAAACGACATCTAACTCCCCATAGCCGAAAACTAAAAAAATCCCTCCCGTTTAGTGCCCCTCCATAGCGCCCCACGGGTTTGTGCGATCGGGCTGAATACCTTGCGGGCACACCTGGATGTTAAACCGAGTATTTTGTCAGCATTTCAGATTAAATTAAAACAAATTTTGTTCAAAAAATTCCTACTGCCCAAAACGGCTCGAACGGCTCATTTTTGGAATCTAGACATCTTGAAGCGTATGTCAAATTTTGAGGCCGATCAGAATTTGCGACCTCCGTGGTGTATTATTTCAAGAATAATAAACCAAAAATGGCACTGCGTACCGCCCGTATAGACTTGTTCTGGCGAAGGGCGCGTAGTTGGAGGTTAAGGGCTCAATTTCCAAGCAACACTTGTCCCTTGACCGGAAAAGCGAGATCCAAAACGGCGATAAACGGGTCGTCACTGCCGGTTGTCCGCTGTACGATAAACGTTGGTGGTTTCCAACAGCCCCATTGTGCACAATGAATTTTTGTTTCTCCGCTCATTCCACATCTCCGACGTCTATTCCGAGACCTCATCCTCCATTACAATTCATGCCTTTCCCTTCCTTCTCGGAGGCGACCCATCCGCCTCCACCACAATGCTTCCTAATCCTAATAAATCTAATTAACAGCTAGTGCCGCCTCCCTATATCACACTCGGAACAATTAAACACAATTACTGGGCCATCCCCTCCTCTCCTTTAACCGCCAAAAACCTCCTCCCTTCCACTCAGTAACAAAGTACCTAATTCACACAATTTAACTCTTGCGCGAGCAATCTCAAGGGGCTGAGATCTATATCTTTGCGTCCCCAGCGATATTTCTCAGTCAGAGCTATTCATTCCAACGTTTAATATGACTACCGGCCCGTACAAGTTGTTGGGAGCTCATAGAATTGACACTCAATTCGTACCAAACCTCTTGAATAGTATTTGTGGCCGCATGGGCCAAACTCTATGACTTAAATTCGCTCGCCCATCCCACTTCGTTCAGTCTCGGGCCATAGAAAGCGCCGATTCCGGCGGTGTGATCGGGAAGTCCCGCTAACGAGAGGGCTGCTAATTGCTCGGACTCCCCGATCGCGCCGTCGGCGTTATCATTTACTGACCTCTTATTTCCATTACAATAAAATGGCAAATCGCAGTGAATTTGGACCCGAGGACCGGGCTTCCCTTGGCGACACTTTGTCCGGGGACCAACTTTCAGATGCAGGGTGTGTATCTACGTGTCCTAATTTGGAAGTTAAATTCTCTAAATTCAGGTTTTGTTTGTTTGGCAGAGATCCGGAGGCGCTGGTCCAGTGTTACCTGGAAACGCCCCCCTGCCTTCCTTGATTGAAATGTCAACAAAGGAGGCCTGGACAGTGGATCCAGGCGTTGGGATCTCTCCTGCTAACACAATGTGTTATGTGTTATGTGTCATGTGTTAGCAGCTTCAGCTTCCTTGGGCAAAATGTCGCCAAAGGAAGCCTGGTCGGGATTGATCCAAACGAGAGCTTGTCATAACTTGGTGTATTCAGACTCCTGCGAACGAGTCGCCAGTATGCCTGTATTCGCGGGCAAACCTGAAGAGAATCGGTGACCTTCATGCCAAGGGTTCTAAGGAGTACCGTATCTGGATGTCTCCGCTGAAAATACTCTGACCGTACCAATGGTACGGTACCATCCGCCTCCATCACCTTGGAGAACACGTGGGACACCCTAGCTGAACCAACACAAGCGGTGGCGAGAACTTGGAGTAAGCGCCTTCGTATATCTGAGTACACATTACACAGGTAATTTGGGTTCAGTTCCCAAAGGCCCTTTCCACAATTCAGTTGGTGGTAAAACAACCTCCGTTCCTCTCGAGAACCCTGCCAGTGATTACCTCAAATAACCAGTTTCAAAACTTTGACTAGTCCAAGTTCACGTCGCATATTTATAGTCTGCCCTTAATTTCCCCTGTTATGGCGCTTCATGAGGGGCTGTTTTCAAAACCCCCCGATAAATTTTTAACGAGCATTTCCTCTCCTCCCTTCAACGCTCACGTTCCAGCGTTTAAAAATTTATCGGACGGTGTTGAAGGAAAACCTCACCGCTTGTTTTGATAATCACTCCGAGAATTTTTGTCCCGCCCTTTTTGCCACTCAGTTGTAAAAGGGGGAGGGCGAAATTACTGGAATTTTAATGACGGCACAGCCTTGATTCATGACTCATTCAGGAGCCTTTCCGGAGGGAAAATGAAGCGGTCATAATGTTGAATTTTCAAGTTAGTTGAGCGGTCAGTTGTACGAGAAAGTTTAACAATAAGTATCATAGCGAAGTTAACCATGATCAATGCAGTATTCAAACTCTGCAATTTAAATAGCATAGACCGTGTTGTAAATGAATTTCTTGAGCCTGAGTTACGTAATAATATTACGTCCGTAAAGTTGTTCTTTTCCACATATTATGTGGAAAAGAACAACTTTACGGACGTACGTTCTTATGAATCCATGAGCCGACCATTTTGAGCCCAATTCCATCAGAATCGGTTGAAAATGTAAAATGATGAATAATTTCTTAATAATTAATACTATTAGATTAAAATATTAATAGTTATTATTAAATGCAGGATAACGATATTCTCCCCCGCCCCCTCTGAATTATTGAACTTGCAAAATTCAAAGCTGCGGTGGAAACTAAAGCTCAACTCTAGGAGATGACGTCACATAGACTTCCCAATTGTTGTTCCTGTGGGTTGGTCCAGGAGCCTATGAAATACTGTTGGTTTTGCCTATCATATTGCCATGGCACCGCACGAAAATGCCATGAAGGGCCCTGGCCCCGGGTGTTTTTCATGTTTTCTAAAAGTTAGAATTGAACCTATTAATAAAAAATGATCTCAGATCATCAGTTTATCGACCTTCACATAACTAGCTTAGTGTTACAATATATCCTTCATTGGACCACCGCCAAATCTTCTCCTTGACATCCTCGTCCTCTCCTTTCAGTTCCTCTCCAGAAAAATGTGGCGGTAACCCTGTTTCCTCCTTTTCCCGCCGTCAAAACGCGATTCCAGTCCATTGTGTTAGATTTTGCCGCCTGTCAGTTGGCAGTTCGGAGAGCCATCGAACCGAAATAGATCTCATTGTTGGTTGGTCGGAGAGTGTCAGATCGGCTCTCCAGCTCAAATTAAGCACTTCAAACGGGGGATTTTATCGCGAGTGAATTTCAGCCATTCCCTTCATGAGCGCCATAGGGGGACCCTTTTACTTCATGCAGGCTCTGGTTGCGGTATTACTCGAGTGTGGAAAAGCTAAAAATGTGGAACGTGGTGACCGGGAAATATTACGTATATCTGAGCCCTTTGAAAAACATATGAATACACTATTCAGCATGAATATTCAGAAGGCATACGTCTAATATCGTCGAGAGGTTTGACACAGGCGTGAACAGGCTAAAACTGATTGGCAAAAGTGTGAAGTGACTTTAAATGAGGCACTCAATTGATTGATTGGAATAATTTTTTTTTTTTTTTTTTTCTGTAATAGAAGACATTGTAGGTCAGTCGCCAATCTAGTCGTTATTCAGACATTGAGCAGACTTTTGTCATTTTCCACTTATTTACTCGTCAATATGGTCGCCAGATTTTTGTCCGACTTTGACCACTCTTTTGCCCCTTATTATGGCAATACTACCCATCCGACGGGCTCACTTCACTCGGCCGTTCGAGTGGGTAGAACGCCCTCTGTATTGTACAAGTGCCTACTGTACCTTCGTTCGGGTATTTTCACTCACATTTTGCTTGAGGATGAACGCGATGTTTGAAACTAGTTCAAGTCAACAATGTGCATTATTGACGTGAACTAGTTTCAAACATCTATGTCATAGATTCCTCATACATTAGAGAATTCCTAAAGCCACTTTTTGCATAACGGCGATGAGTAACTCAATGAGTTAACTGTTACGGTCGACGTAACTCGAGATTTCGCGCATGCGCAGAACTAACGGCGATAACTTACGTCCTTATGCCTAACGTCGGCCGTTATTGCCGTAAAGTTACGGCGATATGCTTACGGTCTTAAGGATAACGCCGTTAATTTCGAGCAATTGAACGTAAATAGCGGCACTTTAAATTTAGCGTGACTTTTGTTAACACTGTATCTCTGTTGCGGTATTATGTGAAGTTAGCTTTTCTTTGATTCTCCCTAGAAAAATCCCTTACGGCGATAAAAATTAACGGTCGACGTATCTCGGATGTTTCTTTAGGAACTCCCTATTATAACTAGGTAGATAGTTACCATCCTTTGAAACGGAAATCCAATTGGGGTCACAAACAGTCGTGAAAATGGCCCTAGTCGGTAAGCTGAACTGTCGTCGTTTGACGATGTGATTGAAAGGCCTATTTCCCCGATTTTCATTCCGGATCGGTTGTTTTTCGCAATCGGGTAGGATTCCCTGACAACGTATCGCAACCAATCAAAAGGCAATTGGAACCCGCGAAAAGGGCAGAGGGTGAAAAGGCTATTGGAATTGAAGAACTCGGACGGTGCGAGGGGGTAACGTCGAGGGGGAAAAAAAATTTGAAAACGGGGTAAAGGGTGGAAGGGTCGTGGAATATCGAGATTAACTCTTTTAACCCTTCGGGGTACCCCCAGCGGAGGAAGATGAGAAAAACGGCAAGATAAAGGAGAGTTTAGTGCTCGAAGATACGGGCTCTCCTTTCAGCTTGTAAAACGGGATTAAAAAACAAGAGTTGGTTCCTGAAAAATGTAGGCGGGAAAAAATCAAAGAGAATTAAATAAGTCCCAACCTCCCAGCAAGCAGGTAACGATGTGTGGAGATAAAAATTCGAAAGTCTTGTTCAGGGCAGGAACAAAAACCTTAATCCAGTTTCAACTCAAAGAAAACACCCATGTATTATGCGATCTTAGGATGTCATGTTTAGTAAATTGTAATACGTTATTAAGGGGAGACGAGGGGGTCCTTCAAAAGCAAGGGAAAATGACGTTTTTTTCGGTACCCGCCCTGGTCTCATTTTTTGTCCAATCGACTTGAAATTTTTACCACACATTCAGTCCAATGCTAGCTACTTGCGTTGCCAGGTAGCATCGCAGACAAGGTCCTAGAAAAAAATCATCAAATGAATTATCTACCCACTTCACGAACCCGTCCAAGCTCTTGTAGCTATGTGGGGGAAAGGTTCCCATTACGGAAATTGGCCAACATCGGTTCCTATATTCATTCTGAAAATTTAGACAAGAAAAAATGAAATCGATAATATCAACATATTATGTTGAACAGGAGCTGAGAAAAAGGTTCCGAAAGAGCGTAACCACATTTAACACCATAACACCATTTCGAGAAAAACGCGGTTTTTGGTTTATTATTCTTGGAATAATACACCTATGTTTTCGCGACGGGGGTCGACGACTCAGATCGGCCTCAAAATTTGACATTATCCGTTTCAAGTGGTCTAGATTCCAAAACCGAAATGTCCCTCCGCCGTCCAGGCCGTTTTGGGCAGTAGGAATTTTTTTTTAAATCTGAAATTTTGACAAAATACTCGGTTTACCATCTAGTTGTGCCCGCAAGGGTTTCAGCCCGATCGCGCAAACCCGTGGGGCGCTATGGGGGTAAAATGGGGCTACAGAAGGGGGTTTTTGAAGGCTTTTGGCTATGGGATCGAGTCAGGTGTCGTTTTCGAAGTATTTTTGGACGTAGAATCCATTTTTTGGGGTCCCGCAGCGATCCGATTTCACTGTTGCGATCTATAGGGCTTTCATGGGGCTAAAAATGGGATTTTTGAAGGATCCCAGGAGGTTAAATATTTTTCGAGTAAAGAATAAAGATTAATTCTTTATTTTTTAATAATTCTTTATTTTTGAAAAAAACAATTTTTTTTGAAAAAAAATCCAAAAAAAAAATTTTTTCCAACATTTTTTCTTTTGAAACAGAAATAATTTTTGCGCACCTAACCTATATCAAAGAATAATAAACCCTTGTGTAAAATTTGCAGCGTTTTGAAAAGAGGCGCGCGAGGCGCGACTCACTGCTGCAAAGCAACCTCTCAGATTTCGAACGAAAACATACAGAAGACATCTGCATAATATAATATATTAAGTAGGTCTATAATATTATTATAGACCTACGAAAACATACAGAAGACATCTGCATAATATAATATATTAAGTAGGTCTATAATATTATTATAGACCTACTTATTCATTATTGTGCACCCTTTTGTTATCTTCTCTTCTGGATTGAGAAAATATAAACAACAACGATTGATATTTGTTGTTCTCGCAAGGTTCCGTCAGCCAGGTTTTTAGTCGCGCATTTTTCTCAGTTCGTGGTTGTTCTCGGTCACTGTTTACTGTTTTGATTATTTACCTACTTTTCTCATTTATAATAATCTATAGTACACTCAAGATGCCTCGGGTCAAACGTTTCAACCCGAAACGAAAAGTTCGGCTTGCAAAAGCCGAGGACTCAGAACCGGTTGGTTGGTTCATCGTCGTCTGCCAAAAAGGTTTTCCCCGGAATGCAAAAATATTCGAACTACAACGGCAACGACTTCATTTACGACGTTGTGGATATGAAGGATTTCTTCACCTACATTTCTGGTTTTATGAGGGGCTTCTTGTGCCAGTCCAAAATGTCTTTGTCATAATATGACATATAATATTATGAATATAATAGGTCAGACACTATTGTCAGACACAATATTATTGTGTCGGATCAAAACGTTATGTCGGAGGGAAGCTAATCTGGCTACTGTTTGCCACAGGGGAACGAGTGAGGCATCTAACGGATCGTCACTGAAGTACGGTTTCAACAGAATATCAAGCGGGTGCTACCATCTTTTGAGACGGCAAGGAAGTATTGAAAAATGTCACACTATCACGAGGTGCTTGGACAAGCCATTTTGAAAAAAAAAAACAGTTCCAACATGGCTGTGAGCCAGAAAGTGGGCATGAAGAGTTTTGGTTAGAACAACACGAAAAAAAAAAAAATCCAAAAAACTGCAGGATGGACAAAACGAGTTTTGGTTGTAACAGCTAAGTTTAGCCACCTGTTTATCGTGGAAAAAATTACTTTTGATCCCCGAAACTTTTGGGACATGTGAAGATGTGCCATACATAGTAGAAAATGAAAAAAAAAAAAAAAAAAAAAAACTATTTCGGTCGAAAGAGGACATGTCGAGTTTTGCTAGAATCCTCCTCAAGTGTTCTTACTGACAGTAATGTAAGCAACAGTAAGTTACTGTTGCTTATATTCGATTCGTTGCCTATGTATTATTGCATTGCTCAATTAAAGAGAGGAAATTTTCCTCGTGCTCATCACGTTTGCCCCCTTCCCACGACGCCCCACCGTACAAACTGGCGAGTACAGAGTAATCGCTACTGCCAACAGTATAATAATTATACGAGCCACTATTCCTCGGGTTACTGACGGGATCCTTCATGTGAACCGATGGTATGGTAATCATCCCCTCGAGCTTAATTAACAACCGGACTGGTTCAACGTGTGAAATTCCTTCGAGTACTCGAGCAACTCCTATTACCCCCAAGTATCTCCCTCATGATGTGCCTGTCTCGGCTCACTTTGAATGTGAAATGACGCCTGACGAAACTTGCGGGGCGTTGTGACGTTTATTTAACGTTTGTCACTCCTCTTTGTCGCCAGGTGACAGTTCCTATTCGCCTACCAGAATACACAAGATTTGATATGCGGGTAACATTACGGTTGGGGATGGTACACTGTTTTCCTGTACAAGCACGCACATCACCGAAAAAGGATCTACCTTCACGTCTACTTGAAATAACACCAAAACTCAACTAATACCTATGTTTGAAATCTTCAACTTCCTGCCGTCATCAGCGTTTAGTTCATGTTGCTATTTTCATTGGTGGGAGGAAGAGTGTGACATGGGGGGGGGGGGGGGTGTAGGAGGTAGGCGTGATGAGAAAATAGGATAAAAACCAGTGGCTTTCAAACTCTGTTGTTTTTCTCAACTTCGCCGACCAATTTTCCTACTTTTCGTTAGTAAATTTTTGTGTGTGTTGTGGTGGTGGGGGGTAATTCAAGGATTTTTTTTCCCCTTCTTTTAGACGGAGGTGGAATTTCCGTAGACGAAACTCCCTCCTTAAAAATAATTTCCCGGGTCCCAAGAAGATGATGGATGTTTGAAAAGAAAAATAGGGTTGGCTCCGGGAAAAGGAGGGAAAGTTTCTTTAGAAAAGGGGAAGGTTTCTCAGAGTTTCATTCATGGAAACTTTTCATTATGGGTCAAGATCTTAATTACCTAGCCCCGTGGATTCCGTTCATATTTAAGGCCTCTCCGGAAATTATGAATGCCGCCGCCTCGGGAGTTTTCACGGTTTTCATTTGAGAAAAGATTTTGATTGGAATGGTGCCGCTACTGTATATTTATGGGATTATTGGGGGACAAGGTTGGATTTAGGTTGGATTCCGTGCCAGGGTCGTGTTCTGGATGAATTTTAAGGGAAGGTGGATCCTTACGGGGGGTTTTCAGAGGAATTTGGCCAGGAGGTCGAGTAATGTGTCGTTTTCCAAGGAACTTTTGGCAACAAATCCATTTCTATTACCTACGTTATTCTAGTCAATGGGGCTGCCAAACCATTACCAAATTGTAGTAGGTCTCTTCAGGACTTCTGAAGGGCTACGGAAAAATATTTTGACCACAAGGCCAAGTGAGGTGTCGTTTAAACGACATTGGGAATGAATTTAACACGAAGAAATCGATTTTTGAGATCTCATACAGTCTTTGTTGAGCAAAAGCCAGTTTTTAGAGGGTAGAAACCAGTTTTTAAGGGAGTTGACACCAGTTATTTTGGCAGAAACTGGTTTTTAGGGAGCTGGAACCGCTTTTTACTGAGCAGAAACCAGTTTTTGGAGGCTTACAGACCTCCCAACTCTTACGATGTTCAAGTACATAATAAAAACACTAAATCTAGTCAACAGATATTGCTCCTTTTGGTTTATTATTCTAGGAATAATACACCTATGTAATCGCGACGGAGGTCGACGACTCCGATCGGCCTCAAAATTTGACATTATCCGTTTCAAAAGGTCTAGATTCCAAAACCGAAATGTCTGTCCACCGTCCGGGCCATTTCGGGCAGTAGGAATATAATAAAAATCTGAAATTTTGACAGAATACTTGGTTTAACATCTAGTTGTGCCAGCAAGGTTTTCAGCCCGATCGCCCAAACCCGTGGGGCGCTATGGGGCTAAAATGGGGCTACGGGAGGGTTTTTTTGAAGGCTTTTAGTAATGGAATCGAGTTAGGTGTCGTTTTCAAAGTATTTTTGAACGTAGAATCCCTTTTGGGGGGGGGGGGGGGGTCCCGGAACGATTCGATTTCGCTGTGGGAACTATAGTATATATAGGGCTTTCAAGGGGCTATAAATGCATTTATGCATCCCATGGGATTTTTGAAAAATCCCAAGAGATCGAATACCCAATTTTCCGAGTAAAAAAAGTTTTTGTTTAAAAAAAAATCTTTTGAAAAAAAAAATTTTTTTTCACAATTTTTTTTTTGACTAGAATTAATATTTGGACATGTAACCTATATCAAAGAATAATAAACCCTTGTGTAAAATTTGCAGCGTTTTTATTTCCGTTTTATTGTAATTAGAACTAATAATTAACTACAATTAATCACGTCACAGATTATCATTTGTTTCTTCTTTTCTGTAGTCGATTTTCTAATCTGATTACATACTTACCTGACTTCAGTTTTTAGCGAACGAATAGGCAGTCACTAACCTGAATAAAAGAAGAACACAATTAGTGATATCCATCATTTATTATCTATTTATGTGAATAATTAAACTTCAGGTCGATGGATCGATACAATGACAGTCTAAGGGCACGGATCATGAGCGTACATACTGTAATTAATTCCTTCTATTCGTATTAATAATTAATCATTATTGTACGCATCTGAACTTAATAATGAGAGGATTGACATTAATAATTAATGTCAATCCTCTCATTATTAAGTTCAGATGCGTACTAAATTATTTTGTGTGATTGTACCGAAGCGAATTTGACCGCCAGCATGAAATTATCTTGTCATTAAAATTTGCGATTGTCTCAAACGCGAGGGTTATGTTTCAATATTGCTCAAACATTACAAAATATCAAGGTATACAAATTTAAATTGAATTCCTCGCGAGTTATCTGAAGCCCGCATTTAGAACGGGAGATATCATTTTATGTCGTCCCAGTTTGAAATGTACTCGGGGTACCGGATCAAAAGGGCGGTAGTTTCCGAGATAACGTGATGAGACGAGGCGGCGAAGAAAAAAAAAAGTGGAAACAACAATATCACCTCTTTCGAGTTAAACCAAGATGAAAGCAGCGAGGACTCTTGCGGCTTTCTGTAAAAAGCCACCGTCGAAATAATAACGAGAGAAACAAAAGGGACCCGGTATGTAGGTACCCAATCTGGACCGGCGGAAACGGAAATTTTACGATATTTTCTCTCTCCTGGGTTTACAACCGGGCGGTGAATTGATAAATAATGGAGAAAAAAAGTGCAGAGGGAAATAACTGCAAGAAGTTGGTCATTGAGGGAGGACGAAAAAGCTTTGCTGAGGACAAGATTAGTTGAAAATACTACTTTGTGAAAGAAAATCGAGGCCGCCCTTTCCCGCATTTCATGGTCAATGGTTGGGGGTTGGCCTCTCCGGCGTGTTAATCTGGAAAGTGCTAAACTGTTCGTTCGGTTATTTTTGTTTTTTGTTTTTTGTTAACACGTTATTTTTAACTGCTAACCAATTAACACCCCACCTCTAGTTAGAACGCGCTTCTAGTGGGCCGACGATTCAAGAGGATGAGAGCCATGATAGGATTTGGCTCGATATTGTAGATTGATAGAGAAAGTTTAAAATTACATGTTATGACATAATTGTAATGTTAAGTAATATGTCCATTTTGATTGCATGTTAAAAGGGGTTCCCTCCTCCTTTTTTCTGTTTTTTATTGTTTGTTTTATTTAATTATTCATTTTTATTTCAATACTTATTTCTATTTATTTTTTGCCATTTTATTATCTATTACTATTGTATAAAATTCTCTTTCTGTATGTATGTATGTATGTGCCCAGTAAACTTCCGAACGGCTGAACCAATTTCGTCATTCAAAATCATTCAAAGTCATTCAAAATCATTCAAAGTCATTCAAAAATCGGGCATCGAGGTTATTATCAATTACTATTGTATAAAATTCTCTTTC
Source organism: Pilophorus perplexus (assembly GCA_955831195.1). NCBI lineage: Eukaryota > Metazoa > Arthropoda > Insecta > Hemiptera > Miridae > Pilophorus > Pilophorus perplexus. The sequence continues at coordinate 22,938,067 of OY037016.1, forward strand.
TGTATGTATGTATGTATGTCATTCAAAAATCGGGCATCGAGGTTATTATCTATTACTATTGTATAAAATTCTCTTTCTGTATGTATGTATGTATGTGCCCAGTAAACTTCCGAACGGCTGAACCAATTTCGTCATTCAAAATCATTCAAAGTCATTCAAAAATCGGGCATCGAGGTTATTATCAAAGAAGGTTATTCGAAAATCGACCCGGGCGGAGTGTTTTTATTCCGATTCCGTTCAGATTTATTATTTAGCTCTCTGGCGGCTTCGTGCCCAACTACTCGTGCCCAGCCAGGTGTGACGTCACGTGCCCTCCGCTTTCAGTTCAAAATCTTCAACATTTCTAAAAATAGTTCTGCTCGTAATTATGCGGATTTTCAAACTAAAAATGTGTGTAGAGGGGGTTTTAAAGGGTGCTGAATTCGAATATGTTGATAGAAATGATGAATTCCGGCCTTTTCAAGGAGCCCAATGGGCTCTTTATTAGTGTTCAATCAAGTGTTTCTATATTTAAAATGTTCAACTTTGATAACTCATCAACAACTTTATTGTGATTATGAGACTCAAGAAGTGTTCAAAATTTCAGGTTTCTAGCTCAACTACACATACAATGCATGTCATGCAATATGATAACCGTTTCACAGTTTTGAAGTAGAGCCAGAACCTCCACACGAGCCACTACCTACTTCGGATCGACTTGGCACCATTGGAGTGCTGCTTAATGCAGTTCTGAATCGCTTCATACACTAATGGGAAATGGACATTCACTGTAGTGGCCTTGAAAACAGCTGTTAGCAACCCAAAACAAAATTTCTTTTTCTTTGAAAAATTTAATTTTTCTTTGAAATCTTTCTTTGTTATTCCGTCGTTAGATCGTGTTTTTCGCGCCTGAATCGGAGAAGATGTTGAGGAAGCGAAGGGAGAAGGACTGCTTTGATAGAATCCTCAAGTGTCTACCGTACGTCCCGTTTTGCTGTTGCGGTTGCTCCTTAAGAAACGGCGCACTGCTCATCGGATGGGTGATGCTATTCAGTAACATAACAGGTTTCATATGGGGTGGCATCAAGCTCTACCTCTATTACCATCCATTATTGATTCTAAAAAGAGGACCAAAGAGCTTTGCCTGGCAAGTAGCAGAACCTGACATGTTGGGTGTCTATGCAGCAAGTATTAGAGGTTTTGCACATTTGGTAAGGACTGTGTTCGACCTCATGCTCCTTATTGGCTCAACAATTCAAAGCCCTTCGATTATAAAGATAGTCGCCGTGGGTTACCTATTTTCCCTCGTTGTATTGGACGCAGGTCCGTTGATTATGAACTCAGTTGCACGGTTTCTCAGGCCTCATGTTATACCGGCCATTATGACTTTGGGCTCCGGCTGCATTCAAGCGGGATTATTTTTTTACTTCACAGTTGTAGTCAAGAGTTATTACGCAAACCTGGTGGCTGATGGAGAAGGTTCCCGCTTTCAATCACCGTCTATATGATGTTTCCTTTTACAAAATAAACGATTTCGTTTCACTTGCAGTGTCCATTTTTGTGGAATTTCGAGCTTAGCCTCTCCGAACGATGGCATCCAGTTGCTTGGCGAGTTTGTTCTCATTATTCTCTACAGAAAGAGTGCATCGAATCTAAAACCTGGGAGTGTACTGTGTGAATATTTTTGTCGGAACATGACGTGACGTGGCAACGATACATTAAAAACCATGGGCGATATCAATATGACACAAAGTGCCATTGTCATTGTATTTGAAGCACTGGCAATTTTACACAACTTCATCACCTCTATAAAACATGTTCAAAGCGCCTCCCTCAGCCCCGGATTGAAGCGATAGGGATGAAAACCGCCCTATATTGTCAACATTTCAGATTCAAAAGAATTCCTGTTGAGCAAAAAAGCGTATAGACTCGTTCTGGCGAAGGCGCGCCTCGTCGAATGTCAGGGACTCAATAGTCCCGCATTGTCACTATAATAATATTATAGTGACTATGTATATTCATATTATTATCATCACTATATTATTGTGACATAATATTATTTTGAAGGTAATGTAAAAATGTTAAAAATCCGTACACTGCTAAAACATCTCTCATGATCCAAGGCTTGGACGTTGAAATTTGAGAGGGAGCCCTCCTGGGAGTACAAGAGACGATTGAGAATACTAGTTTGTTAAAACTAGTGAAAGGAAATGAAGGGGACCCCCCTCCCCTCGTCGCGAAATCGGAGGCCGTTCTTCCCCTCACGTTATGGTCAATGGTTGGGGGTTGGCCTCTCCGGCGTATTAATCTGCAGATTATGGAAGGTACTTAACTATTCGTACGGTTGGGGGGGGGGGGGGGGAGGGGGGGTTAATGTTATCAAAAAATGTTATTTCTAACATTAACACCCCACCTCTAGTTAGAACGCGCTTCTCGTGTGCTGACGTTTCACAAGAATGATAGCCTGGATAGGATTTGGCTCGAGCTAGCCTCCACACTTTCTCTAGCAATCTACAATGTATTTCACGTTAATTAACATGTCCATTTTGATTGCATGTATAAAAGCGATCCCTCCTCCTATTTCAACAATTATGTACAATTAGGTACCTATGTATAATATGTATGTATTTTATATTTAATTTTGGTTTAATAATATTCTTCTTTATACACTACTTACGTAACGCGGCGGGGGTCGACGACTCCGATCGGCCTCAAGATTTGACTTTATCCGTTTCAAGAGGTCTAGATTCCAAAACTGAAATGCCCGTCCGCCGCGGCGCGCCTTACGTACGCTGTCCGGGCCGTTTTGGGCAGATTAGTGCTGTCGAAACTGCTATAGAGCCGTAGGCTATCAGCAGGCCCCCGAAGGAGCTCCGTAGCTCCGTAGGAGCCGTAGGTACGCTATCCGGGCCGTTTTGGGCAGTAGGCATTTTTTTAAAAATCTGAAATTTTGACAAAATACTTGTTTCACCATCTAGTTGTGCCCGCAAGGTTTTCATTCTAATCGCCCAAACCCGTGGGGCGTTATGGCCCATAACTTATGGGGCTAAAACGGGGCTACGGGAGGGTTTTTTTGAAGGCTCTTGGCTATGGGATCGAGTTTGGTGTGGTTTTCGAAGAATTTTTGGACGTAGAATCCGTTTTTGGGGGTACCGGAACGATCTGATTTCACTGTAGGGATCTATGGCGCTTTCATGGGGCTACAAATTCAATTTTTAAAGGATCCCAGGAATTCAAATATTTTTTGAGTAACAAATAAAAAATTTTTGAAAAAAAAAATTGTAAAAAATTTTTTCAAAAAATTTATTTTTCCAACATTTTTCAAAAAAAAAATTTTTTCAACATTTTTTTTCATTGACACAATTAACTTTTTCTCAAGTAACCGATATCAAAGAATAATAAACCCCTGTGTAAAATTTGCAGCGTTTTTATGTTATTATTATTATTATAAATAGGGTAAGAGCACCAGTTATTGGCCACCCCCCAGTTATTGGCCACCCATTTTTTAAACTCAGTTTTCTAAAACCCGGATGCCTCTGAGAATGTATGACTATTTTTCCCGCGTCAAGTAACTAATCGAGATGGCTGTGATGTGGCAAAATCAATTTTATAACCAGTTGTAACCTCCTGAGTCGAAAAAATACCAGCCTCAGTACATCCTTCGACGCAGAAAGGGCTGTTTCTTACGAAAATGGTAAGCAAACATCACCTCATTCGTAAGGTTTTTTAGAGGGTTCAATCCAGTCAAAATCACTTTTTTTTTATATGAGAGCAATCTGCAGTAATTTCTTTATCGATTCGTGTAGGTTTTTTTGGTTTTGGATGAATTTTAACAATATTATTGACGTGGCCAATAACTGATACGAATAGTATGAGATGTTTCAGTTATTGGCCACCCTGGCCAATAACTGAAACAGACGTATTTTTCAGTGAACCATTTATTGGCCACCACCTGAGCTGGTGGCCAACGGCTGAAAAGCAGCCGTTTGTAATGCTTAATGTTCCAATCATTGGCATATGGTTGATTGGCGAACTCCCACAAGCAATGGAAGACTGATTGAGACTATTCTGTTTAAAAAATTTTCATTTCACATTTAATGTGATTTGATAATTTTGAGCTGATTTGATAATTTTGAGCTGCTTTTTCCAAATTGACATTGGATCGCATTCGTTAGATGTTTTCCTTTTCAAAAACCAGTGAAAAATGTGAATATAACTTTTAATTGGTTTTGTACGATGGGGAATACCCTTAAGTGGCCAATAACTGGTGCTCTTACCCTAATAAATAAGTTTTATTTATTTTAAACTATTTTAAACTCTGTTGCAATGTCCCCAAAATAAAATTATTTTGTAAAGTAATTTTCCTTTTTCTTTCTTTTTTTCTGCCCGCTGACATTTTTGTTCCATTAGTCCCTGGTGATATATATAATAATGATAATATAATAGGAGAATATACCTATATCTCTTGAAACATCGGCACAGTCTTCGTCTTATTTGACCGAACCTCAACAACTTTCCGCCAGCATTCATTCAAACGGTCAAAATCATCAACAATTTTTCAATAATTATTGTTGTTGGTGGAATTAATCTTTAAATCATTTTATTATAAGGTCGCTCCATTTTAAGTATTTTAAGGAAGGTATACTTTATTTTACCACCGATACTGTACATTATTTAACTAGAAAAAATTTAATTTTTTTAGTAGTTTTAACATTCAATGTAAAATTTTAAACTAAATTTAATTTGTAAATTCTTTTTATTCTAAATTGTTACTTCATTAAAAATGTTTAACTTTGATTAACTTTTCTACACCTATGCAGATATGAGATTTGTAAGTGTTCAAAATTTCAGTTTTCTAGCTCAACTACATACCTAGTAAGTTATTGAGCACTTTTCGACTATTCACAATAACTGTTCTGATGTAGAGCCAGAACCGCTACACAAACAATCATTTGGATCGAGTTGGTACCACTGTCCTGAATCGCTTCATACACAAATTTTTTAATAGACATTCACTGTTGTGGCCTTGGAAACAGCTGTTAGCAACTCAAAAAAAATTTTCTTTCATTGTGATTCCGTTGTTTGATCGTATTTTCGTGTCTAATTCATAGAAGATGTGGAGGTGGAAGAAGCGAAAGGAGGACAGCTTTGATAAAATCCTCAAGTGTCTGCCGTACGTCCCGTTTTGCTGTTGCGGTTGCTCCTTAAGAATCGGCGCACTGCTCATCGGATGGGTGATGCTATTCAGTAACATAACAGGTTTCCTATGGGGTGGCGCCAAGCTCTACTACTATTACAATCCAATATTGATTCTAAAAGGAGGACCAAACAGCATTGCCTGGCAAATAGCAGAACCTGACATGGCGGGCGTCTATTCAGCAAGTATTAGAGGTTTTGCGCATTTGATAAGGACTGTGTTCGACGTCATGCTCATTATTGGCTCAACAATTCAACGCCCTTCGATTATAAAGATAGTCGCCGTGGGTTACCTATTTTCCCTCGTTGTATTGGACGCAGTTCCGTTGATTATAAACTCAGTTGTACGGTTCCTCAGGCCTTATATTTTACCGGCCATGATGACTTTGGGCTCCGGCTGCATTCAAGCGGGATTATTTTTTTACTTCACGGTTGTAGTCAAAAGTTATTACGCAGACCTGGTGACTGATGGAGAAGGTTCCCGCTATCAATCACCGGCTATATCAAGATGATTCCTTTTACAAAATAAACGATTTCGTTTCACTTGCAGTGTCAATTTTTGGGGAATTTCGAGCGTTGCCTCTCCGAACGATGGCAACCAGTAGCTTGGAGAGTTTTTTTGGCTCATAATATCTATGAGAGTATTATTCTCTACAGAAAGAGTGCATCGAATCTAAAACCTGGGAGTGAATATTTTTGTAAGAATATTTGAACATGACGTGATGTGGCAACGATAATATCGTATAATATGAGTATTTCCCCTCCAGTAGGCCCTCGTGGCAGCGACCAGTGAGATGCCGGGCCCAGGCCGTCGTCGGGCGTTGGAAGACGAAAACACCTCCGTCTGCACTCGGTGTTTGCGGGAGGCGTATGAGTATTTCCCCTCCAGTAGGGAAATGAATAAAAAACGGTAGTGGCGGAATCACACGGTGGTTACAAAAAGTTAAAAAGTTCGGTATTGATTTGATTTTCCCGGTGATTCCGAGACGTTTGTTTGCAAAGTTAATTTCGAGTATTTATTTGAGTGCACGGGGTGAGCGGAGTCATAACAATAATATATTACCTACATATATTAAAAACGGTGGGCGATATCAATACCTATGTATTTGAAGCACTGACAATTTACACAACTGCATCACCTCTATAAAAGATGTTCAAAGCGCCTCCCTCAGCCCCAGGTTGAAGTGATAGGGATTAAAACCGCCCCATATTGTCAACATTTCAGAATCAAAAGAATTCCTGTTGAGCAAAAAGGCGTGCAGACTTGTTCTGGCGAAGGTGGCTCGTCGAATGTCAGGGAATCAAATTGAGTGGTTTGGGGCAATTATTGTCCAAAAGTACCTCTAAAGCGACAACCCACTCGCCTTCCTGGCCGAAGTCATTCAAAAGCTCTATTTGTGGCCGGCCTTACATAATATGATAATATCATCATCGTAATATGCATCATAAAAATATTTCTAAACCCCTCCTTAAATCCATCGAAAAACCTTTCCTGCGGCTCCAAACGGACATTTAATTATAAATTTAGGTTTATTATTTTTGGTTTATTAATTATAAATAATTTATGGGGCATTCCACGTCAAAGGTTGAACTCAAAAAAATAAAGTTCTTCGAAATCAACCATTTTTGGGTATGTTGTACTCCTAGGTGAGAAAAAATTTCCCAGAAATTTGGAGACCGATTCGACGCATTTTCGTCGCTCCACAGGCAGTCAAAATTAGCAAAATAGGCAGGTGTGGGTTCACTTCGCCGGCTGCTACCGCCCTTATTCCGCCACCAAAAAAATAACATCGCCAGTGTTTTGGAAAGAGAAAAACCTCCTCTTTTCTGTGGTGTAATCGTTTTTTCAATCAAAATTTTACTTCACTTTTAAAATCGAGTTTGAAAACTTAAAAATACGTTTTCTCCAATTTGGGCATTTTTAATTTTTTTAATTTTTGGCTTAATTTCAAGGTATACACCTGTAGAACATCCAGTTAAAAGGGAATCATGGGATGCAAAGTCGTTAAGTGTCAGCAAACAAAAGATATCACTAATATATGAGGAAAAACGCGTTTTTTCTCCTTTTTACCGGGTTTTCCGCGGTTGCATTGCCTCGCATCCTTTCTCTACGAGAACACAGACTATAATGGACTTCATCTGCCACTCATAAGCTTTCCCAGTAGGTTTCAATATTTTTCTATTTCAAAAACTGTTTCAACTCTTACAATTCAAATTGTCCCAATTTGTAGGCCGTTTAACACTTTCTATTCGATCCACATTCCTTTAGTTAGGTACCTACTATATTTAGGGAAGATGGTGAGAACACATGAAAACAGATGTATTCGATTTACTCGCACACCGTGTCTCGATTTACTCGCACACTCGATTTACTCGCGCACCGTGTCTGATGGGGTTCATTAAAATTTAATGGATTAAATGGACATCCATTTAATGGATTAAGACAACGAGAACGAAAAGAAGACATGGTGTACTGTTATAGTAGCTCGGAAGTACGCGAACTGGCAAACAAAAATCAAACAATCAAAATTTGATTTGGAGTATTAAAGACTTGATGAATTTAGCGATAGGATGGAAGATGTGTGACAGCATCAGCACCTTACGGCCGCGGTTACGTGACTGAACCCATGACTTCAATTTTTCTCTCACCCAATCACCTTATCTGCGTCCGGAATGAAAGAAGAAAGAAGAAGTTCACAAGATGAAAGAAAGCCAACATTAGTGGTGCAAGCTCAGACAAGTAGTTAAGGAGATAAGTAAAGGCCCTAAATTCAAGTGCAAAGAGCAATCAAATGAGCGGACACGCAATTAAAAATATTGAAACCTACTGGGAAAGCTTATGAGTGGCAGATGAAGTCCATTATAGTCTGTGTTCTCGTAGAGAAAGGATGCGAGGCAATGCAACCGCAGAAAACACGGTAAAAAGGAGAAAAAACGCGTTTTTCCTCATATATTAGTGATATCTTTTGTTTGCAGACACTTAACGACTTTGCATCCCATGATTCCCTTTTAACTGGATGTTCTACAGGTGTATACCTTGAAATTAAGCCAAAAATTAAAAAAATTAAAAATGCCCAAATTGGAGAAAACTTATTTTTAAGTTTTCAAACTCGATTTTAAAAGTGAAGTAAAATTTTGATTGAAAAACGATTACACCACAGAAAAGAGGAGGTTTTTCTCTTTCCAAAACACTGGCGATGTTATTTTTTTGGTGGCGGAATAAAGGCGGTAGCAGCCGGCGAAGTGAACCCACACCTGCCTATTTTGCTAATTTTGACTGCCTGTGGAGCGACGAAAATGCGTCGAATCGGTCTCCAAATTTCTGGGAAATTTTTTCTCACCTAGGGGTACAACATACCCAAAAATGGTTGATTTCGAAGAACTTTATTTTTTTGAGTTCAACCTTTGACGTGGAATGCCCCTTATAATAATTACCTTAATTATTAAGGTTTATTATTTTTGGAGTGATACAGATTGAGACCTCTCCCCACCTCCTTTCTGCCTCAAAATTTGTCGTTTTATGTTTTACGATTTGTAGATTTAAAAAATGAAATGTTTTTAAAATCTGAAATTTTGACAAAACACTTGGTTTGCTATCTAGTTGTACATCGCGATCGCTCGAAACCGCGAGGCTCTGTGAGGGCTACCGAGGGGGTTTTGAAGGGTTTTGCGGGGGGGTGAAGGGGGCTTTGTGGTCGATTTAGGTGTCGTTTTCGTAGTACTTTTGAACACTGAATCCATTTTTGAAGGTCTCAGAATCCGATTTCACCGTGGAGATCTGTGGGGGCTTTAAAGGGGGTACAATGGAGCTTTTGAAGGATGTCAGGAGGTCGAATGGTGACATCACGACACATTGCGTCGTTTTCCGAGCCAATCACCCTCATGGCCCTGGCCGTGACCTGGAATCGTTGTATCCAGTTAGTGCGTATTCGTAACGAACCTCCAACAAACTTAAATAAAATAATCAACTTCACCGTGAAAAAAAAAAAAAAAAAAAAAAAAAAAATCCTCAATCGGACCACGTCTGTATGATTGTTTGTGGTGGGGGAGAAAAATAGGGAGAAGAAGGGGCAAAATAAATTTGAACCTACGAAACATGGAAAAACCTCATCACGTCCTTCGTCACGATTCTAGTTGGCTCGGAAGCGGCCTGAGGGCCAACATGGGGATCCCCAGGGAGGATAAATCAATTCGTTAGCGCACGAGGTGGCGGGGGAGGTGTTTGTGTCCATGTTAAACACGTACGGACCTTTCCGGAGAAAAGAGAGGAAACGCCCGAGCAATACAACTGTGGGGAGGGATGTGCGTTCTTCATACGTGTTGTCGTCCTCATTCGTGTTTTAGCGAGTCCTTCAGATTACATCTCTAATCCCCTCGAGGGAGAAACAGGTCATTAGCTGACAACGTGGAGGCGGAAGTTGGGGATGACGAGGGTGCCCATGTGGCCGTCATAGCGAAACCCACTCCGTCAAATTTGAATTTTGACTAGCCCAACAAGGTTTCCTCAGCTACCTACAGCAGGAGGAGTTGGTGAAGATCCACGGAGTCGAATAAGGTGTCGGTTTCGAAGTAACTTCGAACGTATTCTGGGATTTTTCGCAAGTTTTTTCTGAACAGAAACTGGTTTTGAGGGACTCGACGCCCATTTTTACTGAGGGGAAACCGATGACTGCTCTCTCAAAACTGGTTTCTGCTCAGTGAAAACTGGTGTCAACCCCTTGAAAGCCGGTTTTGACCAGACGCCAGTTTTTCTTGGTATTTAGGACGTAAAATTGATTTATAGGTTTTAAAAACCGTCCGAAGACACCGTCGGGCTACGCGGGGCTTTGGGAAGTGTATTGAAGGGCTTTGAGAGCCCAGAACGGTAAGTAACGTCGACAAAGATAATTTTTGAGATGCCTCGACCATTTCGATTAACTGTGGAGCTCTGAGTAAAGGGGTTTTCTTACGGAGCAGGTTTTCTGACGGGGTTGAGTGAGGTGTCGTTTCTTAAGTACCTAATTTAAATTATTTAATTAAATTTAAATTCTCACCACGCTGAATTCAGACGTGGTGAGAATTGAATTTCAATTTTATTTAATATACTTGGAAAATTTTGTCAATCAAATTTGTCCGAAAGTTTCAAGATGTGTAGATTCCAAAAATGAAATGTCTGTCCGCAGCACAGTGCACTTCGTCCTATGGGACGAAACCCGAATTAAGCAGGTGAAAATTTTGTAATCACAACGAGATTAAATTAAATTTTAACGTTTCATTGTATTTTTCCACTTTTTTAATTTTTTTTTAAATAAATTTTATTTAAAAAACGTAAAAATTCCTCCAAAAAATAGATGGAAAAGTTCAAATTCCTTTCATTGGATGCGAAATGTGAAAAATTGTGTTCAAGGGTGTTACTAGAGTGAGAAAAAAGGATGTAGGGCCTGTGGGGGCTAAAAAGGGGCTACGGGAGGGATTTTTGAAGGTTTTCGGCCTTCATATCGAGTAAGGTGTCGTTTTTTTATTTTAAATAATAATTTGGTGTGGTCTTGGTTTAAAACGATTTTTTATTGAAAGAAATAATTTTTGGATAATTTTTACCAAATCGGTCCTAATAATAAATCAATTCGTGAGTAAAATTTGCATTTTTTTTTTTTTTTTTTATTTATTTTTTTTTTCAATCAAATCAAATCAAATCCTTCATGTTTTGCTGAATTGGGAAGAGTCCTCCGAGAAAACTGTAATCCGCACTTGAAAAAACCCGTCGACTTTTTCTATCTGATTCACTGAGCCGCTGGTTTGTAATGGTTTTATTAACTACTTTGAGAAACAATTAACTGCGCACGTCTGGAGTGGAATCCGAAATGAGCTCCGACTCGGAAATCCTCACGACTGGGAAATAATTCATGAGAGGAGTCAATGAAATTTTTCCCGCCGGCGATCCCCCATCCCCCCGGGGATGAGAAAAAAAAGAACTCCCTCCTGAAAAACGGCGAGGGAATGTAAAACAAAGAACAGCTGGCGTTAATTGTTGCATGCCGTGCCCGGAGGTTTCCGCCATTCTTCTATTCTTCCCCTCTTTAAGGGTGGGGGAAAAGGGCTCATATTTGTGAAATGTGGCCTTGCGAAGAATAGAGAAAGCAGCCCTGTGCTCGTCCCGCCTCTTCAACGAGAGCTAATTTACACGAAGTTTTTGTAGTGAAAGCTTATTAAACCTTTGTGCTCGAGGGTGGACTTGGATGTGCATCATCCGACGATCTAATGAAGTCTGTACACCTTCACTTGAGCCCCTGAAACTCCACGGGGGATCCCCTAATGAATAAAAAGTTTGGATGAAATGAAAATGACAGTTTTTTTTCACTTTTTAATAAATTATCAAGATGCCCTTGATTGAATTACAAATGTTGATGCTTCTACGCCTCTGCGAGTTTTAATGTTGGTAGTGTCCTGTAAAAAATGGGACCCTCACTGAATATTCACTTTAGTTAAATTAGTGAAATATAATGTTAATTGAATGGCATATTATAATTAAAATCTACGTATTACACTAATTTTGTTTTCGCCAGAAATACTGCAGCCATGGCAATGCATTGCGCGATATGAGTCTTCAACATCTCATCTTCACTTCTTTCTATTTGGGAAGTTTAGACGTTTTTACCGGTTTGAAGTTCCATAAAATCGGTTGAAGAGGAAACTCGGTTTGAGGGGCTACAAAATTTCTTTGAGGAGCCTTGAAACAAGTTTGGGAGCTATAAAAACTGCCTATAAGCCTATAAATAAGGAGTGTGTAGGAGCGAAGTGAGTAAGGCGTTTGCGCATGCGTCAGGCGTAACTGCTTCAAGCGCCGCTAATTGTTCATTAGTAGACCTATCTGTTTGTTCCTGGAGTGTGAGTGTGAGTGCGAGCATGAGGGGATGTAAGTGTGGGCGTGAGGATGCTAACGCGCCCCTTTTTAGCATCTTCGTTTTTGTATATAAAAGGTGTCTCAAATCTTCATAGTTGGCATATTTCTACTCGGAGCGCGTGCTCCATACCAAAGTACCAATATTTAATATCGGAAAACTTGATTAGCGCAACCTTTTTAGCGCAATCTTTTTCCAAAAAATGGAAAGGTGCGCTCACCTCTTCGACATGTATGTTTTTTTTGTTTTTTTTGTGTACACGGCATCACGCCCGAGCGGCTCAACAGATTTTCATGAGGGTGGTCTCATTGTGATCAGCGAGTTCGAGGGGTGGTTATAGGCTACCTTGATTTTTCCTCCCTCATCCCCTTCATCGGTTTTCGGGAGGTCCTTCACGACGAAAGTTGTTTATCTCTCATGTGTAACTAAGGAGGCCTCAAAAGGGGGACGAAAGTTTTTGTCCGATTTCGTTGGTACAAGGGTCTATAGAATGAGCTTTTTAGGCTGATGCCAACGACTCCAAAACGATTTTTGCAGCCTGAGTCGTTCGTTACCTCTGATCGGCATAAGGTTTTCTTAAGCATCGGTCGTTAGGGCGCAGTTGTTTACGTAATGAGCATCACGTGGATATTTTTGGTCGCTAGATACCTACTGTTTCTTAGTTTCTCTCGCTCATTAAATATATCGGCCCTAATAATAACAGAAAGGTTGCGCTCATCTATTCAATTCAATTGATGACTTGATAGCGCAACCTTTTTTTCCAAAAAATGGAAAGGTGCGCTCACCTCTTCGACAGGTTTTTTTTTTTTTTGCCTCAGGAGCCATTAAATGGAGCTCCTACATCTCCTACGCATGCGCAAACGCCTTTACTCCCTTCGGTCCCGAGACACTCCTCTATAAAATGGGCTTGAGAACCTCTCAAACCTGCTTGAGGAGCTATGAAAGCGGTTTGAAGAGCTGTTTCATGGGTCTGAAACTGACTTGAGGAGCTCTGAATTCGGTGAGGAGCTATGAAACCCGTTTGTGGAACTAAAAAGCTTGTTTGGGACCGTTTTGAGGAGTTCTAAAACCTGTTTCGAGGGTCTGAAACTGACTTGGGGAGATCTGAAACCGATTTGAAGAGCAATGAAACTGATGTTAGAGCAACGATTTGAGGAGCTATGAAACTGATTTAAGGAGCTCTAAGTTCTGAAAACCATTCCGCCCACCAGTTGGGTGGTAATTCTTTGATTATTTGGAATTCTTGATTATAAACTATTCCACGACAATGATCACATTTGTATGGTGGCTGCATGAGGATTAATTTCAAAATGATTAATTTCTCTAAGGAAACTAAAATACAGACGATTTGACATGTAAGGGAATTTATTTGAGTTAGGGAGTGGAACACAAACACCTTATCACACAAAATAATATTACGAGCTAATAAGTCCTGCTGCTCGTAAATTGGTTGAGGTTAATCTCCGACCGGAACTTATTTTATTTTCGCCAGAAATTGTCAGATTTTCGGGTGAAACCGTCGGAGAGGGGGAAGCTTTGCCTTCCAGAACAATGTTATAATCAAAGGAATTTAATTAGATCCCGCAGTTAATTACGTCGGTTGGAAAACGGTGGGAATTCATCTCATTTTCAGATTCTTTTGAAGCCCTTTGTTCCTCCCAACTCGCCACCGCCGTCGCCTTCCGTTCGACGAATTCAATCTGCGGAGAGGAATTTCAACGAAAAAAATACACTCGCTGAAATAAGTGGGCTTCTCGATGAAAATTCGACAAAAACGGGAAATTGTCATTTTCACTGTCGTAATTAGGTCTTTCTCGACGGTTCATTATGTTGGTTCATTAAACTGGTTATAATGGGAAAACGAAGCGAAACACGCTTTTTTCGAAAAACATCTAAAAAATACACTGCTAAGGTCAAAATAAACGTCGTAGTAACTAACTAGAAATAGTTATAAAAGTAGCTATAGTTTCTTTTGACCTAATTCCCGATAAATTGACAACTAGAAGAGAAAATACCTGCACAATCAAGCATGCGCAGAGCGTACCACCGCAGATTCAATCGTGATGAAACTGATAGGGGACCATCCAGGGGTACACCCAAACAATTCCTGAAAATTTGATTGAAATCCAATCCACTGGAATTTATGGCTGCGTCAAGGAAATGTGAATGGACGGACAGATACGATACCAAATTTGTTCAGGAGGCCCCAAAACGCAAAACGCGAGAGTAAATTTTGATTTTGGAGCACAACAATTTTATTCACGTCGAAAGTGAAAACAATGCTTCGCTGCTTAGCAGACTCGGAAGCAATACACAACCGTACCTAAATAAAAACGCTGAACTTCAGATTCTGATGCATTATTTGGAGGGAGAGAGTCAAAGTCAAAAGTTTTTTATCTTCTCCTCTAGCTTCGATTAGCTTTTTGGATGGGTTGTTCTGGTAGTTTGATTGGGATGGGATGTATTGGTTGTAGTGAGGAGTGAGAGTAGTGATACGATTATGTCTGAGATGTCTTCTTTTGAGTCTTGTCGCAAAACCTGGTGGATCTGTTATTGCCGGGGAATACGAATCCATGCCGCGACGCATGGATTCGTGTTCCCTTCGGCGGAGGTAGAGAGCAGAATTGAGGCGTTCGGTATCAAAACCAGCTCATTCCACTAGGTTTCGAAAATCATTCTTCTGCATAAATCACAAGTTCTGAGTCTGTTTGACACCCTGGCGGAGGGATACACCTCAAAACCAGCTCTTTCCCATCCTAAATGAGGCTTCTAATGATGCCCTCGGGATCAAAACCATTTCAAGCTACCACCTTGCGCCGAGACTACTTGAAAAACGCTGCAAATTTTACACAAGGGTTTATTATTCTGTGATATAGGTTACTTGTACAGACATTTAATTCTGTCAATAAAAAAAAAATTAAAAAAAATTTTTTTTTGGATTTTTATATTTCAAAAAAAAATTTTTGGGGGAATTTTTTTTTCAAAAATGAGTTTTTTCAAAAATTCTTTAATTTTTACTCGAAAAATATTTAACTTCTTGGGATCCTTCAAAAATCCCATTTTTAGCCCCATGAAAGCCCTATAGAACGCCACAGTGAAATCGGATCGTTCCGGGACCCCCAAAAATGGATTCTACGTCCAAAAATACTTCGAAAACGACACCTAACTCGATCCCATAGCTAAAAGCCTTCAAAACACCCCTCCTGTAGCCCCATTTTAGCCCCATAGCGCCCCACGGGTTTGGGCGATCGGACTGAAAACCTTGCGGGCACAACTAGATGGTAAACCAAGTATTTTGCCAAAATTTCAGATTTTTTAAAAAATTCCTACTGCCCAAAACGGCCCGGACGGCGGACGGCGTACGGCGGACGGCGTACGGCGGACGGCGGACGGCGTACGGCGGACGGCGGACGGACATTTCGGATTTTGAATGTAGACCTCTTGAAACGGATAATGTCAAATTTCCAAATATTATTCCAAGAATAATAAACCAAAAGTGGGTTGTTCGGGGGGGGGGGGGGGGGGGGGGGTGGAAAAAAGTAGAAAATCGTTGAGGTTTTGCTATAAAACCAGCTCATTCCAACCTAATTAGTCGTATTACTCTCTTGGAAATTATTCCAGGGAATAAATTAAAACGATTCTAATAATAATTTTTATTCCTTGTGTCGCCCGCAAGCAAAGAAGAAAAAATACGATTTAGGTCAAAAACTGCGAACGTTCGACGTTTTTTGTTTCTCCTGTACCTAACATTTTTTTAAATGGAATAAGCTGATTTTGATAGCAAACGCCTCAATTTTGAGAAAATTGACTCGGTTACGAAATTATACGATGTTAAGCAATTTAATTGCTTCGTTTTCGAGCTTGTTCCAACCTGACGAGCCTTCCCTTCTGAACCTACAAGTTTTTTTTTTTTTTTTTTCAATATCGTATAATTATAATTATTATTATAATACACGATATATTATGATATTATTATGCTTTTGCCAGGGGAGAACTGGCTCGCAGAGGAGGACGTCTACGTTGTAATGAAACGAAAGATCTCACTCCACAGACATTCGATCTGTTCGCTCGTGTTCCTTATCCCTCTGGGATGGATTGTCAAATTTTCGAGGTCACTCCCCAGGTTCCTATTAGAAGCAGGAATGGGAAATCCAATGTGTTGTCACTCGAATCGTCGAGGAATGACTCATCTCCTGGACTTCAGGCTGGGAGATCTGAAGTATCCAATCTTTGCTCGAAGCGTTGAGATTGAATGTGGGCCTCTCGGATACCGTAGAATAGTTCGTTTTTCCAATGTCGAAGCGTCGAAGACTCCCGGATCGGATTCGGGGTATCCCCCAAATCCATAGAAAGAAACCGGCCGGCCGTAATAAAAAGGCTAAATGGCGTGGGTAGAAAATGGGGGAGGAACCCACTGGTGTGTAGCATAGCTATTGCAGGCGCCTGCGATTTCTTCTCTTTGTGGTCAAACCTCGACTGTTTGGGTAATCCTCTTCTATTTGTCGTATAGTGTAGCTCATCGGCTGGTTCCAATTTCACTGAGGTTCCATCTGTCGAGAGTATGATCGCCTGTCGCTCTCCCCGAGCTTGAAGAGCAGTCTCCTTCCTGTCCGCCAGGTCTACCAAGTCCTTTAACGTCACACTCGCCAGGGAAGCGCCTTCTATAATGGGGCTACGGGAGGGGTTTTTTGAAGGCTTTTAGCTATGGGATCAAGTTAGGTGTCGTTTTCGAAGTATTTTTGGACGTAGAATCCATTTTTTGGGGTCCCGGAACGATCCGATTTCACTGGGGCGATCTTTAGGGCTTTCATGGGGCTAAAAATGGGATTTTTGAAGGATCCCAGGATGTTAAATATTTTTTGAGTTAAAAATAAAGAATTTTTGAAAAAACACATTTTTGAACAAAAAAATCCAAAAAAAAAAATTTGTTGAAATAAAAATCCAAAAAAAAAAATTTTTTTTAATTTTTTCATTGACAGAATTTAATTTCTGCACAAGTAACCTATATCAAAGAATAATAAACCCTTGTGTAAAATTTGCAGCGTTTTTTTTCTCAGTGTACCATTCCCGCGGAGATTCATCGGAACGTTTCACAGCCGTGGAAAATTTTATGCCGGGCTGAAAAATAAGGCGTGGAAGGAGCGAAATGGTCTTTTAGGTGGTCCAAAAGTGTCTCAAAGTCGCATTCCTCGATTGTTTGTGGGACACAGAGGCTTCTTAGGAGTTTGTGGGTTGACTCCGAAAGGGCCGTGAGAAGGTAGGCCTTTTTTTCCTGTTTCCTTCGGTCGCCCCGACTTTGTCGCGAATAAAGGTATTGAACAAACGAGACTCGAAAACGGCAAAATCGTTGACGGCGAAGTCGAAATATAAATTTCCGTGATGAGAAGAAGCGATAATATGGCTTCTTGTCGATATTATCGCCCGTGTGCCTTGTGCCTGGGTCAATGTGCACCGCACTGAAACAACCAAACGTCGAAATAAACCGTAAAACTGTTAACGTTCGTAAAACGGGTCACAAGTTACCGGCCGAACCAATTTACTCGTCGCCAAATGTTATATATCGCTTATATTTAATGTGAAATAAGGGAGAGATATCCCGCAATACACTCCACCGACGCTCCCACCAGTAAGTTTCAGCGTTGAGGAGTAGTGTGGGGTATTTAAAAAGCACTTTTGATCGTAGATTGCACTCATACAACGACGCTCTAGTACTTCTTCTTCTTCTTCTTTGGGTGCCATACCCGTAATCGGGCGTTGGCGACCTCTCGCTACTAACATCTGTTGAGCGTGTTGACCAGTTATTACAGAAGTAGTAGGGACCTACTGCTTAACGTTGGTTCCGAACGGCAAATTTGAGAGGTTTTCCACGGCAGAATACTTTCGGTGGGTTGCCATTGCCTTCCGAAAGGTGATTATCAGTATGAGGAAGATGTCTTGCGGCTGCTGGGATCGAACCAGCAACCTTTGACTCAGTCGTCCAACGCTCAAACCACTGAGCCACTGATAACCACTCTAGTACCTACTACAAATAGGAAATCAATTCTGTAGCGTTTTCTTGTGGGTTCCTCGGCGAAAAGGAAAAAGTGGACGCCGTTATTCATTGGGGAGTGGCGTTAATCTTGTTTTGATTCGATCCACCCTCCAAATAATGAGGTGGCCGAATAAAAATGGGATTTTCCGGTGCATGAGAGGTAGAAGGCGATAAATTTCCGATGGATACAGATGACGGTTTAGTTTGTTGTCATGTTTCTCCTCCCGTTATTTATATTGATAAGGCCGGGCGTTGGGGATATTGTTTCCACGAAGGAGGAAATGTGTGGAGGGGAGCTTCAATAGTGAATTAGTACCTACTCCTGTCCACTCAAAGGGAGGAAGGAGTTGAATGGCTGGGATGTTGGGGATATTCGGGGGATATTTGGGGGGGATATGGCGGAGATGCTGGGACGAAGGCGGAGAGGGTTTGTGCCATTTGGATTTATGAAAGGAGCGACAAGGGGATGATGGATGGGGTTTCTGTTGCCATTTGGTGAGCGCCAGCGGTTCTCAGCCAAAGCCCCCCCCCCTCCTTTCCCATTCTACGCCGCAATCCGCCATTCGGGCCAATACCGATCCGCCTTTCCTGCATGATTTGCCGACAAACAATTAATAGCTTTCATTAACGTTTGGAGGCTGTAGATGTGGAGCAGGAGGTAATCATCGTCCCTTGCAACAATCTCTCGTATTACACGCAACCCTCACAGATCAACGCAAAAGCGCAAAATGAAGAGCGGAAAAGGCTGGGAAAGGCGGGAAAACGATCCGCAAGCCCCGTCCCCTCCATCAGGTATCCGGAAAGTTTACTTTTGTTTCAGGAAACATCTGCAAGAAATTAGATTCGTTATTTTATCGCAAAGGAAAAGTTGAAAATGGTCGGTCGAAATAGCTCCATTTTTATCGCTGTATTTTGAAATTTAATTCTTAATCAAAATACACCAATCGCACCCCCCACATCCCTTGCGGGAATACTGTTACAACTCAAAATTCCTCTTTTTTCAGGAAACGCGAAAAACATTTCCTGCCTCGAAATCTAGTTAATTAGTGCACGAATTCATTCCATACAATGACTTCGCCTTTAAAAATCGGGATTGAATTTTTTCTTGGTGCCCCTCACGATTGAACAGATTGTAATTGTTAGAAAATGGTCACTTTCCAAGACTTGCGATGTTAACTTAGTTATTGCTATGTTCACGATTCTTCCTGGCATCCGAAACAGGTTCTGTTTCTGTATTATTTCGAGTTGCGCCTGGTTTTGATTATTTTCGATATTGTGCTCTATTTCGGCTTAGTCAACTCCCAACTCCAATCGAAAAAAAAGTGTCACACGAGATGTCACACTCAACTTGAACAGAAGAAGTCGTCAACAGCGTTTTAACTGTTTCCTGGTGGCCATTGGAGTCCCTTATGTTGAAACAGTTCTTTGTGATCGATAGAGCTCATTTTTTTTAATCCATCGACACCAATAACTCAGAAGCGCTAAGGGTGTGCAAGATCTCTTAATTAAACCCACGATTTAAGTGATTCGGAAATTAAAAACAGTTTACTACTTATGGTTCAGCTGCGTAGGGTTAATGCTTGGGTTCAAGTTGAAAACGCTGCAAATTTTACACAAGGGTTTATTATTCTTTGATATAGGTTAGTTGCGCAAAAATTATTTCTGTGTCAAAAGAAAAAATGTTGGAAAAAAATTTTTTTGTATTTTTTTTTTTTTTTTCAAAAAAAAAACTTTTTTGATTTTTTTTTTTTTTCAAAAAAATTGTTTTTTCAAAATTCTTTATTCTTTACTCGAAAAATATTTAACCTCCTGGGATCCTTCAAAAATCCCATTTTTAGCCCCATGAAAGCCCTATAGATCGCAACAGTGAAATCGGATCGCTGCGGGACCCCAAAATATGGATTCTACGTCCAAAAATACTTCGAAAACGACACCTGACTCGATCCTATAGCTAACAGCCTTCAAAAACCCCCTTCTGTAGCCCCATTTTAGCCCCATAGCGCCCCACGGGTTTGGGCGACCGGGCTGAAAACCTTGCGGGCACAACTAGATGGTAAACCGAGTATTTTGTCAAAATTTCAGATTTTTAAAAAAATTCCTACTGCCCAAAACGGCCTGGACGGCGTACGGCGGACGGCGGACGGACATTTCGGTTTTGGACTCTAGACCACTTGAAACGGATAATGTCAAATTTTGAGGCCGATCGGAGTCGTCGACCCCCGCCGCGAAAACATAGGTGTATTATTCCAAGAATAATAAACCAAAAGTGTGTAGAAATCGCGCCTTCAACCATTCTTCAGTATTCCACAGAGGTTGGAGATGGCTGCTCTCCATAGAACTATACCTGGAATGAGCGCTGATGCCCTACCGGGCGGGACAGCCGACTCGGGGAAAACCCAAGTGAGACCCCGCGCACCCAGTCCTCCATCCAACTCCCTTTTCACACCAAAGGGGGGCATGACCAGCCCGTATAATTCAGAACCATCATTTACGTTTTTTCCGAATTGATATACTTGGTTTTTGGAGTACTAAATCAGGTTCAGTACAGCAAACATTTGAGTAAACTGAAACTTGCTGTAAGTATAGATCTCTAATTTAATAAGGCATAGGTACCTACAAAAAATAAAAAATAAAAAAAATAAATAAAATGCAGTAAGTAGGTACTTTGTACAATGGCATATATTGAAAAATTATTGAGAATAAAGAAGTACATATAAAATTATCTAGCAAATTTATTGACACAGTAAGACTAGTAAAGACTTTTCATTAAACTAGCATAGGCAAGATTTAACATTTTTTATTTTTAACAATTTTAAACATTACTGAAAAAAAAGGGGTTTTGTCAGCTTCTTCTTGACACCTAATTTATGGGCTGGAGTTAACTCAGTAGAGAGTTTTCTCGAAAAATTGTGACTTATTATTTTGGCGGATAACTCGCCTATAGCTTTTATCAATTGATATGGGTGAGTATTCCCTTCTTCGGTTTGGTGTTGGAATACAGTCCCCTCAAAGTGGGCATATGACATTCAAAAATTATGATTTATCATACATTGTAATGAATTGATAATTTTTGAATTGATTGATAGGTTCTTCGTTTGATAATTTATTTGATAACAAAGTTTAACTATTTTAAAATCATCGTGAGAAGCCTTCACCAAGCTAGCCGCGCGAAATGTATGCCCCCCTTTGGCCCGTTCGGCTGTCTTCGGCGATGCGTGCGAACGTACCCGAGGCCCTTCACTTCTCGAATCCCCGTGGGTTTCCTCGGGGGATTCCCCAGGGGCGCGTGGCCGAAACTTTCTGAGGGTCGGTATAGGCAGCGAGCATTCCAGGTATAGTTCTATGCTGCTCTCCCACTCATGATCTTCAGGCTCCACCCAGAACGTCCAAGACTCCCGACCCCCCTGATGGATGAGAGTGGGAGGATAAGCAGCTGCTCTTGAGTAGTTTTCGAAGTATTTCTGGACGTGGAATCATTGTATGGGGTCTCAGACCCGTTCGTTCTCACTGGGGTCGACAAATGATGCCTTGGAAGGACCACAGCCTGGAGTACATTCCCAAGATGGGCGTGTTTCGTTAGTCTCAGACCTGTCCACTACTGTCCACAACTCAACAACGTCCTTCGATTAATTCAATTCGCCCAAGAACCTCCGCCACCTGCAGAATTCTCAGTGAATCCACCACTTGAGAGGTATTTCTTGCCCCACTACAGCGAAAAACAAAAAATTTCATTCTAAACTTTTCCCAGGTCCTGCAAATCCCAACCCTTCAGTTTTCCCCGTTTATTGCCTCTCTTGGAAGTCCAGAAGCCACTGAAACGGCCACACTAAAACCACAAGCGACAAAAAGAAAAAAAAAAGAAAGAAAGAAAAACCTACTCGCATTCCACCACAAATAGTAAGCCCAAGGAAAAACCTCGGACGTACTTTACGTTAAAAAGTTTTCAACTTTGGAATAAAACTCTCAGGAAAGGGGGAAAAAACTGCTAGAGGGATTTCTCTTTCTGAGGTCCAGGTATGCCGTTGTAAGTAGGCATTTCCCACCAGGCGGCGCTGAGGTGAGTTTCCAAGATGTTTCCAAGTACCAGCATTGTGTAGGGTGGCCCCTAATTGCGGTTTTTTTCTACTTCCTTGGTCCCTGCTTACCTTCTTCCTTTCCATTCATCTCGACCTCTCTACCTTCATACTCGCCTCTTTCTCTTCATCAAGACATCCCTTCATCGCGTCTTCCTTTCACCCCTTTGGCCTCGTTGTAAAGCTATTTCTCCGCCTGAATTCTTCTCCCCACTTTTTTTTTTCTTTCCCTTTTTCCCCCCACGAGAAGGTTAATTACGCCGTCAACTCGCTTAATCCGGCGTTCACCATCGGTAGAGGGTTCTCCTTTTTTTTGAATGGAAAGTCGCCTTTTTCGTCACATTCAACGCCAACAAGGTGAGATAAAAGTGGTGACGTGAAGTGCGTGCTGGGATTTTATTCCTCTTTTATGTGCATTTCTATTGAGTTGCAGGCAGTTTGATGTGCTGATGTCTACTGATGCAGAGCGAAAGAGCGAGTTAATTATTTAGATGAATTCCGAGCCCTTGTAATGCATCGAGGAGCGTAATGCAGAAAATTTAATAAAATATCAACCAATTACTTTCCACAATTTTCATTTCGAGTGTTCACTAGACCTTTTTGAAAGATTACATTTACGTTCTACCATCCACGTCCGTTATATTCAATTTTTTTTTTTTTTTTTTTTTTTTTTCCTCCATCCGCCTTAAAGGAAGCTTTGAAGCTTTGAAGCATCAACTTGCAAGTTGGAAATTTAGTCGGAGTTGCGAGTTTCAAGCTCATTTCATTATTATTAAATCAACTTCAACAATTTTGAACTTCAAGTCCAGCCCGGCCCTTCGTGTGGAAACTTTCCACGCTGAGGTTTGCGCTAGCGCCGTGATGGAAACCGACGTTAACATCGGCCTCAATTATCATAACTCGGGGAAACTCGATAACGGGGAAATTAAAGCGTAACGCGCACTCTTGTGATTTGCAGGTTTTGGGGTTTTATAGGCGGGGAACCGAGTGTTTCGTCAACATTTTACTTACAGTGGTTCGTTTGCATAAACCAGATTTCACTCCTCACAGCTGATCCGCCTTCTCGTTCACTCGAAGACACAGCTTGGGATGTCTGGAGTCCTGCACGCAGCTGGGAAGCAAAAAAGCTTAAACCACCAGCTAGATTAGTTTCTCAAGACCTCCCACATCGCTCACCCAAGGCCGTAGCTAGGATTTTATTTCGGGGGGGGGTTTGCGAAATTTCATTGGATATTAGATAGTATTTGATAGTAACTAGTAAGTAAAGTTACCTACTAAGTAAAAGACAGAATTTTTACTTAAGAGAAAGTATTGTATTCGCAAAAAAAATCGAATTTCTAAAATCCCCCGATATGGTAAATTCTTAAAATGAATGTAGGAGCAAATTGAAAAAATACCCCACTTCACTTGCATGTATAATATACATTGTATATGTGTATTTTTATTTTGAAATATACAAAACATTATTTGCACTTAGCCTACAGTAACAAATTCAATCGCCTCGCTTTTTTTGTCGCGAACAGTTCAATTACCTCCTCTGTCGAAATATCAAATCTACGGTGGATGATCATTAGTGCTAATCCAGTTAATCTTTCCTGGCCAGTAGAATTTCTTAGATACGTTTTTAGGCGTGTAAGAGTAGAGAAAGTCCTTTCTGGGGTACAAAGGTTACTGGCAGGGTTGCAAATTAGAATAGTATAAATACTAATAATAATTAGAGAATATAAATTTATATTCTAATCAGTTTAAAAATATTTGGAAACAAATGCTTATTACATTCTCCCAGAGCCTGGTCAATCGCGCATGTGGGTCTGTTTTCGTCCTCCTCTTGCCATTTTAGTTTCCACAGATTGAGCTCTGCGTTTAGGACGTCCTCAGAATCCAAAAACTTGCTATTTATTTGAAAGCCATCACTATTAAATTCATTAATTCGTGTACAGTTCGAAGGAATAAGGTTAAACAGTGCTGCTAAAATGGACTTGTGGCTTGAAAATCTCAAATCCATCTGATTAATAAAGTCGTCTCAAAATAGAATAAAGTGGTATCAAAATAGAAATTCTGAAATAAGTTTCTGGGTCCTCGGTGTTAAAATTTGCACGATGCATTTTTTTTTTTTTTTTTTGCAATTCTGGGAACTTTTATGGTTTCGTCAATTCCTGACAGTAAATTTTGCGCCTCAATGAAAGTGCATTTAAATTTCGCTTCTGCGTTTCCCCGAATGCTTATGAAAGTTTTCATTAGAAGATCCACATGCTGTAGTGCTGCTACTAGGTCACATAGGGGAGATTGTAATATTTTACTCAAGGGCAGCGTGTATGAAAAAATTTCTGCCAAACAACATAGAGACACAACCAAGTCTCCAGATGAAATCGACGTCAAAAACGAAGTAGCCTTTGATGCCTTCTCAGTGTCTAAAGCAGTACTTCTAAAGTCTCATGGATTGCGTAAAAAATCTCTCTGAATCTGATTAACCCATCATGGTTTTCGACCCACCTGGTGTCGCACATTGCGGTGAGTGCTACCATTCCTATTCATGCTACCACCAGCTAATATATTTTCACAATAATTTTTATTTTTCCGTTCAAAATCCAATTCTATCTAGTGTCAAGCCATTTTCATTTCGGGGGGGGGGGGGGGGGGGGGGTTTGAACCCCTATGAACCCCCCCTGGCTACGGCCTTGCGCTCACCCCCTAACTAGTTTCACATCCTCTCCCAACTAGTTTCAACATTTCGAAATAGGTTTACTACCTACTTAAGAATGGTTCTATAGTGGTTCTATTTCTTATAGAAACAAATCGTTATCCACAGTGGATAAAAATACACAACAGCGGTATTTTCAATTTACGACGTTCCGGAATTCCAGCTTTCCAGAAAGAGATTTTTTCCCTCGTTGAATTGTTCCGCCCTCGAGCTCGAGACCATTATCGTTTTCCGCCAAAAGCTCCGAGAGCCGTGTCATAATAAGAGAGATAGATACCTACACTGTCGATCGGGCTCGATGAAACGAGAGATCAGCGATTATTGCCGGCCCGCCAGTTTCTACATCGATAAAGTTGTGGGAAAGGTCGGAAGGGACGTGGAGGGGTTTCCAACGGGAGATTATAACTTGACCGGGGTCTGTCAGAATGTTCTACATTGTGTCGGGCAGTTAGATAAACCGACGGCGTATTCGCTTTGTATTCGACCTCATCGGACCTAATCACTCGGAAAACAGTTTGGGATTAGCCGGGAGAGAACTGTGCGGTTGGGAAACAATTTGAGGGGTTTTGTGAGCCGTGAAAGAACGGAGACGGAGACGCCACAATGAGCTGTTAACGTTTTCCTGGAAGATCGAACAATACGACGGCCATCACCTTTTGTGGCAACACAGTATAATATACTGTGTTGCCACAAATATAATATACTGTTAATATTATTATGTTTCTCGTCAAGAGATGAACATCGATATCGCCACGATTGGATTATTTGCATTGGAGCGTATGGTTAGGAGCCAGATCAGCAGAGTAGCGAATGAAGAGCTTAAGGGGGTTGAACCAGAAGTTTAAAAAATCTGAATTTTTTATTTTTTCCTCCGGATTTACTTTTTCTTTCTTAAAAAGAAAGAAAAAAATATAAATAATTTGTTAAATTACCAATTCAATTATTGATTTAATTTTTTTTTTTTTTTTTTTTTTCAAAAACGCGAAAATATTTATTGAGCATAATTAAAAAAGAAACGAGCCGGTATCAGGGCCTTCGTTTTGGAGAGAGGCCAACCTCGCCATCGAAAATTGCTCTGATCGCCTTCACTCGTAGAATCTAGCCGCTGATATTAGATCAATCCATTCGTTGTTGCTACCGGAGAAAGAGTCGAAGTCGTGGGATCATGGTGTGTTCAATCAACGAAGTTGGAGCCCCAGCTGCAGCGCCGCCCCACCGTCAAAGCCTAGCAGGTCATCAGCGCTCCTCCATCTCTGCCGAGTCCCCCTCAAACACATGGAGGCTGCGCGTACGATGGCAAACGTTAATTGTGCCCTGAGCCACCCCTTGACGAATTAATTATTGAATTAATTATTGATTTAATTAATTTTGTAATTCATAAATTAACCAACTTGAGGCAGTTTTAATAAATTAATTTCAAAGGGCACTTGAAGGTGGGAGTGGACGAAAACTTAATTTTTAATTATTCATAACTAGGTAACTAATGAGCCTAAACAACATTTAAAAAAATTTTTTTTTTAAATTGGTGTTTCATCTTTAATTGCAACATTAAACTAACTAACTAACATTATTTTGGGGCAGAATCTGAGTGTTTTTTGTTTTTCTTAAATTTGCCCCCACTCCTACTCATTTGGCGTAGAACTTTATTTGAGACATGGATTTTGAAGAAAATTCAATTCTCTACATTTTTCATTCAATAAATGTTCCCCCTTCCCTCTGTTTTTGAGGTGGGAAGTGGAAAGAAAGTGAAAAGTTTGCCGAATCGCCTGTTTTCTTCCTTTTTCGCCCTCTCGTAGCTCGAATACGCTTGGTCCCACAAAAAAGCTTACTCATAAAATTTGTTGGAAATTACGTTGTCTACATTTTTATGTAGAAACTTAAATTTCCAAAAATACGCTGGGGCTAGAAGTCAAAAACTGAAGAAAGTGCCGATTTTTGGTGGATTTTTTTTTTTTTTTTTTTTTTTTTTTTTTTTAATGGCGGATTAAGCAATGGGGAGGGGATGAAGAAAACCTGGATTCATAACTGCCTTATGGGCCTAAACAACAAGATGAAAAAAAAAAAAAAATGCTACACCTTATTGGGCCCCTCTTTTCAGCCTCTATTGACCGGAATATTTTAGTCCGCTCCTATCCATGAAGCGGCCCTTCAGAATGGGACCAAAAGGTTCGTGAGAGCGGGGAAAGTTCGCTCATTGAAAAATCGCTTTCCCATAAACTATGATTTTCACTGCTTTGGGATTTTCTTTCTCCCGAATCTTTCATCCGTGGTTGATTTGTACGCATCGTTCGTGCAGATAATACGAAGGATTTTTCGATATACCCACCTGTGCGAGTAGTGGAAATCTTTGAAACAATCATTTTTTAAAAATTTCAATTTCTTGTGGGCTCTTGTGGGCTCAACTTGAATTAGAAAAGTTACCAAAGTATCGGTTCTCGAACTGCGATTTTTTCGCCCACGTTCAAAGACGCGAAAATTTCAAAAATAGAAAAACATTTTAGACCGCTGATTCCAGAGAAACACGACGGACATTCGCCCTTCAAGGAGTCTTTGGTGATAATGAGTGTATTTAAGAATTGTGTATAGGTACACTCTTACACGTATGAAATTCAGTGGATCCCAAGTGTGGTTTATAAGAAGTATACTTCTTATAATAAAAAATGGCACAGACTTCAGTCGTTGGCTCAGTCTAAAATCATTTATCAAATCCAGATTGAAAAGTCAAATCTGTTTGTAATCAGCCTGAAATCCTACTCTGAAATTCGCAGTTTTTGAATTGAAAACCACCCAAAATCTTGCTAAATTTGCCCAAAAGCCTGTTCGGAATCCGTATAAAATCTGTCTGATTTCCGTCGAAATCTGTCTCAAATCCGTCTGAAATCCAACCAAAATCCGTCCAACTACTCTCTGTAATCTGTTTAAAAGCCAGCCTGAATTCCCACACTGTAATCTGCCTGAATTTCGCCGGCACTGAAACTCCGCGTGTTATTACAAGCTATAGCTTGTTGTAAATTCATCGAGAGTTGGTGTTAATTTTATCACAGTCCGTCATAAATGTGAAAGTTCCCCAAACTACCTCTCATTCCCTGAGACGAATGAAATCCCAAGAGTTGCTTCTTCTGTTTTCATCTTCCCATTTCCCCGGATCCATCTCAAGAAACGAACTTTCCCGCCATCCTTTACTTTCTCATTCACCGCGCTTGCTCTCCTTTTGAGTCAACGCGGAACTTGCATTTCGGATGAGAGATTTTCAAACTCCTCACATTAGGATGATGGAGACATTAAACTCGGCGCGAAACTTCTCACGACACATTAACTCCCCGGGAGGACTTATAATGGCCGCTGTGTTGGGGGTGTACGAATCTGGGGATGCGTGAAACGCCATTTCCATGAATAATCGCGTTACATACGGCCATTTCAAATGTGCGAGGGTTGACGACGGAAATCCCACGGATTCTCTTGAATCGTTAGTTTGGCTCTTGATTTGTTTCTAATTATTATGTTAATAATTATTTTGATTTGATGGTGAAAACTAACTTGTTCGAGCTCACCTACATCGTTGATTGTATTAAAAGAAATTGACACATTAGTAAATTTTACTAATGTGTCAATTTCTTTTTTCTAACCAAAAAATAAAATTGACTTTATTTATCGATAAATTAGATCTAGTAAACTTTTATCAAGATATCTCTTATTTTTCTGCAACAAAAAAGGCTTAGGTAAACAAAATCCTATATTTTTAGTCAAGTATACTTAAAATAGGTAACTATTGTTTTAAATATTAATAATTATTAACTCTATAATTAATAATTATAAATAATAATTATAAATTATTTATAATATAATCCGATTTTGCACAAAAAAGTGATGTCTTAAAAATCTGGTTCTTCATTAATCACATTAAGTAATCTTTTAATCTTTCCAAACCAATTTGTTCTCTTTGAACCGGTTCCTAAATTCCTAAAACTGCGAGTAAGTAGGTACGTCACGAATATTTTACGAATGCGCTTCGGAATACGTTGAAAAATGAGAAGGTTGATTTTGCAACACAACTTTGAGCAAGTTCTTTTGAAGAGTATCTATAAATCTCAAAGAAAAAAAAAAACACTATCCCAGCTAACGAAGTATGACCGTGTAGTTCCCCCATAAACAAGGAAAGGGAGAAATGGAGCTGGGCGGGAAATGATGAACGGCAGCTAATCCTGGAAATGACTTTCGCTCTCCTAGGAAAGCAAAAACTGGGGCCTTTGAGGAGAGAATTCCGTGTGGTGGGAGGCAGAAAGGAGATTTCAAATCCCACGTCGTCCGATTAGGCGATGGATGCCGCACAAGCCAAGAGCCGAATCACAACGTTCCTTCAGAGGCTGGTAAAACTCTCTCGAGCGCCAAGCGGCGTCTGGGGAACTACTTGAGTCACTGTTGTCGTTATTGGACAACATCAGGTTTTCATTGGTTTTGGCAGACAATACTATCGCGAATTCACATGAGGTTACAGAGCCATACGAGAGGGAAAAACGGGGTGAAAAAGTTTTTTCGTGTTGGGATGAAAAAGTTCTCTCTCCAAAACTACTCGTACTATTGTCACTGCGAGCATTGACCACGACATGAGGAGCGAGGACGGAGCCCCCTCAGAATCCGGACCGCTCGCTTTTGGGTGAGGAAAATGGAATGCAGATTTGTTGGCGAGGCCCAAGAGAGTATATCGTGTCTTGGTGGTGACGTTGTGACGTGGTACGTCATACAGAGAACATCCTTTGAGGTGATTGGTCTCAATTTTCGCAGGCTGAAACATATTGCGCTCAAATTTCCGTTCAGCTCAGTGTTATGCTCTTTAAAATTCATGTTCATGTCCACGTGGATACCCAATTTCGTGGAGTTAGAGACGGCAATTGATTCACGTCCATGAGTCACGGTGCTGGTTGAGGTTGAGGCTACTCGAGCCTGGAGACCAGTAGGCGTAGTGCGAAGACAATCTTCCTCTGATGGAGCAGCAACAACGAAA
This sequence comes from Pilophorus perplexus, assembly GCA_955831195.1. Classification (NCBI taxonomy): domain Eukaryota; kingdom Metazoa; phylum Arthropoda; class Insecta; order Hemiptera; family Miridae; genus Pilophorus; species Pilophorus perplexus. The sequence goes on from OY037016.1 coordinate 22,967,927, forward strand.
TTGTCGGCAAAGTTTATGACTTGGGTGTTCGGGCCCTTTAGCTGGGACGGTAGATCGTTAACACGGCCTTTGTGAAAGATGCTTTTTGAATCCCAAATCTTATCCAACTTGGATAGCAAGATGTGCGGTGTCACGTCAAAAGCCTTGGCCAGGTCGGCCATACATCCTGCCACGAAAAAACCCTTGTCGACGCGAGAGCAGATGAAATCTGTGAGAGCCGGGAGAGCTGTTTCCGTTGATCGACTTCTGCGGAATCCATCCACATGCCAGCTGCGGTCGTGGCGAATTCTCGTCGTCGAGTTGCTGGAGATACGGGAGAGGAAAAATTTTCCAAGGTTCCAATGTTAATAGCCCTGACGACCTCAGGGGGCTCATGCTGATGGACAAACACTACCGGAAACTACGCCGGCTCATAACGGAATAATAATCTTTCTTCCGAACCCAGCACGTGAAGCCTCCGAAAATTGGGTAATCGGAGGAGTGCTGACTTAGCGGAATCCGCTTGCGCGTGTCAAGTCGTCGCGGACCCGACAAATCCTAATCCCGTTCTTTTCTTCTTAAAGAACCAAATTGTATAAAAATAAAACAGTTGAATGATTTAGTTGTAGCTCGATCTTTTGTATGTACTGTCGCTAATACATTCACAAGGTTCACACTAATCACCCAGCGTACTCTCATACATCATTCCGCCCTACTTGTCCTCCCAAATCTTCACTCCCTTCCTCCATTGTTCCGTCTCTTTTCTCCTGTTTTCCCCAAGAATATAACTGTATTTAACCCTCCCAAGCCGAAACAAATAAAGGAGGGCGTATTAAATAGAAACGGCAGCCGTATTTCTCCGTCCTCAGGATCATTAATAATGTTGTTTAATTAAGCTCTCGCAGGTATTAATTTACGTTGTTTAGCCGTTGGTCACGTTCACGTGTTTAAATTTCATCCGGCTTCCGCTCGAGGCGAAATTGAATGAAAATTATCCCATTCTGCGCACAAAACTCCCATTCGGGTACAAACAGCCATTCGTTAATTTAAAGTCAAACATTAATGCAGAAAAGATGTGGAGAATCTTTATTAGGTTTTTTTTTCTTTTTTATTTATGAAAACATAATTAACAACTTAAGACTCAAGGGGTTGTTTTTGATGCAGCGCATCATAAGTATTGTCCGATTATCTCAAGATCTAATGATGATTTTTCATTTTTTACAACGAGATTCTCTTCATAATAGGCATTCAAAAGTTTTCATCATTACAAATCATGTAATTTTGACGAATTTTCATGAAATCCAAATTTCGTTTCGAACACTAATTGATTTTTACTGAAATCGATTTAGCAGCACCCTTCATTGACTATTGTAGCACTGACAAAAGAAGAAATGAAATATCTTCATCACTTCCGGAAGTAAAGAAAACGATCCAACAACCGATCCAGGAACTTACGCCTCTCTTACACTCATTTTTAACCCAAAGATGTCGAGAAACATGTAAATTAACTAAATTTCGGTACCAAGTCGTCATTTTTGTATTCAATAGCGTATTGGCGCAAAATATACAAAATACTTGGGCGCATTGTTGAGATGTTTTTCGCTCAATCGAATGAGATCAATTTTAAGTCGCTGCTAAACAAAGTGTCAGACAAGATCTTGAACTATTTTGGACATGAGGCCCCTTTTCCACAATGAACTGATTTCCTCAGACCCTCAAAGTCAAATTACTAAAAATTTTATCTATACTTAAATAGGACGGCAAAATTTTATTGTGATGCATGAAATCGAATGGACAATGCTGCCCCACCGACTCGGCGTAATTTAAATAAATTTAAAAAAAACAACTAGATTTTACTCTCTAAAATTTAAGGGATAGGGTATCGATTTGGGTACCCCTACTGATCGTCATCATTCTCGATGATACCAACCTAGAATTATTCCAGATTGAGGTATTAAACGTAACGGTTTTCGAAAAGTACAAAAACTATCCCCCTTGGTTCTCATCTCTCTCGCACACCTGTCGTCTCTCGCTTAAACTTCAATTGAGTTTGAATTCTTTACATTGTTAACCGAGGCTCCGATGTAGGGCAAATATTATGATGTCCGTTAGTTCTCGATTCATGTCCTCAGTCCACATAACATCCGTCTTCATCTTCATTATGCTAATTCCTACTAACTCCTGATACGGATTACAACCTGTTCAATATTGTCCCCAAGCCCCCATCAACGATGTATGTGAGCTCGTACGTGAGGTATTGTTGGTCACGCTGGGCCTCATCGTTTGTAAAGCAAGAAACCAGTTACATTGACGGTGCTATTGTAGCACCGTCAATGTGTGAACTTTCCTGACCCCTTACAGCGATAACTGGTTCAGACTCATTGGAAACGGGTTTACCGAGTTGTTGTGGTTCAAAGGGGACAAGCCAGGTTTAATCATGTATCTGAAGGGGCGAAAATCCGGTTTGAAGAGGTCAGTAACTGGTATGAACAGGCCATAACTAGTTGGGAAGGTTTAAAAGTCAGTTTGTCGAGTTTAAGAACCGGTTTGGAGGAGACAACCTCATTAAATTGAAAACAAGCTCGGAGAGGTTAAAAAACTGGTTTGAAGGGGAATATTGGTTTTGAGGGGTTTAATGCCGGTTTAACACACCACAAACCAGTTTCTAAGGAGTAAAAGCCGCTTTGGTGAGTTTAATAACCGAGACGAATGGCCAGTATTTGGTTTAAATGGATTAACATCCTGTTGGCTAGTTTTAAAATTCAGATAGGTACCAAATCCAGTTTGGAGAGCTGAAGAGCAGTTTTGTAGGAGCATCATCATAGTCTGGATGTGAATGAAAACGGTTTGAAGGGGGAACAGCCGGATTGGACAGGGAGAGGTTGAGGACCAGTTTGTTTGGACGGTGACCTGTCCGAAGGACCTATAACCAGCGGTACTTGAAGAGTTTCAGAACTGGTTTTAGAGACGCTCATCAGGGTACAAACCGATTTGGAAAGGTTAAGTTGAAGATATCTACCTGCGGCAGTATGGGCCAAACTCTCCTGGCTTGAATTCGTTCGCCCGCCCCACTTCAATCGCGGCCCACGGGAAGCGCCACTTCCGGCGGCGTGATTGGGAAGTACCGTTTCTGTCGCTAACGAGAGTGCCGCTAATTACTCGGACTCCCCGATCGCGTCGGTGTTATCATTTCACTGACCGGCTATTCGTATTTGCAATATAAATAGGAATGTCTACATCAAGTGCATTTTTGATTGGGAACAACGACCGGGCCTCCCCGTGTGACATTTCGCCTGGGGAAGCCAGGTCAGCGGACTTATTTCGCGCGAATCCGTTGCACGGGGGACAGCGTTTGCCACTTTTTCCTGAGAATGACCCAAGTATTGATAGAACTAATAAGAATTTAGGAACTCAATTTGTGCACATCCGTTAACCAGGATAAGCTACACTACCTATAACTATTAACCCTAAGGGGCAACTGATAAGGGACATCACCCCTAAAGGGTTAACCCAGTTAGGTTAAAATCTAAGCTGTAACATTAAATTTTAATGTTGAAGTTTCTTTCCTGAAAATGAAAGCAAATTTTGCTTTTTTCACCTTCCTCGCCTTGTTGGTCCCGAGGATTTTTTCAAGCACTTGACATTGATTTCAATACTTCCGTTAGAAGGTTCATGCTCAATGTTGGTTATAAATGAATTCCCAATAAGGAACTTAAAAAAAAAAAAAAAAAAAAAAGTAAGACCCTAAATTGTCTTCTCCGAAGGAGCGCTGAGGATTTCGGGCTTGTCAGTCACTTTCAAAAACAGTTTCTGAAGGAAGCGGCATTTGAATATCCCCCGTGAAGAAAATATTATTCCCGGATTTAGTAAAGCTCGTCGAGAGGGAAAATTTAATAAAACACCCAACAGAAAATGAACTAGCGGGGTAGTAGAGATGCCTTGGAAACTGGTTGAATTACAATCGTCATCCTTCGCCTCGTGTTCCGGAATTTCGAGCCTGTGAAGTCCCCTTTCGGTGCCGAACTTGAAAACATCTTGTGCCTCAGTTTGGCTCAACTTGGGGGAAGGAAAGAAATTAGATTTAACCCGGCACTCGCTCCCCTTTCCCTACCAAAGTGGACAAAAGTGGGGGGAAGTAGTACCTACTTTTCTCGAGGCTACTTTTAGCAGCAAAGTTATGCTTCTTTTTATCTGGATCTCGGACGACGTTGTGCGAATTTTTCTCTCTCATTTTTTATTCTTATTATTTTTGTTATTATTATGTATTTTTCTCGTACTCCTCCGTGACTAATGGATTGGCGTTGGGGTGTGGGAGCAGCTTTAGTTTTTTCCATGGGGCGGATGAAAAAATACCTCGAAAGAATGTTGGGTTTTGTTTTATTTCCCTTGGAAGGTTTTCGTGGTTAAGGAAGAAAATGCCGCCTTTCTCGTTTTTATTTTTCCGGCGGCGAGCCCAAATTGTTTTCCGCGGTTTACATTTGAGCGGGTCCTGTTGGGATTGTGACTCTACATCGCTTTAGTGAACTTCAAATCCACGTAAAAATCCATGCGTTATTAATTTGAGGAGCACGGTACATAATCTGCTATATTGGAGTTTTGTATTATGACTGCTGAGGGGCACCCCCAGACCCCCGGATGCTGTCACCTTGAGCCTAACGTCTAAACATTGGAGGAAAGTGGAACAGGCTTCATTTGCTAGGAAAGTAAATCCAAACCAAACGCCAGTGTTTCAGTTGTACGAGCTGTGTTCTTATAAAACATCTTTTTGGCTCAATTTTCACCGCTAAAAAATGGTATAAACCTTTTCACTTTTTTACTTCCATATTGAAGATGGCCATTGAGACTACACAAAGGGAACGCAGAAGGGGATTCGGTTGCTAATATTCTTCACGAGGGAAGTTGTAGGTCTTCGCAAACAGCAAACCCGGCCAGAGCTGAGCCCCACTTAAACCTCTTATGGCAAAGATAAACGTCAACAACCCTCAGAATCCTCCCCATCGATGATAATGCGGGAAAAGAAATCACTCGAATTTATTCCGGAGGGTTGAGCCGTTTATTCGGAGGGACCATCGCAGTAAATCAATTGGTATGCTCGAACGAGCCGGGTATGAATCTCAATGTGACTTGTCGGGATTAACCGTCATGAGTGCAGATCTGGAATCGCACATTGCTCGGAATTAACAACAGTATCACTCATTCAAGATCATCAACTAGATTCATTCTACAACCAAGGTTACACACTGAAAGCCTGAGGGGCCGTTTGAAGTTATACTGCAGCACCTTGTATGGATGTGCAGTCAGCATTTGATAAAGTTGGAGTTGATGCGTCAACTCCATGGAGTTGGTGTATTCGATGCTGTTGGGATGTCCAAGGAGCTCGAGAATCCGAAATTTTCACTTTGTATCTCGACCTGGGGGTCTTCGCTATGCTGATGATGAAACGGCAGCTGACTCTGTGATTCTGCTTTGTAGAACCTACTCGGGAGCACAGGTTCGGGACCTAGAAGCGGCAGCCCTGGTGCAAACAAGGAACACCGTACCAGGATCCCTCCGCTGAAGAAGAACACCATTCCACACATTGGACAGGGTCTGCCCCTCCAATACGTCTCCATGCTTAAAACCCTGCTGGTGAAGAAAATGTCTTGTTCGGGAAAGCTACCACCAACCAGCAGAAGGCAGGTTATTGCTGACAGGTTGGCCACACATCAGAACGAAGACGAGTTAGATTGCTAGACATTGCTTGACTGCAGACGTTAATGTTGCGCTTAGTCAAAAAATGGAAGGAAAATAAACGTGCTTGTACTCCGGAATCTTACAATCATCACACAGCAATATTTATTTAAAACGCTGCCGTTGTTCATTAGCAGCATTTCTTCCTCGGAAGGCTTTAAGGTTGAGTTTCGATAGCCCAAGTTCACAATGTGGCGATCGAGTTAGGAACATCTGTATACACTGAAGGTGACATTTGATTGAGAAACCATCAAAGTTTGATCAGCAGGATATGCGAACGTGCGTCCACTTGTGATGGCGTGGATGGGAGGAGTGTTGGGGTGGTTGACGGCGAAGCGGTGGGGGGTGGGTCTAGTCAGATTGGCAAACACTGGCCAGGTCATGTTTGTCATCGAGGGTCTCCCCCGCGGTTGGTTGACAATCTGTCGTCATCTCCGCCGACCACATCGTCATGGATGTTGCTCGAGTCTGGTTAACACCAGTCTTTTCGAAGACAGAACGAACGTGACAAGAACTATGGTATTGAGTCAAGTTCAGTTTATTTAATGGTGTTCAATGATTAACTCCATTGTATTGATTTTTATGTTTGTCAAGTTGTATATTAACTATATGCAATTTGATTAGTTTATTAAATAGGAAAATCGAGAGGGGCTCTCCAACGTTATGCCATAATGTGCCTCATCTATGCAGCCATTTGCTCCTCTTTGGTGATAACATCAGCAGCTTATTAGATCGAAGTGACATTTCCTTAATGATGTGTTGTATACAACCCGTCGTATACGATTTCACAATTAAATTAGATACTTGCGTCATTTCGGGAGATTTCAATATCCAATTTTTCCTTTAAGTTGTGCGGTTTCCTTGACCTCACAATGTGGGAGGCTGAGGCGCAGCGGGTGCCGTTCATAAGCGCCAAGTCCGAGACACATTTTGACCGAGTTAAATAAGCGCCAGTGCGACTACAAAATGACCTGCCGCCTTGCGGGACTTTCTAGTCACTGTATTTTCTGCCATCCCTTGGGACTTTGATTTTGAGTCGGCTGCTCACCAAGGGTTTATACGAGTAAACACCTGGCGCTTTTTTAAACTTGAAGATTTAGGACCAATGAATTATATGGTTCTTATGAATTGGTGATTTTTGAGGGTGGCACTTTCGTGACATTTTTTACCCCCTCTGTCGTTTTTGCATGGTAGGTACCAAGCGCAGCGCTCACCCCCATAGACGCCCAGGCTGTCCATGATTAGTTTCGGCGAAAAATGTTCAATCCTTGCTGTTCTCCAAAGTTCTATAACCTGAGTTTCTTCCTACAGCTCATAATAAGGTAAATTCAAAAATAATATTTGAATAAAATAATTAATGAATTTTGAATTTTAGCCAATTATTGGCTAAAATTCAAAATTTAATATTTTATTTTAATAGAAGCAATAACTAGAATCAAGAATCAAGAAATTTTTATTTGCAGTGGCCTAAGTACGTACCTATAGACATTGCAAACGTCAGGAAACTGGTAATACTCAATTACATTATATAGGTAGGTACACATTATTAGTCCAAACAGTTGGTGGAGACACGGCACTTCAATTAGGTAACAAACAAAAAACACACATCAGCACAATGAAACCGCACCACAAGCTGGACCGCGGCACTGATAATCCCACACTCCCAAAAACTCGTCAAGCGAGTACAGCTCTGCCCTAATGAGATGAACTTTTATGGCCTTAGTGAAAGACTTAATTGGCAGCTCTTGAATATTTTGGGGTAGGGCATTATACAGACGAGAGCCTACTTGGATTGGGTCATTTTTCTGAGCTATACTTAGGCGAGTAAAAGGAATAGCTAGGTTTCTTCGGGAACGGGTGTCGTGCTGATGAACATCGGAAACTACGGCAAGGAGCGATATGTTTACTTTAATCAGATTCAAAACTGCCAAGGCATATGCACTCCGTAATGTAAGGAGACCAAGGCGAGTAAACGAACCCCTACATCTCTCATTCCATGAGAGTTTGGCCAAGATTCTGATGGCACGTTTTTGTTGTTTAAATATGTCAATTGCATGACTACTGTTTCCCCATGCTACGATGCAATAAGTTGCTCTGCTGGCAAAGCAAGCATGGTAAACAGAACGCAGGACCTCATCAGAAACGACGCTCTCCAACCTTCTAAGCATAAAAATAGAAGATGATAATTTGGGGGGACAACGCCTCAACATGGCCCTTCCAGGAAAGTCGGTTATCCACCGTCAAACCCAGGAAATTAACTGCCTGGTCCAAGCATCTGTTGAGACCCACTAAAAGGGTCTGAGTTTTAGTTTTGTTCAATACCAAAGCATTGGCCTGGCACAATTTTTCCACTATCTCAGACTTAAATTGCAGATTGTGTTGCATTTCTTCATGGGAACAGGCATGTGAAGTCGTCAGCAAACAGGAAAATGTTGTTTGAATCCTCGAACTGGCTAGGTAGGTCATTAATATACACGAGGAAGAGGCAAGGGCCGAGGATACTCCCCTGCTTGACACCACAGGGAATTGCAACCTCACTAGAGGCAGTCCCATTGTAAGAAACAACCTGGAACCAACCCTCCAGATAGCTCTGCAGGAACAGAACCATTCGATGGCCGAAGCCATAGTGCTCAAATTTCCTGGGGAGCAGGTTGTGTGGCACCAAATCAAAAGCCTTTGAGAGATCAAAAATATTAAGAGCGGTGTGCTGTCCATTCTCCAAAACTGAAAAGAGCCGGGAAATAAGAGAGCATGCTGTAGAACTAGTGCTCCTCCCCCTCCGGAAACCAAATTGCTGGGGATGGAATAAATTATCGATAATATTGGCCTCTTTTAGGGAAGTAGGTAGAGTAGTAGTAGAGATTCCCGTGGCCCGTTTCAAAAAAATATTGTTTGGTTGCTGAGATAATTAAATTATCTCCAAATTTTGGATCTACTGTTGAGCAGAAATTGGGTTTAATTAGGGGCGACCGTGGCGCCATCTCTTATCTGTGATTCTCACCAAACCCCACTCCGGTTCCCCCATGGCTGTCTAGGTTAACTTCGTGTTTCACATAATATTATCGACTATTTATAAATTCCTTTTCTCATGATGAGAGTGAGTTCTTGTTTGATTGTTCATTGAATCAATAAGATGCTCAGTTTAAGTTACTGAATTCGGAGCCATCTTCAAAAAGCCTGCAAATTACAATGTTTTTTCTATCCCTAGATAGTATACTAGAAACTATAGTTTCTATCCCTTATTACCGCAATTTCCTGAGATATTGTAATTTAAGCGAATTGGCACTTACACGAACCTGTCGTTCCTTCCAATAGCGTTTCACAATCGGAGGTTTGTTCGCCGACGCATTCTATAGAATTGCACGAAAATGTATATTAGTTCAACGGAGCCCGATATTGGTTCTACCCTGCACATCACACTTTATCCCCATCCATATATTGCACGAGTCATTACCATTCGCAATTCAGAGATATCTATTGAATTCCCCCTAGGGGCTCCTCCCCCAAGTGCTCGTTTGCCTAAATGATGCAGATGGGAATCCGATAATGCATTTCAACAAGGCGGCTCCGCTGACAAATCTACAATATCCCGATAGTATCCGCCGGAAGGTATATTCCTTCTCATTATTAAAATTAGGTTCAAACTACACTCTTTGGCGAACCCTTTCGTGCCTTATCTGGGTTGTATCCGAGATTGCCACGCGACTCGATTACGTTGGACGTTCTAAAAAAAATTACGGCCCATTACCGGGTTAATTTTTTAAAGTGAAATTTACTTGGGGGACACTTTGCCGACGGAAATTTCGGTAATCTGATATTGCAGTTGATAGCTGATGTCGTTTTATGTCACAGCCCATCAGTCATCTGGATGTTTGAGATCCGGTCCCGTCCAATTTGATACCAACCACTTCTTGGCTGGTCAATCACTCTCTTTTACTATATTACTATCTTTAATGAGGCGGCTGACATCCAAAAGTTTGTAACATCGAAATTTGGAAGGAACTGTTTTTGGTATATGCCGGATATTTCATTGGTATATGCCGCGAATTTCATCTATTTACTACCTTTCGTACCCCCTTCAGGTCACAAGGTATGGGAAGTTTCGTTTTCCAAGTACCGTTTCAGTTCCGTAACGTCCCGAAGGTACGAATCCAGTAGGTACTCCTGGCACCCTGGCAAGTGAAGTATTTCATCATTCCCCGGCACTATCGCCAATATGAACTTCATTTGACTCATCTCACAGAATCATGTTTAATAAAGTTCCTAACTGGCCTGTGACGTCCCAGGAATGACAAAGTTGATTCAGACTAACAGATACAGAACTAACGAACTCGGGCGGTTCGCTTTGTCTTTTTTGAAACCCTTCTCAATTCACCAGTTTGAAATTGAAGTTTATAATTACGGAATATCTTACACCAACAGAGACCCCTTTTGGGTTCACTAATTAATCCGTCATTGTCACGCTTTTAATGAATGGGCGGGGAAAAAGGATTTGACGGCTTTTGTGCGAAGAGCATAAAAATAACACGAAGCTTTCGGTTTTGAAGACAAACGCCTTTCTAGCTATCGTGTAAATGGGGGTCTCTCGCTCGTTTTCAGACGCTTTCCTAAAAAGACCTTGTTACACCCTCCAATTTGTTATGTCGGAAAATGAATAAAACAGTAGTTCTCGTTCGACGTCGCGTTCCGCTGCTTGCTGATGTATCAGAATCTGGTGTATTTGAATGCTTTGCCACGCTATGGTTGGTAAGTAGGAACTACTTAATGCAATAACTGTTATTGCAGTGTTTCACTGTACAGGTTGGTAAGGTTCTTCTTCTGTAGTGCTACAACCCGCGAGAGGTCAGGGCCTCTTGTAGCCATGTTGGTAATTGATTTTGGGCTGATGCTCTCCTGTTTCTTGTCCCAAGGATGGTTTGGGCGTCAGCAGTAATTCCATTAAGCCATTGAGGTGTGGGGCCTTAAGTCTTAGGCTGTTATTTGCAAAACTAGGTATAGTGCTTTTATCTCTAACAGTGACATGAGTCCAGTAAGTCAGGTTTGTCCCTTTAAGTTTATGCGCATCGTATGCTGCTCTCAATAATAATTATTGAGAGCAGCATTCGTATTTTTCCCTCGAACCTGCTCAAATCTTTCCCCAATTCCTTGGTAAGAGTCCATCTTTCAAACAAGACAAGCCGGATAAGGGTAACACCAGGCTCAGCTTTGTTTTGGAGATACCACCATCTACCTCCACGAGCACTTGGCCCAACTGGCAGCTACCTTGACCCAAAATTCCACCCAGAATATTCCCCCACCTGTCATCTCTTTGTTGTTGTATCAGCTACCGGACATTCTGACCAAACAGGTAGCTGAAATCCGACCCTTTTATGCTGATAACGTGCACTCAGTATTCACGTTTCTCATCAGCATGTATAAAGCATTTGAGCGAAGTTGCAGCCCCCCTCTTCACAGGAATTTGTCCCTCGACTCGCGGTTCCAATATGTCGTTTCATATTTGGAAACTGTGGTTGACCCGACCTTTCAGCACTTCACTGACTCAGTATGAACTTCTTTCTTCAATGCTGCAACCAACTTGACGTTCACCCCACACCTGTAGTCCCCCACCTAGCACCCCGAAATCGACAGTGGCGCGGTCATGCGGTGTGTAGGTACTCTTCCTTCCCTGTTATCGGTCTTCGTTATCATTTATCTCGTTATATTTCACCTTTTCCACCTTCATCGAAGACTCCAAGTTTCTTTTAGGATTGAGAAATTAATAAATTTAAATTATTAAATTCTCTTGAACAGTTTTCTAACTTTCCGGGGTGCTTTGGACATTGGACCACTACGCACTTGATCACTGTTGCCTGTCAAATAATGTTTCAAGTGGCGTTTCAAAATTCGAATTAGGGTATCCACTTCAGGGAATGGATTCCTCTATTGACCGTTTCCAAGCAATAAATTCAGCTTCTTTCTTGAAGGTCTTGCGTTCTACTCTTAACTCGAATTCATGTTTCTGTTGGAGATGTGTTTCAAACACGTAGATGCTTAAAAAAAAACGCTCCAAATTTTACACAAGGGTTTATTATTCTTTGATATAGGTACGTTACTTGTGCAGAAATTTAATTTTGTCAATGAAAAAAAATTTAAAATTTTTTTTGTGGATTTTTGTTTAAAAAAAATTATTTTGGATTTTTTTTTTTTTTTTTTTTTTCAAAAAATTGTTTTCAACATTTTTTTGTTGTTTTTTACTTGAAAAATATTTGACCTCCTGGGATCCTTCAAAAATCCTGTTTTTAGCCCCATGAAAGCTCTATAGATCGGAACAGTGAAATCGGATCGCTGCGGGACCCCAAAAAATGAATTCTACGTCCAAAAATACTTCGAAAACGACACCTGACTCGATACCATAGCCAAAAGCCTTCAAAACCCCCCTTCTGTAGCCCCATTTTAGCCCCATAGCGCCCCACGGGTTTGGGCGATCGGGCTGAAAACCTTGCGGGCACAACTAGATGGTAAACCGAGTATTTTGTCAAAATTTCAGATTTTTAAAAAAATTCCTACTGCCCAAAACGGCCCGGACGGCGGACGGCGTATAGTGGACGGATATTTCGGATTTTGAATGTAGACCTCTTGAAACGGATAATGTCAAATTTTGAGGCCGATCGGAGTAGTCGACCCCCGTCGCGAAAACAGGTGTATTATTCCAAGAATAATAAACCAAAAGTCGCAGCTCAGGTTGCTAGCAAAGTTCCCTTTGAAAACTTAACCATTGAACCTGGATCAAAGAATAATAAACGCTTGTGTAAAATTTGCAGCGTTTGTTAGTGATTTTTGATCGCTAGACTAGCTACCGACTTTTTGCGTAATCTACTGAATTTATGTGAACGATCTACGGAAAAGAGGTTTCTTGAGTTGGCATCCCTGAGTTTGCGGGTTTGATTTGCTGACGGGGTGGGGGACTACAGGTGTGGGGTGAACGTCAAGTCTGCAACCATGCCCGTCCTGACAGTGAAACGCCTGCATAGGCTACAGGAGGAAACTGAATCCTTCCTTTCCTACGTTGAATCCCTGGTAGGTACTGGCAAATAAGGCATTGCAACACAGATGCCGACTTGATCGTCACAATGTTGCTCCGCGTAAACGGCTCAACCCAGCAGGATTTTGGCTTTGCATCCAAGCCCTCATCATTGCAGCAACTGATGGCCTTGGTTGAGGACACTGACATGAGAGCTCTAGTGCGGCGGCTTAACTCGTAATTTGAATTCAAATCCACCATGCGGGCGACCTACCCTGGCGCACAGCGCCCAACAGCAGCATGGCGAACTGTTGCTGTTCCAGCCCTGCTCACTCATGTCCCTTGCGGTGCAGCCAGTCAGACACCAAGACTTGCACCAACCCCCTCCCCTTCACCGGTCATTGTAGCATCCCTTTTCACCAATAGAGTAACTCCATCCCTACTCGGTTCGACACCTGTAAATGTGTTGTTGGGTTCAGGGGCGTCTGTTTCTGTGATTAGCAATACATTTTCCAAGGACGTCCTTCAATCCAAAACCGTCCAACGCATGCCTTGCCCTCCACAGCCCTCTCTGTTGGAAATGGTGGGCCGCTGACAGCTAGGGGGAACCACTGGTTCCCGCATTTGGGCCCATACCTTTTATCTCCTCCCACGGATTCCCCACCAGGTGCTGTTCGGCGTCGATTTCTTCCTGAAGACAGATCTGTGGTATGATGCTGCATCCCCAATCCCTCATACAGTTGCGACCCACGCCGACAATCACCCAGTGATTACCTCCCAGGACCACCCTGGTCGGACGGTAAAGCTTCTCATCCCCTTCGACGTTCTTTTGTTCCAGCTGCGGTTCCCAAGAGCGATCGCATGAAGCACCTTCTTCCATTGCCACCGCCCAGCGCCCAACCGGAGTTAACTGCTGTCTTGGCCCAGCATAACCACTAGCACCATAACCGCGCTTTTGGTTCATTATTCTTGGAATAATGTAATCACGACGGAGGACGAAAATTCTGTTCAGCCTCAAAATTTGACATAATTCGTTTCTGCCAATACGCCTTACCTACTTGGTTAGCCCTCTAGTTGTGCCCGCAAGGTTTTCAGCCCGATCTCCCAATCCCGTGGGGCGCTGTGGGGCTAAAATGAGGCTACGGGAGGGGGTTTTGAAGGGTGTTGGCTATGGGGTCGAGTTAGGTGTCGTTTTCGAAGTATTTTTGGACGTAAAATCCATTTTTGGGGGGTCCCACAACCATCCGATTCCGCCGTGGGGATCTATAGGGCATTCATGGGGCTACAAATTGGGTTTTCGAAGGATCCCTGCAGGTCAAATATTTTCTCAGTGAGAATTTTTTTTTTTTTTTTTTTTTTTCAAAATACCTATTTTTATTGACAGAATTCATTTTCGCTCATGTAACCTATATCAAAGAATAATAAACCATTGTGTAAAATTGGCAGCGTTTTTAGCTTTGGAAGTCGTCCGAAGTAACAAAGCTGCCAGTGAGAGAACCCAAGTAGACGAACTTTGCTGTTTTGAACGTGTGCAGCTTTTGTGGTCATGTATTTGTTCTTGGCTGGATTAATTTGTAGATGAAGTATCAAATCCTGCAGCTTCGGCGCCTATGGTTGGTGTAGATGAGCGGCATCATAGGTACTCACTAAGATGAAAGACTCACGATTAGGTGGGAAGGAGTTTCAACGATGCAGAGAGAAGGATCTATACTTTTTCTCAATCAGAGATCTCTTTGGCACCACGTCCGTAAGTAAGTGCAATTGCAGGGCAAATGAACTGAATAAATGAATTTTTATTTTATAGCGCTAATATATAGCATTGAGCCTATTCAGAAGATTTAAATTACAGAAGGGGGCTTAACAATGTCACCTCTGTGTGTCCTGGTGGTTTGAAATTGCCGCTTACATGATTGAAAATCCAATAAAACGTCTTTTACCTCCTTAAGAAACCTCCCATCTTCATCATTTTCGAATTTACCGGTCGGGTGAGGCTGGAAGGCCCGCCGGGACATGTTTCTCAGGAGGTAAGTCTAGCGCATGTCCCCTCCATTAACAACGTTCATTAAGTTAACATTCGCCCTGGAGGTAATTTTCCTCCCCCGACCCTGCCAGGCGTTGGAGCGGAAGTCTACTGCATTCCGAGAGATCCAGGCCATTCTGTGCAGACTATGCTTTCACGGTAACGGCTCCGAGTTGGTGGACCTTTTTTTTTATGGGGTTAACGAACCGAGTGATGTCGCTTTATTGGGGTTGACCAACGACGACTGTGTTACATAAATCAAGGGAAAATGTGTATCTTGTTTCAGCTATTGTCATTCAAGACCGGAGGATGGCAATGTTGGTCCATTGTTTTTTATATATTATTAATATATTATCCATTATAATATATTATTAATTAATAATCAATTTGATTGGACTAGTCCTTTAATGTGCGCAGATTCCTAAACTTCAGTGTTTGCTGAACGTGGGGCTAAAGCAGGGGAGACGAGTCAAGTATTTTTACGACTGGAATCCATTTATTAGGGTCTCTGATCCATACGACAACATATACGAGTACTTTCCGAGAGGATCTTTGAGGCGCCAAACTGGCTAGGGGGTCGAATGAGCTGTCGTATTTGAGACAACTTTGCACGCAGAATCCTTTTATTGGAGTCGCGTGAGGGGACAGGGTGGCCCCGTGGACTAAATGTTGTCCCCGGCGACAGTGTATCGCCTGTTTATAATTCAGTCGGAGCGCTGATCAGCCTGGTTCAAATCCGGGGCCGAACACCAATGTTAGGCCAAAAGTCAATCACGTGTTGTAATAGCTGTCTTGTCGGCCGACAATTCACCTCTGAACTCAAGTTTATGTGAATCCTTTCCCTGGAGCGAGAATTTCTAAAGCGTTTCAAAGTACAAGTGCGGGGTCGGCTCCTGCCCCAATTGTGAGAACCGAAAAATGGTGAACGCGAAAAATCCCACTTTACTTTTACTTTGCACGATGAGTGGGTTAGCCAGAGCTTTGAAATTAAAACTTGTTCTGGAATAGGACTATTCACCCGATTCGACGGCACCAACTGCTTAGCTTACCCCCTACGACAACAGCAAGACTTGCACACTTAGTGTACATGATATTATCATCTCCTGTCATTTCCATTCAGTCAACGCTATTTCTTCCCTGAATCTTTTTTTTTTTTTTTCCCCTGAATCATTTTAGCAGTGGCAGTAGGCAGGCAAAGTTCTCTATCCAGGAGTTCGTCATAAGGAGAGATGTGACTGGAATATCTCCTAGAAGCATGTCCATGCCTAGAATTGCTGTCAGATCGTTCATGATCCGGAACTGGTAGAAGATGTTTTCATGGATTTGTTCAGCAATGTGGGTGTTGGAGAGGCTCCATCAGGTTTTTTTGTTGTTGGCGACGAACCATACTATAGTTGATTCTGGGAGATGGTGCGACGAAAAGTGTAGCTAATCGACGAAACGTACGTAGCATGCGTCGAAACGTTTAACAGCCATCTGAAGCGTAAAACCCTTCTTAGAAAATGGAGGAATGTAAAACACACAACTGTGGATTGCAATCGAACCAACAAGAAGGCATTTGGTGGTGGTGGGGGAGGGGGGGAGTGTCCCCGACAGTAGTTGGGTTTTTTAACAAAGAATCAGGATCTGATTAAGGTTGTCCAAATTCCGCTTCAAAGCGGGTCAACAGTGCGAGAGAAAGCAAAAAAAAACACAAATCGATCGGGAAATTGACGGTGAAATTCTTCGTTATCCCATGCATTTTTTCACGCTGAATCAAATTTTAAAATCGGATAATATACAGGATGGCCATGGCGGAATAGGCCGTAACCAGCGAGGGATCTCCCTAGTACAGCAGCATAAAACGCCTTTTGCTTACTGAGTGATGTAGCCGAGTTGGTACAGCTCGTCAGGGGTCGTGTATTACAACTCGGGGGCCAGCCAACCCCCAACCGTAACCCGCCGGGCCTCAGACCCAACAACTCGTTTTCCCATATATGGGAAAAAGAGTTGTTGGGTCTGAGGCCCGGCGCACAATATATTGTGCAATTTTTGTTTCTTAAAAAATACAGATTTTTTGAATTTTGCTCCACTTTTGGAGCTTAGATGCGCACGTGGTGGTTTCATATTTTTCTCGTCATCTACTCGCCAAAACGGATTTTTGCCATTTTTTATTTTTTTAAATTTTTTTTAGAAAAAGTTTAATTTTCCCGTTTTTTCCTCTTCAGGAGCTCAGGTACGCCACATGGAGCTACATTTTGGTGGTTACAGACTTTTCTCGCACTGTGCTCGCCAAACTGGATTTCTCAACACCAATTTCAGATATTTCCGACCGCTAGAAGTGCCCTAGAATAAAGATGACCAAAATCGTGTCACCCCAGATAAAACGCCTTTTGCTTACTGAGTGATGTAGCCGTGTACAGCTCGGGGATCGTGTATTACAATGGAGGTCAATTTCGGGCAAGACCTTGTGGTCGGAACATGTTCTCAGGCTACTAATAAAATATTTAATTCCGGGAGAACTGCACGCCAGGGCTTTGAACTCCCGAAGCGCTCGTTAGAGCATAAAATATTGGAGATTCACGAAACCCCTCGACAAAGGAACAGGTCTTTGCCGAAGTCGGGGACAAGTTGTGTTGGCAACAGGTGATTGAACGAGAGAGGTAACAATGGACCCTAATGAGCCACAATGGGGTTAGAATGACAAACTACCCCCTGAACTCACCCTCTAGTGGACCGTTTTAGTTCTCGCCTTCCAAAACCCCATTAAAACATCATGAAGGTATTTACACAATAAAAAAAAATAAATAAATAAATAAGAAAGTGGAGCTTTTTACATTATTGATTCTCTCAGGTTGAGCTCGTGACGGGGTTGAGATAAAAGTTGCACCGAGTAAATATCAAAGGTGAAGCGGGTTCGGATCTTTTATGATGAGTCCGGTGAATATCAAACAAGGGAGGAAGGTTGTGTCTAATTTCCACTCATCCTGAATGTTTTATGCCGAGGGAAGGCCGCAGTAATGAAATTCCTCCCCGGGAAACCTTCACTGTATCTCTCATCGTCTTGTAAAAGTGATATACAACTCTTACAGGGATTTAACCCTCGTGCTCCGCCTAATTCCTGCGATGGCTTTCATAACTTTTTTCTCTCTTTTTTTTTCTCACCTCGGGCTTTCCGTGACCTCTTTAACCACGAGAGTGCTTTTTAGGGGATTGAGGCAGAAAAAAAACGGGGGGTGGACATAATTTAATTGGCAAGCTAATCAATAATTCATGAGCTTGCAGCTAGTAATCCTTGAAACAGACATATTTTTGCAACAGACGTCGAAAATTTATAGACGTTTCTCAAATCGCCTTATTACGAAGCGGGGGCCCCAGATCTGACCGACCTTATGGGGCTTCAAAGGGAAGTTACCAGACTAGCAGTGAGTAGGTCAAGTGGGATGTTTTCGAAGCCATATCAGACACTCTGCATGTACTCCGCGGAGAGTATTGCGCTCGTCGTTTTCCTAGTCGCTCATCTCTTTGGCGAGTTTGATTCCGCTTGTCGAAGCCGAACGAGACGAGGAGAGGAAGGAATGGAGCCAAATCAGAGCAGCTGGCCCTCCAACTTTTATTAGGGGGTGTTTGGCTTTCGTCATAAATTGATAGTCGGCGTTGCTTTTTTTTAGCCTGTCGAATCGTTTAAAATCCAAGTGCACGGCGCTCTTCTTGCGTTGTATGGCTAGCATTGTAGGATAGCCCAAGAAGCTTCCACAAGAAAGAGGAACAAACGGCGACAAAATTGCGAAAGAGTCTGTTGGCAACAACAATGATAAGACTCGCTGCACGGACGACTCTTGGTAGTTGTTGCCAAAAAAAAAAAACGGGCGAAACGTCGTACTTACGAAATTTGCCACTCAATGCACGTCTGATGACCCGAAGACCTCGCGACGATGAAAACGCAACTTCAAATCCGGGCCGAAGCAGCCGGCTCGTCTTCAGCTGTCGGTCTTCAAGACGACATAACAGCAAGGACCTCCACCATGATGGTGCACACATAGGCAAATACTTGCACCTTAACCACAAAAAGTACAGACAATAGGCTAGGGAACATGGTCAGAGAAATGGGAAAATTCGGCCGAACATAGTTGAACTATTAATGAACAAAGTACTCAGTACAGTTAGCACTGAGAAATTAGGTGTCTGAGCAGAGGAAATCACTAGGTACTGAATATTTCGCGTTTTGAATTTTCCCGCGGTGGCACTTTTACTAATCCGCCAGAGCGCACTCGCACAAGAAGTAGAAACTGTACAAACAAATATTTTTTTATTTTTGGTTATGTTATGTTGGTGAACATGAATATCGATACCGAAATCCCAACATGACATAACTGCTATGTCTTAACATAACTGTTATGTCATGTTGGGATTTCGGTATCGATATGGTCTGTCCCGTCACGCTAGCGTCAGAACAAATCCGAACGACTATTTTCCTTGCAATTTCACCTTTTCTGATCTCGTGAATCTCTCTGAATTCGTGCTTTTAGTTGATTGGCTGACCACCAGAGAGCACTTCTTGGAAGCGCCACTCTTCCCTCCAGATTCAAAGTTGAAGTTTTCTAAAGTGTCCTGTAAATATTGTATTTATTAGGAGCCCAAAACTCACTGCTATGGCTTCACATTATGAAGTGCTTTCAGAAATAAGTGTAGCGGATCGCCACAAGGGAGGAAATCCTCCAGTTATGAAATCGGCCGACAGCCGCCCCACGAAGTATGCAAGCGGCCCGCGGGAGGCGCCAGCGCCTAGGGGGTTTCTGAGCGGAACCCCGGGGGCACGTCTATTCCCGATACCAAGATCGGATGACTAAATAGACGGGTCCCCTAGAGGATTCCGCCCCCCTTATCCTTATGCTTGTGATCCCCATTCTGCCTATCGTAGATATGGATATCAATCGCACAATTTTTGACGAGACCGCTTGCCAGGAATCCTCCTCTGAAGACATTTCAGTTGAGGAAGCCGGCTCAGCGGACTCAAAATTAAATTCACGCGGGGTACTTGCCCAGGCCGATCCTACCGACAATTCGCTCGGATCAGCCGGGAAATTTACCCCTCGTCAGGAGCAATCTGATTCTGATGCCACTCCTACTGACACTTCGCTCGGTGTAGCTCAGAAGCTGATTGTCTCAGGTATAGATCTGGGCCGCGGTTCTGATGGAGGCAATTTATTGTCTTCAGATGATCCTGCGACCAGACTCATTTCCGGGAACGAACGCGACCCAATTAGGCTAAATCCGTTTGGTCAAATTGGGGACTGCGAAATTCCCCAAATTGCCCCGACACTATTTACTGGACAAGCTGATCACAACAAATTGTGTCAAGCCCCAGATAGATGTGTTTGCGCACTTCCCTCCTCTTCCTCCAAAAACACAGGGAGCGAAATCCTGGTCACGCCAGAGGCCTTCTCCCAAACACACAAAACAACCAATAGGGACAATATAACCAATTTAGGTACACAAATTGCTCATGTAGGTACACCTTCCACACCCGGTATGGAGGATCTACCTACAACTGGTGACCCCCTCCAGAAGACGCAGTCTTCACTTCAGTCGCGGCATGAAGGTGGCATGAATTTAAATTCAAATTCCCCCACCGACATTCAGACATCTTCTCTAATTAATATCCCGCAAAATGGAACATTCTTTCCCACGGTCCTTAGATATGAGAATCAACGTCAAATGAATCTTGGGTCGTCCCCCCAAGTGACCACAAGTCAGAACGGAGTTTCTGCACCATGGCTACCGGGCCATGGAATTGATATTACTCAACGTCAGAACAACATGTTTTCGACGCCATTTTTTGAGGCTAACTCAAATCTCCCCAATTCTCTCAATAATGTAACAGATCATATGTTAACAAGCAGGCCCTTGATGATTACATCCTCAGATGTTAATCAGGGACCAGCACCCTTTTCTTTTCCGGCGTCTTCAAGCCAAAATTCTGCGCCTAGCACGCAGACAGTCCTAGACCTGCTACTCTCACAGGTCCCTAGGCTCGCTAATTCCTCCAGGAGAAGGACAACTCTCCCCGCATTTACACCCGACAATTTTGAAGGGTGGTTCAGGCAGGTCATGGCAGCTTTCGAGGCAGAAGACATCACATCACAAAAATGGATGTTTAGGGACGTCAAGTCCATTCTCCCTTCCGAAACACTCGACCTCATCAGCCATATAAATGCGGACGACAATAATCCACTGGAACAACTATACGTTGTAATGTCCCACGTTTACGGGATGACCAGTGAAAGCCGCATGACCACATTTATGCACGGTATGCCTTATGACGCCACGTCATTACCCTCAACATTATATAGGCGGTTACAAATCCTTGCGGGCAACTACGTTAGTCCACTCATGCTTAAGCATGCATGGTTGTCGAGGCTACCAGATCATCTTCGCATGATCGCCAGCACTGCACCTGACTTTGGGTCGATGCTCACGATGACTGACCGCGCTTTTAATGCACTCTCTATCAAACACTTAACAGCAGGAGTTTCGCAAGCGAGTGAACCCCAAAACACCGAAAATAAGGTTAGCAAACCTCGAAAAATTTCGGTCCCTAAAAAAGGACAGGAGACTGAAAAACCTAAAACAGGCTCCACAGTCACTGTCGACAAACCTTCGCTGCCTACCTTCACGTTCAATAACGAAGGTATTTGTTGGTACCATGCTACCTACAAAGAAAAGGCCCAGAAATGCTACGAAGGCTGTAAAATGTCTTTAAACTGATTGCGCTGAATAATTTTTACTCGGGAAAAATTATTGAACGCGCCAAATCTCACCCGAGGCTCTTCTTAACATGTAAGAGCTCCAACACGGACTATCTTGTGGACACGGGTGCAAATCTTTCAATTTGTACTACAAAAGGTAGAACCTGCAAGCCTTCTCCAGACATTCTGCTCGCAGCAGCTAATGGAGAACGAATTCCGACCTTCGGGTTACACACGTTGACCCTGGATTTTGAAGGTCTGGACAAAATTACACATCAGTTCGTCGCTGCTGATCTCCAACAAGGAGTTATCGGGATGGATATCCTCACTAAATTCGGAATTTCCATCGACGCTAAAAACCGCACTGTAACAATGGCAAATAAAGTTGCAAAATGCGAGATACTTTCAACGTCGACCGCCAATGATGAACGTCACAACGATCGACTGCCTACAACGGACCGTTCCGTCGAGGAACTGCTTCAAACCATTTCCTTTCCCCCGGAGTTCAAATCAATGATAACAGCTTACCTCAAAGGGATTGCCGACCTAGGGAACAAATGGAAGGACACTTCTGTCTCTCATCAAATTATTACATCAGGTCCGCCCTGTGCGGCGCGGGCACGCCCGTTACCGCCAAATAAACTTGCTCTCGCGAAGGAAGCGATGCAGGAGATGGTGCGCGACGGCATTGCTCGCCCTGGGAAAGGCTCATGGGCCTCCCCACTGCACATAGTCAACAAACCTGACGGGTCGCTCAGACTCTGCGGAGACTACCGAGCGTTAAACAGCAAAACAAAGGTCGACAAATACAACGTCCCTCACCTACTTTCTTTCAACCAAAATTTGTTTAACTGTACAGTTTTCTCCACAATGGACATTAGCCGTGCATATCATCATGTGCCTATCCATAAGGATGACATCGAAAAAACGGCAATAATTACACCATTCGGGATGTACGAGTTTTTGCGGATGAGTTTCGGTTTAAGCGCCGCCACGCAGAGTTTCCAAAGGTATATAGATGCCATCTTCAGGGACATCAACTTTGTCTTCATTTATCTCGACGATATCTTAATCGCATCAAAGTCCCTCGAAGAGCATAAGCGACACGTCAAAATCGTACTCGACCGTCTCCTAGAAAACGGCCTAAAATTAAAGCTGGAGAAATGCCACTTTGCTCAGCCTGAGGTCAAATTTCTCGGCTTCACCGTCTCGGCTGCAGGGATGAAACCCTTACCCGATAAAGTAAAGGCCATTACGGCATACAAACAACCAAGCAACATTCTGGAGCTCCGGCGATTCCTTGGGATGCTAAACTTCTACAGGAAGTCTCTCCCAGGAATCGCTGGGGTCCTCCGACCCCTCAATATGCTTCTTTCCACGTCTAAGAAAAATGATAAGACACCCATAGAATGGACGGAGCCGAGGATACAGGCTTTCGAAAAAGCCAAGACAATTTTGGCTACAGCCACAAACCTCGCCCATCCGTCCCCCTCCGCTCCCCTACGTTTGTGCACTGACGCAAGTGATTTACACGTCGGCGGGGTCGTAGAACAGATCGTAGACGGAGTAGCACAACCTTTGGGATTTTTCTCAAAGGCCCTTTCACCAACACAGCAAAACTATAGCACTTTCGACAGAGAGTTGCTCGCCGTCTACCTTTCTATGAGACATTTCTTCGATGTCATAGAAGGAAGGCAGGTCTATGTAGTTACAGACCACAAACCCCTCACAACCTGCCTAACACAAAAAACTGCACATCTCAACCCCGCCAGACTGAGATGGATGCTCTTCATTTCGCAGGTTACCTCGGATATACGATACATTAAGGGGGAGGAAAATCTCGTGGCAGATGCCCTCTCCCGATGTGAAACGTTGCCCGAGGCTACAGACGAAGTGGGGGCATTAGATTTGTCCATTCAAGCAAATCTAGCGGAAGCACAAAAGGCAGAGCCACCCAAAAGCGAAGTAAGCGAAAAACTTACGAAACTAAAACCCCAACCAGGGGCACAAGCTATTTGGGTGGATCTCTCCACCGGATTTCCTAGACCTTATGTCCCTCCATCCTTGAGGAGAACAATTTTGGACCAAATCCACAGGCTAGGACACCCAGGTGTGAAAACCACCGTCGCCAAAGTGAAGGAGAGGTATTTTTGGCCATCCCTGGTAAAAGATTGCACGCAGTGGTCAAAATCTTGCCAGGGTTGCCAAAAATCGAAAGTGTCCCGTCACACAGTGCCTCCCTTCACGTCTTTCCCACCCTCGGATGCATTTCAACATCTCCACCTCGACCTGGTCGGCCCCTTCCCTTTACAAAGAGGGAAAGACCATCTGCTGACCATGGTCGATAGGGCGACGGGTTGGATCGAAGCCTCCCCTATTGCGGGCATTTCTGCCATCACAGTAGCGAGAAATATCTACGAACAGTGGATATGCAGATACGGTGCCCCAAGTCGAATAACGACTGACAGGGGAAGACAGTTCGAGTGCGAACTCTTTAAACACCTCACCGACATGCTAGGGGCACACCATATTATGACTCTGGCATATCACCCTCAGGCCAATGGATTTGTCGAACGACGGCATAGGGCCTTGAAGGATGCCATGATGTGCCAGGGCGACAGTTCTCCTTGGATAGACAGGCTTCCGGCAGCTTTGCTGGGTCTGCGAACGGCCATCGACGACGAAGGTCTGACACCGTTCGAAAAGACTTTCAAATCGAAAGTCCGACTGCCAGGAGACATGTTTTCCCCCCCTACATCGGTGTCGACTGAACACATCCAAAACATTCGCAACGCGTTGCATCACAACACACAAGCGAAGTTTTATGTCCCAAGAGACCTAAACGAGGCCGAATTTGTATTCCTGAGAACGGAAACAATCCGAGCCAATTTAATTCCCCCCTATACGGGGCCATACAAAGTGCTGGACAGGTTCCCTTCGGGAATGACTATAGAGAAAAATGGTGTTCAACTGAAAGTCCCTCTAGCAAGAGTGAAACCGGCCCACATAGAGAAGGACAAAACAGATGGTAACACGAACTCCATCCCTTCTCCTACAATCCCGACAGGCAGTCCTAACACACCCACGCACTGTGTAAATCCCCCGAAAATCCCAGGGTTGTACACTAACACTCACAATGCCAACCCTTCTCCGACAACCTCACGGGGCAACCCAACCCCACCCACGCACTGTGTAAATCCCCCGAAAAACCCGGGGTTGAACACTAACACACACAGTGACACCCCTACCCGTAGGTCAACTCGAGTTGTTAAAAAACAAACTCCCTACATAGGGGAAATTTCCAAACCAATTAGGAAGTCAGCTCCCCAAAGGAAGGAAATTTCCACCACAATTAAAACCACAAAATTAGTCACGAAATCGATTTCTCAACCTATCGCGAAATCAACTACTCATAAGGAGACAATTTCGCCTCCAATTCCCAGCACGAATCCTGTGAACAACAAAACCCCCCACGCGAAGGACATTCCCAAAACCGTGGGTTCATCTCTAATCAAGAAATATTATCCAGATTTGGCTGTGATGCTACACGATCTGGCCAGAGAGGAAATTTCGGATCCTACAGCCATAAATCACAAAAGCAACAAATGTCACAGTCCAAACAGCAATCCAATGGTTAATTCCAAAACATTTTCCTATAAAGACGCCTTGACTGGCCCCTCGGAGGCACACAAAAAGGTCGTCTCCCTACTCCAAGTGGACGGAGCTTCAGGTACAACACCTAAACCTTCGCAATTTCCACATCAGTTGTCCTCAGTCACAAATCCACCAGCGCCTTCCGGGAAAAAGAAGAACAAACGGGGTAAACGGAAGAAATCTTCCAAGCTTCCACCTCCACTTCCACAGTTAATGTCAATTGCCATACCAACACCGGCTACTGTAACAGCCGCTCGCCCGATACCGCCTCTGGCACACTCCGCTCGCCCATCAGCGCCCTCGGCACCTGTTGCCTGTCCCACGGCGCAGCCACCTCCAGCTGACAACCAGCCACCTGCAGCTCACGAAGAGCCTCAGCAGCCGTCGTCATCTCGGCAGCAGCCACACCAAAATCGGCAACGCAAATATTATCCCGCCCCTTAATCACATGGGCTTACTCAGCGCCTTAAATTCCCTCTGCCAGCCATGATGGCAAGGAAAAATGACTTACTAATTTTTTTAACTATAACATATATATCATACTCATATTTTAATACTTAACCCTTACTCCGGGGGGCTTAATATACGCGTTTATTTACTCTTTAGCACTTCTTGCTGTCACGACTGTTCGGGTCGTCGAAAATTTTTTCTCTCATGGCGGCTTACCTACTTTCGGAGCTTTCTTCAGTCAATTCTCTCCGCCTGCCAGCCGATTTCGGGGGGAGCCATGTAGCGGATCGCCACAAGGGAGGAAATCCTCCAGTTATGAAATCGGCCGACAGCCGCCCCACGAAGTATGCAAGCGGCCCGCGGGAGGCGCCAGCGCCTAGGGGGTTTCTGAGCGGAACCCCGGGGGCACGTCTATTCCCGATACCAAGATCGGATGACTAAATAGACGGGTCCCCTAGAGGATTCCGCCCCCCTTATCCTTATGCTTGTGATCCCCATTCTGCCTATCGTAGATATGGATATCAATCGCACAATTTTTGACGAGACCGCTTGCCAGGAATCCTCCTCTGAAGACATTTCAGTTGAGGAAGCCGGCTCAGCGGACTCAAAATTAAATTCACGCGGGGTACTTGCCCAGGCCGATCCTACCGACAATTCGCTCGGATCAGCCGGGAAATTTACCCCTCGTCAGGAGCAATCTGATTCTGATGCCACTCCTACTGACACTTCGCTCGGTGTAGCTCAGAAGCTGATTGTCTCAGGTATAGATCTGGGCCGCGGTTCTGATGGAGGCAATTTATTGTCTTCAGATGATCCTGCGACCAGACTCATTTCCGGGAACGAACGCGACCCAATTAGGCTAAATCCGTTTGGTCAAATTGGGGACTGCGAAATTCCCCAAATTGCCCCGACACTATTTACTGGACAAGCTGATCACAACAAATTGTGTCAAGCCCCAGATAGATGTGTTTGCGCACTTCCCTCCTCTTCCTCCAAAAACACAGGGAGCGAAATCCTGGTCACGCCAGAGGCCTTCTCCCAAACACACAAAACAACCAATAGGGACAATATAACCAATTTAGGTACACAAATTGCTCATGTAGGTACACCTTCCACACCCGGTATGGAGGATCTACCTACAATAAGTATTAGTCGACATTCGGTTCCCGGGCCCATTGAGGTTCACTGCACTTATTTTTCTACTGAGTGGTGGTGTTATCGATTTACCAAACTGTTGGTTGTAACGTTGCTTTCAAAGTGTAATTATGGTGAGTGCATCAGTCTACTCATCTTCTTTGCCAAAAACCCTTAAACACCTCAAGATTAAACATCTTCGACAACTTTCTTCTCCATCGTTACTTTCCGACTGACTAGAACGAAATCTTTTAATCTCCCCTTGCTAAAAACAAGGTTTTTTTCCTTGAGGGAAAAAAGCCCTAAATCCTGGGACAAAATCCCCTACTTGACAACCGTCGAGAGAAGTTGCCCTTCCGCTATCTCTGTCGTCTTTGGGGGAAGAAAAAAAAAACACGGCGAGGACACGTTCGTATGTACGTGTGGGGCGTGTTTTTATAACGTTTTACAGCAGGATTTTCCTGAGCTGTCTGAGAAACCCGATCCGTCTCCGTTGACCTATTAAGGGTCAGAACCGGAGTCCTGTCACTTCGCGTTGGGCACACTACATCATCTGAGTCGTGGTGGTAGGAAGGGAAATCCGGAGGGTCAGTGTTGGGAAATGTGAGGGCGAGATTCATTCGAAAGTCAATTCCGGCGGTAAATAATCAATTGACGTGGTTGATGCCTTTACCAAACGGCCAGCACATGGCAGAGACACTGGGGATAAGGGGTAAGTTGGAGGTACTTGTTCTGCATCCTCCAAAACTATCCTGAGGCCTGATGGGTGGGAAGGGTGTGGCTTAGAGGCTGCACAGGGATCGATAATTGATCATTGAAGAATTATTCTTGGGCCAGACCTGGACGCTCTGATGGGCTCGGATGGAAGCTGTCCAGAGAGTGTGAGCGCGACAAGTCTGTAGCGTTTACAGAACTGTGTTAGGCCCTGATGCTTAGGTAATATCTGAAGTAAAATTAATCAGCCTAATGGCTGCGGACCGCTGACCATTCCTACTAGTGAAGAAAAGTGAAGGAGAGGTCCAAGCCAACAAGAAGGAGCAGAGGGAAGAGACATTCCTCAGACAGGAAGAGCCTTGGTTGCTGATCTGCTGTCCAGAGCCATCGTATTATTTGAGACAGTGTTGGGGGGGGGGGGGGGGGGGGGGGTGGAACAGGTAGGATGGGTCCGCTGACCATGTGTCTCATTTCACAATACGCGTGTATCTGCGTTAAAAGCATAGAAGCTGGGTTGTTGAGAATGATTTTTTATTGACAGAGAATCAATTTTCGTTCAATTTGTAAACTCAAGAACATTCAATGAGATATTTGGTCGTGTGAATAATTTGAGTGGGGCTTGTGGTCATTAGAAGAGGAAGGTTTGTGGCTTGACCCTGAAGTACCCACCGACCTACCGTCTCTATAAAACTCCCCTTCCAACATTCAAATTTATTGCCGATAAGGAAATCCTCTTAAGTTCATAATTATTGTCAAAGCAGGAAAAGGGTCGGGGGTTTTGAAAGGGGGGAAAACCCGGGAAATCGAGGTGGGGGGTCCATTCGAACTGGCCACAGTTTGCAAGGAAAGGACGATGGGTCGATGGTCCTTTAATGGGAGACCCGAGCATTATTATTCCATGCAATTACGTGGAAGAGGGCAAACGTGAGGCAGGTGGACCGCGTACCGGAGACACTCGCGTGTTCCTCCTCCCTCGGACGATATTTTTATTAGTTGATGAAGTGGGTACTTTCACATTAGGGGGTTTCCCTCGGGGCCACTCGCTCGAGTTACCGCTTATTAGGTTAGGTGGGCCTTTAAAATGCGGTTAGACGGCAATAGGCAAACGCCGGAGGAGAAACAAAAAACGCTGCAAATTTTACACAAGGGTTTATTATTCTTTGATATACGTTACTTGTGCAGAAATTTAATTCTGTCAATGAAAAAATTTAAAAAAAAATTTTTTTTGGATTTTTATCTCAAAAAAATTTTTTTTTTTTTGGATTTTTTTGTTCAAAAATGTGTTTTTTTCAAAAACTCGGTATTTTTTACTAGAAAAATATTTAACATCCTGGGATCCTTCAAAAATCCCATTTTTAGCCCCGCGAATGCCCTAAACATCGCCCCAGTGAAATCGGATCGTTCCGGGACCCCAAAAAATGGATTCTACGTCCAAAAATACTTCGAAAACGACACCTAACTCGATCCCATAGCTAAAAGCCTTCAAAAAACCCCTCCCGTAGCCCCATTATAGCCCCATAGCGCCCCACGGGTTTGGGCGATCGGACTGAAAACCTTGCGGGCACAACTAGATGGTAAACCAAGTATTTTCTCGAAATTTCAGATTTTTTAAAAAATTCCTACTGCCCAAAACGGCCTGGACGGCGGACGGCGTACGGCGTACGGCGTACGGCGTACGGCGTACGGCGGACGGACATTTCGGATTTAGAATGTAGACCACTTGAAACGGATAATGTCAAATTTTGAGCCCGATCGGAGTCGTCGACCCTTGTCGCGAAAACATAGGTGTATTATTCCAAGAATAATAAACCAAAAGTCCGCTTCATTTTGGCACCTACACCCATGACGAAGGCTTTCGTACAAAACGCTGAACTTTACTCAAGGGTTTATTATTCTTTTACACAACGTTCAAAACCTAATTCCGTACAAAAAATTATCTAAAACCTAAAACTAAAAACGCTGTAAATTTTACACAAGGGTTTATTATTCTTTGATATAGGTTAATTGTGCGAAAACTAATTCTGTGTAAATAAAAAAAGTCAAAAAGTAAAAATGAGTCATTCCAGTAATGAAACTACTCCTCCTGGGGAATTAAGGGACCCCTAGGAAGAGGGACAAAAGTAGGATGTCTACTGGCTTCATACCAGATCAGGGTTCAGAGGGGGAAAATAAGCAAAAATATGATAAGGCCGAATCAAGCGTAGGGGGCAGGAGACGGTTGAACCTATAATCTCCAATGCTGTATCATGACTACTGGTCTTCAGTGGCTGAATTGGTACAGCGTTGCACATGTAATGCAGAGGTTGTGGGTTCGAGTCCCACCTGAGGCCCGATAAATTTTTCGGCCTTCCCCTTCTGATTTCTTGAAATAAATTCATAATTAGAATTTAATTTCAGTATGAATTTAGTTTAATAACTCCTCCCTTCCCCCAAAAAAGTTCAATGTTGTAAAATCTGACATCTATAGGGTGGCCTGTACAATTGTCGAGGAGTAACGCGATGTTTCGATCAAGTTGTTGGTCCCATTTACGTAGGTAGGTAATCTTCGAAAATCTTGGACGTCATCCATGCGTTGGCGTTACTGGCGCATTCGATAGGAAGATTTTTGACCCGTATCATACTCCTTGGATTTTTGCTCTTTCCAATCACGAGTGGCTTAACTTTATCCGATCCCGTCATGTTGCACGTGAGACACACAGGTGTCCTCTCCTTCAATCAATCAATCAATCAATCAAATTTTTATTTGTCAGATACACGGCGTGTTTTGACAATGGAATCCTTAATTTCTTTCCCGGCAGAAGCAGAACCGTGTTTGAAAATCATAACGTAATCGGGTGTCGCCCGAAAATATAAATCCGTCTCATCTAAATTATACACATTTGGCTCAAATCTTGCTGAAACAGTTGACCAACACTTAATTTCTCCGTGACGTTACAACCGACGGGAGTGACGGTACAAAAGGATAAAAATCAGTTTGAGAACGCGTTTGGTTCCGTTCCCGGCGTTTTTTGACGATATAGCCGATATAACGGTATATCAGGCGACCACTGTATTATAAAATTTTCTTTCTGTATGTGCCGAGTAAAATAACGGCTGAACCAATTTCCGTGCAGGTGGGCGCAAATTGTACATATGTCATATAATTCATATTTATATGAACGTTACAACGTTATTTTCGCGTTTCCGTGTCACATGCTTTTGTAAGTCGTATTTCGTTTTATTGAAATGAACATGCCTTACGGCTGGGGTAATTCGTCTCGCAAAAAACAGATGTTCTGAGCAACATTCTTTCCCTTTTTCATTAGTAGAGTTCGTCATTTCCCATTAAATCCGAACATACGTCTGCCTTCTTCATCCTTTTGAGGGAACCTCCTGGTCGTACCCCATGGCTCAACAAATTCGCTTACAAACATACAGAGACATTTGAAAGCCTCGGAAAATGAGAATATCCCCCTGGCGTTGTGAAAGGAGCCTTCTGAAATATAAAAGGACTTTTTTTTTCCACCCCCGAAGCGATAAATTGACCTGCCGCAAGGGGTTGAGAAGTAGACACTTGGGGGTGAATCGACCTCTCAGGGTCCAATCTCCGCGAGGTCTATTGAGCAGTTCCTTTTTTCCATTTCACTCGTCTTCCATTTTAAAATTAAAGGACGAGTTCAACGGGGTTCAATGATGGACTGTTTCCGTCAAGGGTGACGTTCCATTATGTCGATTTTGCGAGAAGTTTTCCAATTTTGAATTCGCTCAAGCGAAACAAAGATTGGAGATGTGATCGTTTCTGCTCCCAACAGGATATTTGAATGAATAAGTAGTTGAAGTTGAATGAACAGAAAAACTCAACATTAACTCCAACTTTGAACGCAAATAACCCATGCCCTGAAAGAATCATCAGATACTGTCACAAAACCTATAGGTCCATCCAGTATACTGGATTTGGTTTACTTTTAAGATAAACTTATTGCCGGTTTATAGTGAACCCCCTGCATTTTCCTAATGGGCCCTGTTTGAACGTAGTAATGACATAATAAACTGTTTCAGTTGGTAATGGTGCTTCCAGGAATACGGCAGTACCTATTGAAATGCAGCTTCTAGAGGAAGCATATAATATATGCTGTACTTATATTATACAGTATGGAGGAAAAACTGTGGTCAACTGTTCCTGAGATAGTGGGGGACACGTTTTTATGCTTCAAAAGTGTACCCAAAATTTTACGTTGGTCTTCGTTGGCCTCTATATTCTCGTATTCACGGTTCCAAGGGATTCCCAGGGAGAGTTTAATTAGGGCGTATTCTTTCTTCAACTCCTTTACAACAAATCACGACGTTTCAAAAGCTTGTCCGCCTCCATTATCAGGGCATCTCGCAACATTACAACCAGGCATTTCGAGATCTTCATCTTCAAATTCTTCATTTTTTTTTTACTCGAAAAATATTTAACCTCCTGGGATCCTTCAAAAATCCCATTTTTAGCACCATGAAAACGACACCTCACTCGATCCCATAGCCAAAAGCCTTCAAAAACCCCTCCCATAGCCCCATAGCGCCCCACGGGTTTGGGCGATCAGGCTGAAAACCTTGTGGGCACAACTAGATGGTAAACCGAGTATTTTGGCAAAATTTCAGATTTAACAAAAATTCCTACTGCCCAAACCGGCCCGGACGGCGGACGGACATATCGGTTTTAGAATATAGACCTCTTGAAACGGATAATTTCAAATTTTGAGGCCGATCGGAGTCGTCGACCTCCGTCGCGAAAACATAGGTGTACTATTCCAAGAATAATAAACCAAAATGGAAGTGAAAAAAAAAAATAAATACACGTATTATTCCAAGAATAATAAACCAAAAGGGAGCTTTTAGGACTCCCCTCAACCCCTAAACTGAATCCTGGAAAATATTTCGCACTAGTCGCAAAACTGAGACCGACGCTATCAACGTAAAAGAATCCTCCTCGGCTCAGCCTTCTATCAAAATAATGAGACCGTCGTTGGTTTTACCCATTTGCGAAAGTACCTCGAAAAGTTTTTTGCGTTCATCACAGAGTTGAAAGATGAGGAGTAATGAAAACAGTGGCGGCTCAAACGATGTTACGTAATCTACTATTCCTTCCGAGTGATAATTCATCGGCCCATGGGAAGATGTAATAAATGTTGCTCTGATAAAACCGGCTATCAAATGAGCGGAGTCATGAGATTCATCTTAAATGGGAGGATATATTTACTTAATTACAGGTTTATACATAGAGTTTATTAGAGATCATTAAGGGGGTGTACACCAGTCGCTATCACACACAGCTTCACTCCTGAATATCTCAGTATCAGTATAGTTACGGTCCCAAACCTGCTATATAATCTGCTGAAAGCTTTCAGTAATTAGCATCGACTCAATGAACATTCAAGACATAGTAAATATTTGCTCGCTGTTGAAAACATTCCTAATTCAGTGATTAAATTCGTTGGAAACCTTTTCAGGGGGTGCTAATAGCAATCGACAATAAGTCCCGCCAGAACGCGCTTATTGTCGAGTTGAATCGAGAACATTCGAATGAACAGACGGTGATGTGATTGGATTCTAATGGTGAACTCCGCTTTAGTGTGGTACCTCGTCGCCCTTGGAAGTAATTACATCTCTCGTTCGAACTGATCACAGGTTGATACGAGCTCATACTGGATTCAGGAAACAATGTGTGCTCAAAGGTTGATTGCGCATTTCGACTGTCTCGCCGAAGGCGGACAAAGTGCCCGTAATCTGCATGATCGTTCCAACAGAATCTGAACGGCAGGAGCTTCATTTTTGCGCTTGAGAGTCGATCTTTTTCGATGAATTTGCCGAGACATTATTTTCAAGAGCTCTCAAAAGTTAGATTGGTTATTCTTTATCGTAATCACTATCGCGAAAATTAAGGCTTAAAAGTTGTGAGAAGCAGTGAACCGCTAGAATCACGTAAATGAAGAGCTGCGGAGAAGAACTATTTCTGGCCATGTTTCTCTGCTTAATCGGTGTCTATGACAGTCCAATCTGCACCAGTGATGCCAGATAGTTTTGGGCTGTTTCCCCTAGATCGACTTCGAATATCCCTAGATTGAGACAAAAATCCGTAGATCAAGTTGATATCAAAAATCTACTGATTTTTTTAAGCAGAAATTATTTAAAAAAATTAGTATTGATATTATCGCCCCAAAAACTAAGGAGTGTTTGATATTATTACCTATTTATTGACTAAATTGAGATTATTTTGCGGGGTTTTTGTCTTCTGTCAGAAGATGTAGGTAGGTACCTACTCGTTTCAGTGAAAATTATCTCCATCTACTGCCTACACTTTATAATTTTTTTTTTTTATATTTCAAAAAAATTTTTTTGCGTTTTTTTCTTTTCAAAAAATTTTTGAAAAAAAATAAAAATAGAATAAATTTTCAAAAAAATAAAAATAAAGAATTTTTGAAGAAACAAAAAAAATTTAATTTTTTTTTCAAAAATTCTTTATTTTTTACTCGAAAAATATTTAACCTCCTGGGATCCTTCAAAAATCCCATTTTTAGCCCCATGAAAGCCCTGTAGATCGCAACAGTGAAATCGGATCGTTTTGGGACCCCCAAAAATGGATTCTACGTCCAAAAGTACTTCGAAAACGACACCTAACTCGATCCCATAGCTAAAACCTTCAATAAAACCCTCCCGTAGCCCCATTTTAGCCCCATAGCGCCCCACGGGTTTGGGCGATCGGACTGAAAACCTTGCGGGCACAACTAGATGGTAAACCAAGTATTTTGTCAAAATTTCAGATTTAAAAAAAAAATTCCTACTGCACAAAACGGCCCGGGCATTTCGGATTTAGAATGTAGATCTCTTGAAATGGATAATGTCAAATTTTGAGGCCGATCCGAGTCGTCGACCTCCGTCGCCAAAACATAGGTGTATGTATTATTCCAAGAATAGGTAATAAACCAAAACAAAAAATGTTGAAAAAACATTTTTTGAACAAAAAAAAAAAAAAAATCAAAAAAGTTTGAAACGATGTAAAAAAAAAATTGTTTAATTTTTTTCATTGACAGAAATAAATGTTTGCACAAGTAACCTACCTATATCAAAGAATAATAAACCCTTGTGTAAAATTTGCAGCGATTTTTTTATTGTAAGGGCCCGAAATATGCGAAAATGGGCTGGACACGTTGGAATTCCCTAGAAATCTGGAGAAGTGTGGGAAAATCCCTAGATTTGGGTCATTATCAGAAGATCCCTAGACGCTTCTGAAAATCCCTAGAAATCGGAGAAATCCGTAGATCTGGCATCCCTGATCTGCACTCTTCTCCATCAAGTAGAGATGTGCGATACTTATCGATATGGGTAAAGTATCGGGTATTTCCTTGCGATACCGGGTACTTTTGGTATCGAATCCTGCCATTCGATACTACTACTGGTATCGATTATTTTTCCAGTATCGGAAAAAATACCCAAATGGAAACAGATGTACCTACTTAAAACTAAAATAACTTTACTTGAATCGTTTATTTATAAATTTATAGGTACTTGAATCACAGGGAAGCTCTCTACCAATAAATTATATAGGAACACTCACACACATGAGTTATGTGACAACGTCTCGTCTGAGTCTGATGTTGTACATAATATGTATCAATACATTTTGAAGTGATGATATTATCATGTATTGATACATTATCACATCGACATTTTTGATAAAAAAGTATCAACAAGTATTGGATCGATATTTTTCAAAAAGTATCGATACTTTCAGCAGAGGTCGTTCTCTCTCCCTAACCAAACTTATCGATACTTTTATGAATCGGTACTTTTGGATACTTTTAAAAATGCATTGGACTAAACTAAAATTATTAAATAACCATGGTTTAATTTTTTTTCTATAAACATTATAAGCAGGGAGTTTTTACTGACGATAGCGACGCTAGACTCAGGCGGTGTTCTCAGATTGCTTATTTTCATTTGTCACAATCGACCTCGTGGATGATTAGGTTAATAATTTTCGACCAAACTTATTTTGAGAAAAGGAACATTCTTGGTTGTCACCAAAATATGTTGACAAATTGTGTTTTCTGAGAGGCACAGACGACGAATGGTGGTAGAATTATATTTTATATACAATATTTTTTTGTTAAATGAATATAATATCATTCTTCTTCTTCTGACTCTTTGAAGTGACAATAATGATAATAATAATAATAATAATAATAAAGATAATCCAGGATTCGATTTTCAAACTGCCCCTATTCAATACAGAAATTTTCTTTTCTCTTAATAAAAGTACCCATATGATCCAATACTTGTAGGTATCGAATACTTGCTTCCGATACTTCGATAGTATTGCATACTTTTTTCGATACTAGTATCGGGTATTGTATAGTATCACACATCCCTACCATCAAGACGAAATGACATTCCTGCATTTAGACGCATGTCCTGCCTTGCTGGACAAAAGAGAACAAAGTAGAGACGACGACACCATCTGGTGTAAACAATCAAAACTTTATTGGGCTGCTCGAGAACGGATGGCCGCTGAGCCTCGTTCCTATACGGCGTAGGTACTGAGATGGTTGAAAAAAAAGAACGATCGTCATGCCAAAAGGGACGCGTGCCTGCTCGTCCTCCAATCTGGAAAACAGGAAGAAAGTGTATCGCAAAGACTGTCGGACTCGTCCATCCACCAAAAAGGTGCGATCGTCGAACTGGCCCTGGATCTCGAGATCGTTCAGCTAGTAGGTATTCTCTACTCCAATCTGGGAAACACTGGCAGATTTTGAGGTCGCTTTACACTTGGAAATCAAAAGAAAAGAGGCCTCAAGTTGTTCTTCGAAGTGGCAATTTTCATCTGCTGATATTTTGGTCTCGAAAAATTCAAGAGCTGGGTTTGTTGGATGGGAACCGACAGATCGGAGTGCGGTTGGGAGCTGTCGAACTTAATAACCCTACCCAGTTGAAACTTCTCTCATTATTTTGGTTCTCGGCCTGTTTCGTCGCCTGCTCATCTCCTCCAGATGATGATCTATGTATGGGGCTTTCGTGGGAATACAAAATTTGTAGCCCCACGAAAAACCTATAGATCCCCAAATCAGATGGTTCTGGGAACCCCGAAAAAGGATTCTACAACCAAAAATACTTCTAAAACGAGACTGTCTGTAATTTACATTCACGTGAATCACCGTGAAGTAACATTAAATGTTACTTCAAAGTACTTCACATCACCGTGAAGTAACATTCAATGTTACATTAAATTTTAATGTTACTTCACGGTGATTCACGTGAATGTGAAAACTGTTGTACCTAATTTAGGTACAACAGTTTTGACAGTTTGGCGTTCCAGGTCTGTCGGCGCGCTGTTGGACGGAAATCAACAGCGATTCAGAAGGCATTGCGACAGCTGTCGACAGACGCCGTGAGACCTGGAACAAATGTATTTTTAAATTTGTCGAAGTGACGATGGGCGAGTTCGACAGTCGAAGTGGGCCAGCACGACCAAGTCAGGAGGACGAGTTCGACTTCAGTGGACGAGTTTAATCTCTCCCGCCAAAAGGGTGCGTACTCTGCGTAAAGCGTGCTAACTGGTAGGTACTGCTTCGCCAGTACGCTAGTAGATTTCGCTTCTCATTCTATGTGCGGGAAACATGGACACTGCTCCTTCCCTGCTTGACGAAATCGGCAGAATCGGGGTGACACCCCCGTCTTATTGATTCTTAACTGACAATTTACCGTCTCTGTTGATGCCTATTGCTTGGATTTGGAGGAAACTCTGGAGTCTGAGGAGCCTTAGCTTTTCCGGTGATAGCCGGCTTTGACTCAGAAAAGTCAGACTCCTTTACTAAAGTCAAGTCGTTGGGTTTTGCTTTTCTCGGGTAAAACCTCGGAGAACAACGATCTCCCGGCCGAGGGTTCAGTAGGTGCACATGAACCATCTGGAGTTGATGATCCGCTAAGTAGCAGTAGTGCCAAATTCTATAAAGTTATTTTCCTCGCGACAGGTGTTTTAGCGACAGCGCATAACCAATCTGTTCCTATCACGTTGACAGGAGCGTATAATGTATTATCCGGTGTGAAAGGGTTCTCCTTAAGCAGCAAGTTTCGTTGACGTTTTACAAAAAAAGCTCAATTGTCGCTGTAGGAAACTATACCTTAAGGACGTAAGATATCCATCAAATCTTGCAATTATCCACATAGGATGCCGGACACAACTGACATTCGAAATTACCTTGGGGCAAAGTGAACTTCCAACTACCTACCGGTTGAATAACAGGTAGGATTGAGAACATGAAAGATTGTTCACGATTTTCTTCATTTCACAATGGCTTGTCCGGTAAGGCCTGGTCAAAGAACGCTCCATTGATAAGATGGAACCTCGTTCATAATTTGAAATCGTTATTGACACTTTAGCAGCAAAAAACCCGTCCATAAAAAATTTTATACATATTTTTTTTTTTTTTTTTGGCTTTCAAGTGAAGCCAAAATCTAGTCACTTCGCCAGTACGCCCGCTTTGCCTCCAGAGCGCTCTCATTTTACCCCCGTTCGCTCAAGTCTGATACCTAAGTTATCTTCGAGTCACCCTAAATTTTCTCCGGTGAAAAAAAGCCTCCGAGAGGCAACAAAAAGCGAAAATGAAGAAGAATAGTGGAACTCGATTTAATTCACCTCTCAAAGTTTTCTTCTTCATAACCTCATGTTTATCACCTTTCTGCTGTTTTAATGAACTTTCGTACTTTTCCCGGAGGCAGAAGTTATGTCTGGGTGGTTCAACGTGTTGAATCTTTTGAGAGGGAAGGAGTATTCTCGGGGTTTCTCTTCAAAGAGTTGCGGCGAAACTGGAAAAGTTGGAGGTCTATAAATAATGTCGGGTTAAGTTGTTTTTCTCGATTGAGCCAATTGGTGCTGGACAGGGGTTTGTGATTGGCGTCAATAAATCGATTGAGTGAGAGCTCATGTTATTTTGAGTGAGTGCAAATGTTGCAAAATGTATCACTATTTGTTACTAAGTAATGGATTCTATAATATTATGTGACGGTGAACGGGTAAAGTTTCTCAAGGTCCAAGTGAGTCGTTTTCAATGTAATCTTGTACAGAAAACCACTTTAAGTTCGACCAAACAGCTTTTACAACGCTAGTCGTAAGGTTTTCAAAGGAATTGATGTGAGGGTCGAGTGAAGTGTCATTTTCGAAGTAATTTTGGACGAAGATTCGATTTACCCAAAGTGCAGCGTTTTTACTTTTTTAACAGTTTGTTGTACTTAAGTTTTACTTTATTTTTATGCTATGTTCATTGTTTTACCTCATTTTAACGCTTTCTTACAATTTACTCACTTTATTTTTACAGTTTTACAGTTTTTAATATTTTATTTCATTTTGATTTTATTAAATTGGTCAAGATAATTTTTCTCTGTGTTTATTAACGTTTTACAAGAGATTAGGAAGACCAGGTGCCTTTTTAACGGATTGTTTCGGCTTGAAACCACACACAGAATATCCGAAAATCGTAAAATCCTTCTAAATGGACCTGATAAGGATTTCATGTTCGAAGGCGGGTCCAGAGGTCGAGAAAATTCTTCTAGTTCTCGTTCGGCGGTTTACATTGTGAGAGTGAACAGTAGGGAGGTTTTTTCTCGTACAACGGGGGGTCCGAGTCCCGGGGAGTGAGTGCCTTAAAGATTTATACCTCGATAAGACATTTACACATAAAAGTCAAGACGGAGCGAACAAGAACGGGAGGAACGGAAAAAAAGGGGAAAGAATATGGTGGGAATAAGGAAAAAGCAAGTCGGGAGGGCAACACTGTGGAGAAGGCAGGTCACGCTTTTATTCGCGATTTGAAGAAATTGTGACTGATTGAGCTGATACAACAGACGAGTGCTATAACACCAGTACGATTCACAATTGTGTATTGGATACCACGTCAACGTTTTCATCAATAACACAGGTTTACAAAAAAAAGGTCAATCTCAGGCGCCGCAGAAAAAACCATCAAACTCTATGTTTTTTGGGGTGCTGAATCCGAATCCGACCTCCGTTTTTTCCGGTCACGTCCAAATTTTCGAGATATTGGCGATTTTTCGTTTTTTAGACCTTTTTCCGTTTTGAAAATCACAGCTAAACGTGCGGATGCCCAAAAATTCCACAAAAACTCTCTTCTTACTGGAAATTTATCGCTGATTCCGAAAATATATATGAGTTGGTGTCTAAAACCACGAGAAATGTGTGATTTTGCCAAAAAATGTTGAAAAAACGTGTTTTTTTTCAAAACCAAAGTCACGTTTTTTGATACTTTTTACCTTCTAGCGTGAAACCTAAGGCCGTTAATAAAATTTTTCCAACGAGGTCTTGTAGGTAGATTGTTTCTGCGTCGAATGGGACCAACCGTGATTCTTTACCTTCCATAATAAGGGAGCTATGATTTTTCAAAGTTTCTACCCATTTTGCCCATGTCGTAGAACATGAACTCCTGGAGTCGGCAATGCAACTTGATCACAACAAAACTTTGTTCCGAGGAATATATTGGACTCAGAGGCATCAATTCAGACCGACTCAAAGATGGTTTTATTCATCAAGAACTCACGGAATTGCACTTGAAGCCCTGAAAAACAAGCGCCCAGAAACTTTGAAAAATCATAGCTTCCTTATTATGGAAGGTAAAGAATCACAGTTGGTCCCATTCGACGCAGAAACAATCTACCTACAAGACCTCGTTGGGAAAATTTTATTAACGGCCTTCGTTTTCACGCTAGAAGGTAAAAAGTATCAAAAAACGTGTCTTTGGTTTTGAAAAACCACGTTTTTTCAACATTTTTTGGCAAAAGCACACATTTCTCGTGGTTTTAGACACCAACTCATATATATTTTCGGAATCAGCGATAAATTTCCAGTGAGAAGAGAGTTTTTGTGGAATTTTTGGGCATCCGCACGTATAGCTGTGATTTTCAAAACGGAAAAAGGTCGAAAAAACGAAAAATCGCCAATATCTCGAAAATTTGGACGTGACCGGAAAAAACGGAGGTCGGATTCGGATTCAGCACCCCAAAAAACATAGAGTTTGATGGTTTTTTCTGTGGCGCCTGAGATTGACCTTTTTTTTGTAAACCTGTGTAATTGATTATTCTACTCATGTTCGTCAAAATCGTAAAAAAAAATTACACCTTTAGAATACCGGAAACATTTCGGTATTGATTTGAAGGAAAATGAAGTAACCAATTTGGCACGAATTTTCGATTTAAAAAAACTTTGTTCTTAAAGGCTAAAGCGTAGTGTAGGGTTCCACGCTCTAGAATGAGCACTCAAGTTGATAGAGGTTCGTCTTGCCGCTAGGTGCTAGTAATTGGCTGTCCATGAAGACAAGGGGTGCCGCCCGTTCCCTGCACAACGCTGCGTTCGTGGCGGTTCCAGAGCGACGTCAGCATCTCCACGCACTCATCAGTCTTATCGATACAGGTTTCATGTCGTCAATCGGTATTTAACCGGATCTGAAGGCAACTTTTGGTTCTTCCAAGGAGTCTAAAGACCCAGACCATCCCTAGCGGACTCTACCCTAGTTGACAATTTACATCTTTCCAGACGAATGTCCAGTCTACAAACTCGTAAAACCGAAGTGGTGAAAATCAGACTTCTGGTTCTTATTCATCACATCTCAATACGTGGAAGACCAATTCTCAGATCTTCCAAACGAGAGTTGGGGTGATTCTCAGAAAAATGTCAATTTTGATGAACCATATGGTATATACGAATTCCAGCCATCATGACGAATTTTCGTAATCAAAAAATAACAAAAACCACCTATGTGGTATACTTGAAAAATTAATAAATACCTAATTGAATCAGTGGTCTGAGAATCTCCATCCACAAATTTACTCGATTTGGCCTCGTCTCGGGGGGGTGGGGGGGGGGGGGGGGGGGTGTTGTTCAGTAACGTGCCTCTGTCGAAAAATTAAATTTTCTTGAAAATGGCGTTTGACCTCTTAAAAGTGGGTTATTCAGTTGGGTTTCATCTAAGGAACAAGTGAAAGTACCAACAGTTACAATCCGAGCAATCAAGTTTTTCATTATACAGGGGGCAGGATTGCCCTTTTTCTGAGTATCGCCCAGTTACCGTTTTTCTCTTCCCCTGAGTATACTCCGAGTATGCTTTATTATAATACCAAACTGAATCCTCTCAGATCCACCACAACCCTACGCCAGATTTTCGGGTTTAATACCTATAGCCGATGGTTTTCCCTTCGCGGAAATGACGATTAGGAGTTTGGAGTATTTCTCGCTAAGGATGATGTTCATTAATGATTGAAAACGCCATCACGATAAACCCTCTTTTCTCCCTCAGGGGGCTCAAACAACGATCGACTGACGAGTCCATTAATAATACACGCAAACGTGATGGAACCTCCCTCCATCTACAACTCTCTTCTGTTCAAATAATGCGATGCGCGACGGCAACCTGTTTGATTAGGGAGGATCCTCGACGCGAATATCGGCAAGTTTGAGTTCATCATACGAGGCGGGTTTAATTTATACGGTGTGTCACTTGATCTTCCGAAACGAATTACGATTGAAATTAATTTATTGGTGAATTCACATAATTTTAAAGCCAGTTTTCGAATTTGAAGGTTATTTTCCCTTTCACACAATGTGTTAGAGCCTGTTTATCAGGGGTTTACCTGGAACCGTCTGGAATAGGATCAAATCCACAAATTTTGGTGAGCACTTGATGAAAGAGAAGAGGTCTCCTTCAAACGGCTTTCATCCTCACACCATACTACTCCAAGCTGGTTTACGACTTCCTCTAAAACGGGTTTGAACCCCCTCACACAACCTCAAGGCTGTTACAAACTTTTCACCTTCCGTTCATATTCCTTAAAAATTGGTGATGTTCGCCCTATTAGCACGCCTAACCAGTCGGTAACATGGATAGTCAACCCGGATATTTAAAACTACGAGGGTCATCAAGAAAGTAAGTTTACAACGGCTCCTGTTGAGGGGGATTTTTTTTTTTTTTTTTTTTTTGTGCACCTGGCTTGAAGGCGGGGTCATAACGGTCAGTTTGCAGTAGCGCGTTTCTATAGGCCGTTTTGTTCAGTCACAGTGAGTTTTTTAAATGGAGAGGTCGACGCTAGTTCCCGCCACCTCTCGCCCATGTGAGATCCGAGCGGTCATCCGTGCTTTGGGATCGGAAGGGCGTCCTTTTGGTTGAATTTATTCCGAAAGGGACGAATATTAATGCCGACGCTTACTGCAATACCCTTAAAAACTCAAAAGTGCGATTCAGAACCGTAGAAGGGGGGTATGCTAACCAACCTCCTCCACGACAACGCCAGGCCCCACACTGCTCGAGTCACCCAAGAACTTTTGACTTCGTTTGGATGGGACATTATCAAACACCCTCCCCATTCACCCGACTTAGCACCATCTGACTTCCATCTGTTCAATAAATTGAAGTAATTTTTGGGTTGAAAAGATTAAAAGGAAGGTTGAAAAGGAATTAAAAGTTGGTTTGAAGAACATTAAATGTTCTACTGTTTTAAATGTTACTAAACGGTAGTGGGTACCG
Organism: Pilophorus perplexus; assembly: GCA_955831195.1. Taxonomy (NCBI): domain Eukaryota; kingdom Metazoa; phylum Arthropoda; class Insecta; order Hemiptera; family Miridae; genus Pilophorus; species Pilophorus perplexus. The sequence continues at coordinate 23,010,881 of OY037016.1, forward strand.
CTTTTTAACCTAGTCTCCTGCCAGTTTTTAACCCTGTCTCATTCTGGTCTTAAACTCAGCCTACTGGTACATACCCCCAACACCACCGAAAACTACCTACCTACTTAAATGTCCTGGGTTTACATCAGACGTAATGAAACATTTAACCGCTTTGCACGAGATATAACTCCTCTAACAGAGGATTTCTGGATCCGCCCCCAGTTCAAAGTAGACACATGGTGAGCAAATTTCCCTTCTATTCTCTCCTTATGGGCGATTCAGCTGCCTCCCTGGAAAAGGGTCATTTGCATTTCCCCGCCCGTACTGGACCTAAGTTTTAATATCAAGATGACAATTACTTATAACCAAACTGCCAAACTGTACTCTGCCCCGGATAAGTAAATCTTTTATCTCCTCTGCGATCGTAGGTCTGCACAGGTTTAAGGGATCATCCTCACGGCTATTAACCTCATATGGATTTCGTTATCTAATTTGCATACTTTTTACGCAACAGAGGTAAACCTGGAGGTAAATCCATTTAAAGCTTAGCTCCCAGCTTGCGTCGGACCTTCGCTTTCACCTGAACGGTTATAGTTTCATGAATATGCAACTTTCAACCCTTTCAGGTGATAAACTGTCTGGTAGTTTGACGGTAAATTAACTCGGTCCCGTCGATTCGCTCAGTTGTATTTCAAAGTTTTTCAATTATGTAAGTAATGGTGGGCTTAAAACAAAACGGGAGTAATGTGGAGTCTACACGTACTGAAGGTGTAAAATACACGGGTTTATTGTTCGTTCAGACGGATTGAGGTGGATCGAGATTGAATGGAGGAGGTCTGGCAACAACGTCAAATCGTCCAAATTACTTCGACTATGACATCTCACTTGTCTCTCGGCAAAAACTCTTCTTTGACTTTTTCAACCACCATGTCCGCTTCAAGGCTTTCCACGACGGCATTTTCCCCATTTCCACTCTTCGTCGGTCAAAAGAGGATCTTCGCGCGGGTTACGCGTAGGTAGCGACTTCATTTTGACGATTCATGTTCTGACAATCGGCATCAGGCTTATCAATCCAAAACAGCTTCAGCAATGCTTCAAAAGCTGGTTCCTGGTTGAATCGACGTTTGCGCCTGGGATGCTCCGTTTCTTTCTCACCATTGGAGACCAGGACTTCTGGTAGCAGACTCTGGACTGGTTGGCAAAGCTGCATTCCGTATTCAACACCTTCAGATTCACCTCCCCAGTACCACATCCTGCACAAATTCGACGAGTGTTTTACCTTAATCCTTAGGAGGCCTAGGACACCGCTGCGTTACTGCTTCTCCCTTCCCCTCATCACAACAATAGGGGAATAGGTCTGTATATTGCTATCACTAAGATTTCTGACCACTGAAATGTGATAGGAATGAATAATGCGCTCAACTTTTACATTCATACTGATTTATTGGTCCGAAATTTCTGTGGGACATGCAGAGTTGAACAAATGGTACTTACAAGTACTAATTACAAAGTACAAGTACAAGTACTTGGAAAAGCAAGTACAAGTACAAGTACATTAGTGTACAAGTACATTTGTGTACTTGTACTTGCAACAAGAGAAACAAAAATTACAAGTACTTGTAATTGGAATTCCAAGTACAAGTACTCTTTCTTGTACTTGCACCATGAGAAACAAGTACAAGTACAAGTACTTGTACTTGGAACTCCAAGTACAATTACTCGTACTTGTACTTGTCTACATCCAAGTACTTGTACTTACAAGTACTAGTAGGTACTTGTACTTGTGCTTGAACCTTCAATTACAAGTACTTGAACTTCCAATCATCAATAATAAAATCAATATTGGCTGAAATCCCCACTCCTTCCCTTCTTTAGGGAAGGAGAGGGGGTTGAAGGAGGGGAAAACGGAAAAAATCCTTGAGGGCGCTCAACCTATCTCAGAACATAGATCATTTTTGAATTTCTCGAGATTTTCAAGGTATGTACTTGGTGTACTTAAAGTACAATTACTTTCTACAAGTACAAGTACTTGTAATTGTAAGTGCATGTAGACCCACTCAAGTACAAGTACATGTACTTGTACTTGCCCTTACAATTACAAGTACTTGTACTTGTAATTGTTCTCGCTTTAGTTAAAGTACAAGTACAAGTACTTGTACTTGTACTTGGCAAGTACTTTTCAAGTACTTGAACCATATAAATCACTGGAGTAGCTTTTTCTCCATTTACACATGTTTTTGGAGGGGAACATTCCTATTTTTTACTTATGTACTTTGGATAAGTACTTAAGTACAAATGTAATTAAGTACTTTCAACTCTGGGGACATGCGGGCTACCAGCTGCTCTGTGCATGCAGGACTCAGTGCACAAAAGCTAGAAGTGACTTCCCGCTCATCCAATAGATTGACTTTCAACGCACAACAGTCATATCGATTCATAAGTACCTAATATGATTATAATGACTTCTGTATCGCATAATTACGATCTTTTGTCGAGAAAGCGGGAAACCTCTGACCCAGGTAAGGAGTCTGCTGAGCCAATGTCAGGCCTGGCAATTGACTCGGGGGATGTGGACTCCTCTCTTCACTATTATAGTGGCAATATAATATATTATGCTCCTACGCGCATGTCCGAGGGAATCAGCAGTGGCAGTTTGTGGCGGGGGCTCAAGCATGGACCCTGGGAAAGCTAACCCAATCAACAAACGTCCTCCACAAACAAGCGGCAGCAAGAACATGGAGTTTGCACCTTCGGATCTCCGCCCAACGCTCAGTTAATATTGAAAAAACCAAGAAACACACTCAGTTTAGGTTCACAGGACAACCGCACTTTGGGTTCAGATCCCATAGTGTCATTAACCGCCCAACAGTAGGTACCACAGCTTGCTTAAAATCGGCCCAACCTAACTTTACCCAGCCGATTTTCTCACCGACAATCCTGACGCATTTTGAGATGAAAACACCCATTTTCGCTATTGTAAGAAACGCTACATTGTGGAGCGTGTGATGCCTTAAGGGAGGGTGGTTCTCGAGAACATAAAATACACTCCCCCCCCCATAAACACGGTGCGTTTCTACATTGTGCGGGAAAACGAGATCTCCTCGAAAACGCACAAAGGTTGCTAATGGATGACAAAATGAGCTGCGAGAAAAGCGAGGGTTTTTCGTTTCGGCAACCGCAAACTTTTCCGCCTGAAGGATTATACTTTTCGAAGGTTGAGGATCAACGGAGAAGCCCAAAGTTTGTAATGGAAGTCCGCTAATGGGATCTGGGATGGGAATTTTGTGGCTCTACGTCTCTTCTTTTGTTGGTAATCTTCGCGTCTTATGGGGGAACTATATAATATATTATATTCTGCCGTATACGGCAGAAGCGAAACCTTAACTGGGCCCGAGTTGGTTTGGATTGTGTAGTGGTCTGAAACTTCTGCACTCTGTTAGAAACATACAGTATGTAGGAGAGAACAATGCTGAAAGATGGAACATCCACGGATCCACGTCCACACCAGACGGTCCGTTGTGGAGCCTCTTGAAGAGGGTTGCAGCCGGTCTGTGCCCTTGACATGATCAGAAGCTCTTCTACCAGAATGTCAGACACGTTCGTCGCTCCATGGTTTCATATTCGTCTATGCAGAAGACAGCCGTCTCCCCCTTATCTCCACACGGTCTGCGATTAGGTTCCAGCCCCTTTGTCGAGGAGTGTAATCTCCTCTCCATACTCCTCATCCTCTTCATCTTCCTCAAACAGTGAGACATCTACTACCTTCACCCTCATAGCCACAAATAGAACTCTGGAACTCCGAGAGTTCAGGTGCTGGGCCCCGGCAACTGCTGCCAATTTGAACATCTGGCTCCGCTTCCGTTTCAACAGGACTCCAAGCACAGAAACTGGTTCCAAGCATTTTCGTTAGCGAACTACAGCATTTGCTGGCCTCATCGGAATTCCATTTGGATGGTTTGGGAAAACTCTTTTCTCAATGCCTGGTCATCGCCTTCATCTTCACCCAGCATACTACTAGAGCTCACGCCCACTCCCAACAATCCCCCTCGCTGCCAACTCGAGCCACTTGAAATTAAGAATCACAAACACGAAGGTGAAAACAATGTATCAATTGGATGTTACGGTCTCCACGTGGAACGACGTGATATTTCACTCGGACGTTCTTTCATTTATACTCAGTTCTCGCCTTTCTCGGCGGGATCCGTTGAAAAGCGAAGGCACGGAAGCACTTGGTGGAAATGGCGTGACCTACAACTACACTCGAGCCGGGTAATGTCAAATCGTCCCCCATAAAAATGCCGTCTCCGAATGCGATGTTGCCCATTTCCGACTTTCCGCAGGCCGAATGTGCTCGATTCCCATATAACTTCTGTATGTCCCACTCACCTTATTACTGTTGATTCTAAGACCAAAACCTGGAGCTAAACGTAAATCTGCAGTTAAGTTAACCCGCGTACTGTTGTAAAGTGAGGCGAATCAATGATCGCCGTTCCACGTTTACAGTGGTCGTGCCTAGTTCACCTGTGCGCCACTCACTGCGCTGCTCAGTAGTTTAATCTGTGGCGCTGCTCCTTCCTTACCTGCACAATCTCCATGCGTCCTCACGCCAAGAATCGTGGCGATCTTCATCTCACAGCTGTAGTTATGGGAGTACACTTTCCATGTCTGATAATGAGTTTTACAATCCTGGACTTAAGTCCCAGGCCAGCTTCTTTGGAGTTTGTGTTCAGGCATTTTCTAGCTTGGATGTAGGGAAACCAGGCTCTTCTCCCCGACAATCACTAGAACCCCCAGCAGCTATTTCAATTGCAGGTAATTTGCAGGTGTTTTCCAAATACCGTAAAGGTAGGTTACTTTGGTCCACTTGTGCAATTTTTTTTAGAAATTGCTCATTTCCACACCTTTACAAGGCGAAAATTCTCACTCTAATGACTATTTCCGACTAATTAGGACGACCTGCTGAATCGATTTCTGACCTCAAAAAAATTATATCTGCCCTCTGTGTATAATTTTGTTGTTGTTCAAGTTTGGAACAAAGTTTCCATAAGGGCTAGGATACTTTGGTCCAGTCACGAATTGCCTTGAAAAAACACTCACTTTCGCATTTGGACCAATGTATGAGATTCCCCTCACTTTGTTTGATCCAGGAGCAAGTGGAAAAATTGAAAAAAATGAGATGGTTAAAATTTGAACGAGTTAAACTTTAATTCTTTAAGCTAATATAACACAGCTCGTAAAACAGTCTTATTTTTGCAGGGTAACTTGTACACATAATATGCCCAAGTGGTATATTACACCTACCCGTGACTTTGAACAAAATTTCTGTCTTCCATTGCAAAAATCCCAAATTTTAAAATCAAAAATTTAATTTGACCAAATAGGTCGTAAAAAATCCTAATTTAGGAAAATCCCACAACTTTTAAAATGAAAATTTGGCTAGAAATGGACTAAATTGATGTAGAAATGAATGTTAGAAACTCCCAAAAAATGGAAATTCAACCTAGAAAAAAATATTTTCGTAATCGCGATACAGCCTGCTCCCCAACTTTCTCTTGTGTTTGTTAGGCATTTGGAATAATAAAAAGATCCAAATTACCACCAATTTATTGCACTAATAATCATAATTATGCGAAAAACGTGTTCTTATCCAACCTTACAGTTGGACCAAAGTACCCTGCCTTCCTGGTACAAAATTACCTTCCACCAATATTTTGTGAAAAATGACGACAAAAATCATTTGAATGTGAAAATCCAGTAATGAATTTTCATCTCCATTAAATTATCAACACGAGAGGTACTGTAGTCAACTTCACTGCTCTTCTCAACCACCTGTAGCACCAAAAGTATCCAGGCAAAGATTATCACAAAAAACAGCTGATCGCTATCACGAATTGTTATCACTAAGAGGTAATAAGCAGATGTTGCTGCTGTTAACTTTTCAGTTGCCAAGGATGTTGCCATGATTTTGGCTTTTTTTAATATGGGCTCCTGCCCCTATAAACCGATTACGTCACGTTTGAAGTTTTTACGTTTTTGGACCAAAGTATGCCGCCTGGAACAAAGTAACCTACCTTTACGGTACTTTAATTTTTTTTTTTTTTTAATTTTTCCAAACACCTAATATTCACCTAAGACGTTTTTAATTGTACGAGAAATCAATTTGCGTCCGACCAAGTGAACCTGAAGCTCCTTTTCCCGGCCTTATCTGTTTGAACACGAATGGAAACTTCAATCTCGATAAGTCCACTCGATTGAGGGCCGACAATCCCACAAGTTGAAGAGCCGATTGAATTCGACGCTTGCCGATTTCAACTTCGCTTCGGAGGGTTTTTGAGTTTCGCTCCACCGAGGAGTTTTCAATTTCACTAAGCGACTCGGAGTTTGAGGGGTCAATTAGAGAATGGTTTATAGGTGTAGTTCTCGTGGTGGGGATGTTAGATCCAGGGTGTATTATCACGGTTCAAAGCGGCTTTCAATGGAACCATCTGAAATTACATAGAACCAGTCATGGCTGGCATAATTCATAGCCTATTTTTCACCTCTGCAGGTACTAAGATTTCTTCCCATGTTAATCTGTTCACCATTCTCTATTATGCCTTGAAAACACTTTTTGAAATGGATATGTCTTATGGCTGCGGAACATTCCAAAATTTGCGTCATACAAAAAAATGTCTCGTAGTGGTAGAAACTTGAAATTAGGTCTTACACTTTAAGCAGAATGTGTCAGGATCAACTGAGTGGCTCCTACAGTTAATTTCTATGCTAATCTACAGAAAATCATAGTTCTTAAGCAATGTGCTTTTCCTACTTTCGAACCGTTTCCAGGCCAATTATGTCGGATGAACAGTTTTTCATTGCAGTTTACTTTTTTCTCGACATAAATCCGTTCGCTTTTTTTAGCGCAACCTTTCCCTCAAAAAATGAAAAGGTGTGCTCATCTCTTTTTTTTTTTTTTTTTTGTGTGTGTTTTATTGTGTATCACAGCATCACGCCCGAACGGCTGAACAGATTTTCATGAGGGTGGTATCATTGTGATCAGCGAGTTCTGGGGGTGGTCAATAACCACTGGTTATAGGCTGTCAAAATCACCTCCGTCGTCGACAATTCGTCCGTTCCCGAGAAGATGACGAATCGTCAACGAATTGTCAAGTTACGAATTCTTAGTAACGGTTTTGGTTTCAATAAAGACGCGGTAATATTTCGTAGTACCTAACAGAAAGGTTGCGCTCATCTATTCAATTCAATTGATGGTTTGTTTGTTTTGTTTTTTTTGTTTTTTTTTTTAGGGAGCAATTTTGGATATTTACTACAGTATTTTTTAAAACTATTTTTTATAAGATATAATACGATATTTATTATAGTAATAATTACTGTAAATAAATAATTTATAAAGTAGCAGAGCGATTTCCGAGAAGAAAGTATTTTTGAATGAATTTGTCCAAAAACAACATAATTTTATTGAGCCTCGTAGAAGATTTCACGTGTCCCATTCAGTCTCACTCCTTTGTCCCCTTTGAACGTGCCCCGGTTGATTGAGGTATTTTGAATGGTGGCAATTCTATTCAATTCGATCCAAATCCAATGTCATCCCTGCCCCAAGTAAACGTGATTTTGTTATCAATTGTGAAAGAAATGTAAACGTGACCGTACAATTCACTCTTCCTCTGTCGTCTTGATTCCACTTTTGGATGAGCATCGGACGTTCCACAGAAGATTATTCACAACAGTACAGTCTTCATACGTTTTTCTACGTCAGTGATGAGTAAAAAAATAACGCACTTATCTAGATTAGATTACTCTAGGGTGAAAATAATAGAAAATGTACCTAAGTACCTTTTCAGTTGTTTTTTTTTTTTTTTTTAATTTTTGAAATAATCTAACTAATAAAAATTACGTCTACATAGAAGAGAGACGACTCCTCTAGTGGTGGACTAAATTGTTTATTACGTTCGATTCTTGTACAAACACCACGTTCGGCTGAGCGAGAGGTGCAAATAATAAACGCGGTTGGCCCTTTATCTCATCAAAAGGTTTACACGATACGATGCAAATACGCAACTTCCCCGAAGCTAAAATGTATTTGTGAAGTGGTAAAGCCGTGATACATTAGTTTGAAAGATGAGCTTATGTGGAGGGAAGCTGAGTTGTAGGAACATAACATCTAACAGTTCAAACTCGGAACAGTTAGTTACTAACGTCTGACAGATGCGAAGTTCGTGAGGGATTTCAGTGACTTTTCGCCATTTACTATTTAGGCTCGGTTGTGCTGTAAGTGGCAGAGTTTGGTTCGTTTCTGAGGAAGAAAGGGAGAGAACAGAGAAGTTGGTAGTGTTCTTTAGTGAATAAAAAATGGCTTAGGTACATAATAAGGAAGAGTGTCATTATTTAAAAATTCCACGTTTCCGTGACCCTAATTGTTTCTACGGCGCAAGACGCAAAGTTTCCAAAGGTGGTACTTGAGGGGTCCTGAAGCCTGAGAGAGAAAACGTCACGTCGCGCATAACGGCTGATGGTAATAGAGAGTTCCTAAAGAAACATCCGAGTTACGTCGACCGTTAATTTTTATCACCGTAAGGGATTTGTCTAGGGAGAATCAAAGAAAAGCTAACTTCACATAAGACCGTAACAGAGATACTGTCTTATCAAAAGTCACGCTAAATTTAAAGTGCCGCTATTTACGTTCTATTGCTCGAAATTAACGGCGGTATCCTTAAGACCGTAAGTTTATTACCGTAACTTTACGGCAATAACGTTCGACGTTAGGCATAAGGACGGAAGTTATCACCGTTATTTCCGCGCATGCGCGAAATCTCGAGTTACGTCGACCGTAACTCATCACCGTTAGGCAAAAAGTGGCTCTAGGAACTCTCTATTTATTATCACGGAGAAAAAAAATATTGAATTAGAATGCTTCAGGTGCTGGAAAACAGGAAACGTATAATAATTATTCATGACTCAATGTTTTCCAGAGTGGAAGATCCTAATAATAGTTACTGACAATACGCAACAATAGAGAGTTCCTAAAGAAACATCCGAGTTACGTCGACCGTTAATTTTTATCACCGTAAGGGGTTTGTCTAGGGAGAATCAAAGAAAAGCTAACTTCACATAAGACCGTAACAGAGATACGGTCTTATCAAAAGTGCCGCTATTTACGTTCTATTGATCGAAATTAACGGCGGTATCCTTAAGACCGTAAGTTTATTACCGTAACTTTACGGCAATAACGTTCGACGTTAGGCATAAGGACGTAAGTTATCACCGTTATTTCTGCGCATGCGCGAAATCACGAGTTACGTCGACCGTAACTCGAGTGATGATCATCACCGTTAGGCAAAAAGTGGCTTTGGAACTCTCTAATGACAAAACTCTGATCGCAATTTCACATAATTTATGGAGTAGGTAATCGAAATTTGAATTTGCACTGGGAACAAGTGATTAGCTGTTTGGCCCTCCATTAGTCGGTGACTTGAGCTTGCTCACCGCAAGATTATGAGTTGCCCTCCTCGTCACAGCAGGAATTCAAATTTTTCGGAACAACTTTTTAACATAATTATTTGATATTTTTAATATCAACAACGTTTATGTCACCAAAAATTAAGCAGAAAATGCACATAGCTCCACTATTACTACCATTTCACTCCTGAACGACATTGCCATGGAGGCGTAACGGCCCACATGAAAGTGTCCCACTGTGTGGCGGATTTGTCCGCGAGGATTGTTAATCATAAAAGGTTCCCCTCCTGCTACGCACTCGCCCGTGAAACCATTAAAACGCTGAATCCGAGATGATGGGGACGGTAAACGTATCCCGAACGAAAAAAAAACGCAGTAAATTTTACACAATGGTTTTCATTGATTCATGTAAATTGTGCAAAAATTAATTCTGTCAATAAAACATTATTATTGAGGTTTAAAAAAAATCTGTACAATGTTTGCACAGATGTGGGACCCCGAAAAATGGATTATGCGTAATTACTCGAAAACTGCACCTTATTCGACCTCCTAACATCCTTCAAAAGTTCCGTAAGTAGCCACTCTCGCTTTCTTGAAAGCCCCATGGATCCCCACGGTGAAATAGAATGGTTCTGGACCCCCGATTCTACGTCCAAAAATTTCACTCCGACCATACACCTAACTCGACCCCATATCCGAAACCCTTCAAAAACCCCTCCCGTAGCCCTTCTTAGCCCCATAGAGCCCCACGGGTTTGGGCTGAAAAACCTCGCGGGCACAACTAGTAGATGGACACCGAGTATTTTGTCAAAATTTAGCTCAACAACACACCTTTATGTCATCTGCAATAATATTACCTATGTAATAGATACCTAGAACGTTAGGAAAATACAATGAAAAACTAAATATTAAAATGCCTAGTTTTCTCACTCGCTTCGCTCGCTCGGGGTGGGATGTATACATAATCAGCTTGCAGACTCGTCTGCAACCACAGGAGACCATTTTCATGTCTTCGTATTATTAATCACCTTATTGTGTTTGTTGTTGACCAGGAGACGCTACTTAGTTACAAATTTCGTGATGCGATATCATTACACTAAAAGTTTACTGGTTGCCACGGGTTTCGGTAACGCTTCAAAAAGTAGGTAACACTTCAAAAAGTAACACTTTTAGTTTACGGGTTGCCACGGGTTTCGGTAACGCTTTTTTCGGTTGTGTGCCAAAGTAAAGACATGAAAATGTCAAAAATGTGTGGTTTCAAATGATTCCAAAGCTGGTTAAACTGCTGTAAAAGTCTGCCTCATACAAAATATTGTTAAATCCATGTGAAACAATTGCAGCTGTGATATTGGTGGAAATTTCTAAAGAGCAGAACTGTGAATATGTTACGGCGAATGTATGAAATCGGTGATTGTATAGAATTACCGGCGATTCTATAGAATCCCCAACGTGCGAGAGATTAGCTCGGGGAATGGATAAAAATACCTAATTTTTTCGATTCTATAGAATCACTGATTCGAGTTGGGGATTGTGTGAAATGAAGTTGAATTTTTTTCATTAATTGGATAAAACGCAACCCCTCACTCAATTGTTTTGTCTTGTTGTCCTCCAACCACGAGCCCAACATGCTTTGGACGTCTCGGTTGGCACGTTCCACGGAACCCTGGCTTTGGCTGTTTCTTGGTTTGCCATGAACAATTCTGACTTCAGGCCACAAGCTGCACATTTCATCTAGCACTTGATTAACAGATTCGCGGCCATTATCCGACTGAAGTACATTGGGAGCTCCAAAAGTGGTGAAGAGATCAAGAAGTAGGTATGTGAGCAACTTCCGAGGCACGCTTTGACTGGAGGGGACGAAGAACAGCTAATTTGGTTAAATGATCTTATCCTACCAACTCATCGACGTTTTCAGTCCGACAGGCAACCTCTGACCTACCGATGAAGCAACTCGGAATGATTCCAATGAGTCCAATGACACGAAGTTCCAACCTTTGAGGCATCTGCCTCTAAAGATATCAATTTCACACATTCTCCAAAAACGAGTGGGGATTGTACATATTCTCCGGTAAATCTATAGAATCCCCGGGGATTCTATACAACCCCCAAATTTCCCGGGGAATTCTATAGAATCCTCAGGGATTCTAAAGATTTACCGGATTTCATACGTTCGCCGTAACATAATAGAGAGTTTCTACTACCTGCGCGGGGCTTGATGCGGCCCCGTTTGCGTTCGTAAATACGGTATAAGGGCGGCGCGGGAACGCAGGTAGGTAGTCGTACGTGCGGGACCACAACCGCATAAAGGGCTCTTAATCCGGGAAGGGACCGCATATAGAACCGCAAATAGAACCCCGTAAGGTAGTAAGGCTGTTGAACCAGTACCTTCTGGATAGATAACCCTTCACCGTCTGGCTGGTTATCAGTTGCTCAGGTCAGAAGGGAATTCCGTCCTCGTTCTTCATTAGTATTTTTGTGGTGACTAACTAAACTACTGCACAGAATAGGTAAGTGATATGCATCTATCTAATCAGTTTCCTACTTCTAAAATGGTATGAAATGTTTGATGGGCGAAACCCACTCTACTTGAGAGTCTCCTGACGGTCAATTAGATAGATTCATTAGATTAGATTAGAAAATTTGGTAGATTCATGAGCAGTAGGTAGGTAAGTAGCAGTTTGTAGTAAAGTAGAGAAGAGCGTGTACATAAAATACACGCGTGTGTACATCAGTAGCGTGCTGTATTATATTATTAGGTATAATGCGAAAAACAGAAATCGCTCTGTATCTGTTGGTACTGTGGTACCTAGGTACATGAAATGATATTTTGTTCATGAATAGTGTTACTTGTAATTTTTTTGGTACTAAATCTAATGAGGCCCGCCAGTAATTCAAGAAAACTTTAGGATAGGTACCTACTCAGGTAGGTTTCGAAGTGGACCACTCAATTTGAAAATCGCATGACACTGAAATGTCTAAACATTTTATTATTCAACTTTGGCTTTTTGCACAATCTAATTTACAGCCACGCTTCTACTTATTTTGTGCTTGGATTGCATTGTATTAAAATACATACCTACTGCATTTGTGAGTAAAATAGCCAGACAAAAAGGGAATAAACAGTCACTCATGTAGCATAACAGGTTGAAGTAGCAAAATTTTTACACATAGGTATTGCCGTAGAAATTTCCTGGTCTCTTCATCTTCCCTTAAGTTTGCTCAATGTTTCAAAATAATACATACCTAATTAAAAATGTGGGTTTTCAAGCTTTATCCAATTGTAAGTTATCGTAAGCAAGGTAACAGTAAAAATTGAAAGTAATGAGCACTTGTACACCTCTTCGACAGGTAACCTATTCTGGAAAAGATGAGCCAGCCCCCTCTACTTGTCACAGATTCTCAAACAGTGTTTTGTTTCCTTTTGTGCTAATTAAACATACTCGTATAAGTAAATATTTCAGAATTAGAACACAATATTAAAAACAATGTGTATCCTACAACTCATCTCAATTATATTTTTCACTTTCTCTCAAAAAAAGTAACACCTAGTCTAAAATCCCTGTATCAACAAAACAATCACACTACTTCTTTCAACACCATGAGAGACACCATCAACCGTTGAGTGACGCTTGACGTGACTTCTCATTCCACGTTGGTGCCCCTACCAATGAAATCCCGTAAATAGCGTCTCGTAAGAAGTGGCTGTGCGGTTAGCATTCACCTTGGCTCGCCCTAGTATTTGCGTTTTCCGTAAGTTACTCCCGTCACCGTAGTTACCCTCGCATCTAGTAGAATCTCTCTAATATGTTACGGCGAACGTATGAAATCTAGGAACGTATATTATACACCCTAGGAATCAGGGTTAATATCACTCATAGTAGGCGTAGGGTTTCCTTGTTGTTCTTTAAGGTAAAACTCTCAACTCTATTGGATTCAATGTTGTAGAAAATTTGATTATGAAAATATTGATTCGGATGGTAGAACGGGTTTGAGACCCCCATGAATAGATTTTCAGTCTGAAATTACTTTGAAAACGACACCCTACACGATCGATCCCCTAGTTGAGATCTTATAGCCCCACGCTGTACTTGGACGGGTCTAGGATCTCAATAAATCGATTTTACGCCAAAAATTACGTAGGTACCAGTCGACACCTTATTGGACCCCAGGCTAAACGCCTTTAAACCTCCATTTGCAGCCCCATGAACCGGGTGGGTCTCTCAGGCTGAAAACTCACTTGAGGAGGTCACAGCTAAAAGGAAAAGCGAGTAAGTAATCTATACCACTAATTCTCAGTCTGTGGGTCTGTCTGTATGTCAATCGCCTACTCTGACTAAACGGCAAGTCGTAAAAATACGGCGATTTTTCCTATCGTCTCGGGCGACCGTTTAAGTCTTTGTAGGGGGGTTGAGCACCCCCCAAAATGCGCGCAAATCCGCGCAATTGACATCAACTTTCTTATTTCAAATGGGAACCCCTATTTTTTTCATCGGATTCGGATTCCTCGACCAATTTTACGTCCGATAAGCGAGTTGCGCGAATTTTTTGGCGCGCGCGAATTCGCTCAATTAATTTTTTCGATTTATTCCGTCTTTAATAGACGGATTTTTTCCGCGTTTCGTCCGTAGCCTACCTAGAGATCCGAATTTTAATAGGAGATATCGACCAAATTCATTCCGACAATGAGCGGATCAGGACGGCGATTTCAGTTTTGCAGTTTTCGTTAAATCGCGGGGCGGGGGACCCGTCGGGTGAATTCTGGCTCGGCTTACCAAATGCCGATACCCCCCCGCCCTCACTCATCATTCTGAGCGGGTGGGACATCAGCCTTTAAGGGGCGCTAGCAAGGTCTATGCGCAAGGTCTCCCAGACAGATGTAAATTAAATGAATCGATTTAAATTGAATCGATTATCGAGAAATTGAATTTAATTGAATTTAAAAAATAAAAAAAAAAAAAATAAAATAAAATAAAATAAATTCAAAAATTCAGCCACTATTGATTCGATTTTGATGAAATGATCTAAATTCTGAGATACGTTGAGCGCCCTCAAGGATTTTTTCCGTTTTCCCCTCCTTCAACTAAAGAAAAGGAGTGGGGATTTCAGCCACTATTGATTCGATTTTGATGAAATTTTCAGGGAATCATTTTATCCGCCAGGGGCTTCTACGTCCAAAAATACTTGGAAAACGACACTAACTCTACCCCCTCGCCATTTTAGGAGTGGGGATTTCAGCCACTATTGATTCGATTTTGATGAAATTTTCAGGGATCACGCGGGTTGTGCCCCCTGTCCGAATAAGCGCTCTGTGTAGGGGAAATTAAAAAATTAAAAAATTAAAAAAATTAAAAATTAAAAAAATTAAAAATTAAAAAAATTAAAAATTAAAAATTAAAAATTAAAAAATTAAAAATTAAAAATTAAAAAATTAAAAATTAAAAAATTAAAAAAATTAAAAATTTCCCCTCCTTCAACTAAAGAAAAGAAGGAGTGGGGATTTCAGCCACTATTGATTCGATTTTGATGAAATTTTCAGGGATCACGCGGGTGATTAGTGGTATAGATTACTATTTTATAAAATCCCATCTTGGAGTTAACTTAGCCAAACGAAACCTTTCCTTCTAACCGTTAAAAAAAAAATAAAATAAAATAAAATAAAATAAATTCAAAAATTCAGCCACTATTGATTCGATTTTGATGAAATGATCTAAATTCTGAGATACGTTGAGCGCCCTCAAGGATTTTTTCCGTTTTCCCCTCCTTCAACTAAAGAAAAGGAGTGGGGATTTCAGCCACTATTGATTCGATTTTGATGAAATTTTCAGGGATCACGCGGGTTGTGCCCCCTGTCCGAATAAGCGCTCTGTGTAGGGGAAATTAAAAAATTAAAAAATTAAAAATTAACTTAAAATTAAAATTTCCCCTCCTTCAACTAAAGAAAAGAAGGAGTGGGGATTTCAGCCACTATTGATTCGATTTTGATGAAATTTTCAGGGATCACGCGGGTGATTAGTGGTATAGATTACTATTTTATAAAATCCCATCTTGGAGTTAACTTAGCCAAACGAAACCTTTCCTTCTAACCGTTATTGTTCTAATTGAATCGATTATCGAGAAAAGTAAAAGAATTTAAAAAAATTAAAATCAGTCCAATAGGAAGGCCCCTTTTACAGTACTTTTCTGATAATATCACAAAACCGACGGTTTTCCTACTTTCTAAATAACTTAGCCTGGCAGGTCTATGCGCAAGGTCTCCCAGACAGATGTAAATTAAATGAATCGATTTAAATTGAATCGATTATCGAGAAAAGTAGAATCGATTTAAACTGAATCGATTATCGAAAAATTTAATTTAATTGAATTTGAAAAAAAAAAAAATTAAAATAAAAATAAAATATAAATTAAAATAAAATAAAAATTCAAAAATGATCTACGTCCAAAAATACTTTTAGCCCCATATTTTTCCTGTGAGTTTTCAACTATGATTTGATTTCACTAGCACTATGACAGGGTGGGAGGGGGGGCATACTTCACTCGGCCGATCATTTTAACGGCCAGGGGACTCGCAATGCTCGGCCACCGACATAGGTAGTTTTATTATTATCAAGGGAAGGCTTTGCAAATTTTTCCTGTGAGTTTTCAACTATGATTTGATTTCACTAGCACTATGACAGGGTGGGAGGGGGGGCATACTTCACTCGGCCGATCATTTTAACGGCCAGGGGACTCGCAATGCTCGGCCACCGACATAGGTAGTTTTATTATTATCAAGGGAAGGCTTTGCAAATTTGATTTCACTAGCACTATGACAGGGGGCCTTACTTTCCCCAAAAATACTTGGAAAACGACACTTAACTCTACCCCCTCGCCATTTTAGCCCCAACTATGATTTGATTTCACTAGCACTATGACAGGGTGGGAGGGGGGGGGGGGGGCATACTTCACTCGGCCGATCATTTTATCAGCCAGGGGGGTTGATGTTGAAGGAGCAGTTGACCTTGATGCTGGGTTATGAACGTGTCCATCGATGCTATGCACCCCACTAGGGTTACTCAGCTGGGTGCGTAGGCGAGCAACTAACTATTGATGGCACCCCAGGGTTTTTTTCCTGTGAGTTGTCAAATTTGACACGTTGCCAGGGGGGGGGGGGGGGGGGGGTGTTTCTCGGCCGATCAATTTACCAGCCAGGGGAGGCTTTTTTCAAACTTTTCAAATGACAGGGGGGGTCCTGCTTCGCTCGGGCGATTATTTTATTAGCCAGAGGGGTCTTGCTTTGCTCGGCCACCGACATAGGTAGTTCTCCTATTATTAATGGTGGAGTTTTCAAATTTGATTTCACTAGCACTTTGACAGGGGGTCCTTACTTCCCCCCCCCCCCCCCCAAACAAGAATCTATATGTACGAGCGATCACG
Source organism: Pilophorus perplexus (assembly GCA_955831195.1). Taxonomy (NCBI): domain Eukaryota; kingdom Metazoa; phylum Arthropoda; class Insecta; order Hemiptera; family Miridae; genus Pilophorus; species Pilophorus perplexus. The sequence continues at coordinate 23,027,729 of OY037016.1, forward strand.
CAAGACCCTTATAAATAATCTATATCACTAATATATATAATATTCTTGAAAATCTCGAGAAATTCAAAAATGCTCTAAGTTCTGAGATAGGTTGAGCGCCCTCAAGGATTTTTTCCTGTGAATTTTCAACTTTGATTTGATTTCACTAGCACTATGACATGGTGGGAGGGGGGGCATACTTTACTCGGCCGATCATTTTAACGGCCAGGGGACTCGCTTTGCTCGGCCACCGACATATGTAGTTCTATTATTATCAAGGGAAGGCTTTTCAAATTTGATTTCACTAGCACTTGACAGGGGGGGCCTTAATTTCCCCAAAAATACTTCCCCTTTCCCCAAAAATACTTGGAAAACGACACTTAACTCTACCCCCTCGCCATTTTAGCCCCATATTTTTCCTGTGAATTTTCAACTTTGATTTGATTTCACTAGCACTATGACAGGTTGGGAGGGGGGGGGGGGGCATACTTCACTCAGCCGATCATTTTAACGGCCAGGGGACTCGCTTTGCTCGGCCACTCACATAGGTAGTTCTATTATTATTGATGGTGGAAATTTGATTTCACTAGCACGTTGACAGGGGGGTCTAATTTCGTATAGCCCCATGAAAGCTCCATAGGTCGTCCCCAAAAATACTTGGAAAACGACACTTAACTCTACCCCCTCGGCATTTTAGTCCCATAGCGCCCCACCGGGTTTTTTACTGTGAGTTTTGATTTGATTTCACTAGCACTTTGACTTACCTCGCTCAGCTAATAGACTAGCACTTTGACAAGGGGGCCTTACTTCGCTCGGCTAATCATTTTCGTACCATGATTCACCCAAATCACAGGCGGCAATATACAACCACAGTGGGCAATACATCCACAAGCGGCAATACACCCACTAGGGGGGGTCTGGGGGGCGGCAATTCACCCACAGGCGGCAATATACACTCACAGGCGGCAATACACCCACAAGCGGCAATTTACCCACATGTCTGCTTAAGCGATCTGCCTCGCGAAGCGAGGCGCCGGCCTCGCGAAGCGAGGCCCACGGGGGGTCTGGGGGGCGGAGCCCCCCAGCTGGGTGCGTAGGCGAGCAAAGCGAGCCGGAGCATCTAGTTTGTCCTAATTTCATACTAAAAACCCCGCAAATTATACACATGGGTTTAGATATTATTCTTTTGTATTGTGCAAAATTTAATTCTATGACAAAGAAAAATTAATTTAGTATTTTGAGATGAGGGATCCCCAAAAGTGGATTCCACGACCAAAATTACTTTTTTTTTTAAACGACACCCCACTCGACTTCTACCAGAAATCCTTGAAAAAATCCTTCCTGTAAATAGCCCCACAGAGCCTCGCGGGTGTGAATGAGGGTGAAAACCTTGCGCATTTAACTTGATTGCGATCCGAGCATGTTGCCAAAATTTCAGATTTTTAAACAAATTCGTAGATATAATGTAAGGTGGATGCGGCGAGATAGTGGGAATCCATCTTAAAAAAGACGATTTAAGACGAAATAGTCTATTTCCACGATAAAAATATATAAACTTGTAGACGCGTTTCGGTTGATTAGACCATCATCAGTACAATACTCTATTGTACTGATGATGGTCTAATCAACCGAAACGCGTCTACAAGTTTATATATTTTTATCTTGGAAATAGACTATTTCGTCTTAAATCGTCTTTTTTAAATTCGTAGATATTGCCCAAAATGGCAATACGGCACGGCGGACGGGGGACGGACATTTCATTTTTCGAATCTGCATATTGAAATACAGGAGGGGAGAAATTGGTTCTACGTTTTTGTATCGATAAGTGACACAAATCAACACCACCCTGGTAGGAAATTAAAATTTTGGTAGTGACTACGACGAAATATAAATTTATCTGGTGGTCATCCTTCGTTATATTCAACCCCTCCCGGCTCCTTCCGCCATCAGGTTCTGCAGAAACGGAAAAAATTAAATTTTACTGTAAATTGAAAAAAAAACCGGTTGATTTGTTACGAACCTGTGACGAGAAGGTGGTAGAGCACCAACAGCCTGACAGGTCCGGACATGATCGTCGGGAATGATTTCCGATGATTCTCGTGGGGAATTTTTTCACGCGGCGAACATAATTCCCCGTCGAGGGCGAACAAGAAACGCGCACAGGTTGGCCCGACTGACCGACACCGACTGAGGTGGTGAGCTCTCCAACCCGGCAGGCTCGCCAACCCCGATACGAGGCGCGAAGGGCGAGGAGGTTCCCCTTTGAGAGGTCCTCCGCCGAGTCCGCTTTATCTGTTCGTCGCTTAATAAGTCGTCGGGGTACTCTGATCAATTTTCACTCGTTACGAGGTGGTGTTGATTTCCAAGAGGGGATTTAAAATCCCTACATGATTTTGATAGTTGGTGAAAAAGGGAACCACATTGAGGGTAAAATTTGAATAAGCGTTACCACTCAAAAAAGCTGCAAAAAAGACTCATGAGTTAGGAGGATTTTGAACCCACAAAAATGCACGCAAATACCTAGGCTCATTTGCGCCAAACTTTCTTATTTTTAAAATTTAATGGGAAGGAACCCCTAATTTTTACTTTGGATTTGGATTGCGTTCGTTGGGCACTCGAGAATTTTATTCTCTCCTCGCAAAGTGTTGAATTAGAATCTCTCTGTATCCAACCCCATCACTTGACCTATTATTCAAACGTGCGAGCGAAATCTTAGCTTAAGCCCCCCCCCCCCCCCTTACAGATAAAATGGACGGCCGAGCGAAGCAAGCCCCCCCCCCCCCCCCCCCGTCAGAGTGCTAGTCTATACCACTAATAATTAGTAATAATTAGCCACACACACGATGAGAATTATTCTAACTATCCGGTGGAGTATGTCACAAGCCTTCTCCTCCTAAACGGTAAGCGATGAAAATACGCCGACTTTTTTCTGTCTCGGGATACCGTTTACCGACCACTAGGGAAGTTGAGATCCCTTCCCACTTTCTTATTTTAAATGGGAACCCCTAAATGTTTTTGAGGAATTTGGATTCCCCGCCCAATTTTTCGTCCGATAAGCGCGTTGAGCGCCATTTTCGACGCGCGCAAATCCGCGCAACTATCCCTATCTTTATTATTCACTGTTCGATTGAGTCGGCGTTTCCTCCGTATCCTCAGTCAAGTCTTGACCTATTAATCAAATGGGCGAGCAAAGCGAGCCCCCCTATCCGAAAAAGTGGTCGGCCGAGCGAAGCGAGGCCCCCCTGTCAGAATGCTAGTTTCTACTACTGTTGACTGAGTTTTTCCTTTTGACGCAAAACCCTTTGAGTGGATTTCGTGGATGTTCGAGGAGGCGGTTGTAAAGAGAAATGACGTGCCTCCTGGGTTTCCAACTCATTTAATGGCCGATGAATATCTAGAATGAAAGCTTCTCTCTCTCTCTCCCTCACTACACAAATTGTCAAAATGGAATCCAACGATAAACGAATCCCAAATGCTGTCGTCAGGGGAAAAATCTGGAATCCCCACAACGACGACAACGATGAATTTTCCCAAAACTCTCTCGGCATCGACTTGTGAAATTTAATGCTAAAGGGAGATACGGAGATGGAATTACCATTTACTGTTTATTGAGTTGAGAAATATTTGTATTCCACAACAGGCTCGAACGAAATAAAAGGCTGGCTATATTAAATTACACAAAGCGTGTTTTGTCCACGTTTCCACCCTCCTAGTAACCCTCCTGTAACAGAGGAGTTCAGTCGATGTATCAACTGTAGGTACAGGGCATTTCACAGCGTCAGATAAAAGCGTACCTACGCTAGTGCTTCATCGCTTGGAGAATCTCCAAGCGATGATTTACCTTCACTAGATGGCATACTTAAATGAACTGAGGAAGTGAGCTGCGAAACTCGCTTGCATTTTTTTTTTTTTTTTCGTAATCGAGACAGCAGCGGATACTGAAAGCGATTTTCACGCTCTTTCTGAATGTGCCGTTTGGTTGAGACAAAATTTGCTTGTTCCGATGGATAAAGGGCCACGAAAACACAGGATTGTTGCAGGACTCTCCCCCACGCGTTAAAAATTGCTGAGCTCGCCATGAATGTTTGTAGGCCGTAGAAATGTAATAATTAAAGACTGGAATTTTATGGACAAATTTTGGGAATTATATCCAGAGGGAAATATAAATATAATATATTTTCATATTATGCAAAATATGCACCCCAAACCAAAATACGTTGAAAAAATTAAAATAGGTTCTAAAATCAGGTTGTCTATATACATAGACGTAGACGTAGTGTATATACACCACTCCGATATTATAGAAAAAGTTCCTTCGTCTGTCAGTGCGGGTAACCTTCTCAAAATGCTTCCCACCTCCAGTATAAAATTTACCTATACTGGCCATCCAGGATTTCGCTTTAGGGCGGAATCCAGCTTCCTCCTTATGGCCTTGCCTTCTTCCCCTGGCCAGTTGGCACTATCCTCTTGAACCTTCTGAACTGCAGCCACAGCCGAGCAGGTCCAATCCTTGGGTCTCCAGGCGGGTGGATCGATGCCGGAATCGAGCCGAATTGGGCCTTGATAGATGCCAACCTGTGTTTGACTTGTCTTATGGAAAGCCTGGGCAGATGTTTGCTCAAACTCTACTACAATAGGTGACCCGTAGCCCCAACAGGTAATTAGAGGACAGGACCTGGCCCTTCTCACCTCGGAACGGCCTTATTTTCGGAAATGTTACTGGTTTGAGGAACAATAATTGATCCATTCCGGAGTAATTATTCCACTCAGGAGTTGAAGAACTTGTCAATTAAATTTTATAGTAAGAAATAATTTAATTAAATTCAGTTTTCAATTTTTTTTAAAATTGAAAACTGAATTAAAAATATATAAATTCCCCAATTTTGAATAAATATGCAGGCATGTGCACAAAATGGCCATTATATGCAAAAAGCTGCAAAATCGACCAAAATGCGCAATTGTGTTAATTTAACACACGCCAAACGCTTCAGATACCCTCGAAACGCAAAACTACAAAGATATACAGTGTACATATATGTATACACATTATAAAGATAGGCAAATTTGCAAATTTCCACTCTGTGGGGTTTCTATGTGGCTACTCTAAGGGTTTTTGCAGAGATTCGACCTAGTTCTAGGACGTGTTGTAGTCGAATTTTGCCAGTAAGGCTGATTTAGAGCTGCACGTTACACGCGCGCTTTGTATTGTTCATTCATTCACCGCAACGCCAACAGTGTCATCGCACCGTCTAATAATAAAAACACCGCATAATGGAGCTCATCTTCCAACCTCTCCCGTTGAATAGTCCTAATGGATGGCTCATTAAAACTTCATCGAATCCGAGCGAGTTGCTTCCCGGATTGCGAGAGGTCGCGGTTGATGGGCGGGGGAAATCCTTTAATAACGCCCATTAATTATTTGCCGGTAAATAAATCTTTAATTTCGAACAGCCTTAATGCTCTCCAGGTGGATTTATGGGAACGAGCCAACTTTTCCGAGATACGTTTTCTTGTTCAACATGCCAAAGTGTCTTGGAAAATCTGTAAAGGAAAAGTGTTAACATTGATAGAAACCCGATATAAAATTTAATCCATCTATTGGATTCTTGTTCTAAAAACACCTCGTAAGCGGCACGTCGCTTTACCTCCTACGCACAATCCTGCAGAAATCCATGTTGTGTTGGTAGCGCGTCAATCCCCAGGCGACTTGTAGAGTTTCTACTGTAGACATGTCAGACTGTAGACTGCAGTCTACTGTAACAGTCTAGACATAGGGGCAGTGTTTATCGCATACCCGATGCCTGGGGCGAGGAACAAAGCCCAACACCTGCCAAGAGCGAGCTGGTGCTGCTCAAAGGCATGCTCGTTCACCCACACGGAGAAAAAAATATCCCGTATATTGGTTGTAGAAGTGAAAAAATGGCGGCCAATTTGCGATTGTTTGGAGAAGACTACCGATTAGTGGGAGAAAAATCTACTTTCGAATGCAAGAAAGTACGACTAATCGCATAAACTACGACTGATTGCAACATTCCTACGACCATTTTGGTGATTTTCCCCTACCAAACGCTAGATTCCAGTCACAAAAATGAATTCCTGCGACCAATCACATCTATTTCACCTACCAATCGCTTACTTTCTACGCCCGACTCATAAATTCTCCGCCCAGTATTATTGTTGTACTACCAATCACAACTTAGTATGCTGAGGTGGCAGGAAAGAGAACCGACCACTCGCAAAACTCTACTATCTACCATTCACATGAAGGCTCATATTGGTATGAGATTTATTCTCTGACCATTTCCAAAATTTACAACTGGTCACATCGAAAACACAATACGGCTCATGTTCGTCTTTCTCCGATGTTGGTAGGTATGAGATTTATTCTCTGACAATTTACAATGAGATGAATGCCTAAAACAGCGAACTGCGGATTAGCATTTCATTTTCGGAATCTGCATGTCGTGAAACATCTGAAAAATGTTTGTGACCATTCACTATATTTGACCCCGCCGCAATCACATCGAAAGTTATTTAATTGTGAGCACCTAAAACGTCGAGGTGCTCACAATCTCCAGAAGAAAAGGTCAATTGAGGTCCTCGTTGGAACCTTATTCTGAGACGTCATTGACGGCTAGAGGTCGACTGATGACAGAAAAGGCCGCTTTCGTTCGATTCGTACGACTTTCGCGAGTCCAATGAAAAAAAAAAAGGTGTAGGTGTAGCAGAATTGGAATAGGGCGGCCAAAGAACCCAGTAAAAGGAAACGAGAGGATCGACCTAATGCCATTTTAAACAACGTGACTGGAATTCGCGAGATTTTACCCCCAACCCACATAACGCTCTTGAAAAAAAGAATACCTACCTACTACAAAAAAAGAAGGAAAAAAACGGAAAAGAGAAAGAATACGAAAAGACAAGAGAATGTAGAAGGTAGAAAGTGAGGGTTCTCTTGGAAAGGGAAATATTATACGCATTTCGTTGGTCAACATGGCGTTTTACACGTGTCGGAAGAACAGAAGACGTGGGATTTTTGAAGTGGAATTCAGCATTGCATTCGTACAGATTCAATGTTCCGTGAAATAGTCTAGTTGGTGAGTTGAGATGTTCTACATCGATGACATTATAAGTTGACTAGGTAGTCTATGTTGTAAGTGAACATGTGATAATGTAAAGAGTTGTTGTTGTTTTAATTATGTAGGTAGATCCGGTGTCTGAGATGATGAAGTTGTGGTTGATGTTGTATAATGTGGTAGGAAGTTGTAAGTGAACAATTTAATAGTAGAAAAGAAGTGTTAAAGAGCATGAATGAACATAGTAGAACACAGAAGTGAACAATTATGTCAATTGGTCAGTTGAACACAACAAGGTGAGTTGAATCGAACAATATTTTCTGCGAATAATACCTTCCTGTTCACGAAAGTATCCTGAGATTTTGAAAATAAACGTTAAATTTTAAAAAAAAACTTGTGTGAACTGAGATGAGATATTCTATATCAGATAGAGAACTAAAGAACATATAAACGTTAACTATCAAGAGGACTTAATCCAACAAAAAACAAGCCATCAATTGAATTGAATAGATGAGCGCAACCTTTTTGTTATTACGATATATTTAATGAGCGAGAGAAACTAAGAAACAGTAGGTATCTAGCGACCAAACTATGCCACACAACACATCATCCACGTGATGCTCATTACGTAAACAACTGCACCCTAACGACCGATGCGTAATAAAACCTTATGCCGATCAGAGGTAACGAACGGCTCAGGCTGCAAAAATCGTTTTGGAGTCGTTGGAATCAGCCTGAAAAGCTCATTCCATAGACCCTTGTACCAACGAAATCGGACAAAAACTTTCGTCCCCCTTTTGAGGCCTCCTTAGTTACACATCAGAGATAAACAACCTTCGTCGTGAAGGACCTCCCGAAAACCGATGAAGGGGATGAGGGAGGAAAAATCAAGGTAGCCTATAACCACCCCCCAAACTCGCTGATGACAATGAGACCACCCTCATGAAAATCTGTTGAGCCGCTCGGGCGTGATGCTCTGTACACAAACAAAAAACAAACAACAAAAAAAAACATACATGTCGAAGAGGTGAGCGCACCTTTCCATTTTTTGGAAAAAGGTTGCGCTAATCAATTCATCAGTTTTTGGCTGCTTGCCAACCAACAAGCATGGTCATTGGAAACCACTCATTCCATCTAACTCCTGAAACGATACCTAGTCAGTGGAGCAACCAGAGAGATTAGAAGTAACTGGTAGGTATGTATTGACAAGGTTTTTTCAATTGGACTGTGCTGATCCAATGCTCCAATGCTCTTTGCTGATTTTGCTCTGCTGCTCTATTCAGTCTATTCATTATGCTCCATTGAACACATTCGCAACAAATCCTGTGTTACTCGTCCCAAATTTGAGCGTGCTCTTTCTTCTCTACTCATCTTAACACAAAGAGAAGCATTTGGGAAGGATAGATAGAAGATAGATAGATAGAAACATGTATTTATTCATTAGACACTTGATGTTTGTACATTAACAAGAGATACACATAAATTTGACAATGGGCTACGCCCGTCTGCCAGAGTTTGCATCTATTATTAGGCAAGTTATTGAATTCATCTTATTAAATATATTAAAGTGTAGGACAAGACAACGGCGCCAATTAAAAGAGTAAGGGGTCAACGAGGCGCTTGGTCCCAATTAAATTGCTCGACCAGCTCCATCCTGTACCTCCATGCAGCCTGACAGAACCTGGCAAGCGGCAGCCAGTTTTCTCCATTCAGTATCCTAAGCAGGGTGTCCCTCGAGAGCTGGGGCCTCCCAAAGTACGGCAAGCGGAACTCCCCCAAAACAGGGCAAACCGCGACAAAGTGCTCCAGGTCCTCCGGAACCCCCATGTTGCAGAGCGAGCAGATCTGTGTGCGCCGATCCCCCTCGTGAAGCACATTATGAGGTCGACTGTTGAGCCTCAGCAGGTCACCACGAACTCTTAGCACCCAACGCAACACGAACATTGAGGCCTTCTGAGTTTTAACTGTCAAATCGACACACCGAACCCCCAAATCCAGGAATCTATAGATCCGGTTCGTCGATGCCACCGCCCTGGCCTTTGTTGCCTGCATTTGGGAAGGATTTGAAGGGACTTCAATCTAACAATTTAGTTACCTAACTAGAGAGATCTCTTGCTCACTCGAATCCTCTGAGGCATGTATGTCTTCCCTCACGCCTTCAGGCACATCTCGGTATTCAAGGCAGAATACTGATCAGCTCCAAAGGTGTCGAGCCCTACAGGTCTCTCACATACGCACAACCAGAACCCATGAGTCCGTGAAGCTTTGCGGTAAGTTGGGGAAAACCCAAATCATCTCCATGATGAACTTGGCTGTCCATTTCTGCGACTTGTTGGTACGTGATGGAGTGGCAGTAGGATTTCTGCGGGAGAAGCTCTGAAAATACGAGAATGGTGTTCGTTGCGGTGCCTCTTGACCACAAAACATAAGGAGGATGATTCCGCCTCACCGAACACGTGAAGTTCACATTTTTGGATCTGCTTTGACGTCCATAACCACCAACCCCTCCGTGAACCCTGCCCCCCCCCCCCCCCCCCCACTCTATCAATGGTACCTACATGAGAGTTTTCCAATAAACAGACCGGATTCTCGGCGACGGAGAGGTAGGTATAGACTTAGTATTGAATATAAGTAAACGGGTTCGACGGATACTCGAACTGATACCCCGTCTCAGACCTCGCTACGCACGAGGATCCTTTAAGGCCGATGTACCGGGTGTGGCTCGAGGGCTGAGAGGGAATAACCCTGGGATTGTTTATATTGAGAGGAAACGAAAGGCACTTCTATTCTCTCATGTCCAAGTCAAACACAATTTTCATCTTCCCTAAGCCTCCCCGCTCGTCAGAGGAAGACAGGCAAGTTATATTGGTTCGAGTTTCCGGGAATCAAGATATCACCAGGTAATTTATGGATGTGGTGGGGAGATCAAGGACTTATTATAAGTCCAGTCTATAATAGGAGAGATGGTTCATGTCCGGAAGTAGGCACAACTGACTCCGATCAACGATGATTTATTCAAATTTTGGCATTCCGTTAAACTTCCCAGTCCCTTCAAAAGCCCTTCAAACCCGACATCCTCATTGTAAGCCCAGAAGAGCCCCGTGGGCCCCCAATAAATCGACTGTACGTCCAAAATTACTTCAAAAATCGCATCTCACTCGATTCTGTGGTGTGAAGTCGATAGTCCCATCGACTTTTAAGTCGATTTAAAAAAGCCCCATAGATCCCCTCGGAGAAGTTCTCTAGACCAGTGCCGTAGCTAGAGCCTCGGGGGCCCTGGGGCAACAAGTAAATTCCCCCCCACCACCACGGAAATCTTTTTTCGAATTTTAAGGAACACCTAGGGTTATTTATATAACGTTTGAATTTCCCGCGCGTATAGGGGTCGCGAACACTCAATCTGAGGTAGGATTATTCTGTGATATATCACAGTAAACTATATATAGTTTACTATATATAGTTTACTTGTGCAAAAATTTAATTCTGTCAATGAAAAAAATTTTGGAAATTTTTGTTTTTTACTCGAAAAATACCTATTTGATCTCCTGGGATCCTTCGAAAATCCCGTGAAACTGCTCTAATGTGAAAATACGTTGTTTGTAGGCCCTGAAGAAGAAAATATACATTTTAGAAAGCTCGGCGAAAGAGTGGACATTTTCGTATGGCCCTAATTCTGATACAACTGACGACGAAATGTTCACGACATAATATGTATATCGAAAGTGCAATGCACATTCCGAATGCCCGCCGCAACCCTTCCCACGGTGCCCAGCTATGTCCTGACTGTGTAAGGCATCGGGTATTTCTCTACCAGGCCTTTATAGTAAAGAAGTATAGAAAACATTTTTATGGGATGTTTCGTCTTCGATACCGACACCTCGTCGTATTCGCCTGTTAGTAATCTCACGATTCGGCGGCTGTGGACCTTCCAAAAAGAAATAACTCGTTTTTTTCACGTAAGGTCCATGTTTCTGGAAATTTAATTCTCACGGGAGTGGCCCCCCATTTTTTGCTCTCGTCACTTTCAAACTCCCCAGCGAGCCTTCTTGAATAAAACGAGGCAGTTAAGTCTGGCTGGGGTTGGCCCTCAAAGTAAACAAAACATGTAAACAAGTTGATGTTGGATCAACTGCCGGAACCAGGTCCATTTCCTCTGGCAAAGTGGTCTCAGTGGCGGAGTCGGCTAAAACGCGGTTTTCGGCCTTTTCGGTCGCCGCTATCGGGTTTACACCATTACGTGACGGTTTCCACAGAGCTGTTTTCCGACTGTCTGAAAAATAGCTGGCAGCATTTTCTATCGGCGGACCATTTCCTCCTGCCAGGGGCGTCGCCAGATAATCAACGTTTGCAAGCGTCAATGATGAATCCCGACTTTTGGTTTACTATCGTTTGAGTCGACGAGGACGAGACGAGGATGAGAAATAATTTTCAAAACTCTCCACATCATGTGACTCTCAGACGTGCCCGACTTCAACTTTGAGGCTCTATGGGCTTGTAAGGGGCTGCAAATGAGGATTTGGAAGGATTTTGACCAGAGTCCAGGGAGGCGTCGTTTTGTTGGTAATTTTCTATCAATCAAGCAATCAATCTTATATTAAATATAAGACAAATTTTGTCAGGGACACAGTGTGTATTAACAATAACCGTCGATTATTACATAAAATGATATAAAAATATTATATTACATAAATATTAAGGCAAGTCAAGTTATTAAGTCAAGTTATTAAGTCAAGCTTATTAAGCCTAACTTAACCCCCTTTCCCCAACAAGCACAGATTTATCAGGGACACAATGTGTATTAACAATAACCGTCGATTATTACATAAAGATATATAAAAATATTATATTACATAAATATTATATTACATAAAATTATATAAAATACCTACCTAAATCTAAGTCACATACAGTTAAACACTCACAAAAAAAAAAAAAAAAAAAAAACAGGACAATAGCCAGTTCTGTCCTGGTTTTTTTTTTTTTTTTTTTTTTTTTTTGACCAATTGGACCCAAAACATTGGGAAAGCTATTTAACAAAAATATTTACATAAATAATATTTATGTTATATTATAACAAAAAGAGTTTATAGCCAGTTCATACTCAGGTCTCAAGTGGATTCTTCACTGCATAGAAGTCTACTGCTCTACTTTGAAAACATGCATGGAAAGCAGCTAGACCGGCGGATTTTGACAGCCTGTCAGATGGGCGTCTCAAAAGACATTATAACTTGACCCAAAATTAAACTGGAAAGTCCACTGCAATAAGGAAGGATACGCCTTTAGGGTTTTCAGCAATAGAAGACAGATCTCCCAGCCCGAAATACATACCTAACATTAAATGTTAAGTAGGTATTACAAATTTTGTCTTGTCGACATTCACTGAGAGTTTGTTTCTTGAAAACCAAATCGTAGCTGCCTCCAGAGAGAGCATCAAAAGAACGTAGATGGCAATGCTGATTCCCTTACAAGAAGTGACGCATCATCCGCAAAAAGGATGGGGAGACGATTTTAGACTGTGGGGCAAGTCGTTTATGAAGATTTAAAACAAACTTGGCCCCAAAACCGATCCCAGTGGGACACCATGCAAAATGCAAAATTATTACGGACTGTTTGGGTTCTGCCGGTAAGGTGACTATGGATCAATGAAACCGCAGACTGAGAGAAGTAGTGCTTGGAAAGGTTGAGAACGAGGAGCTGATGGGAGATGCAATCAAAGCATTGAGCCACGTCACAAAAGATGATGCCACAAAATCAGATAATTTTTGAACTGCATCCTTATAAGGATCTACTATAGTAGATTTTCCCCGCCGAAAACCGAACTGGAAGACAGTGAATGGGTTGTTACTTTCGAAAAAGTTATCCAGATCAAACTTTAGGATTTTTTCAAAAACTTTGGAGAGGGCAGGGAGTTTTGAAATAGGCCTATAATTTGGCACAAGGGTTCGGTTACCTTTTTTAAGAAGGGGAATTTTGGACGTGAACTACATTTATGGGTCAGACTTGTTATAGGTACCTCACTTTGGGGCGCTATGGGGCTTGTGAGTAGATGCAACCAGGGTTTTGAAGGGTTCGATTCCCGACACTAATAATTTTGTCTATGAACCCACCTACTTTATGGATTCTTTTTATGCTTGTTATGTTGGCACCTATCGGTTGTGACTTGATGAACTCACCTTGAAAGTTCCCTCAATCAGGCCTTTCAGCTTGTCCCTTCACGCTGTAAGTGGGGAAGTGAAGAAGAATGAAATCATTAATCTTCTGAGACAAAGCTGTGAAACAAGTCCTTTTTGTATGAAATGCCAGAGCCAGAGACGTCAATGAACTCTCTGAAGGATCCGTCAAAAATGGGACCAATTAAAAGTTAAAAATCGGTAGAAGGTTTCGCGTAAGTCAGATATCAAATGAATGACACTTGACTTTCCCACCATCCGCCCTCAATTTTTTTTCACCTGATTTGCATTTCTCTATTGACACGGTTGGGATCGATCGTTGGTATTCGGGAGGACGAATGAAAATCCCCCAAACTAGTTTCTTTCTGCCCCTCGTGATGGGAAAATGCCGGCGATGAGAAATGTGCCGCCGTACGGGGATGACGGATGACGGAAGGTGCAAGAAAATGGCCGAAAGGAGGAAAATGGAGTGGGGAAATTTTCCCGGGGATTCTTCTCGTAAATATTGAAAGCATGTTTGTCACGGTCACCATCACCACAAGATCCGGCAATTCCGTTTTATTGTTCGTTTCGAGTGAACGCTTTTCTCTGCGCTCGTTCGGTACCTATGCGTTCCGACACTATGAATTCTACCTCAACTAGCATGCAAACAGTGGACCCTCCCTTCTCTCGCCCATTTGTGCGCGCTTTCGCCGGGTCTAACCCCGTCACTCCACGGCCTGTTCAGGACGATTGGATCCAATTTTGGCTTAAGAGTGCCCATTGGAAGTCCCCTGCTCACCTGAGGGGGCCTCGCTTCGCTTGGCCATTAGGCTGTGCCCATGTAAGGGCCGCTCTTCCAGAGGTTGGGGAGGTTAGACACCTCTTATTTCAATGCAGATGGTCTGAAAAAATTTCAAATTATTTGAAAGAAGCTATATTTGACTAAAAATATGCAGTGTGTGTGTCTGTATGTTGTGATCTGTAGGTATCCTAAACTGTAAATCATGTTTCATTATAGTTCAAGATGTCAAAAAATGGTCCGCAAGTAGGTACAAGCAAAAAAACGCTGCAAATTTTACACAGGGGTTTATTATTCTTTGATATAGGTTACTTGTGCAAAAATTAATTTTGTCAATAAAAATTTTTTTTTGAAAAAAAGAAAACTGGGGCCTCGAAAAATGGATTTTCCGTTCAAAATTACTTGGAAAATATTTTATCTCCTGGGATACCTACTTTAAAAATCCCATTTGTAGCCCCATGAGAGCCCAATAGATCCCCACGGTGAAATCGAATCGTTCTGGGAGCCCCGAAAAAGGATTCTATATCCAAGAAAACTTCGAAAACGACACCTAACTCGACCCCAGAGCCGAAACCCTTCCAAAAAGCCCTCCTGTAGCCCCTTTTTAGCTCCACAGATTTGTGCGATCGGGCTGGAAACCTTGCGGGACCACTAGATGGACATTTCGTTTTTTGGATTCTAGACATCTTAATGTCAAATTTTGAGACCGATACCGAAACCAGCAGGAGCGACATTGATGAACCTGCAATGTCTTCTGCAGTTCAAGCTGTAACTGAAGGGTTGCGGTCCTTACGTAAGGCTGCTGCATTTTATAAGAAGTTGATGAAGGATGTGTAAGTTCATTTCCCTTGACAACTTGAGAGGTGCAAAATGTTATTTTCAAGTAGCTGTAAGAAAAATTGCTTAAGAAAGACGTTTGTCAAGATTGTTATACTGCGCTTTTTTGTTGTGATCTGCATAATAATTATGATACAATTATTGTATCAATGTACCCCACCGTGTATCAAACTGCCCCACATTGATACAAATGACTTTTTCCAACAACAACAACAAAAAACCTCAACATGGGGTACTTCGCTTATAGCAAAATTATTACCCATTTTTCCCCGGTTTCTATGAGACATACTTAAAGGGTTAACAACAAGAACGTCCTCGAAATCCGTCCGACTAAAAACTACTGGCTTCCCAAAAAAAAAAAAAAAAAAAACGCAAATTTTACACAAGGGTTTATTATTTTTTAATATAGGTAGGTTACTTGTGTAAAAAAAAATCCTGTCAATGGAAAAAATTTTAAAAAACTGTTTTTTTGGATTTGTTTTTCAAAAACTTTTTTGATTTTTTTTTTTTTTTTTCAAAAATTCTTTATTTTTTACTCGAAAAATATTTAACCTCCAGGTATCCTTCAAAAATCCCATTTTTAGCCCCATGAAAGCCCTATAGATCGCCACAGTGAAATCGGATCGTTCCGGGACCCCCAAAAATGGATTCTACGCCCAAAAGTACTTCGAAAACGACACCTAACTCGATCCCATAGCTTAAAGCCTTCAAAACCCACCTCCATTAGCCCCATGGCTCATGCTTTGTGCCATGCTAAAATCCCAATAGTTAGGAGTTTTAGGAGAAGTGTTTCGCTTCCGTATCTACTTGTGGGAAACATAAAGGTCGCGCTCTCCGAAATGTCATTGAAGGCTAGTTCTGTTCACATCGCTCATTCTGAACCAAGTGGCAGTGGCTTAATGACAGCAGAGTTTGACTCTGCCATCTAAAAATCCTACCATAATTTTTTTCAAGGCTACCTAGTGACTCTACCATTTGATTTCCACTAATTTGGCGGCAACTTGATATTTTTATGAATGAATTGGAGACAGAAGAATAATTATTGGATTTTTCGTGGTTGAATTTGGAGATAGGTATGGGAGCGATTTACAAATCTTCTTTTAAAAAAATAATAATTACATAAAATTACATTTTGTACAATTTTCTTTAGTTTACTTTACACTTTACAACAAAATTTTAATGATTTGATGGTAGCCAGTCGTTGTGTATGATGACCAACCATGAGAATGCCATGGCGTAAAGAAACTGATGCTAAATTAAGGGACGAGAGGCAACGCCAGATTTTAAGTACACTTGCATATCCGCTGGTGTGTATTGTTGAAATGGTTGGTTAATCTACATCATCGTCGACTCGTGTGGGGCCTTCTTTGTCAAGACCGGCGAGCAGGCTGCGGGGCACGTTGCCGCCAAACATGGCTCTCATCAGGGGTACCACCAGGTCCTTCTTGTTGATTTCGTGGTCAGCTCGGACTCCCCAGCGGTAGAAAACTTTGTTTTCACCTCCGCGGGCTTCCGTCTCTTTGGTAATGTACCCCTGAAATGGAAAAAGGGGGAAGTCAATTTGAGATCAATTTGTAAAATTGAGAGCCGCGAATGAGAAGAAACCCACCAATTGTTCAAACTCTTGAAAGAGCTTGTCGACGTTGCCAAAATACGGATGGGGGCTCACCCCAATGTCGGGGAACAGTTTAGGGAGCATCGTCTTCTTCAAGTACTCTTCGGCGAGTCGACCTTTTTGAATGAATATGAGCGTCAAAACGACTCCCAACATCGACGAAAAGGGTGGCGCCACTGCTTCAGATTTGGCGGCCAGTTCATCCCGAAAAGGAGCATCTTTAGGGACGATCAAAACGAACTTTCCTGTGAATTACAGTTTTGATGAGCTGTTTGAGCTTTCACACATTATCTTCACATGGATGGAACCCGTCGTGAAATACCTTGTGGGATTTCGAGAAGTTTCAGACCGTAGATATCCAACAAAATTTTTTCTGATTCCTTGATGATAGTTTCGGTAGCTGCGCGGTTCTTAATTCTGCATCCCTGAAGCAACTCTGATCTGAAAAATGAAAAAAAAAGCTACAATGTTCCCGCTGAATCGAAAAATTTTCGACGGGTTTCAGATTTGCTCGTCTACACTGTGTGTCGTACAAGAGCTGCAACAGGTGTTTTTGAAGGGTTTAGCAGGATTTTGAAGAAGTAGGTATCGGCTTATTATAATCTCAGGCCTCTCCAGCTTCTTGGGCCCACTGTGAGGCTTCTAAGGGGCTACAAGTAAGGGTTTTAAAAGGTTAGGAACAGAGTCGAGTTGGATGTCGTTTTTCAAGTAAATTTGGACGTAATATCGATTAATGAGGTCTCTGAACTGTCTGACCTCACTGTGTGGCTTCAGGGGGTTTAGACCTAAGAGTCGAGTAAGGTGTCGTTTTCCAAGTAAGTAATTTTGGGCGATTTTTGCTCATTTGTCTGCAGTTTTTTTAGGGGTTTTGATGGTTTAAAAAAGGTTTAGACTAAATGTAAGTATATATTCGGAATCTACAGTAAATTCGCTATAAGATGAGTGTCTTTTGAAGAAGCTTGAGTGAAGTCGGTGGTTACTGGAAAATTGAGTCCAAAAAACCAAGCAAAATCAGAAACAAGGTCTTATTCGAACCAACTAAAAAAAATGGCTTAAAAAACTTTTTTTTTTTCAAATCATTTTCCGATTCAGCACTCCCGAAAACCCCTAGAAAAAGTGAAAAGGAGCCGGCAACTCGCAGGTCACTTTTCTTTTCTTTTTTTTTTTTTTTGGACCAGTGTAATTAAATAAACCGTTGTGTAAAATTTGCAGAGTTTTTCTTCTTCTAAAATGTAGCAAGTAATTCGAGAAAAGTGTTTGTGACAGAAAAGTGGTGGACTTTCGTGGAATGATATTATGTGGAACACTCGGGTATTAAAATGTTTTGGCCTGAGACTCAGATAAGTTTACGGGGCTATTTTAAACGTAAAAACGAATAAAAGAGGTCCCATATCTGTCCAATCACGCCGGGGGGATTCTTTTGTGGAAGCGGTATTCGAGTGAGATACGTTTTCCAAATGGACAACAACGTAAGTAGTCCTCCAACTACCTACGAGTTGAACCATTTCTTCAATAAGTTATGAAGTACCAAAACTTACCTTTTGAAGGGCTTGCCACTTCCACCCAAGCTGAGAGCGATTATAACAGCGCTGTTGACGCTTTCGTCCAAATCAAAACTGTTGTCAGATAACTTCTTCTGACTGGCGGTGGACAACCGGTGAACCGACTGGGACGCAAATATCGGCTGTGACCTGAAATGATCAGTCGTGGGTTCGAAATAGGACTCTGGGACTGTCGAGCAGGTGCTAGACGATTGCTACACGATTTGATGGACGTCAGAAGCCTTCTGACAAGGATTTTGCTCACCTGGAAGTTGAAGGAACCGGCTGGGACGAGCAGCCAGGAGATGAAGTACGCTGAGACCTCCTCCTGCCTGACATGTTGAATGTTCACCTGAAACATCAAGTAGGTACATCAGGTAAGATCACAAACCTAGCAAATTTCAACTCAGAAGTGCAAGCTCGTGTATGTACAGTTAAGAAAACCTGAATGACATAGACATTCTCAGAACTGCTACTTACCTATTTATAACATAAAGCAAAGGTGCTTGCCCAGAAAATTCACTGAATTTAATCAAGTAATCAAGCACGGAAGGCCCAAAGTTTTGCCCCAACCACTCCACTTATCTCAGCCCAAGCAACAACAGACGCGCCTTTTCTTCTTATCGGAACAGGGTTGCCAATTCGGGGACTTATTCCCTTGCGGGGACTTTTCGAGGGGTGGAAAGTAAGAAGGGGGGAACACGGAGGAAGGCCTGACTTTCGTGCAAGTTTAACAAGTTTAAAAAAAGGGTGATTTACCCGACGAGTAGATTTTAAAACGCTGCAAATTTTTCAGAAGGGTTTATCAATGTTTGATATAGATAAATAATTTATTGTTCAAAAATTAGGTCATTCTGTCAATGAAAATGTTTCTGTCAATTAGGTCTAATTCTGTCAATGAAAATGTATTTAATGAAAATAATAAAAACAAAATCTGTTCAATGCTTATTTAGGGGAGCAATTATTGCTTAGGGGAGCAATTATTGCTTAGGGGAGCAATTATTGTTCCCCTCCTAAAGCAAATGCTTGTGCTGACGGCAAGAGCTGGTACAATTTTGTACCATTTTAATACATTAATGGTTGGTAACCCTGTATCTCGTCATGGAATTTCGCTATTTTTCTCTCTCCCTAACCAAACTCATTGAATTTCGCTATGTATCTTGATGTTCAGTGTGATGTAACAACTTAAAAGTTGTTTAATACAGCATTTAATACCAAATTAATTTAATGACAAATACATGAAACTGAACGATGGAGTAGTTTAATGACGAATTAATGGCTTACAAATACACGCAATTTAATAAAATCGGGATACTGTACGGGCAGAATCACCGCTGCAGAAAGCGTTTCTTTATTTCGAATTTGAATGTACTTAGCTTGCTTATTTCCCTGATTTTTTTTTTTTTTTTTGAAAAATTGAACAGCAATGTTCTCCTGTAATCGTAGTGCATGTGAGCCCCAAATCTGCCCATTGTACGAAAAAATTCCTTTTTAAAATTTTTTTTAATTATTATTTTTATATAATTTTTTATTGACGTAAAATTCACCTAAATCAAAGAATAATGAATCCGTCTGTAAAATTTGCTGCTTTTTTCGAAAATTGTTTGAGTCCTCCATTTGCGCCAACACTCCAACCAACCTTTCAACATTTTTTTACAGATCCTCAAGGTAGAGATGACAAACAAGTCCAAATTGAGAATTTAACCAGAACTATGATGACGGGAGTCACAGTTGAACCTTCAAACGTTAGCCACCTTAAACCCAAATGTTGGTTATAGTAATTATTACTGAAAATTAGTGATAATAGAAAATTTTTAAATGTTGGAGGTAGTCATGGAACATGAGAAGTTCTCGCGAGACCTCCCTACGATTAGTAAGGGGTAAGACTGGTCAGCGGACCCATCCACAAGTTGGTTCCTGTTGGGGAGGAGGAGCTGGCCACACTGAAACTATTTCGGATAAAAGCCAGAAAGTCTCGTGAATTTCTGACTATTGTTTAAAACAATTTGTGTTTAGTTGCAATTTCACTTGGAAAGATTTATCCATGCAGTGTCAGGAAATTTTATTTAGTGGCACAACTATCAACGCTGTTTTGCCGCCTTTTGATAACAATGTGATAACTGATTGTGCGGCGAGCCTTTGATTGAGTATAATCTCCTGTAATTCGACGTTTTCTTGTTAATTTATTGTTTGACAGGTTTATACTCCGCGCAGAAAGTATTTTCAGTTATTGCAGTCCATTGGTGTCATAATAAAGAAGAATCGTCGTTAATTTACTTCATGACTTAGGTGTGTTCAGTATATAAGTACGAGCTCGATGATTGTTGTCTGAGAATAATATTCTTATATATATTATATCAGCATTTGTCAGTTACTTTATTTTTCAGTTCGTACCAGTTCGGTGGATCACAATGCAAGCTTTCTTGAAGACGGGCAAACTCTCCAAAGAGGAAACCACCAAACCCGCTGTGGGTGGTTCGGGCAAAGAGAAACCAAAGAAGCCGACTCCTTGGGTGGAGAAATACCGTCCTCGGACTGTTGATGATGTCGTGGAACAGAAGGAGATCGTCGCAGTGCTCAAACAGTGTCTCAACGGGGCGGATTTGCCTCACTTGTTGTTTTACGGCCCTCCCGGTGAGTAGAGGCGGTGATTTGGTTGTTCCTACGTGTCTGTAGCTTTTAGAGCTCGATGATGTTGCCAGACGACTGTGGGTCCCACTTAAATCTGTACTGTGTCCGAAATTGCTTTGAAAACGATACCTCACCCAACCCCCTCAGCTACGCTCTTCAAGAAACCCTCCTGTACCCCGTTACAAGCCCAATAGAGTCTCACAGACACGTCTCGGACTCTCTTAAATTTCCTCTAAATAACATCTAGTACATACCTATTTTATATTATAAAGTAACTCCGATAACAACACAAGAAAGGGAGTTCCAATGAGTACGAGGGTTTTCGTCCGGTCTCTAAGTTGCCCACTTTGGTGAAGGTTATGGAGGGGGTCATGTTGCGGAGAATTTTAGGGCATTTGGTTGACCATGATGTGCTCCATCCTCAGCAGTTTGGCTTTCGCAAAGGCCGTAGTACTTCTACAGCTGTGATCTCATTGATTTCTCAGTTATACTCCGCATTAGAGAGTAAACAACACACCTCGCTTAGCCTCTTCGATTTGTCGAAGGCTTTTGATCTTGTGCCGCACGACCTGCTTCTCAAAAAACTCGACCGCTATGGTTTTACTTATAAATCACTTTTGTTCATCAAGAGCTTTCTTGAAGGGTGGTCGCAGGTGGTTTACTTCAACGGTTGTGTTTCCCAGGAAGTAGCTATACCCTGTGGTGTCAAACAAGGTAGTATCCTAGGTCCATGTTTTTTCCTTATGTTTATCAATGACTTGGCTTATCAGTTTCCAGACTCGAAGACAATATTTTTATTTGCTGATGATATAACTAGCTTGGCGAGGGGAGCTTCATGTACTGAGCTTAGGCATGAATCTTTAAACAGATCAAAGATTATCGAAAGTTGGTGCTCGGCCAATGAATTAATTTTAAACAAAAGTAAAACCCAGACTCTGGAATTGGGTCTAAACAGGCGCCTGGATCAATCGGTAAATTTCCTGGGCTTGATGGTGGATAATCGTCTCTCGTGGCTTTCACATGTTGAGGTATTGTCGCCTAAGTTATCATCTGTTATTTACATGGTTAGGAGATTGAAAGGAATAGTGTCCGACCAGGTCCTGCTTTCGGTTTATCATGCTTGCTTTGCCAGTAGAGCCTCCTATTGTATCATCGCTTGGGGCAATTCAAATCATGCTTTAACCATATTTAAACTTCAGAAGCGAGTCATCAGAATAATGGCCAATCTATCATGGGGTCAGAGTTGTAGGGGCTCTTTCACTCGTTTAGGAATTCTTACTATTCCTAGCACTTATGTATTGGTTGTGTTAAACCATGTAAAGTCCAATTCTTCGTGTCTGCCCGTTGTTGCTGACTCGCACCAGCATAATACTCGCTCCCGGGGTGATGTCATCATCCCTTTCACCCGCCTCTCTAATGCCCAACAGAACGACCCAATACAGGTGGGCTCCCGTATGTTCAACTCCCTACCCCACCATGTTCGGGATTTACCAGCTAAATCCTTCTATAAGTACGTGAAGTCCCACCTTGTAAAAGAAGAATTATATTCTCTAGAGGAATTTTTCAAGATCAAATGGCCTGTGGTGAATTAGTCTTCATTGTCTTGTCATGTATTTTCTTGTCATTGTCTTGTGCACGGCCATTCATTGTGTACATCTGCAGTCGAGTTGATGCTATTTTCTCTGTCATTCCCATTATTACAGTCAATATAATCGGCTCTATAACCAGTCAGCTTATTCTGTATGTTCTAACTTGTGACTTTTGCTCTGTCATTATTTGGCTTTGGCAAATAAAAAAATTCTTGATTCTTGAAGAGAGGCTCCCGACGCCAAACCCTGCAAAACCCCCATTTGTTGTCCCCTAGAGCTCTGTGGCGAGATTCAATACGTTTGGGGCCGCCATAAGTCAGTTTTACGTCCAAAATTACTTCGAAAACGATACCCCACTGAGCTACTGGCGCAAAACCCTTCAAAACCCACATCTTTAGCCCCATACAATATACGGCGTACAGCTGTGGAAACTGGTGTTTGATGGGCTCTTGGGTGCAGTCTGAGGTGTAGCTCTCATCGCAGTTGTCTATTGCAGTCGACTGCGTGGTGACGGTCGCAGGTCCAGGAGGGAGTGGAAGAGGCGTGTGGCTGAGCTCGCCTTCTTTTCAGTCTAGAGCGAGCTGATGATGCTAAAGGGCAGGCTGCCGTTCGGTTACTCAAAGAGCTGATGAGCCTTGCTGTCCATGCTGACGGTGCTTTTGCAGCAGCCATAGCATCCTATTGAAAAATGGCGCGTCTTGCGGGCAGCAACTGGGACCTCAGGTCGAGCGACCTCCTTGCGATATACAAGGGACTGGGGGTCCTCCTGTATGCTGTCGGTGGGATCTTTGCCTCCTGAAGAAAACAGATCGATGCGGAAGACAGCCCTCATCAGTGTGACGTGATCCTGCAGGATAGTCTCAGGCGCGGCAGTTGGTGTTCTCTCTGTGAAGTTGAAGGTGGGCCGTCGTTTTGCTGTCTATACGATTCGCGAAGGGCGCCCTTTCAGCTGCTGGGACGAAGCTTTGAGCCTGGGCCTTCTCGGCCAGGTTGGTCTTGGCTGTCAATGGCAGGAGGAGTGAGCTGCTGAGTCCACAGACTCATTTTCTGAGTTTTCACCTTCTTTGGATGCCACGGG
This sequence comes from Pilophorus perplexus, assembly GCA_955831195.1. NCBI lineage: Eukaryota > Metazoa > Arthropoda > Insecta > Hemiptera > Miridae > Pilophorus > Pilophorus perplexus. Next base: position 23,051,023 of record OY037016.1, read on the forward strand.
TGGCCCCTGATCATAAAACCTCACAGCCAGTGAGCTGGCTTCCTGGCTAACCTGCACTGACGACCCTGGCTTCTCTTGGTGCTGCGACCCTCAAGGCTTGGTAAAGCATGTGTGCTTTGGAGTTGTCCAGAATTTGTGGAGACTGGGGTTTTCCCTGATGGTGGAAGTGAGGACTAGGGCAAGTATGTCTCCATGAAGGCCCTGGCAGGCAACATTGAACCTATTTGGGGATGACCGCTTCCAATAGTTATCCCCACGAGCATTGATGTTCCACAAGTAACTTGGCCCGCCTCGTTCCAGCCAGGAGCCATGGTGAAAGCCCGTGGGGCCTCTTGGGATCGTCGAATAGGTCGAATCGATTCTGCGACAAAACGTACCTCGAAAACGATACTTCACTCCCAGAGCAAGACCCTTAAAAATCCCATCTGCAGCCCTATGTAGCCCCTTGGGGTGTCTGGACTAGACTGGACACTCTGAAGTCGATTCTACGCCCAAAATTACTTAGAAAACACCTGACACGCTTCCCATGCCCAAGCTCTTCGTAAACCCGACCTATACACCTCTTTTAGGTGTAACCTGCTCTTGGTAACCTCATTGACATCTCCCCCTCCCCTACTCATTGTGTTCAGACTGGTTCCTGTTCCTTCAATCTTTGCTCCATCATTTCAGGTACCGGTAAAACAAGCACAATTATCGCCGCCGCCCGCCAACTGTTCGGCGACATGTACAAGGATCGAATACTGGAGCTTAACGCTTCGGACGACCGAGGTATTCAAGTCATCCGAGACAAAGTGAAAACATTCGCTCAACTGACGGCTAGTAATGTTCGGTATGTGTCAAGATTTAGCCCTCATTTGTGCGAGGACTGTACATAATCTGAGTGATTGTTGCAGGCCTGATGGTAAGCCATGTCCGCCGTTTAAAATTGTCGTTCTCGATGAAGCTGACTCGATGACACACGCGGCTCAAGCGGCTCTCCGAAGGACGATTGAAAAGGAAACGAAAACTACACGGTTTTGTCTGATATGTAATTACGTCAGCTGCATCATCCCTCCGTTGACGTCCCGATGCACAAAATTCCGGTAAGATATCGTACTGAGCAAAAACTGATGCCACCTGATATCGCTAAGTGTTGTTTCTGTGTTAGGTTCAAACCGCTTGGGGAGGGGATGATACGAACGAGGTTGGAGATGATATGCAAAGATGAGAAAGTCGAATGTGACTCGGGGGCCTTGGAAGTGGTGGTGGAGACATCTGGCGGCGACCTCCGCCGAGCTATCACCACCCTCCAATCTTGCGCTCGTCTCAAAGCTGGCGACGCTGTTACCAAGCAGGACGTCCTCGAAGTCACAGGTAAAAAATGGCTTGTTTGTGCGTCCCCATTCCACCTAACCCTTGCCATCACTGAAATTCTTCTCCTTCGCAGGGATCGTCCCAGATGAAATAATAACTGAAATCATCTCCGCCTGCCAAAGCAACGACTACAAGCAGATCGAAGATTCCGTCGACAAAGTAATGCTCGAGGCGTACTCAGCATCGCAAATTTTGGAACAGCTCCACGAACAAATTGTCGGGAACATCACGACGAACGACATGGCCAAATCCCTCATCTCGGAGAAAATCGCCGTTTGCAACCACCGACTGCAAGAGGGCGCCAGCGAGTTCGTCCAGTTGATCGATTTGTGTTGCTCAATGGCCAAAATCTATCAGACAGCTTGACAGAAGTGCAGTAATGCCGAATGTCTACTTTTCCATTTTATACTTATTGTATTTGGAGTGCCAATACTGTTCAATAAAAACTTGCACGTCCAATGTTAACTATGATCACTCCCTCACTCTCTGTCGTTCTTCCTTCCCATTTAAAGATTTTACAACTCTGGCTGGATTACAAAACTACTGCTCGATCCCAGAAAGGGTACGCGTTTCTGTTTTCCAGTTCAGTTTTGAGTTTTGAGTTATTGGACCTATTGGGAAATTAGTAGAGATTCTATTCTGAGTTCTGTTTTTCTGTCTCCTCCCCGCCCAGGACTATGGGCCGAGTGAAAATCCCCTTCGATAAGGAACGGTAATTTGATTTATGAAACCACAACGTCAACATGAGTTTTATGTACACAAGACTTTTCGAACAAGATGGGCAACGATCATGAGAAAGCGCTGGCGACGCTCGCGTCCAACAACGTGCTGCAAGTCTTCACCAACTCCCGCGCAACTGAAATAAAACAAAAATCATTTTGAGATCTTCGGCCGCCGACAACGTAAAATACCCAAAACCAACTCACGGGATTTTTCTTCAGGCGACAGGAACTTGGAGTTGATTTTGAATCGATCCAATTTGGGGACTACGGTCAGGTATTCGGCCACTTTTTGCTGTTCGGACGAGCTGAAGTGGTGACGTAGACAGCTCAATATGTCAACCAACATATCCTTGGTCCAGGAATTGCCGAACGCTGAAAAATAAAACGTAAAAATAAAACAATCGTGGTTGTGAGTGGAAGTGAAGTATGTATCAGATAATATCTACATTTGATAGCTCAAAATTAGGAATGGAAACGTGTCTGGATTATTTTTTTATCGATAGGCGTCCAAATAATACAGAAAATGGGGTTAAAACGCAAACTGCAAGTTCGTACGAAATTATAAAATTTCTGGAAAAATTGCAATTTTGAATTTTGGCGGAAACCCGAAGTCAGCTCCTATTGATCGACAAGTTGGCCACCATTAAAAAACTAAAACGCTGCAAATTTTACACAAGGGTTTATTATTCTTTGATACTTGCTACTTGTTCTTTGATACTTGTTACTTGCGCAAAAATTATTTCTGTGTCAAAAGAAAATAATTTGGAAAAAAGTTTTTTTATTTTATTTTTTTTCAAGTTTTTTGGATTTTTTTTTTTTCAAAAAAATTGTTTTTTTAAACATTCTTTATTCTTTACTCGAAAAATATTTAACCTCCTGGGATCCTTCAAAAATCCCATTTTTAGCCTCATGAAAGCCCTATAGATCGCAACAGTGAAATCGGATCGTTCCGGGACTCCAAAAAATGGATTCTACGTCCAAAAATACTTCTCAAACGACACTTAACTCGATCCCATAGCTAAAAGCCTTTAAAAAAAAACCTCTCATAGCCCCATAGCACCCCACGGGTTTGGGCGATCGGGCTGAAAACCTTGCGGGCACAACTAGATGGTAAACCGAGTATTTTGTCAAAATTTCAGATTTTTAAAAACATTCCTACTGCCCAAAACGGCCCGGACGGCGGACGGACATTTCGGATTTAGAATGTAGACCTCTTGAAACGGATAATGTCAAATTTTGAGGCCGATCGGACTCGTCGACCCCCGTCGCGAAAACATAGGTGTATTATTCCAAGAATAATAAACCAAAAGGATAGGTCACGTCGAATAAGTTAATTTATATCACGAATGAGTTGAGTCAATACGCACGATCACATTCCCTAGTGAAGAACTTTAGCCGAGCCCAGCACTTATTTAAAGATTGAAATACTGTCTGAAGAATAAACTGTCAGTACTTTTTATTCCTATAATGTAAAAGAGGAGATTCTAACGTTTCAAAATCGCTCACTGAAACTTCAAAAGGGTTGGATTTTCGGGGAGGAATCGTCGTTTGAAATTGAGGGGCACGGCTTAACTACACCCCCAGACCGTTCAAAATCCTCATCTGTAGCACCACAGGATGGTCAGACAGGTGCCATGAGTACCATAAATCCATTCATCATCAAAAATGACACATCACAAACTCCCAAACTCTTCAAAAAGTGCTTCTAAAGCCTCTTGGCTTTAAGAAGACCCCTTGGGGTGATTGTACAGGTCAGGGACTGCATAAATCTTCTCTGCGTCTAAAGCAACCTCGAAAATGATTAGATTAATATACCAGAGAGGGTATGGACGTGGGTTCCTGAAGGGTGCCCCATTTCCCAACTAGGCCTGTAGACCCATAGTGCTGCCTCTCAGAGTTACTATGGTAGGAGTTCTGTACCCTTGAAGAGGTTTAATAGTCCTCCTACCAGGTCCTGTTGTCCCAGTATCTCTACCCGGTCCACTGATGCCAGAGCAAGGGTCGCACACTCGAAGATGAGGTGATCCGCTGTCTCCTCATCTCCACAGAACCTACAGACGTTCATCCTTTATGACCCCTATCTTGTTTAAATGCTTCCTCGAGGCATCCCAGCATCTCGAAAATGATACCCCATCAACAACTCAAAATGTTTCATACCTTCGACCAGATGTTTAGGACAGATCGACTTGAGAAGTTGCGCTTTCTGCTCGAGAGACGTCGTCCCGTTGAGAACCGTCCATTCCTTCTTGAACTGGAACTTGTTGAAAACCTCTGAACAACCGCAGGGCATCTGAGCAGGCTTGTCGTGCCCGTTGACGACCCGGTTATCCTGAAGGCGGAAGTTCTTGTCAGTTTTCACCCCTTTGGTTTCAACGTCGGAGAAACCCTTTCGACTAGAGTTGGAAATATCTTTGATGATGGCGTTTTTATTTGTTTTGAGGGACTTGTCGTTGCCTATTTTCGGCGACAAGTCGCGTTTTTTCTGGGATTTGTCTTTCTTGGTCGATTTGGGTGTTTTCGGCGACTTGTCGTTCTGGGGTTTGTTACGTGGGGTGTCGTTTTTGACGACAAGGGAGTTTTCTTCTTCTAACGAATTGGTAACGGACGATGTACACTTTGAGGTTATCTCTGGACTGTTCACTTCTGGTAACGCCTCGTTCGTAAGTGATTTCTCGCTCTCGGTAGATTTTGCCGTAAATTTAGATCTCATGTCGGCCACTACGCAAGCGCTTTCGGATTCCGCTCCGTTGTCGACTTCGAGGATTTCCAATTTTCTCCCGGGAAGTTTTTCCGCCTCTTGGGAACCTTTTTCCACCTCGAGGATCTCAACTTTCTTCGGCGGCAGAGCGATGGGAGCGTATTCGTCGGGTTTGGGAGTTTCGACTTGGCCCAACTTCTTCTGCGGTCGGTTGAGATGTTGGTACCTGAAAACAAAGCGATTTCTTGAGTAGGGATGAGGAACTTATCATTTTAAGAAATAATAAAAAGTAACAAGCTTTCAAATTGTCTAAATTCGATTTACCAAAAAAAAAAAAAAAAAAAAAAAAAAATGAGGTGAAGAGAGAGAGAGAGAGAGAGAGAGAGAGAGAGAGAGAGAGAGAGAGAGAGAGAGAGAGAGAGAGAGAGTGGGGGAAAATTCCTAGAAAATTGCCCCGAAGCGCACACCCGAGCGAGGCGCATGTGTGGAGCGGGGCGGCTACTTAGCGAATATTCGTCACCTTTGAAGTGGGCAAAAAACTGACACACGGTGCCAACTTTTTTTTACAAGTTTATGAAACATTCGTTACAATGATTCGTTACAAACGATTTTTCCTGATCGATTCTTAGTTATGATTTCGAATCAATTGAGAAAAAATGCTATTTTATTTTTGCCAATCCCCCCCCCCCCCCCCCCCATTCCTGAAGGTGAGTCCCCAGCAGGGCCACTTAACGAGGATGAATTTGTCAGGTATCGGGAACGGGGCCAAACCCGGATTACTCCTTTTTCGCCGAGCTTTCGATTAATATATAATCTTCATCAGGGTCTATAACAGCAATACAAACTCGTCGTAGAAGGAAACATAAGGCATGGACTTGTAGGCTACAATCATGGACTCAGCTATCATTGCTCAAGAAACTTCTGTGATATGCTGTGAGGAGAGAAAGAAGAGGTGGAAGGTTATGGTCTTGTTTAGTGCTGCAAACAATCGTAATCGTAATCGATTAATCGATTTTCCCCAAAAACATCGAAAAATCGATTACAAAAATAAAATCGATTTTAATCGGACACAAAAACCTTCACTCTTGCAAAGGAGGAAAAATGAAATATGCCTTTTAAAATAATTTAAATTATCCATCTAGTTTATATATAAACTACGCTGATATATCAGCGAAGAATTGAGATCAAAACAATAGCAATTTGATCCAATTCAAATCCTAATAATTGAAATTGAACTTAATTGAATTTAATTATTATTATTTCAACAAACGAGTAGATGCAAAATGTAGGTCCTGTGCTAATGGCCTTTTGAGGAAAAATCAGAAAAATTATTATTTCAGTGAGGAAGGAGGGTCTCGGATTTTGGGCAGCACAGAGTGGTAACAACTTTACGAATTCAGTCGTCAAATTTTAGGTTGGTTGGAAAAAGGTTAGATTTTCGTTAAAAATAAAAAATAAAATAAAACAAGCTTGTGCAAGTTGTATGGCAAGAGGCGGCTCCGCCGACTATGGATGGTATTTTAAGTTGAGCTGAAAATCCTTATTTATCGAACCGTATATTGAACCTTTTTTTTCGATTTTTAATCGATTAATCGATGGTTTTACCAAAAATAATCGAAAAATCGAAAAGTTGAAAAAATCGATTTTTTGCAGCACTAGTCTTGTTGGTTGGAGGGAGAGAAAGAGGAGCTGGAAGGTTATGGTCTTGTTACATTGTTGTTTTTCATTTCAATTTTTTTTTCTTTTTTAGCCACATTGAATTTATTAGTAGTTGCCATTTAAATTGATGGTCTTATCTGGTGTGGTATTCTTGTTTTTAGTTTGCTGATTTGTTGGAAGTTTTTTAGTTGTTTGTATTTAGTATAAGTTTATTTTGTTTTGTTAAGGTAGGAATTTGTTTCTTAGACACTCCAACACTGGACTCCCTTCCTCCCTTTTCAGCTCTTCCGGTCTGCCAACATAGTAGTGAAATGATACGGGCATAATAATTATGCATGAATAATTATTATTCATCTTTGAGTAAGTTTTGTTAAAAATAGCCTACAAGTCCATGCCTTATATTTCCTTCTACGACGAGTTTGTATTGCTATATGTTAATCGAAAGCCCGGCAAAAAAGGCTTAATTCTATTTTGGCCCCGTTCCCGATACCTGACAAATTCATCCCCAGAAGAGGACACCGCTGGTCTGAAATGAATTTCAACAGACTCGTTTCCTGAATGTTTGGAATGTCTATTCCGATCTGGTAGGTACACGTAGATAACCTATTTGTAAACAGCTGGCCACGAACGGCCGAGGCAGCAGCCAAGGCTAAGCACCAGAAATATGACTGGGCAGCAGAAGGCGCCCTGCATCCAGAATTCCAGCCCTTCCAGAGAAGAATTGCCAAGACCCTCGCTGGAAAATGGAAAAAATCCCTATTCGCAGATCCGGAAGTGACGGCGAAGTGCGTGCAGCCTTTCCATGCTTCGGGATCATCGGGTCCAACCAATCCTAGAGACCAACAACCAATAATTGGCAATGGTTGTTGGCAAAATAAAATGTTTTATTTTTTATTTTTTATTGAAACGCCAACATGGAATACATATCACCAAATAGTCAGAAATGGGCAAACGTCTTTAAAGAGATAATCTTCTAAAAAGAAAACAGAGTAGGAGCCGCGTAAAAAAAAAGGAAAAGAAAACCGGAAAAGGAAGAGATTAGGTGACAAAGAAAAAAACTGTCATGGTGTAGGAGAACTGTCCAAGCCAAAGCTGCACCACCCTCAAAGCCCAGCAGGCTGTCAGCGCACCTACAGTGCTCGCCCGGAACAGCGACGGCCAGACGAGCACGTAGCCACTCGCGAACTTTACTCTGATGCCCACTGAGCACACCAATGGTGTGAAATGTCACATCATTCACCTGTTGTTGTTTTTTTTTTTTTTTTTTTTTCATTAATTTTTCATTAAGCTTCATTTTTATCTTCTTTCATTATCATTCTTATAACTTATAGTTCCTTTAAACAAGCCTAGAACGGGTCTCGCCCTGAAATTAGAGCTACATCCAGCTGCTGGGATACCGAATTACCTGATGTGATCCTCGTGCCGGATTCCAGGCTCGTTGGAATATTTGCCGTTACAGTTGCACATGATCTTAGGAAGTCCCCAGTCATTGACTTCGATGAAATCGTCGTTTTTATAATCGTTCGACATCTCCTCTTCGGTAACGGATTTGATGACGGTTTTCCCGGTTCGTTTGTCTTTGATTTTAATCCTGCAAGACGTGAGAGGATCAGCAAACGTCAATACGACAGGGCTGACAACCCCCCCCCCCCCTCTCCCCTTCAGAAAGGCACAATGTGTATGTCATACTTATGCATTTTGGGAAGTTTCGCGATGCTCTCTCTCAACTGGTCCGCAACGTGCCTCGCTACAAGATGAACCGGTTCCTTAGCCAGCACTTCATTGATGTCGGCCAGGGCCTGAAAAACGTTAATCAACCAGTAATGCCAACTGTTACCAGACAGAACTTGCGGTTAAGTGGACCATTTGAACAAACCTCTCTAAACATATTCTTGTGCTGGTAAGATTGAGCTCGTCGGTATCGTGCTTTTACGTTCTTGGGGTCCATCTCTAACACCTGATTCACATCGTCTAACGCCTTGTTGAAAGAACATTGTCTTAAATCTGCAAACATTAAAGTAATTATCAGTTAGAAAAAAAAAGTTGTCTATATTTTGAAGTGAAGGACCACGTTTTCATGCGGGTTTTCAAGAATAGGGAGGATGGGGTAATTAGAGACAGGAGGGGATTATGAGACAAACATTTTTTTCAAGCCAAACCAAACTTTTCACTGTCGAGAATAACAATACGAAACGCCATAATTTTTTGGAGGCACACGCCGTCATCCGTGTAGAAGACAAAATCGTCGAAAAAAATTGAAGAAAATCGAAGGAAAAATTTTCACGTACAGACTTTCTCCTATTCCCCCACATAGGGTAAATAAGAGACAGACGTATAAATCATCAATGGCCGAGTCAGAAACACTTCCAGGGAACTTCTGGGGTTATAGGAGACAAATGGCACCTAAAGTTTCATCCCTCCCGGTTCATACCAAAAAAAGATTCGAATTTCCAAAATTTTCCCAAAAAATGTCAGCCAAAACTTTCAGTTATGTCCCGGGAACAGCCCAATGCTGCACTAAGGAAGTTTTATTTTTAAAAAATCATCATCGGAGAGCACAAACAGATAGTCACATAAAAACCATCATTTTTTTCAACAAATAAGAGGAGGACTGTCCACGATTTCCCCAGCTGGAGGAAATAAGAAATATCGTAATAAAATTCATCATTTATTAATGGAGTAGTCGTCCTACAGAAATACGGCAAATGGCTATTAAACAGAATGAGAAATGTATGGAAAAATTTGACAGGATCGAAAAGGCTTGTTGTTTGCTGGACGAAGCTATCACAGGAAATAAGAGACACTTATAACCTGTAGTTGAAAGAAAGGGATTTAGTGGGTTGCCCAGTGTTGCCACGAAAAGTGACTGTGGATCCCCCCAAACCACTCAAACTTTAGATAAGATCGCTGACGATCTCTTCAAGCGCTTTCTAGAAAATTAGGCTTCGCGGGGTATTTTAAAATGCTCGTGTCTCTCATAAAAATGAAGGTTTTTATGTTGCTGTTTGTCTGGCCTACACCCTGTTCGTTTCTGACTCTTTATCCACTGAATTCCCTTATCTTGGAGCTAATCATCACGGGGGTTCGTAAGGCTAATCAAATTCACCCAAGGGCGTTCCTTCTCCTTACAAAATGGGCAGTTGTAGCAGAAGCGACGAGACATTCCATCTGCGTGGACCTTTCCTGGATGGTGGACTAATTTCAACAAGAATTCGCCTACATTGAACAAGCCCAAGTTTGATTAAGTGCGCTTATGTGGTTCCGAAACAGAGCCACTCGTACCATTCACGCCGTGTGGACTCATGCTGAGGCGGGGACATTCCTACCTTTTCACTAATGACCTCAGGTTTCACTTTTCTGGGGACACTCGTGCCGTACACCGTTGAGGACATCTTGCCAACCATTTTGAGCCCGGTATCATCAACAACGGTTGAATACCGGTTGAAGCCGTACCTCTAAATTATCTCTTTCCACATTAAACTGATTTTGATGAAATTGGGGGAAATGTTTGGAAAGATGTCCCGTACGAAAAATTTCCCGGTGACAACTTACACGCTGCTGCGCGGTTATTCAAACCAACGACTGTCGGGTACAAATGGACGCTCCTCGTGTAATGTTTGATGGCGTCTTCTATTTTATTCGCGTTGTAAAACTCGTTCCCGATGTCTTTCTCTCTAGCAGCCATCACCTCCTTTTCGTTGGAAGATAAATGACCTGAAAATGGTACAAATGTTATAAACCCCGTCAAATGAACAAAACTCGCTACAGAATATTCGATGTTTCTTTTAAGTGGTAATCTTCAAGTACCAACAGCCGTTCTGTCAGTCATGGAGTAACCGATAAATGAGAATGCTGTAAGATTGTATGTGAAAATCACATTTCAGTAAAATTTCCTTTGACACCCCGCAAAAATAAAACGGGGAATCACGGCGTTAGCGACAATATAATTTGTACATAAAACACTTACTAATATCACCGAGCGACTCGACTGCCAATTCTTCTATTGACGCAGTTTCCACTTGAGCGGCTTCGGAGTTTTTGCGATTTTCCGCCGACTGCTTTTGCTCTTCTTCGAGATCCATTTTTTTGCACTCTTCGTCAGCGTCGAACTTCTCCCAACTCTTGTAGTCGAGGCTGCTGATTCGGTGGTTTTCACTGCCCTGAAACGTTCAAGATTGTTGACTGATGGTGACGATAGATACGTGAAACTGGGTGGCGTCCCAAGCGTTGAATTGGATTACAGACCGCCCATAAATCGATTATAGGTTTTAAAATACGTCAAAACAACACTACATTAATTGACGTAGTCAAATTTTGACTTTCCGGCCCAAAACCTTCAAAAATCTCACTTTAGAGCTTAAAACAGCTTACTTACAGATGGCTTTGCGTTTCGAAACCCCTTTGAAGAATTTCTGATGTTTGGAAGTGTACCATTAGGCAAACGAGACTTCGCCTCAAAAATCTCCAAATCCTGGTTTTCAACTCCTCCTTTCCAGTCCTGCAAAAACACACAGTTTATTTCAATTATTTGAAACAAGAGCGTAGAAATGTGTCCGGCCGTAAGTACCAATAAATCGCTGGTGATATTATTCCATTCTTCTTTGGAGAGATCCGCTTTGGTCATGACTTTGGTTGAATGGCGGAGAAGACGATGCGAGCTGTCGAGAGCTGCCAGTTGATTTTCAGCGCATGCTTCCAATTCCGGATAGTGACCCTCTTGTTTAGATCTGAAACATGCGAAGGAACAAGTCACATTAGCATGAAAATAGGGTGTTTTCACCGACAGCAACACGGCCCACCTCAACACTCTGACAATTTTCTCCAATTCTTTAACATCAGTGCATTTTTTGACGAAATCAAAGTCCAGATGGTGTACGGGCAGGTCCAATTTTTCCAGCAGAGACCTTTTCTTCGGTAAGTGAACCGCATCAGCAAAAGTCGTCATTTCAAAGGGACGTAAACGGAATGTCAAAATATTAGCTAACAGAAGCTGGGAGTAGCCACGACAGGATGTAATTAAGTGGGAAATACAAAGCAATGAAACAATATTTCACAAAGTTGACGAGCTCCGAAAGAAATGACACAACATTCGTGTTTGGTAGTTGCCATAGCGAACTTTCAATAGAAACTCAATCACGATAGTTGGCAGGTAACGATTCAACACCATTCGACGGTATTCAGAAAAGGAACATTCAGCACTTGGGTCTGCAACCACAGAGTCAGCGTATGTGAGGAATAGAATATTCATCTTTTGTAAAAGCCAAAAGGCAGAACAAACGTCACGCTTGTACAGTTCAATACAATAATCTTAGACAGGTTAGACAGCAACGAAATACCGCATGTGAACATGAAGAAGCGGTAAGAACGAGATCACGTTTGTGATCTCAGCATACGAAACAAACAAAACTGCGCACGGACTCAACTCCCAAAGTCCTCACGAGAGTACAACTCAGCAGCAATAAGTTTGAGTTGTACCGTCCTGAGGAAAGACATTCAGGGAGCTCTCGTATCTCCCGGGGAAGAGCGTTGAACAGACGGGGACTCTCCGTAGCACCAAGAGGCTTCAGACCTGTACGCCCTGTGCTCTATGGGGCTTCAAGTGAGCAGCCGTTTTTATAGTAATTTTGAAGGTAGAATGTGCTATTTGGGGGTGTCAGACCTATCCGACCACCCTACAATGTATCTTACATATCGACCGTATACCTGCAAAACCTCGTAAGTCCGATTTTCCCCCAAAGTAAGGTTTTGAGCTTTCTGGGTAGGCCTAAATGTAAGGCTCTAGAATGTTCCTACGAAGTTTGGTTTTGATCCGCTGAGAAATGTCTTCTCTGTGTTCGGTTGTAATAACCTGCAAGTCCGAAACGTTGTAAGAACTTGTAAGTCCGCCTCTCCAATGCTTTCTATTTTTATCGTTGTTTTGTACATTTTTCATCAGTAACGTAGTTATACGTTACACATAATAATTGACGTGCTGAAGTAATTATTCAAGTGAGAAATCGTCACAATATTCGCCCAAAGTCACTCAACTGAGCTCTTGGGACTTACAAGGATTTTGGCACTCCATCAGTCTGGACGTTTCCATGGAGTTTTTTGCGGCTCCTGTAAAATTTTTAGTTTGGAACATACGAGGTTTTGCAGGTATACGGTCGATATGTAGGGCCTATACCCTTGCGTAAAATTTGCAGCGTTTTATCTTTTGAAACAGTGTAGCGTCGTGAGTGCCCGTACATTGCACCATCAGTGCAACAGGGCCGCATATTTTTTTCTGAGTTTTCTAAAACTACAACGACGGATTTTTTGGTCTTATTCTATGTTTTTTGGGGCGCTGAATCCGAATCTGAAGAGATCCAAAATATCTGTTATGCGTTTCGGGATATTCGTAAAAAAAAACTCCAAACTTTTGCACGTTTATCAGTTTGTTTGCATATAACTCCGAAACTATGCGTCCTACGGCAAATGTTACTATCATCAAAGTGAAAGAGTACCTATTAAACTTCCTATACAATTTACCAGTCAAAGTTGATTGCAGATCCAATAATTCAGAAGCTAGAGCGATTTGAGATGAGGGCGATTTTTTACACGTCTTTCGAAAAATCACTGTGCACTTCAAACAGGTGTTCCTTCAAAAAGGCCTGTTCTACCGTAAAATGTTATATGATAAAAGTAGTAGAGCGTTAAATTTCCTATAGGATAGGCACCCAAAGTTTGTCGAAAAATGCCTACCGCACGAAAGGCAGGCAGAGTTGTAACAACATAACATGTTGTGCACATTGTGATTCACACAAAATCACATTGTGATTCAATTTAAATTTTGGTTTTTTTCACGTGGAAGCTTATAACATTTCCTATCAAACCTGATATGTGACGTTTGGATGAAGGTTTCCATCACGTAGGGACTTCCAGGACAACAAAATGTGCGTTTTTTTGGTAACATTTCGGCTCTTTTTTTTAAGTTTTTTGCGTTTAACTCCGAAACTATGCGTCCTGCGACAAAAAGTCACTACTTGAAGGTGAAAGAGCATTACATTTCCTATAAAATTCATTGGTCAACTTTGTAGATCCAGTAGAACAGGAGCTAGAGCGCGTTGAAACCCGATCACATTTTTCCACTTGAGTCTAGCCGACTATTTTCCTCTGCTTTCCATTTTTCCAACATTATTTTTGGTAAACTCTATGAGCTAGGTAAGTACTTTTGCTTTACATGGCCTCATGCAAGACGCTTGATTAAAAGCGGTTTTTTTTCATATCTGGTGTCCTTTTTTTGAATTGGATGTCCTTTATTCGCAAAAACCGACATGGCAACCCTATCGTAGGCTCTCATCAATATTTAGAACCTGACAAAGTCATTAGGTAGGTATATATCAAAGGTTGAATACCAACATACGAGTGAAACTTGAAAGTCATCCTGCACCCAAAGCACACTATAAGCAGGTAACTTCCATTCCAATTGACGAATTTCCCAAATATTTACAATCCAATAAAAAATCACTCTCTTTCTGCATACTTTATACTTAACTTCCTCCCACTTAAACCACAAAGAATCGACCCAAACAAAGAAGGCACATGGAAATACATCATTTTTGAGAGAACATGAACACACTTACGTTCAGCTGCGTTCAAAAACAGCACCAAACGGAACAGTAGCTAATAACACGTAACTAATCAATGATAATTTATTTGTATCTGGGAAAGGAGCCCCTTCAAGGGACGAGATTCGCTAATTATATTATACAACGTAAACTGGCCTCAAAGAGAACAACAAGGAAGAAGGAAGATGGCAGCCAGTGAGATAGCGTGTTATCAGTGTCTCATTGTTGTCAGTGTAGAAAGTAAGTCACAAATTTCCGTAGATACCTACAGTAAGGAAAGGAAAAATTCTGTACCAAATTTAAATCACAAGCACGTCAAAGAACTCACAAAAATTACTACATTACAGCTACATAAAGCGGATAAAGTGGTGGTTTTTGTCCCCGCTTTATTTGAGTATAGGAGGGCTATTTCACCAAGTTCAAGCGTGAAAATGTCAACGTTGAATCGAATTTTTGGGGTCCCAGAACCATCGGTCGGAACGACACCGGATCTATGCGGCTACAAGTGGGGCTTTTGAAGGATCCCAGGAGGTGAAATAAGGGGCTTTTGAAGGATCCCAGGAGGTGAAATAAGGTGTCGTTTTCCAAGTAATTTTGAACGCATAATCCATTTTCGAGGTCCGGACATCCGTCCACTAACATTACAAGATAGTAAAAAATAAAATAAATAAAAATTAAATATGTATACACCTGCCCAATTAAATTGAAAAAATGGTCAGTAGACCCCACACTATTGTTTTATTTAAATCTTAGCCCCTGGGTCAGCAGACCCACAAATGCATAATTTGAGAAGGGGACACGGTCAGCGGACCCACACTATAATGGGCTAGGGAACAAGGTCAGAGAAATGGGAAAATTCGGCCGAACATAGTTTAACTAATAATGAACAAAGTACTCAGTACAGTACTAACTGTTAGCACTGAGAAATTAGGTGTCTGAGCAGAGGAAATCACTAGTTGGCGTTTTGAATTTTCCCGCTGTGGCACTTTTACTAATCCGCCAGAGTGCACTCGCACAAAAAGTAGGAAGTGTACCTACAAAAAAAAAATTTTTTATTTTGGGTTATGTGATGTTGGTGAACATGAATATGATTTGTCCCGTCACTCTAGTGTGTCAGAACAAATCCGAACGACTACCTATTTCCTTGCGATTTCACCTCGTGAATCTATCTGAAATCGTGCTTTTAGTTCATTGGCTGACCACCAGGGAGCACTTCTTGGAAGCGCCACTCTTCCCTCCAGATTCAAAGTTGAAATTTTTGAAAGTGCCCTGTAAATTTGTATTACACCATAGGAGCCCAAAACTCAATGCTATGGCTTCAAATTATGAAGTTCTTTCAGAAAAAAAGGATTAGACGACAATCGGTTCCCGGGCCCATTGTTTTAAGGTTTGCCCAAATTCAATCGGAGCAGTTGGAAATTTTTGATGATCGGCGAACGAAAAGGTATTCACAAGGATCGGAGTAGTTCGGCGATCGTCGAGGTCTCGGGGAAGCGGTGCAAGAAGCGAGCGATGACAAATTCGATGACACTAGCACTCAGGCATAATGAGGCTTTAGGCCGGCGCTGATTCGGAAAGCGAGGGCCACAACCACCTGTATTCTTCCCCCAATGGAATCAACTCTTATTTTCTATTTTTACCCTAATGTATGTTTGACGCTTGCTATGTACCAACAGCAATAAAGGATTTTTGAATTTGAATTAGGAGGAGATTGAAAAGTTCAATTTTAGAGTTACCGCATCTGTCCACACTGTTCCTACAGGTATAATTTTTTATTCTAATTTTTAGCGTGGAACGAACTTTGGCCATGACCCAACTGCCAGAAAACTGAAAGCGAAAACCCCCAAGACTGAGTGTACTTCGCGTGCTTGATCACTAAACAGTTCATAAGGGTAATGAATTCATAACAGTGTCGTATAAACGATTGGTAATATTCTAATAAAAAATTTAATTAACAAGAATAAAACACATCAGTGATAAGAAAAATTACATCTCAAGAGTGGATACGCAATGTGGTGTAATTACAAGGGCTTCAATCAGACAGGTGACTAGTGCAGGAGGAATACTTCAGCATCAGCTGGTCGTTTTTTTCCTTTCTTTCTCGGAAGAAGCTGACATTTTGAACAGCGTCTGAAACAACCACCAGAGCGGGAGGATCGTATTAATAGGCGAAGTTCGAGTAAGTTGATCAAATCTGAAGAAGTCGGCATACTTCGAGAACGGTAGCGGCGGACCAGGCTTGAGTGTGACACGAATCCCGGCAAAATGCCCCGTTGGAGTTGGTCAATTCCGGCAGCCCCCGCCAATGATCGGTTTCTAGGTGGCTCCAGTGGCGGGACAGATATTTCTTGATTTCTTTCGTCGTCGCATCGGGATCGTCGGAGAACTGGAGTTTGGCCATCAGATAGTAGCCGACAGGCCAGACCCATTCCTTGAAACAGACACAATGAGGTTAGGGATTGGCTCATTGTTGCCAACGCTTATTTGGGTAGAGCGCCGCCAATTCTGACTTGGCCTTAAACTACAGGGAGAGTTTACACCGTCTCTAACCGATTGTAACACTGTGAAAGATCTCTAATTAGTTGCAGTAGTTTCTAGGTTAGGTAAAATTCCAATGCTACACAATAATGACATTGTCATCTAAAGCGCTCTCTACCATCACCAACCCGCTGATGCGAGAAATAACGAAGCGAACGAAAACTTACAGGGCCTTGGTGGTAGTTGAACCCGTGCGCCACCCTGGAGTCGGCCGAATGGTTGCTGTTGTCATAATCTCCGCAGTACGCCAAATCCGACGGATCCAACGTCTTCATCCCGAGTGGCCCCAACAGGATTTTGGCGTTTTCCAGAGCGATTTGAGCTTTGTCTTTAGAGAATAATTCCGGAGCCTAAAAATAAGACAAAACAACGCTCCAAATCATAAAAATGTCACCTCAAGCTCATCAACCCCACTATCTTCAATTACATTCAATGAAATTCCCGAAAATTTCCCAAGTTACTAAAACCTTCCACATTTCTCCCAGCTGTAAACTACGTCAGTAAGAAATACGTCAATTCATCGAATGCAATAATTTCAATGTAATTATTACTTACTACAGCCATGGCAATGGTGAAATTGGGTCTCAGCCTGAAGTCTGCCCAGGGCTGAGTGGCGCCGACGGAGTCTTTGTAGATCCCTCGCCTGTTGACGTATTGCCCTTTCGCCTCGACGTCTACCCAAAACTCTTTTTCGAAATTGTCTTTTATTTTTGCCGACCAGTCAGCCCAAGTCCAATTGATTTTTGAGCCTGCGAAAGAAAATCGTTCAAACTGATCATTTATAGGGTCTCTGTAGGCGTGTATGGGCTTTTCGCGCTTGAATGGTAATCGATACAATTACGTCGTGTCAGAATGAATTCAAAACAAATCTTACCGTCCTTGTTGACTCGGGTGACTCCACTGTGAGGGTAGAGCCCTTTGGCGTGGACGTCATTCAGCCAGGAGACGACTGCCATTGACAACCCGACGATTTCCACCGCCGAGCCGTCTCTGGGAGTCGCCGGCCTCCCTTTGGTTCCAGCTTCAACGCTCGAGCCCATCTTATCCATCCACGTGCCGCAATTCCATTCGTTCCCGCCGAAGACGAACCCTACGGCAAGCAAGTCAAATCAGATTGTCACGGTGTAAATATTTCTAAGATCCCAAATTAACTCACCGGTCACAGGGTGAACTCCAATCTGATTGTCAAAACCCGCGCTGGTCATGTGTTCGTCAATCTGAGTGCCAGCGTTTCGTTCGCGGAAACAAAGCCCTTGAAAATGTACGTTCAACGCTTCTTGCATGACTGTGTGAAGCTCTTGATCCTGAATACACACGAAAATTGTAAATACCAGCATCATTACGTGCATCAGTTTTATAACAACTGAATACTTACGACAAATGTGACCTCTGAATCATCAGTCGGGAACAACCTGTTGACAGTGTCGCTCAAGATTTCGGCGCCGTTGGGAGCCAAAGTGACGTATTCCTTGATTGAGTGCAACCACCACCAGACAGCGTCGCGGCAATTGAACCTCGGTTTTAACCCGTACGCGTCGAGAAGATTCGGGATCAGGCCGTGCCTCAAACAGGCAGCGTATCCCAAAATGATGTACCTACAAGGAGAACAAAGTGAGCTTCACAAGGTTAACGGGGGCACAAGGTGAAAATCCCGTGGACCAACCTGGCTTCGTCGAATCGGTGCGTGAGGAGCATGAGTCCCTTGAGTGATATAAACGTGTCTCTGCCCCAGGACCTCATATAGCCGGAGGAGAAATGAGGAAGACCTGTACAACAAGAAAAAATTTGACGTTCTGCTCAGGAAGGAATGGTTAAAAAATCTGGTTAAAACATGTCCATCGCCCAGGTTTAAGTAGATTTCTCATACTTGACAAATACTAGCCCCAGTGATTATGGTCAGCTGACCTAAAGACACCGCCTGAGCCGTTCACGCTTCAGGACGCTGTTTCCCCCATAAGCGGGTGGTCCCTGATGACAGCCTCACGGTATCACGCGATACTTATAGGGACGATAAACTCTTCAACGCCTCGACATCCGCTCGATAGCGAAGTTAGCCTCTTTCATGGGAGAACTCAACATGTACCACACTCGTCAATCATCAGCGAATTAATAATTTTCATTATTCAACTCCTCTAACTAGCACAAGCCTATAACTTAAAGTGGAGAGTATGCAATAAGTGTTGTTGTTATATTGTTATGTCCTAAATAAATTTTATAATAATAAGTATAAAGGCCGCTTTACACGCTACGACAAATCGTAACAATTTATCGTTCAGATGCGATTTTTACGATTTATCGCAACGTGTAAATGGGACATTAACGCTACGACAAATCGTAACAATTTATCGTTCAGATGCGATTTTTACGATTTATCGGAATGTGTAAATGGGACATCGTAGCGATTTATTGGAGTTGGAGTTGGGTTGGAAGGTTGATGCCGGTCCCTCCAACTAATCGCTACGATTTGTCGTAGCGTGTAAACACTCCTCCCCCTTTCGATTTATTGGAGCGATAAGTTGGTGCAACCTGATCGTTACGATTTGTCGTAGCGTGTAAACACTCCTCTCCCATTCGATTTATTGGAGCGATAAGTTGGTGCAACCTGACCGTTGCGATTTGTCGTAGCGTGTAAAGCGGCCTTAAGATTATTCTCCAACAAATCCGATTCAAAGGTGCTCGAACTGTACATAAGGAAAACGTCAAACCGATATCATCTACCTACCTACCGATATTCAATAATTGAAACGTAAATTATTTACGTTTACCTGGCGGAAGGCTTTTCAAATAAACCTTTTGATTTTATTTCAATTTACGTTTGTCAAGCTCATGGTTAATCCGAGATGTATTTTTCAAGCAGAATACTAAATAATGCACCAAAAGTAATCAGAAATCCGAAAAACTAATAATTCGAAAGTAAATCGCTACTATTACAGAATTTGCAAACGGAATTGATAAGTTATGGGTAGGTACCTATCTCTTCCGAGTGCATCTAATCGATTTTTTCTCCCTTCCCTACCAACCTTCCTTTTTTTTCTCCTTCCATCACAGAGCCTATTTTTCTATCAATTACTTCTGTATGGTAAATATATCCCTTGTAACTTGACAAATCGATCGCTGTTCTATCTCGCTCAGAGAGAAATTAGAAATTAAAAAAAAAACTAATAATTTGAAAGAAAGTAGCAAATTCTACTATTGTTGAATTTGCATACTATACGGAACTTAAATGTTATCGGTACCAATCTCTTCCGAGTGCATCTAATCGATTGATTTCCTCCTCCCCACCCACCCCTTCCATCATAAAACCTATCTGGCTTCGGATTACTTCTGCATGTTAATTCTAGTCTTGTAACTTCCGTTTGTAAGATTTAGAATCAGATTCTAATCAAATTCTGTTAGATTAAATTGTTCAATCCTAAATTTGATAACCGTGAAACTGCAAATGATTAATGATATTAAGGTTTCATGCTTTAATTAAATCTTTTAGAAGTTTTCTTCGCTAATTTAATCCACTCGTTCTCGTTTCCTGTTAACGTTTACGTGAATTAGGAAGGTGGTTATTAGTTGGGGTAAACCAATTTTCCCCTCACTGGAATGGACCGTGTATCGCCTTTGCGCTTATAACTACTAAAAATGGTGTGCAATGGGCTACGAAACAAGGTCAAAGAAAAGGAAATCCTGCTGAATGTAGTTAAACCAGTAACAAAGTACTAAATGCGATTGGCACTGAGAAATGAGGTCAGTGGCCGAGGGTGGAGGCAGAATATGGGATTTGGGGGCTGTTCCTTCAAGCGAGTAGGGGTGATTTGGTTTGCTCAAAGGAAGTGGAGCATTGACTTTCTTTGATGGGTAGCATAATGTGTTTTATTATGAGATATTATCTCATGCGCTGCTCCCACCCCTAAAGCCTTTACAGACCGTACAGTTGAGCTGTATAAAACATTTGTGCGATCTACTGGTTGAATGATATCAATTGATAATTAAACATGTAATTTTCTTCCTATACACACCAGTTGTACATCTCAGTTATTTCATAACTGTTCCGAATTCCATAAACTTGTTTTTCAGAAAATAAAACTCATTTTCTTTAACAAGTTCTGACGCCTTGTATGGTCAGGAAGGACTGTTTTGATTTGTGATTTGGTTGGTTGTCTAAAAAAAACTGCCGGCTGACCATTTGGTTACGCACAACCCAACTACTCATATCCGCCAGGTTGGACAAAATTCAGATGGTTGAGCAGACAGCTTCAAAAATCATCCTTGGGGTGGAGCGTTTAGGAGATCACCCAATCGTACCGTCGAACGCTCTTGCCGCAGAAACTTGTGCGTTCCTTACCCCGCTTTGTTTACTCTATACTACCGGCACACCTGGTCCCCTGGAACACCCTAACTGAATTTATCTCACCTGCAGCCAAAGTGACGGTGAGTTGCTTCGTTTTCCCATCAGGGCCGACTTCCGTCTGGGGTTTAGGGGGTTTCACTTTGTTGGACAACGGAGGAAGTGGAGCAGACCGCACAACGGCGGCCATTTGTAACGAGCAGAGGGACAACCGATGGGCGAATTCATTCCCATCTTTTATAAGACTGAAATCATCATAAGGGAAAGCACAAGAAACAATACAGAATGACACTTGACACTTTCGAATAAAGTTATTCGTTCTAATACGAGACTTACTCTGGCATTAGAAAAACTGCCCTGTCCACCAAGCTCTTGTATACTCTTGAAATTATAGTGTAAAATCCCCAGGGCCTCAAAGCAACCGGAAGATCTTCTATAAGAGCGACTTCTTTTTCCAAAAGTCCACCTGATAGTTGCAATAAAATCAGTAATTAGTGACTTAACAACCCATTTCTCAGAACAAACTCAGCAAAAACGTTACTAACCAACTGCTTTCAAATTGTGACGTTTATTGAATCGCTGGACGAGGTAGTTGGGGAGCCAGAGGCCGTCCCTGAGGTTACCGCAGAGAGGGTGGCCCAAGTCATCGTTCCGGGCAACTTCTTCGAGGACTGACATGACACCTGGGAAATGTTGAGAGGGAAGGCAGTGTTAATTTAAGTAGAGGAACCAACTTTGAATGAATTTTGGTGCAAAAGGTTGAGAACACCACCTTGAAGGCCACAGTACGTGAGCAGCCCGTATCCAGGGATGTTGTACGGTCCGCCGTCATCTTCCTCCGTGTGGTGACGGTAAATGGCGTAATTGAGGTCCACGAAGTTCAACTGAGAAACAGCTTTTTCGTAATTTTGTCCGGCCATTATTTTTTTTGCGGCTTCCTTCGCGCTGAGCCGACTCGTTATCCTGCAGGGGCCATAAAAACGATCAATACATTGTAATTGCCCGGAGAGGAAGCAGACTTGAAGGACTTACTTCACAGCAACGACGGAGCCTGGTTTGAAGCGAGCGGTGAGGTTGAGCCTGGTTGACGTACCAGATGGCAGAGCCTGCACCAAGTCACTTTCTTGTAGCGTTAGGTTTTCCTTTACAGTCACAACGTAGTCGCACAGACCGTTAATCACATCGGGATGTTTAGCAAACTCCTTCACGTTAGGTTGAACGAATCTAATGCCACTCCTGCAAATCCAGTTCGGGATTAGCCATCCAGCCCTTTGGTGGACATGTTTCTCCGTGATTTGTTGGGGGGGGGGGGGGGGGGCTCAGAAAAATAAGGGTAAAATTCTCTGCCCACACAAGACATGATTTGTGAATTATCTCTGGATTTGACGAATCTTCAAACCAAGGGAACAGGGTTTGTAACACTTTAATGTGGTATGTATTATAGCTATCCAAATCTGATTTCTAGCTTCTAACTAGTTAAATGCCGCTTCAACCAGTTTCTTCTTGTCAAACCTCTTCAACTGGTTGTAAAACTTTTCAACCACTGCTTTTGAAACAAGTTCGAGAACTTCAAATGGGTTTCATTCCTCCTCAACTTTCACTTAATACGCCACCAGTGTTGCAGGTACTTATTCTGACTAAAATATCCTTACATTTCGTCACTGTAAAAGCAACACCGCCTAACCCACATCTTCCCAACTTCACAGGTGACGAAAAAAACTGTTTCGTTAAAACAATTGTTTCATGTAACTGTTCTATTTAACTGTTTGATCAAAAAACGTTTCTTTTAAAAGCTGTTTCATTTTCCGACAAGGTGGGTTGGGCGGTGTTGCTTCTGCGATGAGTTGTTAGCTGCTGAAACTAGTTCTATGTCCTGTCAATCTGGCTTTATAGCTCTTAAACCAGGATTTTGCTCTTCAAACTAGTTTTAAAGGCCTTCGATCAGGTGTGCTGCCCCTCAAACTGATTCTGGAGCTCCTCAACAGGTTTTGTTTCTTCTCATGGATTGGTATTTCTTTAACCAGTTTTTTAGCATTCAACACGTGGTAAAGATTCAAACAAACGGTCACTTATACTGTATAAGTTATACAGGAACTAGCTGTTCAAACTAACCCAGAAAGCGCTCAAGCTTGAAGAGCCTACCACAGTCCACTGGCTTTCTTCGTTTAAACAGAGATAGCACACCTGGTCATAACTATAATTCATTCGTGAGCGACTAAATCTGGGATTACAAACTTGTGGGACTGGTGAGCCTCGAGAAGGACGCTGTGGGCCAAACCGGACGCCGTCACTCCTTTCCCACTGCCGCACTGTCCCTCGTCCGGCCAATGGAAGGCAGTGTAAGCGAACAACACGACGGAATCCAAAGTGACCGGATTTTGACGAGTGACGCACACGATGTCGCCGTCAATTTGGTCAACGAACACCTGTAAAATAATTTTCCCTCATCGCGCTAGTCCTTGCAGGTTGGCAACAATGCCAGTGTTCGTTGAACTAACCTGGTTGAAACCTTCTTTGGCGAGAGAACAGTGCAGATTGTTTAGAGCAAGTTTGGCCTTCATGATCCCTTCACACGCCTTCGACTCTTCCAGTGACATGTACAGTCGACTTTCATCTACTACGTGTATCTGCAATAAGAAGCGTTATTACCAGATCAGGCGTAGCAACTTAAAGACAAATCAATCTTCAGACAATTAGAGAGCAATGTTGCCGTCTAAGCAACTTGTTCAGTCGTTGGGTTAATTATTCTCAATTATCCCAAAATATTAGCCCTTCAAAACCCCATTTGTCCCCCCCCCCCTCCCTCAGAAGCCCCGCAGAGCCCCACAGTGTAGTCGAACTGTCTTGAGACCCCCACAAATCGATTCTACGTCTAAAAATACTTCGATAATGACAACCCACTCGACGCCCTGGCCAAAGCCCTTCAAACCCACTAACTAAATCTGTATTTCACATGTTCAACATAACTGTATCCCTAATTCAGTACAACTCACGTGATGTGGTACCAACTGATCGTAACCCGCTGTCGACCCCGAAGCGCAAGACGCCATCGACACCAAAGCGGAAGTGGGCAGCAAATCGTAAACAGTCCTCTTTTCGACGGGGCTGGGGTTATCGTGAGTGATGTCCATAAACAAGGCGTGAGCCATCCTCGACGCTTTTTCCACTCCCATAGCTCCAATGACGGCGCCGCCGTAGCGGTAGACGAGCCGACCAACTTCGTGGGAATCCCATCCGGACATCGCCTCTACAAGAAAACTCAACTGGTTATACAGCTGTAGCTGAACATAGTGAATACAAACTACCTTAAAAGTACCTCGTATCAGCGAAGTTATCCCTAATTTGTTGATGAACAAGTTATCAGTCAAATCCGAGTTAGTAAAAAGTTCCGCGACTATGAATAGGTTGGGGTTGATCAATCGAGCCGCATCCAAAAGATACTGAAAACAATAACGAAATAAACAACACCACAACGAAACAAATGAAGACAAGATTGCACAAATGTCAAAATTACTTGAGCAACGTGGATGGGAGTCGAATGACAATTGTCCAACCGAACGCCATCAAATACACGAGCAGTAGTTTCTACGTATTGCTTCATGTGCTTCCACAAATAAGGACAGTCCTCTTCACTTTTGCCGTATCTGTCAAAATTAAAATAATCCGTGTAAAACTGTTACGAAGCAGAATGGGGTCTTCTATGGGGTCTTTCGGATCTGCCTTAAAAGCGCTCAACATCGGGTAGGGACAGCACGATACCCAAAAGTAACGACACTTCTTCCAAAATGATATTTTTCAAAAAAAAAAGGTATCGATACTCTAATGGTAAAAGGATCAATATGTACTTGTGAGAAGGCTGCAAAAAATGTTGTAAAGAATTGCAAAGGGTCAGTGTTAATGAACTGCGAAAATGAGCCTTAAACCGAAGATTGTTTGCGCTGATAACTGAGCCGTGAGCCTCTTCTCACGTCACTCTATTCCTCTTCATATGCCAGCCATCGGTCCTTGAAGTGATACTGTTTCTGGATCTTCAAAACATCCAGGGGCGTGTAGACCCGGCGAGCTTTCGAGAAAATCTCGGTGGGCCGATGGGCCGGCAGGCCGGCCGGTTTTTTTTTTTTTTTTTCTTTAAAGGGAAAATTTTCAAGTAGGTAGGTACATTTTTTACAAGTTTGAACAAACATTTTTATGCTCTTAAAAAGTGTGGGTTCATAACTGGACTAAAACCATGAGAAACAATATGCCGAAATGTCGGGTTAGTTTCAAAAGCGGACAATTCTAAAAAAAAAAAAAATGTGAAAAAATCATTTTCTGAAATTTTGGAGTTGTCCGGTATTGATTCTAAACGCCCATTAAATTTTAATATGATAATATGAAAATTTTACTATGAAAGTCCCATTTATTATCATAATTTATGAATTCGAGTTTGCGGCCCGGTGCAGAGGGTAGGTACCTCATCTTTCGTGCCTCATTGAGTTACTCATATTAAATATTATTTAATATGAGTTCAGGCAAACAATGAAGAATGGGCACCTTGAAACCCTAGTACTCATGTCACAGCTGGTCGAAATGGTGACTTGCGATGGTTTACTGACTTGCGTTTGTTACTGAATTATAGTTTGAAATTCAGTGTTGATGTTGATTTTATCCCCTGAGTTATTATCCAGGAAAATTCGCAAATATATTATTATTCACCACAAAACGGCACTCTGAGAATGAACTCTGTGATGCCTGGACGGATTTCCAGGTCAAAATTTTCGGTCTCCAAACAAGCTGAATTTAAAAAAATAAATATATATATACATAACATAGAAATCTCCTGAAATCTCGGGCCGCTAAAAAGCGTCTACACGCCCCTGAAAACATCAACGCTGTTGAAGCAACACCGCCTAACCAACTTCGGTCGGAAAATGAAACAGCTTTTACAAGATACGTTTTTTGATAAAACAGTGACTTAAAATTTAAGTCATTCAAGTCCATTTAATGGAACAGTTACATGAACCTTTTTTTTTTTTTTTTTTTTTTTTTTTTTTTTTTTTTTTTTTTTTTTTTTTTTTTTTTTTTTTAATGAAACAGGTTTTTGTGTCATCTGTGAAGTTGGGAAGATGTGGGTTAGGTGGTGTTGCTTCTACAGCAGGGGTTCCCAACCTTTTTTTACCTCGCCCCCCCTAGGTCGGTGTGAACACCATTGCGCCCCCCCCTTTGTTCTATGTAATTATACTCTCCCCCTCCTCAAAAATGCTAAGTATAAGTATGGTATAAATTTAATGAGTAAATTCAAATTCAAACGGAACTTTTTATTTGTTGTATTCATGTTGACAAACACTCACACTCCAGCCTACCTAAATAATTAGGAATGGAAGCGTTTCTGGATTTTTTTTTTTTTAATCGATAGAAGACGTCCAAATAATACTACAAATGGGGTTAGAACACAAACTGCAAGCTCGTATGAATTTATAAAATTTATGGAAAAATTTCTATTTGAATTTTGGCGGAAACCTGAGGTCAGCTCCTATTGGTCGAAGAGTTGGCCACCATTAAAAAACTAAAAACTTGATTAAGATTAAGTTAATTTATATCACAAATAAGTTGAGTCAATAAGCATGATCACATTCACACCAAAGCGAACACAGCCATTTTCGCGTAACTCCAGTGTCATCAGAGCCAAATGCCAAGAAAAAATCGAAAATAGAAGAAAAAAATCGACCTGCACTCTGGTGTTTTTTGATTGGAAACCGGAACCACTATACTGCCGTCCTAAGAATAAATCCCGTATCTGCATTTTTGGCCAATTGAGTTAAAGGTTTCTAGCAGTTTAGGGGGGGGTGATTTCTATCGATTTTCCCAGTTTAAAAGTCGTATCTGCACAGGATACGACTTTGAAACTGGGAAAATCGATAGAAATCACCCCCCCTAAACTGCTAGAAAACTTTAACTCAATTGGCCAAAAATGCAGATACGGGATCTGTTCTTAGAACGGCAGTATAGGTGACGTCACGTTAAATGATTATAAACTACGTGAAAGACTTTTTGTCAGTTTTTGGGCCTTGATCGCGCCTCCCCTGGAGACCCTTCACGCCCCCCCAAGGGGGGCGTGCCACCCAGGTTGGGAATCCCTGTTCTTAGAACAGTGTTCTACAGCGACGGCATGCTTCTTAAGATGATCGAATTCTTTCTTTTCTTTCTTTCTGCGGCGCTACAGTCCTCTTGAGAACCTGGGCCTCCTCATTGCTCCATATTGCTGAGTCGAATGTCAAGAGCCACAACCAGGTGGTCTCCGATGTTGGTCGTGAGTCAATCCTGGAAGAGCAGAAGGCGCAGGGGGGCAGAGTACAAGGGCTCGAGCAGGATACAAAGCTCTCACCTGCCAAATGCGAGCTGTTGCTGCTCACAGACAGGTTTGTGCGGCTACCATTCTGGCTGGCAGGGGGGTGCCTTTTAATGACTACTGCCAGTCAATGAAGTGCCTTGATGTAGACCAGGGACAGATGAGCGAGAGCTGGTGAAGGCCAAGGTAGGCCACTCAACTCAAAGGTTGCGCAACTTGTGGGGATAAACTGGGACCTCAGAACAGGGGATCTCCCTGACAAATATAGGGTCATCTAAGGGCCTGAGAATCCTCCTCTATGCAAGTTATTTAGGACCTCCTGAAGGGACCCAAACTCAGAATGCTGAAGCCAGCAAAGAGAACAGGGTCTTTGCCAGGGTGGTGGGATTTCGCTGGTCGACTTTGTAGCCCCGCAATGGGGTGCGCTGCTTTGAGCCAGAGCCTTATAGGGTAAAGCTTCGTCCAGAGGTACTAGCCTTGCCTGATGGTAAGTGGTAGGAGGAGCGGGCCCCTGGGTCATCTCGAGGACTTGACGGTTGGACTCCACGATCAGGACCTCTCTCAGTTATTCAACAGTCACGGGGCCTTCCCAGCAAACCTACAACAGCTGGCACCTGCCCGGTAGGCCCAGCAAAGCACGTGCTTTGGAGCTACCCAGCTTCTGCGAGGGAGAGGGCTGTCTTGGAAGAGGAGGTTCTGGCCGAGGGAGAACTGGAGAAGATATGGCTCCAGCCCTACTAGAAACAGGGCGTTCGCTGCTTTAAAGTTTCCAGCGACATCTATGGGCCTGGATAGGCACATCAGCTGGTCGATCAGCAGCTCCCCATAGTAGCCCTCAAAGGCCCAGGAAAGGACTGTCCCTCCAGGGTAGTTTGGAAAGATGGTGCGTCCGAACATGCATCAACTATATGTAAATAGAATTGAAACAAGAGAAAGTAGATACCGCAATTTAACACTGTCTCCCCAAGCGATGAGTTCACGTCTGAGATAGACGTTGGAGCCAAGTTCGGCAAAGTCTTTCAGAGGATCGTAGTTCATGACCCATCCGTTGTGCGCTGCGATGTATCTAGATTTCTCGGTGAACACGTCACTTTCATCGTAGCCCTTCAGCTCTTCAAAGTACCTGGAAAATGAAAAACAGACTGCCTTCAACGTCTGAGACGCCGGAAATCTTTCTCTCAATTTCGGCTCACGGCGGTGTTAGCCTTTCAGCCAACTGAGCAGAGCTGACAGGCACTTTTGATTTTCCATATAGAACTCACCTGGGAACCAAAAGGTCTTTCTTCGTTACAAGGGGGATTTTCGGGCCGTTTCCATCAACTCGAAAGTAGCGGACGGTGGCGACGCAATTTTCCACAGCGTTCCTCAAATGGTCTTCGATGGTGTTTCTCATTTCGTTGTTCAGAGCGTCCAGGTGGCATTTAAACGATTCCGTGCACCTTTTTTGCCGCGTGTCTTCGTCGAAGCAATCGCTCCTGGAAAATAAAAATAATCAGCGCCAAACTAACAGCAAGGAGAGTTTCCGTGAGCGGGCACTGACCTAAACACGTTGTAGATTTTGATGGCCAGGTCCATGTCAATGGTTGACTCGAGTCGCCTGTATTCGGGATCTTGGATGATTATCAGGTCTGACTCCTTCAAAGAGTCGCACCGCTTGTTGGGGTCAGCGTGGCTGATGGCCTCTTTGAACTGTTGAACGTATTTGGGAACGTCAACGAGGAACATGTCCGGGATCCGGGCTTTCGGTATGAGAAACGTCCCCAGCTGATACCGCATAGCCTTGAAATTATTAATAAACAACTAAATTGATGTTCGAATAGATCAAACAATGAGTTGTCATTGTTATTTTAACGAGCTTACATTCAAATGGTCTTCACAATTGACGGCGATAGGAATCCCAGAAGTTTCGAAGTTCCCCAGCGCCACGTCCAGCGAGAATTGGTACAGGAGGCGGTCCAATACGTACGACGGTCTCAAGTGTGGCGAATTTTGGAGGTTGTAGGCGCACTCGGGATGTTCCAAAAGCCACTCGCTTTCGTTCGCCGTATGGTTGAGGACGATGTCACATATGCTGAGCACCTTGACGTAAAAGACACATTATCGTAAGCGTTGAAAGTCGTGACGTCACATCCGAATAGTGGAGGAAAGTTTCCCATCATAACCATGATAACCAGCGGTTGCCTCTGGGGGCAAACCATGGAAGAAGGAAAGGCTGTTTCAGTTCATAGGGGGTGGTGGGCTACCCGCCAAAGACTGCCGAGAGTAACGCAATCTGGGTGCGTATCCTTTGTCATTAGTAAGTTAACCAGGTGCCCGCTAGGTAGAGCGACTGGCGCCACCGTCTCTCAACCCCTCAGAGATGGGCCGTGTGTTTTTCTAATTTATTTAGCGGTAAGACATTAGTGGGAGTAACCTGGAGCGATCTGTGGACGTAAAGGCAAACTCCTTGGCCCTCATCAGTATCTACCTAGCAGTCGAATGCGGGACCAAATGAGGGGGGATTTATTGAAAAGGAGGGGAGCTTTTGAGCACGTCTTGTAATGCAGAGTGGAGCTTCCTTTCCTTTTTCCTTGAGGGCCCAGTTGCAAGGATTTGTGAAACAGGTATACCTACTCATATCTAAAACTTATTAAGCGTGAGGAGGTTTTCCAAAGTATTTGTGTAGAAGAAAGTCCAAAAGAAAAATTCATCAATATGATTGATAAGTAAGCTTTCAATTAAGCTTTTGTTTGCCCTCAGACGCAACGACTAGTAGGTTTCTCGGAGGTTACAAGTGAACTTTTTAGAGATATTTCGAACATGAGCTGGTGTATGAAACTTTTCAACTCTTTCATTAAAAAAACTCAATCCTGTAGGAATGGAAAAGCAGAGAAAGAGTACCTACTGTAAAACCTAATTTCTAATAAAAAATACAGCCAATAACAATAACATATCATTAGAATTTAGGTTTAGCAAACAACAGAGAAGAGTGTAAGCACAGTGGGTGCAACTGTTTCTGCTTCTTCAGCTGTCGGTAACATAGGGACGTTGCAGTGACTCGAGTTTAGAATGTTTTGAGACAAAGTGTCTCCATAGTTTCGATTTTTTCGCCATAGATCGGATTCATGAACCCAAAAACGTCGTTAAAGGCAGAAAACTAACGGGTTACAATTCTTAAGATTCAGATCAATTCGGCTGATTATTGAATAAAAATAATGGAAAGTGTAGACCATTTTGCCACACCTACCGGATCTAATAGTGTGGCAGTCATAGGAATGATCATAAAATAAAAAAGCCGTACGTCAAACATGTGGGACCTCAGGTAGTTGGACAACCCTCCTAGGACCTCATACATATACCGATCCTGCGTCCAAAACCGATACCTCACTCAACTCCACTCTGGGGGCAAAAACCTCGAAAACTTTGCCTTTACCCCCCAAAAAACCTCCCACTTCCAAAATTATTTCAAATGCGACACCACACTCAAATCGGTAGCTAACATTCTTCAAAAATCCCGCCTGCAGCCCCACAGTGAGGTCGGAGAGCTTGAACTCCACATACATCGGCTCTGCATCCAAAATTACTTGGCTCAGCCTCTGCAGCCGCTCTAAGACCCACTTCGTCTTCCCCTAATTGATAAGAGCCTCTTAGTGTGCAGATCAAGCAGAAACTTACATTCCATTGTGAGCGTATTTCTTTAATGATTCCAGCAACGTCTTCTATACTCGGAGACGAAAGTCCATCTTCACTGAATGTAGAATTGACTCTAAGTTGATCTTGAAGACTGTAGGCAGACTTGGAGCCGCCCAATTCCTGAAAGTGAATGTGAATATAAGCCCACAAACATACACACGAAATAACACAGAAAAGCAAACAACAATCGCCAGTTTCAAGTTAAGGCTGTAAAAGCATGCATGCGCTTAAGACAAATCATCTTGCACAATTTACATAAAATCAAGAAACGTAATGAACATGATACTTAAAATATAATAACTACTAACATTATATAACAAGAAAACGCCAAGGGGTCAACTAAACAAACGAACTAAATCGGGAATAATTGCATATGGTGCTGATTTACAGAAGTGAAGTGCCAATCGGTTAATAACGCCACTCACCAG
Source organism: Pilophorus perplexus (assembly GCA_955831195.1). Taxonomy (NCBI): domain Eukaryota; kingdom Metazoa; phylum Arthropoda; class Insecta; order Hemiptera; family Miridae; genus Pilophorus; species Pilophorus perplexus. Next base: position 23,082,346 of record OY037016.1, read on the forward strand.
GCAACTAGCAATGAGGAGTTACTCACAAGGCGGGATTCATCTTCGGGTTAATAGCGACACTGGAAAAAACGTTGACAGATGGACTCGTGGAAATAAGGTACGGGCTTTAGACGTGGGGCGTTTTCCTCACATGGGCTGCTCGAAAAGGCCAGACATTCGAAATTGCGCCCAACTTTCTTATTTTAAATAGGAACCCACAAATTTTTTGCGAATTTGGATTCCTCGGCCAATTTTACGTCCAATAAGCGCATTGAGCGAAATTTTGAATCCTCACGCTCTTCATTGTTCACTGTCAGATTGAGTCGGCGTTTCCTCTGTATCCTAACAGGAGATCCGAATTTTAATACGAAATCCCGAAAAAAACTAATTCCGATTTTAGACGGCGAGTTTAATTTGAAAGATTTGAAGAGATCCAGCGCGCGTTATTATTATTATTATTAATATTATTATTCGTCGTGTGTCTTGGGAGGCTGCCAGGGACCTTGGAACGATGGAGAGAACGGGAGAACGGAGGGTGCCAGGGACCTTTGAAAGGTGGTCTTTGATATTATTTCCTCCCCTAATGTAAAATTACATGCGTAAAGCCTGTTAAATTTAGGGCATGGAGCGAGCCCCCCCCCCCCCCCCCCCCCCTTCCTGCCCAAGAAAGTGGTTGGCTGAGCGAAGTTGAATTAGGAGATTCCACAGTTGAAATCACCAAAATCCTGTTTATTTTTGATTCTTCAAAAATGAAGTTTTTCTTTGCGCTCAAGACACCAGGTGGCCCGCAAGTCGAGGGGTTAACGCGGTGGAGCTCCAGACGCTTCTTGGGCAAATAGGTCAATTCCAGGATGATTTGCAGCTATTCAAAAACAGCTGACAACCACCCACTTTGACACTCCCAGGGGATCAGCTGGGTTGAATCCTAATGGTTGAGAGGGTAAACGTTCCCCATTTTGACCGAACAGGCCGCAAAATCAGGAGGGAAATCGCCTGATTTGCAAACACTGCGTTTGTGTTTTGATTCAAGGGACTCGCAGCCTGCCTTCTGATATGATCCGATGTAGAGGTTTCATTATTAATAACCCGCTACCATAATAATATATTATATCGAAATAGGTACCGTATCAAAAGTAACGATATCGATTTCTAATAGCCCATGTCGATTTTGCCCCCTGAAAGTTTCTATTACCAACTATCTTACGAACTTGTGCTGGACATGTTCCAAACAGATTTGTGGGCTAAATAATAATATGATACTTAATATCCTACAGGTCTCCAAGTTTTTCTTCAAAACAGGTTGATTTTCTACCTGAATCGGAGTAAAGTGAATCATGTTGTATCCTGTTTCTTTGGCCACAGCCAGCTTTTGTCTCCAAGTGGACAGCGGCCCCAAACATTTGGACAGGTAGGTGATGCATTGGATACAATCCAGCGGCAAATCCTCGTTCCCAATACGCAGCTGCGGCTCGACGAGGATGTACCCTTCGCCGTCAATATTCTTGTCGCTGAAACAACAAGAAGCTCCCGCATTAGAACTCGAAGTGGAAGTCCCTTTTTGATGTCTAATAACCCTCCATTTACCTGCCGTCAGTGGTGAAGTAGTAGTGAAAAGATCCAGGCAACTTGAGTGTGACACAGTCGTCAGTGACGGGACGATATTTGCCTCGAAGGTACGAATCGCCATCAGACGGAACTTCGGTGAACAACTTGACATCACAACCGTTCAGAGTTGCTCGTTGTCTGAAAACCACCGTGTCACCTGAAAATATAAATACAATTACATACTGTCCTTCTTATAATGCACCCCACCACCGCCCCTTTGTTTTTCACATTCCGGACGCCCAGATTTGCATAGGGGGGCTCAATGGTTGGGATGGTACTATAGTAACGTTGGCTTAAAACCCAGAAATATATTCAGCACAAGTGTAAATAAATACGTCTCCTTCTACTCCCCCTCGCCACTTCCCTGACTGTCTTCACCAGAAGGGCTTGGCTGACAATCCAAGTATAGTGTGAAATAATGATACACAACCCTGTAGGTTCAGTAGATTTGACGTCAAACTGTCGAAAGTAACGTTTCGGCGAGAGCGAACTCACGTTCTAATTTCGTACCTACCTTTTCTGACTCTGTAGTGTAGATGCGTCGCGTTATCTCCTTTGTTCAGGTCCAAGAAGTATTTTTTCCCTTTGCTTTTGGTTGGAGTTCTGGCTTTGTCGTCCACCACATCCACATTATTGCTGACAGCTTGGTACCTATCGAAATACAATCGTCATTTTATTCAAAAATAGCACAAGCAGGGATGCCCAAAGAAACTGAAAGTCACAAACTGGCAGGCCCAGTTTAAGATTAAGAAATATTGCTGGGTGATTGGAGGTAGAAAAAAAAAAAACTCGTTGAAGCCAGGAAAAGTAAAAAATTAAAGAAGAGTGGTTTGACCAGGGGCAACACAGTGTTGCCAACACTGACAGGGATCGTAGGGGTGTCCTGGTCCGGAGGTAGGGAGGGCCTGACCTCCAAAAAATAATTGATTTGAAACAAATCGATTTCTTAGAAAAATATGAGGAATCGTGAATATTTTTTCAGAAACAATCGCCAGGGGGTCGAGTGAGATATCATTTTCAAAATAAATTGAAATTAGAATTGGCTTATTTCGCTTTATTGGGGTCTTCAAGTCTTTCTGACCGCACAGTGGTTTTTGAAAAAAATAAATAAAATAAAATTTCACACAAAGTTTATACTTTGATATGCTGAAGACACGGTCATTCTCGCTAGTTGTCAGGCTGAGCTTCAGACAATAATGGATGCGGTAGCGTACGAGAGGTGATATTCATTAAGATGCCCCTTCTGGAATATCGCCAAGACTAAAACAATGGTTTTCGTCGAGCAGGTAAGTAGGCTCCTTTAGGTACTTTGGAGCACTGTTAAACCAGTTTTGAGATCCCAAGACGGAATTTCGATGCAGAGCTGAGTTGGCACGGCAGGCGTTCCTCAAGATGAGGAACTTCTTCGTTCGTTTTGATCTGAGCCTTTTGTATTTGCGCTTGTAGCGCTGGTCCAGCCTGAGTCCTTGATGGCCTCTTCGTACGTTTCTGGTATCTCGGACGGCAGGAACCCCGTTGAGAGAGCTGCGTAGGTGAGGTCGTAGTCCATGAGACGGGTGGGGAGTTTCGTGTTCCTCGTCGGTCTTCCCTGGTGATCAGGGTTGTTAGGCTGTACAGCGGCTGATGGGTTGAATGATGTTCGGTCGGCAGGTTGATGTGATGGCGACTCAAATTTGGTGTCCGTCGATGTTTCCTCGTTGATCGAATCTTCATCGTCAGAGCTAGGCAGGTCCGGCAGTTCCTCTTCTTCCTCCTGAAAAGTTTCACCGTTGACTTCTTCAGGCTGTCGGTGGGTTTGGACATCACAGAGGCAGGGCTTCCTTGGCTGCTCATCAAACACGACGCTTTTGGCAACAACTATCTTCTGGCGGCTGCGATCGTATAGACGATTACCTCCGTCCGTGTATCCCACCATTATTAGGGCTCTACTCCTTGCGTCGAGCTTGCCAACTCGATCTTCCTTGGGAATAAGTGCGTGAGCGGTCGATCCAAACACCCGCAGCTTATCCAAGTTAAGGGGATATGGTAGTCGAAAATGACCACATTTTCGAAAAAAGTTTTATGACGTTTTTTAATAGTTTGAAATGTGAGGAACACGATGGTAAGTCCAAAAATCACCTCCGACCATTGGAAATCCGCGTAATTCAAATTTTACGGAATGTTGCCAGTAGAGTGGAGAGTGATCTCCCGCTCGCGGACGCGCCCGGGCTGGCATCAAAAAGCATCAAAACTTTTTTTATAGAAAATATAGTACCTACCTAACATATATTTATGGTATGACTATGTACCCAAGACCATACATTATATATATATATAATATTCGTTCCGTTTTATACTCATGTGTGTTTTATCAAAGTACATACCTACTTACTTTTATCTTAGGTAGGGCAGTATATAGTGTCCGTGTACATTTTCCTAAGAAACCACTTTTGCCCTGATGATGGCATATTTTATGTCGAAAGCTTTACGGTAAGGTGAGGGATATTCCGTTCTAACCCCGGTCCTAATATGTGACGTCAAACCACGAATTAGTCGCTTATTTTTATTCGAAGTAGCAATTGGGCAGGAGGTGGTGGTGTTGCGGGGGGGGGGGGGGGGTGGATACAATAATAAGGAATTAATTCCTTCCAAGACTGCAAGGTAGCGCGGAAGCATCGTTTTTTAGATTAGATTCATTGCAGCCAAAGCGGAAGCGTTCAGACATTGTCTAAACCCGAAGGAAAACTTTGACAGCTGATTTCTCGGACATCTGATTTTTCACATATTTTTACATGAATGTCGAAATAACTCCGGCCCTATTTGAGCTACAGAGTTCAAATTTTTACCACGTGTTCTAGGGTACTAGACGGAAATATTTAGGGAACAGTTTTCCTGTAGAGCCCATAGAAGGGAGTGGGGGGACATTTAAAAAAAAATTTTATTTACGATTCCGGAGACAAGTCATATAAATTACAATTTTTGATGTAAAAAAATTCTGTTCCCTAAATATTTCCGTCTAGTACCATAGAACATGTGGTCAAAATTTGAACTCTGTAGCTCAATTAGGGCCGAAGTTATTTCCTCTTTTATTATGGTATATATTATATATTTTTCATTTATAAGTATGTATATATACATGTATATGGAGATCCTGGTATATTTTTCCATGTTTTTGGGGGCGAGGAATCCGAAAAAAATGGTTTCGAAAGTCAAAAGTGAATATTAACAATTTTGGTTTCTCGACTACCATATCCCCTTAACCTTCTGGCCATACCATATTTCCGATAGCGAACGACTGAGGTCTGGTGGTGGCGACAACGGTGAGGGGAGGGTAGGCAGGATTGAACCTGCACTATTTATCTAACAAGAGTTCGTATGTTGAGGCGCTACGTTTTCTCCATTTTCCTCTACGGATGCGAAAGCTGGATGCTTGACCCGGCGATAGAAGAAAATCAATACTCTGGAAATTTATTTCTATCGTCGGATGCTCTAAATCTCTTGGGTCCAGAGGGTAACCAATGAGTACGGGCTCGCTAGAATGGGAACAGACCGTGAGTTGTAGTTGACGTTCAGGTAATAAAGGAAGATGCGATATTTCGGCCAGGTGATGAGGGGGCAGCGGTATGAGCTACTTCGGCTCATCATACAAGGCATAATAGCCAGGAAGAGGTCCATTGGAAGGCGACGGAATTCGTGGATGAAGGACCTGCGCCGATGGCTGGGTTGTTCGTCAGTGGACATCTTTCGAGGGACCGTCTCTCGTGAAACCACTGCCATTTGGATATCCGACCTTCAGAAGGAGATGGCGAAACAAGAAGAAGAAGATAGGAAAAGAATAAACCTAGAAAAATTGCGCAAAAATTGATGTGAAAAAAAAGTGAAAAAAAAGAAGAAAGAAGTATACGTACTATGTACGGACAGATGTGGGCCCCAAAAACCGGATTATGCGTCCAAAATTAATCGGAAAACGTCAACACATTCGACTTTCTGGCATCCTTCAAAAGCCCCATTAGTAGCCCCACGAAAACCGATAGATCTCCACGGTGAAAACGGATCCTTCTGGGACCCCCAAAAATGGACCCTACGTCAAAAAATACTTCGAAAACGACACCCCACTCGATAATATTTCCGAAAATCTGCAAAAACCCTCCCGTAGCCCTTTTTTAGGCCCCACGGGTTTAGGCGATCGGGATGAAAACCTTGCGGCGCACAACGAGATGGTGGACCGAGTATTTTTAGTAAATTTCAGGTTTAAAAAAAAAAACGGCCTGAACGGCGGACGGACATTCCGTTGTTGGAATCAACACATGAAATATATAATGATAAATTTGTGTGTTTGACCCCCGACGCGAATACATAGGTGAATTATTCCAAAAATAATAAACCAAAAGGAAAACAAAGTTAAGTTTCACTCATCGATTGTTAAACATGGCATGAAAAGTCGTCATCGAATCCACTTATTTAAAATTATCTTTATACACTGAAAAGCACAAAACGCTCACCGTACATACCGCCGAATTATGCGGTTTACAGCTGACAAAAGTACAAAGCAAATAATTGAAACGCACGACACGGCAAACCAAACTGCATCACTGGAAGACTCAACCATAATACACCAAAAAAAACGGGAGAGAAAGTACTCACATGAAAACTGCTAATTGTTTGAAAAGGATCCAAAGAAATACAGATGGAAATGCCACAGAAAGATAGCGATCCGGAGGGGACATGGGGTCCAACCGTGACGAAATTCAACCAACGCATGCGAAGAACGGGGAAGAATTTAAAAATACATTTTCCACGATATTCAGAGTTGGACGGGGTGACGCAACAGATAGGGGATCAGTTCAAAAAAACATTGATTACCCATGAGCGGTGTTCTTTTCACACGTGAACAATCTGGTGAGGCGAACGCAAACCCAATCGAACAGGGCTTGTATGGGGTATATCAAACACATCCCGACAAAACGTCTCTCCAAACCTAAAACTCACTCGTCCGGTCGATTAAAAACATTCTAAACTTGAAAACGAGACCTCAACTGAGCCTGCAACAAGAAGAAACTTCAGCCCTGTTTTCTCCCCCAGACCGATTAACCAAATCGGACGAACAAACACGATCAAGGAAGATAACGAGGTTCTCAATTGAGATAACAGGGTTAACAAGTGGAACGCACTAGGCTTTCTCGCATTTCAAATTCCGCAGATTTCACGTGGAGCCCGCCTAACAATCACAAGATCAAAGATAACTAAAGATAAATAACTAAAGATAAATATCAACTCACTTCATGATGCTGAAATCAACAGCAGATAGTGGAGTCAAAAGGGCAAATGCTTGATCAGGAAATAACTTTCAAAGTAAACAGCCCTCTTGTGTCTGCAACAGTCAAACGATACACAGATCCTATAAATACACAAAAGACAAATGATATTACAACCCAACACGCCAAGAAACTACCTAATGTGGTTTTGAAGATTTGATGGTAGCTTAATGATGAACTCATTTTAACCCGGAGGAATTAATAGGATTTTAATTGAAGAAATTCCGGTCATGGTTTTGAAAATGAGGACCAGCCTCCTGACCTGGGAGGCAATCCGGCGTGTTGGCCGCCCTCAAAGCATAGAAAATGGTTTATTGTTATTGTATGAAAGAATGTCATTTTTTTAAGTTTTATTATTAGGCTGTCACACCACAGCAGATCACAACCTCAGAGAGTAGGCACCGACTGCTGCCTGGTGGTGTGAGTTTCTCTACTTTTCTCTGTCCCCATCGTCTGATTGAGGCCAGCGACGACAAGGCAGAAATCAACAGGTCAGTTGGTGTCCTAGGAGGACAAGAGTGTAGGTTGAAGGAACGAAGTTGAAGCAAATTTGGTGTTCAATTTTTCCTAATGTTGTGGACATGATGAGGGAAGAAGTCGGTTACGTGGATGGATCCGTTCTTGCTGACGAACCAATCCATCCACCGTTGGCAGCTTGCTCACGCATGAACAAAGCGGTAGCGGTAGTCGAGTGAGAACATGGACTCTAGCCCTTCCCTCTCCTCTTCCTGGGGTTATTCCCCTTCAAACGGGTCTACCCCCACTAAGCTGTGAAGCCCAGCAGGTCACTGAGCGTGAGCTTGGCCATGGCCTGGTCTTTTTTGCCTGTCCCAACAGACAAAAAACGAAACCGTACTCCGAATGAGCAAAATTCAGACGCGGTATGTACTCTTCGGTGTCCGATAATCCTAAGGATACTAATGAGTTTGGTTAGGGAGAGAGAACGACTCCTCTGCTGAATACTAAATTGTTTATTCAGGTAAACAATTATAGCGTGGGGACCGGTTTCGAGCAACTAAGCTCATCTACAGCCCTGACAAGAAAACCATTTGTCATTAGCATCAGAGGAAAAACCATAAAATTATATTAACAATGTAAACTCGAAATTATATTATACTGAAGGTATATGAACAAACACAACTGGTGAAAAATTATAACTGACGAAAACGGTCCAGAATGGTGGTACATAACTTGACAATAGTAAATTCGGAATATGCACCATGTCAACTAGGTCACCTAGGTATGTCATCATTTTCTGTAGTTTTAACTTATCAATTGTTTTTAAAAAACGAATAATTCCAAATTCATCTTTCGTAGTACCAATTAATAACCTTGTCAAATGGGTCCATTTTTAAAATTATCTCTGACTTTCTTACCTCTAATTTCTCTTTGTCACTAATCACATATCAAGTAGATGTTTTGCCACTAGAATAATAAACAATTCTCCTTTCAGTACCTGTAGTATACCATAACTGGTTTTCAAATGGTTCACTGGACATCAGTCATGGAGCCAATTTTAACAGTGGGTCCATATTCCGAATTTACTATTGTCAAGTTATGTACCACCATTCTGGACCGTTTTCGTCAGTTATAATTTTTCACCAGTTGTGTTTGTTCATATACCTTCAGTATAATATAATTTCGAGTTTACATTGTTAATATAATTTTATGGTTTTTCCTCTGATGCTAATGACAAATGGTTTTCTTGTCAGGGCTGTAGATGAGCTTAGTTGCTCGAAACCGGTCCCCACGCTATAATTGTTTACCTGAATAAACAATTTAGTATTCAGCAGAGGAGTCGTTCTCTCTCCCTAACCAAACTCATTGGATTAGACCTCTGCACCACCGGCAAACAACCACTTTGTGTCTAAGGATACTATATCGTGCAGTGGCCTGATAGCAGACCATCAAGTGATTGAGCGTTGATTGCTTGTCACTCCTCTCCAGATTGAGCATCTATCGTTCTTGCTCTGGATTTGAAGATTCTGATGAACAATGCGAGTGCTTCGGGAGTTCGGAATTTTGAGGTTTAGATATTTTTCGGACTCAGCGCTTTCATAAGTACACCCCTGTACTACAAATTTTGGATCAATATTCATTTTTGTTTTGATGAGTTATTACTGCACAGTAGAGTGCTCTAACATCCAAAAATACTACATCTGCAGGGACGCCCTTTGTCATCCACCATGAGATCCAAGGCCACACCTGGAATTGGAGAACCCATTTCCCCTGCCTCGTAGTCTTTGCCAGCGCTCTCCCTCGTTCCCCAGATACTTGTCCGATTCGATAAACTGTATTGAGGTCTTGGAAAAGGCCCAATCTTTTCCAGAGAACTCCAATCATGTTACGATTTTTACCCCAAGCGAACTACTGAGCGAAGTCATTCTAACGCCCCACTTATGACTATGGTCCCAGCAGTACCGTAGGCATATATGCCTATATATATATAAAAGGCATATATGCCTTATATATACAAGAACTATTTTTGTGTTGGGGGGTGGTGGGTGGGGGGGGGGGTGGAATGTCTTGGGTAGTAACTTTTTTTAAATCAGGTGACTAATCACGATTCTAGCACAAAAAATCTAATAGAATATTGATTCATTTCACTTATTATGGTGTTTGCCGACGGTGCAGAGGTCTAATCCAATGAGGTGGTTAGAGTGAGAAATGACTCCTCTGTTGAGTACTCAGCAGAGGAGTCATTTCTCACCCTAACCACCTCATTTCACTTAGTAAAAGCATCTGAAATAAAATTGTAATTATTTATCGTAATTGTTTCAGATTAATAAAATATTTTCCTCATTCGGTCCTTCATGACTTTTTTAGCACCACAAAACCCAACGGGTCAAGTGCAGTAATTTTCTGCCCATCTCATTAGGCCCTGATGATATGAGAATAAATCTTCTGAAACGTACATGAAATTTTATCGTAAATTTAATTCACCAGGCAGTCGTTCAATCGGTCAACACTATCATTTAAAATTTTAACTCCCCATCGCGAACTTTGGTCGTTTTAAAATTGCTGTTAAAGAGGGAAAATCCGTCAAGTATTTACCGACAAGACACGTCAAACCCCACGAGCCCCGAGACTTACGAAATACAATTTTCGCTGAGTACCTACCTGCCAGTCACCGCGCACAAGCAACACACCCGAGCTAACCCGAAGATAAACCTGAAACCTCTAACGTAAACAATATACGTAAATCGGTATCGAGGCCTCAAAAGAACATTCAATGGGAGGTATTTTTCTTTACGTAATGGACATGAAGGCCAAATCTGACCCTTAAAATAGAACCATTCAGTGACAAGATCAGTTTATAGTTCATATGACCCCGATTCGTCGAAAGCCGAAGACTCGCGGGGGGAGTTCAAAAACAACCAGTAAAAACCACATGAACCATTCGCCAACTTACACGATTCTGTATGACACTTGTAGATTAATACCTAACGATTACTCGGGAATATGGAAATAACGTTACGAATTATACTTCTTTTTTAAATGAAACGAACAAACTAACTGCGCTGTATAGGGCAGAAAAATAAGATTGAAAACAGGATTATCAATATTATCAGCAACAAGGTCGCCGGTTATCATTGACTGCCACATTGATGGTATGAGCGTCGTAAAATCCGCGGCCAAGTCAGACGGAAAACCGCCATTCGGATAGGTACGTGCAGAGGGGATGGTTCAACCTTATAACTATGCAGAATACTAATAATTATTATTAACTATTATTCTATTAGGTAATTCTCTGAGAATTATTCTTTATTATAATTATAATAAATGAGTAGGGCTCGGACTTGAGCATAGGTACCTATTAGCATTTTTTTCCTGTCCCGTAAAACTTGGAAGAAGTATAGGTAGGTTTATTTTATTTTATTATTTAAATATTAAGTGCTTTGAGGGCAGAGCCATATGCACAAAGTAGTTGGCCGCCTGATCAATTCCAAATGGATGCTAGAGCAAATATAAATCATATATGTAAAGGGCCATTGTATATGTAGCATTCGTTTTTTTATAGAATTTTATAGCGTTTTTCTTCTTTTTTTTGCAATAAGAGAGGGGTTTTTTTCCATCATTTCCTTTTTTCCTTTCTTTTTTTTTCTTTTAAGTATAGGTAGGTATTGGTTGTATTTTCACCGCTATGGATCCAATAGAATTTACGTTAAATAAATTTTATCGAGCTTATAAATAAAATAGCGGTTTTCAGAATAAACGCAGATGAATGCATATTCTAGTGGTTTTCGTCTAAATATTATATTTTCCATCAAATTTCCCCAGGAGCCTCGACAAAGGTTTGGAACACTCATATCGAGGGGTGTATTCTGCGGGACAAGAAAATCGTGCCTTGGACATGGCAGCCCTGGCGTAACCTACCACTTGGTTACCTTCACTGATAAATCGTCGGGTTGGGTTTCTTCTGCCAAATGTTTTCTTTTGGAGTACCTTGATTGAATCTTTTTTCGGCGCATTTTTCGGGAGATTTCGTTTTGTTTTCCCTTTCTCGTATAACCAAGCATGATTGCGTTTTCGTGTCAATAGTCGAAGTTGGAGTTAGCGGAGATGGCAGGAAACGCCACAAAACTGGCTCCTAGTCGGAGTCTTTACCAGGTAGGAGAGAAAGGATTAATGATTGGAGTATGAGCTAATGGTGTAAATTAGTATAATTCATTGGTAAATATATATAGTTTGTGTATTTTTGCACTACAGACGTGCCAGTCTTCATCGTAGTTCATGGTGGTATACTGTATACAGGAGATCACAAGGTCATTCAATCCCATTTAGGTTTCGTTTTTGCATCAACCCCTAGAGGACATTTCTGGGACAACTCAATGCAAAAACTTGTTCAAACTTGTATTATAGTTTAAGGGGTAGTTAGCCCACCAGTACGTAAATTATTGTCTACATGAGACCAGCAAATCGGTAGATAACTGATTCGTGAATGTTTTTGTGATGAACGCTTTCGAGGTGAAGAAATCGTCGCCTGGCCGTTGAGTTGTTCACAGGCTGTTTTGTGCTGGTGGTGGAGGCCTATGATGTAGATACATCATCTTCTGGCAGATGTTCAATAGTAAATTAGGATGACCTCAGGCATTTCAGAAAGAAAATGGCAATTCCCCGCAACATTTTCAAAGAGCTCTTCCTGCATTTATACATAACATTGAAATGGTTAGTCCCAGCAAAAAAATGCTCGAGCTCTGTTCCAGGTTTGACGGACTCAACAGAAATCGACGGAGACATTCGCAGTTGAGATAACTGCTGTTCCAGGTCGATCTATAGGTTGACAGCAGTTGGACGGGAACCATGAAATTTTAGGTTTGTTCCAGGTTTGACGGAATGTTAACAGAAATCGCCCGAGACATGCGCAGTTTAGAAACTGCTGTTCCAGGTCGATCGTAAGTTGGACGAAAACCGATAGCTCGAGTACGTGCGGTCGGGTTCTGTCGACAGCTGTCCAACTTCTGTCGACAGACGCAGTCACACCTGGAACAAACCTTTTACATTGAGTGATCAGCCTAGTTTGCAGAGTAGCTGCCGCAGCGGCCGTTACGGCGAAATGTGATCACTTTGGTGGAGCAAAGCAGTGTTTGGTGTCTTGTGTGGTGTCTCCGGCAAAATCCTAGTACAGTATCAGTTCTGAAAGGGAATTTAATCAGCTTTTGCGTGGGGACAAAGAAATTTCGATCGGAGACATCGTTTCGGAGGGAGAGAAGAAAACATTCGGGAAAACGTACGTACCGTCGCTAATATAAAATTTTATCAGCTTTCACCAGGAAAGAAGAGAATTAAGATCGGACTAGCCGTTCCCAAGTTATGGGCAAAAATGTGCGGGAAAGACGTGTTTGCCAAAATTTGCAATTTTATTTTTCCATGCCTGCCCCGCTCTAATTGAAGCCTAAATCAAATTTTCACACGGAATAGCTGCGATAGGAAATTTAATGAGCTTTCACTAGAAAAAAGTAAATTTGGAATCAGGCGAATAGTTTCCGAACTACAGCCGAAAACGTTTCTGAAAAACGTGGTTTTCCGCTTACCGAGCCGTGTCAGATTGGGGGACTTTTTTTGGAAAGAATCACTAATTTTCAGTTGACTGCATTTCTGCAACCAGTGGACCTAAAGAACTTTCCTAACATGGTCTGTTTTTGACATGGATAATATCCATGTCAAAAGGACATAATATTATTGTGTTTTGGCTGGGGGCCATGGAAACATTTTTCACCCGTCACGAAATATTCACCCCAGTATCTAGGTTAAGGCAAGCAACATCGTTGCTAGTGTTCACAATCATAATTGGTGTGACATATCCATGATCTGATGTTTTTCCCTGAAGGGGAAAAATTATGTATACATCCCAGCCCGAGCGAGCGAGCGAGAAAACTAGTCTGGTTTTTATATAGAGGCTTTGAAACTTGAGCGTAACCCATTTATCAGTCGATTTGGGAAAAATTGGCAAACTTTAACGATCGATTGCGGCCATACGGCTGAACCGATCTTAACGTTTGAGATGGTCATTCCACGCAAAATGTTATGCTATTTAATGTTAAAAAGAGCACAATTTTCTGTAGGGTGCGTGGTTTACGAGTTATAAGCGAAAAACTGAAACAAGTGCCAAAAAATTGCGGGTTTTCGGCAACCTACAGTTAATTTTTAACTTTAAAAGTTTAACTTTAACGTTAAAAGAATCTAGAAGAAAATGCTAAAAACACGTCACCCATAAAAATTCCCGTTTGTCCCGATTTTATGCCAGCTCAAACCCCAATACCGACTGGACTATCAGTAGGTACGATTCGTACCGTCCGATACAGTAATGAGGAGCCAACCAGGATAATATAACGGCACGTGTTGCCAAGTCGCCATATTTGCTTCATGACGGTCACTTGCGGTTTGTTGCAGGTCCTCAAGTCGTGGTATCCTGCAGGCCAGAAAAAACCAATCGACAACGTTCGACGGACCTCAGCGACATCTGTGGCGATCCCTGTGACTAAAGATTTAGTTGGCCCGCCCGACCCGATTTCCAACATCCGCCCCATCACCTTCCACATCCCCGAAGTGGAAAGCGGAATAGAGAAGAAATACCGCCTGAGGAGGCAGGCGGTGCAGGCTTGGCACCAGAGCTTTTGGTCCCACCACAACGCCGCGTTTGTCAAGGCGAGGAGATAACAGTATTGAAATATTGTCGTTGCCTCTTGTCTTTCCACCTCGTCTTCATCTGTCATCTTTTACAGGAGCGGAAGGCGTTCGAGAAATCCGTCAACGGCCCAGTTTCATCCGACGAAATGTCCGTTTTCTACAAAACGTTCCTAGATAAATATTGGGCTATACATTTGAAATACGCCAAGCAGTGGTACAAACACAACTTCGAACTCCTCAGTTTAGCAGCCCAAGTCGAGCTCAGGCGAATTTTATCACCACTGTTGAAGTAGTTAGCTAATCTGTTGTTTAGAAAACAAATTTTGAAGTAGTGTGAGCGAATTGTCAATATATTTATGATGGAGTATTTCCGTTATGTTGATTTATAAGCCTTCATTATTTCACATAACATTTCTCCATCTTGTTACGAGATATTGATGGAAATGGCTGATACAAAAGCGCATCGACTGTATATTTTGACACCACTCAGAAAGGTTTCTACTTGCTTCTTGAAATAGTTGTCACCCCTGTCACGTAAAGGGAGTTCAAACTGGTGAGTCCGCCGACAACCTCTCACAAATTCAAATGTACGTCTCTCTGCCCATTTACTCTGTCAAATCGATTTGGTAGGTACATTGAGGAAGACTCAGGTATCTCCTCAACAAGCTATTCAAATTGATGACGAATTCATTTGAAACAAATTCATTGCGGCGGTAAAGCGCTGTCAAAATAACCAGCAGGTTGCCCCCCCACTAATAATAGTTTCTTTCGGGCCCTCCTAAAAATAACTAACCTTAACGTCAGTGCAACTGATGATATTCTGCGCGGCAGTGTCAAGTTATATTACAACGCTATGGATAGTGATGGATGGAACGAAAGTAAATGTTTGATCGCTTTTTTTTTATGAAGGGAGATTACGATAGCAGTTGGCGGCTTTAAAAGCCCTTTGTGCCATATATGAACAGTCAAATGTGGCATTCTGGGACATCCCGGCATTTCCTGCAACAACGTAATCAATTATATAGACGGATGGGTTAATTATTTTCTACCTCAATGTACTTTCCTTATCAGTAGCTGGTCTTTGAACGTTTTCCTTTCGAAAACTTTAGCAAAACGAGGAAGCCGGTTCAAGTCAACTCGATCTGAACTAGTACGGACGAATGCCTTGCATTCAGACGATAAATTTTATAATATCATTGACTTGTTATTTTTGCGGTAGGTCGGTACTTAACCAGATGGACTCCTTGTATTTAGGGGGGTACGGGAGAGTTCCACATTTCACGCACGTTTTTTGAGAGTGGGCTACACAATAAGTGGAAAAGGTCAAATATTGGAGATACAAGTTCTTGGAGACATCTTTCCAAACATTTAAAGCCCAATCACCAAAATCAGTTGAACATTAAGAGCTAATTCCGAAAACGGGGCTTTTTCATTTTTCTTAATTATTTCCTTCATATTTCTCCGATGTTGATGACATTGGGCTTTAAATTGTTGTCAAGAAGCTATCTCCAATATTTGACCTATTCCACTAAGTGGATAGTAAGTTTAATTTCTGATAAGCCTTATTAGGAACTTGAAAAACGCCATGAAAAAGTGTTTCTCCTCTGCAGAGGCCCATCTGCGCACCCTTACAACAAATCACTTTCTCTATTAGGCGATCCCAGCAGAGATAGTTTTCTCTTCTTTTCTAAGGAGTAAGAGGTAAGCGTCAAAATTTGCCAAATGTATGTAGTGTCCACCCAGCCGCCGAGATCTGCTCCTGATGAAGTAGATGATAATTTTATATGGGCACACGCAGGAACGGTGAGGTAAAACGCTTCCAACAGTTCCAGCCGGTAGCCCTTTTAAAGCCTCACAGCGCCTCAACGCAGGCGCGAACAGGTCTGGGATCTCCTGAAAATCAAATCTTCGCCCAAAAGCCGCAAACGACAACTCACTCGACCCTATTCAAAGTTATTTCAACCATTGATTCCCGACGCACTTGAACAACCTTTCAGTTCATATTGAGCGTCTCACAACACTGAAAATCCACGGAAACGAAATAGAGTCAGCAAGCTGTTTTTGAAAGGGTTATTTGGCGCTGGCATAGTCGCTTTCAAAGGACATCAAAGACCTTGGAAATGAGAAAAAAAAAGAAGTAAACATCGACGAAAACGACCCTTAACTTCCTAAACCGGGTTAAACTGTACAATAATTGTCGATTAACTATTATTCAACAGTTTAATAATAATCATTACCTATTATTAGATTTGACGTTTTGAGCTCAAAAATGTATGATCACTCAAAATGTGACCCCTACAAGGGAATTCCTCAGAATAAAAGTCTTCTGGATGAATTTAACTAAAGGGATATCTTCTAATGAAATTCTCCTTACTTAAATCTATTTAGGATTCGCCCTCTCAGATTTGTTTGCGAGGTCTCCTAGATGAATTGGATCACGCACACTTAAGTCGTTAAACCTCATTTCGAGCAAAAACGAAAAAAACCTGATAACGGCTCAAAGTTTGGAGCTATCACCTTTTTTTGCACCTGTACATTATGTACTCAACCAAAAAGTGTGGCTTTTGGCCTCGTAATATTAGACTTAGCGCCTGCAAATACGAAAACGCTGCAAATTTTACACTAGGGTTTATCATTCTCTGATATAGGTTACTTTTGCAGAAATTTAATTCTGTCAATAAAAAACTTTTTTTTTTAGATTTTTGTTTGTTTGTTTTTGCTTGAAAAATATTTGATATCCTGGGATCCATCAAAAATCTAATTTGTAGCCCCATGAAAGCCCTGTAGATCGCAACAGTGAAATCGGATCGCTGCGGGACCCCAAAAAATGGATTCTACGTCCAAAAATACTTCGAAAACGACACCTGACTCGATCCCATAGCCAAAAGCCTTTAAAAAAAAACCCTCCCGTAGCCCCATAGCGCCCCACGGGTTTGGGCGATCGGGCTGAAAACCTTGCGAGCGCAACTATGGTAAACCAAGTATTCTGTCAAAATTTCAGATTTTTATAAAAATTCCTACTGCCCAAAACGGCCCGGATGGCGGACGGACATTTCGGATTTGGAATCTAGACCTCTTGGATAATGTCAAATTTTGAGGCCAATCGGAGTCGTCGACCTCCGTCGCGAAACATAGGTGTATTATTCCAAGAATAATAAAAGCCGATGGATTTAGATCCCAACTTGCATGAGTCAAGGCCGGGGGTATGGAAAACAACAAGAAAAGTGGAAAACCTGTGCATTTGCGAAAAAAAAATTCATGTTCTCATGCCATGTCATCCCCCCCCCCCCCCCCCCCTGCTGATTCTGCGTACCTATATGACATATAGGTAGGCAATACATTGTATTTTTTTTATCAGGTAGTGGGTTTTTGAAATATTTTAGGAGCCACTTCTCATGGAAGAAATGTTTTAAGCCTCTGAAATGTTGATAGAATACTCGGATTTCCTCCTTCTTGGTCCCGCAAGGTTTTCAACCTGATTCCACCAGACCCTGGGAAGCGCTTTTGAAGATGATAACCAAGTGAGGTGTCGTTTTCGGAATAATATTATTTTCTGAGGTCGATTCGTTTACCCCCTCCCCCGGGAAAACCTCGAAGTCTGTGAATATCTGATGGGTGAATTTCTCCTCAAAATATGAAGATATATTTTGTCATCCGATTGTCTCTTGGATGTCTCCAGCATGGCATTCCTCTCGATGGAGAGCTAAACTGTAACAACGGACATGAAAGTTTGGGCTCCTTATAGGTGACCGAGAAGACTCCCCCGATTGGCACGACATAGGAGACGAACCTAAAAAGAAAAAGGACGAGAACAATTTGGCCAATTTCCGCTATGGGATGCCACACGACTGGTCAGGTAAAATTATTAATTAAAAAAAAAAAAAAACCCCACACTAGCCACACTATACAACGTCTTTTACAAAATGTAATTACAGATGATGAAGAGGTAGAACAAAGCGAATGGTGTTCACTGCCTGATCTCATAATGGAGCGCATTTTCTGTCATTTGTCGATATCCGAAAGGTACAACGCTTCGATGGTCTGCAAACGGTGGAATTCTGCTTTCTATTTGCCGTACGTGTGGCACGTGTTCGAATTCGGGGAACAGACACTGACGAGAAGAAAGTTCAACTATTACTCAGGATGGCAGGTACGTGATGGTATTCAAAGGAAGTAAGTACATTTGGTAGAATATTGGATAATTTGACTCATGTTGTAGCACACTTTGGACCATTTGAGAGCTCAATTGTGCCTGGGCACCGTCGGAAGGTTCTTTAAAGTCATCATATTCACGCCAATGACCAATTTTTACAACATGTACGAGTTCATGAATATGATTTCATTCTACGCCGAGCAGAAGGACTCTGAGAAGTGTTCCGTGCAGGGAATAAGTCGAAACATAAAGTCGTTGAAGTACGTGTTCCCCTGCAAGTACTTGTCCGGCGAAGGCGAAGACGACACGTCAGAAGAAGAGCGTCAAGAACGGGCTTTATACGGAACGGGTGGTGCGTTGATTGTGGTAAATGATATCAATTCAGTATGGGACGTCATTTAACTTAAAACACCCTGGCAGGGAAACTGTTGGAAGCGGTGAAGCGGCTTATGAGCAACTTGAGTTCTTTGAAAACGCTGGAACTGACGGATTTGATGTTGGACAGTTCGGAAGCGATGAACCTGCTGGACGACGTCTGCTGCGAAAGCTGCCAATCTCTACGTTACCTTTCACTGGCAAACTTCACCAAAAGGCCGTACGAACTGCTACATTTGGGCGTGTTCATCAATTTGAAGGTAACTTCCTTGAACAATCAAATAGTTTTCCTCCCATCCCATGAGGCGTTTTCGAAGTACTTTTGGCGCATAGTCGATTTATGGGAGTTCGAGAAGCCATCTGATCTACACCGAGGGGCTTCAGATAGTGTTCGGATTTGGCTATATAGGGGCTGTTTAGTGGAACTGCAGGAGGAGTTCTCGGTGGGTTCTATTAACGAATCAGAGTGAGCTGTCCTTTTCGTGGTTATTTCGGACGTAGGATCAGTTGAAGGGGTTACTAGACCTGTCCGACGGCATCTTGGGGTTCTAAGAGGCTGATAAAGGGCTTCATTCAGATGGGGTAAGGCCTCGGGAACCAGTAAAGTGTCGTTTTCAAAGCAATTTCAAACTAATCATCCACCCAGACATCCTTTTACCGCCATCCGCTCTTTTTCAGGTTTTAGTCGTCGGGCCCCAAAATCTCGGCGACAACGTCATGGAAATGCTCAGCTGCACGAAAGTCGAACACATTCACATCGTTCAAACCCGACTGACGCCCACGACGGCCAAACCGCTGAGCCCCAAATGTTGGCAGTCCGTCGTCAAAAGGAACCCCAACATGAAAGTTCATTTGTCATTGGAATCGAAAATTGAAAGGACCGTCTTGTGGCAAGAAAAGGCGCCAGTCCAATCCATTCTCGTGGATTCTCCAGTTTGCAAGGTACGTCAAAAAGTGACAAGAATTAATTTCTCGTGGAGTGGTCAGACTTATGAATGTTATGTTATGTAAACAACGCTGCATATTGTACACAAAGCGTTTATTATTGATTTATTCAGAAAAGTTGAGAAATATTTTATTCTGCCAAGAAGAAATTGAAAAAAGTGGGCAAGTATATTATGAGAGACTATAAAAAATCGATTCTACGTCCAAAACTACTTCGAAAACGACACCTCATTCCACCTCCTGTACATAGTCCTTCATAAGCCTCATAGATTCACAGTGTAGTTGCATGGGTATAATAAGATAATCATAAAACTCCCTAAAATGGATTGTAGGGGAAGGTGGGGCAGTAATGACACGTCTTGCATTCCTTGAATTGAATATTGGCGCCATGAGTCATATCAATGCCAGTGGACTTAGAGGTTTAGCACCAAAAGGAGCCGTTTCCCAACCCACGTTCAGCATGCATGATGATGAGAGCATTTTCCTCACAGAAAAGAAATTTGTCAGCAACGTTCAAAGCTTTGCATGAAGGGAGAGTGCTGTTGAAGTGCTTTTTTCCTTCACTTCATGTAAAATGTGCCTAGTTTTAGGAACTACCTTACTACATACTACTCCAGTACTTTCATCGGAGTAGAAAATTGAATCTCCATGGAGTAAAAATTGATCATCTGTCATAGCTGATGGGGCAGTTATGACCAGAGTTGCTGGGGCAGATATTCTTCTTCTCTGGGTGTAACCAGGCGTTGGCTACCTCTCGCTACTAACTTCTGTTGAGCGTGTTGAACAGTTATTACAGAAGTAGTAGGGACCTACTGTTTAACGCCTGCTCCGAGTGGCAAATGGGGCAGATATAATCAGTGGTAATAACTGCGCCATGTTCGTAAACAGGCGTAAACTTTCTTGGTATAAATTGTGTATATTGATCGATTACAAGTGTTTTTTGCGCTTTAATAACTCCTTCATTATAAGAAGAAGGAAAATCATTTTAGCCTTACCTTCTAACCCTAGCTTCTCTTCAAATGGATAGCCACATGTGCCCCATACCGTGGTCATAACTGCCCCACACATGAGGCACTTATGTCCAAAATTGATCTTTAAAAAAAAACACCAAAAACAGTGATTTTAGTTTGACTTTTTCTTCGACTAAATTGAGATTCTGCTGGCAAACGAGGCCTAGTTTATTGAGAGTTTTTCGAAGCCCCCCCCCCCCCCCCCCCCCCGGTCAGATGGGTCTGAGAACCTCACAAATGGATTCTACATCTAAAATCACTTCGAAAACGTCACTTAACTAGACCCGTTACCCAAAATCCTTCAAAACACCCCCTCCAATAACCCCATTTTAATTAATGATGTCGTATCAACCCAAACTGATGCTGATACCCGAAACCATAATAGAAGACTAATGAACCAAAGAAGAAAAAAAATTCAATTATTTATTGAATATTGTAAAAACTTACTGCATCAATTATCTGCTTAATGATCAATACACGAATGTAAAGCTTTTCAAGGACAATAGACTTGCAACTGACGATGAATGAACGTAGATA
The DNA here is from genome assembly GCA_955831195.1 of Pilophorus perplexus. Lineage (NCBI taxonomy): Eukaryota > Metazoa > Arthropoda > Insecta > Hemiptera > Miridae > Pilophorus > Pilophorus perplexus. Next base: position 23,103,375 of record OY037016.1, read on the forward strand.
ACAAGTGGCAACCACTGAAAATACCTACACTTCTAGTTCAGTTGATTTTAGTCCTGATTTGCAACTCACAGCAATACCAGATTACCTTATGAAACCAACAAATTACAATAAACAACTTTCGGGGAGTTCATTCGGTCCACCGATGAGTGCAGTGCTGGTTGGTACAGACGTAGTAGAGTCTCATTTCTTCTTCAGCGCGGCGGGTCTGAGCCTGGAAGAAAACCGCCTCCCGGTGGTTGCATTTCGGACAGGGATGTTGTTCCGTCCGGGGGAGAGTCGGGTCGGAAATGACGTCGGACACTATGTGCGTCAACTCGTCGATTTCGTGCATGATCTTGTTCACGTAGATGCAGTTGCTGTCGGCAAGTTGTTTGTAGTCGCAGTTTCGACAGGCGTACAGAAGAACCTGGTTTGTATAAAACGTCATCAAAAGGAATTACAAAACATATATTAACACTTAACTTGCAGTACCTATCTAAAGTGAACGAGACACACCTTATTTTCCTTGTCCTCCTTCGGGTACAACATGTTGTTGCACTCTTGACAGAACCGAATCCCAACAAAGCCGGGCCCATCGTCGTGGTTGTCGTACCCGCTGATTGGCATGTTGGATAAACTCTTTCAGGTACACCTTAAACATCAATAAACAACATAACTACTGCACAAGCTGAAGGACTGCATGTTGACAGGGCTGTCATCATCAATAAGCAACTTACCGAGAGAATAACTTTTGAAACTTGCGTCTCGTGCACCTAACAATGGGTCCTAGCTCGGCCATCGTCGGGTGGGCTCGGCCCCTTCCGACGTCTTTCTCTTTCGGCTGTTCCCGCTATTTTTCAAAAGTTGAGTCAAGTACCCCCACAGAGTAACAGAGTACCCCGCTCCGCCTTTCCGCCCCCCCGTCCAATAAGTTGTTTCTAATAATATTAGAAATATTATTATTCTCTATAGAATATTATTATTCTCTATCCTTTTAATCAGTTACATTTTATGGTTTTCATCATATTCGGCGCGAACGTAATTTTCTTCTTGTTTTCACATTTCCACTCACGTTTTGCTTTTCAGAGCCTCCTGAAAAAATTCGGTTCCGTGTCTGTCTGTCTGTCCGCATTTCCTTGTCACACCCATAACTTCCACAATTTTGATCGGATTTCAATGAAATTTGACATTAAATTCCCGTGAATTTGAAAAGTGTAATACGGTAACAGTTGTAAAACTGATTGCAGCGCTTCGCTTGGAGCTCGTGCGGAACCTTTCAGTTGTCAACATCTCCACTAGATGTCTCTGTTAAAAGCCAAAAACTGCTCGGGAAATAATCATTTTTCAACGCAAAAAAGTGCCAATACGTAGTAATTTTTTGGGTCATAAACAGTTGAGCGATTATATTTGATACAAAATGCGTGTCAACATCAAGTTTGTAAGTTAATTTTGGTGAAAGTACCATTCCGTACAGTTCCTTCTCGAGCCCACGAAACCAGTAACTTTGTGGAGTATATAAACTGGTTCTCGACATGTGAAATAGTGGAAGCATGTGTCAAGTGATGGCACAACTGAACGTTGATCGCTTGTTAACTATAGGCCGAGCCCACCCGACGATGGGCCGAGCTAGGACCCATTGCTAGGTTCACGAGACGCAAGTCTTTTGAACCGTTCAAACTCTATGAGTATAATACGTGGTAAAACCGGATAAAAAACAGTGGTAACCGGATAAAAAACAGTTGAACTACAGTTCTGTAGTACAGAATACAGCACAAGGGTAAAAATACCAAACGGTTGCCGTGATTAGCAGCTTATCACCAACCCAAGCTTCTTCTTCTTCGTGTTCAGATTTGTGTGTCTGGGCTGCGTGGCGGACATGAGACGATAAACCTCTACGACTATCAGATAGTCCTGGTCCAGGAGATTCTCCTGGATATATAGTAGTTGGATAATATTCGTCGCTTAAGAGGCAACACCACGTATCCAACATTTTGTCGAAAATGAGATTTTTACACTAATCGATTCGAATTTTTAAGACGCGTAGCATGGTATAGTCAGAAGTTTCGTTAGCTGACGGCAAAAGCGCTAAAAGCGCTTAGATGTGAACACCACACATATGATTAGGTAAAACAATACCACGTATCCAACATCAACCTTGTGTGTTTACATCAGCGCTTCGGCGTGCATTTCTCTTGGATTTTTCGTCTGAAGCAGGTGAGTTTTCCCAGGAATCTTGATCAAAGTTGTTACAATAATAATAAATCAGGTGAATAATGGTTTGTGAAGAAAGTAAACGCAACGAATCGCTGATATTTCACGCAGTAGGTAGGTAGGTACCAAGTTGCGATCTGGATAACCCAACAAGCAGTGAGAAAAGGGTTATTATGAGGCATTATTAAAAGTTTCATTAAAAACTTAGAAAAGGGTTATTATGAGGCATTATTAAAAGTTTCATTAAAAACGTAGCGCCTCTGTGAAACTGTTCTTTCATGAAAGAACTATTATGAACTATTGAATAATTATTATTGCAATAATAATTATTCACAAAGGATATTTTATTTAAAAATTTAAATGATTAAAATTATTTCAAGATTTCGTGAACCTAGTGCAACGCCTTCATAAAGTATTATTATAATAATTATATTATGAATTAAAAATAGTTTGAAATTTCACTAGTGCTAGGGGCTAGTGAAAGGGTTATTATGAGGCATTATGAAAAGGGTTAGGTATTATGAAAAAGGCATTAAGCATTATGAAAAGGGTTATTATGAAAAGGGTTATTATGCATTAGGCATTAGGCATTATTATGAAAAGGGTTATTATGCATTAGGCATTATTATTATTAGGGTTATTATGAAAAGGGCATTAGGCATTATGAAAAGGGTTATTATATGAAAAGGGTTAATATGAAAAAGGGTTATTATTATGAAAAGGGTTATTATGGAATTTCACAAGTGCTAGGGTCTAGTGAAAGGGTTATTATGAAAGGGCATTATGAAAGGGTTATTATGAGGCATTATGAGGCATTAGGTATGAAAAGGGTTATTATGAGGCATTATTAAAAGTTTCATTAAAAACGTAGCGCCTCTGTGAAACTGTTCTTTCAATAATAATTATTCACAAATGTTATTTTATTTAAAAATGTAGATGATTAAAATTATTTCAAGATTTCGTGAACCTAGTGCTATGCCTTCATAAAATATTATTATAATAATTTTATTATGAATTAAAAATATTTTGAAATTGTTAACAGTCATTATCATAAGGCATTATTAAAAGTTTCATTAAAAACGTAGCGCCTCGTTTTTTTCTACCGATTTCAAAAATAAGAGGGGTTGATGAATGAACGTAGAGGAGCTTCGCGTGATTGATCTCATAATATTCGTTGAGATCCCAATATCAGGTGGAATATTTACATTTGAAGAAATTTGTAAACTTTTATTTTGTAGTTCTTTAAACTAGAACGAGATTAAATAGTGCTTTTTCAGCAAATTTTGCTGAAAAAGCACTCCAAGGTATTTCAGAATTAGTGAGCCGCAACACCACGTATCTAACAATTTTTTCACAGCAACTCCACGTATCCAACACATTTTCTGTAAATTTAATTACATAGCTATGAATATTGTAACAAACTGTGTATGAATGAAAACAGAAGCAGTGGAGCCAAATGGATCGACAAAAACTGCCATGAATTTGAAGAAAAAGTGTTTTTTGTCTCTCCTGAAAAGTTGCCAAATGTTGGATTATCCTATTATCCTACTATTATATTATAATAGTAGGAGTTTTGATCAGGGGGTCGAGTGAGGTGTCTATATAAAAATAATTGTAGGGTAGAGGAACCGGCTATGCATACACAGAAGGCGACTTTGGAAGAAAAGGCCGGGTTGTATTGGAGTGGTGCTTTTAATGCACGGTCAAGCTTTCGGGCTTAGCTTGAGCCCTTCTTCAGGACCTAAAACCACAAAATTAACATAGTATCTTCTTATGTACAGTGAGTGTCATATGTATTAAGGTAAGACTTATTGACTAAATATGGGCATATCACCACCTACGACACTGAACATAAGTAGGTAGGTAGGTACCTACTATGTTAATTTTGTGGTTTTAGGTCCTGAAGAAGGGCTCAAGCTAAGCCCGAAAGCTTGACCGTGCATTAAAAGCACCACTCCAATATAACCCGGCCTTTTCCTCCAAAGTCGCCTTCTGTATAAAAATAATTGTGGATGTAGAATCGATGAGGGCGTTGATTTTGGGAAAACCTTCACAAAAATTCAATGGTTCTGGCAAAAATTGCTGTGGGTTTGGCGAACGATTCTGAGAAAAGGGAGTGGGTCAATAGTATTTAAATGAATAATTAAGTTTCTTTTTAAAATTTAAAAATTAATTATTACCCCAATAGCCCACATAGTGTGAACAGACACAAATTCGAATGTTTCTGTGTAATTTTGCTCAGTGTGGTTGGGTTAGCATTCTGGGACCACCAAAAATGAATTCTACGTACAAAAATATTTCAAAAACGACACCTAACTCGACCCCATAGCCGAAAAACTTGAAAACATACCCTCCCGTAGCCTCTTTTAGCCCCATAGCGCCCCACGGGTTTGGGCGATCGGGCTAAAAATCTTGCGAGCTCAACTAGATAGTAAACCGAGTATTTTTTCAACATTTCAGATTTTGGAAAAAATGTCTCCGGGCCAAAACGGCTCGCCGGACATTTTGTTTTTGGAATCTAGACATCTTGAAAAGTAGGTATAATGTCAAATTTTGAGGGTGTATTATTCCCTGAATAATAAACCAAAATTGTCACTTTTTTCATACAGTGAGACTGAAATTGAACGTCTTTTGAAAAAGTCAGCATACTTACAGTGGTAATTGGTACGTTCTAAGTACATGCCTAGGTATCTAAATTTTGCGTTGAGTTGGAACGCGAATTCAAAGATGTTCTGGAAATTTGGCATTGTAGATACCACTTGAATTAACGTAAAATGTAATGTTGCCATCGAGAAGGGACACCAGTTTAACGAATTTTGTGAAATAAAGCATTGAGAAGTGATACGAGCTCGAATAGCGTAGGGGCACAAGTTTTGCCCAAAAGCATCGTTTTACTGTGTTTCCATACCTGTCTGACCAAACTGTATACATACATAATATAGGGCTATATTATAGGGCTCTGTGGAGCATTAAAGGAGCTACAAGTCGGGCTTTTGAAGGGCGTCAGGTGGTCGAATTAGGTGTCATTAAATGCGACAAATTTGCGAAGTGATTTGAGACAAAATACCTATCGGGTGTTGTGGTTCCCTGACCTGACCGACAAAATAATTTAGTAATTTATAATAGTAATAATATAATAATTTAGTAATTTAGTAATTTTGTACTTTAGTAATTTTGGACGTAGAATTAATTTAGTAATTTTTGCCGTAGAATCGATTCATCTGCTTCCCATAGTCATCTGACCACCTTACAAGTTTGATTAGGTATTAAAAATAAACGCAATAAAATTTGTCTGTACTCGAGTTCTCCAGATCTGAGTCATTGTTGATTTTTCTTCAAACAGACATCCCTCTCATCCCCAAGACTCTAAAATTTAGAGTCTCTAACATTTTATGTTGTCACTTCTTTCTAATTTTTTGGGGCTAAAAACAGTACGAAGTTGGTCGACTTCCTTCTACCAAAATTTCCATTCCTTGGATGGTTTTTTTTTTTTTTTTTTTTTTTTTTTTTGGGCATTCTTGTGCCTTTCATTTGAGAATAACATGTTTGCTGACAAGTCAACTGGTTGCCAAATTCATAACCCAACACTAAGTATTCCCATTTCAGCTGGATTCAGACATAATAATGACAGCTATTCAATGGTATGGTGAAGATCTGAGGCTCTTCGGATATTTTGGGATTCCCAGTTATCCTCAGCCAAAAGCATTCAATGACAGGATGGATCCGTTTTTCGTCATGCTCGTCAAAGAGTGCCCGAAAATTGAAAAATTGGTGAGCAGCACATCTTCAGTTGCAGACGAGAAATCAGCTCAAAATATCGTAGAAGTAAAATAAAAATTAGCTCCATGTTCTGCTTGACCTACCTACTTAGATTTTCTATTACGTCCATTGCAGAGCATCCGAGAGAGAGTGTCCACGTCCACAGTATTGCTAGTTGCTGACGAATGCAAGAACTTGAAGACTTTCCACGTGAGGCGAAGCGGCGTCGTTCTCAAATGCGATTGGCCGAGAAATCCCGCTTGGGATGACGAATACTACGAGTGGCTGAAGAAGTCGTCCGGGACGTACGAAGACACAGAAAAAGAAGTTTCGAGATTGTTAGGGTTCAGATGGAAAATGCTGTCGGATAAAGAGTTCGTTCATTTGGACACGAGGCTGTATTAGTGTCTTGACTTATTCTTATAAATTTCGTGTTTATTTTATGACCTGTGATTTACTATTTTCTATAATAAAAGCAATAATTGAAAGATGTAATTGTAAAATAGTTTTTATCTTTTCTTTCTCGCTCACTTCTCTGCTGGTTCTGCTTTACCAATCCATTGCTGGAGGATGCAAACCTGCCACCAATCTTAAGGTATTTTGAAGTGAAAAATGGACTGATGGGATGGTGAAATTTTTACTGACTTACGGCAGAGACCTTTAAGGATCTAAGCTTTCTGGAAGGAATCAGACTTACGCCTGAGATGATCCCCTGTTGTACTAGGAACCCCTTCACTCCGTCACTCACCTATTAACAAAACTGAATCGACAATACACGCGCATGACTTGCCATCGAGTGCATCCATTAAATGGAAAAGAAATTTTCCTTGGCGCAAATTGATGAGCAACTTCCAGGGATGGTTTTAGGCCTACCTATTTGAAACCACCAAAACGCTGCTCCGTGTGGCGAATCAGTTGCTCCAAAACAAAAAAATAGGGGTTGTAGCAGTTGACAGGATGATGAGATGGGGGTAGGTTGAGGGGTGTCCGAAGGCGATGCGGCTGTTTCCTCCCCTTCCCCCCCCCCCCCCCCCAACTACACAATATGGGAAAACGAGTTGTTGGGTAATTGAACAGGTTTGAAAACTTTTGTTTGAATGCGTCATGTATTTCGTTGAAGAAACAAGGTCGCCAGAGCAGAATACCCCCCCCCCCCCCACTCAGCGCGGAACAAGCGGTCTGCCAGACGTAAACAAGGTTATATAATAACCGCAATGTTATTGAGTACAAAACAAAGTCGCTTGGTTGAAAAATTGATCAGATATAACTTGAAACTTTATTGATTAAATTTGAATTGGAGCCTTTTTGGGACTGCTGGAAAAAAATGACATGCTTCGAAGACAACCTACTACTTATTGCAGTATTTTGAAACGGAGCCATATTGCGACTGCTGGGTGATAATAGCCAAGTATGGATCCAGGCGCGGATTCAAGGGGGGGGGGGGGGTCACGGGGGTCATGACCCCCCCCCAAACCAGGTAGAATTTTGAAAATTTTTGAAATTTTGAGATGAACTAAATTTTTCCAAACCAAAAATCTAACAAAATGAAGAAATTGACTAGAGCAACCTTTTTGACAAAAACGAGTTTTAGTAAGCCGAAGAATTAGAAACTATAAAATAAAACATGACAAATAAAATCATGTTATGTCCAAGCGAAAAGAGCAATGGGGAGTTCGCATTGATTTTAGATTTGGAAATCTTCCCTACCATTCAATAATATCGCGAAAAAGTAACGTGCACAGACTCCAATACCAACGAAAAAAAATCATTGTAGGAGATATAACGAAAAAACGAAACGCACAGTTTGAATCGGCCGGCGTTTCCCGCCAGTCGCTGTTTGAGGACATGACGTCACAGTTCCAGTGAATCTCTCACCATGAGCGCTAGTGTCGTCAGCTTATGATGAATTTATAGCAATTATAACTTGATACGACGGAAAACATAATTAACTTTTAATTATAATACATGTTACTTGAAGTTTAAAGCCTTATCAGAAGGATTTACGGCTCACTTGAATTTTATTAAGTGATGAGCAGTGGAATAGCAACACTGGGCGGAACAATCCCCTCACCTGTCAAGAACAAAACACTATCGACGACGCTCTTCAGCTGTATTGAGGACGTGACGTCACGCTCCCTCCATGGCCCCGGTTTTTCAAACGCCGTAATTTTCGTTAAATTATTTAAATTTTCTGGAAACGATTTCAGGCGGCTGACTACTGTTTTCCCTACATTCTCAGGGAGTACTTTCAGAAAAAAAAAAATAGAAAAAAAAACAATGCCAACTCCCCATTTTGTCATGTAAAAAGGTCGTTTGGTACCTACTTCTCTGACGTCATTCGAAATTGCTGTGCTCTGTTGCAAATCAAATGTTGACTACCGGTTAGAGATGTCCATACCGTAAAAAGTATCGATTTATTGAACATCGTTTCAGTAGTTCGATATATTTTGATTTTACCCTGTGACCCCCCCCCCCAGAAAAAAAGTTCTAGATCCGCGCCTGTATGGATCCACCCTGATCTGTACCTATTTAATGGAAGTGTTCCATTTCCTTAATATGAACGAAATAAAACATGACTTTTGGGTCTTTCAAAAATATTTAGGTAGGTATGAAAAAATATAAATAGGTATGGAGTGTCAGAGTTCCCTAGGGGAACTAGTCCCCCCCCCCCCACGTCATAGCTTATTAAATTTGTCATGCGACCTCTTGCAGCCCAATACAATTTTCGACCAGTTGGTGTTTTGGATTGAAAAGTCTTGTCTTATGGGGTTATCACACTGTCGGAAACTCCCAGCAAGCCGACGAGCGGCGATTGACGTCACAATCATGGCCAATGACGGTGGGAGCCGCCAGGTATACGACACCCTCACCACCCCCTCATCTATGAACGCCGGACGTCTGGCACCCCGTCCTCACTGCACGACGGATTGCGAGGCCCAGACGTTCATAGATGAGATAATAACAGAGGAGGTCCTCGAGTTGAGGACAGTCAAATAGGTGGACGGTATTCATTGGAATGGTTGACTGGCAGAGTGAACAGCACAGGTTATCTCCCATCGGGCTGGTGGTTTATTCTGTGCAGATGGGCGTGCAGGTAATCGTAACCTGTTAGGAGTAGAAAACCTGCCAGAGATTCTCTCTCTTCTCGCATAGTGGGACGCAAGGCATCTTATCGTCTGCTCTCTGCCGCCCGGCGTTGTTGCCTCTATCGAGTCTACGGAGTTGCCCTCTTTGGCAGGTGCATCAGAACGCTTGTTAGGTATACAGAATGCCGCAGTGGGAAGGGATCCATTGCAGAACCATGGTTAACCCGGTTCTGGTTAATTCCTCGATGCGCTTTCTCCCTGCGAGTATTTGAGGAGACTGCGGCGATAGCTGCCAGTCAATCAAAATCACCGCCTTTCGTCTTCCCGATTCCTCAATCAGCTCCAGAGCCAGAGCCACTGCTCAAATCTCACTATCGAAGCTAGTAGCCATCGTCCCCACTGGAGCCGCAACAAATCCAACGACAGAAAACACCCCTACTCCTCCATTTCTCCTCGCATCGAGAGCCGACCCATCGGTATAGAGTCTTTAGCCATTCCGACTCTGGGAAAGGAGCCATTAGAGTCTCCACAGCCACAGCCCCCAACTCGCACGGTGGGGTGGTATTCTTTGCAACAGGAGCTAGTTGGTACGTATAAGAGAGTCTCTGGATCGCTGTATCATCATATCCCTGAAATTGTAACTTTGGTCAGAGTTCAATTTGCCTTTTTTTTTCATTTATAAACAAAACAATCTTCTTGTTCTTAGCTTCTGGCTCCACTCAAGTAGGTACAGGTAGATGAAGAAGGAATTTCACAAAATCAGTCACGCAAACAACGTGTATTTGACCATTTGATGTTAATTGGAAGATACAAATGTCCGACTAGAACTACACACGTACAAAAATAGTGCACAACGTTTTATTATGTACCTCAACATTCAGGTGGTAACAAACTAAATTATAAAGTAAGCACCGATAATTTCTAAAAGTTAGGTTGTAAAGTGGGAGGTTGAAACAGCACTAGTTCGAAGTAGGTTGGTTTTAGGGCATCACCTAAAAATATCATTCTTCCAGCCTTGAATGTTTGACAATATACTCGCTAAAATATTGATTTGATTGCGTTGTTTAAAACTAGAATAAGAAAAGGATACATTCGCTGACAGTCAGAGCTTCTTTTTGAGTTCTGTTGGCGAGCTCGAGTCAGGGGTTGGCGAGCCTGAGCGGGCTATTGGCGACCCTGGTCTAACGGCGACTGGAACCTGCCAGTAGTCCGATTGCAGGATGCGGTACAGCAAAATGATGTTCATCACTGTGACAGCTGTGAGGGCTGATAAAAGAAAGTAAGTCGAAAGGGAGCGTTCGTGTGATTTTTTATTGAGAAATAAATTGGGAACCGGTACTTACTGACTGTTCCGAGGTAGACAACCAGCGGGTTGAACTCTCCACGATGCAGAATCAGCCATCTGCTCATCCAAGCCAAAGTTAAGACCCTGAACACCCAGAATGTCCCTGAAAGATTAGCTCAGATAAATGACAATCGAAAGAAATGTCGGCCATTTTGGAAACATCTTGAGGCAATCTTGCGCTGTCCAGGGAAATACCCACACAGCAGCAGGTGACTGTTGACAGGATAGTCTAGATCAAATGCTAGGGAGGTGCTCAGCCAGGAGACGAGCGATGTACAACAGGTGCTGCTCGATGGTTTCCCAACAGGCTTACTTCGGTATGACAGTAAAACAGGGTCATCAGCTGAATTGGAGGCAGGAGAGCACGTTCTATACTTAAGCAATGCCCTCTCCCTCACTCAGAACCGAAGATTATTCTTGGACACATCTTACACTTGATGACTCCCGCCTAGCTACGCTTCAAAGTTTTATAGTAATTTTTAGAGAGTAACTTCCAATAATTGCTCAATTATTAAGCAGTTTTTCATGGAAAACTGCTAAATTTGACCAACTAGGAACCAACACCAAAGTGGTAGGTGAACTTTCTCCAATGTCGCCGGCTACCAGAATCATCAAATTCATTGCCAAAATTTCCATGAAAAACAGAATTTGACGTTACGGATACTCGTAAACAGTGGGGCCTCGAACAGTTAACCTTATCCCAAGAGGTACCGAGAGTTTAAGGTACTGGACACCAGAGTTCATGAAAGTGGAATCGCGCTAACCTCTACATGGTATCCTCAAACCTCCGGCAAGTCAGTTGGAGGGTGCACGCAAAGAAGGCGCATTGTCATTCAGAGGAGAACTTTGGGAAATCTTTTTCATTCAATGTTGTCGATAAAATACATTTAGCAGTGTTATGTTATCCGTAATTTGTTGCCCAATTAATTTTAAACTATCTGGCTCAAATTTAACACCAAAATTACAGAAATGGCCCATTCTGTTTGAGGATGTAAGATGAATGACGATGATTAAATTTTCTTTACTGTTCAATTAACATTTTATTTGGAACATAATATTGCAATAAAATCCGAAATACTAAACTTATTCATCCGTAACGAAAATCAACTCCTCAGGTTTGTGGCAGAGCCTCAAAATATAGTTTTGCTTCTGTAGGCCTACAAAATAAAGTTTCGCTTCTGTATGTTTACATGGCGCTATGTCAGCGAGGTTCAGCTGAAGAAGGCGCAGTGTCGATGTTACATACATTGAAACCGCTCCATCTTTTGCTGAACCGCGCTGGCATAGCGCCTTCTTTCACAGTACGCCAAAACTTCTCCCTTTTTGGTTTATTATTCTTGGAATAATACACCTATGTTTTCGCGACGGGGGTCGACGACTCCGATCGGCCTCAAAATTCGACATTATCCGTTTCAAGAGGTCTATGTACATTCAAAATCCGAAATGTCCGTCCGGGCCGTTTTGGGCAGTAGGATTTTTTTTTTAAATCTGAAATTTTGACAAAATACTTGGTTTACCATCTAGTTGTGCCCGCAAGGTATTGAGTCCGATCGCCCAAACCCGTGGGGCGCTATGGGGCTACGGGAGGGGTTTTTGTGAAGGCTTTTGACTATGGGATCGAGTCAGGTGTCGTTTTCGAAGTATTTTTGGACGTAGAATCCATTTTCGGGGGTCCCGGAACGATCCGATTTCACTGTGGCGATCTATAGGGCATTCATGGGGCTACAAATGGGGGTTTCGAAGGATCCCAGGAGGTTAAATATTTTTAGAGTAAAAAAATAAAGAATTTAAAAAAAAAATCCCAAATTTTTTTTAATAAAAAAAAAATTTCCCCAAATGTTTTTTATTGAAACAGAAATTATTTTGGCACAAGTAATCTATATCAAAGAATAATAAACCCTTGTGTAAAATGTGCAGCGTTTTTGTCTCCGGACCTAGCGCTCTCTTCCCCAAAACGATTATTCACTGTATAATCTCTTGGGATAACACTGGTCAAAATAAACACCAATTCCACACAAAATCACGTAGTTTATTTCAAGGAAAAAAAACTCGTTACACAATTAGTAATAGTACACTTGAAGCCCTCAAACGACGTCACAAAGCCCAAAAAAGTACTCATAAACTTGTCGCATAATGCCTGAATAATAAGAAAACTAAGACAATCAAAAATTGTGGGAGAAGTCAAAAATATCACCAAGGGTCATTAAAATTACACATTTTTTTGACTAGAATACAAACATTTTGCGCTTGTAAAAATTAATAAGAATGAACTTTCTAGTCCAATCTCACTGTCCATTCAGTCATGAAACAAATGCAACGTTCTCAATTAGCAAACTAGCCTATTCAAATATTTTTGCCGAAGAAAGCGGAAGCAAAGAATATTAACAACTGTAATAGCTAAACAAAAATACGTAAAAAAAAGATTTCAGAAGACTTCGAATCGGAGAAATTGTGTGGAGCAGCTTTTGTTGTGCATTGCTTTACAGAGGAAGTTTGGTTCACAAGTTGCATAGTGTTTGAATGCCTAAGTCTCTTCAGGATGGCTGCAGTACAAGTCAGATGTGTATCAGTGATGACTACATCCAGCAAATGAGGTACAAATACAATACGGTTGTTTATCTCACTCAGTAGTAGAAAAGGGGAAGATTTTCTTCGAGAAAATGGCGAGACTAACAAAAAGTTCATATCTGGAAGGGTCGACGTAGGGGGAATAGAAGAAGTTTTCGTTTCGTGGGTGTTCATCGGTTTTTAAGAGGCTCCTCTTGAGTCGGGGTGTTGGGAGCTTTGGGGTACTGCCAGTAGTCGGCTTTGAGGAGGCGGTGGAGGAGAGTCGTGTTCATCAGCATGATGACTGTCAGGGCTGCAACAAAACAGAAATACAAAATGAGCACCTTGGGCAAAATTAAATTGATCAACATTAACTGCATCTCAGCGAACTCCGCAGCACCTCAGCGGACTCCGTGGGAAAACCCCAACACAACCAAAGTGAAGATGAGAACGGAAGGTTGATGTAGGAGGTAGACGACAAGTCATCCACCCTCCTGGCTCGTCCATTTAGAACAAAAAGGTCAATGAAGAGTAAATTACGAGAGGGGAAACTGGAAACGATAACACGCAGAAAGTACATCAATAGCGACCCTCCTCGCACGAGGCCTCTAGAAATCCAATCGATCATCCACTGGAGGCGACTTCATGCGCGACCAGGATTGAAAACCTCCTGCAATAGACCCTATAAAAAATTCGAAACCCCCCATTTTTCGCGTTTTTGAATGTTCTTCATAATTGTCAATTAGCAGCCTCACGCAAAATTAAGAAATAATTTGGATACAGTTTTTGTTTTGTTTGCCTTGTAATAAAATCATCCTCATTAGATTGTAATTTAAATTTTGGAAGTTAGATTTGAAGAGAAAGAATTAAGGTGACATGAAAACAGGAACACTTGGCTATAAATATTAGAAAATTATTAACTTTCCAAAACAGTATTCAACCCTAGACTTAATAATGACGAACTATGCGAAACCCTACCCACTAAACCTTTGAAAATATCACGGTTTTTGGGCTAAAAATTACTCCATCCTAGTATGCCAATGCAGTGATTGAGGATGGACATCTCTAATTTATTTTTTAATACGCATTTACGTATATGAGAAAAAATGAGACAGATCGCCAATACAACAAATGGAGTTTTCAATGCTACTCCAAAAGCTTGTGCTAAGGGGAGGCGTACAAAAGTGTGAATGTAAATTAAAATACATTGTGAATTCCATTGAACATTCTTTATGTTTTTGTTCATAAAATTAATGACATTCATTCAGTATGCATACTAAATGAATGTCATTAATTTTATGAACAAAAACATAAAGAGTAGTAGGTAGCAATACCGTATTTAACCGATTATAAGACGCTTCAAAGTAAGTCAATTAAGTGTACCTATTTTTTACCATTCAAGAATATTACTCTTAAAATTCATTTTATTAATTTCTCATGAAATTCACTTATTTAGGTACATTATGGTTTATTATTCTTGGAATAACTGACTCCGATCGGCCTCAAAATTTGACATTATCCGTTTCAAGAGGTCTAGATTCCAAAACCGAAATGTCCGTCCGACGTCCGGGCCGGTTTGGGCAGTAGGATTTTTTTTTTTTTTTTTTTAAATCTGAAATTTCGACAAAATACTCGGTTTATCATCTAGTTGTGCCCGCAAGGTTTTCAGCCCGATCGCCCATACCCGTGGGGCGTTATGAGGCTAAAATGGGGCTACGGGAGGGTTTTTTTCGGGCTTTTGGCTATGGGATCGAGTTAGGTGTCGTTTTCGAAGTTTTAGGACGCAGAATCCGTTTTGGGGGTCCCGGAACGATCCGATTCCACTGTTGCGATCTATAGGGCTTTCATGGAGCTACAAACGGGACTTTTGAAGGATCCCAGGAGGTCAAATATTTTTCAAGTAAAAAACTTTGAAAAAATTTTTTTCATTGACACAGAATTATATTTATGCACATGTCACCTATATCATCAAAGAATAATAAACCCTAGTGTAAAATTTGCAGCGTTTTAATTATTGAAATGTCATCATCATGCCTCATATTTTACTTGTTTTTGTTCTGTACTACGTTATTGTTCAGTGTTTATCAGTGTTTTGACCTCTCCCACGATAAGGACCCGATTACAAGACGCACCCTAGTTTTCTAAAGTCAAAGACCTTCGAAAAAGTTGGTCTTCTAATCGGTTAAATACGGTATATGCATTTTAGTAAAATCGGAATACTTTTGTACTTTTTTGGCCTTTTGTTTGATATGTGATCCGTGTGTACCAAAATTCATTTGAAAACGACACCTCACCCATGGCTGAAACAATCCAAAAACCCCACGTTTGCTCCTTAGCTCCCGAGCCTCAACGTTTTGGATAAGGTTGGGACTCCCCTAAATCGATTCTACTCCCAAATTTCTTTAAAAACGACACCTCTCACTAACCACCTTCCAAAACTTTATCTCTGGCCCCTTGAAAATGTCTTAAACCTACGCGGTGGGACTATGCAGACCTCAAACCTTTCTACTTGCTTGGAATATACTTCCAAAATACTTTAAAAACTACGCCTCATTCGACCCTCTGGCTAATTTAGCATCAAGGGTTTAAAACCCCATCAACAAGTTGACTATTCAACTTCATTACTGGAGGACTTTGCAACCCCTTAGGAGCTCAAATCGAGGATTTCTGCAAAAGGACCAAATTCAGCGTTGGCGACTCGAGTTATCTTGCTTCAACGATATTTCCTCTCGACCTGGTAAATTCAATAAAATGGCAAATGCTGTACTTATGTACTTGCTGTAACTTGATTATGCGCTGCCATGAGCACTACTTGACGGCCATGAACTCCGAGTCAATACGGTCATACGGGGTGCATGCAACGCGACGCAAACATAAAAATTATAATACATATTCGTGATGTAAACGTGCATCATTTACTTACAAGTGCCGCAGAGGTAGAAGATGAAAGAACTTGTGTCGTTGCGTTGGTGGATGAGCCATCTGATCATCCAGCCGAGAGTGAGGATTCGGCAGACGACAAACGTTCCTGCAAAACACAATATCCATGAGTGGTGTCCCCTGAAAACCGCCTGATCCAACCTGAAATCCAGCTGATTCTGGTAAGAAACCATAATAATTCCAATGCCCACTCATAGTGACCGCAGTGGCTGAGAATCGGTTTTGAAAAATGCACCAAATTAGCACGTGAAACAGTAAACGAAGCCCATCACCGTGAAGCAGAACACGTACTTCATGTAGGTCATTTGGAACGTAAAGAATTCTTACCTGTTTCACAATGAGAAGTTGCGACCTCATGGCGAGAAATCTAGCAACACTGAATTTAGCTCTGACCTCACTGACACTGAATAATGAAGCATGTACCCAAAAACGTCTCAGCCACCGTCCAAGTGCACCAGAGTTAGGCGTGTCTAGATATTATCAAGTGTTACGTGCTGTTGGTCAGAAGCTCCAAGTGTGGCAAGCAGACTCAAGTTTAGCCGCAAGCTATCGGAAATCAAGTGAACTATTAGCGGTAAATGCGCAATTGTCGACATGGCGGACGGGCATGTCAACAGGCGCAACATGTAGATTCCTATGTTGAAATAAGCGACCGACAAACAACTCGAACTATGATAACATCATTGTCTTTCTGGCCACACCTGAAGTCGGACGGAAATAGAAAGCCCCACAAGTAGATTTACGGTCAAAAATGAACGCAGAAACGACGCCTCACTCAACTCTGTTGCCAAACCCCTTAAAAACTCTACCCGTAACAGCTTAAAAGCCCCATAGGACCTTACACTGTAGTCCAATAGACCTGAGATCATCATAAATTGATTCTTTGACCAAAATTACTTCGAAAACGACACCTCACTCGACCTCCTGACCAAAACCTTACTAAACAACACCTTTAACCTCCAAGAAGCCACACACTAGGGATGGCCATCGATAGGAGATAGTATCGATGTTTTCCTTCCTCACTCGGCCCTCTGTCCAAAACCTTTCAAAAACCCCCAACTTACAGATCTGTAAAGGACCCCAACGATTGTTATACAAAACTGCTTCGATAACGTCATCTCATTCAACCCTCTGACCCAAACCCTTCAAAAACCCTAACTGTATCCCCGCAACAACCCTACAATGCCCAAAGGTGTGGTTGGGAAGGTCTGCGATCCCCGTTCATCATCCGAAATTACTTCGAAAACGACACCTCACTCGGTCCCCTTGCCAAACCCTTCAAAGCCCCCACCTGTAGCCCCTTAAAAGCACCCTCAGAGTAATCTGGCAGGTCTGTAATATCCGAAAACAATAACGGGCCAAGACCTTCAATTTTCTGACAACCTTCACCATCCCGCCAGACGGTTGATAGAAATCGCACGGCACTGATACCTTTTAGAAAAATAATACCTACACAACATCAACTGTCAATTATACACCAACAAACAAGTGGATTATTCCGACCCCAACACGTGCGGCTACTTAATAAATCTTGAATCTCGAGTTTGAACAGAGAAATCCACTTTCTTAATAAAATTTTCAACAAGACAAAACACCTGCGGTTTCAATCGAAACAAAAGACGGCCAGAACGATTACAGACAATGTAAAGAATTATCTATATTCATGTTGAATGGGATTAGAGATAAATCTTGAAGAGTTGACACAAGGCCGATTTCTGATGGAATAGATTCATACGAACGCATACGCACCAACTTCGTAATTTCGCAACCAACGGTTGTAAAAATATGATTACCTAAGCAAGAAAAAGTAGAAATCCTAGTATGACGTTTCACTAAGACGTAACATCAAGACTTTGTACCTTCCCTTTGCCTGCCCCTACATAATGCAGTCGGGGACTCACCCATGTTCAAAGAGTTGTTGATCCGGTAGGCGATGGACATCTTGGAAAAGTCGGTGAGGATCATCAATTGTCTAACGTGGAGGAATATGCTGTTGACTTCGACCAGCAGCGCCATAAGGGTGTAGCCCTGGTAAGTCTTTTGGGTCATGGATGTCCCGAAGCACAGGATCACCTGAGAAATGAAATTTGTTTAACTGGAGTTTGTAGATTAACATGTAATAATACCAATGTAGTAGAGCTACCCTTCGGGCACACACTCACCATGAAATGATGGAGAAGAAGTTCGTAGGTTTTTGATTTTCTATCATTGATGGCCATATCTAGAAGATCGTAGATGAAATAACCTGAAAATAAAATATTGCGTTAGGTTGATTCTATTCATACAACTTTACCTACCTAATAAAAACTATTGATCATATGAAATTGTCGGGAACTGAGCGACGTCACAAGCCTGGACGCCGGTTCTGATCAGCTCCATTCATAGGGGTATTCAGTTAACCCCTTTTTGAAAGCTCTCATCAAGATTAATCAGTTGAAACCTTCAAATCAACCATTTTGAAGTTTAAAAGTGTCCACCAAATCGCCTACAACGCGATGGAAGCAAAATATTCATAGGGAAAAGATGGAGGTTTATTTCAAGCTACTTTACAATGCGTTTTCAATAGACCTACCGGTAGATCACTACACCGTGGAGAAAAGCCACCTGAGTTGTCATGTTGAAAAATTCACAGAGTAGTGATATAAAATTATTGGGTGAATTCACCGAGGAGAGGGCTCGACATAACTACTCCATGAATATTCTCAACACAACTCATCATTAAGTGATGAAACCTTCACACATACGAAGCTACGACGAAAATTTCCTGAATTTAATAGCCTGAGAAGAACAATATTCACAGAGAAGTAATGAAGGACCATTTTCCTACACTGTGAATCTTCTTTATAGATCAGTTGTATTTTGTATGTGAATCCTTTATCTGGAGCAAGAATTTCTTTGCAAGAGCGGTACAATTAATAATTATTAGAGTAATCATTTGATATCAGGGCTCTGCCATTAGGATCCTTCCTCCATGGGAAGTGTCAACGCGGATCATCTCCAAGGTAATTGGGGATCAACACACCAGCTAAGAATACATAGTATTCTTACGGTTTAAATGTCTATGCCAATTTCACAGCGTCTCGGTATCAAAACGAATGTTACCAGTTACCACAACGAAACATTTCAGAACGTCACGCATGAATAAGCGTCCGCTGACCAGGTGCCCTTGTGCAGTTTGACGCTAGTATTTTACTGGAGTCAAATAACCGAAGCCAGTGATGCAAGACTTGTCTCGACGGGCGTCAGACGCCTAGCAAGGTTCCGATTTCGGGCCCTTTCATTCACTACATTTTGTGTTCCTGACTCAATGAGGCAAACCTTTCGGGGTTTCTCATGAGAACAAGGCATTGTTTCAGTAATTTGGAACAAACTGCAGCCCTGGACGGCGCAGTACAAACAGGAAACTAATTACATCCCGGTATGAATGTATTACAAACGAAGAGAATTCCCGCAACTCGGCGGAAATCTGGTCATTGTTTTTAATAGTTGAACTACAACGGATTCCCGGCGGGTGCGAAACGCTTTCTCGTCTCCTTTCACTCGACATTCTTGTCGTGGCTTTGAATAGTTCCTGTGAGTTTAGCCCTCTTTACATCCAAACTGTCAACCCATTTCAGTCCATTCATAGCGTCAACTGGGTTAACAGACTTCGTGAGTCAACCAAAACTCATCAACCGCCTGGTCATGTTGGGACACACCAGTAATTAACTACTCGTTTCCGTTCTTCTCGTCAATCGGTTTACTAATCGCATCTAAATCCGTCTCAAATCTGGCGGATCTCCGACTGACGGACACGCGAGCCCAGCACGAGGCCGTCGAGTGAATGAGATGTAAACAGACGAGTTGCAGATGCCAATTATGGTGGTACGATGTAACCAGATTGAACACGTCGATCCAAAAGTTCACATCAGACAATAACTGTTTAGATGAGCGTTTCAAGTTTCCAGAAATGACGTGATTGTTAACTCTTCAAACTGAAAAACATCGGTCAAGAGGCTCAGCGGTTTCAAAACGTAGATAACTAATTGAAAATCTGCTCTTAAAAAAAGAACAAACATTCAAATCCCGTTAAGATAGGGGAAAAGGAGTTTAGAAGAAAAGAATAACTAAAGAACGGCACGTCAGTTGATTTCCCGATTATAACACTTCAAAAAACCACCTGCAGCCCCTCAAAAGCCACATAATATGATAATATCACCAGAAATGGTTGACACGCAATAGATAATATTATTATCTATTGCGTGTCAACCATTTCTTTGAAAACATAATTTGACTAGTTTCTCTTCATTTATTTATAAATCCCACGGATAGCCACACAGAGCCCCAGGGTGTGAGGCATCGATCCGCAGAAAATCGGAAATTAAATCAAGCATCTCGTCGGCGGAGCTCATATTCCGCGTGAACTGGCAAAACAAGTCAATGTCGAGAGACTTCAGCTCGTTCGCCTTGACGTGAACTACTTGGTATGCGGGCAACACATTTCAGGGTCGGGGCCAGTCGGAGTCTTGTCTCTTCCGCAACTTCATAAAGAGTCTTCCAAATGAGTCTGGTACTTGGCACTTGATTAATTCTCATTGATACAACAGTCAATGAGAAATAATTGATCATTCACCGGTGGATCATCCAATAGCGGAGAAAAGAATAGACCGAATTTTATTGACTAAAACCAAATATTGACACTAACAGGTGAAGAAAGTAAACTGAAATGTTAGCACACTAAAACCAACTGGGAACACAATAGTGATGAATATTCTGGTAGTAGGGAAATTCGGTGCGCAACAGAAAAACTGCTCTACTCACTAAATCGTATTCATAATATGAATATGATTTGGCATATATTATATGAATAGTCTATAGACTGAAGACAAACAGGCTCAAGATTTAACCGTCGACCCCAAGCCAGGACAAACCCACTCTCACGTCATACAGTGCCCTAAGTTTGCCTAAGGATCCCCGAAATCAAACCAAGGGATCTCGCTTCGCTCAGTCACTAAACAATAATACCAACAGCAACTTCAAAATTTCCCCAAAACAACGACATTTTTTAAAGAAAACAATTCATTGCTGGGGATGGGTTCGATCGAGTTGCAGAGAACAATCATGAGAGTTCAGGACCATAAATTAAAAGCCAGTAGAGTTCTTCGTGGTTTGTTAATTTCAATGCAGAATCGTCTAGTTTCAACTAGAGCCAATGCGCAAGCGCTCCGCCACTTTCCACTATTTTAAAGCGGTGATACTCTCTTGTATCGGAGATAATTGTTTTGAGTTTCTTTTAACAACTGGTTGGAGCTGGATGACTCAGAGTCAAAACCCAAGTGAAGTGTGTAAAGTGGCATTTAGATTTTCGACGTTTCAAAGGTAAAAACGCTGCAAATTTTACAAAAGGGTTTATTATTCTTTGATATACGTTACTTGTGCAGAAATTTAATTCTGTCAATGAAAAAATTAAAAAAAAAAAATTTTTTTTTTTGGATTTTTATCTCAAAAAAAAATTTTTTTTTTTGGATTATTTTGTTCAAAAATGTGTTTTTTCAAAAACTCTGTATTTTTTACTCGAAAAATATTTAACATCCTGGGATCCTTCAAAAATCCCATTTTTAGCCCCACGAATGCCCTAAACATCGCCCCAGTGAAATCGGATCGTTCCGGGACCCCAAAAAATGGATTCTACGTCCAAAAATACTTCGAAAGCGACACCTAACTCGATCCCATAGCTAAAAGCCTTCAAAACACCCCTCATGTAGCCCCATTTTAGCCCCATAGCGCCCCACGGGTTTGGGCGATCGGACTGAAAACCTTGCGGGCACAACTAGATGGTAAACCAAGTATTTTGCCAAAATTTCAGATTTTTAAAAAAATTTCTACTGCCCAAAACGGCCCGGACGGCGGACGGACATTTCGGATTTTGAATGTAGACCTCTTGAAACGGATAATGTCAAGTTTTGAGGCCGATCCGAGTCGTCGACCTCCGTCGCGAAAACAGGTGTATTATTCCAAGAATAATAAACCAAAACTGGAGGAAAAATATCAGTGCTTCAAATTCTTAACACCAAGGATGTCGCCTTCAGTAGTTTGTTGTCATGTGGCTGTTTGTTCAAATATCCTGATGTTACAAAATTTAATATTCAATTCCGTGTTTTGATTGATGATATCGTACTTTTTGTTCCACAGAGAATTTAACGATCAACAACGTTGCAAAATCGAACTCACCGCCAAAATCATTGCAGGCGAAATCGAGCGGATTAAATTGTGAAGGAAACTGGACAGGCGCCGAATGAAACAACAAGGAAACACAATCCTTCACAGGCTGTGAAGTAAACCATCGGCCCCACAGCAAGGCTCCAAGCAAAACCACTTCCAAAAACTGCATTTAACTCGTAAAAATTATTATTCCTTCCAATACAACATTGATAAAGGTAAGCCATTGCGAACAACTTCATAACCGACGGGGTTTCAGCTGCTCCATCGATGTAGACAGCAGAATCAGCAGCAAATGTAAAGCTAACCCAAGAGGTTGAAGTTCTTATATTAAACATCCGATAGTCAACACGCCAGTATTCAAGGAACAACCGCAGCAGCACATCTGGACATTATGGAAGACACTTGAGAGTAATTGCAGAGCAGTCACTACTTGTTTATCTCTCTTCTTGCCTCTTCCCACTGATTTTCTACGATTCAGATTGAACAACGGACGCCTATTGAATTAAAAATACAGTGAATGCTTATGTTCCATTCGTGTAGCAATTCAGGACCGTCAACTACTTCCCAATGGGTTTTTGCTGAAGGTGCAGAAGCCGAGGATTTTCGACTTGCATTACCAGAAGATAGAAGTCCTTTTCCCAGGAATAAAATGACAAAAGGAAAATTTTACACAATGGTTTATAATTCTTCGGTATCAGTCCAGGGTTCCGGGCATTCCCACAAACAGGTCAGGTAGAAGCGATTTTTTCACCCAATGTTTGGGATGGGGTGGAGGTACTTTTCTCAAGTTGTCGACCTCGGGGCCCCTCCGGAGTTTGGTTTTCCTGGCAAAAAAAAAACGCTATTTTTCGGCACTTGGTTTTCCGCTGACCGAGCGATGTCAGGTTGGGCGACTGAAAAAACTGTGCAGACGGTATAAAAATTGATTTGGCATAAGAATTATGCAGACGGTATAAGAACAAGTATTTTACTCTACAGAATGGGATTCGACTGAAAAAACTGCGATTTTCTTCTGAAGTTATATAGCCCACTGCAGGACCCAAGAAAAATGCCGCTGCCTCAGTCTGTGTTAAACTCGCCGAGAAGACAGTTTTTACATTTTACCTATTCTAGTTTTTTTTTTTTTTTTTGGTTCAAGTCATCAAATTTGTTAAAAAAATAGTAAAATTTCAAATAAATGATAAATATAAATTGAGTATTATGAAAGGTATGAAGACGAATGTGCAGTTTTTATCCCATGGGTGTCCATTATAATGGAGCTTCATTTTAATAAGACAAAAACATCTATTTGGCCTTATGGTGACCTATTGTGGCCATAGAGTTCAACTGTCAATTTGTAATTACCATTTCAGACTTGAACCGCTAGATTCTACTTTGCGCCCACTGTGCAGCGAAATCTGGGCACTTCCAACTTCGGATCGACCTTAGACCCATTAGCACTGGAACTGTCTTGAATTGGGCGAAAGGATTTTGCTAGCGCTAAATAGATGGCCCCTAAAAAAATACTTCGGATCGTCACACCCTACCCATTGTAACTATCGTGAATTGCTTCACACACAATTAGAAAATCAGCGTTCACTGCGGTGGTTTTAGAAAAAACCTGCTGTTACCCAATTTTATTTCAGTTTGCTCTCGCGTTCAATAGAGATTTTGTGGCTGAATTCAAGAAAATGAGCTACAGGAGCAGAAGTCAAATGAGCTACAGGAGCAGAAGTCAACAGTACGATGACATGACGTCAAGTGGACGTTCGGAAGATTGCTGCTGTGCACGTTTCCTCGAATGCCTTCCATACGTATCGACGTGCTGCTGTGGATGTACCTTGAGATGCGGCGTGTTGACTATCGGATGGTTGGGTATCATCTATTACTTGTTATTAGCCACATTCTCCTTCGTTGGCATGTACATAGTTTTGAGGCAAGAAGAATTTAAGACTGAGCAAGAGAAAGGCTACATGTGGGTGAATAAGGAATACCAGTCAACGTCAGTCTTCTTCTTAGGTTTTTTGGGTTCACTATCTTTGATTGAAGCTGCGGTGAACGGCGTGCTCGTGTATGGCGCTTTGACCGAAAACGCATCGATCATGAAAATCGTCGCTTTGATTTACCTAAACGTAAACGTGATATTCGAAGGAGTAATCATGCTGATATGGGTAATTTTTCTGTTCGCCATCGGCAAGGCACTCAACGCCACCGGTAATCTTCTATCAGGCGTTACGAAAATTGCTTTAATGTTTTACTTCACGGTCATAATCAAGAGTCACTACGATGATTTGTCCGATTGAGTTTCATTCAAGTCCTTCCACTTTCCTTAAAAAAAATAAACTTTGGGTTGTATAGCAACAAAATACTGAGAAGTTGTTTATTTCCTACCTAGATAGTCATGAATTAGTGTGAGTCGAGAGTTTGATTTGATACAATCGGATCAAAAACGGGATGTTTCTACAGTTCCAAAGTAATGAACTCAATGACACTTGGGCAGTTACAACAAGATCAACTTAGCACCGTAGCACCGGAACTATCTTAAATTGCTTCACCCATGATTGAAGAATAAGCATTCACTGCGGTGACTTTACAGAAACAACCTGCTGTTACAAACATGAACCAAATTTTCTTTCGGTATGCATCCTTTGTTCAACAGAGATTTTGAGACAGGGGTAGTGGTCAGGGAGGAGGATGATGACACGAGTCAAATCGACATTTGGATGCTGCTGTGCACGTGCCCTCGAGTGTCTTCCATAGGTGCATCCCATGCTGCTGTGGATGTACCTTGAGATGCGGTGTGTTGACATTCGGATCGTCAGGTCCGTCATGGGCCATATTCCACGCCCTTTCTATGTACTTGTACGTGAATAAGGAATACTCGACGGTGACGATCTTCATCCACGGTTTTGTGTAATATACGTATTATACGGTTCTTTAGCCCAAAACTCACTGCAATAACTGCTTCAAATTATGAAGTTCTTTCAGAGATTATTAAGAGAAGCGACACGGATCATATCAACAACAGTTATAACTGTGGCAATATCCAGTATACTGAAGGCAATATCCCAAACAATAGCTTGTGAATATGAAGCATACCTAGATATTTTTGCAGTTGATTATATTCGTTTAGAGAACATGCGCACCTAACGGGCGAGCAAAGCGATAGAGACGGATTCAATACTGGGTGTCCTTGCGGATCGAGTGTAAACTAACAACTATCGTTACTACCAAAAATCAAAACTTCACTTAACGTTTATTTCGTCTAGGAAAATGAGTGTGTTAGGTGGAAGCTTTGATTTAAATTCTCAATTAATGCTCTGAATCCTCACTGTGTGGGCCATGGGATTCAAGCCCTCTCGTTGTTTAGAATTCTCGATGAATACCTTCTTTGTGTTTCACATCTAAGGAGTAACTCGACCATGATTTAAATCTTATTAGATATATTTAGTTTGACCGAAGTCCTCACTGAATGATTTTTTTTTTTTGTTCGATTCAACCACAACAAAATTCATATTAAATATGAATGTTAAATCATATTAAATATCATGTTAAATTTTAACATGAATCTGGGATTGATCCATTCTCAATACCTTCTCAGTGATAGTACTGTTAGAAGTGGTTTTTAAACCAACTGAAAAACCACTTCACACTGAAAATCAAAAACGGCGGGAGACGCTGATTCAGCAGTTGGAGTTAAGGCAGGAGGGAGACACAGAAACAGAACTCGCGGTCAGTCGCCTGGAAGCCGCTCATGATGCAAGAGTCGTCTGTCCCGGTGGTCTCCTAGCCAAGGATCATCGGTGGCCACCCACGTCATTCACTCAGGTCAGATCCAACCATTAGTTTACACTTTTGGAAAACCCGAATTTGCCTCCGGGGGCCTCGCGTTCGCGTGCGGGCGGTTAGGGCAAATTCATAAATTTGGTGGAGAGATTAGGTCAGCAATTAAGGGTCAATTCGGCTAGCAATATATAAGTCATATCGGAATATTGTTTTCTTGTTGACCTGATTCCATCAAGGGATTTGGAGACCTGGGGACTGGGTAAAAGGAGGATCGGCAGCACGTAAGGAAGATCCTCCCGGTCACGACACAAGACCATATTTAGCTGCCAAATTTTTACCGTGGGCGCCGGGTTGACAAAAGCAAATCTTGACAAAACAAGACCGTCAATCCCGGCTACCTCACACCTGGTGGAGGCTTCGGTTCCCAATTATTGGTGCCGCCCCTAACCCTAAAATCATCCATAAAAGTAAATATTAAAATAAATTCACCGAATAAGAAAATATTATAAATCACTTTGCATGCCCTATACGTTTACAATTTTTTTTTTTATATAAAAGTAATAAATTCTCGTATCAACAATTTAAATTAAACAAAAATAAATAAAACAAGTCACTGATTCATTTGTATAATTAATAAATTCGTAAATAAATCCGACTAAGAGCACTCCGTCAGTCGCTCGGTCCGTCCCTCCAAGTTCCTTGATGGGAAGGAAATTCAAAACGCTTAGCCAGCTCGTCCTTGAGGAAATTAAGCGGTACCGTCCTCCTTTCGAGCGAAAGAAAAATACGAACATTCCGAGACGTTGATTCAAAAAATTAATAAAGCGTAGTGCAACTTATCATTGATCCATAAAATTGTGCATGTACCATTATTTGATTTATTTGTATGTTTATTTTATGCGTATGTAAATGTATTATCCTATATAGTATATTCTACCACTCTAGTATTTCTACATCCAATAGTATTCTGACGTGACATAACAACACAACCACAATAATTTTATTGATAAAAATGTTGACCAACATTACGTAGGACTTTAGAGCTCGATTGTCAAAGAAAACGCTCACAAATGGAACTTCATCCTCACGTTAGGTATAGTGAATTCCATCAGCGACAGAAATCGTTAGGCTCTACATTCTTACGTAAACAAAGTAAAAAATAGCAATAGTTATTATAATAAAAAATAATAAGTTTAAAGTAAAAGATCGAAATAAAATAAAAGTTAGCGAACAAATGGAGTGAATTGATAAATTCCAATGAATAAATGGATAAGAGTAATAAATAAGTAAATCAATGAAATTGAAAGTTAGTGAACAAATGGAGTGAATTGATAAATTTAAAGGAAAATCAGTGAATTCAAACAAGTAAGGCATTTGAAGTTTGCAGTAAGTTAAATGGGCGAAATAAAAGTAATAAATAGGAGTGTTGTAAAACCTTTGCTAATTAGGCTTTATTAGTCACAATAAGCGTGAAATGTAACGTTAAGAAATTTGGAGTGAAGACACATGCCAGTGTCTAACAACTGGAACGGTTATAATAAACTGGATGATCATAACAAGGAGAATCAATGAAATCAAAAGTTTGTGACCCAATGGAATGACTTGATAAATTTAAAAGCCAATCAGTGAATTAAAACAAGTATTAATACAGGTATTTATATTAATGAAAAAAAAATAAAAAAATAAATAAATAGATATAATAATAAATAAATAAAATACAATTCAAATAACTTGATAATTGAATAATTCAATAACCAAAACAATGGCAAGTCACGAGCAAAGGTTAGAAAATGAAATACTAGCTATAAAAAATAAAATAGAAACACTCAGAGAATCCCGTGGGATAATCCCAAAACTTACTCCTAGGGAATTTCACGGAAACCCAGAGGAGACACAGATCAAACAAAAATAAAACCAAAACAACAACAAACCAACTCACATAACTGCGGTACATCGACTAGATGCGATGGCGAAGCGACAGTTTAAAAGACAGTGAGGACGGACACACAGCTGCACTACATAAGGTCGACGAGATGCGACGCCGTAGTGACAGCGCAAGACATCAACAAACGATAACAGACAACAAGATATAGCAGTTCACGTATCAGAAATGAAGCCATATTATGACAGAAGACAAATGAGAGCAGACAGAATTTGAGAACCAATGAAAAGACAGACTAGATTTTGGCAAGACGTACAAAACAGTATTGATCTGACTGATGGAACGTTTGTGTGAAAGTAGGCCTCAAGTAGCGCAACGGCTGGACCGTAGAACCATCAGCGAGACTCAATAGGACATCCAAATTAAACTGTGCACATCGACAGAAAAAATAAAAATAAAAGAAGTGAAACAAAACAAACGCGCAGCAGATTCCGTCAACGACGAAAATGAAATAAATAAAGGCTTCTAAACAATGAAACAAACGAAGAGAATAAATAGTTAGTAATAAAAAATAAATAAAGAAAGAAACTGCTAAGACATAGAAGAAACAATATGTATTGAAAAAAGAAAAAGAAAAGAGAACGCAGTAGAAATATTAATGAAAGAAGAGTAAACATTGAAGAGGTATCTGAGGAAATATCAAGAAACGAGCACAGTGAAGAAAATATAAAAGAAGGAAAGAAATGAAGAAAAAAAAAAAAAAGAAAGAAAGAATGAAAACAGGGAATAAACTATAGAAGAAAAAAGAAGAAAAGATGACAATGAAGGAATAAGCACAGAAAGAAAAATGAATAAATTAAGAAATGATAAAATTGAAGACACATTGAAAGGAAAGAGAATATTGAGGAAGAAAAGAAGAAAAATGAATATTGAAGTCAAATTAAAGGAAAAATAAAGAGAAGAAAAACAAAGGTAATGAAAAAAAGAAAAGGGCATTGACAAGGAAGAAAATAAATTTCCTTTCATAGAGACTATTCATAGATAAGAGTAAATCAATAAAGTACACCAACTTATAAAGATAAGAATACATAAATAAGTATATTAAGCGGTGAATGAAAAATAATAAAGAAATAAAAATAGAAAATAAAGGGCACAAATAAAAATAATTTAAAAAAAATAAAAAATAAAAATAAACCGATAGAAAAAGTGGTCATGAATAAGTTAATAAATAGTTACATAAAAAATTACAAGAACTGAAAATGATGAGTAAAAAAGAAGAAAATCAAGAATAAGTAAATTAATTAGGTATGTTGAAAAGAGACTGAGTTAAATTAATTAACTTGAAAAGAGAACACTAATAATAAGCAACTAAAGTAAGAGCAAACTGAGAAAATAAAATGT
Source organism: Pilophorus perplexus (assembly GCA_955831195.1). Classification (NCBI taxonomy): domain Eukaryota; kingdom Metazoa; phylum Arthropoda; class Insecta; order Hemiptera; family Miridae; genus Pilophorus; species Pilophorus perplexus. The sequence continues at coordinate 23,132,491 of OY037016.1, forward strand.
AGTAAATAAGTTGAGGAAAAATGAAAACAAATGAATGAATGAAAAATAAACATAACAATAGTAACGTTAATATTAATAAAATAAGTTATGGGATAAGGACAAATTAACAAATATTTATTAAACTACAAAAAATAAATAATAAGTCACAATAATAATTAAAAAAAAAAAAAAAAAAAAAAAAAAAAAAAAAAAAAAAAGCAATGATAAAATTGATGAAGTCCAGGCACATACAGCTCACAACAAAGTCCACAGATGGAAAGACCTTTGACATTATGGATTGATTTGTCGGATTAATGCGCGCTAATCCAATAAATTCGACCATTAATGAGTTACGTCCAACCTTTAATGGCATTATACAAACACTCACAACTCACTCACTTACATGAATATCACTAACACAAGCATATTCAAATACGTCAACAAACTTAGGTTGAACACAACAAAGGTTGAAATTTAACACAGATGAATAATGTTCAACAAATGAACATTCAATACACAAAAAGGGTGAAATTATTTAGCATTGTAACAGTAATAATTAAGTGACAAGAAAATTTTCCCTATGGTAGAGAAAAGAAGGAAAGAAGAAATATATATAAAGAAAAGTAATTATTGAAACATTTTAAGATATTGCAACATTTTAATGATAATGTATTAAGTAAGAAAGTCAAAAGACAGCTCAAACAAGAACAATGTATACCTAATAGTAAGGATAAATTGAAATAACATGTAACTAAAAGATAGACTCAATGAAACTAATTGCGTAAAAAACATTTCAATTTGCGAAACTTGAACAAGCACTAGGGACTCTCCACATAGGAAATTATGTATTAAAAATAAACTCTCCACAACTTATTAGGTAGGATTTCAACTCATCGCGTGAACGCGCAAACCAAAGTGAATGGACACTCAAAGTGAAAAGAAAAACCCAGAGACCCACAAAAGTGAAAACCGGAAATCCACAAAACCAAAAGAAGAAGAAACTGACCATCAGCAATCAGAAAAATCGAACCGATTAGCAACACGACAGAAGCTACTTCAAACAACAAAAGCAAATACATCAACAGAAAGGAAAGTCGACCTCCAAAACTCAAACAACCATAGCCGCAATGAAATAAACTCCACTGCAATCAACTCCAAGAGACGCTCACTCCAAGAAGAACTTCAACCATCACAGATCAAGCTCCGGAGACGCTCCTTTTCCGAAGCCGGGGGAGATGTTAGAAGTGGTTTTTAAACCAACTGAAAAACCACTTCACACTGAAAATCAAAAACGGCGGGAGACGCTGATTCAGCAGTTGGAGTTAAGGCAGGAGGGAGACACAGAAACAGAACTCGCGGTCAGTCGCCTGGAAGCCGCTCATGATGCAAGAGTCGTCTGTCCCGGTGGTCTCCTAGCCAAGGATCATCGGTGGCCACCCACGTCATTCACTCAGGTCAGATCCAACCATTAGTTTACACTTTTGGAAAACCCGAATTTGCCTCCGGGGGCCTCGCGTTCGCGTGCGGGCGGTTAGGGCAAATTCATAAATTTGGTGGAGAGATTAGGTCAGCAATTAAGGGTCAATTCGGCTAGCAATATATAAGTCATATCGGAATATTGTTTTCTTGTTGACCTGATTCCATCAAGGGATTTGGAGACCTGGGGACTGGGTAAAAGGAGGATCGGCAGCACGTAAGGAAGATCCTCCCGGTCACGACACAAGACCATATTTAGCTGCCAAATTTTTACCGTGGGCGCCGGGTTGACAAAAGCAAATCTTGACAAAACAAGACCGTCAATCCCGGCTACCTCACAGTACTTAGTTTACCAAATACATCCTCTGAGATTCCCTCGGTGTGATACGTAGGCATGATTTTGAAGAAATTTTCTAAACTCATCCTTCGTTTTTTAGTCCTCATCGATTTAAGAATATCTTCTCTGTGCTTCACTTCCTTGCTAAATACCTTCTCCGTCTCCAACTAGCAGGGAATCACTGCTGAGTAGAATCTACTAAAGTTGGCTCGATAGACCCATTTGGGCGTATAATGACTTAATACCGTCTTAACATCGCTCAATTCGAAAAAGAGGAAATATTAGGTGATTTCCGTTTGGGTTGTCATTTCCATTTTCCAAGAACAATCAGACAGGTGACTCACTTCAACCGGCTCGCCAAATGACGCCGATGACGCCCATTCCGCCTCTTGCTGGACGCCGCCCAGTGGTTTGTGGGTGGCAAAAACTCCTCTTATTCAAAGTTGATAGAATTCGAATTTACAACTGAAGAGTCCAGGGGAAAAAAACCCCGTCATCGACATTTTGGGGTGAATCAGGTACGAAGTGGTTTCTAAAGGATTTTGAGGCGTAGAATCCGACGAAGCCCTCGGTTTTGGAGAATACCCCATCATCTCAGCGAAATATTGGGTTGAATATTAGCAGTACTGGGGAAAACCCCCGTCATCGACAGCGCGTGCAGGGAAGAACCCCGTCATTGCAGTTTAAAAGGCCCCAACCAACGCTGCGGCGTGCGCCCCTCCATATCTCATCATCTTGTGTGTTGCCGTTTTGGGCAGTAGGAATGTTTTTAAAAATTTGAAATTTTGACTTGATTTTGAATTTTGAGAAAATACTCGGTTTACCATCTAGTTGTGCCCGCAAGGTTTTCAGTCCGATCGCCCAAACCCGTGGGGCGCTATGGTGCTATGAGAGGGGGTTTTTAAGGCTTTCAGCTATGGGGTCGAGTTAGGTGTCGTTTTCGAAGTCCCGGAACGATCCGATTTCACTGTGGCGATCTATAGGGCTTTCATGGTGCTAAAAATGGGATTTTTGAAAGATCCCAGGAGGTTAAATATTTTTCGAGTAAAAAAAAAAATTTTTGATAAATTTTGTTTGAAAAAAGAAAATCCAAAAAACTTCTTTTCCAAAATTTTTCCATTGACACAGAAATAATTTTTGCACAAGTAACCTATATCAAAGAATGATAAACCCTTGAGTAAAATTTGCAGCGTTTTTGAATCGTAGTTTTCGTTCGTAAAAACCTTCTTTTTTTTTTGGTAAATGTTTTGTAAAACCTAATACACAGTGTACAAATTGAACAAAGCAATTTTTTTTTGTATTATGTGGATATTAACATACGTTTTGCATCCTTCAAAATACTTTATTCTCTCCATTGTTTGGTTTAGGAGTAAAAGAGGGTTAAAATTCGCATTATAAGTTCAGAATTATGTATAAAATATCATTTAATAGTTCGAAAAATGGTTATTCGGGAAACATATTGTGAATCTGCATAGTTGATGGTTCAAATAAAACATTTTTTGTATTTTTTAAAATCGTTTTTGAAGTTTCTGTTAGTTGGTAAACTTTAAAATTCATTTTTCTCAAAATCAGTTTTTTATCAATGACGGGGTTTTTCCCCTGGACTCTTCAACTGTTGTTCGAAGAAGTCAACTAGTACATTCAATGGGTTTGTTGGCGAAAATAACGATTTTACAGCGTTACACAAGCCTGAGAAGACGGGAAATCGCCCATTTTCCAAAAATTTATGCCAAAGGAAACGTAGAAAGATGGAGCGCTTCATTTTAAAAACGAAAATGTCTTGTATTATTTCATATCCAAAATGATTGAGGCTTATACAACTTTTAATTTAGTTTTTTAATGATCAAAAATGGTAGCAGCATTTACCAAAACGATTTTTCCGGACTTTTTCCAGTTCTTCAACTATAACTTGAAAATTAAGCATCGTGAAGAAAACTTTTAAAACACAAAGTTTAAGAACATAAAATTATGCGTCGAATGACCTCCTTAAACATTAGAATCGGTTCAGCCGTTTAGCCACAATCAAGCGTCAAAAATAGGCAACTTTTTCCAACTTCTATTCAATCCTGTCACCGACTAAAGATCATTTGAGTTATCTATAGATAATCGTTTCAAAATTTCGGTACAATTTAGGTCACCGGAAATTTCTGACCAAACTATCATGTCCTTCGCTCATTTTTTTAAATGGCGTTATAGTGCATACTACTACCAACGTAATCCACTTCATTTGATACGGAAATAAATTTTGTTTATGTATTAAAAATATGTATTTGTATGCTGAAATTCCCTCCCTAGACATGTCACCGGTCTGGGGTTGACAACTTTGATAATGCATAGCCATAAGGCTTTTTGAATTAAAAAAAATTCGGCGCCGAAATAAGTTTTAGATATACCTGAAGTTTCGAAAAATTGGTTTGGATGACCACATACCAACACGCAGTAGTTGTGGCATCGATATTTATACCTGTCACCAAGTTTTTTTCCCCTCCCTAGACCCCAAATTGAAATGCCCGCGAAAAATGTAAAAGAAGGGAATTTTTGGATCCTAACAGGTTGGCAAGTTATGTTGTTTTGTTGTCGAACCTGGGGAATCTTTTTCCAGCTGACATTTTTTAGTTGGAAGAGCCTCAGCTCAGGTCATGTGACAAAAAACGTGTGCGTGTTTTTTTACCCACTCTCTCCCTCGACCTCATCAAAATAGTCATGGTAAGTAATATCACTATAATTCTTTCTGTACTAAGCGTGATTTGTTGCACTGAATCGATGAAATTTTTTCCAGAACGGTAGTGATGGTTGGGTAGCCTCCAACACACAATGAAGTCCGAAATTACCCTCCCTAGACCTCACAGAAAAATTAAGTGTCGAGGGAGGGTAAAAAAAATTTGCTTTCGTCCGTTTTTTTTCAAACTTAAACCACCAGACATTGCTACAATATCATTGGGTAACCATAACGAACCAGTGGGTCTGCTGAACCAGATCCTACCCAGTGATGAGTTGCCAATAACATAATATATTATATTACCCTCCCTAGACACGATACTCCCCTCCCTAGAATCGACGATCTCGAATCTTGAAAACTATACCTACATAGTCGTGCGGTGCCACTTCAGGAGATTCTTACTGATACCTATAGAGATACAAAAAGACGAAAAAACCCCGTGTTTATCGACTTTTTTTTTTTGCATGAGTTCCAAACCTCAAAATGTACCGAAATTTTGAAACGACCCCTATCCTGATTTCAGGAACTTGTCATACCTGCTTCAGCAACCCCCCCCCCCCCCCCCCCAACGGATTATGCCGTTTTTAGGTGATTTCAGACAACTCGCGCCGTTCTAACGCCCCCGTTTCGTTACACCCCCCCCATTTCGGCGTGAAGATGATGATTCGCCATGCAGTTCAGATTGACCAATGTCAGAGGGTCGACGCTGACACAACACATTACGAAGTCCGCTCAACGAATATTTTCTTGACCTTTTGAAATCAACCTTGAGGGACTATTAGGAGCTTGCGGGACTATTAATCACAAAACAAGTACTCCGTCAGTTCTTCATTAACTTAACGACAACAAACCAAATTACCGGAAACTTCCTCGCAGTTCAAATTTCACTGATGGCTTGTTACAAGCGTCAGGTTATCGGCATTCAATTGCCTGGGATTTATCTGGAAGCTCCTCTTGACATGAACAACTCCTTTCATTCGAGGTCACGTTATAACAGCCCACTTTAGTCTGGAATTTACACACCGCTTCGACATTTTCTTATCCCCTGCTTTGAGTTGTCACAAGGGTATAGATGGGAACATCTAGAGCAAAATGTCGATGTAGCAAAAACATTGATGACTCATCACCGATGTTTCATACTTTGAAAAATCGACATAAAAAATCATCGATGATGAGTTCCACATAATTAATTTTTGGCAAGGGACTACATTTTGTGGCAGAAAATTTTATTGCAAGTTTGTCACTAATTCATGGCGTGAAGCTGTAAATTGGCTTGGAGTCTGCTTAGTATTAACTTGACGCAGAATTGGGCCGGGATCAGTTGAGTGGAGCTCCATTTCGGCCAATCAATGAGACGAGAGGGTTAATTTCAAACCGCAAAGAAGATGGTCGCTCTCATAATGTGATCGAGCTATCACATTATATCGAGGCAACCATATGTACTCCTCTTCCTTTTCATGCACATAGTTTTGAGTTTAGAAGATGTCAAGACTGAGGAAGAGCAGCATACGTGAATAAGGAATAGGGTCTTCATCTTGGTTTTCATGGGTTCACTGTGTTTCAAGCTGCGGTGAACGGCGTACTGGTGTATGGAGCTTTGACTGAAAACCCATCGATCATAAAGATTGTCACATTGATTTACGTACCTAATGTCATACGTTAAAATATAACGATATAGATATTATCTCGTCGCTTAAGAGGCAACACCACGTATCTAACTTTTGGCAACTTTTCAGGAGGAAGAAAAAACTGATTTAAACATGCATACCGGCAGGAGTTAGATACGTGGTGTTGCCTCATCGGAGTTAGATACGTGGTGTTAACATGTAAGCGATTTTAGAGCTTTTGGCGGCGTTTTAACGAAACCCCTATGTTACCATTCTACGCGGAGCAAAATTCTGCATCCAGTGATATACAACACCACGTATCTAACTTTTGGCAACTGTTCTGGAGGAAGAAAAAACATGCATACCGGCAGGAGTTAGATACGTGGTATTGCCTCATCAGTGTTAGATACGTGGTGTTAACATTTAATTTTTTAGAGCGATTTTAAAGCATTTGGCGGCGTTTTAACGAAACACCAATGTTACCATTCTACGCGGAGCGAAATTCTGCATCCAGTGATATAAAAACCTCATTTTCGACAAAATGTTGGATACGTGGTGTTGCCTCTTAAGTTTCATTCGACTGCCTACCATTCTCGTTAACAAAATAAACAGTAGGTTGTACAGCAACGAAATATTGTTATTTCCAACTGAGCCTAAACTTAGCTGTTTCCTGGATATTCCAGTTATGAATTTGTAGGAGTCGTGAGTTTTCTACTCGGAAATATAAAGTGGTAAGAGAATGGACCAATTCACGATTCAATTTACCACAGGCTTAGAGCATCGACCATTGGAAGCTGCTACAAATTTTCATTTCGGTGAAAAATATTTATTTTTGTTCCGTAATAGCTAAATCGAACTCATTAGTCTCGCTGGATGCCACAAGGCTTTGTGCACTTGTATTTGAAACATTCCGATGGTAAAAATCCGGAGATGCCTCTTGAACTCTCACACAACCACTCTAGAAACTGAACACGCTCAACAAATGAAGGCGACATCCACAACGATATCTTGTGAATATGAATCATTGACATTTTTGCAGCTTATTTCATTCATTTAAAGAAAACGCCTTCCCCACCTAATAGACGATCAAAGCGAGCCCCCTCGACGGAGACGGATTCAACTCTGGGTGTCCTTAGATGAAAGCTTTGATTTACATTCTCAATGAATACTTTCTGCTTCGAACCCTCTCTGAAATACCTTCTCTGTGCAAAGACCGAATGTCCACATTGTGACAGAGGCGCTCTTTGATCAAAATCCTCAGTGAAAACCTTCTTTGTGATTTAAACCCTCCCTGAATACTTCTCTTTGATTAATAACCTGAACCTTCCTGAACAACACTGAACCTTCCTTGAGCAATTAGGAATGACGGGTAACTGTTTTTTTTTTTTTTTTTTTTTTTTTTTTTTTTTTTTTTTTAACCGTAGACTTCCAAATAACACCGAAAATGGGGTTTAAAACACAAAATGCACGTTCGTATACGAACTTGAAGAAAAATCGCAATTTGAATTTCCGGCGGAAACCAGCGATCAGTAACCATTGGTCGACGATTTGTATGGGGGGGGGGGGGGATCTTTTCTGTACGATGTTTGGACAGGTGGGACCCCGAAAAAAAAGGATTTTGCGTCCAAAATTACATGGAAAACGACACCAAATTTTGACCTTTGATATTTAATAATATTAAATCATAATATTTTATGATAATATTTAATATTATTAAAATTTAATAATATTAATAATATCAAAGTTCAAAACCCCCCTTATCCCATTGTAGCCCCAGGAAAACCCTATGCAGTGAAATCGAATCGTTCTGGGACCCCCAAATATGGATTCTACTTCCAAAAATAAATCGAAAACGACACCTGACTCGATATTATACGCGAAAACCTGCAAACACCCCTCCCGTAGCCCCACGGATTATAATCCTATATGGCGATCGGACTGAAATTTCAGTCTGAAAACCTTGCGGGCACAACTAGATGGTAAACCGAGTATTTCGTCAAAATTTCAGACTTAAAAAAAAAAATCCTACTGCCCAAAACGGTTCGGAAGGCGGACGGACATTTCGTTTTTGCAATCTAGCCATCTTGAAACGAAAAATTTCAAACGTTGAGGCCGATCAGATTTTCGACTTCCGTTCCAAGAATATTAAACCAAAATTACTCAATTCGATATCGAGTGAGTTGATTGGTGGGGGCGAAATTTGATTGCCGTCGGCTAAAGAGCGCCTCGAATGAATCGGAGCGATTGTATTTATACCCTCAAGGCTTTCATTTGAATGAGGTGGTCGTATTTAGTACTCCACTGGAACTCGTGCAAAAATCGTCACTGACCTCTCGGAGAATTCTTCGGTTCATTAATAACATCCTTGGGGTAACTAATAGTGACTGCCAAGTACTCGACAAAGGTTATCCTCTAACGGGCCACAAGGTCGACAGATTGCACGAAAAGTTTTGTTTTCCAGAACTATTTCGGCGGTTGGGCTTTGATTTGGGGAATTATTTACGACGTTTGGAATGCAAGTTGAATCTGGGGTTGTTGCGGCGGGTGAGACGATTACGTGGGGTTACTGGGTTAACAAAATTATCTCAATAATGAACAGGAAGCGTCTATTGAGTTCGATTACTGTTCGATTACTTAAGGAGCGAGCAGATGAGGAGATAATATTATAACCTCTTTATAGAGTGCTGATCATCAAATGGCCAGGTTAGAGACCCCATTAATTGGTTGCACGTCTTTGGAATCGACTCCTCACTCGACCTCCCGGATCAAAATCCTCTTGAAACCACATTTGTAGCCCCTCAAAAGCCCATTTGAATCAATCACTCAGTTACATTTTACCTTCACTATCGAAATCATTTCTTGTTGCTCAACTCGAATTGATCGTTCCCAAGTTGAAATGACTCACCGGAACGTCTCTCGACCTTCCCACCCTCGCCAGGCTCGACGCCGACGTGACGTCACATCGCGTGTTGTGATCCTCCACCAGCCACTGCCTCTCCATGGCCCCAACTCACCCTTCGTGTCGGGAATTCTACAGCCCTTCGACCTCCCACAATTGCAATCCTAAAATATCATCATTTTTTCGATCGCCGTAAGTTGGTCAATACAGTAAAGCAGTAGGCGGCAATCGGCGAAGATACTTCGTGAATTACACTCAACTGATGTCACGTCGCTAACCGCTTCATAACGTTGAAGGGAAGTGTCTGGAGGTAGTGTATGACTTATGGGGATCCCGAACCAGTGGGGCTCTAGGGGGCTTCTGGGGCGTCACTCGTTTCGGCACGATCAGTTGTTATCACAGAGTAACAGAGTGGTTGTTATCGAGCCAATTAATTTGGAAGTCAAGAGAGGTGTAATTTTCCAAGTTATTTTCGGGCCTGACCGACCACTTTACAACGGCTGTTTGATCAAATTAATTTGTGTGTTCCCTTTCCTCCGTTACTCCATAATGACCCAAGGGTTAAAGCTACTACTACCCTACAAGCTCCGATAAGTTATAAACTCTGAACAAACTCACCAATTGAGAATGAGATGAGATAATGAGAAGACTGATTGATCGGAACGACTAGATCCTTCCTCATCTCCGGAGTGTAGTAAAAGCTGAAAAACGAACGCATTTCATTGGTAAAAACGGTAGAAGACGCAAAATTTTGTTCTGAGGATGTCTGGTGACTATTTGATAGCATTTTCAGGGGCTATAAAGGGCGGGTCCGCTTACAAAGCTCAGTTACAGCGAGGTTTTAAATAATTTACCTAATTTAGAGCAGGAATTCTTAAGTTAGTATATTAAAATTTAATATACTTTATTTAATAACCTTTAGGTAATAAATACGTTATTTAATAACCTTTAGGTAATAAAAATTCTTATTTTCTGTTTTACAAGGTTATAAATGGTCACATTTTGTCTCGAAAGGGCGAAAAAATTACTACCTAATGGGGTAAGGTGAATCGTACCCGTAAGATTACTATAAAAACATTTTTTCATAATAAAAAAATTGAAAATGATTTTAGTAAAAAATTAAAAATGTTTAATTACGGTAAAAAATTAAAAAATTGTATACCTATTTAAAAATTAAAAGTTGATGCTGATGTTGACCGTTTCAATTACATAATGGTGTTGGAAAGATGTTGAATGATCCTCAACACCTTTCCAGCACCACTAAAAATTTAAACATTTTCATAGTAAAAAATTAAAAATTATTTAAAATATTTATCAAAAATTATTTAAAAAATTATCTAAAAATTATTTAAAAATTATTTAAAAAATTATCAAAAATATTTGAGAAACCCTCATTATTATTGAGAAACCCTCATGCACTATGTTTGTTAATGTTGTTACAAACATGAGGGAGCACAATAATTGTGAAACCCTCATGCACTATGTTTGTTAATGTTGTTACAAACTATGTTGTTACAAACATGAGGGAGCACAAAATTGACTATTTAATAGCGTCAAGCTTTGCTCGTCGATCATTATGAGCAACGAAGTTTGCAAATAGCCTTAGTTCTGGGGTGCGTGGAGGACAATCGTGAGGCTTTCATAACGATGACAATAATTCCAAAAGGCACGGGGTAGGGTAAATATCCACCGACAAAAAGTTGCATAGGTTGCGCTTACCACAAGCAAGCACCAACCCCTGTGATGAAGGAGTGAATGAGGGAATTGGTGATATTCCTCCATTTCCACTCTCGTTTGGCGGTGCTTTTCACGATCTCCGGCGTGTAATATCTCATGAGCCGATAGTTGTTGAAGTAGAACAACAGGGAGCTTCCCAACACCATCAGGTAGCCGAAGTTGTAATCGGATAAACCGAAGGATTCCTCAACGGGGCCTGAAGTCGCCATGCTGACCGAAAAAAGAGCGTTCCGGACCCGCAACTTTGTTATTATATTTCTCTCCCACTGGTTGAAGAATATTCTGGCGAGGTTCGCCCGCGAAATCGGCGAGTTATCGCGGTGAGTTTTCGGCCGAACGTCGAACTGTTTACTAATCCGAAAATCACCGAGACAGAGCCACACCCGGTGACAACGAACGGACGAACCACAGAATACAAACTAAACAAACTGCCGACCTGCGCGGTGCTGGCGGACTCGACGTTCAGTGCATTGGGGCCCGTAGTTCCTCACCGGCCACCAGTCTGCGCTGATGCCCATCCTCCCAGCTGATGCCAGCTGGCGGTTCGCCAATCACACAGATAAATCTGTAGATCTACGGATTTTTGGGGAATGAGTTTTTGACATCGGGTTTCTGACATTAAATTTTAATTTTATTTAATAAAAACAAATTTTGTTATCTGCCTTATCACTCTGTCGCGCATTTCCTTGAAAGTATTCAGTCCAAGTCTGAGTTGAGGTGCTAATAACTATTATGCAATCAGTGCGTTGCAACCAGATGACAATAATTGTATGTATAATAATATATATATAATTGCATTTAATATGATTATATTATAATTAAATTTTCGCATTAATTAATTAATTTAATTAATTATTTTTCGCACAAGTAACCTATCTATATAAAAAAATAATAAAGCCCTTGTGTAAAATTTGCAGCGTTTTTTCTGTACAATGTTCGGACTGATAATTCAAAAAGTTGATTATGCGTTAAATTATTACTCGGAAATTATTTGACTTCCTGTGATCCTTAAAAAATTGTATTTGTAGACCCATGAAAGCCCCTTCGATCCCCACGGTGAAATCCAATCGTTCTGGGACCCCCAAAAATGGATTCCACGTCCAAAATTTGTGGTACATTTATTTATATTTAAGTTGTATTTAATATACTTCGAAATTTCGATATGGTCGATTAATCTACACTAGTGTAGAGTTAAGCTTAACTGGACCCCATAGCCGAATGCCTTAAAAAAACCCTCCCGTAGCCCCAGTATAGCCCCACGGGTTTGGGAGATCGGGCTGAAACCTTACGGGCACAACTAAGTGCTAAACCGCGAATTTTGTCGAAATTTCAGATTTAAAACATTATTCCAACTGCTCAAAACGACGGGCATTTGATTTTTGAAATCCACACGTCGTGAAACGTTCTAGGACTAATTTTGAGGACGATCAAAATTTTTGATCACCGACGCCAATACGTTAGAGTAGGTATTATTCCAAGAATAATAAAGCCAAAATCGTTTTGTTTACCCGCCGACTGGCATCAGCTGGAAGCGTGGGCATCAGCGCAGACTGCCGGCCGGTGAGGAACTACGGGCCCCAATGCACTGAACGTCGAGTTGCTGGCGGCTTGAGCCGAAATCAAAAGGGACTCCCTAATCTGCAGAAAAACAGGAGAAGGTCAAACAGTGTTGCCAAAAGAGGGAATAAATGAAAAAAGAGGAAATAATGGGGGATACTCTGAAAAAAAGGGAAGTAAACCGTGAAGAAATGGGAAAAGCAAGAATGAAACGGGAAAACCGAAATATTCTGATTGCAACAACACTGCAGTTCAGTTGAGGCTACCCGCTGACACTTTTTCTGTGGGCGGATTTTTTTTTCTGCAAAATTGCCTCGAATTTCTGTTTTCGCTGCCATTTCCTTATAATAAGATATTTTTACAGCGGACAAGGCCCATCTCACTTGAATTTCAACGCAGAATCCGAAAATGACTGATCAGTATGGGTGTTATTGCCTCTGGAACCCGCTATGACACTTTTTCTGCAAAATAGCCTTGATTTTCTGTTTTCGCTGCCATTTCCTTATAATAAAATATTTTTACACCGGACAAAGCTTATCTCACTTGAATTCCAACGCAGAATCCGAAAATCACGGCGCAGTAGGGGTGTTCTCGCCTCTGGAACCCGCTATGACAGCTTTTCTGCATATTACGTAGACCCGAAGGGGATTCACCAGAAGCGTCACCAAATGTCGTGAAGCAAAATGTCCCGGCCACTGATAAAAAATGTCCCGGTCACTGACTAAGTGCGGGGAGTTTCCTCTCTAGTTTACCCGTTTCGGCGTTTTTTCCCTACGAGAATTCGAGTTTCCCTGCCTTTGGCAACACTGTTTGACCTACTCCTGTTTTTCTGTAGATTAAAAGTCCCCATATCAAAATGGCGTGATATGGAAGGGGGAAAAATCAGTTCATCGATGGGAATATTCTTCGTTTTCGAGGGGGATTTTCAAAGATTGAACCAGAAGTGTTGGCGGATACAGTGTATCCGATACACACATACACACACACACACACCCTCCCTCTGTACAGCTTTCATGTCTACGGACCTTGCCCCTGAGCGACCGATTTGAGCTGCACTAATTAGGATCAGATCTACAGATTCTACAGTATTTCCACCCGCGACATACAACGTAAACGAGGACCGGTCAACAGGGATAACGCTGAGGGGGAGTGCTTAAAAAGCCCTCTGGCAGCACTGCCCCGCTTACGTAGTAGTGGGCGCTTCTGTTTGAGTGATAAAACTGACCAGGTCTTGGAAAGAAGTAGCAATCACAGAAAAGTTGTATTTCACAGTTTTCTGAACAGACGTAATCTGTAAAATTACTATTTAATAGGATCAAAGACTACTAGGTAATTTTAATTTTTATTGAAGAATTAAATTCTAATAAATACTTTTAAGTAAATTTTACTTAAAGAGTTTCAGTTCCGATTCCATTCCGGTTTGCGTGTTTTAAAGATGCTACAAAATTCGTAAACCTCATTTAATGAGGTTTCCAAAGAGCCAGGTGGTCGAGTGAGGAGCAGAAATGTTCTAGGAAAAAACTCAATATGCGGGGTAAATACCCAAAATGGGGATTTTAACATCATTGCAACCGAACCACATTAAAATAAATTTAAAAAACCTGTAATTGCCAGCCTGGGCCCTGGTATCAAACATTTTTTAGTTCATGATCGTACTCTATAGAGTAATTATAATTACAGAGAAATTTTTATCTAAGACTTGATAACCTAACTTGATCTTAATTAAGATTTAATGTTATGAATAAGGATGTAGACCTACTTGTACCTGTACAAGTAACTTTCATGGTGGTATCCCCACAACTACTGCTTGTTAATGTTAATTAACTTAATCTTAATTAAGATTTAATGTTATGAATAAGGATGTAGGTACAAGTATCTTTCATGGTGGTATCCCCACAACTACTGCTTGCGCTGTCGTGAAGTATTAAGTAAGTATAACTACTGCGTGCGAGTCGCCACCGTATTTGATTGCTGGGCCACCGTATTTCATTGTTGGGCCTACTTGAAGAACAAATTTTGTTTTGGGGTTTTTCTATTCGGGGAGCGTGAGTAGGTACAAGATTCAAAATCATCAGCATAGTAACAGTTGACACTACTAGTTCACCGGCATAAACCATAATATGTAGCATTTTACATATTATGTAAGGATAATACAACAATAAAGCATGTCGCATGCACTAAGTGCAAGTCCAAGTCTTGGATCTTTGATGTAACCTGTTAAAATTTTTTTTTTTTTTTTTTCAAAATTTGAATGAAGGCCAATCTACAACAGGTCTTCTTTTCCATTATCATGTTAACACAATCGCCCACCTCTAATGATAAGAAAGTGCTACCAATCCTTGACAAAATCATCCGTAGATCATTAGGCTATCTCGTGGAAATTCCGTATACGAAACGAAACAAGGGAATTTCACCCCGTATAATATACGGGGTAATAATATTATTAATATTATTACCACCAAATTTCTACAATACTAATTATGACTGGTTTCCGTCGGAATAACCCTGTGGGTTTCTTGGATCTTCCTCAACGGAAAATTAAGAGTGATATTTATGAAAATTAAGAGCTAAACATCTACGGATTGAAGTCTAGAGTTGGCGACACTGGTGATAACCGTGCCAATGTAAATAAAGATGTGGAGGTGTCTTCTTCATCATTGTGTATTCTTTCCTTTTTTTCTCTCCTTTGATATGGAACGTAATGATTTTAGGTAATCACTGGTGGTATTGACCTGTCGTGTTGCCTGTGCTTGAGAACACTAGTGTTTGTGTAGTGGTGTCAAATCGTGGAGACTCATGATTGAACCGGACACTATAGATCCGGAAAGAATAGCCTTTCTCAACTCCTCTCCGAAATTTGGAGTCTTTACGATGCCGCTGACGGTTCTCACGAGGTTCGTCCGACGGAAGGCTGTTTTGTTCTGCATATTTTTCTGCTCCCTCTGCTATGCCGTTATCAACTTTTTGAGCGACGTAAGTGTATACAATGAATAGCCTACTCATAGCCTAGATTGTGTACCTTCGCGGTACTCGAGGCCTGACTTGGGCATGATCTGCTAGTAGTGGTTGAAATTTGGATATTAACTACTAATAAGTTGGTACTTAGTTGATAAAAAAAAAAACCGGCCCTTCAGGCCTCGCCCTTCTGGACCTCCGGATGCTTTTTGCTTAGAACCTACGGCTAAAATTCATGAAACATAGAACATGCTTTATTAACCGTGGGATTGAAACCCATCTTGCGTGTTGGAAAAGTAACTGTCCGACGCCGAACTAGTGGTGAAACAAGCGATGACGCCGAACTAGTGGCCTAACGTACAACCATTGAAGATGCCGAACTAGTGGCCTAACGTACGACAAGTGAGGACGCCAAATAGTGGCCTAATGGTAGGACAAGTCATATAATGTATTATGTCTCTCTCTCTGTCTAAGAAAACACACATACGACTCATGTTACAGGTACTGTTGTCGTATGCGGCCTACATTTACGTACCTACATGCCTACCAGGGGCGATTCGGTGTTTTCATATGCGGCCTACACACATTTCGTGTTGTCGTATGCGGCCTATATTTCTCTGATGCCTCCGTTTTATTTACAAACATAATATGTTAATAATATTATTATTATTACCTTGGATTGGGGAATCTCTCCTCATGTCAGATAAATGGGCCGCACACAACACCATCCGCAATCATGGTTACACATAAATATACGTTAGGCCACTAGTTCCGAGCCCTCACTTGTCCTACCTTTATATTATGAACGTGACACAGTGTCACTGACACTCCCCGACTTTGGGCAGTTAGGTCACGGCTAAAGCATGTTCCATGCTAATATAGTCAATTCTTATAAATACGAATTCATCCATTCCCTCAGACACACGTTAATAATATAGTTAGGTATGTACCTATTTCGTATAAATAAAAATGAATGAACTCCTCATACACACTTGGAGTACATACTCGTTGTCCCTAGAGCAGGTTTACTTCTACTTGACGTTTTCCAATCCACCGAACGTTCAGAATTGCTCGAAAACGGAACACACACACACAATGCTCGTTCGGAATTGGACGGATTGCTCCTGGGCAGCGGCACCGCTGTAATGACCCCGCCCTCAATCATTTCCGCGAATTTCTTCTTTTCAGGCTCCATTCTCTTCTAGTGATGACATCGATTCTATCAAATTCAAGAATTTCGACTCCCTTATTTGGCACTCAGACGAAGATTTGGGCAATTCGAGCAGTAAGCTGACAACGTGCAGAAATTCCGTTCAAGGGATGACACTCGTCGTGGATGACAGAGGTGAAATATTTCTTATGCTCGTTTAGTTGGTAAGTTCACAAATTATCATTGAACTCAATATTACTGGCAGGGTGTGCTATTCAGTAGACCACAAGTTGATTGTTCGTCTGACGTTTAACTTTAACTCCTGGCCAAAACCATTAAAAAACACACTTACTGCCGGTTGGAAGCCCAATAGAACCCCACGTGATGGTTGAGCAGGTTCGGGACCACCAGAAATCGATTTTACGTAAAGCTTTACTGGAAAATGACACCCCAGTCAACCCTTCTGGCCAACATCCTTGTAGCCCCTTTCAAGCCCCAGGAGTGGTCGGATAGGTTTGGGACCGCCACGAATTGATTTCACGTCCAAAATTACTTCAAAAACGATACCGCCACCACGCCAAGGGGTGAGTCAGGAGTCGGCCTGCTGATACCTAAATAAGTGCCATAAACTCGATCAACAACCAGTATTTGACGACTTTTTTCTCAGGGTACGTCTGTTCGAGATTCCACGTACTTCCTACGGGCTGCTGCGATCAGACAAAAAACCCACTTCGATACTCTTGCGATACCTGCAAGGACAACGGGTGCTGCAGCATCTACGAAAACTGTGTGTCTTGCTGCATGCAGCCAAACAAAGTGAGTAGCAGCTCGTCAAAAGTCTGATTACTAAGAAATCCTAACCCTTTGCTATGATAGAAAGAGCTAATCATGCCAACTACCTCGGCGAAAAACATGAAACAGAGCCTTAGAAACTACTAGATTTAGCAGAGGAAGGCCGAAAAGGTGATTGTTCAGTAACGACAGTGAAATGGTTAAGATTCATTTTCAATCTGAGTTGTTTTCCCATTTCAGAAAGAACTTCTCCAAAACATGCTTCGAAGAGCTCCGGACACGTTCCACGTCGTGTTCGCTTCGATAACAGACCACTACGAACTATGTTTAGCAAAGTGTCGGACTAGTTCTCTGAGTGTGCAGCATGAAAACTCCTACAGAGACCCTTCAGCGAAACATTGCTACAACGATGCGTAGGGGATTGTCTGCAATTACCGAGCTGGTCCGGAATCGCAAAAGTTAATTCGAGACTCTGCTAAGCCTGGCCCGAACGCGTGCACGTACGTGTCAGCTGATTTCAGTGCCAGGTAGCTCTCGTGTCGAAGGGCCAAACTTCTGGTGTCTTCTGTCTTCCTTCACTGCATTGGTGCCGCACAGACAACATGAGGGGCTCCATTTAGCTGCATTTATCATACAGTGCCCGCAGTGTGTGAGTAGATAACCATTTGTGTAAGAAATGAGGGATTTGAGACCACGTTTCTGAAATTTTTTCTGGAAATTGATTTTTATGACGACCAACCGATGATGTTCTGCTCGTTTGGTGGATTTTAGAAGTAGCACAACTTGAAATGGAAAATATGGTATCCACCTCGTAAATCTCAGAACAATAATGGGGGGTTCGCATTGTTTTTGTTTTTTTCTATTTTTTTTATGAAAGTCCTCCCTGAGAATGTAGGGAAAACAGTAGTCAGCCGCCTGAAATCGTTTCCAGAAAATTTAAATAATTTAACGAAAATTACGGCGTTTGAAAAACCGGGGCCATGGAGGGAGCGTGACGTCACGTCCTCAATACAGCTGAAGAGCGTCGTCGATAGTGTTTTGTTCTTGACAGGTGAGGGGATTGTTCCGCCCAGTGTTGCTATTCCACTGCTCATCACTTAATAAAATTCAAGTGAGCCGTAAATCCTTCTGATAAGGCTTTAAACTTCAAGTATCATGTATTATAATTAAAAGTTAATTATGTTTTCCGTAATATCATGTTATAATTGCTATAAATTCATCATATAAGCTGACGACACTAGCGCTCATGGTGAGAGATTCACTGGAACTGTGACGTCATGTCCTCAAACAGTGACTGGTGGGAAACGCCGGCCGATTCAAACTGTGCGTTTCGTTTTTTCGTTATATCTCCTACAATGATTTTTTTTTCGTTGGTATTGGAGTCTGTGCACGTTACTTTTTAGCGATATTATTGAATGGTAGTGAAGATTTCCAAATCTAAAATCAATGCGAACTCCCCATTGTAATTTACGAGGTGGATACCGTATTCTCAAATTATTGTTGATATCGCATATCTCTAGTTTGTGCTGCATGTGTGTCGACAGATGGGTATGAAACAGCAATCGATATAAATATCCTAAATATCCTAAATTTAGGATTGGTAACAAACCAAAAGAGAGACATCGGTATTGGCAACATTTTGCCAAAAATTCATCGATATATCGCCACAATATCATGTGTATTATTCAACATCTTTTCAGGAGAACCAAAAAAGGTCATAATTTAATCACACGGTGGTGATGAAATATTGAAAATTTTTATTTTATTTGAGCGTATTTCATAATATTTTGGCATTTCTTAAAATTAAAATAATTAAATTATTTTAATTTTAAGAAATTTTGCAACTCGTTCAGTTAAAATAAGAAATCCTATCGTATGTGAAAACACGACATGACATTGTGACATCCTCGGTATCGATATGTTTTTTAGTTCTTTCTTTCAAATCGTAAAGAAATGTGTTGTGCTGAACAGTTCCTGTTATCAGTAAGACGTTTCCAACAAGTATTTGAGATAAATTCACAAATTTGTTATTTGTAAACATAATTTACGGGCTGCCACTCGTTCTGACCACCTGCGAGCAAGTGGCTGTTATATTACATTTTTTAAAGAAATGTTTTCTAATGGCACATTTCGAAAGCAATATAAACACCTCAGAACGGAATTTTACTCTGAAATTGAATTGTACGGACTAGAAGTAACTGAACCCAAACAATTACGATAGTTAAGTGAAAAAAGGTGTTGGGTAACGATATCCCACTAAATTATGGTGGCGATTAGTCTGCAGAGGAAAACCACATCCATAGTCCTTGCATAGATCTATGCAATCATCTATGATAATGTCGACTCATGGGTTTCATTACAACATTCTGTTCGATATTTTGGAGTTATCCCAAAATACTTAGTAACGATAGCGTACTCAGATAACCGTATTGCTAATCGGAAAATCCATATCCGCTGCAAAAGTGATTCGAAAGTGAGAAATTTATGACAACTCAAGTAGGAATGTATGTTTCCACCTTAACCATCTGCTCTAAGGAATTGACGTGCGCCTGAATTGTGGGTTAAATCGTCCTGTTTCATGTTTTTAGGAGTCACCAAGTGTGGAAAAACCTTTTTTAAACCATATTTACCAAAAGATATTTAGAACAATTTGAATTTCTGGCCTTGTCGTCATGAGGGGCTGAGTTGACTGGGTAGGCGGAGTTTGGGTGTGACTCCAACTATTCTAATGTAAATTTATATGAACTTAAGGATCTGAGTTTTGATGCCATTTTCAGTGTTAATTTGGAAGCCTTCTATCGAATTTAAAAAAAACTCGGCGCCCAGCGCCCTGTACACCCGAATGCTATTTGCTTAGAGCCTATGGCTAAGCAAATTCAAGAAACTTGGAACATGCTTAAGCCTCGCTTTTTGGTTACGGTGCGTTTCTGCAACTATAATCAAGATTAACCCCTCAACCAAGTGACAAAAAAAAAAAACAAGCGAAATTGTTTACCAGTAGCGTATAACGTCTTTTTGGGTTCTTTAGGGTCGTTAAATTTATGGACCTATCTTTCAGGCCAACGTTTCGAAATATTTATATTTCATCTTCAGGGCAATAAGGAAGAGAGGGACAGACAGCTTGTGCTGTAGTCAGTATGTGGTATAAATACTAGTCATGCTAACAAGCTGTCTGTCGCTCTCTTCCTTGTAGCCCTGAAGATGAAATATAAAAATTTCTAAACATCGGCCTGAAAAAATATGTCCATTAATTGACCAACCCTCAAGAACCCAAAAAGACATTGTTTACTATTTCCATTTATAACATAAATAAATATAAAACTACGACATGAATACGAAGAACAAGTACGAAATGAGAACGCGTGATAAATCGAAAGCTTTCCATTACAACGAATGGAGAACGATTTTTGTCCGATGAAAACTAAAGAAGTTTCATTTTCCTAGAAGAGGGTTGGTTGTACGTGAAAATCATAATGAAATTTCGTCAACTTCTCCGTGTCACCCTAAAAACGGGACACTTTTTGACAGTTAGCTCAAGGCTAAAGCATGTTCCATGCTAAAAGTCTAGAAGCAAGTCCATTCCTTATTACCAATTACGCTTGCAGGTATAATTGATGTTGAAAATCAGGATGGGGATTCGCTTTCTCATAACTTGTTACTATACCCTCAGAAGTGGATGATGGATGATCTCATTATTTATTTATTTTTTTTTTTCGCTCTCCTGTAAAGTTTTCGAAATGTGAGATGCGTGGCCTCAACAGAGAAGTAGCTGTGTCAACGAATTTTTTTGGGGGAAAAAAAAAATCCTCTATAAACTGAACTAGGTAGGTACTCTTAATACGGAATGAGGGAAGTCTAGCTCCGGTATCCGCCCTTTTATTTTTGGGTACCAATTTGGTAAACAGTAGACGTCAGTTGGACTCACTGCCGTTTGAAGCGACCTCTTACCTACCTTTTCTGTACGCAACACGGGCGTTGATCAGCAGGGCTGAGGAAGTCTGTCATTCACACTAACAATGAATTCGCGCACATCGAAATTGTCTGTAGTGTGGGAAACTCGAAATCCGTTTTTTTGGATGTCCAGGATTCCTGAGTAGCTTCCTGACCTTTTTGTGTGGTTCTCATGGAACATTGTGTGATCGTTATGCCTGTGATGGCAGCGCCTGTTCTGGTGTAGGGCTATCGTTAAAAATGTATTGATTTACTGATGAAACTGCTCATTGTCCTCATTGTGCTCAGTGTAATGCAGTAATTTACCTCTTAGGTTACCCATTTTGTTTTCCTATCAATAAACTGTGATACATACTGAAATTTTTCTTTGGCAGTTCAATAATTCCATCATTGTGTTTTCATCTATCAACATAATTATCTTATTAGGTGAATTCGCAGAGTAATTCTGAAAATTCTGAAACGTTCGGCGCATGCGCAGTATGAGCCTTTGCAGTGGCCAAGAGTGGGGGATATCTAGGTTTCCTGGAATTACTGGAATTAAACACTCAAGTTCTGATGATCAGCGTTCAGAATCGTTCGGAATCGAATCCGGCAGTTCTGCTGTTTTTTTAGAACTTCCAGAACTAATCCCAACTGCCTCCTCGATTGTGGAAAGTCACGCATGCGCGATTCATTTCCCTTCTGTGATCTCGTGGAGGTAACTTCATAGGGACTACTTTTTCGTTTGCGGAGGACCGAAGTTCTGACTGTTCTACAAGTGGAAGGGAGAGTTTAATTCCCGGAAGCGTTCGAGTTCTGATTCGATTCCAAACGGCCAGAACTCACTCTGCGAACTCTCCTATTATGTTAATTTTGCTGATGAAGTACTCAAAATTACCTTCAAGGGATGTGTTGAATGGTGTGAGTGTGTACGTTTGGTTTTTGCTCCACTTGTATTGCACATTCGATTCGTTTTGTCTGATTCTCCATTGTATTTAACTACTACGCTACAAACGTCATGTTTTGGTGTCGGTACATCACGACGGGGATAATTGGGCCGTCAAAGGATTTCAGAAATGAAATCGTCCTGGCTCGCAAAGTGGCCGCCTTTTGTATCCGCACAATTCAAGGTTGACACCCCTCTATCACTCCTCTTGAGGGGAAATGGCTAGTTTGACTGTGACGGGGTTGGTCTAGGAGCTACGTGGCGTTTGTAGGCTGAGTGGTGGGATTTTGGGAATTATTGCGTGCTTGGGGAGGTGAATGGCGGATGAGTGGTCCTGCAGATCAGGTGCTTCACTCCAATGTAGACTAATTAAAATAATTTATATTTTGCCTTTGAGTGCCAACTGTGAACTTCGAATTATCAGCCTAAGTTTTTGTGGCGTTAAAAGTTGTGGTTTGCCTTTTTACTGTTATGATGTGCAGAGAGGAAAAACGTGATGCAACAGATGTGGTTTTGAAGGAAGTCGGCCAGTTTTTAAAATAATTATGGGTATGAAATCGATGCGTTCTGTTCGACTGGAGGCGTTTTTGGAGGAGGCTTTAGCGAAGAAGTCGAGTGAGGTGTCGTTTTCAAATTTTTCGATGATGTATCGATATGTGGTTTTTCTAGAACTATCCGATCACCCAAAAGGGCTCTGTGGAGCTTTTAAGGTGCTGCAGGTGGGCTTTTTGAAGGGATTAGGCCAAGAAGTCGATTCAGGTGTCGTCTACGAAGTTGTTTTGGACGTATGAATCGAAGTATGGGGGTCCCTGACCTCCCCCGACCACTCCGTGGGGTTACGCGGGGCTTTTTAAGGGGTGGGTTTTTGAAGTACCTACGTTGGCCAAGGAGTCAATTAAGGTATGTAGGTAAAAAATCACTTACTGGCGGACCCACACTCATTATATTCAAAACCAATAATTGGTTTATTAATGGGACTTAAATTATTTATGGGACTTTCAGACCTGTCCAACCATCTCAAAGGGCGCTGTGGGGCTTTTAAGGGACTATCCATGGGGTCTTTGAGGGGTATTTTCTAGAGAACCGAGTGAGGTATTGTTTTTCAAATAATTTTGGCCGTAGAAGTGAATTATGGGGGTTCCAGACCTGTTCGAATCCTACTAAGATGTTCGATTATGAAGAACAGTGAACGCGTTTTCTGACGGTGTAAAATGTTCCACGGAATTTTTAAAACTCGTGTGATTCTTATAGCGTGGAACAAACTCACTGTCAGGCCAATGCAGGATTTGAGTCAAAGAGGAATCGTCCGCGACGTAGGAGGGTCGCACTGTGACCTATGCGTCACTCTGACGTCATTCAGTAGGAGGGTCGCACTGCGCACTACGACGACCCTTTCGCCGGGAAGCTCATCGACCTACCTCAACTTTCGCGAGTGTCGACACAGCGAAAAATAATGGTAGGGGCACACCAGTAAGGGGGGGGGGGATGCTGAAGCCGGCGTGTCTTGTTCCGGACCGAGTTCGTGTTCGGACTTGAACCGCGGTACAGTTCGTCCCGAGTTTTTGACGTTAGATCGGCTGATTCGGAAAATTTCCCGGTCGTCGACGATCTCCCTGGACTGTCCTCCCCGGTCGGTCCGTCTCGTTATATGAAGCCAAAACACAGACTCAAACGAAGAGAAAACGTCAGTTATATATTTTGAGACTGAAAAATGGCATTAGTTGGGTAAGTGCATACAAACCCTTCGACGATTCAAGTTTTAGTTTGTTTTGGGAAGTTGATAAGTACCTACGTTTTTAAAAATTGTATCACTCATTCAATAGATCAACGAAATCTTATCCCATTCCTGTTTACGGTAAATTAATCACTTCGACCTGCCAGGTCGTAACGACCTTATGGCGTAACGAGCAGTTCGCAACCCGAGGAGGAGGACCATAATAGGCCTACATGTGGTCAACATTATTCTGCTCGAAAAAGTTGGAAGAGAAAAGCATTGCCGCTTGTGGTTATTTCAGAAGGGTTTATTATTCAGGCTAATTGTGCAAAAATTAATTCTGTCATTAAAAAAAGTTTAGAATTTTTTTTTTTTTTTTTTTTTTCTGTACAATGTTCGGACAGAGGTTATGTGTCCAAAATTACTCGGAAAATGACATTTCATTTTAACTCCATGAATCCTTCAAAAGTCCCATTTGTAGCCCCATGAAAGCCCCATAGATCCCCCCGGTGAACTCAGATCGTTCTGGGACCTCCAAAAATGGATTCTACATCCAAAAATACCACGAAAACGACACCTAAGTCGAGCCCATAGCCAAACCCCCCTTTTTTAGCTGCACATAGCCCTCGTGTTTGGGAGCTCGCGCTGAAAACCTTGCGGGCACAACTTGATGGTAAACCGAGTATTTTGTCAAAATTTCAGATTAAAAAAAAAAAAAAAAAAAAAAAAAAAATCCTACTGCCCATGAATAATAAAATTGAAAGATGCGAATTCGCTGATTAGTATTTTGTTTCATTATTGTGACTGGTGTCTGTGATCACCATAAATCGAGTTTACGTTGGAAATTGCTTGTAAACACTCGACTCTCACGCTAAATCCCTTCAACAACCCCTTCTATAAATCCACCTATAAGTTGTAGGTGGGGGTGGGACAAAAACCGATTTATTCGTTTTTGGTTTATTATTCTTGGAATTATACACCTCTGTATTCGTGTCGGAGGTCGACAATTCTGTTCGGCCCTTGGAATACTTGGTTTACCATCTAGTTGTGCCCGCAAGGTTTTTAGCCCGATCGCCCAAACCCGTGGAGCGCTATGGAGGAGCCACGGGAGATTTTTGCAGGTTTTTGGGTGTGATATCCAGTGGGGAGTCAATTTCGAAGTATTTTTGGACGTAGAAACCATTTTTGGGGTGCCACATCTGTCTACAAACTTTACAAGAAAACAAAAACCGTCCTAATTGAATTTAAAAAAAAAAGTTAGTTGATACAGAATTAATTTGTGGATATTAAATATCCACAAATTAATTCTGTATCAACTAACTTATAAAATTTTTATATCAAAGAATAATAAACCCTTGTGTAAAATTTGCCCCATTTTTTATTAGAGGGCCGTGATGGTAAAATCGGGTTGGCAACAATGAGCCACGAAGTTAGCGCTAATTGCGTCTGGCTATGTGAACTTTAAGGGTATTGGAACAATATTATACAGACTCGAACTAAGTCTGTACATCGTTGGCTGTTCAGGTGAATCTCAACGTCAAGTCTGCACGATTCACCTGAACAGCCAACGCCGGAAGTAGTTTAGCAGTAGTTTAGGGCCACCAAGTAGGTTACAATTTGGATTATAGAATAAGAATGTGATGAAAAAAGTCAACAGTTGAAAAAGAAGAACAATGCAATTGCAGTTCTTGCGTTCTCGTTGTTAAATTATCAACGACATTATTGAATTGTTAAACTTTAATTGATCAGCGTTAAAGCTAAAAACAAACTATCTTTGCAAAGATGCCATGGCTTGTCAGTTGCTCACAAATTCATAGCTGTGAGTCATTCCTGATTAATATTGAAAAACGACTGACTCGTTGTTCTCCCTAGTAGGTACTGCTCGCTCCTGGTTAAAGTTGAGGGGTTTGTAAGTCCATTCGTAAATTATTTTAGGTAGGTACCTAGCGGGGCCGTAAATGTACGGTGTCAGCCTCCGGGTAAAAGAAAAAATAACCCAAAAGGGCCCTTTGAAGAATAATTACTCTTAACAAATGGTTGAATGTATATAAATAGATTTGACTAATTATTAATCGATTTTTCTAAACCATTACTGTGAATTGTTCCCCGAAGATGAATATCGCTGTTATCGCAAGTTTCAATAATATTATATTCAAACATAATATATTATGTCAGTAAAACAATGGCGTAACTGCAAATTTTTGTCAAAATGGCTCAAGTATACCAATATGACCAGAAAGAGGTAGCGCACCCAATAAAATTGACCCCATTGAAATTCGACACCATGTCGCCGGAGGAAAGATGCGTCATTGTTCATTTATCAGGTATTGAATAGCTCGAATCAGTGAAACAACGTCTCATGTGTGCTTTACGTCATTAAAAAAAAAAAAAAAAAAAAAAAATCACCTGAACTGATCAAAATTTTAGGAGAGCAACTTCGCAAATGCGCTTTGTATTGTGTTTTATGAATGTTGTGTGTGGGTGTTGAATTTCAGAGGAGTAATGTCGTCAGTGTAGGTACTTTGCGTCATTGTTCGAAACAAAATTTTGGAAGAACAATGACGTATTAAATTTTGCAATAAGTCAGGGGTGGAGCTGGGGAGAGGGTGAGAATCACCCCATAAAATATGACATTGTTCTCTACAGTGAACATGTAACAGTAAAGTACCCGAGTTTGGATACCGCCGAAGCTGGCAATCATGCGTAAGAGGGTTTTTCGTTAAACATTTTTTTTTTTTGCTTCTCCTGTAAAATTTGATTTTTCGCAGTTGCGTCATTATTTTACTGACATAAAATTATTAGGTACCTACTAGCTGGGACACCCGTGCTTCGCACGAAACATCAAACCCATCACCTATCAACGATGCACCCGTGGCAACCCGTCAACTTAATTTTTCATACATTCATAGTAACAACGCTTGTTGGTGGGTTTCTCGTAGTGAAGTCTATCACCAATTATATGCAGCCCATAGCAACCCACCAACTCAAAATGAAATCGAAGGCTCACAAAAAATACTCGCGGGTCCGCCTACCGACGATCTTCGAATAACTTGCGAACGGGTTATCGCACAAAAATCGTTTTGTACTCGTTGGAATCAGCGTGAAAAGCTCATTCCAGAGAGCCTTGTACGAACGAAATCGGACAAAAACTTTCGTTCCACTTTTGAGGCCTCCTTAGTTACACCTTGTAAGAACGAAACCGATGAAGGGGATGAGGGAGGAAAAATCAAGGTAGCCTATGACCATCGCGCTGGTTTTTGGAACAGGTCGTAATAAACGGCACGCGAATCGGTCATTCCGTTCAGGCGTGAAAAGGGAACAAACAGACAGACTTTCTCGGTTTTTATTCGGTGGATGTTCGCATCAAGGTGATTCGCGACCCGACAATTTTGCAGATAAGGGACTACGCATAAGTAAGTTGGTTACGTTATCACGTAACGTAATGGATTCTATCAGTTGGAATTGGTCGTAGGTAGGCATAGCTGCTTGAAGACGTCTTGACGACATTTGATCCGAATTCTGTTAGAGGAAATTCAGGAAAGGGTATACCCTTACTATAGTAACTGTAACTGTTACACTCAGATAATAATGAAACATTAGGTAGGTAGGTAGGTTGGTAGGTAGGTAATGTTTGGTTCATTATTATCTGAATCATCAATCTATGTTTTCGCGACAAAGTCGAAATTTTGAATTTGAGTACCTCCGTGCGGTAATGCCAACCCAGGTTCATACTACAAAGTCACAATCAAGCGAGACGCTAGTCTCGCGATGCCAATTTAAGAGATATGCCATATTCCCCTCAAGTAAAACCCTGTTTGTGAATGGGCGAACTCAGTGATGGATGAGGACATGGGTAAACATGTCTTATAAGATTTTCAATCTCAGTTAACACTATAAATTCATTAGTACCTCGCTATCTTTGGGTTTTATGAAGGCAGAAACTGGTGATGAATGGGTCATGTTTACCTCAGCAAACACACGATAATTAAAATTAGCATGCTGACAACGTACAAACGAATGGTGTTTTTATTCAGTTTCCCAGCGAACAAAAAAAAAGTTTTATTTCGGTTGGTCGCGCAGAAGGTACGTTTTGCTTCAAAAGCAAAAGTTGGTTCCTTTAAATTTGAGGGTCAGTGAACTGAAAAGAACAGTACCGGTAGGTGTCCTAACTTCGAGTGCGAGTATGGCCTGCTGAAACACCTTTATGATACTAGATCGGATATATTTGGGACCCATGAAGCGATTGTGCGTCAAAAATTACTTAAAACGACACCTTCCTCGACTCCAGAACCCTTCAGTGCCTCCACTTGAAGTTCCTCAGCCCTATAAATCCCCCCTCCTCTAGCCTTTCTCACCTCACAGAGCATGACATCTCGTACACTGCCTTTGTATTATCATCCGTTCAGTTTTCTGACGGTGTGCTCTTCTATGGAGTATTCTGGACTGGTAACTTCATGAGAGTGAACGCTGTTGTTTTAAGCAGAAGTGTTTGATACCTAACAAACTTGATTTTAAAATTATCTAAAGCTAGAAAGTTCACGACAAGGAACCTAACTTGAAGCGCTCAAGCAACAGGAAGCAACCTACATTGAAGCAATCGATAGGTTTCAAAACAGATCTCAAGTAAGAAGATGAAAAACCACTAGAAACATAAATGAATGTAATAAAAGAATCTTTGGAAAAGTAAGATCCGTTCAGCAAACATCATGGTATCGTGACTGCCAGTGCCACAATGCTCAACTGCGAAAGGGCTAATAAAGAAGGACATTGGCAGCTCAGTGGCGGCTCAGGAACATCTGGCACTATGGTTTTTATCCAGTTTATCACCGGACAGACGTAAATCCATCCACTCACCTCTTTTGAACCACACGGCTGTAAGAAAATGTAAAATTGGTTACTTATAAAATTTATAGATTTAATCTAAAACGCGACGCTCCTGAGCTAGGTTTATAGAATTTAAAAAAACTGTAAGATGATCAAGAATTAAAACAAAATTCAATGTATAGTGTCTGTATGAAGGTTTTTTAGAAATGAAATCTACTTTCAAAATTACTCTAAAAACGACGCCCCACTCGACCTTTCTTAGGCATTAGGAATATTCCTAGTGCGTATATACGGATGCGAACCGATTATAATCGGTTACATTATATTTCGATAATTATTATCGAAGCATAAAAATGTCGAGATATTTCTGTTGATTATCGATGATTGTTTAATCCCAAAGAGCCCCAGGGGTTTCAGCGATTCAACTGAATCCATTCTTCCCAGTTCTAACTGGGTACCCCGTCGAAAAGTCTTAAATATTATGAACAGTATGATCACAGCAACAATCTTACTTCTGCTTGTGAATCTTCGAGGAATCGAGAAATCACACCTTTCCACGAAGCGTTAGGTTTAACTAAACAACCGTGATCAAACTCGGCAAAAGCAACACCTGCCAGTTTGTCGTCGCAAACGAGAGGTCCTCCAGAGATTCCAGGACATACAGAGTGCTCGGGTGGTCCGTTGCACAGAATTCGTTGATTGGTGAACCTGGAAAATTTTTATACTGTCAAATTTACCCCGTGGTTGTCTGTGGATGGAGCCAACATTATTCTATCCATACGGTTTGAGACAGTCGCATCCTTGGTAACCATGCCGAATATCAAAATCAGACGTTCTGAGAAAAGCTTGTGTATCATTGGGCTCGGTCTTTCCCCACCCATAAGAGGTGCACCGCTTGACAGCATACTCGGTGATAGTTGGTTCTTCACCATTCCAGTCTTCTGCGTACAGCTGTATTCTGTCGACATATGTCCCAAACTTCCAACTATCCACCTAGACATTTGAACAATGTGATATACAAATCACTTCAAAATGGCTGTTGTTTTTCCGGCTTTCTTCTTTAAATAACTATTGGGACCCTATCCATGTCCAAATAGTCGCCAACACAGACCTGAAGCCCAGTATCTCGGGGCACCCTAGGCAGAAGGGGGTAGCTCAGGCTACAGTGCATTTCCTCAGTGAGTTAACAACGCGATACGAATTATCGAAAAGATCTATGTTTCTGTACATCACCAGTGGATCAATTTTGATTTAATTTCAAAAATGTTTTTGAAGAAAATAAAAGTCTTAGATAAAAAATCGAAACACCAATAGACAAATATCGATGGTTCACAAAACATTGGCACCATCGACGTTTCCGAGGCAAGCAGGGAAAATAGGTCTCACTTTGGGGACTTGGTAGATTTCGTGATAAACTGGGGAAGGATTTAAAACTCCTCGATCGGCAGTGTCAGAAAGTTGGAACCTGACGTGTTCATCATCGGCACCTGAACCCAAACCAGCATAACTATACACAATCTTAAAAATAGGTATGGAAAATACACAAAATTTGTGTATTTAATATTTTGAATTAGCTCCTGGGGAGTTAGATGCATTACATGCAAATTAGTAGTTTCGGACTTGCCACGTTTTTCCACTCAGCGATTCAAAATTAATCTATCAGATTATTAGTGCCAAGTGGTTGGCTCCTTGCTAAGCCCAAAATTATTCCTCTGAAAATAGTATGGGTGGCAACCCTGCTTTGAGGAAATAGGAACATGTGCCACATCTCTTTCCATCTCACATGGTGTAATGCCACATCGTATCTTCTGCGACCCTTCTTTGTATATTTTGGGTGTTTTATTGTGCGAAGCTCAGTCCGAATTTGCACGTGGCTGTTTTCCTCATCATTGTAATCGAAGGAGTTGACTATGTCCGATGCAGTATTAGTTCCAGCTGCAAACTAATAGAAATTCCCAAGTTATCTCCAACATAACGTTTTATATTTATTTTATATTGCAAACATCATCATCTAAAATTTATTTATTACAATATAATATAATTAAGTAGGTATTAGGTATTATTATTATATAATAATATTATAGTAGGTATTAGGTTAATGGAAATTATAATTTAATATACTCACGTTCAAGACGTTACGGGGCTGGGGAAAACAATGAGCAGCTGTAAGCACCCAATTTTCTGCAATGATTGATGCAGTGCATAGTAGACTAACTCTTATCTGCAGAAAAAACGACGACACTATTGTAAAAAGGCCATGTAAGCGTTTTTTAGATACTGCAGTATGTCTCTTGTTGCCCACTAAGTGTCAACACGGTGGTGTTGGAGAAAGAAACCAGAAGGTGCTTACAAGAGTTCCATGTATCGCGTTCAAGCATTCGAAGGTCGGAGGAAATATCCAGTCTCCAATAAAACAGCGTAAAGCTGCACTAAATAGGTAGCACTAAATTTCCTTTAGACCTAAATTTCCTAAAGACTCCAAGAACGTCAAGGAATTTGGTCACTGTAAGTAGATGATCAAAAATCGTAAATTTTTATCAACTTTGACAAAATGTGGGTTTTAATCTTAAATGCTCTTATTTATTTCGGCTCGTGTTATCGTTTTCTTATTACAATACCATTTTTTGCAGTGCTTGTAAAAAAAAAACTGATTTTGGAGTTTAGAACAGTTGTTATTTCAAAAATAGCCTCTAAGCGAAAATTCAGTATTACGACCATTTTTACCTTTTATTTTTTATCTATGCGTAGGAGTGAGCGAACATTTAAGCGCTCCTGTTACGAGACATTTCATGCCCTACAACTTTCATTATATGGCATTTTTTGATTAGAGTAGCCATTTTCTGATCACAATCGTTTGATCAATGTTGTCATTGTCATATCATGTCTTGAGCACTCACATTTTTTTGGTCAAAATGGCCTAGATTCCTCAACCGGAATTGGCGTTCTCGGGGTTACCGAAAGTAAAATTTAATTTAGTGCTCTTTAATTTTGGTCTATAGAGTTTTCCGTAGGACGATCCGATTTTGAGTTATTTATAACTCTTATAAGACGAAAACTGAAAAAAAAAAAAGTGCCAAAATATCGCGGTTTTTTGCCTCTCAAAAGTTAAGCTTCACTCAGAAATCGTCGCTAACTCATATAACTCTTATTTGGGATGCCCAGTGATTTAAAATAATTTCCAGCTTCACGCTATTTTATAGGAGGAAAAAGTCTAATTTGGCTGGGCTATCAAGGGTTAGGTACCTACTGCAAGTTCCTTGACTCGACAAAAGTGTGTCTAAGAAACGACACGTGCGTTTAAGTTACCCTTTCAAACACAAATGGGTCGATGAAGTGATAAGCCTCCACGTAGTACCTACCTACCAAAACTATCCGATGTGAGGACGACAAAACCAATTGAATGATTGTCTCCATCATCAAATAAATTCAATAGGTATTCCAATTTCTGTGCCTGAGAGAGGAACAATCCGTTTTTTGATTGGTCCGAGAGATGCAAGTTAGCCAAGCCGGTTTTGGCGACATAAAATTTAGGACACTTGTCAACAACCTTCATCAGTAAACATAAGGAATTCACGTAGGCAGATTCCCGAATTGAAAATTGGTATCAGGGGGGCTAAATCCGAATACAATGTTATAATTTTCAAGAAGCCTGCTTTTACGGCTTGGACGGCCGACAGATATACATAGACACATCATACAACGTAAAAAGACATTCCTATATTAGGGATGTAGGTACGATAAAAGTATCGATAGTTTCTAAAATTACTGACAGGTACGATATTTTCGGAGTTAATCTTATTCTCAATAGTGTAGCCCTGCTCTATTCACCAAAGTAAACCGAATTTCAAACATGGAAATCACTTACCCCTTCCTCAAACTCTTCAAATACGGCGGCAGTGAACGGCGCGTTTTGAATTTTAGCCACCTTCATTCCATCAAAGTTCAAAGTCGGAAGCTCTTCACGTATTTCCGACCCGATAACAACGACAAAGAGGAGCGGTATTACCTGTACCATATCCGGGCCAATTTCGTTCTAAACTACTCGCCCATTCACAGTTGACATCACGTTACCTACCTCAGTGATTATTGGAGTGCGCGTTTTGCCTTTGGGAACCTATTATTGTAACCTTGTTAGGTAATTCAGGTAGGTGCGTACTTTTTCACTAGGGCTATCATAGTAATGTCTAGGTATATATGTACCTATGTCATATGACCATGCCTGTTGGCGTGAATTTCCTTGAAGTTTCATTTTATAGGTAGGTACCACTGGTAGGTAGGTTAGATTAAATCTAACCTACAGAAGTAAATTTTATTTCTTCATATTTTTAGCCTTTTGTTCTACTTTATTCAACAATGAAACTTTAGGTACCTGAAAAAAACTTGAAACCTAAACTTGGAATAATAAACCAAAACTGAAAGTGCGTCCGCCGTCCAAGCCGTTTTGGGCCTACCTTTTGCGGTAGGCATTTTTTTCACATCTGAAATTTTGAGAAAATACTCGATTTTCCATCTACTTGTGCCCGCTTGGTTTTCAGCCCGATCGCGCAAACCCGTTGGACGCTATGGGGCTATGGGAAGGGTTTTCGGCTGTGGGGTCGAATTAGGTGCCGTTTCCGAAGTATTTTTGGACGTATAGGTAATCCATTTTTGGTGGTCACAGATCCATCCTTTTTTTTTTTTTTTTCAAAAGTAGTTATCTTAACCCTCAGAATTATTTTTGCACATTCAACCTATATCAAAGATTAATAAACCTTTGGTCGAACTTATTTGCGATGACTTGGGAAAAATCCCACGCCTCGCCCCTGGCTTGCCTCCAAATTGTTTTCCAACATTAGTTTATTTTTCATTTTTTCACCAGTCATCGCCGCCTTTGAGTAAACAGCTAATGATGAGATGATAAGAGGTTTGTTCCAGGTCTAACGGCGTCTGTCGACAGAAGTTGACAACAGGTTGTTCCAGGTTTGACGGAATGTTAACAGAAATCGCCGGAAACATGCGCAGTTTAGAAACTGCTGTTCCAGGTGGATCGTAGGTTGAGAGCTCGAGTAAGTGCGGTCGGGTTCTGTCGACAGCTGTCCAACTTCTGTCGACAGACGCAGCCAGACCTGGAACAAACCTAACAGTTGTCGTGTGTTACTGGGTTTGTTCCAGGTCTAACTGCTCTGTTAACAAAAGTTGACGGCTGTCGACAGCAGTCCCAAAGCCTTCTGAATCGCTTATGAGTTCTGTCGAACAGCCCATCTGCTGACCTGGAACGCGATCTGTCAACAAACAAAGTCACGTGAATCACCGTGAAGTAATGCTACACAATTTAATTACTTCATGGTGATTCACGTGACAGTAAATTTCATATGGAAAAATCCAAGTGATAATTTTTGGTTTATTTTATTCAGAATAATCAACCTTTTTCAAGAGAGGAGTATCATAAGGTCGGGACTGAGTCATTTTATGTGTTTGAGGGTATTTACGAGGACTTCGGGAGGACGTGATTACAACTTGACGCGTCGAGCACGAGGTTATGAGAGAGGTTTCAACTGGGTAGGGTTATCCTAGTCGACAGAACTCAACCGAACTCATTCGAGCTGTCGGTTTTCGGCTGACAGCAGTTCAAGTTGAACTGTTCAACTGCAGTCAGCCGACACATCGACCTGGAACAGCCGGCGTCGGCGACTTTTCGCCGACCGAGCGACCTGGAACAGCAGTTTTCTCAAATGCGCATGTCTCCGTCGATTTCTGTTAACAGTCCGTCAAAGCTGGAACAAACCTACTGTCGACTGCTGTCCCAATGCCTCCTGAATCGCAGTTGAGTTCTGTCCAGCGCACTCGCTTACCTGGAACGCCAAACCGTCAACGAGCTGTTGTAGCTTTAATTCACGGCGATTCACGTAAATTTCATATAGTGTCGTTTTCGAAGTATTTTTGGTCGCTGAATCCATATTTGGGGGTCCCGGAGCCATCTGATTTGATGATGACTTTGCAGTCCCATGAAAGCCCCATAGATCATCATCTGGAAGAGATGAGTGGACGCTCATCTCTTCCAGATGACAACTCTACACGCTGAGCACCAAAATAAAGTGAGAGGGTTATGAGAGAGGTTTCAACTGGGTAGGGTTATCAAAGCCGACAGCTCCGAATCGAACTCGTTCCCGTCCGACTGCAGTTGAACTGCTGTCAACCTACAAATCGACCTGGAACAGCCGGCGACGGCGACTTTTCGCCGACCAAGCGACCTGGATCAGCAGTTATCTCAACTGCGCATGTCTCCGTCGATTTCTGTTAAGAGTCCGTCAAACCTGGAACAAACCTAAGGTTATCAGCATCTCCATTCCCGCCATAGGTACCTACATCGAGAAGAAATGTGCAGCCTAATGTTGTTGTTGTGTTCTCTGGAGTGGTTTGGTTTGTTCTAGTCCTACTACATCGCTCTCCATGATGGAAAGCAACTATTTTCTCAAGGTCGTGTCCCTATTCAACTCGCTTGCCCTATTCACCCCGGTTTACGGTAGAGGATTTGACACATTTGCTGAGAGGTTATTATCAACAAAGAAGATAAAAAGCACAAGAAACATAAATGAATGTAATAAGTAGGTACCAAACAGAATCTTTGGAAAAATAAATCATTGCAGCAAACATTATGGAATCGTGATTGCCAGTGTCACAATGGTTAGCTGAAGGAGGGCGAATAAAGGAGGAGATTGGCAGCTCAGTGGCTGTTCAGCAACCTCTGGCACTTCGTCTTTTATCCAGTCTAACACTGGACAGACGTACATCCATGAACTCATCAGGTTTTTCCTCCCACATATCTGTAAAAAAAATTTAAATAAGGCCATGAATCTATGATCGAATGTCAGGGCTGCATGGACTGAAAAAATAAAAAATTGTCTGTCTTGGGGACACAACAGTAACTGTTGTGTTACAGTATAGTTACTATAGACAAAGGGAAGTAACTATATATTGCCATTTCCAGATTAAATAATGATAATAACAGCGGTGGCTCGTGCTACAGGCAAAAGGGGGTTCAACCGTACTTCAACAGCATAATAATTGTAAGGGGTTAATACCTACGAACTGCCTTACAACATACTCGTATTACCTAGTTAATACACACCCGAATCTACAGTCGTAGTAGGTCTGCTGATTGGGAACCTTTAGCAAGAAGTCTTATTAAATAAGACTATATTCTTCTAAAATGTTTAGAAGAAAAATACAACGGACTCACTTTCCACGTCCCTTCATATGGCCCATGCATTTCATTTCCGAAGGCAATGAACTTGCAATGGGTAACAGTATTCATCTCTCAAAAATCACACACACAATAAACAATGGGCTAGGGAACATGGTCAGAGAAATGGGAAAATTCGGCCGAACATTGTTGAACTAATAATGAACAAAGTACCTACCTACTCAGTACAGTTAGCACTGAGAAATTAGGTGTCTAAAAGGAGAGGAAATCACTAGTGAATATTGGGCGTTTTGAATTTGAACTAATCCGCCAGAGTGCACTCACACAAAAAATAGAAAGTGTACAAAAAATCTTCTTTTTTATGGTTATGTTATGTTGGTGAACATGAATATGGTATGTCCCATCATGCTAGTGTCAGAACAAATCCGAACGACAATTTTCCTTGCGGTTTCACCTTTTCTGATCTCATGAATCTCTCTGAATTTGTGCTTTCAGTTCATTGGCTGACCAGCAGCCAATGAGAGAGCCCTTCTTGGAAGCGCCACTCTTCCGTCCAGATTCAAAGTTGAAATT
The DNA here is from genome assembly GCA_955831195.1 of Pilophorus perplexus. Lineage (NCBI taxonomy): Eukaryota > Metazoa > Arthropoda > Insecta > Hemiptera > Miridae > Pilophorus > Pilophorus perplexus. The sequence goes on from OY037016.1 coordinate 23,168,869, forward strand.
TTCGAGAGTGCCCTGGAAATTTGTATTACACTGTAGGAGCCCAAAACTCACTGCTATGGCTTCAAATTATGAAGTTCTTTCAGAAAAAAGTATTAGTTGACATTCGGTTACCTAGCCCATTGAACGACAAAAAAATGATTAGACTTGACTGGAACAAAACAAAAGGAGGCAAAACTATTGGCAAAATTTACCAAAACAACCTGGCAACACGCTTGTAAGGAGGGCGTTAATTGCCAGTAAAAATGCCCTCACACACAATTCCCTTTTCTTTTCTTCTCTGTTATTTCCAGCATAGTGTTCAAAAACCCCTACGATTATATCTTAGAGCAATGATTGCTCTATCTCCAATAATTGTTGTGATTGTCAATTATTGTTGTGATTTATTTCAGGAGGATCACTGGGAATAATATCCGTTTTCCCCTACAAAAATACAAAAAGTCCCCTTCCCTTAGAAATTGTTTTAGCCACACTGTTGCAAAACTGAGAAACAGAAACTGCTCTTTGTACCCATTCCTAATCTTCGTACGTACGATTCCACAGGTACCTGTGGAAATAACAGATTGGGGCTGCAAAGTCGCCAGCCCAGGCATCCATTAAAATTTCGCCCTGTCCACATGGCCATTCCCAGCTGTCCTCCCATCCCCCGTCCTCATTCATTAGCGTGGTGAGGTTCTGAACGGCAGTCAGCTCCAAATTCTGACGTCATTACCCAGCCGAATGGAAATGTTATAAAAAATGAACTTGTTACCAACTTGCATCAACAGTTGACAATGGGAAGCTATGATTTTCTCTCCTCTCGCTCACTCTCACCTTCCCCCCCTCTCTCTCTTACACTATCTTTGGGGGTTCTCTGAACTAGTGAACCAACGAACCGCCACTGGATAATAAGATGGCAGTCTATAATATTACGTACAAAAGCTGGCGCCTCTGCAAGAAGACTGAAATGATCTCTCCATGAAGAGACGGGTCTACCTAAACAAAAGAAGGTAAAACCGGCATGAGCAACACCCGCCAGTTTTTCGTCGCATACGAGAGGTCCTCCTGAGTCTCCAGGACACACTGAGTGGTTCTTTTCGCTTGGCCCCGTGCACAGAAGTCGTCGGTTGGCGTTTCTGAAAGACTTTAATTTTTCAATCACTTTTACCCCCGTTGTTTTCCGTGGATGGAAATATTGATATTTAATCAATTTTACGCTTTGACGCAGCCGCATCCTTTTTTTCCATGCCGAATATCAAAATCGGACGTTCTGAGAAATGGTGAAGTTGATGGGTCCTCTCTCAAATACATTCCCCATCCATAAGACGTGCATTTCTTGATAGCGTACTCAGAGCGAGTAGGTTCCACGCCTTTCCACTCTTCTGCGAATAGATTTATTTTGTTGACGTACGGAGTAAAAATCCATTTTTCCACCTAGACATTTGAATAAAGCATCATTAATTTTTCAAGATAACACGAATGACGATAATGGTGATCAATGTTATGAATTCTGGAATTAATAATAATTATTACTAGTAATTGTGACTACGTATTAATTATTAATAAGACTTGGTAGTAGTATTACTTTTTCGTTAATAATTATTAATTTTTGCCGAGGAAAGCCTCTCAAGTTACTGTTTGGAACCGGTTGTAAACAGATGGGGAGGAGTATCGACACCGGAAAAATGGAGGATCGTGATAGGGCGGGAAAATCCCTAGCCCCCTCGACAACCCGACACGCTGACCAGCAAAATTAAAAATGACCGCGTTCCACCGTTTATAACACCCCCCCCCCCCCCCCCCAACTTGACCACCCCACCTCTTCCTGAGACGTAAATTTGACGAAAATTTACTTCGTTGAACATTTTTTGATGATACCAGGGCGATTTTATGAAATTTAACATGAGACCTTGCTAAAAATGTGCTAATTTGAAAAAAACACCAAATTTCGAAAGGCTGTATCTGAAAAACTATTGGGTCTACAGAAACACAACAAAATTCAAAATTTAGCAAATTTTATCTTCTTTAAAAAAGGTATGAGTAATCATGGTCGAAAAACCATTTCTTCGTGGTCAATATGGGCAAAAACTGAAAAAAATGCCGAAAAAATGCAGTTTTTAGCCTGGAAAACTAGGTTCCGCAGGGGCCCCGAGGTCGAAAACTTGAACAGAGTATTCCCACGTCACCCCGAACATTGTGTCAAAAAATCGCTACTACCTGATTTAATGTTTGTGAGGATGTACTATTTGACTGGACTAGTTCATAAAAAAAAAACTTTTTTTACTTGGAAAATATTTGACCTCCTGGGATCCTTCAAAAACCCCATTTGTAGCCCTATGAAAGCCTTATAGATCCCCACAGTGAAATCGGATCGTTTTGGGAGCCCCAAAAATGTATTCTACGTCCAAAAATACTTCGGTAACGACACCTAACTCGATCCCATAGCTAATCCCATAGCTAAAAGCCTTCAAAAAAATCCTCCCATAGCCCCATTTTAGCCCCATAGCGCCCCATGGGTTTGTGTGATCGGGCTGATAACCTTGCGGGCACAAGTAAATGGTAAACCGAGTGGTACTTAGCCCAAATTTCAGATTAAAAAAAAAAATCCTGGCTCGGACGGCAGATGAAAATTTCGTTTTTGGAACTTAGACCTCTTGAAACGAATAATGTCAAATTTTGAGGCTGATCAGAATTTTCGACCTCCGTCGCGATTATATAGACACGTGTGTATTATTCCAAGAATAATAGGCTACTTGGAACTAAAATGAACGCGTTCCACTTGACTCCCCCCGAAACGGATCAAAGCGGCCCTTTCACTTTGCATGCAAATGATATGATTATCTATATATGTATATATAAGACGCATGAAATTTTGTTGTCTGTACGTTCCCTTATAACTCAAGATCCAGACAACCAAATAACGTGAAATTTTGTAGGTAGTACTCAAAATGACATGGGGAAGGTTTTAAAATCATAACCGGTCAAATATATTTGCCCACTAGTAACTAGTTATTATTAATAATTACTATTACCTTACAATAATTATTATTACCTTATATTTAACTCACTTTACCAGCAGCTTAACGTTTTATCAGTAACTTGACAGTTTCTAGTCATATCAAACTTACCTACGTTAATTAGGTAAGCCTTACTTACTATGCATGAAGGTAAGTTATCAAATTTTAACGGGAACGCAACTTTTTGTTAACTTTCAACTAGTCAATTTTAGGTTCAGCAGCTGATGTTTACTCACTTCGCTTAATCGCACGTCGTATCTTCCAAGGAATCCTCCGATGGCAGCAAGGGCTTTGTATTTTGGATGTGGTATTCCGCGAAGCTCCTTCCGCTTCTGAACATCGGGGTTGACCTCGAAGTCCGTTATATCCGACTTCGAACTAGTTCCAGCTGCAAACTAATGCGAAATTTTCAAGTTATCTCTACCCTAGGGCACCCTGCACAACGGATGTTGTGGGTGGAGGGAACTACATTCACAAAAATTTTGTGAATGTACATTTGAAGTGTTCACATGTGAAACAATGTAGGTATTCTAAATAATTAAGAATACATTATTGTTTTCTAGGTTCATCCTTGTGTTGTGTGTTTGGAGGAATGCCTCTAGAGTCATATCCAGGATTACGCCGCAGGTGTCTTTAGCAGAAGAGGGAGTGCATGAATATCCCAACCCAGGGCATAACGGGAAGTAGTATCGCGATCTGCAGACGTGGAAGAAGGTATCGATGCATAGTTGGAGGATCCGCTATCCCCAGGGTGGCACGAACAGTCGATTTGATCCTTGGAAGGGAGCAGAGGGGAATCTGATATCAAAGTTGAAGTGTCAACATTGACATCAGTTCGCCCTCGGCCAACAGTACCTATTACATGGAATCAGTGGGCTGGTTTCCACGAACGAATTGTCGCCTTTGGATGCCAGGTCCATTGACCCAGTCTTATGAAGGTCCAATCTGCAAACGAGTTGTCATCAATGGTGGCCTGGGCAACGCGAATTAAGTGGCCCCCACTGACCTGGCTTCGTTAGGCCACGAAAGGATGCCCGGCCCTCGGAGCCAACCAAAGATTCACTGTGAAGTTAAACGGACAGTGTATGATAAATTGGCCGCGATATTGGGATCGGTACCGTCTGGTTTCCACAGACGTCCGGGTCCTGACCGGTGAAGCCGTTTGCAGCAGAAGCAGGACCACCCAATCTCGCCGTCGACAGCAGCGCTTTCCAGGGCCCTTCTCGGGACAACTAGCGGCGCGCTGGCCGAATTTACGCAATGTGGCCCATGCGGCCACATCTACCATTCTCCATTTTAATAGTTATTACACCTACTAACTGTAAATTAGAACTGCAACCCAAATACACTTACGAAAAGGTCATAGCTGGATATATAACAGTGAGCTGCTGTGAGGAGCCAAGTATGGGTGATGATTGATGCCGTGCATATTACTAGTAACCCCTGAAAAAGACAACGCCGCTGGGATGATATTCTTCGTGTTCAATCCAATTTACAAAACAATTCGCAGTAAATTGGATTGAACTTGGGGCTTAATACAATGTATTATTAATGTCAATACAATGTACATTGTATTAATACGTATTATTAATAAGACTTATTAATACTTAGTATTATGTCAATCATTTGAGAGCTGCATAATGGTCAAGCGGTTAGGCAGGCCTGGGACTCCCCTAAAAAGATTCAACTTTTTTTTCTGTCCAAAACTTTTCAAAAGACCCTTCGGAGTGATTGGAACCCACATGGTTGGATAACGATCCTCGACCATAGTACATCAAACCTTTCCACCTAGAACGGCCGAGCAAAGCGAGTTCACGTTTGCCCAAGACTGAACAAAATCAATGAAATCCCCCCAAAACCACCACAGGGTTAAAAACAAAAATGCCAAGCATCAAAAGTTTAGATATCAAAGTAACATCTGTTGTGGGCGCACTTGCCATCAACTTTCTCATTTCAAATGGGAACCCCTAATTTTTTCCCCGAATTCCGATTCCTCGGCCAATTTTACGATCGAAAAGCGGGTTGCGCGTATTTTTTGGCGCGCGAGAATCCGCGAAATTAATTTTCTTCGATTTATTCGGTCGTTAATAGACGGATTCAGTTCGCGTTTCGTCCGTAGCCTACCTAGAGATCCGATTTTTAATAGGAGATACCGAATAAATTCATTCCGAAATTGAGCGAATTTAGGCGGCGAGTTTATTTTCAACGATTTGTTCAAATCGCGTCTGATTTCAGTCGACGGGTTGGTTTTTGAAAACCAAAGTTTTTGAAAAAAAGTCCCCGGAAAAAAATCCTGCAGGGCGGAAAAAAAAATCCCCAAAAAGAAAAATTTTTAAAATTAAAAAATCTTGAACAAAACACAAAAGTTAGGGAAACTCTTCGTTTGGAATAATACACCTATGTAATCGCGACGGGGGTCGAAAATTCTGATCAGCCTCAAAATGTGACATTATTCGTTTCAAGAGGTCTAGATTCCAAAACCGAAATGTCCGTCCGCCGTACGCCGTACCCCGTCCGGGCCGTTTTGGGCAGTAGGAATTTTTTTAAAAATCTGAAATGTTGACAAAATACTCGGTTTACCATCTAGTTGTGCCCGGAAGCAGACCGATCGCTCAAACCCGTGGGGCGCTATGGGGCTGAAATGGGGCTGCGGGAGGCGTTTTTGATGGGGCTATGGGATCGAGTGAGGTGTCGTTTTCGAAGGATTTTTGTGGCGATCTATAGGGCTTTCATGGAGCTACAAACGGGATTTTTGAGGGATGCCAAGAGGTCAAATAATTTCCGAATGAAAAAAAAAAAAAAATGTATAGGTGTATTTAATACTTCAGTAACATCTTCTATTCATTAAATGAAATTTTCCATTCAGCCAACGCTATTTCTTCTACGGGGATTTTTTTTCCGGGATCGGAAAATACTGGGGATTTTTTTTTCCGGCGCCTTGTTTTGGGGGGACTTTTTTTCCTACAACCCGTCCATCACCCAACACCCCGCCATCCATCCCACAGATTATTGAAGGTGGGCTTCAAGCACTCTGACAGTACTTGAAATAAAATAAAATACTTGAAAACGGGGCGGGCGTAACCCATTACGTAATCCCATTTACGTATAGCCCCGTGAAAGCTCCATAGGTCGTCCATAGGTCGTCCCCAAAAAGAGGATTCTACGTCCAAAAATACTTCGAAAACGACACTTAACTAAATCCTTCCAAATCTATTTATAAGCGGATTGACGAAAACGACATCCCATTGTACCCTTCCTACTGCCCAAAACCCATCGAAAAACCCCTCTCATAGCCCCATCAAAAATGTTATTTGTAACCCCATGAAAGCCCTATAGATCGCATCAATGAAATCGGATCGTTGCGGGATCCCAAAAAAAGACTTCGAAGACCATTTCTCTCTCTATACGTCCGTTAATTAATAATAAAAAATAATAATAATAATAATAATAATCGATGCCGTTTAATTGTTTAATCTTGGAACGTTCAATTTCCCCATCTTGGAGTTTTTCAGTCCAATAGAAAGGCCCCTTTTACGGTCCTTTTGTGATAATATCTCAAAAATTGTGAGATAATATTATTAAATATTATTTAATATGTAACATAATATACCATATTATGGTATATTCACTGGCCGACGGTTTTCCTACTTTTATTTCTAAATAACTTAGCCAAACGAAACCAAACGAAATCGGTTTCCTTCTAACCGTTATTTTACCAGTGGCGGATCCAGAGGGGCCCCCCCCCCCCCCTCGCCGAGAAAATATATGAGATTTAAAATTTTATTATCGCCTAAATTTGAAGAGAAGTACTCAACATAAATTTGATTTAATGTCTGTGTGTTGTGTGGTGGCTGCGCTGCGTTCATCACTGTGCCGAGAAGGTGTCAGGACGACAAGCGACAGGGGTATAGTGAATAGGGCGGAGTGAAAACGGCCGAAAAAAAAAAGTTTGAGAACCGGAGAAACCCTGACCCTGGAATAGTGGCGAAATTGGTTGAAAATGATTGTGTAAAAATTTGTGGCCGAAATTCGGTCATCTTGAGGTGGCACAAATCGTTAAAAGTTTTAGGTTTGCATAAAAAATGAAAAAGCGCGAAAATTAAAGAATTTTTTATTTCTGACCAACAAAGCGAGGTAAAATGGCTTGAAAAATCATTTTAAAAATAACTCATTGTTGTGGAGCATTATCCTGAGGTTGGTCACCACCATTGAAAAAATGACGCTTTGTCTCAAATCGTGGAATTTGCTTCCGGGATTTTTTGCGGGTCCTTATAAACCCATCTCTATTGGTTTCACCGCAAACTGAAGTTGAGGCCTCGGTTACCAATATTATGTGCCTCTCAACTGCCTGGGAATGGCACGTGCCATACCGTTCCGTACGGAACTGCAGCAATATCCATTTTGATGCCATTTTGGGCAATTTCCCCCAGCTCAACATCGCTTAAATTGATCGTAGATGGAGGTTCCTCTGTATTATCTTCAAATGAAACCATGGTATAATATTCGTCAGCGTTGAAATCCAACTGAGGAACATCGAACTTTCGAATATCAGCATTCCCTCCAAACCTAATGGCATCCTGGATTCTCTGGACAGCGAGTTCACGAACGGGTACCCTCTCATCGTGCAGCATTGCCAAGATGATGTTCTCTGGGTGAGAATTTTGATGTTGAGGCGTGCCCTTCTCTCTCCACTTGTCTCTCAAATCGACGTTTTGGAATTTTCGTAGTATTTTTATCTACTCCCCCAATCATCATCATTCTTTCCTGCCTCTGATCAATCAAAAACGCCCGTTCAGCAATGGGAACTTTTTGTTTGCACTCGCAAGACTGGAAATCAACGCACTTGCAAAGGGCCACGTCAAAGAGGGTCATTTTGGCGTGTGCTACAAACGCCATGATCTCCCCATTCCTCTCTGCTCTCAATTTCGGGATTTTTTGAAACTTTTTGTATTTTTTATGATAGTTCTGTATCAAGCGACCAATTTCTTGTTCACCCACCACTGGTATCGAAGCTTTATCCCTCACTCTTCTCAAGTCCCTGACGACGATTTGGCAGACGGCTTTCACAGATGGGTCCTTATTATTTTCTAATTCACGCAGTTCCTTCTCAACCAACAAATAATGCTTCATCATCTGTTCATAAGTAGGTAAGCTGTTCTCATTGAACTTTGTCAACACTCCAAAGATAGGGCAAACGAACTTATGTACTGCGAAATGATTTGGATGACATATTTGGTTAGCAGAAACAAATCACTCACACTAGAAGGAACTATAACAAAACGATAAATACTCTTCAATTGTACAGGTCGTCAGTACAGGTTGTAGAAATAGCTAAACAGCTAAACTTTGACTCAGAGGAAAAATGTGCTTCACAGAATCTTGAAGCAGCTTTTTCCTCTTCTCGCTACTAGTCTACTAATAGGGATAAATATAGCCCAAATGCAACTATCCAAGCCCAAGGCTCAATATTTGAACAATTTCCCGGGGGGGGGGGGGGGGGGGTCGCCCGGAACACTTTTTGGGTTTGGGGGTCATTTGATCATTCAATCATTTTCCGCCCCCTCCTCAGAAAAATCCTGGATCCGCCCTTGTATTTTACTACGGAGTAAGTAGGTCAGCACACAGGGGCCCCTTTTACGGTCCTTTTGTGAGATAGTGAGAAAAATCATCTCACTATTATCACTATTATCTCAGATAATATTATATTATAAGCACTGGCCGACGGTTTTCCCACTTTCTAAAATTTAGAAAGTGGAAAACCCGCCCGAAATCGGCAAAGTTATTTAATAACTCAGACGATTTCGGGCCTCGACCTTTCACCTCTGCTAATTATTAGCAGTGAACCTGTTGGTGGGGGAGAATTCGAATGGTGGGGTGAGACGGCAGAATTTCTGACTTAGAGCAGTTTTGGAAGTCACTTTTCAATTTAACATCTTCTTGATCAGACATTGAGAAGTTTGTGGTACGAAGTTAAGTTAAAACGTGAAAACTTTCGAAAGTTTCACTTTTTTATTTCACCAGTACTTTTCAGTTTTGTTTTTGTGTTTCTTTTTTTTTTTTTTTTTTTGTTCATCTGTTCATCGTCATCATCAAAAGTAAGTACCTACCTTGATATAAATTTTAAATGCGTAAATTCCTACGGCCCAGACGGCGTACAGCGGACGGACATTTCGGTTTTGGAATCCAGACCTCTTGAATTTTTTTTTTCAACAATTTTTTTTTTCATTTGGAAATTATTTGACCTCTTGGCATCCTTCAAAAATCCCGTTTGTAGCTCCATCAAAGCCCTATAGATCCCCACAGTGAAATTGGATCAATCCGGGACCCCCAAAAAATAGATTCTACGTCCAAAAAATCCTTTGAAAACGACACCTCACTCGATCCCATAGCCCCATCAAAAAAACCCTCCCGCAGAACCCATTTCAGCCCCATAGCGCCCCACGGGTTTGGGCGATCGGGCTGAAAACCTTGCGGGTACAACTAGATGGTAAACCGAGTATTTTGCCCAAAACGGCCCGGACGGCGCGCCGTGGGGCGAATACGTAGAAAACCCGCGACATTGGCCGAAAAACCAAGATGTTCGGACCGATGAAAAACCTGTTACATCCTATCCCTAATACCCCAAGGAACATGGAAAACCAATTGCCGAGACAGAAAAATCAAATTTGGGGAACGTACGGTAGAATGAACTTGAGTGGTATGGGGAAATCAGCGTTATTCGGGCAGCTGGTATGGGATTTTAAAAAAATTCACGGTGTGTTCGGATGCGTTCGTGGAATCAATTCCCCCCCCCCCCCCCCATTCCATTCTGTACATGTATTACCGATGTTTTGTAGTAGCAACTGACCGCGAATAAATTGTTTTGGGGTATTTGTGGACTTATTTCGTTGAAAAAAGGGAGTTTTTGACCGGTTTCTGACACAAATTGGTCATTTCCGAAAGAGGTTCAAAATGGTTCAAAAAACGGCCTATATCCCCGTGTTCCTCACGTATTTCTGAAGGGAATCTCGTTTATTTTACCACCTACTTTTTCCTACCTTGCGAGAATGGTGATAATTTGTTAGCTCAAATGTCATGTTGTCGGTTTTGTGTGATATCAACTATCATAGGCATTCGTTAGGAAATTACGATTGGGACTGGTAGCAATCGATTCAACGACCCCAAAAAACATGTAAAATTACACCTCACTTGTCTTTTTGTAAAATAAGCTATTTTTTAGAACAACATTATTTGGCTCATTTGGTAATCTGAGTGGGGAAAATCGGGCTGGGACTAGTTGCAATTGATTCAGCACTCCAAAATACGTATTCGAGGACACCCCAGATGCCAATGTTGGTTTAGGATGATTTTTTTGGGATTATATGGAGCACAATTTTGGAAATTGGACCACTCCCCACATTCCAATTGGGCTGGCTAACGAACTCATAATTACTCTTAGGGAGAAGGTTTTTTTCTGCGAAGGAATGGATTTTTTATCGCGTAAATTAAAAGAGGGTTACGTAGGTATATAGGGTATCTCACGAGTCGTCCCCCCCCCCCCCCCCTCATTAAATTTCCAAAATGGGGGAAACATACATAGAACGGACTTTGGAGGTGTTTCCGCTATTTATTTTTTTATTTTATTTTTTGTTCATGTGAAATTTCTGAACGAGACAAATAGCAAATTATTTGACCTCTTGGCATCTTTCAAAAATCCGGTTTGTAGCTCCATGAAAGCCCTATAGATCCCCACAGTGAAATTGGATCAATCCGGGGTTACATAGGAGTATTATTCCAAGAATAATAAACCAAACGAAGAGGTTCTCTAACTTTCTATTGTTTCTATTGTACAGCGGACGGACATTTCGGTTTTGGAATCTAGACCACTTAAAGTTTTTTTTCAAAAAAGTTTTTTTTTAAAGTGAAACTTTTATTACATCGTCCCAAAAAATTTTTGGTCTGTGTTTCGGTTTGTGTAACATCACGCTTAAAGCGTCGTTACTAGGGATTACTAGGACAATTTTCGAAACGCCGAAACCCGATACAACTTTTGCCGTCGGGTTTGAACGAAACCACGTCTGATAAAACGAGCTTTTCACGCTTATTTCAACGAGCACAAAACGATTTCTGTGCGATAACCCGTTCGAAAGTTATTCCAAGATCTTCGGTAGGTGGGTAGGTACGAGTATTTTTTGCGAGAGGGTCAAAAAGCGTCGTTGCCACGGGTGCGTTTTCAGCGATTAAGGGAGGGTTGTGGCTCCCAGATTACAGATTGTACCTCCCCCCCCCCCCCCTCAAACACCCATCCAGCACCCTTTAATATTAGGTATATAATGAAACTAGTGTGAATAAAAGTTTCATAAAACCACACCCCAATTTTTTTTTCATTCGGAAATTATTTGACAATTATCTCCAAATAGATGGTAAACCGAGTATTTCGTCAAAATTTCAGATCAAAAAAAAAAAAAAAATCACGCCTGAAAACGGGGAGGCGCGCGGCGTAACCGCCGGGTGAAATCAGCTCGGCTTAGGGTAGGGTGGGGTAAGGTCCCGCAGGTTCGATTCATTTTTGTTTCTATTGACTCCTAAGCCACTATTCCTCCCATTTCTGATCAAGGATGATTCATTGGAGCCTTGCTGAAGACATCTAACGCCCACAGCGCAGTTTGACCATTATTAGGATAGTTATACCCATTTTTCAAAAAAATTGCATCTGCGGGGCTTTGCCCCACGCGATGGGGTAAGTCCCCGCAGCAATTGAAAAATGGGTTTATAACTATCCTAATAATGGTCAAACTGCGCTGTGGGCGTTAGATGTCTTCAGCAAGGCTCCAATGAATCATCCTTGCTCAGAAATGGGAGGAATAGTGGCTTAGGAGTCACAGAAACAATAATGATTCGAACCTGCGGGAACTTACCCCACCCTACCTTACGTCAAAATGCCAAAAAATGAAAATCACCTCATTGTGAAGGCTTCACTTTGAGCAGCCTCTCCAAACTGATCATTCTGAGTAGTCACATGATTGCCCTTACCTGCCCCATGGCGGACAACGAAGAAAGTTTTTGTGGGAGAGAGTTTTTGCTTTGCAAAGCAGTGTGCGGGAACTTCCCCCGTGCGGGACCTTACCCCACCCTACCCTACTCCAACAGCCTCTACCCTCCCGCCATCACTAACCATCTCACCCCAGCAACCATCCCACAGATCGGCCACCTCCCGGTTCGGTCGTCACTTCGCACTTGGCTTCATTTGAAAATAAACCTTCTGCCAGCTTGGATCAATAATGTAGAAATAATATTAATTATTAGTAGATACCTAGGTACTATTCGTAGTAGGTAGTTGAAAAACAAATTCCGACGATTGGCGAATAATAGTAATCTATATCATAATAGCAATAAAGCATTTTATTGAGGGTTTAATCATTTCATCGGCCAGGAGATTCTACGTCCAAAAATACTTGGAAACGACACTAACTCTACCCCCTCGCCATTTTAGCCCCATATCGCCCCATTTGTGAGTTTTTAATACCTAGTAATTATTAGTAGATACCTAGGTATTTGTAGTTGAAAAACAAATTCCGACGATTGGCGAATAATAATAATTTATATCATAATAGCACTTAAGCATTTTATTGAGGGTTTAATCATTTCATCAGCCAGGGGATTCTACGTCCAAAAATACTCGGAAAACGACAATAACTCTACCCCCTCGCCATTTTAGCCCCATATCGCCCCATTTGTGAGTTTTCAAATTTGATTTGATTTCACTAGCACTTTGACAGGGGGGTTCCTCGCTCGGCCGGTATTATGAAAAACGGATTTACTTGGAAAACGACACCTTATTTGACCTCCTGGGATCATTCAACAATCCCATTTACGTATAGTCCCATGAAAGCTCCATATGTCGGCCCCAAAAAGAGGATTCTACGTCCAAAAATACTTCGAAAACGGCACTTAACTCTCCCCCCCCCCCCCCCTTCTAGTTCCATAGCGCCCACGAGTTTTTTCCTGTGAGTTTTTTGGGAAACAGTTCATTATACGGTAATTTCGGATATATTCTGGTGTGGGGGGTTCGCTAGACCACCCAAATAGGTAGTTCTATGATTACTGAGGGTGGAATTTTCAAATTTGATTTCACTAGCACTTTGACAGGGGGGCCTTACATTGCTCAGCTAATCATTTTATCGGCCAGGGGGCTCACTTCGCTCGGCCGCCCACAAAGGTAGTTCTATACTAATTGAGGGTGGACTTTTCAACTTTGATTTCACTAGCACTTTGACAAGGGGGGGGGGGCTTGCTTCGCTCGGCCGATCATTTTATCAGCCAGGTGGGGTGATGTTGAAGGAGCAGAACTGCTCAGGTCAACTTTGACCTTGATGCAGGGTTATGAACGTGTCCACCGATGCTACGCACCCCACCGTAGATGATTACCCAAGCTTAAATTCGAATTCAGCACTGTTCAAAACTGCTATGTCAATGGGTTGGACTCATGTCAATGTCCGCCTCAAATTCTGAAAATATTTCTGAAAATAGTTTAAATAAACCAATCCGAAAAACATGTACCATGTTTCCTTGCTATGATCCGTTTTTCATGTGAGTTTTCAAATTTGATTTGATCTCACTAGCACTTTGACAGGGGGGGGGGGGCTTATTTCGCTCGGCCGATCATTTTATCGGCCAGAGGTGGCTCGCTTTGCTCGGCCACAGGTAGGGTCTATGATTATTGAGGGTAGACTTATCAAATTTGATTTCACTAGCACATTGACAGGGGGGCCTTACTTCACTCAGCTAATCATTTTATCGGCCAGGGAATTCTACGTCCAAAAATACTTAGATAACGACATATTTGATTTGATTTGATTTCACTTTCACTAGCACTTTGACAGGGGGGGGGGGGGGGGGGCTTTTCTCGCTCGGCCTGTCATTTTATCGGCCAGAGGGGGTTCGCTTTGCTCGGCCACCCACATAGGTAGTTGTATGATTATTGAGGGAATACTTTCCAAATTTGACAGGGGGGCCTTACTTCGCTCAGCTAATAGACTAGCACTTTGACAGGGGGGCCTTACTTCGCTCAGCTAATCATTTTATCGGCTAGGGGGCTTTTTTAGGCTTTTTTAACATGGTACATGTTTTTACTCATCAACTCACTCACCTTTTCCTCGTGTTTTACATATATGGCAGCAACGAAAGGTGCAAGTTTTATATCTGCCAGCTGGCTTCCTCCAATGAACATCCGGGCATGTTCGTCAACCATTTCCGCTCTAAGAACGACGAAGAAGAGGAACGGTATTATTTGGACCATTTCCGTGTCGGTAAAAAAAAAAACTTATCGTAGAGCTTTGTAGACAAGCATCGTAGCTTTGTTGACAAGCTACCAACCTTGGTGAGGGTTTGCAGTACTATTAGAGCACGAGTTTTGCCTTTGAAAAATACTGACACTATAGTCAGTTCTGTAGGTATACAGGATGAACAAAAACCGATGGGCTCAAGAAATTTGATTTTGTCAGGCCGGGTACCTACCTACCTACCAGTTGATTCGGGGTACCGTTGATAATAATTGTTAATAATACCGTTAATAATTAACTGTATTATTCTTTCTCCATCGTTTTAGGCTCTATGGTGATCCTCCTGTACAACAAAAATAGAACGTTGGAAATTTTACTCATGGGGTTACACTAAGTACTTACCTACCTAATTCTATGATATACGAGGGTCATCCAGAAAGTAAGTTTACAACGGCTCCTATCATAGGCGAGGGGGATTTTTTTTTTAAGTTGGTGCACCTGGCTTGAAGGCGGGCTCATAACGGTCAGTTTGCTTCGTAGCGCGTTTCTGTAGAGTCTACAGTGTGGACCGTTTTGTTCAGTCACAGTGAGTTTTTAAATGGAGAGGTCGACGCCTGTTCCCACCACCTATCGCCTGAGTGAAATCTGAGCGGTCATCCGTTTTTTGACTTTACAGAAAAATACCTCCGCGAATATCCATCGCAAGATCGTGAAAGTGTATGGTAGTGATACGATGAGTCGACAAGCAGTCACGAAGTGGGTTATGCAGTTTAGAGAAGGCCGTACCCATGATGTGCTAAGGAGTGGGATACCATCAGTGATTTCTGACGAACTTGTTCAAAACGTTGAGCAAGAAGTGCGACTGGAACGTCAGGTGAAACTTGATGACCTTACTGAAAAATTTCCTGGCATTTCTCGAAGTATCCTAACCAAGCATGCTATGCTAACCAAGGGTATAATAATATTATATATTATATTTATATAATATATAATAAACGAAGTCAAAAGTTCTTGGGTGACTCGAGCAGTGCAGGGCCTGGCGTTGTTGTGTAGGAGGCTGATCCCCTTGGTTACTATATTATAGTATATACTAACCAAGGGGATAAGCCTCCTCCACGACAACGCCAGGCCCTGCACTGCTCGAGTCACCCAAGAACTGTTGACTTAGTTTGGCTGGGACATTATCAACCACCCTCCCAATTCAGCCGACTTAGCACCATCTGACTTCCATCTGTTCAATAAATTGAAGGAGTTTTTGGGTGGAAAAAGACTTGCAGACGATGAAGAGGTCCAGGAAGCTGTTTAGAAGTGGTTAAAACAGGTGGCTGCGGAGGTATATGACACTGGCATAAAAAAACTGGTGCCCAGACTACAGAAATGTGTCGAACTCCACGGGGACTACGTGGAAAAATAATTTATGATATTTGTGAAGTACCTACCTATTCTGTGAATTACATTGGAATATAAGCATTTTTTCGATTTTTAAAAATGTAAACTTCCTTTCTGGATGACCCTTCTAAATTCTGCAAAATAGTTGATTAGGTAAATACAAGAAAAGTACAGATCTGTATGTATGGACAGAAGAAAAGATACCTACCACACAATCGAAAGTCCTTCAATAAACCCTCTCAGTATGATGGGCATGAAGCCCCATGAATGGATTCCTCGTTCAAAATTACTTACCTACTTTATTCGATCCCTTATCCAAAACCCTTCAAAACTCCATTTAGAGCTCCATATAAAAGTTGAAAATTTTCCCCCCATGGATATAATATGCCCTTTTGAAAGTAAACTCCTCAGATATGGTGTCGTTTGCCGAGTAATTTTGTACGTAAAATCCATTTTTTTGAAGTTCGCATCTGTCCAGACACTATGCAGATTTTTATTTTTTATTTTTCAAAAATATTTCCTTAATGGCACAGAATTAATTTTTGCGCAATTAAGAAGCTTAAACAATATTGAAGAATAATATTCTTATTATGTAATAAACCCCCGTGTAAAATTTGCAGCGTTTATTCATTTCTGGCACCTTCGCTGGACTCTAGAGAGATTCTAAAAGGCCAGTTATAAGTGGCGAGTTGAAAAAGTGCTTCATGGACTTGTGCTCGCTGTCTCGGGTACATATTTATTTATTTATTTATTTACGGGTCGAGCCCAATATAACAGTATCAACGGGGATCTCGGTATAATTGGCAAATGGGCAATGCAGAACAGAATACGACTGAACCCAGCTAAGACCCAGGCTATAATCTATAACAAGAAGGAGCTGAATGTTGACGCAGTACCTCCTATTTTGGTTGGAGGGGTGACTGTGCCGTTCTCGAGGACCGTGCGGAACTTGGGTGTCGTTTTTGACACCACTCTATCCTGGAGAGAGCATGTTCGCGTGTGGGGGGGGGGGGGGGGCAGAGTCTATGGAGGTTTTCACTCTCTCCGAAGGACGTCGGGATACACGCCATTGGACTTGAGGAGGCAGTGGTGGCCTTGCTGGCTCCATTTTTCCTGTATTGTGATACGGTTGACGCATGTTCTCTTGAGGCTTCAATGAGAGGACGACTTGAGATTGCGTTCAATGCTTGCGTGCATCATATTACCTGAGTGACTTCTTCTCCCATCCGCTGTCCCACAGATCGTGCGCCATCCGCTTCTATGGCCTGTCATTCCCTGTCGTTGGGGCTGGATCTGGAACGGCCTACCCGTTTTGGTGCGCTCCCTCGCCATCCTCGGTCCGTTTAGAGGGGCAGCAAAAAGATTTCTGAAAGTTCATTAAGACCCCGTGCTAATATCATCCCCCCCCCCCCCCCATCATTTAATTCATTTTCTCATTCTGTTGATTTACCCTACTTCAATACAACACCAATGTTAAAAATCTGTTATTTGATGCACAATTTATGGAATGCGAATCCCGTGTGCAATAAAGTTTATTTGATTTGAAACGGGGAGCATAAAAGAACTCGGAGAACTGGGTACATGGGAAGATTCATGACCACTATTTCGCCGCTGGGAGTACAAAAAGGGAAACAACCCCGCTGACCAGTACCCGCCGCGTTGCCTTTTACTGGTGCCAACATCTCATAGACCTAAAAGACATCCCGTGAGGCGCTGTCAACTGGCGAAGGTCGTCCCGGTACGATAAACTTTCACTCTTCAAATCAGGTCATCAGGTTGTTCCTCCCGTTCGGGCGACTTACCGCATTGTGGGTGACTTTTGACGTGTTCAATTCCTCTTCCTACTAACCCTTCTAATTTGATATTACCGTTTCCGTCGTAGTCGCCCGGATGTTGGTGTCAAGGCCCTCGCGTGGTACGGCGGTTCAGCAGACATCCATGTCATTCTGACCACTTGATTAAGTTCGAAGAGGAAAATCCCTTTTTCACCGAAAACTACAGAAAAAGTTTGTGTCGCATACATAATATGTATTATAATAACTCCATATTATGGAGTTGGGAATATTGGTGATTAGTGGTGTTATTAAGGCAGGACCCAAGTGGGCGCTCTAAATTTTACAGAAGGGTTTATCTCTAATCACAATAATATTGTGATTATTCTTTTGTATAAACCGGGGAAGCCGATCTGAGCAACTTCTGGCGAGTGCCCGGCGGGCACTGCCCGCTTGGAAGCGATAACCGATCTGGGCAAACAAAACAGCCAAACGGGGCAGAAGGTCCTCTTTTATCATGATTGATAATCTACGATTTTTATAAACAATTTTACACCCCCACCTATATATTCGTACGATGAAAACCGGCGGTACTGACGCAAATTCAGGCGGAAACGGATTTGAAAACCATCAGCACGACTAATCCACAGAAAAGAAGTAGGCAAGAGAATTCGACATTCATCCTGCAATGTCCATCACCTCCCTGTACATGACATACCCACAGTAAGTAAGGTGAATCGCCAATCTAGGTGGAAAAAATTAAAAATCCGTTCACTCCGACAGGAAATAAATATTCTGCTGAGCACGGATATGACATTCATCTTTTTTTTTTTTTTTTTTTTTTTGGGTGTGTGGTTTAAAACTGATTTTTTTTAAATCTAGAAAATTGATGAAAAATTTGTGAGACGTGTCAACTAGCCACCAAAACCTTAACTAAAAAAAACCTTAAATTAAATTGTGACAAGGTTTGAAAGATTTTGGTTTTTAAGGGTCTTTTTAGCAATTTTCTTTCAGACGCTTCCTTCTGGGTAAAAATGGCTAAAAACCAAAGAGAGCAAAAGAAAATCGCGTTTTTTGGGCTACCAAAAGTTAAGCTCACCTTATGGTGCTCCTACGATGGTGCAAACTCGGTTCTTCACATCTTCCTCACATTAGTTATGAATAATCAAACTAACAACGTCTCTCATTCTTCATTTTCTTCATCATACTTCATTCTTCATTCTTCAATCTCACCCATCATTTTATCTCCCTCACGTGTTGTTGATCGTTCACGTGCTTGACATTTTTGCTAATTGGAGAACATCGACTCGCATGCATCAGCGCCTCTAAATTTGCACTCGCTGCATTTTAAGATAATATAAACTGGCTGAGTGACCTTGACATATTACTGATTGTTGGTTTCATTCATTTTCCGGCAACTTGGAATTCTGCCACGTCGCATCTCCTCACCGACCTTAGACCCTCGAAGACACTCTCTGACCATTTTAAATTAGTGAGTTCCCCCCGTGGAAGCTCAGGGGAGTTAGTCATTGTTAATTAGTCTAGTTAACCGAGCACTGCGGCCTTTCGTCGTCCTTACTGTCATTTTCACGATGAACCCCAGTCGAACCAAGTGAGTGCCGATTTGATTATGTGAAACGAATTTTTCAATCATCGTGGGATTTTCCCGTTCTCGACTTCCTTCATGTGTCGTTTGTTTTTTGTTCCGTTTCTTGTTTCGCTTATCAAGCGGTCGTGTTGATTGCATTTGTACCGATATTAGCGGAATGTTACTTGTAGGTAACAGATAGCAGAACCGTCAACTTGATCGATCAGATCGTCGTTCTAATCGGCCAAACTTGCAGAGCTCTCCATCAGAATCACTTCGTAGACAGAATTTTCAACTCACAATCACAAGCACGTCTTCAATGGATTATGTGTTTTTGTGATACAACTTCATGTATTATGAATAATAGGGATCGTGAACGGGAATAAAATGAGAGCTTTCTGGTGGCGAAGGTTACAGTATGCTGTCCATATTAAGAAATACCGGCTTTTATTAAAATTCATTTTAATCCTTTTAATTCTGATGGGTTTTAAAATTTGACATTATGCTTTTCAAGAGGTCCAGATTCCAAGAACGAAATTTCCGTCTGCCGTCCGCCGTCCGAGTCGTTTTGGGCAGTAGGTACCTAGGCATTTTTTCAAAAACATGAAATTTTGATAAAATACCTACTCGGTTTACCATCTGTAGTTGGGCCCACAAGGTTTTTAGTCCGGTCGCCCCAACCCATTGGGCGCTATGGGGCTAAAATGGGGCTACGGGATCGAGTAGTGTCGTGTTTAATGTTTAATTTTTTTTTTTTTTTTTTTTTTTACGTAAAATCCATTTTTGGGGGTCCCAGACCGATCCGATTTCACTGTGGGGATCTCAAGAGGCTTTCAAGAGACTACAACATTTGATAGGATTTTTTTATGGATACCAGGAGCTCAAATAGGGTGTCGTTGTTCGAGTAGTTTTTGACGCGTTATCCATTTTTTCCGAGGTCCCACATCTATCCAAACATTGTACAGAAAAAATTGTTTTTTTTTTCGTTTTTTTTTTCAAAAATATTTTTTTAATGAGAAGATTTTCATGAATCTTTTCATGAATCAGGGTGCTCTAGGTACTCTACAAGCCTAGGGAATGCTGATAGAAGGTAGTTAACTAGAAGAATCGATAAACAACCCCCAAAACCATTAAAAAATCCTATAGTCTAAGAGCAAAAAAAAAGTGAAAGCCCTTTTTGCTTGAAAATATTCAAATGCAGGGATATGCCATATCATGTCTACATTGTAGGGAGCACGGATGGGGTTTATTTGTAAAGGATTCTGGCATCGCTTTTAACAACTTATTTGGACCAAGTAACTTGGTCCAACTGTTGGTCTATCGGTTTTCCGCAACGTATCGATGGCACCAAAATATCGGAGATAAAATATCGATTTATCGGCTATTAATTTTTCCAGGATCCTGAATGGTGCTGGCGCAACAAAGAATGTTGCGAGCTGCCCTGTAAATTTAATTTTTATATAAAAACAATTAAATTGGTGTATTATAGTTACTGCGACCCTATATAAGTAATAATAATTATTTATTTAAAACGTATTTAAATAAATAAATTATTTATTTAACTAGCGTGGGTGTAGGTCATAAAATTTAATATTACTTTCAAAAGTCAAATTTTTATAAAGAAAAAAAGATTAATTCAGGCACTATGAAATTCAATATGTTTCGGGAAAGGAATTCAAAAATAACACACAAAAATTCGGTAGGAACAGAAATATCGATAGGTTCGATAATATCGAAGCTTAAAAATGGCGTTATATCGATATATCTATCGAAAACAAACTCGTGATCGGGTGCGAGCTCTGTTACTCTGTGGGTGCGAGGGTGTGTTTGTGACGCGGTATTGTTTTGTTATTTCTCTTCTACAGGGGCTAGTAGCCCCGGGCTACAACTTGTTGCCTACTGTAGGCAACAAGTTGTAACAAGTGATCACTTGTAACAAGTGATGTTATTGATGAATAATTCATAATTATTATGATCAGTAGTTCACGTGGTGGTGTTTTCGAAAACATATTGGACGCAGAAGTGATGTGTAAGGTTTCCAACTTGTTTGATTACTTATTTTGAAAGGGGAGTCAACTTAGGTATTATTACCTGTATATTAGGGCTATTTTTAGGGCACCAGAGAGGCTCCCGTGGCGAAGGTTGCTAACACAAGATCGAGGGATCCTCTCTTGGGAGTCCTCTGGCAGGGCAAACATTTCTGGTGGACCTGCCAAAACACGCCTTCGTTTGCTGAGAACGTTAAGCTAGCCACAGCAATCTACGGCTGAGGGGGAGAGCTGGGGGCTGCTGACCCCGCTTGTTGACAGACCTACAGTCGTAGTGATAAGTCTTTTATTAATAAGGGATTGGACCTCGACCACCAGAAGGCAAATAGAGTCATCGGTACCCTATCAGTCCGTACGTAAGTTCAAGGTGAGACTCCGTTGATTAGGTACTTAGTAGGTAAACATCGTGGTCTCTCCCCTGGTTGGTAGCCGTTCCCACAAATTTAAAAAATTTTAGGGCACCAGAGCTGTCTGATGAGAATGTTGGGCTATTTGAAATTCCATCACTGATGGGGTCTGCGATGGATTTTGGGCCACAGTCGCATGATGTGTAATTTTGTCACTCGTTGATCCGATCTTTTCTTTTTCTTGCCCGCAGAATGTTGAAGAACAAGAAGTTCTGGATATGGGCTGCCATTTTGGGGTCGGTTGTGCTCATCGCTCTCGTCATCGTCCTGGCCATCGTCTACCTCAGAGCACCCAGTTTTGGCGGGGCAATAGTCAGCAACGGTGGCCCATGCGCTGAAATTGGCATGTAAGTAAGCAACCCAAACTTGCACCTGCTCCTGCACCAGCACGTTGGTCCGGCTTACGTCAGTCCGTGTTAGATCGTGCCGTGATCAACAAGCGGGGTCCCATCTCAATTACAATTCGGCGTGACAAAGCTGCCGAAGCTGATGATAATTGCGAAATAACTGAGGAAAATTGCCTTCTCCCACGCGGTTTAGCTTTGACACGTCCGGTCATTACACGCCGAAGATGTTTCATTATGGCGAATTTTCTAATGGTTCAAATTTGCAGTTTCGCTTGTGCTTGTTGATTCCACAGACACTCAGCGCTCAAATTAGCGAGAATACTTCTTATTCATTCTGTTACACCCACCAATCTAACATAAGGCATTCGGTAATTTGCCATCGTCTGACTCCATGATTGGTAGGACAGTTGTCACATTAGGCCTAATTTCCTGAAATGGATGGAACATTAGGCGCAACACTGTTGTGATGCTTACCTATTTACTCGGTGGTTTTCAATTTGCAGGCCGAAACGTGTCCGTAAGGAATAAAACGCATTTTCTAGTTTAAAACCTTCTTCTGGTTTAAACCATCTCAGTTGTCGCCCCAGTTGGATGCAAGGTGGCAACCTTTACGATGGTATATTATATAAAAATCAAAATTAATTGGGTGATCAGACCTTCTTCGCCTTCAACAACACCTCAAGTAAAAAATTAATGGCCTATAAAAAATATTACGACCGTAGGTATTTCATAACCTGCCAGTACCCCAAGTCTGTGTCTTGTCCTTGTATTTTGTCAAATTCTATTAGTCTTTAAAAACGCTACATTACCTAACAATATTAATTTGCGAATCACAACAAAAACAAACGTGATTTTTTTTAAGCATAATTGCAGTACCTATTGCCGTTTGCCGACTAAAGAACTTTGCAATTTCCCTCACACCTTGTCATCGTTATTGTTTCGATTCAACTATCGCGAATGGGATTTTGCTTAGGTAGAAATCTATCAATAGATTTGGAAATACGTAATTGACGTTGTCCCTGCCGCCAGAGAATGATACAATGTCTTAAAAACTATTATGAAGAAATTTATGATAAGCACATTCTTTGCCGATCTTGTTCTTTAATCAAGTATGATTCAGTCGATTACACAGCGTTCATAGCGATTACACAGGAACGCTGTGACGTGTAAAACACAATGACTTACTCATGTTTTGTGAAGAGGGAAGATGAGAGGATTGCAGCCGACTTGATTCTAGGGGCCAGGCATTCAGGAGCTCTGATGGAGTTTCTGAATCTGGGCTAACTGCCTGTGTCATCTGTTATTGGTACCCGTGAAAATGTGGGAGTTGGTCATGATTGATTTTACTTTCGAGTGATCGAGGGAGTCAAACTAGGGAAGGAAGGGGAAATTCATGTTGTGTTCGAACAGCTAAGGTAGAGAGCCCAAGTGTCACGCCAGAAGAAGATTTAGGTAGCCCACGTACGATTCCTCCCTGAAGACGAAGAAAATGGGCCAGAAGCGATCTTGGCAGAAGACGTTGCTGAAGAGGCCCACCCAGAACAGGCTGCCAGAAAGCTCTTGAAACTCAAGTGGTTGTGGTAACCCAGTCAGCTGTAAAAGTCCTTGCTTGACCTTCCAGTGACCTTCCAAAGGGTGCTACTGTGGGCAAACCTTGGATATGACTTAATAATGTGATAAAACCTACAGCAGAAGTTAAAAACAAGAAAACAAAAAATAAAAAAAATTTAAAAAAAAACAAGAAAAAAAAAACGGACTGCCCACGTTGGGACCTTCACAAGGTTACTCACAGGTTAGGAAAGGAAAATTGTCTGTCATACTACTTTTGGTTTGTCAATTGTATTGAGAGATGCCATTCGATGGCTGCTCAGAGTCAAGAATATGCCCCCTGACCGCTTGCCTAGGATGTGTATGCAGCGCCTCTTTTATCTATCTCGATTGCCATCATGTGACTCGAGGTACAACTGGATCAGACAGCTTGGAGCCGCCCTGGATGCCTTTGAGATGAGGTTGCTGGCAGCCGCAGGAATAATGGAGAAAGACCGTTCGACGTTGCATAGCCTTTTGAATTCCCAAACATCGATTTGCAGCTGGCTACTGCCTCCCTTGCTTGCCCAGATTGTGGACCGTTTGCGTTCCAGGAGGCTTCTCTCCAACCACAACCTGTGTCAGGAGTGGCCGTCGGCCACTGGCCCATCTCTGTCGTCCGTCCCTTGGCTCAGCATGCCCCTCGGATTCTTGCTGTCCACGTGTCCCATCTGTGGTTGGGATGTGGGCGACACAGCGCTTCGCTTCTTTCTCCCATGGTAGTGAACCCAAGATTGAAATTCTTTTTCTCTGTGCTAGAGTTGCCGCTCTCGTTTGAAGAACAGTTCAAACGCATCCTGAGATCAAGCGCCTGGAACGTTGCAACTCGTCTGTCCTATTATTTGCCAGTGAAATTAGGTTGCTAATAACCAGTGTTCAGTTTTAAACCTGGTAGACGTTTGTTTAATTTGTTAGTTTTTTTAACCTGTTTTTCTTTTTATTTCGTTGTTGTGACGCGTGCCATTGTTTCCTTTCTTTTTCTGGCGTAGGTACTATATTGCTGTGGATCTTAATCTCTGAAGCTATAAAGATTATCTATCTATTAATTTTGGAATAATTATTATTCCAATATTCATAAACCAAAAGAAGTCTGACTGGGCTATCACGTTTCCATATGAGTATGGAAAGCCTAGTTGTACGTGGGAAAAATAGGTGATTGGAATTTCTAACTCTTGTGGTTTTTTTTGGGGGGGGGGGGGGGGGGGGGGTCGGCTTATATGCTTTGATATTCGCAAAAAAAAGTCAAAGTTTTGGCACTTTTTTCAGTTTTTCGCCTCGGCCTCATTTTCGCTTCGCTTTGACTGGGCTATGACGGGATCGAAAATTAAGACCGGACTCAAAATTTGGCTTTATAGGTTTCATGACCGTAGATTTCCCCGAAAGGAATTTGGATTTTGGATTTTTTTTTCTCTGAAATTTTGACGAAATAGGATTTGACGAAATACCTAATAATCGGGTTAACCATCAGGTTGTGCCCGCAAGGTTTTCAGCCCGATCGCCCTAACCCTTGGGACTCTGAGGGGCTAAAAAGCGGGGTTTTGAAGGGGTTTGGGTAAGGGATCGATTGATGTGTATTTTTCCTAGTAATTTAGTACGCACAATTCATTTTTTGGAAACCCTTATCTTATTGTACAGGAAAAATTTTCTATAATATGGCGAGAGCCAGATACTGATGACGACTGAATGTCGAAAATTTTATCATGAGGTAACCAAAGTTTTTTTATATAATTCTCGTCCATTTGATACAAATTTTCTATAATATATATACATTTTTATTACTGAATTAATTTTTGCACAATTTCCCTACTTCAAAGAATAATAAACCCTTGTGTACAATTTGCAGCATTTTGGTTTTATTTTTTCATAGTCGAGGACACCACTGTGGTTCCTTGGGTTGTGGCGGGCGTCAGACTGCTCGGTCTGTTTTGTTCGTACACCCACAATTGTGCAGTTTCTCATTTTCCATTCCCAGAATTTTCTAACCGTTTAGTGATAGTTTTCCACAAAAGAAGAAAAAAAAAAAAACATCAAATCGCTGTTTTGTTTTGTTGTGCAGTCCACAGAAATGTCCTGGAAGCCTTCATCAAAAATGGTCCTAATTGGTCCGGATGACTCATCCTCTGAATAAGATATTCTAAAACTCTTCTCGATTAATGTAATTTATCACGCACAGCATCTCAGTGTAGTCGATTCTTGAACCGCTTCCTCTTTCTTAAACTACTCCGTTGACAATGCCTCTCTTCATCAACCAACTTTCACAAGTCAATCCTGGTATGAGTCTCAACGGTTGGATTGGAAATATTTGTTGAAAAACTTGCGGACGTTGGAACTGGTACAGGTAACCGTCGTGGCGAGGTTACAACATTAAAATTTATTGCGGTGCTTCAATGAGTAAGACTGTTGTAACCATCGGCAATAACTATTCAGGTCAGGTTGTAAAAATACCCGACAACACTATTATTCTATTTGGTAGTTGCTGCCGGCAGACTTCATTTACGATTGAGCTGGTATTGTGTTTTACTGGTGATAGAGACTTCAAGGTTTTCAGGTTGTGGACGTTTATGAGGCTTTTATGGTGCTAAAGGTGGCGTTTTAGCGAGGAGGTCGAGGGAGATGTTTTCAAAGTAAATTTGGATAAGGGATCGGTTTATTGGGGTTCTGACTTGTAAGTTCTTACTGTGGGGCTTCTAAGGGGCTACAGGTGAGATTTTTGAAGGGTATGCGCCAGGTGGGGTGCGTTTGCCAATTAATTAGGGACAACAAGTTGATGGGATTACGCCCATGGCATCGCATTGGTGTCAATACCGCAATTTATAAGATTAAAAGGAAGGGGGAGGGTTTTTTTTTTTTTTGTAAATGGAAGTGTTGGCGGCGCTCTCGCATGGTGTCGATAAAAAAACTGTCCAACTGCCAATTAAGGAAAATTTACTGACGGAAAGTGGCGGAAGGTCATCATGATAAGCTGGAACTTCCACACGTTTTTACACATGCATCCAAATACAACTCTAGGGTTCCGTTACGCGCGGAAAAAATTGTCTTTTAATAATATTATTGTTGCAGTATGGTTCATTTGTTTTTTCCCTTCTAGGAAAATCATGAGAAAATATGGAAACGTGGTGGACTCCATTATCGCTACAATGCTCTGCGATGGGGTCGTCACGATGAACAACATGGGGATCGGTGGCGGGTTTGTGGCCACCATTTACATCCGGAGCGAGAAAAAAGCCTACACCATCAACGCCCGAGAAACTGCACCTTCGGGAGCTTCACGCAACATGTACATCAACGATTCGGTTTCATCAGCGACAGGTAAATTGAATTAGGCGTAGGTACACCACTGTAGGCCCACCACCCCCTATGAAGTGAAACTTCCTTTTCCTTCTTCTCCTTTTCTCTTTCTTCCATGGCGTTCGATTTTAATCGATCATCCAGCCCCCCCCCCCCCCCCCAATTATTTATTCTTGAAAAAATCGTTTCTCCTCACAAAACCCTCATGGCATTGGACAGTTTGGTGAATCACCTCGTTACGTCCGGCGCGCATTTGGCGCAAGTGGCGCTCAGTGGGCTATTGAGACAATTACATTCTTCATTTAATAGTAAATTTTTTCTCTCATGGTTACCCAACTACAATCTACCCTAGGCTTTCTGGCCAGGCCTATGTCCATGTCTTTAGTGAGCCAGACCGTCTTTTCCAATTTGACCGCAAGTAAGCACGCTGAGGCTTCTTCATGAACGTCCACTCTCCTAGGAAATTGTAGTTGATAATGTAAGGTGGATGCGGCGAGATTGTGGGAATCCATCTTTAAAAAGACGATTTAAGATGAAGTAGTCTATTTCCACGATAAAAACATAAATATAACTTGTAGACGCGTTTCGGTTGATTAGACCAACATCAGTACAATACATCGTCTTAAATCGTATTTTTAAAATGGTAGTTGGTTATTGGAACGCGGTGAAACTGAAATAAACAGTCTTTGCTATGATTGTTTATTTCGTTACCGGAAAGTACACCACCGCGTTCCAATAACCAACTACAATTTTTATTGATGTTTTTGTTTTTTGTTCACCAAATTAATGGACCGAAAACAGTAAAGGCGACTGCAGTGCTCATGAGCACATACAAAATATATAAGCAGAACGATTTATTCGTTTTCTTTCAATTAGAATTGCAACCTTCATTATCTGCGACATTCATGACTGTGCCTTATCCAGGGTTAAGGAATAATTAGATGGTAGATGGTATAATTACCTATTATTCCAAATAGTGATTCCAAAAAATTATAGATCTATAAAACCTTTTCTCCTACCTCGCAAGTGGGCCCATTATAGTTATAATATAAATATTATATAATAATTATTTTATAATTATTATATTGGGCCCACTTGCGAGGAAGGGGAAAAAGTAGAAGGAGGGAGTTTTTATAGAATCTATAAAACCTGATGAAGTTCTTGGACACCTTCAAGTTGTGGAAGGCAAACCAGATGGCTCAGTGCTGACTCAGGACTCTCCTGTGTTGCTGGTTTGCAGGAACGACTCGTATAAGGTTATATTCTCCTCTTTGGTTTGGCACAATAGTTCAAATACTTATTACTTAACTAACAAGTCTCAAGACTCCTTGATTACCTCATAAGCATCAAGAATCAAGACTCTCTTTTGAAACCTAATGACCACATGCAGATTCAAGCTCTGTTCAAAATCCCACAGGTGGAAAGTCCGTCGCAGTTCCCGGAGAGCTCAAAGGCTACTGGGAGATGTACAAACGCTTCGGAGGGTCCGCACCGTGGAAGGAATTGTTTGTCGACACCATCAGGCTGATCAAGAGAGGAGCTCCCATCAACAAACACGTTGCCTTCAACATCAAACAGAACAGAAACGCCATTTTATCTCACCCGGGCCTGCAGTAAGTCAAATCCATCATCGTAGTTCGATTCAGGTTGTAAGCTGATCCGTCTCAATCTTACTCACTCTTTGCAGCCAATTGCTCACCAAAGAAAACTCCGACGAACTTGTCCAAGAAGGTGACGTCGTCAGGAATTTGCAACTGGCCGAAACGCTGAGTTTGGTACGAGATTATGGCCCGGACGTCATCTACAACGGAAGTCTGTCGCACAAACTTGTGCAGGACATTCGCGAAGCCGGTGGAATCATCACTGATGAGGATCTCGCAGACTACAGGTTCGTTTACAACTTCTGTTCTGAGATCCACCAATCAGCATAGTTGTATACTCAGACGCTGTCATCACTTTAGGCAACAAGTTGATCCCGTCATGTTTCATTTGTGGATCCTTATCCTCCTTGTGTAATGTTTGTGCTCTTGCAGGGTCCAATGGGCTCGAGGGGACCCTGACGTCATCTCCAACAAGTACAACATGTACTCGGTTCCAGCACCGGCATCCGGTCCGATATTGGCTTTCATCATGAAAGTGGTCACCAGGTATGTTAATAGCTCGTATGGAGCAAGATTTGGTCTCTGGTACTGCACCTGTATGGTTGCTGATTATTCTTCCCTTCGGTCGTTGACTTTTAGATGGACCACCTCTAAGTGCTCTCCTTACTGTCTCACTGTATCTCAACCTACTTATTTTTCCAAGTCTTCCGTAATAGTTTCCTTGCGAGTATTTTCTTGAACTGGAATTTCCGGTAGCTAGGTACCGCTTCCGCCAAACTGAAATTCCTACTCTGATTCCATCATTAATTTTCCTTCGACTGCATTTTCTTTATGGCCAAACTCTACTTCACTTACTTGTAGCTCATGATCTTTAGCCCAATGTTCAATACGATGACGTTCTTGCATTTGGCATCCTCCAGTTTTCATACCTTCACTTCTCTCTCATGATGGCGTTCATCAGTATGGCCTTCATCATCTTTTCGCTTTCGTTCCACGCCTGAAAATCTAGTTGTTGTTCAAGCAGTCATAAAAACAGCAGGTATTCACTGGATGACTACTTCACATATTGAAACAAACAGACAATAAGAGCAACAATAACATTAACAATAAAGCAATAAAGACAAGAAGCAAACCAATAACCAACAAGACCAACCCCAACTAACCACCAACACAAAACACATAGTGCAGGGGACAATCAAACAAACCAAAAGTTGGAGGCAGAAGACTCCAGAAATACATGACGTCACTTGCAAGAAACGACCGTAAAAGTCTAGGAGAGTCTAACACTCTACCAAGTCAATAGGCATTACAATAACAGACATGCATATCTATAAACCAATTACCTACATAAGAACTGAGTGAACTACAGCTAACCAAGCTGTAGACAGCAGATGAGACCCAGCCAGCGTCGACCACTACCAAGAAACAAAGATACCGAAGACAATCACTCAAAATAACTGGACTAACAACAAAAAAACAGCATCAATCGCAACCAACATAACACCTGAGCATCTTTGTTCCGTTTTGGTTTCTAATTATCAGGAATGGGTTTGGCGATGAATGTTACCCCTCTGCTGT
Source organism: Pilophorus perplexus (assembly GCA_955831195.1). Lineage (NCBI taxonomy): Eukaryota > Metazoa > Arthropoda > Insecta > Hemiptera > Miridae > Pilophorus > Pilophorus perplexus. The sequence goes on from OY037016.1 coordinate 23,198,728, forward strand.
GTTATAATTGCCTAGTCATTTCGTGAATTTGTCGTACAGGATGACTCAGAGCAGAGGCTACGACCACGACCAAGAAGATGTTTCGGCCATTACAGAGGCCTTCAAGTTTGCTTATGGACAACGGCCTCAACTCGGGGATCCCGCTTTTGCCAAAACTAATGAAGTGGGTGGACACGATTTGAAGGTGGTGTTTGAATATTTATTGGTTTCATGTTTGACATTGTCATATTCCCCAGGTTCTGATGCGGCTGAAGAACGACGTTTTCATCAACAGAGTGGCGAGAAAACTGAACGTGCAGCGAACATCGACGAATTTCCGGGAATATGAAAGCGAAGGGGAGTTCGAGGAAGATCATGGCACAGCCAACGTAGTAGCTGTTGGTCCTAATGGTGATGCTGTGGCTGCTACGAGCACAATAAATTTGATGTAAGGCTCACTGGTGGTAGAGGAGATGAGTGAGGTAATGTGTACAAGATCACCCAGATGAACTTTGTTGCAGATTTGGGAGCAAGCTCGTCTCTAAAAGCACTGGAATCATCCTCAACGATGAAATGGACGACTTTTCCAGCCCCGGTATGATCAACTATTTCGGGGTCGTTCCTTCGGAGAACAACGCCATACAACCAGGAGCCCGCCCGGTGTCTTCAATGTGCCCGACGATTTTCACGGACAAAATCACCGGTGACGTCCGGCTCGTCGTTGGCGGAGCCGGCGGCACGAGAATCACGACAGCAACCGCTTTGGTGAGACGCATTTCCGTACCCTTTCCAATAGTGAGGCTTCAGTTTGACGCTATATTTCTTCCGCCGTTTTAGGTTTCTCTGCGAAATCTGATCTACAAAAGGGACATGGTGGAAGCTATCAACATCCCCCGGTACCATCATCAGCTACAGGACATGATTTGGCACTATGAGAGCTCCTTGGATCATGTAAGCTCAACTGCGTCCTCTTAACAAAACCAATCATAAATGCGGGTATATGGCCGAATGGGGACAATACAGCCAACTTAACAAAACCAATAATGTGTAGACAATCCATTAAATAACCAAAATTTGTCCTTTTTTGCGTGTCCAGAATATCGTCGAAGACATGAAAAGTCGAGGTCACAACATTTCTGTGATGCCTCGGTACAATTCGGCCGTCACTGCCATCGCCATCACTGGCAATGAGATCTTGGCGTCGTCCGACTACAGGCGAATGGGAAATGTCTCGTATTATTACCCCCGAGAACTCGACAGCAGCTACTACTAGTGCTAACCAATCAATCTCAACCTGATTTGTACAATTTCATTGTAATTATTTAAACTATTTTGAATCGAATGTAAGAAAAAATTGCTATTGTACATAATAAATTGTGTATTTTTATAATTTACGAGTTTCCGTTATATTATATAGTCGTGATAGTATAATACTGACACACCATTCTCCTCTTGCAAGAGTCTCGCTGACAGTCTGGTGGGAATGTCCGAGCGATTCGACCCTTTGCAGCCGCTTTCAGCCTGTCCGCTGACCGTAATTCGGAAATTGAAATCCCAGCAAACTTTGTCTACATTCGTCTGGTAAAGGGCCCAGGACAATGGTTTGGAGTGGAATTACCCTTGCTTCATCATGCCAGTCCAAATCCCGTTATTTTAAGTAATTTATTTTGAGAATTATGGCTGCAGCGGACGAGTTGTAATAAATAATGATGTCCCTTGTATTTCGGCGGAGTGGGGGGGGGGGGGGGGGTAGTCCGTGGGTATGGCGGATGATGGAGCCCTTGGATCGAGGAGAGAGGTAATTCCTTGGAGGCTGATTCTGGATAGGTAGGTACCGATTCGGAAGAGGAGAAGTAAACTGGTTTTCTTGTTCAATACCGAGAATAAATTATATTCGTAGAAGAGAACCATAATATTATCAAACTCTTGAAACTGATTATCCTCACATTTCATTACATAACAAATAATTTTCATTCATCGTAACTTGCAAAGACAGAACGTACAGGATTTGAATATCCGGCCAACACCTATTCAGCAGACTGGTTCCTATTGCTGTTGAAAAATGTTTGCGGAGGAGCCGAAGTTCTGGCCGTTCTAAAAGTGAAGGGTTAACTACCAGTTAACTGAAATAAGATTGCATAAACATGCATAAAATTGCAAATAAGGGGTCCAAGATTACGTAATAAGTTGCTAATATTATTATGCAATCTTTGACCCCCTAATTTATTCTTCAACCAAATTATTCCCTAATTGAAATAATGGATTTGATCGTTATTATTTGCCTTCAACTTACTAGTTTCCTCTCTGGAATTACACATTACATAGTTCTTTCATAAACACCAAGTGGTGCCCAGTTAAATTTCACTCTTAAGAGCTAGGCTAGCTGAGACATGAGCCGAGTTACTCTGGCACCGGCCAGCTGGTTAGTCAAGTTGGTGCACAAATATAATAACAAACAAAAGTACCTAATTAATAATAATTATTATTATTATTATTAATAATGAATAAAATGCCTAATTTTTGGCAAAAATTAGTAGGTATAGTAGGTAGGTATGTAAGGTGGATGCGGCGAGATAGTGGGAATCCATCTTATAAAAAGACGTTTTTAGACGAAGTAGGTAGTCTATTTCTACGATAAAATTTAACAGCTATCCTGAATTTTGTGGTTAGTTTACGGTGGGATAGGTATGTTAGGTTTTGGACTGAAAACGCTTTGCTAGCTGTGGCAAACCGTTTCAACAACATTTATCGCTCAAAATCTCATTTCTTCAAAAAACGGATAGGTACCTACCTGAGGTATGCGAGGTTTTGGAAACAAACTCCTCAATTAAGTAGGTAAGTAACAACTTGTAGACGCGTTTCGGTTGACTAGACCATCATCAGTACAATACCGTACAATATGTAGACCTACCTGTACCAACTGATGATGGTCTAGTCAACCGAAACGCGTCTACAAGTTGTTATTTTATTTATCGTGGAAATAGACTACTTCGTCTGAAATCGTCTTTTTATAATAGACTACTTCGTCTAAAATCGTATTTTTATTAAAAAAAAAAAAGCCCCCCTTTCATTTGGAGAAACCCCCTAAATTCCCCCTTTTTTTTTGTTATTGTCTGAAATTTCCCCGGACGCGCATTGAGGTGTGGTAACACTGGGCTCACAAACATTCAAGGCTTGAACACGGAATAGAATGAACACGGAATTGAATTCCGGGAATTCTATTCCATGGCTTGAATTTCAAGCAGAACTCAAGAGTATTTGGAGAGTGGTTTATTATTATTATTATTATTGGAAATGAAGAAAACCCTTCGAGGAAGGACTTAATGTGAAACAGTGAATGCGGACAGGTAATGAGAGGTCTAAACCAAGCTAAGAAGATGGACAACACCAATGCGACCAGGACGTTTGACAAAGTAAGTGCCTTTTTCATCACTAGGCATGCCTCATCATTCGGCCAATTTGACCCGAAACGTCTCCGAGAAATTTGGATGTTGTTACAATGATCATCTCCGCTGATTGCTCCTAATGACCATCAACAGACCGCAGCGGCCGAGCCTGCTGTCCAGAAGTGAAGACGTCTGAGTGGATCTGGAGATTGACTTGCTGGCTGGCATGAAATGACCTCCTACCTTGCTTGATCAAAAACGTATGAGATAATTTCCAAGGTCTCAATCATCGTGCCGATCCGACTACATTCCCGCTTCATCATCATCGTGTTGGCTTCGGCACCCCCTTTGGCAGTGCCAACATAGATGGGGGTGGTAAGTTAGCTTTTCAACCCCTTATTAACCATTTTCACCTGTCCTTATGAAGGACGTGCCAACAATTACCCTATATTTTTTACAAAACAAATTTATCCATGAAAACTAATCGTTATCTATGTTGGCAAATTCTTGAATGAGACTTCCATCGGTGTGAACAAAGTGAAACTGCTCTCTCAAACTGCTCATTCAGTACGTTCTTTCCCATTCGCTATTAAGTACACATATTATGCTAACACCTTATCTTATTCTATTTTAGTTCTAACTCATTACATTGAAATAGATAAATACCTAACGCATTGTTGGCATCATCGCTCTTCTGGTCTTAATTTTCTCACCTAGATAATAAAATAGCTGAGTTAACAGTTTCAATTGAAAGAAACGACGAACAAACAAATTCAAACTTCAACACTCTTAATTCTATGGGAATCAGGGAAACCATGTTAAACTCTTAATACTCGTATTCTTCATATTCTAAAACACAAATGATTTTCATTCTTCGTATAATATAGGTGAAATTCAGAAAGTATTCCTATAGTTTTCAATAGGAACCTAAATGGCTTCATTCCTGCCAGCATAGGAGGTGTTCCGATCACTGTTAGATAATGTTTGCCTCTGCAAAGTCTTTGATGTCGTCGCCGACTTCACGGACCAACTTCTCTTCTGTAAAGGCTTCCATATTGAAACATTCTTCGGGATTTTCGGAATGAATGTTTTCCAAAATGAGTGCGTCCTGAGTAGTGGCAGAAGAGATGGGCATTAAGGCTGCGACAAACACCAAAGCGGCCGAAGCCATACGCTTTTCTTCGGCGAGGACGTCATCCAATGTCGGGACGTACCCAGGGTACTTGAAGAAGTTCAAGTTGTGCGAAAAAGACTGATGGTAGGCTTTCAACAGCTCGGGCTTGTGGGCTCTTCGGACCGACGGTTTAACGCTCGTGTGCATGTAGTAAACGACGTCCCAGATGAAGGAGTTGAGGTGAGTGGTTTGGAAGTCCACGAATCTGAATAAGAAGAAAAACATGTCCATGTTAATCAGATTGTCGAATTTATCCGCAAACATTGCAGCGTAAAACTTACTTTACAGATATGGGAATTCCGGTGTACTCCATTTGTTTGAACATCATATTTGAAGACCACAAGTCACCGTGGCATAATATTTCAAATTTTTTGTCATAGTTTTCATAAAGGTTTGTGAGCTTATCGCAAAGAAATGGTTTCTCTTTGTTCAATCGATCAGCTAATCCTTCCCTGTGGAAACAAACACCAGGTTATCAAAGAAAAAACTGCGCAGACTGTAGGAATAATCGACCCACCAGCCAGCAGGCCAAGATCCCAATTGGTTCTTCATTGCTTTGACTATCATCTGGATCCCGCCGTTCACTAAGGTTCTCTTCGATGGCGAGTCTGGTCCAAGGAAGAAACGTCCTTTGTCACCATCACCTATGAGACCTCGGCCAAGAAGTACCTTGGACATGGCGTGCAACCTTCCCATGTTCCTGAGAACCAACATCGCATGGTCCCGATCTTGCCAGTTCCTTCGGTCAATACAGGCATAGCCGCTCTCCTGAAAGCAAAACTGCCTTTGTTGATTCAGAACTATGTTTTGATGATCTTAGGATGTTTCTCAATGATGAGAACTAACTTTTAGATCTTCCAAAACCATTGAGTTGTATGGCACACCTCCGTACCATTTGGGCCACAGTGTATCTCGTTTGTCGTCAAACTCGTCCATCAAGGCTTCCATTTGCTTTAGGGTTGTCGTGAACATCTGCAGCAACGAATGAAAATGTTGTTAAATCTTCTTCTTTTCCCAATGACGTCCCATCACACTCTACTGGTTACATTAGTGAACCATTTCTCACTGATTGTCCCATTTGTGTTGCACACGTAAATAAGTCCAGTCGTGAGAAATGTGACGCAAATGGGACCAGCAAATTGAAATGGGAGACAAGAATCCCTTTTGTTCCTACAAGCCTTCGTCTCCCCCATATTTTGTCTCTATTGCAGTAGAAACGTTAAACAGGATTAAAACGCAATACCTATTCTACATGAACTGAGTTCTCATCGAGCTCACCTTCGTCTCAACCTTGAACACCGAAAACCCCTCGAGAACTTTCTGTGTCTTTTTTGAAGATTTAGCCACTTTGACGATCACCGACAACGTTTTCTTGGTTCCTTCAGCCGTAATAACGCGTACTTTAACTCTCAGTACGGTGCTGGTGTAGTTTTCTCCTTTAGGCACCGCCGCTTCAACCTCCACCCCCAAAACGTCTATGGGCTTGCTGTTGTGGTACTGCTGCTTCATCAGCCTTGCCAGCCATGCTGTGTCCAAATCTACCAAGCAAAAAAAAAACCCTCCCTTAAATAAGTAGGTAGGAAATATAGTACGACATTGACAGTACCTACCACATTATGAATAAGGTTCTTCATTTAACTATGTAACCTGCTCCCACTAATATAATATTAGTGAAGTTCACGTGAACTTCACAGCTCCTAGCATCTAACCTAAACAAAGCTTCGTACTGGGGGCTCGTTAGAGTGCTGAATCCAAGGATGAGCCCAAGCAAGAAATCCATATCATAAGAAGCCCATTCGGCCACATAAATACACTCACTGTGTTCCATGGCGTATCTAAAGATGTCAGTCGCGATAGCTCGACACGAATGAGCGTAAATATTGTCAAGCAGACTGATAGTCTTATCCTTGATATCAACTGGGGAGTCGTTAGATAAAACAGAACAATTGTAAATTATAAAAATTCGTATTCCTATGTTTTTTGAGTTGCTGAACTCGAATTTGCTGTCAAAAAATGAATTTTTTGAAAAGTAATGGGCTACACAGGCAAAATAATAAGTCAAATACATAACAAACATAATTTTTATTCTTCATAATATAATAATATTATAGGATGAATTCTATAATATAGAATGAATTTATCTTTATAGTTTATTATCATAGTATACTTATAATTTTTATCTGTTCATACAATTATGTCATAATGAATTTTCAACATCAAACTTGAGTTTACCTACCTAAATACCTATGAAATAAATACAAAAAATTAAATATTAAAAATTTGCTTTTTTTTTTTGTTGTATTTAATGAAAATTCTAACAGAAATACGTAAAAATACGAATTTTCATAATTTTACAATGAATTTTGAAAAATTGTCATTTTTTGAGATGATTTTGACGATTTTGAGATTCTAAACTGTCAAAGGTTGTTGCTGTCGACTTGTTTTGACTGCAGCCACCCCAAAAACGTAAGTATACGAAGTTTCACAATTTTACACAGAAGTTTGTAAAAGTTATATTCAAAAGTCTGATATTGGCAAAAAAAGCGTATTTCAAAAACCAAAATCGAGCTACCGGCGTAGGTTTCTGTTGTGAAAAAAATCTGTAAAAATTCAGGGGTATTTTTTTGACATTTTAAACCAAATTTTGGGTGGAGGTCGTCAAAATTCCACCTTTCTCAAAATAGCGGGCACCCTAGTGGACATTGAAGGCGGCGGACATCAATCGACACGAAGCGTTTGAGATGTGCGGTTGTTCCGCAGGATGATGAGGATTCCCTGTGGATTCACAGCTCGTTTTCGAAATCCTGCAGCAGAGTGGTTTGAGAAGGGAACTTCTTCTGGCCATCAAGAGGAGGAAGGAGTCGTATCTAGTCATGTCATGCAAAACCCAAAACTATGACCTGATGCAGAGAGTAATGATGGGAAAAATAGCGGGCAGAAAACGGGCTTCGTGGCTGCTGAACATCCGCCAGTGGACTAGGATCACAAGGGCAGCAGATCTCTTTCAACTCTCCAGGGACAGAGACGAATTTAATGAAGTGATTGCCAACCTTCGTTAGCGGAGACGGCACATCAAGAATTATCTAACTTTTATCAAATAATAATAAATCCTTGTGTAAAAGCAGCGTTTTGTGGATTGGACAAATGATTGCGTCTGGGATGGTCTCCATCTCAGATAACAAGGATGATGTTGTGGAGAACTTTTACCTGCTCCGAACCACCGCATTTTAAGAGCTCGGTAGGTAGGCCGGAGGAGTTATTATTCTTTAGGCATTCAAAGGCCTACTGAACCGCCTCGATGTTGGGCGGTTCCAAATCGTCGACTTCCTGTATCAAAACTGCTGATCTAGGACCGTTGTTATTTGTACCATTCAGAAAATTTCCAAAATGGGCTTTAAATCTTCCCAAAATACCTTTCCTGTCATTGATCATCGCTCCGTCAGTTTCCTTGCAGCCACTGACGTGAGGCGGTGAAGGGTTTTCTTTCATTATTAACATGCCGATATAGGTCTTATGTTAAGGTTTCCGCGATTAGTTATCCGATTTCCTCCAGCTGTTCAGATTTGGCTCTATAGCAGATTCCTCCAGCTGTTCAGATTTGGCTCTATAGCAGTTTCCAAAGCCCGAACCCGTTCAGATTTCCGCTTTCTTTTCTTTCGGTGGTGAAGGCGCTTCTCCGTTCGCCTCAGTATGCCTCCACTGAGTTCCTAATGCGACTTTGGAGCATACATCGGTACACATCATTCTTTCTAGCGGTTATCACTCTCTACACCAAACCACAGGGTCCTGGTTGCCGGAGTTTGGATTCCTAACACCTTGTTAGCCACCACCTTTACACGAGCTCCATATGGAGCAATATTGCTCATTCAGGGTACCTTCTTAAGGCAGAGACCGCATTCATGGGAACCTTGCTTCTGCAAAAACTGTTGGCGGACATTTTTATGCCGACCTGCCTATCCACCATGCTTAGCACGCCCATCTATGTTGGCAAATTCTTGAATGAGATTATGCAGGGTCCTACGGTGCTTCAAACAAAACGAAACGACTTTCTCAAGCGGATTATTCATTCAGTACGTTCGTTTCCCTTTCGCATTTACCCATATTCAGCTAAAACCTTATCTTAATCTATTTTAGTTCTTACTCAGGCCATTGAAATAAATTAGATACCTAATGCATTGTTGACATCATCTCTGGTCTTGATTTTCACAACGTGATAAAAATGGCTGAGTGTACTTGAAACAACTGCATCACTCAATGTTTGTCAAACTTCAACACCGAGTCTAAATTAAATGGTAATCCAATTAACCATGTTAAACTCTTAATACTTACTGATATTCTTTATATTCCAAAAGACAAATAATTTTCATTCATCGTAAATTAGGTGAAAGTCAGAAAGTACAGTTTTTAATCGCAGCCCATAATATGGCCATATTATGGCTTCATTCCTGCCGGCATAGGAGGTGTTCCGATCACTGTTAGATAATTTTTGCCTCTGCAAAGTCTTTGATGTCGTCGCCGACTTCACGGACCAACTTCTCTTCTGTAAAGGCTTCCATATTGAAACATTCTTCGGGGTTTTCGGACAGCATGTTTTCCAAAACTAATGCGTCCTGAGTCGTGGCAGAACAGAGGGGCATTATGGCAGCAACAAAGAACAAAGAGGCCGAAGCCACACGTTTTTCTTCGGCAAGGACATCATCCAATGTCGGGACGTACCCAGGGTACTTGAAGAAGTTCAAGTTGTCCGAAAACGACTGTTGGTAGGCTTTCAACAGCTCGGGCTTGTGAGCTCTCCGGACAGACGGTTTAACGCTCGTGTGCATGTAGTAAACTACGTCCCAGATGAAGGAGTTGAGATGAGTGATTTGGTAGTCCACGAATCTGAATAAAAAGAAAAACATAATTCCTTTTTTCCATATTATCTATGTTAATCAGTTACTTTGTCGAATTGATTAGCAAACATAACAGCGTGAAACGTACTTTACAGATATGGGAATTCCGGTGTACTCCATTTGCTTGAACATCATATTTGAAGACCACAAGTCACCGTGGCATAATATTTCAAATTTTTTCTCGTAGTTGTCATAAAGGTTTGTGAGCTTATCGCAAAGAAACGGTTTCTCCTTGTTCAATCGATCAGCTAATCCTTCCCTGTGGAAACACACACCAGGTTATCAAAGAAACAACTTCACAGACTGTAGGAAAAATCCACCCACCAGCCAGCAGGCCAAGATCCCAATTGGTTCTTCATTGCTTTGACTAGCATGTGGATCCCGCCGTTCACTAAGGCTCTCTTCATTGGCGAGTCCGGTCCAGCGAAGTAGTGTCCTTTGTCATCTTCACCAATGAGACCTCGGCCAAGAAGTACCTTGGTCATGGCGTGCAACCTGCCCATGTTCCTGAGAACCAACATCGCGTGGTCCCGATCTTGCCAGTTCCTTCGGTCAATAAGGGCATAGCCGCTTTCCTGAAAGCAAAACAGCCTGGGTTGATTCAGAACTGCGTTTTAATATTCTTATGACGTTTCTCATTGCAATGATGAGAACTAACTTTTAAATCTTCTAAAACCATTGACTTGTATGGCACGACTCCGTACCATTTGGCCCACAGTGAATCTCGTTTGTCGTCAAACTCGTCCATCAAGTCTTCCATTTGCTTGATAACAGTCATGAACGCCTGCAGCAATGAAACAAAATCTTGTTAAATCTTCTTCTTTTCCGATTGGCGTCCCATCGCGCACTTCTGGTTGCATTAGTGAACCATCTGTCACTAATAATTAGACAATTATTGTCTCATTTGTGTTGTGAGAAATGGGACCAACAAATAGAAGTGGGAGACAAGCTAGTTACCATCGAGTTCCGTCCTGTTAAGAACCAGACCAACTACTGTGTTTCGAGTTCCCTCCCGTTCTTTCGCGTGCTTCGGTTTGGAGGGGACCCGTTCCAATAACAGTTAGTTTAGCCGCTTACTATTAAATAAAACAAATTTTGTAGCGTTGCCCGGGTTGCACCGTGCACCGCGTGGAGGTGAACTGGCTCACACCCCAATTTTCGTGCATTTTTGCCCCCATCACCATAGGCCAAGAGTGATAATTATTATGGAAATTATTTCCGTTCAACAAATGTCAATTAATTTATAAATTACTATAGTTAGTTTCATTCGTCTGTGTCTGTTGCTTGTACAGCAGGGTAAGGCTGTTAAAATTCTATTATGAAACCCATCGGACGAATTCAAATTTTGATATTAAATATGACAAATTACGAGAGCAAGTAAAATTTACTTAATTTAAGTAAATTTTACTTGCTCTCGTAATTTGTCATCATTTCACGAATAAAAGCTATTTTGGCCTGTGATCTAACTTTTTTTTGTGGCAGGGCGTTTGAAGAGTTCAAGGCGACAGTAGAGCTGAAGTGCATCTCCTTTACAACGTCTAAAAATCTGTAAATGTGGGGATGAGGACCCTAACATTTGGCGTTGAATTGCCTTTGGAAACCCTCGCAGGCGTTAGTGGTCCTTTCACGGCTGTCAGAGAATTCTGCCCACATCTGAGGGGAGTACGAAGCAGTTGGTGTAATGTAGTTGAGAAGAAGATTTATCTGTGTTATCTTGTGATTATAATCACAAAATGCATCGAACTGATCTATAGGTTTAGTTGCCATGAAATCCTCGGTGAAACAATCTTCAACAACTTTATCCGACAACATAGGTAATCCGAAGGTGCCGATAAGTTCAGACTCGTTGGATCGCAGCGCAATGCAGCTTAAGGGTCCTGTTCTTCACATCTTAGCAGGAACGGAATAGTTACTTTTGGGAAGGAACTCATTACATCGGCACTCTAAAAGTGGGGAAGGAACTCGACAGCTTCCGACAAGCTCCCTTTTCTTCCAACAAGCCTCCGTCTCTCCCATATTTTATCACTATTGCAGTAGTAAAGTTAAACAGGTTTAAAACGTAATGCCTATTCTACATGAACTGAGTTTCCATCAAGCTCACCTTCGTCTCAACCTTAAACACCGAAAGCCCTTCGAGAGCTTTCTCAGCCTGTTCAGAGATTTTAGCCACTTTGGCAATCATCGACAACGTTTTCTTGGTTCCTTCAGCCGTGATAACGCGTACTTTAACTCTCAGTACGGTGCTGGTGTAGTTTTCTCCTTTAGGCACCGCCGCTTCAACCTCCACCCCCAAAACGTCTACGGGCTTGCTGTTGTGGTACTGCTGCTTCATCAGCCTTGCCAGCCATGCTGTGTCCAAATCTACCAGACAAATAAAAATCCCTCCCTTAAATAGGCAGGAAATATAGTAAGGCATTGACAGTACCACATTATGAATAAGCTTCTTCATTAAACTATGTAACCTGCTCCCACTAATATAGTGAGAGCCTTACAAAAAGGTGCTGTATACTCGAAAACGTGAACTTCACAGCTCCTAGCATCTAACCTAAACAAAGCTTCGTGCTGGGGGCTCGTTAGAGTGGTGAATCCAAGGATGAGCCCAAGCAAGAAATACATAGCATAAGAAGCCCATTCGGCCACATAAATACACTCACTGTGTTCCATGGCGTATCTAAAGATGTCAGTCGCGATAGCTCGACACGAATGAGCGTAAATAATATTTACGCACTCTTTTATCTAAGGACTCTCCACTTGATATCAATAGTCAGGCAGGCTGATGGTCCTGACCTTCATCTCAAGTGGGGAGTCGTTGGATAACAGAGAAAAAAAACGGACGCTAGACCCATGGTTGTTCTACAGTCAGATCATTTAATTATGATTAATTTTCGCCATCCCATTAGATGTAGTTAAATAGAGTCCGTCAAGAGATTTGACGCGGGAAAGAGCTACGTAAACGAGAGCCTTTGTACACTGCTTCAGCATAAGTTCCACCCTGTGATTTATGAATGGTGAGAGCAGCAGATTCTACCAACGGCATTTGTCGGATCGGATTTGTGGGATCGGTTTTTTGAAAGTAATTGTAGAATGACGCATATTTATCGGAGTCCAATGTTTTCGAAGCGTAGCGTTGGTACGGGACGTTCTTCGGACAATTTGATCTTTTTTTGCAAATCACGGACGCCTCGATTTGTTTTGTTTACGTACTCTACTACGTATGCTGCACAAGAATATTCGTCCAATATGTACTGCAAATCCATGGATTGAAGGGGTTGATCCATTTTTCGCTCATCCGTCTTTTGTGAAACACTTTAGGACGCTTGATTTCTCCTCTGAGAATGTTCAAAATTTCGTAAGTCAGGCGTTGGTTAGTCAGAAATTCTTCCATCGTCTCCTATTCGATTTCTTCGAGTTTCTTGTGAAGATTTCTGAAGAGAGTTTTTAGCGCTTTCGGTTTCGTATTCTCTTTGTCCATCGGCATCAAAACTGTGGTCCGATAAACCGGCCAGAAGGGAGCTCCGAATCTACATTTCGTTTCGTTTTTCTTGTAGCATGTGAAGGTGTGTTTGTGGGTCTGACGATTCTTCGCAACTTCGAAGTCTTGAGACACTGTAGTAAGAACGTCGATTCCCGATGAGGGTAAAGGGAGGAAAAGGAATAGGAAAGCGCTTTTTGAAGAAGCTTGCCTTAGTTTTTGTGCTGGGCCACTTTTGAAGATGATGCAAAATGCAGAACGATCTCACCTGGTGAGGGTCCTTGATGATTGTAGGAACGATTGAGAGACTGATGGGGGGCTAGATGCTCCTGGAGACGGAACGCTGGTTTGGTAATCGATCGTACCAAATTGTAGAAACCGGGATTTCACTGTTCATCACAGTCCCCCGGAGTCTGGTAATCCGTAGGTAACTGTGTTACTTGGTTAGACTTCTTTACGCGACTGAAGCGCTGCTGAGCAGCGGACGTTGAGGCTCCCCATATTCGTAGGCGGTAGGAAAGGGAACGAGGGAGGAAAGACGGGATGAATTGGCGGATTTCGTTGCGGCGTAAACACCTGGGCTTATGAACGATAGACAATGTCATTGTCCAAGGGTGAACGGGGGAGATTTTAGCTCACTCAGCTGATCGTGACGGGAAAAAATGGAAACCGTTCTCTGCTACTCTGTGATCATTATTAAAACGTTCTGTTAATGATAAAATGGGACATTTTCCTCTTCCAAGTTCACCGGTTCGGCCGGGTACTCGTAAAGAGTAAAAAAAGGGTGGCATGCGGTGTGGTTTGACTATTTTCTTTAGTCTAGCCAACAGTAACTGTTTAAGCGTTTATAAACTGTTTATAAGTCGCTACAATGCGCAGGAAAAAATGGTTTCAATTACTGGTGATTTTCAGAGTAAAAAAAGGATTTTCAAGCTTTTCGACGTCACCTATTGTCAGCATCACTCGTCTGGTCTTAATTTTGGCATTTTCAGACCTGCGTGGTAGCAAAGACGGAACTCATCTCTTGGCGTCCGCAGGCCATGGGGCGAACAGCTTGAAGCAGCTTCTTGACCTTGTCAGGCTGCCTCGTACCTACTAGTGGATTCCTGGCTTCATGACCATTCCGTTAATGTGAAGTTTTCTCTTTTGGTGAATTTTAGGTGTGTACGTCTATGTTGTGGCATATGGAATCCGTTGATGGGTGAATTTGAAGACCGAAGGGATGTGACTCATTCGTGCTGGATGATCCGTGTGTGTAAGTTCGTTAACACCTCTCAATGCATTTGATTTGTGTTGAGGCTGCTCAGGTGTGATTCCAGGACACCCGGTACGCCACTGTCGATCGCTCCGAATCTTCATGTCTCAGGCTCGTCCACCCACCCTATGAGACGACAAAATTTGTCCATTTAATGGGACTTGAATAGGACTTTGGCGTTGAATCCAATGAAGTTCCCTTTTTTGCATTGTCTAACAACAATTACTATTGTTTTTGTTCTGAATTTTCATGAATTACATTTCTGCACATTTTTTTGCGCCAAATTAAAAAGCACAAAAACTAGTCAAGTAAACTGCTCGACCACCGCGGCGGCGAGGCGGGAGCTGCTGAGTCTGCTGTCCAGATGTGAAGATGTCCTAGTGGGTCTGGAGATCGACATGCTGGCTGGCATGAAATACCTTCTTGCGTGAGCTCGACTGACTCGCTTCACCTTTATCATGTTGGCCTCACTGCCGCCTTATCTACGCTCTCATTCATTTGGCAATATCTTGAATGAGTTTATGCAGTTTCCATTCGTGTGTTTCAAACAGGACGACACTTCTCTCTCAAATGGATCATTCGTTCAGTACGCTCTTTCCCATTTGCTCCTCTCCCCATATTTAGTTAAAACCTTATCTCAATCCCGTTTAGCCTCAGCCGAATAACCATTGAAATAGATAACATAACCTGTAACAGTTGTTGACAGCATCACTCTTCTAGTCCTGATAATGGCATTTTCAGACCTTGATACAAAATGGCTTAATGGGTTGTTGAAACAACATCATCACGACCTCAAACCTGTGGAAATACTGGATGTGGATGTAGAACCAGCAGTGGCTGACGGCGAAAATTACTCGAGCTTGGTGTTAAGAGTGAAAATGAGAGTAATGAGTGAGTCTGGAGTCAAAAGAACGAGGTTGATTGTTAAATTGGCCAAAGTTTCCGAAGGATCTCAGAAGGTGTTGGACGCGCTGTCGGCCTTCAAAATTGAAACTAAGGTAGGTTAGAGTGTACAGAGCAAGCTTAAAAACGCTGCAAATTTTACACAAGGGTTTATTATTCTTTGATATACATCTTTGATATGCATTCTTGTGCAGAAATTTAATTCTGTCAATGAAAAAATCAAACAAAAAATTTTTATTTTTTTATTTTTAATGAAAAAAATTTTTTTTTGGATTTTTTTGTTAAAAAACTCTGCAAATTTTACACAAGGGTTTATTATTCTTTGATACAGGTTGCTTGTACAGACATTTAATTCTGTCAATAAAAAAAATGAAAAAAACTTTTTTTTGTATTTAAAAAAAAAATTTGGGGGGATTTTTTTTTTTCAAAAATATGTTTTTTCAAAAATTCTTTAATTTTTACTCGAAAAATATTTAACTTCTTGAGATCCTTCAAAAATCCCATTTTTAGCCTCATGAAAGCCCCTAAAGATCGCCACAGTGAAATCGGATCGTTCCGGGACCCCAAAAAATGGATTCTACGTCCAAAAATACTTCGAAAACGACACCTAACTCGATCCCATAGCTAAAAGCCTTCAAAACACCTCTCCTGTAGCCCCATTTTAGCCCCATAGCGCCCCACGGGTTTGGGCGATCGGACTGAAAACCTTGCGGGCACAACTAGATGGTAAACCAAGTATTTTGCCAAAATTTCAGATTTTTAAAAAAATTCCTACTGCCCAAAACGGCCCGGACGGCGGACGGCGGACGGACATTTCGGATTTTGAATGTAGACCTCTTGAAACGGATAATGTCAAATTTTGAGGCCGATCGGAGTCGTCGACCCCCGTCGCGAAAACATAGGTGTATTATTCCAAGAATAATAAACCAAAATGTGTTTTTTTTTTTTTTCAAAAATTCTGTATTTTTCACTCGAAAAATATTTTACATCCTGGGATCCTTCAAAAATCCCATTTTTAGCCCCATGAAAGCCCTAAAGATCGCCCCAGTGAAATCGGATCGTTCCGGGACCCCAAAAAATGGATTCTACGTTCAAAAATACTTCGAAAACGACACCTAACTCGATCCCATAGCTAAAAGCCTTAAAAAAAACCCTCCCGTAGCCTCATTATAGCCCCATAGCGCCCCACGGGTTTGGGTGATCGGACTGAAAACCTTGCGGGCACAACTAAATGGTAAACCGAGTATTTTGTCAAAATTTCAGATTTTTAAAAAAATTTCTACTGCCCAAAACGGCCTGGACGGCGGACGGCGGACGGACATTTCGGATTTAGAAAATAGACCTCTTGAAACGGATAATGTCAAATTTTGAGCCCGATCGGAGTCGTCGACCCCCGTCGCGAAAACATAGGTGTATTATTCCAAGAATAATAAACCAAAAACGGCTTTTCGTAGATTGCACTGCGGTCGCTTTTGTAGTAACCGTTGCCTAATCGTAACCGTTGGAACCGTTCGAGGGAATTACCCCTAGTTCTCCCCTTATAGCAGTCTCCTTGCCCATCCGCTGGTTTCGGTCGTAGGTACTAGTCCAGAATTTAAGAGATAGATAGTAGGACCTAAGAAGAAACTGCAATGTTCTGGTTTGGCTTGGTGCACGATAAAGCTTATCTGGAGAGCTCCTGTGCCAGCAGTGTTTGTTACATGTTACTCTCTGAGCTGGATTCTGGAGGCAGCAGTATCTGTTACAACATACACTGTGGAGGCAGCAGTGTCAGTCACAGTTTGAGCCGGATATGTTCGTATGTTAGGACCAGATCGTTGTTTAGTACAAACGTATGTATCAAAGGCCTGTACAACTTTGATATACTGACCCCAAATCACTAGACACTACGTTGCACTGTACATACTTCGCTAGTTGGGTACACGAACACTGTCCTTGCAGGGGTTCCCGCCGAGGGCTTCCCCCTCCATTGTACCTCCAGGCTGCAAGCCCTTCTCCTTCGTACGAACACACTGAGGGGCATAGCCCCTTAGCCTAGAGATATACATCAATATGGCGAAGATATCTTAAATATAAACACACTGAGGGGCATAGCCCCTTAGCCTAGAGATATACATCAATATGGCGAAGATATCTTAAATATAAACACACTGAGGGGCATAGCCCCTTAGCCTAGAGATATACATCAATATGGCGAAGATATCTTAAATATAAACACACTGAGGGGCATAGCCCCTTAGCCTAGAGATATACATCAATATGGCGAAGATATCTTAAATATAAACACACTGAGGGGCATAGCCCCTTAGCCTAGAGATATACATCAATATGGCGAAGATATCTTAAATATAAACACACTGAGGGGCATAGCCCCTTAGCCTAGAGATATACATCAATATGGCAAAGATATCTTAAATATAAACACACTGAGGGGCATAGCCCCTTAGCCTAGAGATACACATCAATAAGTGAATATATAAACCTATTAAGGTATAGGGGCCTCCGGCCCCCTCCCCCCTCCGGGGGAGGCCGACAACAAGCAGCTCTCACCTTGGCGGGCTGGTCATTCTAACCAGTTTGCATGCCTCACCAAGGTGTCCCCCGTTTTCATGACCATTGCAGCAATGTACAATTTCTCTTGTGTATTTTAGATGTACACGTCTGTTTTGCGGCATATGGAATCATTGATGGGTGAATTTGAAGACCAAAGGGATATTCTATGGCCGAAGTGGTACGGCGGCGTGCCTTACGAAACAGTCGTGTTGGAAGATCTGAGTGTAAGTTTGTTGACACCTCTCATGCATTCAATTTGTATCGAGGCTGCTCAAGTGTGATTCCAGGACACTGGGTACGTCACTGTGGACCGCACCAAATGGCACAGTTTGGACCTCGCTCTGCTCGTTCTCAGGAACCTCGCCAGATTTCACGCCATGTCTGCTGTCCTGTTGAGCCGAGGAGTTGTCGGCGAGGAAGAAAAAGGCCACTATTTCGTCACTTCCGACAGCCCCATCAGGAAACCGTTGTTTGAGCTTCCGCTTTACGTCATTTCCAAAGCTATGAGCAACAAAATAGGTTCATGGCCTGATGGTTGGTACGTGCTGAGGGATTTCTCTTGAGTATTTTAATATGATGTTGCTGACATAAGCCAATGATTCTTTTTTCAGGGAGGAGCTCGCTCAACGCGTATATCAAGTGATCCCAACAATCTGTAACGAAATATCCCTACTGTATGAAAACTACGACAAAAAGTTTGAAGTTTTGTGCCATGGAGATTTGTGGTCTTCAAATATGGTGTTCAAACTAATGGAATACACAGGAATTCCAGTTGATGTCAAGTAAGTAGGCTGATGATATTCTATCGTAGACTCCTTTTAAAAGGGAGTACAACAGCATAATTGTGAGGGTCGCAGACCTGTTCGACACCACCGTGATGGGGCTACTACTGGGGATGTGAAGGATTCAGTCGTTCCTAATGCATTTCTGGACGTAGAGTCCATTCATGGAAGCCCCAGACCCGTCCTATCACACCGTGGGGCTGCAATTGAGGATTCAGGATAGGGAATCGTATGTGGAATCTTTTTCGAAACATTTTTGGGCATTCATGGGGGATTTCAGGCCCGTCCGACGACCCATGAGGCGACAAATGGGACTTGTTCAGGACAAGTTTGGCGTAAAATCCAATCATGAATGTCCCTTTTACACCTATGTAATCGCAACGGAGGTCGACGTCTCCGATCGGCCTCAAAATTTGACATTATCCGTTTCAAGCGGTCTAGATTCCAAAACCGAAATGTCTATCCACCGTCCGGGCCGTTTTGGACAGTAGGAATTTGTTTAAAAATCTGAAATTTTGACAAAATACGTGGTTTACCATCTAGTTGTGCTCGCAAGGTTTTCAGCCCGATCGCCCAAACCCGTGGGAAGCTATGAGGCTAAAATGGGGCTACGGAAGGGTTTTTTCAAAGGCTTTTGGCTATGGGATCGAGTTAGGTGTCGTTTTCGAAGTTTTTTTGGACGTAGAGTCCATTTTTGGGGGTCCCGGAACGATCCGATTTTACTGTGGGAATCTGTAGGGCTTTCATGGGGCTACAAATGGGATTTTTGAAGGGTCCCAGGAGGTAAAATATTTTTCGAGTGAAACACAAAAATTTTCAAAAAGAAAATGTTCAAAAACTTTTTTTTTCCAAATTTTCTTTATTGACACAGAATTAAATTTTTGCTCAAGTAACCTATATAAAAGAATAATAAACCCTTGTGTCAAATTTGCAGCGTTTTCATTATCCGATGGGGTCTGATCCTATGTCGGAAAAATAAACAAGTCTGGCCGAAAATCTTTCCAGTGGTCTGAAATAAAAGGTCACGAAAATGAAACAGGTCTTCAGTGAAGAGAAAATCGCGAAGGAAAATACCTCGAATTCGAATTGCTAGAACATTTACCGACCATTCGACAACAACATTTGCTGAAAAATCACGGAATGGGAAGGAATATATTATTCGAGATTTGGCTGCCGTTGAAAGCAGTGATGCCAAGTAAAGGGTTTTCCCCGATTTTTTAATTTTTATTTTTAATTTCCACGAATTACGTTTCTAATGATAAATTACCCCTTCTTTAAAACTACGGAATTGCACTTGTATGTACTTTACTTGCAGATTTTTGGATTACCAGATCTGTCACGTCAATTCCTTCATTTGGGACGTGTCATTTTATCTGAGCACGACAGTGAAACCCTCGATAAGAAGAGCCCACAAACTTCAACTCCTCACCGCCTACCACCAATCTCTTCGGGATAATTTGACTTTCTACGAATATCCCGGCCTCGTCCCCACTCTGAACGACGTCATAGCAGAAGACGCTCGGGTGGCCAAGGCCTCGTTCGCCTTCGTTATGTCGATGATGCCGGTGATGTCCGCGGCGTCCGACGCTCCCTGGGATCAGGACAAGCTGATGACGGGGGCTCCCGAAGATGTCTTCAACGTGGAGGCGTTTTCCGAGGAGAAGCTGGTACTCGAGGTGGGCGAAGACATCAGAGAATTCGCGAAAATTGGCGTCATATAACTTACTGATATGTGCCTGTCATTTAACCAATTAAAGGTTGGAATATTATTTCAACACGATATTCCCATTAGCCACAATTCATACGTTATCTTACAGATAAACAAATATTCCGTTTGGAACATCAGTATTGTCATTAAATGTTGTCTCCAGAAGTTATCTTTGGTCGCTCTTGTGGCTCAGCCAACGTCGAACGTTTCTCCTAGGCAGAAACCCTTCCCTAATGTTCATCGCTGGAAAATCGGTTCGCAGCTGCATTGTCCCTTCGTTTTCCGCTGCCTCTTTCCGACTTTCCAGCCAGCTGGTACATATTCGTCGTACTTTGGTTTATTATTCTTGGAATAATACACCTATGTAATCGCGACGGGGGTCGACATTTCTGATTGGCCTCAAAATTTGACATTTTTCGTTTCAAGAGGCCTAGATTCCAAAAACGAAATGTCCGTACGCCGTCCAGGTCTTTTTGAGTACCTACCTAGTAGGAATTTTTTTTAAATCTGAAATTCTGATAAAATACTCGGTTTATCGTCTAGTTGTCCCCGCATGGTTTTCAGCACGATTGCCCAAACCCGTGGGGCGCTATGAGGCTAAAATGGGGCTACGGGAGGTTTTTTTTTAAAGGCTTTTGGCTATGGGATCGAGTTAGGTGTCGTTTTCGAAGTTTTTTGGACGTAGAGTCCATTTTTGGGGGTCCCGGAACGATCCGATTTCACTGTTGCGATCTATAGGGCTTTCATGGGGCTATAAATGGGATTTTTGAAGGGTCCCAGGAGGTAAAATATTTTTCGAGTAAAACACACAAATTTTCAAAAAGAATTTTTTTTTAATATTTCAAAAAAAAATTTTTTTTTTTTTTAATTTCGGATTTAGAATGTAGACCTCTTGAAACGAATAATGTCAAAGTTAGAGGGCGATCGGAGTCGTCGACCTCTGTCGCGAAAACATAGACCTGTGTATTATTCCAAGAATAATAAATCAAAAACTAGCGTCTTCGAACTACCTACTGTAGGTAACCATAATATGGTATATTATACCGTAATGAATTATAAGCCATTTCGAGAGAGAGGAAAGTTAAGGGAGGAATACCTATCAATTGTGGAAAATTGAGAATGATCGAGTTCTACAGCTTTGTATGGGTATATTTATTAATTCTGCATTAATACGTCAAAAGCACGTTAAAATTAAACGAGGGAGCTTTTAAAACTTCAAACGACCTTAAAACTAGCACATGCCTTTAAACGAGTGCACATACAAGAATATTCAGGCACTTCATTGAATTGCATATTCAGCTCCGAGTTGGACAAATTAAATTTACCTACCTAGGTAGATAGGCAACAAACGTACCTACTTGACTAGAGTAAAAACTAGATTCACAGCCCAGGGAAACCTTTTGTTTACATATCGTCGCTGAAGCAACCACATGATATAACTCAATTTTGCCAACTTTTCAGGAGACACGAAAAACCGATTTATGTACCACGAGCTGTAACTCAGGAATGGGCATTTCCACATGGAACAACTCAACCAAATGCTATAACTCAAAATTTATTTTGCCCACAAGCTATAACTCAAGTGGCAAAACAACTGAACTGAATTTTTCACGGATGATTCCAACGTGAAAACAATTTTTTCAGATGTAACAAGGTGCTTAATATTTAAAAAAAAAACATCTGATAAAACAATGGAAACAAAAAAAATCGTTTTTATTGCTTAGTATACGAGAAAAATCGAAAACCCCACCCGTGCCTCCATTTCGCCGGTGTATTGCATGCAAAACAGCTGAGTTGTAGCATGTGGAAAAACGAAATCGTTTGTAGCATGTGGTCAAAACTCGCTGTAGCAGTGTTGCTTTTGGTTTTTTCTTTAATCTGACCTCGGAAATGGATCCAGAGCAACATTTTACATAAAGAATAGGGTCTAACTCATTTTGGCCAAAAATTGAGTTGTAGCATGTGGTTGCTTCAGCGACGATATCCTTGTTGCAGTTTTATCTCCGTAATCGGTCGGGCCCCACGCCCACCCATTGTTCGATGTGTATTCCGCTGACCAGGTGCCTCAAACCGCGTCCAGATCGGAAAGGGATGGGGAAGGCCTATATTGATCTGTCCCTTTTTCCCATTTAGCCTCCCCCCTTTTTTTACAACAAAAAAAAAAAAAAAAAAAAAAATCAAGAAAATCCGGGCCCTCCTACAATTAATTGTAGGCCTTTAAAGGCCGGGCCCGGGGGCAACGGGTCCAGTCCCCCCCCCCCCCCCTCTCTATGGGGCTGTATCGCGTTGGAGTCACCAGTTCTCCAGTGATCAGAGGCTCAAACATCCCTTACAGAAAAATATCGTTGAGAATCTTTGAGCGTAAAATCATTGGTCAGTGATAAATTGGCGAATGATTTTATCATTGGTGATTATATTATTTAATCATCGCCAATTATATAATCACTAACTGATAAAATTATTCGCCAATTCATCATTGATCAATAATAATTATTGGTTAGGTACACCTACTCAATGATTTATCACTGGTGAAACTGTAATGATAATATCATTAGAACCTCCAACGATAAACCATTGATAGAGCAACCTGGAAGGGTTCAAATTATTAATAACAAGGCAACTTTTATACATTCAAAACTCATCTGTTTATTTAATGAAAACGAACAATACTAAGTAACTAGGTACTATAGTACCTAGTAAGTACTATAGTAACTACTATAGTAGTTACTTCGTCAGTTACTTACATTTCCCCTTTCATCTCTGATGAGAAGTTTCACAGATGTCTTCAACGTGGATCCATTTTCCGAAGAAAAGCTGGTATCTACTCCAGTTGGGCGAAGACATTGGATATTTCGCGATAAAAATTTTATATATATCCAGATAGTTTTATGGCATCATTTAATGATGCCATAAAACTATCTGGACGATGCCTGTCTTTTTACCAATAATTGGTAAAATTATGTTTTAATTATTAAAGGTTGACCCACAGGTTAAATTGTCATTCGCCACATTTCATATGCTATCAGACAGATAAACAATAGTTAGGTATTATTCATATCGGGCACGATTTCCGTCCAACTCCAATTTAGACTTTATTACTATTGCAGTTCACTTTTTTTGAAAGAAATCATTTCTGTGGTAAAAATGCAGAGTTGATGGACTCCTGACGAGCCTTCCGCGAAATGATAGGTCTCCATGGTTTGGCAGAAAATTGAGCCTTCACAATACACGTTCTGAGAATTCCCAGATGGTTATATTATTATCTCGCGACTCCCCACTTGAGGTTCAAGGATAATACTGTCAACTCATTTGCCATTCTCTACACTCATTCGTGTCGAGCTATCGCGACTGATATCTTCAGATACGCCATGGAACACAGTGAGTGAGTTCAAGCTGCTGAATGGGCTTCTGAGAAGATGAATTTCTTGTTGGGGCTTGTCTCTGGTTTCAGCAACTCTCACGAGTGAGCCCCTTGCACCGAATTTCACCTCGACACTTTTTTAATGAGGAAAAATGTTATTAATCTGAAATAATTACGATAAATTATTACAATTTTATTTAAGATGATTTTACTGAGAGAAATGAAACAATAATATTATGCTATTAGATTTTTAGAGCTAGAATTTTAGTCACCGGATTTTAAAAATTGCGGCTACCCCGGACATTGTACGGCCTCCCCCAAACTGCCAAACCTGGAACAAACCTAGTGTTTTAGTAACAATTATTATTATTGGCTTGGAGAAAATAACCAAAAAATTTGCGCCGGTGAACGTAATCATAGTATGATAAGAATATCAATTTTGGATATTATGTTCAACGGTGCCTTCAAAATTGTGATTTTAAAACCGGTATAGTGCGACCAAACAGCATTCATCTTTTCAAAGTTAGACAAAAATGTTCAAATATTTAAATCAACCGAAAAATTCATGTTTTGGCCCTAACTTCCAAATTCAATCATGATATGTTTTTCTATGTATATTATGTTCATCACGAGTTGGTTGTTTGCCGACGGTGGTGGTCTAATCCTATGAGGAGGCTAGGGGTAGATAGCCAAATTGGTTTTCAGATGTTTCACTTGCCATCAGTCTTAGAGCCAACTTCAAAAACGCTGCAAATTTTACACAAGGGTTTATTATTCTTTGATATAAGTTACCTACTTGTACAGAAATTTAATTCTGTGTTAATGAAAAAAATTTAAAAATTTATTTTTTATTTTTTTCAAAAAGATTTTTTTGATTGTTTTTTCAAATTTTTTTTTTCAAATTTTGTTTTGTTTTTTACTTGAAAACTATTTGACCTCCTGGGATCTTTAAAAAATCCCATTTGTAGCCCCATGAAAGCCCTATAGATTACCACAGTGAAATCGGATCGTTGCGGGACCCCAAAAAATGGATTCTACGTCCAAAAATACTACGAAAATTCCTGACTCGATCCCATAGCCGAAAGCCTTCAAAAATCCCCTTCTGTAGTACCATTTTAGCCCCATAGCGCCCCACGGGTTTGGGCGATCGGGCTGAAAACCTTGCGGACACAACTAGATGGTAAACCGAGTATTTTGTCAAAATTTCAGATTAAAAAAAAAAATTCCACTGCCCAAAACGGCCTGGACGGCGGACGGACATTTCGGTTTTGGAATCTAGACCACTTGAAACTGATAATGTCAAATTTTGAGGCCGATCGGAGTCTTCGACCCCCGTCGCGAAAACATAGGTGTATTATTCCAAGAATAATAAACCAAAACTGGTCCATATTCCACGTTCAAAAATTACTATTGTCAAATTTCCCGCCGTAATTCTTCTCGTAGGTATTTACTTTACACAATTACTTTTTGCTATAATATATCATCGGCAAATCCTAAAGATAGAAGATTCTTCTATCTTTAGGATTTGCCGATTTAATTAAACCTTTTACCAAATGAATCAAAACTCTTTCCAAATGAGTTATACCTTTTGCCAAAATAATTAAACTTTTTCCAAAATAATTGAACCTTTTCCCGAACTAATTAAACCACTCGAAAAAAAGGGGATGTAATAGAAATATTAAAAAAACGATGTAACAATCAGTTTAGTATCAGTGAGCATGAAGTTGACACCACTGGTGAATCGATTCCGGATCCCTTCCGGGGTGATGAGTACCTCTCACTCGGAAGGGATACAACATCGTAGGTAGGTACCTATTCGGATATTCCTCCTTAATGACCGAACAGCGTTTGATCACTGTTTCTCCTATCCGCATACCACTTTCTGTTGTTCTGTTCGAACGACACGTTATCATGAGTGCGATTCTAGCGCAAGTTCTATTTTTGTTGTTGGGCGAAGGAGCTGTGATTGACAGTGAATCAAGTTCATCAGAATCTGCTGTCGCTAATCAGAAACAAGTTTCTGCAGTTCCGATTTAAACTATTTCGCAATTCGTATACATGCATTTCCATATTATCTATATCATTATAAGATAATATCTTATAATGATAATATTATTATCTTCAGTATAACATCCTATTATGTTTGCCTCTGTGATGGCAATGACTAGTGTTTCGTGTTAGGGCTGGAAAATTTACTTGTACTGTAAACTCATTTAATGAGTTTATTTGCTCGATACCGGTCCTCACGCTACGATTCGTCGTCGCCGGAGTAATTACGCATATCTCATTTTGACATATTTTCCAAGATTGCCGAAACAGCTGGTTTGCAACACAATTTTTTTCACGCAACACAGAGTGTTTAATAAAATTGGAAAAAATACGAACAAAACGTTCTAAGACATTAGGTATCGTCTTATTGTCAACGGCAAAGGAAGTTATTAAGAGTAATTTAAGGACACTGTTCTTTATCACAGATAATTGTACAATTCAGTCGTATTGTGTCGAAAAGAAAAAAAAGAAGATCTAGAATTTTTTGTTGGAGTTAATACAAAATTTTCTTTTCTAAAAAATTATTTTAAAATAAAATTGAATTCGTGAACTCTAAAAACAAATTATCTTGCGCTTATCTTTGGGTTCAGCAGCCTTCATGAGCCGCATGCGCATTTTCCTCGAAACGGTTTTAGTTTCGCTGTCAGGAGCTTCTAAGACTTAGAACCTCCTGACAGCGAAACTAGTGTACTTAGTACACTTTACTTGAATCAATTTTCCTCAACATCGATTGAACAGATACCCTCTATACAGCAACGTTTTGTTATGCTCTTGCTATACCCAACGGAAAAGATTAAATAGTTTAATGAAGCTCATGTTGTAACACACTCGACGAGGTACTAAATTTTCTACTAGGTACTTGATTGAGTGACTTGGTTTTTGTTTCGCAGATCTGGACACAACGTGGTTGGCAAGACTGATGAAGCAGCAGTACCACAACAGCAAGCCCGTAGACGTTTTGGGGGTGGAGGTTGAATCGGCGGTGCCTAAAGGAGAAAACTACACCAGCACCGTACTGAGAGTTAAAGTACGCGTTATTACGGCAGAAGGAACCAAGAAAACGTTGTCGATGATCGTCAAACTGGCTTTAACCTCAGATGAGACTCAAAAGGTTCTCGAAGGGTTTCCGGTGTTCAAGGTTGAGACGAAGGTGAGTTCGATGTGATACGTTTTAATCCTGTTTAACTAGATAAAACATGGGGGGAATGGATACATATGGGAAGAAAAGGGAGAAATGGGTGCTGGCCTCTTTTCTCCCTTCTTGTCCTGTTTGTATTCCATTACCCGAGACGGTAAATTTGAAATTATGACAACAGTTACTCTCGGGTCTCAACCTAGTTGGTCCCACAACCTTTTCAGTTTGATCGGACAATTACCCTGGGTTCTATGAGGCTACCGGGCAGGGCCTCAATAAGTGTGACCACAGCCTATTCCTGGTGTGGGAATCCTCATGCACAATCCAGCTCTTGTGTGTTGCCCAAAAACGGCAAAGAGATTCCTCTTGCACACCCGACGAAAGAGTGCGGGGCCCTTCATGCGTAAAATGTTTCCTTTGCTTGCATGCCCCCCTTATTGTCTATCCTTTTATTGCTGCAGATGTTCACGACTGTTCTCAAGCAAATGGAAGCCTTGATGGACGAGTTTGACGACAAACGAGATACACTGTGGCCCAAATGGTACGGAGGTGTGCCATACAAGTCAATGGTTTTGGAAGATCTAAAAGTTAGTTCTCATCATTGGGACACTTCATGAGATATCAAATACACAGTTCTGAACACCGGCTGTTGTGCTTTCAGGAAAGCGGCTATGCGTGTATTGACCGAAGGAACTGGCAAGATCGGGACCATGCAATGTTGGTTCTCAGGAACATGGGCAGGTTGCACGCTATGTCGAAAGTACTTGTTGGCCGAGGTCTCATAGGTGAAGGTGACAAAGGACACTACTTCGCCGGACCAGACACCCCAGTGAAGAGAGGCATTGTGAACGGCAGCATCCACATGATAGTCAAAGCGATGAAGAACCAATTGGGATCTTGGCCTGCTGGATGGTGGGTGGAATTATTCTCCAGTCCTCCAGTTTTGTGCAAATGTTACTTTTATTACTTACCTGGTTTTGTTTACGCAGGGACGAATTAGCTGATCGATTGAACAAAGTGAAACAAAATCTGTGCGAGAAGCTCACAGACCTTTATGACAACTACGACAAAAAATTTGAAATATTATGCCACGGTGACTTGTGGTCTTCAAATATGATGTTCAAACAAATGGAGTACACCGGAATTCCTGTATCTGTAAAGTAAGTTTCAAGCTGTGTTTCTGCTGTGAAGTTCATCAAACTATACAAGTAAACATGGATACTTTTTTCTTTTCTTTTTGTTCAGATTCGTGGACTACCAAATCACTCACCTTAGCTCCTTCATCTGGGACGTGATTTATTTCATGCACACCAGCATTAAACCGTCTGTCCGGAGAGCCCACAAGCCCGAGCTGTTGAAAGCCTATCATCAGTCGTTTTCGGATAATTTGAACTTCTTCAAGTACCCTGGGTACGTTCCGACGTTAGATGATGTCCTCGCTGAAGAAAAACGTGTCGCCCCAGCTTCATTGATCTTCGTAGTTGGTATCATGCCTATCACCTCTGCCACGACCAAGGACGCCTTCCTTTTGGAGAAGATTCTGTCCGAAAATCCCGAAGAATGTTTCAATATGGAAGCCTTTACCGAAGAGAAGTTCGTCCGTGAAGTCGGCGACGACATTAAAGACTTTGCAAGGGCAAACATTATCTAATTGGTTGGAACACTTCTGCTGAGTAGTGCAGCATGATTCTGTTAGATATTCAAAATGGACTACCTGATGTTATGTCTCTCCCCTATGTTATGAAGATCAGCGGTGTAAATCACTTTTCTGCTCATTTCGTGAATTGGGCATAACATATACACCGTTTGATCCAGCTCGGCATTATGAAGTCAAACTATGACAGGTTACTACTATGTCTTGTATAAAAGTTGAATCTGTATCAATAATCAAGAAAACAAAAAGGGGATTGATCAACAGACCTGTTGTGATGGCTTTTCTAATAATTTCCAAGTTCCTAATATAAATAAGTAGGATTATAAAATAAAGTAAAATAAGAATGTACGATGCAATGCCAAGATCTCAATTTTGTACTCATTATGTAATAATAAAAATTATTATGAGTACTAAATTGAGATCTTGGCATTGCATCGCACATTCTTATTTTGGCGTTGCATTTCTTTGGCATTGCATCGTACATTCTAATTTTACTTTATTTTATAATCCTGCTTATAAATAAATATATGTATAATATAAATTTATATTAGGAACTTGGAAATTATTATGTAATTATGTAATAATTATTATGATTATAATTAATATGTAATCAAAATTATTATATTACCTATTATTCTCCATATTTGAGTGCATCTAGGTAACAAAGCTAACCATTCAACAGTGAGGTAACAGTACTACTGTAGTGTAACACCGATCTATTGCGCTAAAAACGATATGCTATAAAATAATTAATCGAAACTGTGTCTCATATTAAATTTTCCACGTGCATTGGGTTGTTTATTACACTTAGTCTACACTGAATTTTTAGGAAATGAGTCAAGAAGTGATGCAGTAATGACGTAACTCAAAATTTAAAATTTTCCTGCTTGATCTACGAATTTGAAAACACATGATTTTGATAGAGAATCAAATTTTAAGCAGGAATAAAAAAAATCACTGATACGACAATTTATAGGGGCACAATTTCAGATTAAAGTTTTGACGTAACTTCAAAGTCGATTTTCTCGAAATTCACATTTTTCTACTCAGTTCTGCTCTTACCAGGCGATATGAGAACTTGAAGTTAAAATGGTATCGAAGGTTCGGCATCCCATCTTGAGGCGTCAGCAAGCAAAAACATCGTTATGGAACAAAATTTCCTCATTGTTCTCATCTCATTTAGATTTGGTCTCGGGTGAACGTGATCCGCGAACGTGTACATGAAAGCGTTCACGCATAACTGAAACACATTGTGCGATATAAAATGTTATCCTGCAAGCTCCACCTCCACTTGCTCACCTGTTGTTGATCCGCAGTGATGGGGATTTTCAACTTCCAATGCTTCCTGCCCACTTGGTGGATCAACTTGTGGCTCACTGAGGGTCGGCTCAGGTTCATAACAACGCTTTCGAGGGCTTCCATGACGTGATTGGCGTGAGGCCAAAGGAAACGGCATTCCATCATCACGTCCGGCGTCGCTTTTGGGTCTTGAGCGTTGATGTAACCCCGTAATTTGAACAAACTGAAACAGAAAGGAGTTTGGTGCTGGGGGCCGTTCACCATACGCCATCCTCCGTCCACGCCTTCATGAGCAGGAAGTAGAATTTTGTTTTAGATCAAAAATTTTGACATGAGGACACGCCTGCAAGATGAAAAACGAACTGCATGCGACTAATGGATTAAAATCCTCATTACTTTATCGTTGTAAGTATTCCGAATGTGCGAAGGTCGAACGTTATGCATTTCCACAGCCCTTTGATTACGGCGACCTCTTTAGGGCTGAGTTCTTCATAAGAGACGAAGAAAAGGTCTCGTTGATGTGGCGTCGTGTCGTGAAAATTCTATTGAACAGAAGGAGCGGTTATAGAATGAAATTAACGGCTTTGGGGGTGTACTGAATTTTTTTGAACCTCGTTTAAGTGGGCGCATCGGCTTTTGACGGTTCCAGATTGTTTTTTCCGAATTGACGGACGTCCGGTTGTCATCTTGGCGTTGTAAGATGGAGTGAGAAGGGCGCCGGGTAGGGACACGAGTGATAGACGTTCTTCGTCGAAATGAGTGTTCCACCGGGGTAGCTTCTCGACCTGGGGACGATGATGAAAATTTCATTTAATGTTGGTGAACTTGTCTCTCATACGGCAACTGCTGTAGAGGGGACGGCCGGGCGTGCCTCGGGTAACCTTGGTGTTTCTTGGTGCCAATCACAGCTTAAGCTGATAATTATCAAGTCAGAGCCCTTTATGAGGTCCAAGAACCCAGGGACGACCAATACCAAGTGTAGGACAGGCTGCATATCGGATGAGAAGGTGTACCTACATGCAGAAAATGAGTTCCTAATTGATTGAGAGCTCTATCGCTATGATAGCTCTAGAATAATAAACCGAAATGCTCCTTGACTACTCATTGTAATTAACAATGAAAGTAAACGGTCAGTGAATGACAAAACTGGCGGTGAGATTGTGCTAGTCCGAGTAATGAGTGGTGCTCCAGCTCACGAGAGAAGCTGAACTTCCCAATCACACCGTCGACATTGGTGCTTCCCGTGGCCCGTGGCTGGACGGCGAATTTAATTACAGAGTGTGGCCCATGCGGCCACGCCAAGATTGACTAATTGAGAACTCAACTTCCAAGAAGACTTGACGCCATTGACGTAGCTAACCAATAAGAGGTATTATTGACTATAATAGCTACGTAAATGGCGTTCTTTTCTCCTCTACTATAGTTACAGCTGAAGCCCTAAGGAAAGTAGGTTTGGCTGTGAAACTAGGTCCACAGAGACTGCCCAGAGGGCTTCTAAAGAAAGTTAGTTGTAATTGGGGTCACTAAAGGAGAGGATGGTCAGCAAGAGCCATGGCAGCCTTCTCAAAGGTAGCGCGCCTGTCCCCGAACGAGGGACCACCGGGAATCCAAAAGCTGCAAGACAGAAGAGTCTAATGAGTAGGAACTGATTTTATTGGGCCATGAGTGATTTCAGAAACAACCTGGTCAGGATTGCATGTGATGGTCACAATGGGTGTGGGCAGAAGGAACGTGTGGACTCAGCAGCTCACTCCTCCTGCCGCGGCCAAGCATGGCCCACTCCTCTTGAGCACCAGAAACGGACGTCCGTCGAGAATCCTGCAGGTCGCAAAACAAGGAGAACCCCAGCAATAGCTCGGACCACTTGCGACTGTCCTTTAGGATTGCGTCACCCTGATGAGGCCCGTTCTCTGTGCCCATCTTAATCTCCCGGAGTCAGTTTTTTCAGGAGGTCGGAGGTCCCCCAACGGCATTCAGGGGGATCCCCAGGAAGAGGCCCTTGTAGGTAGCATCAAAGGAGATCACTCCACCTGAGGCCCCAATTGCTCGCTGCCCAGGCCACCCTCTCCATAGATGGCGATGCTCATTCGCTCTAGGTGCACCACCAACCGGCGTTTGAGAGCCCCTTTAGCATCATCAGCTCGATATGTTCGATGGTTTGGCTCTGTTTGATTTCGCAACCTAGAGTGGAATCCTAAGGTGTTGGTAGGACGATGTTAATGGAGGGTGCGTAATCCCAAGGTATTCCTAAGCAGATCTGAGCTCATAATGAGGGTCCATGGTGGAATCCATAGCCGCCCTCATCAGGTCACTCTTAGCTGACAACACGGAAGTTAAGTTAAGTTACTTTTTCATAGAACATCACCTGAGGGACTCCTTGTTCCCGGACATTGTACACGATGAACTTCTCATCTCGTACAACTGGCTGAGGGCATTTCAGTTCTTTCTCCACTGGTTGGTAATCTCTCCTCAAAACTGGCTCTTCATCTTCGGAAAATGCGTCGAATTTCTCCACGCCACGCAATGTTTCCAGCTTAATTTCATATATTGGCAATTTTAGCTTTTGAATGGCTTGCTTCCTTAGTAACACAGTGTTAACTCTGGTGAGCTTGAGTTCCTCAGTCGTCTCGGTCACCGACACGTCGGAGCGGTACGGAGTGCCGTCAGGACCTGAAATTTGGTAGCGTCAGCAATTGATAGTTTCCTTCGAGCTTTGTGCTTATTATACCTGCAATGGTTGCGACTGAAACGCTTCTGTATTGAGGACCTTCGTCCAACATTTCTTCACTCTCGCCCGGAATTGATTGACTACGCCTGTCCGAACGAGTCTCTTCCATTTGGACATCCTCCACCTCTGCGAAATCGCTCTCTTCAATTCGCTCCTCGTCTTCAATAATACGTAACACCTCCGACGATTTTATAGTTGCCATTGATTCGGTATCGACTTCTCCTTCCAAAGCGGCTTCACTGCTATCTTCATCCATTTCCCCTCTCAGTTCTTCGCTGGTCTCCATTTGCACAGTTGCCATCGTGTATGTTTTGTGGTGTGAGGATGTTTGGTGTGGTGTGGGAATGCAGAATCTTCGTTGTTTCTTTGACACAAGTTGCTAGACAGGGTCAATCTAAACTGTATTATTACTGTTTAATCGCCAATGCGAGTAAAATATTCTAAATCACATAGACTTTGTGGGTCAAGCCCATCCACACCGCCATTGTTTGTTTACTTAAGGTGTCTCCTTCAACTGTTTTCAAATAATTTTTTTGTAATTATTACATCAGTATCTGATATGTTTATTCTAATTTGAATAAATCC
Source organism: Pilophorus perplexus (assembly GCA_955831195.1). Taxonomy (NCBI): domain Eukaryota; kingdom Metazoa; phylum Arthropoda; class Insecta; order Hemiptera; family Miridae; genus Pilophorus; species Pilophorus perplexus. The sequence continues at coordinate 23,231,643 of OY037016.1, forward strand.
TGGTCCCAACCTTATTTTGGGACCAGCTATCGAGTTCATTATCACTTCATCATTAGGGCTCAAAAGTCAGATTGTCCTGGGTCTAGGAGGAGCTGAAGGAGATGATGACGGGACCACTGGAATGGGCCCAAAACAAGAACGTGGGCCATGATGAAGCCTGTGGACCTTTGGACAGCGACGTTAGAGTGAACCAAAGACGGGGGTCTTCTATTTGCCGGCCAAAGAAAGGTTAGCCCCTGGTCAGCGGACCTGCCTAAGTTGGTAGGAAAATGAGTCACAGGGTCGGCACTCCCCGAACTTTTTTTCTGTTCAATTTAAGGGAGATTATGAAATGAGCCAACCTTTTCCATTTGTCTCAGAAGCGGAACAACAAAAATTGGGCTAAATATGAATCCATTGGTGTCAAAGAAAGTCGGGGAAATTGGGTGGGGGTCATCACCAGATGCTTCCAGCCCTGAGACACGCCAAACATACCAAGTTGTACGAGGCACCCTGCATATCGGATGTAGAAGGTGTACATGCACAAAATGAGTTCCTAATTCTTTAATAGGATTATCATTAAAAATGAATGTGTTGTGTGTTTGGGGGGAATGCCTCCAGCGTTAGTGGGATTACGCCTGCGTGTCTTTGGAGGAAGAGGAAGGGAGTAACTGCAGACCCCTGCCCAGGGCAAAACACAATGAGTCGTGATCTGCTGACCTAGGAGGCTGTATCGAGGCAGGAAATGTCGTAATGGTCTGGAATGTGGTATAATAAGAAAGTATGTCTCGCCAAAAGTTAGGCTTTAATCGACAAAAGAACTCATCAGTATTTCACATTCGCGGTAATGAGTTCTACCACACATGTCATGTGACAAAAAACTAAGGGAACTATGGAAACAACTGGGGGCGTTACCACATTCTCCCCCCTTTTTAACAGTTAAAATTTTGTTGGACACCCTGATCACAAAGGGTCACTTCGGAACATAAGTCGTTTAAGAATGCTGGAGGGTTTCTTATGCGTGTTGGTCGAGCTTCTCTGGCAGGCTGGGTTGGAACTTCGGGGCAGGGAGATTCCGTCTCTTCAAAGGTAGCAGGAGTCTCCTCTTCCAGCAGGTCAACAGGAGTAGGATTCTCAGCTTCCTCATAGCGTTCATCAGGTACATAGGACCTTTTGGGTGCCAGTTGCCACAGAGAAACAGTAGATTCTGATCCATCCTTTCGTCGGATAAGAGCATACTGGTGGTTAACTTCCATCAATTCCACTTCCTCGACAGGATCCTCGGATTTGCTGTGCCTTACATTCTTCTTGGCTTGTATTGGACCTGGAGTCAGCCATGACGGTAGCATGATGCCATTGGCAGTTCGTCGTGGATGTGGGACCCCGTCCCAGTCAGAGTATTAACGGATTGCATTTCTTTTAATCAGAGTATTATCTTGCAAAACACTTCAATTGTAATACTTCTTACACACGCTACCACACGAAGTGCTAACGTTTTGAAGAGGGAATGAGTGAGAACGCTTGATAAGATAACGTTACTCAAGCGCGACAACCCAGGCGCTGCATTGAGACTCTCCTAGTCACAATAACGTTCAATCATAGCTCACGCCGTTCAATCAAACTTGACAAATTTCGTTCAATAAATCCAAGTCCAAAATACTCTCCCTACCACAACTCGACCAGCAGGAGCCCGACAAAGAGCAGATACAAAGGAGCTACCCTCGTAAGAAAATAAAACACACCCACTTCGGAAAGGTAAAAACCACCCTCGTGCTCACACTCACCATGTATGGTATACAACCCCTCTAACCAAATTTAAATTCTTACCAGATTACCCTACACTAGCGAAGGACCCAATTAACCCTGGCACGCCACCCATTGGCTGTTGGTGACGGGATGGAGAGTGTGGCGTGAGAAGACAAGTGATGACATCATCGTTAAACCAAAAGTAAGTCTGATACAACTTCAATTTAAGATAGCTCTAGTCATTTCTCTAGCTAACAATACCGAAGGTCTTGTCTTAAGGTACCAGAACCCGGAAGATGGCACTGCATGCTGAAAGCTTGGGAAGAAGTTAAGCTTAATAGAGACTGCCAACCTTCTCACCAACCTTTTGTCACCCCGCGACGAACCCGGCTGAAATTACCAATAAGTATTGGTATAGAAGTCGAGATCAAGATTTGGACCACATTTGACCACGCTCAAAACTCAGGTAGCATGAGCTTTGCAGCGAAAAGTTATTATAAATTAAGACCACATTTTGACCACACGGCTAGATTTCACCTGGCACACAACAATTACGCCTAATCAGCTGCTTCATCAAGTTGCGACCCGCAGTCGCGTTATTGATTGTTATAAGCTAGATTTATCGGGATATTGCGAGACATTTACTCGCTGTTTGAAAGAGATAAGAAATCTTAAAACGCATAAGTGGTTGTTATGATACTTTCAAACAAATCCAAATGAATGTTACTATACAACCCGACTATCCTTCTGTCGGTATGTTACCAGGACATGCATTATTGGCAACGATTTTATATGACGCTCCTGGAAGAATGTAACCTTTAGAGTCCTAGAGTTTATTTAGAGGAGTAGAATTTTATGTCTGATAGTTTTAAGAGAACATGACTATAGTAAAATAATAATAGAGTAGACTTATTGTGGCATGACGATCCAAATAGAAATTCTGAGTATAATTTTAAAGGTGTAAGTTCTGTTTCTGTTAATTTAAATAGAATTCGTAGATGATAATGTCATGGCTAGTAATAAGCTGCCAGGTAAGCAATATGAACTTGCAGTATTCATATATATGTTAATTAATAATTCCAAAAAAAAATTTGATCTTGGCAAAGAAATTAAATTTGGAGATAAATGGGATGACTTAGTTGTGAAAGTAAATGAGAATGAGTACAATCAATATACTTTTCTTCAAATTAAGCTGATAGATAATGCTGACAATGAAGCCAATTTTATTGATTCGAAAGTTTTGTTAGGACAAAAGAAGATATCATTAAAGCAAACTGACTTTGCATTGGACAAATATTTTATCTCCTACTTAAGAATTAAAGATCAGCTGAATGCACGAAATGATAAAAGTAAAGTGCAAAAATTAATTTTTTTTACTAACGCTCGGCTCAATGAACAAGAAGTTAAAAGTAATGTAGGTACTATCAAATCAAGTGCATCTAATAAAGAGGATATTATACCGAGCACTACTAAGGATTTAAACTATTATGAAATACCTTCAATAAACTTGCTAAAAGAGTCTTTTCTTCAAAAAATGAAAAAAAATTTAAAGTCAGACTTGACAATTTTAGCTGAAAAGTTGGTTGAATATGCTATTAATAGCAAAACCGAGCCTATGGTCCTCGATCAAGATTACTTTGCTTATTATCATACGGCATTGATTGACGAAAATGTTATTGAGGTTCAAGCAACAAAAGAAGGTAATAAAATAATTAAGCATGGCAAGTTTACTCAACACTTTATAGATGCACAAAGCCTATCAGATAGAGCAGGAAAGCTGAGGGAAAAATTAATACTCATCAAGAAAAAGCACTATTCCGAGCAACAATTGAAATCAAAGATGGTGGAAGCTAAATGGTCAGTGTCTGATGATTTTGACGTCAGAAAAACCAAAGATAAGATATTTTTGCCGAACTATGATATCACAGATAAAGATATCAAGGAGTTTTTTGGTGTTTTAGAATTTAGGACTAACCAGCTTGGTGTCAGGGAGATATTGAACAAGATCATAAATGTAGAGATAAAGAATGCATTTTTGGAATATTATGATACTGACCCTAAGCTTGTAGAATTTCTCATTAATGATTTTATACAAGATTGGAAAGGTGATAAGTCAATACAAGAAAAATGGCTTCTAAATGCTGAAAGGTCAACATTTATTGGTGAATTAAAGGCTCAAATTTCTAAACCGAAAGCTGTACATAAAACGCAAGAGCATCTACAACACTTGGAGAGTGTAATTGAAAAATATGGTTTATATTACCATGATGACTCTCTATTTAATGAAAATGATTTAAAAGGTAGATTTATTGCTATTAGAACTGAAAGTAGCATTTTAAGTTCGGCAAAGTTGGTAGCTTTTCTCAAAAATATGGAGAGTAAGGATTATATTTTTATAGATTTATGCAATCTATCAAAGCCACAAGAAATTCTGAAATTGATAGATGCCCTTCGGTTTGAAGCGTATAGTTTGTTGATTTTATCGTATAATGATGCAGTAGATGAGATTGCAATTAAGTTATTTGAAAAACTTAAGGAAATAACCCAAGTAAATAATAAAACGAAAATAATTTTTATCACTGCAATTGCTGAAGATTCTTTTATTAAAAGGTTTGAAGAATTAGCTGGATATAAAAAATATGACGATAAAAAAATTGCTCTTCAATTAAAAGATGTCTCAAAGATCTTGGCTCAGGAAATCATCATTCAAGATCAATCAATAAAGGTAAGTGATTTTATAGAGAATAATCAGGAAGATAAGATAAGAAATGCGGGCATAATAGATAGTTTGATTAGTAACCAAGCAATCAAAATTGGAATTGGAGCATTAGGCACTGTTGACTTAGAAGAAGCATATTTTAATATGTTTGTACCAGTTAATATCGAAACTTTCGTTGATAAACTATCATCACAGCAATCGAGTGATCTTTATATAACGAGTGGTATACCTGGGATAGATAAAAAGGCAAAGTTAATTAACTCTATAAAGAAATGTATAACTGATGTTGGTAGAAAATCCAAAGTTGATAATCTCAATGAATATGTATCAGTATTCAAGCAACAAGGTATTAATCATCCTATTCATGAGTGTATACGCATACAAGTACCTGATTATCAACTTACAGAAGAAGATTTTAAGCAAATATGCCACCGCAATCCTGCAAAGAAGATTTATTGGATTAGTCTTAGCAATGAAAACAATGGACCTCAATACATATTACAACAAATTTATAATCCTCAATTTTACTTAGAAGGTGAAAGATTTAATAAGCAAGTGCTGATTGGGCAGGAGATAAAAGAACAGTTAGTGAGTTCTGAACTTGATGAAAAATTTATTATCAGTGCAAAAGAGCGAGGTGATGTTGAAGAATGGTTGCGATTGTATGATCAGAAAGAGGAAGCTCAATTTGAGGAAAATAGAAAGCGTAATAAGATTCAGTTTGTAAATTCTCAAGATGATAATTTAGAAGGTCATTTTCAAGCGGCCATTAAAGCCAATGCAGGTCAAACAGTTCATTTACTTAAATTTGAACAACATCAGCTCATTTGGTGTAATACTCGTGGCTCATATAGGAGTTTATGTAAATATAGAGCTAAATATAATGAGAATATACAACCTTTAATTGGAGAAAATGATTTAATTAAAGAAATTCAACAGAAGAGAATAGTAATCATTGCTGGCGATCCAGGTATAGGAAAAAGTACTACATTAACTAAATTATATGAGTCAAAAGACGAGAAAGGAAATTCGATAGTTAAATCACATTGGGTGATTAGAGTAAATCTTAAGAATCATTTAGAAGCAATAAGGAAAATTAATTTTAGCAACAGTAATAAAGCAACAGAATTCTTGACACAAGTTGATGCGAGCCTCAGTGGTGATGTTCCTAAAAGTTTCTTAAGTATGGCATTAGTCAAAAAGCAGTTTCCCAAGCCAATGTTAATAGCATTTGATGGATTTGATGAAGTTATAGATCGAGATGATAGAGAGAAAATTATCTCATTATTAAAGCATTTGAATGATCAAACTGAGGCTAAGTTTTGTATTACCACTCGTTTGCATTATGAGCAGGACTTAGAAGGGGAGCTATCGACATTTGCTATAAGGATTGGCTCAATGGATGATGAAACGACACGCAAACTCATCAAGAAGTATCTAAAGGATCGTTTGAGTTTAACGTTTAGTCATGATGAGTTTAAAGAGGTATTTGGTGATAGTGGAGATGAAGAAGTGATGCAAGGTACTAAATTATGGGAATATACTGAGAAGTTTTTAAGCAAAATGCGCGAAGTGTTTCAAGGCGATGTATCTAGGTTTATAGGCACACCATTACAGATTCATTTGATGTTAAGAATAACAAATTTAGAGGACTCAAAAGGTGCTATAGAAAGTTTTATAGAATGGGTAAGAAACAGGAATGGTCAAAGTCCAAACTTCGAATATTTAGGTCAGGACATATGGGAGATTTACGAAAGGTTTATTGATTCACAGTATGAGACTTATTTAAAAAAAGAAGATATTCAAGTAAAACTTCGTAAAGCACAAGATAGAAAAATTTTTGATGATTATTATAAAGATCTGGCTAAATTTTTAATTCTTAAATCAAAATTCAAAAAGGCTTCAGATGAATTTAAAGACATAGTCCTATCAACTGGTATTGTGAGATCTGCAAGTAGCGATATTGATTTTATTCATCCGACATTTGCAGAATACTTTGCTGCTAAAATATTCATAGGTTGGATATGGAAATGGAAAGAAAGAAGTCAGGATGCACTAGTGAACGTACGAAAGCAGAAATATTTCTTCAATAAGATTTTACTAGGCTCAGATTATAAACTTATTAGAGAATTTTTAAATGCTAAACTCCTAAAAAGTAAAATTAAGCACATACAATGGGAAGAAGAATATGATTGTAAAGACATTTTATTGCAAACGGCTCGAGAAAATAATCCAGGAATCACAGAGTTTGTGTTAGAAAATTTTCAAGGTTCCGATGTGAATGCTGAAGATCATACTGGCAGAACAGTTTTTCATATTGCTCATATTGCTGCTCAATTCCGTCACTGGGAGATGGTTAAGTGGTTGATAGATGAAAAAAAAGTCGATGTTAATGCTCAAGACCCATATGGTGAAACAGTTTCGCACATTGCTGCTAAAACTGGAAACTTAGAGTTGCTCAAATGGCTGATAGAGAATGGAAAAGGCGAAGTTAACGTTAAAGATATATTTGGACATATAGTTTCACACATTGCAGCTAAATTCAGTCACGGGGAGATGGTTAAGTGGTTGATAGATGGGAAAAAAGTCGATGTTAATGCTCAAGACCATGATGGTACAACAATTTTACACATTGCTGCTGAATCTGGAGACTTAGAGATGGTTAAATGGCTGGTTGAGAAAGGAGAAGCCAATGTTAATGTAAAAGAAAATTTGGGACGGATAGTTTCACACATTGCTGCTGAATCTGGAAACTTAGAGATGGTTAAATGGCTAGTAGAGAAAGGAGAAGCCAATGTTAATGTAAAAGATAATTTGGGACGGATAGTTTCACACATTGCTGCTGGAACTGGAAACTTAGAGATGCTTAAATGGCTGATAGAGAATGGAAAAGCCGATGTTAATGTTGAAGATAAATTGGGACAGATAGTTACACACTTTGCAGCTAAATTCAGTCACTGGGAGATGGTTAAGTGGTTGATAGATGAAAAAAAAGTCGATGTTAATGCTCAAGGCCAATACTATGGTACAACAGTTTCACATCTTGCTGCTAAAACTGGAAATTCAGAGATGCTTAAATGGCTGATAGATAATGGAAAAGCCAAAGTTAATGTTGAAGATAATTTGGGACGGATAGTTTCACACATTGCTGCTCAATTCCATCACTGGGAGATGGTTACATGGTTGATAGATGAAAAAAAAGTCGATGTTAATGCTAAAGAAAATAATGGTAAAACAGTTATACACTTTGCTGCTGAATCTGGAAACTTAGAGATGGTTAAATGGCTGGTAGAGAAAGGAGAAGCCAATGTAAATGCTAAAGACAATAATGGTAAAACAGTTTTATACTTTGCTGCTGTATCTAGAAACTTTGAGTTGGTTAAATGGGTGGTAGAGAAACGAGAAGATAATGTTAATGCAGACAATAATGATAATGAGACAGATAATGTTAAAGACAATAATTTTTTTTTTCTGAGAATTTTATTGCTCCAAGTAAATAACTTATTAACAATATTGATTCGATACTATGTAGGTGATACATGTAAAACTTAGGTACAGCCCTTAGTTTTGTTTTCTATGATAATATGCTGACACTGCGCGCTGCTTCACGAATAAGCAAGATCCAGTGGTTTGGTTCTCGGACGATATCACTTGAGCCTAGGAAACGGACAGCTTCCTCGTTGACGTGAGATCTTAGCCGTTGGAGATGACGCACGGCCTGTTGCTTGATCGTTTCATTGACTGTTTCGATTTGAAGCTCGTGATGGAGACGTTCATTTCGTAATTACCATGGTGCATTGACCACGTTCCTTAATATATATTTTTGGAATCGCTGGATGAGCTCTCGATTTGATTGAGCCGTCACAGCTGGGCTCCATAAGTTCACACCGGTTTGAGGACTTGGTTGTTCAGGGTAAGCTTATTCTGGATGGACAGTTTAGACCGTCTCCCCATTAGCCAGTACATCTTTCTGAATTTGAGCAAAAGTTCTTCTTTCTTCTTCTTGACGTCGGCTTTCCATCGGAGCCGAGCATCAAGCGTCATACCGAGATACTTCGCTTCATTTGAGTATGGGATTACTTTCCCATTGAGGTAAGCCGGTATGTATTGGAATTTTGGTTGGTAAAATCAACATGCACCGACATGGATTCGTTCAGCTTGATTCTCCACTTCGCTGTCCATTGCTGAATGCGGGTGATTGACCGGTTTAGATTGGTGACTGACTCCTTGTTGCTTTCCCCTATCGCCAACACCGCAGTGTCATTGGCAAAAGTTGCTATGGTAGGTATTCATTTCTGTTTCTGGGAGGTCTCTGGTGTACAATAAGTACAGTAGTGGACCAAGTACGCTCCCTTGTGGGACGCCTGCTTTGACAAGTTTTGGTTCAGAGAAGGCGTCTTCTTGATCCTGAAGTAGCGATTGGTAAGATAAGATAGGCCGAACAGATCTTCTATTCTACAAGGGCTTTTTCAATGACGTGTGTAATCCTGTCTACCTACTTGATCAATTGTAGAATGCTTCTGACGAAAACCGAACTGATGCGGCGGGATTAGTTAAAGACAATAATGATAGAATAGTTGTTGGCGTTGCTATTGTTATCTAATGCTATTAGAGTGCTTAGCGATTTGCAAATATAATACAATTATATTGTGTGAGAGAATGTTTTGATTATTCTAATTTGCATTAAATCTATCTTCTATCTATCTATGGATCTCCAATGAGCTAACCGGGTTAATTCCTGAGAACGATTCCTCCCTTGAAGAGGCGCAGACTGCAGGCTTCATTCCGAAAATTTTACAAGCAACGATTTGTCGAACACACGGAACCGTTACGTTGTTTCCATTTCGTACACTTTGTCTCGTTCATAAGCCCGGGTTGCCCGCTAGAAAAAAATAAATCAAGTGAAATGATGAAGTCGGCGGTGAGATTGGGGCTGTCCAAGTAATGAGCGGTGCTCCCGCTCGCGAGAGAAGCTGGACTTTCTTATCACACCGCCGACGGAGGCGCTTCCTGTGGCCCGTGACTAAATCCTGAGTGACGAGCGGGCGAATTTAACGATAGGGTATGGCCCATGCGGCCACAGGAGGAGTCAGGCTTTGCTCGTACCTGCTTCTCCAAGTGTAGAATGAAGATGACCAAAAATAGATCCCTCTCCTCCTCCTGGGCGTGTTTCAGCTCCAACATAGTATCAATAGGGTGCCACCGCTGCTCGTTCCTACCTGGCTAATAGATTTAACTGACAAGTGGCTCTACACAGGCTCTGAAATTTTGCGGATGCTGCAAATCTTGCTCCAATCTCCATAGGGCTCATTTGGACCTTACTGGGTCTTGACCAAGTGGCCTGAGAGGGGTCTCGACCAGATCCCTTTTGCCAATTGTGCAAGCAATCATTTTAACGTATCGCCAACTCCCAATAACACTTCGGTATTTCACCTGTAACCGCAGAACAACCCGAGGGTTTTGCATAAAGAATCAAATTTACTACAATTTTGGCCCCTAAAATATTTTCTTATCATGAGTTAAAATAACAATAACAATTTCATTGATATTGTGGATCAGCTGATTTCAGTATTCAGGGTGGGGTGAGGTCTCCTCAAGTACCAGTGACTCAAACTTACGTCATCAGTTTACATCCTTGGTACCCATGCATTTCAGAATAAACGACTAAAGCTTCTCTTTCCAGACTTCCCTCATATTGTATTCTACATTGTACTTAGTCTACTGAGGAATTTTTACAATAAGATCCATTGACCTAACTTTGGATTCCATTTCTCAGGTGTTCTAATAGTAAAAGTAACATTCCCGCAGCGGCCTTGTGCAGACCCATTCGACTTATCAAACCAAACTCAGTATATTTTTTCTTCCATGACGAGGGAAAACAAAAAAACATTACGCCAATAAAAATAAATAAACATCTCTATTTCTAAGTCAACGTCACACTAACTCCCGCTCGTCCAAACGTCTCCCGTAAATCAAAATTTAATTTTCTAAATAAATAAAAAATAAATAGTTAAATATCAAAAATAGGACACAGCAGTAGGACATTTTGGATTCCTAAAATCCGATTGTAATTTCATTTTAAAAAATTATGCATAACAAAACATTGGCAGACCCAAAATAGTACAATCAAATAGTAAGAATTCAAAATTGATTACGCCTGTTCCATTGCACACAGTTTGGTATAAATAACATTAATTGCTAATATATTTACAATATTCACAGTAATAATATCACAAAATTAATTGCTAAAAAAACAAACAATTTACTACCTAGTTGTTTCAAGAGTCGCAAAACCGTTGAGAATCTAGTGAATTGTCTAACGTGGAATGTTTTGAATCACCCAAAAAAATATCGGCGGGTGGTTCAGTTGGCGATAAAAATGTAACAAATGTTTGTACGTTTTGTGGCAGTTGTGGTGACGAGTGTTGAGGCTGAACAGGCGGAAGAGGCGCAACCAGCGTTATAACCGGGTTTTGTTGTCACGAGGAGCCAGCGAAGGCGAACAGTCTCAGGGGGGGCGTTTAAAACTGAAGAATCTGGTTGATCCAATGTCTGAACTGGGATATCCTCGTGTAGACGCCGGGTTGGTTGGGTTCGGCGCATCCGATGCCCCAGGAAATGACGCCGGCGAGCAGCCACCTCCTGTCAGGCCTTTGGATCACCATCGGGCCGCCTGAGTCGCCCTGAAACACCACATGGACAATTAGACGGATGTTCAACATTTACTAATTGGGTCGGTTCGTATTTAAGAGAGATGAAAATTATTGTTGGGTAGTTGAGGGTGGCCCAGTCGTGATGATCGTGTGGACTGAGTGAATTGAAAATATGTGTCACAATTCGCTCGTGTCACCTACTCAAAATCCTAAAAAGTTCGTTGGGACGTATTTGCAGGGAATAGCGACGCATGTTCAAAGAGTAGAGAAATAAATCACATAATATGAGCTTTTCCATTGAGTAGAAACACCAATTCGAATGCCTCTATGCAATTTAGCATTAGCTAAGCCATAGACGAGAAAAAACATGAGAAGTGGTCTGCTTGGGCCAAAGACGAGGTAACACATGAGGAGAAGTGGCCTGCTTGGGTCATAGACGAGATAACACATGAGGAGTAATGGCCTGCTTGGGCCATAGACGAGGTAACACTCGAGGAGAAATGGCCTCTCTCGGCCAGATGCGATATATATATATATATATATATATATATATATATATATATATATATATATATATATATCAAGCCAGAGGGAGAGGCGATATTTTGGACCGTTGTTTTAGAACCGTTTGCAAATAACCTTAACATAAAAACATTGTTATACGGCAAGGTGGGTTCATGCAATGTTCAGTACCCACGAAGAGTTAAGAAACGTTTTGGAAAATCGGAAAAAAAGAAAATTCTGTACAATGTTTGGACAGATATGGGACCTCGAAAATTGGATTATGCAAAATTACTCGGAAAACGACACCTTATTTAAACTCCTGGGATCCTTCAAAAAATCCCATTTGTAGCCCCATGAAAGCCCCACAGATCCCCACGGTGAAATCGGATCGTTCTGGGGCCCTCAAAAGTGGTTTCTACGTCCAGAAATACTTCGGCATCTAACTCGAAACCATAGCCAAAACCCTTCAAAAACCTCAACTACACGTTATGAAACGTATAACGTCAAGTTTTGGGCGGTAGGAATGTTCTAAACAAAATCTAAAATTTTGAAAAAATATTCGGTTTACCATCTAGTTGTGCCCGCAAGGGTTTCAGCCCAATCGCCCAAACCTGGGACTACGGGAGGGGTTTTCGAAGGTTTTCAGTTATGGGATCGAGTTAGGTGTCGTTTTCGAGGTATTTTTGGGCGTAGAATCCATTTGGGGGTCCCAGAACGATCCGATTTCACTCTGGCTTTTTTCTATGGGGCTTTCAAGGGGGGTAAAAAGTGAATTGCTTGCAAGAGGAGCATCTGGCTGGAGCGCTGAGCTAAGAGGCTTTGGGCGTTTCCCCCACTCCTCGCTATCTCCTTCTCACATAATATTATGTCCCCCGCTTGTTAATTTCTTTTTAATTCTAAGGTCTGCCTCAGGCCTTGCCATAATGTCCCTTTCGACTCGATGCATTGAAGTAGTTTCTCAAAACAGACGAAAAATGACTCACTTCGCAAGAGTCGAAACCGCCTTTTTTCCATCCTGCACATATGAAGATGTCGGGAATGTGTTCGATGTAGCCGGCAGCTCTGTACATAGTCTCGCATATGGTGTTGTTGATGACGGGGACGGACACTTCCTGAAGGATGCTGGGCAGCGGGCCGTCTGTAACAGTTGAAAGCGTTCAGGTCGAAATTATCCTCGAAATCGCGGCGTCGAAAATGACTCCTACTTTAACAAACATTACCTTCGTAGAGGCGTCCCCACCCTGTGACGAAAGCCATCGACCCCACGAAATTCGTGTCATCTTCAGGCACACAAACGGGGATGATGTTCGGCTGGAACGTGACCGGCTCGTAAAACCTGAAGAAAGAAAAAACAATTATAAAAACTTATTCTTAACCTACTGTGTAAATTTATGAACCTTTGCTCACCTCAAAAGGGCCAAGTCGTACTCAAACGTTCTCGGGTCGAATTGAGGATGCGAAGCGACAATTTGAACTCTTCTCTCTTGGAAACCATAAGGCTCTTCTTCGGTGGACAAGTCGTGCTCTCCCAACCTCAACAGCAGATCACTTGGAGGGACGCTGTAAGATGCAAAATTGATTCAGTAAATGGCGAGTTAATACCTTTTTTTACGGTACACGGTTTTTGCCAAGCGCTAATTGGCTCGAGCGCTGAAATGTACGGTCCCCAATCCATTGACATGTAAAAGCAGCTGTAAGCTCCTTGGCCCTCACCATCGCCTTGATTCAGCCCTGATTCGAAAATGAGATCTTAAGTAGGTTTAATTATGAACAATTTTCATTGCTTTCGTCAAACTAAACTAATCCGGGGGTTTGGGTGTGTCCCCCAGCCACATAATAATAATAACACTGAAACTATCACAAACAACTAGAAGATCTTTTTCTCCCAACTCACTTTTCCACACAATGAGCCGCAGTGATTGCCCAATTTTCACTCAAAAGAGCTGCTCCACACTTGTGCAGGTACGTCGACGTCCTCCACTGACGAAGTGAGATCTGTAATTGAATTTAAAAAAAAATTAAAATGTTATTGAAAAAAAAAAAAATTAATTCTAAAAATACAACAATTAATTGAATAGAAATTTAAATGTTGGTAATTTAAATGTAATTAAAAAGTAAACAGAATAAATCATTATATAAAACTCAAAGTTTGTTGGCTAAACCGCTGGACCGATTTTGACGGTGCAAATTGACGAGGTGGTTCCAACTTAGAACATAGGCTATAGTAGATGTATATATACATATACATATATGTAAGTAGTGAAGATTCGATAATCTTATTTACCCGAACCTCAACAACTTAAGTTGAATTACCGTCCGGTTCAAACGGTTGTCACCAACATTTAAAATTAATCACGAATTATTTGATTTATTTATTGAATTGATTATTATTTATTTTAATAAAAATTATTTAATCTACTATTTTAACTAAATTGAGGAGTTTACTTTCAAAAGGACACCCATGTTGGAAAAATGTTCTACTTTTAGTGTTTTCCTGATCTCATGGAAGGGGTCTGCATACAGGTGCATCGATTCCCCTCCTAAAGCTTTTCAATCCCATATTAAAAGCCAACTGAAAATTAAGTTTGCACGAAAATGGCATATATCCCACCCATAATATACTGTGAAGCCGTTTCCACCGCAGAGTAACGTATCTGCAAGTTGAAAGGATTGTTTTTGTTTTTTGTTTTTTCCAAAAAGGAATGCCTATATATATATATAAAAAGGTGTATTTCCTGATGAGTTTGATTTTAGTTTACGGGGTAACTATGTACTTGAGCGCAGCACTTGTCGACAATACGATTCACCAGGACAGCTCCCGAGCTAAACAGGTGGCGACACGCGTGTTATTGGTTGTGCGCCATGTTGGCGGAACCTGGTACTGTTCTCAACGCAATTGTAATGTCAACTTGTTAATAGGGTTAATCATCACACAACCACTAAGCACAACTGAACCGTGTCTCGAGTTACCAGTACCTATAATAAAATCGATTTTTTGACTCGATTTTGAATCGAACCTGAAAACTTAATTCTCAAAGAATAGGGTTATCAAAAGAGAGCTGACCCTTAGAAAGCTGTCCTCTGTCACCTGTGTGAATTCATGATTAAATAATTGAGGAGTTTATAAACTGTATAAAGTTACTATAAAATACTATAAACTGTTAAAAATTACTCATTTATTTAAATGAATTTTTATTGCAATGAATAGATTCAAATATAAATTAAATTTGTACTGTAATCAACTTAATTGACCTACTTAAATTACATTATTATTGTAATTAATTTATTATGCTGTAAATTATTTTATTGTAATTTAATTATTAGGCTAAACCACGAATTATTTTAATTTTAAATAATTGGTTAAACTACACCTAGCTTTATTTTCATGAATTTATTTAACAAAAAATTAATTTCTTTGTTCAAATTACTCGTAAAAACTCGAAAAAATTAAGTACTCTCACAATATTCAATTAGTGTAAGTGAAATTTCGAGCACATTAAATCGTCCGGTTTGAAGTTTCTACGGCCTTCGGTATCCGAAAACGTTTGGCACTGGAAGAGAGGATTCTTTTTTTTTTTTTTTTTTTTCTTTCTTTTTTTTTCATGATACACTACGCATGAATATTCACGAAGGCTCAGGAATCCCGCCAGGTGCTCGGGAGTGTTGAGGCGGATCCTCCGAGCCAGCGCCTCACGTCACGTGGTGGGGGAAGTTTGGATCGTGCAATTTTGAAATGGGCGGAATCGGGTAGCGCGGAACAAACACAAAGCCGATCAAACATTCACTGGTCTCCTTGGTTTTAAACGACAATGTATTTCTATTTGTATTTAAAAAAAAAAATTGTATTCGGTTGTTTACCTGCCAGGGCCACTTGCCGAATCCGCTGACCTGCCCGCCAACGACTCGCGCCTCCGGGAAGAGACGCCGGCCGCACACTGAAAGCAGAAACAACGTGGCGTTCACTGCTACCATCACACTGACAAGGGGGACGGGAAGCTGGCGTCCCGCGGGATCACCCCGCGTCCCGCCGCCCCTGCGGGACGAATCTTCGCCTTGGAAGCTCCCCCCTGTGATTCCCTTCCTGGACGCCGAGTGCCTTCTGGCCTGACGATCTAAATACGCGAAAATATTCGGCGGAAAAAAAAAATCGCTGAGAGCTTTGCTTATATCGGAGTTTGTCTTTGACGAGATTTTTAAAAAGGAAGCGCGACTGGCGGTGGAGGGTCGACTATGTTATTACGGTCAATTAAGCTCGACCCCCCCCCCCCCCTTCCCCCTCGACAGGTTGGGATGTTTCGTGAGACGATGACCAAATCCTCACTGGGTTGATGACCTTCACGGGTTACGATTCCATCGCAGGCTGATTCACCACCAAGGAAGACTACCCCCCTTCCCCTCTTTAAGGATCACATCGAGGTTCATTAACAGGGATTCGTGCAGCCTTTGTTCCACCTTTTTTATCCCCCCCCCCCCACCGTAATCATCAGATCGAGATATCTCGCTACCGTCTTCGACTCCTCCCCGTCCGTCCTCTTTACACTTAAAAACAAATCTAAACGACTTAAGGTTTGTTCCAGATTTGACGGACTGTTAACAGAAATCGACGGGGACATGCGCAGTTGAGATAACTGCTGTTCCAGATCGCTTGGTCGACGAAAAGTCGCCGTCGCCGGCTGTTCAAGGTCGATTTGTAGGTTGACAGCAGTTCAACTGCAGTCGGACGAGAACCGACAGCTTGAATGAGTTCGGTTGGGAGCTGTCGACTTTGATAAACCTACCCAGTTGAAACCTCTCTCATAACCCTCTCACTTTATTTTGGTGCTCGGCGCGTCAAGTTGTCATCTGGAAGAGATGAGCGTCTCATCTCTTCCAGATGATGATCTATGGGGCTTTCAGGGGACTGCAAATTTTGTAGCTCCACCGAAAACTCATAGAGCCTCAAATCAGATGGCTTCGGGACCCCCAAGAATGGATTCTGCGACCAAAAATACTTCGAAAACGATACTACGACACTGTATGAAATTTACAGTCACGCGAATCACCGTGAAGTAACGCTACAACAGTTTGTTGACGGTTTGGCGTTCCAGGTAAGCGAGTGCGCTGTTGAACAGAACTCAACTGCGATTCAGGAGGCATTGGGACAGCTTTCGACAGTTGTCAACTTCTGCCGAAAGACGCCGTTAGACCGGGAACAAACCTTTAATAAATAGGTTGTGATGTCACCATGGAATAGGTCCTCTTCTCCTCCCCTCTACCTCGAAGAGAGGCAGGCGGGTGCATCTGATAAGAGTCACTCTCCTGTGGACCCTCAACGAGACGGCCGGCCGGCGTACGGCCGCTACGTAGCGGTGAGTTAAATACATTTCCCTATTTATTCCCGCTAAATCGTCTATTTATTCTCCCATAATAATCCTCCAGGATTATCACAAGGTTTGCTCCAGATTTGACAAACTGTTAGCAGAAATCGACGGGGGCATGCGCAGTTGAGATAACTGCTGTTCCAGGTTGATTTGAGGTTACAGCAGTTGGACGGGAACTGACAGCTTGAATGAGTGGGGTTGGGACCTGCCAACAGACTCCGTCAGACCTGGAGCAAACCAAATAATATTTACATCAAAATCGATCCCTCACCATCTTTGTAGTTGGACATGTTGAACGAGTCGACTTCGTTGATGTCGGGAGTTGGCGAGGGCGATGAGGCGGAAGAGTCGTTCCTCGGGGCCGTCGGGGTTGTCGGTGCGACCGTCGATGTCCCCAGCGACAGCGTCGTCGATGGGGTCTGGCTGACTAGAGGGGGGCTGACGGTCGCTGACGAGGTCCCGTTCGTGGTCGACGGCCAAGGCGTCCCTACGGAGATCCACGAGGTGCTGCTGCTGGTTGGTGCTGAAGTGGTGACAGACGGTCGAACGCTGCTGACTGGCCGCTGAGTGCTGACGGTGATCTACAAAGAAGCAAACGGTCAGCATGGATACATTAGGCATTCATAGCAGAATTGTTCCAGGTTTGACAGAATGTAATCAGCAGTTGAGATAACTGCTGTTCCAGGTCTGATGGCGTCTGTCGACAGAATTAACAGCTGTTGACAGCTCCCAACTACACTCATTTGAGCTGTCGGTTCCCGTCCAACAGCTGTCGACAGACGGCATCAGACCTGGAACAGTAGTTATCTCAAATGCGTATACGTCTCCGTGGAACAAACCTAGTGTGGTTGGGAGCTGTCGACAGACGCCGTCAGACTTGGAACAAACCTAATAGGGGTCTTCACGGTCCAGTAGTTTAGACAACGAATCGACCAAATGCGCATGCGCTCTACCAAATCGTCAAACGTCGCGCTGCTTTTGCAGTGGCAGTTTTTTCAAAGCAGCAATAACCTCTTATCTCGGGCAGAACCGTTCAGCATGATTACGCAAGGTGGCAAACCCAAACTGAATCGAGTTGAAAACCAAATTTCGTGAATTCGCACGTGGCCGCAACTTCAAATTGATTTGTCTTGCCTGATGCCGCAATTAGATTTATAACGTTTTGACACATCACCTGAAGGACCTGGGTGATTCTCCAAAAGTAGGGATATTTCTGGACGTCTTAATTTCTGGAGTTCTTAAAGTGCGATTGTTGTTGAATTTTTTAAATCATAATCAATGTATTAGACCCCTTAGATCGAAAAACCATGAAAACAGTACGAAATTTATTCCTAGCTAGATCATAAAATTAAATTTAGTGAAATCGTCTGTCTTCATGTGAGGGTCTGCCGCATTCGGTGAAATCGTGGTAAGGTCTGACGAATTGCGGGTGAGGGCCCTTAAATAAAACAACATACACTGTCGTTATATATACCTAATATATGAAAAATTCCAAAAATTCGCTATTTTACCGATCTTTTTAAACCTCGGTCAAATTCTAATGTAGGAACCATAGGCAGGAACTCGATACAAAATACCAAAGGTGTTGAACGTATCAAAATCTTCAAAAAATAATTGCTGAACTGTATAGAAATAATATTATTACCTATTTGACATCTTGGAAATAAAACGTAAAGCTTACCATAATGATAAGCTGGAAATTATCAATTAAATCACATACGTGTCCGAAGGAATCTGCCTAGAGAGGTTCCATAATTAACCCACTTCAGGCTTCAGAGCCATTTTCCGGGGTTCCAAGCGAAAAGTGTAATTTTTATTCCAATCTACCATTAGTGAAGAAGGGGTGGGGGAGGGATATCATCATTTACACCCCAATAGATCTGATAAATAGTATGTATTCACTTTTATGTTCATCCTGAATGAGGCGCAGACCCTCAACTTATGATAATGTCGGAAAGTTGAGGGTCTGCTTTGTGAGGGTCTGCGTTTTGTCCTTCAAACCCATGTTGTCAGATCAGATTAACGACTAGAGGATTCCCCTTTTGGCCACTTCTACTCCAACTGAGAAATTCTGTGAAATTCATCAAAAACTTACTTACTGGAGCAAAGCAGTCAAAACGTGAGGGTCTGTCGACAGTTTTATTCAGCCACAAATCCCCTCAACAAATGTAAACAATCGAATGATAAGAGGCGGGATGGCCTGGCAGGAAGTCATCAAACTTCAGAATCACCTGAGCAATTTGTGGTGACGTCATAGCCATAGAGACTTCACTACCTAGTGTGAGGGTCTGCTTTCAAAAATTCAAAATCGTTGGACAAATCTAATTGCGGACAAACCTATTTGACATTCCTTTTACTATGCTCTACACAACCTACCTATCGTTTTTGCAAAATAAAATGTAAGGCTCAAGTTATGGATGGTTGAACTTTAAAACTCAAAATACAAGACATGTAAGGGTCTGCGATGCCTAATTGAGTACAATTTAAAAATACTAAGACGAACATTAAAAAACTTATTTTTGGATAAAATTAAGGTAAGGTTGCTCTGTAAACAAAGTGTTTTTGAAAAAAATTATCTGATCAGGGGTCGCTGAACTAAACTCAGGAAATATCCCTTACTTTTGGACAATCACCCCACCTGTAATTCGCACTTTCAATTTACAACGATACGACGAGCAAAGTGAAACATTGCACTCATACCGGCACAGAAGCGGTGGACGCAGCGGCGACAGGGCTTGCCGTCGTGCTGATCGGTCGTTGGGGCTTCGTCGGTGTCGTTGGTGCCGCGGTGCTGCCGCTGTATACCGGCGGTTTGGGCCGGGCTGACGGCGTTGATGGGCGAACGGTGGACGAAACCGGTCTTGACGACGAGCTGCTGACTTCCAACGTGCTGACTATCGACTGCGTCGCTGTGGTTGGCGGTTTCGTCGGCGGCTTCGTTGACGGTTTGGTCGGCGTCGGCGTTACCGGCTTTTTAGTCGTTGGCGGTTTTTCTAAACAAAACAATTTTCAAGTAAAAACAGTTATTGTTCAAACCATCCCCCCCCCCCCCCCCCCTTCTTCCAACACCTCAATCTACTGAACTCACTGGCAGGCGTTGGCGTCGCCGAAAAAGGGGCGTGCGTCGTGACAGACACAGGGATCCACGTCGTCGACGGTGGCTTCGTCACGGCAGCTGGCCGTGGCGTCGACGGAGCGGGCTTCACCGGTTTGACTGGCTTGCTGGGCGGCTTGCTCGAAGGTTTGACGGCAGGTTTGGCCGTCGGTTTGACGGATGGCTTCACCGCCGGTCGAGACGTCGACGACGGACGGGGCGGCGGCCGTTTCGTGGGCGTCGCGACAGTACCTGAGACCGTCACGAGTGTCGGACGGTGCGTCGCAGGCGCCGACGTCGTTGCCGACGCTGCAAATTGAAGACACATTGTGTAGAACAGTAAAGACTGCCTGGTCGTAAATTACCTAAATTATTAAAATGTTCACTTTTCTGCCTGCCATTGATTGAGTTATTTCACTAACCCGAAATGATTCAATGCTATGCGTGTTTAGCATACGCACTACCTAACAGGCTCAGAAGGAACAACAGATTTTACGAGAAAGTTTGAACAGCCTTAATCGTATTTTGCGGAAATTACTTTGAGGCCGGACAGGAGGAGGTCTAGAAGATCCCTCTTCCAACGTCGTCCATGTCACGAACGTTGGCACGGTAGACGTTGACGATGGCCTGCTGCTCGGCCAAGTGCTGCTCACTGGGATAGAGCTGATGGTGCTGCTCACTGCAGGTCGACCTGTCGAACTGCTTGATGGAGGTGCCCAAGTTGAGCTGCTTACTGGCGGAGCACCTGCAAGAATTTACTTGATTATCAACATGGTTGCGCAGGCGACATCAGCTGTCACATTCTGGCACTGGTCAGCCAGTTTTCTCTTGCTCGGGAAAAACTTACTGGAAGACGACGGAGGCGGCCGCCCTGTGGTCCACGGAGGGCGGGTAGGCGGCTTCTGCGTAATAGCTGGTCGTATCCGCTGCGTCGAAGAGTCCAAATGGTTGTCCACGAAAGGGGCGACATCCGGCTCGGCGCCCTCCGGCACTTTGCAGCAACTGCCGAAATAAAACCGGTCGATGCACGTCCCCAAATGAGTGCCGTTGAGTTTGGCACAGGAGAAGGCGAACATGCACGTGCCGGCTTCACCCGTTTTCCGACTGACGCAAGGCAGATGTCGTATGTTTCGTCCCATTCCTGAAACAAACCCGTCAGAAAGTTGAGAACAGCGTCGTAGAAACATATGTGCAGATTGAAAACTGGTTTTGGCTCCCTAGAAACATGTTGTGCAGATTGTAAACTGGTTTTGGCTTCCTAGAACCATGTTGTACAGATTTAAAAGTGGGTTTGCCTCCCTAGAAACATGTTACGGGATTGAAAACTGGTTTTGGCTTCCTAGAAACATGTTGTGCAGATTTAAACCTGATTTTGGCTCCCTAGAAACATGTTGTGCAGAGTGAAAACTGGTTTTGCCTCCCTAGAACCATTTTAAGGGCGTTTTAAAACTGGTTTTGGCTCCCTAGAAACATGTTGTGCAGATTGTAAACTGGTTTTGGCTTCCTAGAACCATGTTGTACAGATTTAAAAGTGGTTTTGCCTCCCTAGAAACATGTTACGGGATTGAAAACCGATTACGCCTTCCTAGAAACATGTTGTGCAGATTGAAAACAGGTTTTGGCGCATATGCAATATACTGAATGGGTATTTTGGGTTGCTGGTGCATCAGAGCATCACCTACAGGAAAACACCCTCCATGCCAGGAGTTGATCCAGTCAAAGCGCTCACAAATGGGGCTTGCTACCCGCTTTAAGGCTATTAATACCATGTACGCAATACCCCGCATGTATACATACATGTATTGCTTGTGTTGGCAATATGTACGTTCTGATCACCCATTTCCATCTTCCACCAATTTCGACACGGTTCACTCATTTGACGCACGTCCTGTCGCCGGAAGGCCATCAGAGCCAGAACACTCCCGACGTCCGAATCCGTCGACGCACAATGTCTGCACGTGGCCGAGGAAGTTACAAGACGCACACTTATTGAATTCATCGGGATGAGCCTCCTCTTCACCGTCAACCTACTTTTACAATTACCGTGCAGGAAACGTGACATCAACCCGAGAAGAATTGAAAAAAAAGAAGAAATGAAAAGAAGATAGAAACCTCCGGAGGTGAAAAGAGGAGAACGAAAAAGCGACGGAAAAAAAAACATCTAAGAAGAAACTCGGCCCAGTAGGGAAAAATCGAGCAGATGTCTCTGATAGACTACAAAGTGACATGTGAAGGTCTCCAAGAAGGATGAACTGATTTCCATTCAACAAAAAACACCCCGCTGAGATAAAATATGAAATACTTCAGAGATTTTTCCATCAGGGACCAAGAATCAGAAATTTCACCACGCCCTTGACTCAACTGGGCAGCTTCCCAATTGTCCATGTCTCTACTCTTCACTTCCCCGGCAGGGGAGAAAAATGATAAAGTGCAGAGTAAGTCTGTATGTACAATAGAACTACAACATTCAAAGTGTGTAATTAACTTGTAATTACAAGGTATTTCTGAGGCATCAGAAATACCAATCAAGAGACAGGATGAACTTACATGAGGCATACCTACTTAGTTATATTATTGCTCAGATAACCCACAATAAGTTTTAAAGAAGACTTTAAAACAACTCGAAAACTGGTTAAAAATGATAGTCCAAAGTGTGACATGAAGTAATGACCGTAAATTGAGCTGTAAAAACGCTGCACATTTTACGCAATTATTCATTGCAATAGGTTAATTCTGGAAAAATTAATTTTGAGTCATTAGGAAATTATTTTTGAAAAAATTAAAATTTTTGTCTCTCTCTACAATGTCTGGAAAGTTGTGGAACCTCGCAAAAGTAGATTTTGCATCCAAAATTACACGGAAAACCACGCCTCATTTGAACTCCTGCGATCCTTCAAAAGTCCCATCAAAGCCTCTTAGGAAAAACGGAGGATCCACGCTGAAATCGAATGATTCTGGGACCCCCAAAAATGGATTCCACGTCCAAAAATACTCCGAAAACGACACCTCACTTGACCCCATAGCCTAAAACCTTCGAAACCCCTCCCGTAGCCCCATAGCGCCCCACGGGTTTGGGATATCGGGATGAAATCCTTGCGGGCACAACTAGAAGGTAAACCGAGTATTTTGTCTAAATTTTGAATTTAAAAAAAAAATCGCTTCTGCCCAAAACGACTCGGACATTTCGTTTTTGGAGTCTTGAAACGTATGTCAAATTTGGAGGACGCTCAGAATTTTCGACCTCCGTCGCGATTACATTATTAGGTACAGTATTATTCCAGGAATAATAAACCAAAAGTCAATTGCTCAGAGTTGAACTTGGCAAATTCTGCTGTAGGTATATTATTCTTGTAATAAATACACTTATGAAGTCGCGACGAGGTCGAAAATTCTGATCGGCCTCAAAATTTGACATTATGCGTTTCAAGATTTCTAGATTCCAAAAACGAAATGTCCATCCGCCGTCCGAGCAGTTTGTCAAATTTGTCAAAATACTCGGTTTACTATCTAGTTGTACCCGCAAGGATTTCAGCCCAATCGCCCGTGGGGCTCTGCGGGGGTGCGGGAGAGCGTCTTTGAAGGTTTTCGGCTAGGGGTCAAGTTAGGTGTAGTTTTCGGAGTATTTTTGGACGTAGAATCCATTCATGGGGTCCCGGAACGGTTCGATTTCAAAGTGGGGATCTATGGGGCTCTCATGGGGCTACAAATGGGATTTTTGAAGGATCCCAGGAGGTCAAATATTTTCCGTGTAATTTTGGTCGCTTAATCCATTTTTAATTAATTTTTGCACAAGTAACCTAAATCAAAGAATAATAAGCCCTTGTGTAAAATTTGCTGCTTTTTTCACGTTTGTGCGATTTTTTTTTTTTTTTTTTTTTTTGATTTTTTCTTCTTTTTCTTCTTCTTTTTCCTGCCAGCCAAAAGAAGAGTTTCTTCAATTTTTCAGTCCTAACATAATAATATTTCGTGAATATTCTTTTTTTTAGCTGTTGCTTCTCTTGACTTCGCTTGGGTGGAATTCTCGAGGATTTGACTCAACCTACATTTACATCCGACGAACCTCACGTACCCTCCAACCTACATGCCTTTCGAGTCGTCGTAACTTGTATCACTTTTTTTTTCCCCCCTCGAATCCGTTAGGAATTCTCGAATGGACATCACAACCGTTTTCGCATTTACGACGTCTAAAAATAGCGAAGGTGTTAATGAACCTCGACGAAAGAGTAATTAGGTGGACGTTGACGGACGTTGTCGGGCTTCGACGACGATCGACGGCTTGTTTCGCCAGGTAATCCAACCGATTCCTTCGGGCAACAACGGTGGGAAACTTCCTCATTTCCACGGTCTAACTGGTCTAATCTTACGGTGTTTTTCATGCCCGGAATGGCCAGGAAGCCTTCAACATCGCCGCACCGTTGCTAATCATCGACGATCGTATGGTTTTTGTTTTATTCAACTCCCGTCAGCGTTTGAGGGGCTCCGTGGGGCTACGAAGGGGCTACCAATGGGGTATTTAAATGTTTTTGGGGGATGAGGTCGAGTGAAGTGTTATTTACGAATAAACTTTGGACGTAGAATTGATTTATGGGGGTTCCAGACCTGTGCGGCAACATCGAGGGCGTAACAACACCAAAGTCGCTATAGCTATATACATAACATGTATATTATATAGCTATATACATATTATGAGGCTTTGAAGGATTTTGGCCAGAAAGTCTACCAAATGGCTTTCAAACTACCAACCTGTAGCTAGACTTTTGAAAAACTTACTTTCAGAAGCAACCCTACAACAACAACAACCACAACAAAAAGGTTTTCAGTTCGATCGCACAAACCCGCGTGGCTCTGTGGGGCTAAAAAAGGGCTATGGAGGCGTTTTTGAAGAGTTTTAGGGTCGAGTTAAATTGCAGCTCCTGGGTCAGGAGACCCAGAAAACCCTAATTTGAAAAGGCGACACATGGTCAGCAGACCCACACGGTATTTTAAATTTGAATTTAAATCACGACAACTCTTCCCACTTTTAACAAGCAGGAAACACGAAGGTAACAACGTCGAAATAGAAACTTTTTTTGGGGGTATATTCCTGCCCTGCCCGACTGTGCGGCGGACGTCGAGCACCGCCTGCCTTCATACGCGTTGGGTTTCACTTTTATCGCTCAAAAGCTGTCTGGGGAAAAAAGGTTCAATCAGAGGGCCCGCAAGAATTTGCGGGTTTGGGGTCGGATTGAAACGTTCAAGTTGGTGGAAGCTCCGACTTCGGTAACGGGACTGTCCGCTGTGCCGCTAGCTCGTGTGACTCCCGTCTGCTGTGACCGCCGTCCGCATTAACAATCACTCCGCAACACTCAACTCAACCCATCAACGACAACGGCAAGAACATAAGAATAAACGAACTATAAGAATAAATAATTTATCAGTATTATTGGAATTGTAATTTGCAGATACGAAATTAACTGATGACGACCAAGACCGCAAAAAATCGGCGGCGAATGAGATGCTCGCAGATACAAATGATTAATAATAATAATTAAGGGGCTGACAAGGGGGCCGACAGTAAGCCACAGAAAATAAATGAAAAACGTTGCAAATAATAAAACACAAGGGTTTATAATGTTTTGACAATCTTAGTTAAATTGCGCAAAATTATTGTGACATAAAAAAAATTTATAAAATTTTTAAAAACTTCTCTGTAAAATGAATAAACTGATGTGAGACCTCGAAAAATTGGATTTAGCGTCCAGAATTACTCGGAAATCGACACCTTATTTTACCTCCTGGGATCCTTCAAAAGTCCCATTTGTAGCCCCATAGATCCCCACAGTGAAATCGGATAGATCTGGGACCCCCAAAATTGGATTCTACGTCCAAAAATACTTCGCAAACGACACCTAACTCGACCCAATAGCCACCTTCAAATAAACCCCCTCCCGCAGCACCATAGCGCCCCACGGGCGATCGGGCTGAAACCCTTGCGGGCACAACTAGATGGTAAATCGAGTATTTTGTCAAAATTTCAAACTTAAAAAAAAAAAAACCTACTGCCCAAACCGGCTCGGACGGCGGACAGACATTTCATTTATGGAATCTATTGTCAAATTTTGAGGCCGATTAGAATTTTCGACCTCACGATTACATAGGTGTATTATTCCAAGAATAATAAAACAAAATAGAAAAATAATCATATAAAATAATAAAACGAATAATTAAATAAATGACTGTCTTCCCCAAGTCGGCACCTCAATTAATGATGATTACAAAGAAGTAAGTACCTGTCAGTTTTACCGAAAAAAGTTACGAGCGAAAACAACTGGCGCTGAGGACGACCTTTTTCCCCTTTTATTTCATTTGGTCAATTAAAAAGTTACGAGTGAAAACAACTTAAAGAGTGGTGTTGAGTACGGTTTTTTTTTTTTTTTTTTTTTAAATTAATATTGTCCTGAAACCTGAAAGTTCACACTAATAAAAGTTTGGTACAAATAAAGGTTGCCCCGTCATGCGAGATTCCCATAGTACTACGCGCTAAAATAAATAATTCATTTTATTTGCCTTTTCAGGACCAGATTTCCTTTCAATGGATCGAATAGAATTGTAACTGTAACAATTTACTCAATGACAGCTCAAATAATTTGAATTCTATTAATGAAAATATCAAAACATAATAGTTACTCATAATTACGATTTTTGATATTTATGATCTAGGACAGTCAGGGGTTTGACTCGTGCAAGAAATGGTGTCGAAGCTTATTTTAAAAACAATTTAAAGAAAAAAAATATTGTTGTTAGGGTCTGAACCACAATATACCAAAAATGGTAGCAAACCTTTTGCAGGGAGAACTTTTGGCGGCCAAAAACTCTTTTCGGGCATTTTCCAGTTTTTCACATATAACTCGAAAACTAAGCATCGCAAAGAAAACAAAGTTTCATGCAAAGTTGAAGAGCATAAAATTCTCCGTCGAATGACCTCGTCACACATTAGAATCGGTTCAGCCGTTTAGCCACACTCAAGCGTCAAAAATAGGCAATTTTTTTCAACTTGGCTGAAAAATAGGATTCGCGTATGTTTCAACCCTTGTAACTTAAACGTAACCCAATGGGATAGAGACATTTTTTAAAATTAAAAGGTCTGTTTTTCAAATTGAAATTGCATTTAAACTCGAATAAAAAGGGGTTTGTGAAAAAAAGAGAATAAAACGGGTTGATTGACGGGGGGGGGTCCTCCTCAACAAAGAAAAGAGTGCTCCTCAGCGTGAATTAGCAGAGCAGTGAGCGAGAAGCCAATTTAGCAGTCCCGGCATATCGTCGTTCGTTAGAAGTTGTCAGAATAATTCTGACAATTCTGGTTACAATTATTTGCGTGAAGTGTACAGGATCTAGGATTTCGTTATTTTTCGTCATTGTTCAATTATTCAAGAAGTTTGGGCCAAAAACATCGTAGACTGGGGTCATGCTTGTCATGTAAAGTACGGAAACACCTTGCACCTGAATTTGAATAAACGAGCGAATTCGAACGCCATGGCATTTCTATGATTCTTTCTTAGCGAGCGTATTATGCGTCCAACTTTACTAGACAACTACCTCAATTGAATAATCCTCGTCTGAATCGCACCTGGAGGTCTGGCGAAGCTCCTGCCGAGAAAATCGACTGATTTCAAGATCGAAAGTCCTTACGCGAACATGACGGCACAAAACGCAATTATTTCTAAGGGCCCTCGCCCGGACACACTCGCTGCACACCATTTCTCTCGAGGAGGCAGTCACCGAGTATTTCAAACTTGAAAAAAATGAACGGGCCTTTTGAGGAATTTCTAAAGGGGGAAAAAACGGAGTTTCCAAGGACAGTTCTCACGATGGTAAAAATGGCAGGTTCAGGGCTCATTTAACGTATTGTTCGCTTTATTTTGTTCCTTGCAAAAAAAAGGGAGAAAATAAATCTTGATTTGTTTGGTTTGTAAAAGTTGCGTTAGGAAGTGGCGTTAAGAAGGTCAGTAGGCAAAGCAGCCTGCACCGGATTTAACGGAGTACTTTGTAGTCAACATGTTGCTCGTCTGGTACCCTGCAATTAGCCGGAGTAAGATGCGCCTCACTCCTCACGCTATTCAACTATCTACAAAAAATCTTGAATTTTTTGTTTTAACTTTGGCGCTTCTGAAGGCAAAGGAGTTATCGCTTTCTAACACGATGAGGGTTGTTCCACTTGTGGATGGGGTTTGCATCGCTGGTAGGTGATGACTGATGGACTGGCAAGGACAACAGCTGCTAACGAAACATAAAACCACGCTTTCTCGCAAAACGAATGGCTTGGAGAAGAGAAATATAACGATCATCATTTCCTTCCATTTTACTGTAAAGTAAAAGTGACCGTCTGGGGCTGATTTTGGTAACTGTTTACATTGTGGCCTCAACCCTGGTGGCCAGACGGGGTCAACCCACACTGGGTCAACAGCTCAACGATCCTCCGGGTCATTCATGCGGTTCATATCTGAGGGATTTTCAATGACAAGGTCAACCCCACCAGGCGACAGCCATAAGAAGGACCACGTGTCCTGACAAAAGAGCGTGTGCCCCAAAGAAGTGGAAGAACGCGTGAGCCGCTTCGAAGATTTTCATATTGAAAGGAGCACTTTTTTTTCTTTTTTACAAAAGACCTTTTCATGGATCAGTCCGTACAGTATCTCCCGGTGGAGCACACTTTCCTCACAGCTTCCAGCAAATGTGGGCGTGACGGTTTGTTGTTATTGTCTGCAGGTGGCAATTTTACTTGGCAGTGGTGAACTACATTTTGACATTGAGCTCTTGAACGTTTTGCTTTTGGTGAGGGTTGCTTAGTTAGCTGAAAAAAGCTCTTGTCGTGTACGGTCGATGGCAGACCCCCAAACTTGAAATAGAAGAAGAATGAATCTGTCGTTTTTTTAAGATCAGCTCTCACCTTGATTAGATAGTATGATCCCCCTCTTCAAACCCTAGTTTTCATTATGCTAGATGAAAATAACTCAAGTCAAAATACATCCCTTTTCCATGGGACATTTAAATGAAGTCTAGCCCACCAAGGAGTTCACGATTCAGGAAAACGTGAGTCGTGTCTCGTTTTTGAACGGTTTTGGTCATGATAAGGAGTTCAACTTGAACAGAAGTGTGTCAGTAGCGCGTTTTAGGAGGATTTAGGGTCGAAGGGGGTCGTTTTCGAAGTAATTTTGGACGCATTATCCATTTTCGAGTCGCTTGTCTGTCTTACAATAATTGTATGTATAAAAGTAAGTAGGTACCCTTTTTTTCAAGTTGTTTGAAATGTTTTCATTCGCAGAATCACAATTTTGCCAAATTGAACAAAAGAAAATAAACACTTGAGTAAGACTTGCAGCGTTTTTTATTTATAGCTATATTTAATATGAAGTGGATTTATAGCTAAATTAAGAAATTGATAAATTTTCCGACATGTACATCTTAAAGCATTGAGTGAAAACAGCATATTTTCAGGAATATCAACTTTTTGAATCAAATTAATTTAGCTATAAAAAGTAATTTTTTTTTAGCCGTAAAATGAAAGTAATTTTTCTAAAAGTTTTCGACTCTCTTTTCACCAAAAAATTAATTTTAAGAAGTAAAAGAAAATTATAAGGTATTTTAATTTAAAGAAGTAATTTGCCAGAATTGTTCAAATCATTGAAAACAATTTGTTATTAATACGCTTATTATGAATTATTATTATTACTATTTTGCAGCTGAAAAATTGATCTTGGAAATGAAAAAATCGAACATTTACAGATAAGTAGGGTTATAAAAAAGATTTGTTTCTAACCTTTTATAAAAATATTTTACTACCTACATTATTTAATAAAGTTTTCCAAGAATTTTAATTTACAAACTTTTTTTTACAAATTCCACCTATCAATCGTTCGCCAAGTCGATTCTGACGTATTTTTTTTTTTAAAGAGTGATCGTTATTTCCTGAAACATCTCCATTTCTCCGTCAGTAAGTCCTAGACCAACAGATAATGTTGGTTATTTGCTGACTTATTTTAAAGTCATAAATAAGAACCATAGTTCTTATTTTGTTGTGCATTGCTTTTCCCTGGGAGAAATTCTGGTCAACCTGATAACTTTCGTGTAGTTGATGAGGTGTATTAAATTTTACTTCGTCTCCCGCGTTTCCAGAGGTTGTGCCTACAGTGAGAAGCATCGCCGGTTCAAAGCTACTTGCGGTTAGGAATCGGCCGGAGGCACCCAGGAAGAGTCAAGTGGAGGAGAAGTAGTGGAGGAAGGAGGAGGAGGAGAAGATTTCCCTTTCTCACGAGGCACCTGAGCCCCGAGCACATGGATTTCAAGTGTACCTCGCTGGGAGGACTGACCCAAATCCTGCTCTACCCCTCCCAGTCCCGTTATTTGGGGATCCCATATTCCTATTTGGTTACTTCTCGGGCCGGTCTTCGACAGGGTTCACGATTGGAAATTTCCCCCCGAAGGATTCCTTTTTCGCCACCAGAACAAGTTGTTTTTTTTTCTTTGAACCGCCCCGGAAATTGTCCAAATTCTCACCTTGGGGTCCCCACAGCGGGTTAGGAAGGACCCGCTGGGCCGAGAGGATGACCGCCGTCAGCAGGACTGAAACGCCTCCCGCCATGTTGTCGATGTTTCGTCTCCCGGTCGGCTCGGGGAACTGTTAGGACTCAGCGACGTTTCCACGGCATCTGCAAAAACAATAAAACCACTATAGTAACTAAATAACCATCTCCTACTGAAGGTTCTTCATCCATAAGTTCTACCACCAATGAACGTCTTCGCAGCTATTTTTCCTTGAGCCGAAGTAGCCCACATCCCTGCCCCCCTCCTAATCAAGACTTGAAATAGCGTGTCTTCCTCTCCCTGAGTCAGCTACAATTCACACCTCTTCCCCATTCTAGCGAGCACCTTCACTGGTGACCTGAACTGCAAGAGAGAACGGGAATTTCCCCCGTCCCAAGCAGGGAGACAGATTCCCAGAACCCTGGTCCACGTCGAGGCTCCAAAGCCTGCAAGCAGCCCTGGCTCCTCAGACCCAGAAGACAAAAGAGACAATGATGGGAGAGAGTAATCCAATACAACTAAAATTGTACTACACAGCAGGGGGCGGATAGGCGGTTTTGACTGGCGTGGGCGATTCAATTTGAGCCCCCCCTCTGTTACGTGGCCACAGTTAGTGGCGCTTGGTACGTGAATTAGATGGTACCGTCTATACAAACGAAATAGCGTGGGACCAAGCAGTAGGCGATGGCGAGGAGGGCCGACAACGACCAAAGCCCCTCGGCTCAGTGCTCGGGCGAGACGCTCCTGCTCGCAAACCATCAACATGAGATCCTCCAGAGTGTAGTCACTCAAAGTTAGCCTCAGCCTTGTTTTGACGATTTTCAATTTTGAAAAACTCCTCTAACATCGACTTCGCCAGACCTGCCTATAGGATAGATCCACCATTGCTACGCGGAATAAGCAGCAAGGCAGTCTACCTCAGCACCTCCATGCGCAGAACTGCTCTTGTATTGTTGGTTCCAATTCACGAGGAATCCAGTGTAGCCACCAACGCAATTACCAGGTGTTATTGAAAACCTGGAGAAAACATTCCCCCATCTGGAAAGTTATGCTCAACCGCGGGGCGCATTTTAACGATCCATTGAAGAAGAAAACGCTCAGAATAAATTAACTTACAAAGTGCATTTCGTGCTTTCATTATCACTATCGTTTACCAGTTTGAAGAGCGTAAAAAGTGTTGGCCACTCTTGGGAGGCCCTGTCATGTTCACGGATGAGTGAACGTTGTTGTTGTTACATGTCCGGGCTGCCGGGGAGAGTAGTTGGTGGGAATTTCACTCGGTGTCCTTTTTTGGCGAAATACTCGGTTCTCAGACCGCCCGCCTCAACCAATGGTGCTACAAAGGGGCTAAAGATGAGGGTATGGAAGGAAAGAGGTTAGGGTCGCGTGGGGTCGTTTTAGGACAAGGAATCAACCTGTGTAGGTCTCGGACCCGTCGGGCTACACAGCGGGGCCTCTATGGGGCTTTTGGAAGGAAATCGTTATTGTCAATAAATTGTAAAGTAATTAATTGTAAATAAATTAGATTAGAGGAATGACTTTAAATAAATTAGTAGTAATAGGCTAGGGAACATGGTCAGAGAAATGAAATAAGAGCAACCACCGAGAATCCGAAAACTGCAAAGTATAAGAAGAGGCAGAAGAGTAGGTACGGTCTGTTACGATGACTCCTGTCCTAGCGAAGAAATCGCGAAACATAAAGCATCTCTGCAAAACCCGGCACCTCCACGTGGGCCATCCTGGGCACATCAGAATGATGTGGCTAACGCCGGTGGGGACAGGAGGGCCCGCTGTGCCTCCTGGGGGAGTGTTTGAGAAGACCGAGAGCCACCGCACTACCCCCAGCAGAAATGGCAAGATAAGACCAAGAGCCAAGCCTTCGAAGGAAGAGCAGAATACGAATCAGGCGTAGAAGGACTAGAACAGATTGTATTGGGCCGTAACTGGCCCCAGACACAATCTATTGGCTCGGTACAGCAGGTCAGAGAAATGGAAAAATTCGACCGAATATAATTGAAGTAATAATAAACAACATACTCAGTGCATTAGAACTGAGAAATTAGGTGTCTGAGCAGAGAAAATGACTAGTGAATATTAAATGCCAAATTTTGGCATTTCGAATTCTACCCGTTGAAGGCGGCAACCCAATAAAACCGATCCACCAGAGTGCACTCGCACGATAACCGTGGCGAAGGTCTCAAAGAGTTTGCGCTTTCAATGGCTGACGAACAGCCAATGAGAGAACCCATCCTGAAAAGCCTAATTCTTCCCTCCAGATTCAAAGTTGAAATTTTCGAAAGTGCCCTGGAAATTTGTATTACACTCAGAGCCAAAACGCACTGCAATTGCATCAAATCATGAAGTTCTTTCAGAAAAAAATATTAGTCGACTTGAGGTTCCCGAGCCTATTGTGAGTAATTTTGGGTGTGTAAACATGGAAGTGATTTGTACGGAGCACGTCGAATAAGAATTGGCGGGTGAACATGGATTAGAACCGCCAAATTTGGCTCTGCAGCTAGAAGAAGTGCCAAGACCGCGGGAGTGTTCCCCGGGAACACGGTGTTTCCTGACGTCTTCCTGGGTTTCGAGTGACCCTGCGGGGAAAAGAAACCCCACGTTGGTGGTGCCCACGTGGGCCAACGGCTCCAGTGGTGATCGATCAAGAAGAGATCGGGAAGGTGCAGGCGAGAGATCCACAGCAAAAAGAATAAGGGTATAATGCAATGGACACCAAATCAGGTCCTGATGTGGTCGTCAAGAAAGAAATCCTTTTTGGTTCAGTTTTAGGCCAGACATTCCACAAATTAAACACTCACGTACTACATTATTTTATTTCATCAAATATTAGTAACTAATATTTGATTAAATAAAATAATGTAAAATAACGAGATAGTTATGAATGTACGTGAGTGTGTAATTTGTGGAATGTCTGGCCTATTAAAATTAAATAATTTGACCAATTAATTGTTATTGGTCAAATTATTTAATTGTAATTTTTAAGTTAATTTTAATTAAGTTATTTTTCAAACAATTTACCAACTTTTGTGGTATCTGCGGACCACCTGAAAGGGGCCGACGGATGTAAACTTACTTGAATTGTTGGATACCCGGAAGGGAGAAACGTGATAAGTTGTTTAATGGCAAGCAGTGGACACCATATTTGCGCTTTTTCTAAGAATCGCCCTCATTTTTCCTTTTAACACCATCGTCCTTGACTGATCGTCCGGTCATAAATCACTTAAGGGGGTTTCCATCCCAAGATTTACACCCTCACAAGTCGAACACAATGCCTAGTAAAACTGAAGCCCACTGAATCTGACGGCCTTTTGTCGCCTTCGCAACACTCTCGTTTCGGCTAAACCGTCCACTTTCTCTTCAAGGACCCCCAACTCAGCCTGACTATCCCCTATGAGTCAGTGAGGTTCGTCTGTATTGTTTACCGAAGAACTTTCAAGTGTGTCAGTGTGCCGTCGTAACGGGACAGCCGCACCTACACCCCTCGCCAACCTCGACTTGCTCCGGCATCTCATCAGCGAAACAAAAGGGCAAACGTCGTAGGGTAATCTCAACTTTTTTCTTCCTCGTCCACGATTTTTCTCAATTTTTTTTTTTTTTTTTCTTTCCTCTTTCGCCGACCGTTGGCTATTTCCTTCGAGCGATCATTAGCGGGTTCTTACGAGTCTTTTCTAGGACGCCCATTCCATTAACAATTTCACCAAAGCAATCTTCACCTCATACAGTCTTCACACGCTTTGTAGCTACTCTTTCACGCAAGAAACGGCAGAGTACAGAAAGACATTGTCCTCTGACATTCAAGCGACGGAATGATCGATTTTGGAAATCCCAGTCGTCACCGTTACAGCATCAGAGGGAGCGTGGGACGGGAATTTGCGAGGGTGGGGAAAGTTTCGGAACCCCCGAAGATCCTGAATGTGCCAAAGCAGCGAAAGTTCGTGACATAAGAGCTGATTCATACTGATATTGGTCATCTAAATGCAACACAACCTACAAACATCAAGCTTTACTTTATTTCTGAGCTGCATAGATCTCCTGGTCAAAATCCTTAGATAACCCCAACAAGCTGCAGTGCTTTGGAAAAATGATGTGGGCGACGTATAGCTTGGGGTAATAATGGAAAAATTATAAAGGGAACGAATCTGTGCTAAATCCGCAGTTATAAACAGGGTAGCTTTGCAGCTAGAAGCCGTGGCAGAACCGCGATTTTTTTTATTAGCAGGGTGAGTCTGCAAGTATAATCAGAGCCAAATCCAGGACCTTTGTAAGTATTGTGGTTTAGTCTGCAGCTAGAAGCGGTGCCAAATGCGAGATACTATGTAGGGTGACTCAGCAGCTAGAAGAGGTGCCAAATCCGCCATTTTAACACAGAACGTGTTTTTCCCCAAGGGTCTTGCAGTTTGAAAATGCGTCCATCTGTCCTTCCGACCAACCCTGTCCGGCAGGCCCAAGCATACTTGCTTCTCCACCCTCCTTCATGGTTCCCTCGCCTCCTCAACCACCCTTGCCTGCTACCCTCTCCACCCACCTTCATGTACCTTCATGTACCCCTCCCCTGCACTGCTGAAGGGTTATATATATAAGTAGGGTGGCTCTGCAGCTAGAAGCAAATTGACGTTACAGCAACATGTCATATCAAGTTTGGAGCAACTTTTCAGGAGACGAAAAAACTGTATTGATAACACTACCTACTATCATATGCAGTGTTGCTCTTTCGCTTTTTTTTTTTTTTTTTTTTTTGCTCTTCAAGGCTGCCATATCGATTTTCCATTCTTTTACCCGCAAAAATACAAAGCCAGTGGTGTGATTAACACTTAATCACACCACTGAATTCGTATTTTCGCGCGTTACTCAATTTGTCCGTATATCGTCGGTGTTCCGGTAAAAGGGGGGGGGGGGGGGGGGGGGGTCGCAATCTAAAAAAAATCTGAAATTTCCATGGCAACACAACTGTGTCGTGAGACATACGGCCTGAACTTTATTATTTTCTTTACTAGTAACTCCTGTTTGATTGGTGGTTGGTTGGTTGGTTGTTTGCGGTTATTTTTGAATCAGGGAGAGGGGAACGAGCGAAATGCCGCCATTACCGACACGCCGCTAAAAATGCGACTTTAAAATTACGCCCTTTTTCCGGAACACCATATTATGGTCATACAACATGTTGCCGTAATAATGTCGAAATTCGAGATAATATAATATATTATAACATAGTATGTCATATTATGACATACTATGTTAAGTAGTATGCAGCAGTGCGAGATAATAATTATATTATATAATATATATATAATATTATTATATAATATACCTAACATAATATTACCACGTAGTTGACATTCACGCAACTTTTCAGGAGAGGCAAAAAACTGTTTTATCAGATAAGTACACGCTGTTTTATCAGTTTCTCGTTGTTTTATCAGTTTTGTGCTGTTTTATCAGTTATGCGTTGTTTTACAGTTGAACTGTTTTATCGGTTATGGGCTCTTTTTCTCAATTACTTTTCCTCAGTCTTATCAATTACATGCTGTACCTAGTGATTTTCGCGTTTTTCTCGTTTTTATGTTTCCAGGTGACCTTGGCAAGAGCGTTCGTTCGAACTTGAGTGACAATATGTTATATTATTATGTTGTAAGGCGGGTACTCAGCAGCTAGAAGCAGCGCCAAATCTCACCCAGGCGAATAGAAAAGATGTCAATTGTCAAAATTTCAGAGTTTAGAGCAGTTCCTATGGCCAAAAAGATGGCGAGGACTACTTACAGCATGCAGCAGATGGTGTCTGGAGTACGAAGAAAAAGTGGGGTCGTTGCAATTTTGAAATCCACTCGACAAGAAACAAAAAGATTTCCTTCAACCGACATCTCGAGACACGTCCGCTCCTTACCGCCCTCTTGACGGGCTCTCGTCAAGGTCCAATTGCCGCCTTTCGGTACAGACGTGGATCCAATCGATTGAGACGGCATCGACCGGCCTGTTTTCCATTAATGCAATTAATTAGGTAAAGGGACGTCAAATAGGAGGAAGTGGCACAACCCCGGCAATCCTACAGGTCACGCCTCAACTTGCCGGGAGCGAAACCGAGTCCTCAACTTGGAAAGAACCGCATCGAGCACTCAATGAGTCAGTCTGTCAATGATGTGGCCACCGAATTCAGCGCAGTTCAATTTTGGGTCAAAAAGTTCATTTTCAGGCACTGTCGTGTCGCAAATTTGAGCTAGGGATGGTTCTAGATGGGAAAATTACCATTTCTTGAAGAACAATCCATCCCATCGGGGCAATAGAAATGATTTTAGAAATCTGTCATTTTGACAACATACTCGGTTCCTCTTGAACGTACAAAAG
Organism: Pilophorus perplexus; assembly: GCA_955831195.1. Taxonomy (NCBI): domain Eukaryota; kingdom Metazoa; phylum Arthropoda; class Insecta; order Hemiptera; family Miridae; genus Pilophorus; species Pilophorus perplexus. The sequence goes on from OY037016.1 coordinate 23,268,612, forward strand.
GTTTTCAGACCTATCTTTCCAGTCTTTGGGGCTCTGTGGGGATGTAAGTACGGTACTACCTGAAGACAAACGGAGAAAAAAATAAAAAATAAAATGATAGAGCAATTGATGAGCGGGTCGTAGGAAACTCAGTCGTTGGACGACGGACAACTTGTCTGTCTTATCGCTGTTGATAGTGACGAACAAAAAGAATGATTTAAATAATAATTTAGATCAACAGCATTGGAGTTTGCATGAAACAAACTTATTAGGTACTTATACCTTTCGAACCGAACTCCCGACTGTTCTCCAGAACAGCCAATGGAATGCAGGACAACCAATGGAAGGTCAGAGTTGGCATCCGAATGAATCAGCTATGAAGTGAAATCTCGGATGCGAGAGCTTCGCGAAGACACCGCCATGCTGAGCTCAATCAGGAATGGAAATGCACCCGAATTTCGGGTAAAATCATCCTGTACCATGTTGTTAGAAGTCGAAAAGGGAAAAATACATGAATTTTGAGACAAAAAGTCTTTCACGTAGTTTATAATCATCTTGTTGTTCTGGTCTACACCGGTTGCGGTTTCCAATCAAACACACCAGAGTGCAGGTCGATTTTCAAATTGCTTCTTGATTTTCTTGGTGGTTGGTACCAGTGACATTGGAGGAACGCGAAAATGGCCGTGTTCGATTTGTTGTGAATGTGATCGTGCATATTGACTCAACTTATTCGTGATATAAATTAACTTATTCGATGTGACCGATCCTTCAGTTTTTAGTTTTATAATGGTGGCCAACTCGTCCAATAGGAGTTGACTTCGGGTTTCCTCCAAAATTCAAATTGCAATTTTTCCATAAATTTTATAAATTCGTACGAACTTGCAGTTTGTATTTAACCCCATTTTCAGTATTATTTGGACACCTTCTATCGATTAAAAAAAAAAATCCAGACACGTTTCCATTCCTAATTAGGCTGAACATCAATAAAAACTAAAAACAAACATAAGCGGAGTTTCAACTAGTTATCTTGCTGGGGCAAGTGAGGTGTCGTTTACGAAGTAATTACGGACGTATACGTTTACGAATCCATCTATAGAATCGATTTGGAAGGGTCCTAAACCTGTCAAAGGCGGACGTGGCGTGTTATTGGACTTTCGTGGGGCGACAGATGGGCCATTTGAAGTAAGCCAAGAGTAGGGTGTCGTTTTCGAAATTATTTTGGAGGAAGAATCGGTTAAAGGTTATCCCAGACCTGTCCAACTACATCTTGGGGATCGATGGGATGACAAATGGGTGTTTTCAACCTTGAAAACCTGTAGGGTATTGTCATTTTGAGAAACCCTAAGTTAAGATTAATGAGAATGACCAATTAAAGGTCAAACGTCAAGATAACGGTGATACTAGTAAAAAGTTATTTGAGTTGAGTGACAGCTTTACGTTTGTGAATCTCATTTATAAAGATTATATCTTTCTAAATGAGATTCACGATATAATATATCGTTATCATATTATGATAACAGCTACATGGATGACGATTTAAAAGGTCTTCAAAGTCACTCGCATCCGCCAGGTAATTATAACCGATTATAACCAATCGATGTATTTGGAAACTTACCAAGCAGCAGAGTGAGTTGGAGCGTTACAGTTTTTTTAATTGGGAGGGGAGGAAAAAAGTCCGAAACCGAAAAATCACTCGCGAGCACAAATGCGGCGTACAACTCGTCCTGGCGGGGGCCGCGAACTGAAGATCAAGATCAAGGACCGACGAGGATGTCTTCTTGTGAAGGTCCTTCCTCCAGGGGGGCCACAGATACACAGAGGTTGTTCTCCGGTCGAAAGGAGTCAACCGTTTGACCTACTGCTGTCCCCGGTGGATCCCCTCCACGAACCCCCTTTCGCGGGGATCTTGTGGAGAAAGTAAATTCTTGGGGTATCACCCACGGAGCCCGCATGGATTTTTCGGGGCCGAAAGTGCGCGAAGTTTGATAGCTTTCGACACATGCCATCAGACGAGCAGACGCAGGATTTGTCACAGACAGAGCTGGACGACAAGAAGAGCTCCAAGTGGAGCTAACCTAATATAACCGTACTTTCGTTTACACTTCGACAATCGTTTACACTCGGTAGCATCCTTCAGATAACAGTAATCTCAAAGATGCTCCCAAGTTACTGACATCTTAGTTTTCTATTCAAGTTGTCCTTAAATTTTATTATTATAATAATGAAAATCAAACAACAAGGATTGCAATCCAAGAAAATCGTTGTTTCCATCCGATTCGCCAAACGGCGTCCATCCGCCTAATGAAAATTCACATCAGGACGAGGCTGGACAATGTGAGCCGAATAATCGATCGACCTGCCTTATTAGGGCAGGTCCTTTCAACATGAGCCAACCTGGAGGACGAAGAGTTGACGAATATTTCAAGACAATGTCTAGCTAATGCCCGTACCGTTTCAATTCAGTGAGGAGCAGTTACGTCGTACAACAGACCATGTCACATCGGTCTCCTAGGAAGCGATTGTTTTGGGGGAAAAAGACAAAATGCTAAAGCCTTCCGTATAAATTTGCTGATATGTGGCATTTAATGCGATTTTCGCCAAAAACGTTCGTTGAAAAATTGGACGATTTCAGTGGAAAATTAAAATTAAAAATTTCTATTAACGTGAAATTTAAACTAAAGTTCCCTCAAAACCAGTTTCTTCCACAAAACTGGCGTCTGCTCAGCACAAACCAGTTTCAGCTCACGAGAATAGCGCAGGTAGTCCACGCCCTCGAAACCGATTTCCTCCCCAAAACTGGCATCCGCTCAGCCAAAACTTCTGCTCCCTCAAAACCCGTTTTTGTAACTGTTCAGCAAGAAGTATCTAAAAACCCAATATTAATAATTTTGGAAATTAATTTTCATACAACTAAAAAAGAAAAAGGTTTTGGGAAATGTTGAAAAACTTCAGAACACTCAACTTTTCTCCCCCAAAAAAATATTTATAAAAAATCTTTATACATTTTATTAAAAAGTACCTATTTTTCTTACACGTTGTTAAAATATCTCCGTAACTGTAAAATTTTTATAGAACGATAATTTCTCATGCCAAAATTCAAATCCGTTCAGCCGTTTAGGCGCCTATAAGGCACGACCGACACACAGACAAACAGACACACAGACAGAAAGCTCAACATCTCAAGGGGGACTCGACCCCCCTAAGCATACTTAAACGGTCCACCAAACCAATAGAAAAAATCGCCGTATTTTTATCGCTTACCGTTTAGGAGGAGGAGAGGAAAAACCATCTACAGTGAGTACAAAATTTCGAAATTTCGCAGGGTTGCGCGCGTCGGGCTGGGTTTTAATATAGCCTATGTTGTGGACAATCTCACCCGAGATCGTTAGAAAAAAAAACCATTCAAATCCGTTCAGCCGTTTAGGCGCCTATAAGGCACGACGGTTTACGGGCGGTGTACTCACATCCAAAAACTCTTAAATTTCGAAATTTCGCAGGGTTGCGCGCGTCGGGCTGGGTTTTAATATAGCCTATGTTGTGGACAATCTCACCCGAGATCGTTAGAAAAAAAAACCATTCAAATCCGTTCAGCCGTTTAGGCGTCTATAAGGCACGACAGTTTACGGGCGGTGTACTCACATTCCAATCCAGAGAACGCCCGTAAAAACATGTACCATGTTAAAAAAGAAAAAAAACCACAACAAATGGTTTTGGGTACCTATTTGGGAAAAGTTGTCACAAAACACAATTTTCCTCCAACAGAAAGACCCCAAACTAGTCAAAGTTGCATTCAAACTTAGGGGAAACTATATTTGATATTTGACCCTTAGGGATGTTTGACCCACTGTCGATCACCGCAACTACGGACATTCTTTTGAGGAAAGCTGGGCATTGGAAGGGGCCTCGTAGGACTAACTTCTGGCAGGAGTAAGATTCCCGCTATTACTCTTTTATCAATAGAGTTATGTCAATCTCGTCACGCCTAACCACAAAAACTACGGGCTATTTACTGGACTGGGTTTACGCACTGTTACTGACTGTGGACTTCAGGTTACAGGAGGGGCGTACGCATCTCCACCAGTTTGAAAGGTTAATGTGGTATCAAACATTGCTCCGCTCGTTGACTATCAGAATCTGATCTATTGACAACAGAAACCTATATCATCTCCACTCTTCCTCGCTCCCTCCGCCCTTCCCCTTTCTCCGTGTTATCTCTGCCACGAAGCTTCTCCGTCTTCGATAAAATCAAACCAGTTGCGATTATTTCTGAAAATGTTTTGAAAATCTAGACCACGACAAGAAAACCGAAATCCAGCACTGGCTTCGTCTCACATTCAGTTTTCCTCTCTTGGATTGGCACCAGCGAGATAAGTGGTGCCGGTAGGATCTTCTCCAAGTTTGAAACGCATTTGTTTTCGATTTGATGTAGATCATTCCAGATCTACTTATGCGACCAATACATCACGGACGAAGGCGGCCGGATTAGCCGAGTGGTTCTGGGCGTTAACCACTTCGCGCTGCATTCTGTTGAGGCCACAGATTCTAACTCCGTTGATATGAAGACCATGGAAATTTTGGGAATAAAAGTGCAGCAATAAATTAGTGCCCCGTCATGTCAGGCCCAAGAGGTCAAAAATCTTGACGTCACTTTACCTTTACATAGCGGATGAGTAAGGGGGTTTCCCCCCTAAACTGTGCGCAGCGGCGAAAATTGCTTCACAGCGGACCACCATTGGCTGAGTCATTTCACAAAAAATTTAAGTTTCTTCTTATTTCTTCTCACCTTTACTCTTATTCAGTATAGGTATGAAGGTAAGGTTTCTGGCGGAGATGCTAACAAGCGGAGTTGCAAACTGCCGGGATGAAGCGGAGATAGGTAGGAGGCGGAGCTGCATACATAAATGGCGGAGCTGCAACGATCCCTTCCAGGAAAGGATAATATTATTATCTTTGGTACCATTCGATTCATTAGGTTTCAAGCTTTCGATCCATATAAGATACTTTGGAGTTTCTTGAATTTATGGGCAGCAATTTTAATAATAAGTTGCACTCTAACTTAACAGAGGAAATTCTACCAATGCCTAAATCCATCCCCCTTCCCTCCCCAATTTCTTCTTGCTTAAATCATTCAAAAAATTATTGAAATTTTTTTTTCAAGTCATAAAATTTTTGAGAAAAATGATTGAGTACCAAGGCCTAAACCAATTTTGACGATAGAGAACAATTATCAAGTCATTTATAGAAATATATCATTAAAATTATTTTTAACTCTTTGTAATCTTTTATAACTTCCAGAAGAGCCAAAAATCCGCCAGGCTGAACAAAAAACGAAATCATAATAATTTTTTCTTCTCATAATATAACGTTCTGAATCGTGTTGGCGACCAAAATTTGTTATTTGCAGCGACAAAAATACTCAATTCCGCAATTAACAATAATTATTTAGCATTTCTGTCGATGTGTCGTGACTCCGGAAGCAAATCGTCGGTCACATCTTTGGCCGGCTAGTTTTAAAAATGAATTTCTCCGAAGTTGCCGAGAGATTTTTTGTAAACATAAACGGGATAACAGCTTCCTAGTGTGAACGGCCGTGATTCAAGGTCATAGCACTCTTTCAAGGTCGAGTTCAGACGGGAGGTAACATTCTTCCGCCGGCGCGATCTTAGAGGAATCCCCGAGATTACAAGCGGTTTAACTTTTCACATCGTGTGATTTTTATGGCCACGACCTCCGGGGATTATTTTAAAGAGCCGGAGGAGGGTTTGAAGCGTTTTATAGAAAGAAAAAAAGGTAGCTGGGAATAGTCTTTTCTGGAATACTTTCCCAACAATTTGATGTAGCGTTAAGTTGAGCAGAATGTTGTTGTTGTAAAGGGATATATGTACCTTAAAACATACCAACGTACTGGACAAGCCCACCCGCCTATCTACAGGAATCCAAAAAGGGCCTTCAGCGCACAAAGATAAAATATTGCCGAGTTTCGTCAGTCCCCTAATGGACCTGTTTCTTTGAGTTCCTTATTATCTAGTCTGGGGGATTTCTTACCTCTTCATGGCCACGTCATTAATTTTCTATTCTATTTCTATTTTCTTTAAGGGACCCGAGCGTTTCAACATCCAGAATACGCCAGGCTGATTTACGTCAGCTGCAACAAATTGTGAAATTGTACAACAAGGTAGTTTTTATCCAAGAAACTAGTTTTGACTCGAACAGCTTTGTTCCTAGTTGTCGAATTCAACATTGTCATGTTGGTTTGTTATTTCTTCTTAAAGGTCCAAAAAAGGGATGCGGTCAGCGGAGGCGCTAAATGTTTTTATTTAAGAACCCCTGGTAAACGGAACCGATGAAATTGTTGACCCCAACCCAAAATCGTATCCATGATAAAATTCGTCCATCGTCCAGGCCATAGGCAGTAGATTCCATAAAATTTGACGAATCGCTGTATGCATCATTGGCTGTCGGCCGTCCCCTGGTTAACCGTTTGACGTCCACGGTTCAGTCTACAATCCTCCACTTAGCGCCATGGTTCATTGTCTACCCGTTACCACCCAACATCTGTCACCATCCACCAATAGAATTTGGAAAAAATTTTCCAGGAGGATAAGTAGGGTGTCGTTTTCAAGGTAAGTTTGAATAAGAAATCGATTTATGGGGTCTACGGCCCATGCGACTACACTGGGGGGTGTCTGTAGCTATAATTATATATAATTATTATTATAATTGGAGCTTTGAAGGACTCTGGGAAAGATGTTGAATGAAGACTGTCGTTTACGGAGTATTTTTGGACGGATTATACGACTCCCTCACGTGTCCTAACACCATATTAGTTCCTGAGTAGGTATTTTTCTTTCTTTTTTTTTTACACAGAATGTGATTTTTCCGAGAGTCTTGCGGTTTGAAAATGCGTCCGTCCGTCCTTCCGTCTCAGGCCCAAGCATACTTGCTTCCCCGCCCTCCATCACGTTCCCTCGTCCCCTCAGCCGCTCCCCTGCTCTCCTGTTTCACTGGTGTATGACTGATTGATTACTTTTAGGTGTTCCACCAGCCCTCGGCGGAATTGGGTATGAACAGAAAAACACATTCTGTGTTTCATTGGTTGGATCCTCGATCATAAGGGGTCTGGGGGTGTCCCCCATCACTGAAGTAAAAATATAGGTATAACCATGTGGCACATATAGTCACAAGCGGCAATACACCCCACACGCGGCAACTTTTTTCTCTTTTTTTTTTTCTTCCAAGAATGAAGTAGGTACAACGTTTTCCAACTTTCAACAGTATCCTTCTATTCGCCTGGCCTTTCAGTCATCTGGTTCGCGGCTATTTACATGAATGATGACTTGACCCTGGGGATATTCACCCAGGTCTCTTGCCTAATGACTTTGTCGTGCATTGCTGGTCATCACCACAACTCCTACTGATATTTGTCTTCTTCACTTGGTTTCTTCATCCTCCTTCGCACCACTCCTTGCTTTGTGAATATCATTTCGCTCTCTATTTGGTTAGTTTTCGAGCGAACATCCAACCCTCTCTTGGGGCCCAAAAATTGTTGCAGTTGGATTTTCAGATTGCGAAACAATCTGTTCCTGTTGTCAGTCTGTCAGTTCCCTAGCAGCCCAGGTGCTTCTTCTGAACGTTTTCCTTACGAAACTTCAACTATTCCAGACTTCTTTTAACAGTCCCTGCCTTGCCTTCCAGGATTTCTGAGCACAACACCTGCAACGCTTCATGTCCGTTCATTTCCTTAAATTCCGTTCCAAAAGGTACCAATCGTATTTATTTTTGCATCCTCCGCCCATTCATACCCAATCACCCGTGCCATGGCAAATCATTGAATATTCGACACCCTTCCAACTCATCATTTAACTTCACCTAGCACACCAATCCAACTTCTGATACAGTTTTAAAGTATTTTCTAACTTTTTTTAATGATTTTTATTTTACCAAATACAGAAAGTATTTTGGCACAAATTATACAAAAGATTATTAAACCCGTTTAAAATGTAGGTTCTGCAACGTTTATACGCTGCTTATTCAAATATTACGAAATTTTAATATAAACACTGCAAGAGATTGAGCAATTAGTACCAAACTCTTTGGAAACAACAAATATTAATAATAATTACTTAAGTCAAAGGACAATCACAGTTTACAATTGACGATAATAGGTAATTATCGTCCTTTATAAAAACTAAGGGGAGTTTAAACTGTAGACTGTCGGTATCTGTTGGGACGACGAGCCCGACGGTCGTAAAAGTCAATCCGTTTATCTGTCTCTTCTTTTTGGTGGTCTGGTTGGAGACCTTCAGGTCATTGGAAGATCTTCTTGTTCAGTCTGAGAACATTCGAAGTCGGTCCAGATTCCCACTCAGCCCTCCACGACAATAACACAGATTTCAACCTTGAGTGATGCTGATCCGATTGCTCGACGAGCCCCGAAAGCTTGACGAATGACTGGACCAGGTGTTGTTGTTTGGGGCATATTTCGAGCGGTGTTTCCCGGTGAACCTACAGAGTTTTTCGACGGACTTCCCATCCGAATGACATCCCTTTTGTTGTTACCGTTTTCAACAAAAGGACGCTTTTCGATCCCCGGAGGTGTCCACTAACAGTCTGCCATTACGGATTGGCAAAACGTATCCTCTCGGCTCCCCTTCCCGAAGAAAAGAAACGCCACAATGGAGAAAACGTTTAATCAGTTCCATCCTGGAAGGCGTTCGATAGTGATCCGGCGAAGAGGCTGAAGCCCTACATTAGGCTAATGGCTTGGTATCGCTATCGACAGTTTATCAAGAGACAGAAGTAGGTCTGCAGGACCGAATGTTCAAAGAGGATACGAGTCGTTATTAGAAACTTGAACAGAAGCGGAATACCCCCGACGGAGACGGAATAAGTCCTGCCAACTAAAACACCGTGACAAACATCTTGGTGCCTGGGGCAAATCAGCGCAACTAATTGTATCTTCTTTGTTTACAGTCTAATCCACTTGCCGCTTCGACTCACGTCTGTCAAATCAAATTAAATTCAAATTTTGAAAACTTAATATTAAACGAACGAATTCCGTCAATCGAGAGGGTTTTACGAGTTGAAAATGTAATAATTATTAATTTAATAAAATTAAAAAAATTAACCAAAGACATAGACAAAGACGATCATTGTGGGGACTGCTGCGGCTCCACCTGCGAGGGACGAGCGCCACCACGTTCCACTTCCTATCGACCATGGCCAGGAGAGTGGGCTGGGTATGAGTGTCGTAAATCCCTCATGGATTACGAATAGACCTAACATGTATTATAGTATAGTATACGGTATTACACAATATAAGAAACAATTTACAGTATGGTATGGTATTGTATGGTTCAGCAAACCAGGCAGCATTATGCCTCTTAAAGGTTTTGTGTAACGTGCCCTCCTCCAACCGCTTATAGGCACTCACATAACTGTGGTTATCTTTGTAACCAACACAGCTATCTCCCGTAGTTGTACAAACTGTGGTTATCTTCGTAACCAACATAGCTAGCATGCATAGCTGCTTGACTGTGGTTATCTTTGTAACCAACACAAACTATGCCCTGTAGCTCTATTACATTACTATGGCTCTATGGCTTACTCAGAACACCATAACACCATACAACACAATTTATATGTATCATGTAAGTGTCAGGATATTCCACCACCATGAAATATCCATAATATAAATATCCACAATTTATATACGTATCATGTATAGCATACAACACAGTTTATATATCATTTAGGTGTCAGGATATTTCACCACTATGAAATATCCATGTACATCGTGTACCACATGGGCCAAGAACTCACGGATTTCCCCTTGTGCACAGGACACATTACTTCGCAATACTGCGCCACATACAATATGAACTCACCAAGTTCCTCACCAAGTACACAAGACACTGTCATAATAATGCGCCACCGTCTGTCCCATCCCTCTGGGGCCAGGTGCGGGCGCTCCCTCCTCCTGCCTCGCTCTCCCCCCAAGGGCGAGGGAAATTGCACAATGTGAGATCACTGAAGAATCCCAGGGAGTTTACCAAATATAGCCAATACCATTATTTATCCTATCATGATTTAAACCACAATCGCTAATGAACTAGCGACAATGAGCCACGGAGGACCCTCTACCCTAGGAAAGGAGTCACTTGACTGTCAGGTGTCAAGTATCATTGACCTGCTGCCATAGAAAACGAAGGCTGCTGCAGTGAAGCTCCATGAAGGCCTGGCAAGAGGTTACACGTCATGCACAACAGGTGCGAGAACTGCTGATTATGAGGTGGTGGGCACAGTCGGCAGACAAAGGCTTCACACGGCTTTGGATATCCCCTGCAAGTTAGCCCAGGGTTCCTTATTGTTTACCAAACCAGTTGACAAGCAAACCACTCCTGCGCCCACTTTGAGAGGTGATCTTCCACGAGATCTGGCACCACTCGCATCCGGCTCATGAATGTGCCACACAGATGGCTGAGCGAACACAGATTGGACCAGTTACTGGTGAGAAGCACCACCCGCACCGTGATTCTGGTAGACTCACATGTCCGCCATCAAAACGACTGATGGGCAGCCCATTAAAACTCCGATGTTTCCCACCGTCGCTGTTTCGTTGGTCCTGTAGGTGAACTGTCAGGAACTGAAAGGCCATGGATTCGGAGACCTCCCACCACATCTCCAGCCACGGTGCACCGTGCCACCAAAGAGACAAAAGACATTAGTGTTCCGTTGAACTCGAAGGCTCAATCCTCCTGCCACTGGCCAACAAAGCTTGAAGCCTCTCTCCTTATCACGGGGACAGCTCTGATTATGGGGGGGGGGGGTGGATAACAGCCATTCCAGCCTCAGGTGGGATCCGTATTGATGCACACAACATTATGTCATAATGGAGCAAAACAAGGCTGCCAGAAACAGAGTTCATGAAGAGGACGATTTTATTCCTCACTAATTTCTAATAAGATCGGGCGAAAATGGGCGTATTCTCGCTCAACTTTCTTATTTCAAATGATATCCACCATTCTTGGCATGATATGGATTCCTCAGCATGTTTTACGTCCAATCCAGCGCTATTTACCTCCTGCGTAAATGCTATAAGTATAAATTTAATTTGTATTCTCACAGCGCTTCACACATCTAACGATCGGTTGAAATGAGGCCGTATTTTAACCGGACAATCCCCACCATATTTTACAAAGGAAGAATTATTTATTGAAAATCGTTAAAACCCGCAGGAAGACTTTATGTTGCGCAGTAAAGGAGAGCAACCAGTTTGACGACTCGGCCTCTGCAAGTACCCTCAGCGTGTGCTATCTAAAAACTAGACCTCGTATGACCTGCAATGAGACCAATGACATGTCCCTTTGTCAGTGTTTCCCACTGGAGAAGGCGAACGTCTATTCTTCAGTCGAACGCAAAACGAATTTTCGGCCTCCAGATGCGGCGGAACGGAAATCTCAAGAAATGCCAGATGTATACAAAGAACTATTAAGTTGGAGAAAGTTGGGCGTAGTGGGGACACCAACATCCTTCGGGGGAGGAATCTTGCACTTCGCCTGCCACGCCAAAAGCGACCAAAATGTGAATCATCGGGCGCTTTATACGATAAGTCGATGAATTTCGCTAAGGCGCTGTAAAATGGGGACTGTAGACTTTTAAACAAGAGTTCATTGGGGAACAATATCGAATTGGGAACGGACATGCTATTTGATTTTTTTATTGATTGGCTTCTGAATTGCAATAAAAATTCGCCGATCAGTTCAACCCTCGATGGATCCTACCAGAGTGGAGGCCACTTGGCGCAGCACAGAGGAACATAACCTCCGTCAACAGACTCACAAACTCCAAACCTAAAGTGGAAACATAAAGTGCATTTTAAAAAACCAACTCCCCAGTTAGTTTTCTGCCTCTAACGGACCTCAATGTTTTATGGGCCGATGATTATCCAAACACCGTCCCGCAGGTGATCCCCGACAGACCGTAGTAGACCGGAGTAGACCGCAGGAGGCCCAAGTGGTACCCCGTGAACCGTGTCTCCAGCCTTCTTCGGCTCATCTACACCGGATCCTCTTTTAACAATGTGTGCACTCAACCGTCTTTTGACCGAATTCTCTCTTTTTACAGGAGTTTTTCGGGTTCACGGGACCTCTGGTATTCACTTGTAATTCGCCGTCTGAGAAAGAACGGAGCAAAAATGTTGACAAATTTCATTACAATGTCATGCTGACGCCATAACGTAACAACAACCACCACAACTTTACGATGATGAACTTAACTAACTTAACTTTGAACAGGATAATTTGTAACAGTAGACAATGTGGAATGTCATTATGAACTTGACCTTTCTCAAAATCATTGAAAGTCATGAAAATATATTTATTATATTTAGAAATAATAATTATTAATAATCCACACAAGTATGGTATGGATACCTACAGTATAGGTTCTTAGAAGGACCTTCTGAGAATAGTAACTGTTTTATCGATTTTAAGTATTTTAGACATCAGCACTATCGGAAGAAATCTCCGTATCGATCAAGCAATTCAGCCCAGCTCAAACCTGAGGAGAACAACAAGGAACTTATCAGTGGATCCTGAGCAAAATAAAAGAGCAACTGGGGATTGTAAGTTGTTGCAGTAAGCAGAAGGAGGTTTTCTGAGGTTGTGAGTGCTCTTAAAGAAACAGAAAGTGTTCATAGTTCAAGTCATTTCTTCATGTCGAGTTGTATAGGTAATAATTATTTAAGAGAGCTTTAATTTTTTGAATTGTTGGCATTGTGTTCCCAAAAAGTTTTTTACTAATCAACTACCAATAAAAAGCTGGAATTGATTCTTACTTACTGAGTGTGGAATCGATGCTGATTTCGATTCTTGGTATTCATCTAATTTTCGTTTTAGGTAACTGTCGACATATTTAAACCATGGAAATGTTGGCACCTAATGAAGCCCACTTCCCTATCTTAACGACCTACTAATATCTTGCAATATCATTATTTGCAGAAAATTCCTTAACGAGTCTTTTATATAAAAATGATTTGATTAACAATGAAGTCATCTTTGCTGACAGAACTATAAATATGCTGGCCAGTTAAAGTAGGACTCCCTTGAAGTTAGTAGAGACGGCATCGGTATCCGATATTTCTTCACTGATGAATCGATATCACTCGACTGATATTATCGGTATATCAACAAAGCCCCAATGATATTAATGGAACTGTGTTAAAACATTCCTAATTGTTCCTTGTTAAAACAGAACATCATCTTTGACACAGCTTTTGTTGTTGGTTCTGTCATCAGTTATCACCAACATTAAAATTTAATGTTGTAACCACAAATTTTATCCTTACATGAACCTACATTTGTATACGTTAGTAGTTTATTTACTGATTTTTTGAGGAGTTGAAAGAGAGATGAATTGACTAAAATTCATTCAATTTAATATCGATGTATCGTTAAATTTTGGGCGATATTTTTCCCAAATCGATGTGTTATCGATATGTTCCTGTTCAAAACCCAGTTCAACACCTGCTCGATATGTTCCTGTTCAGGAGGGAGTTTAAACCAGCTAGAGCAGAGATGGGCAAAAAGTAGTTCTGAAACTAAAACTAAAACTAAATTAGTTCCGAAGTGGAACTAAAAACTGAAACTATTAGTTTCAGTTCGACTTTCGAAACTAACTTTTGGAACTACATTAGTTTCATTTTCAACTGTTGAAATTGAAACTAATTTAGTTGCAAAAGTTAGTTTCGAAGTTGCGAATAAAAACTAAAGCAGTTTCATCTTTTATTCGTAGTTTCGGAACTAAAAATGAAACTAATTTTTTTTCCTCGCGTTTTTTACTGATTTGAAGGGGATGTGTGTTCGTGTGTGTGTGTTTCAACGAAATGTGGGTGCTGGGTGCGAACAAGTTCTTTTTCTCAGGGTCGTAGAAGAATAGATTAAAGTTTGCTCCCCTCCCCACCACTTGGAGTGGAACATCAAACGTTTTCAGAAACGTATCGAAGAATTGAGGGTGATGAGCCATTCATTATGACTGGAGGAAAACAAATTGCGAGGAAAAAAATGTCTGCGAGGAAAAAAAAATTTAGTTTCATTTTTAGTTCCGAAACTACCGAGTACGAATAAAAGGTACGAATAAAAGTACGGGTACGAATAAAAGATGAAACTACTTTAGTTTTTATTCGCAACTTCGAAACTAACTTGTGGAACTAAATTAGTTTTAGTTTCAACAGTTGAAACTAAAACTAATTTAGTTCCAAAATTAGTTTCGAAAGTCAAACTAAACACTAAATTAGTTTTTAGTTTCACTTTCTTTAGTTTTTAGTTTCAACTTTAGTTCAACTAAATTTTTATTCGAATAATCCCAACTCTGAGCTAGAGGCCAAACCACGATGTGTAGATTCTGAAAGAGCTGTCTGTCCTGCCCTACACCATCCACGGTTTTGTCGTACACGCCATTTTCGGCAATATATCTCATAGGTGGTAAGCCCATTCGCTGTACCTACTCCGTCCACAATCCCCCACCCAGGGTCCACCATTTGCCATAATGTTTGCGATCTGCCATCCTCTGTCCACCATTCGCGATCTTTTGTCCTCCGTTTGGTGTCATATTTGACAATAGATCATTTGGGACACCCCCAATCACGTCGGGGTCACCAGGATGTGACACCCCCATGATCACCAGGGTCACCAGTAAGGGGGTCGTTCCCGTGATGGTCGCGGTCACCAGTGTGTGTGTGGCATCCCCATGATCGGGTGTTGGGCGTGTTCCTACATGTTTGAGTTTTACTACGAAGTCCTTAGTTTTGTGGCAGAAAGCATGCATTAACGCTGCCAGGAGGAAAAGGGAGGGAGTGTAGGTGGAAACTTGCCAGAGGCATAACCCGATGGTACATGACCCCCAGACCCTGGAAGTTTTTCAGCTATAGAAATGGACGGACCTGGGTTCGATAGGCTTACTCGAAAAGTCGAGGTGATGAGACTCTGGCAGGTCCTCAGAAGGGTCAGTAAAGTCTTCACCTGGCACAAAGTGTTGGGTTAAGATTCCATTTACTGCCGCAGTTGTACCAAAGAGTGGTTTTCTGGCTTCCAAACTTGAAGTGTCAAGGATGGACCCCTGGGCAACGGACCCCTGCGTTTGTGTCCCCCTCCACTGGTTCCTTGGCCGGACTGTCGGCAGAGGATCCCAAATTGTCAGGGATACTACGAAATTAGCTGCGATTAAACCTGTTGTTATTCGCGTAAATAATAATAATGGGCTGTAAAGCTCACTGGAGGGTTTTTTTTAGGCGTCGACCAGGTGATAAGGGGCCGAGCTGCACTTGGGGGAAGAGGGGAGCGCGCTGGGCGTGAGCCCCTCGAACCTATATCGGCGGGCCAGAGATCGAGAGAAGTAGATTCCAAAAAGACTGCTCGCTATAATAGATCCACTGTGGACCACCATAGCACCATCTGTGCTCTGCCATCCACGCCGTTTTTGGCAGTAACATGTCCATTGGCCGTACGCCTATCTAAACACGATCTGCTGCCTACTGTTCACACCGTTTTCGGCAGTTTCCATCTTGATATGTTGGCAATACCCGGTTCCTATCCCAACAACTATTGTGCCAGGACTGTTTTCAGACCAGTCCTCTACCCCGATGATGCTTTGGGCCTACAAGGGTAGAGCAGAGGAAATGGAAAACTGACTCCCGTGCAAGAGGAATGAAACGCTTTTCCTACAACCTTGATTTTCACTGCACATTTTTTTCAAAACAGCGTTAAAACATTCAAAGTTGTATTTCTATTTTCCCATAGGAAGAGATCTGCGAAACGGACAAGACTCAGCGCTTAGCCGTGTCGGGGCCTGGTTGAAGCTAATCGCGGAATTAGGAGCAAAAAGAGTCCGAGAGAGACGGGAAGATCGTCTGAGGGAGATACCGAGAGGTAAAAGGCGGGTCAAGACGATTGTTGCCGAGCAGAAGAAGATGAGGTCGATGTACAATGTGGCTCACCAGCCCATGAACTTCCCCTTGAGGGTCCCAGTCACTGTAAGATGAGTAAGGACCGATCAACGTCGTTGCTGATTCGATTATAATCATTTTACATTTTCCTTTCTAAACATCTGTCAATGAATTTCGTGAATTGCAAAAGACATGGATAAATTTTAATCACCGTTAAAGTATTTACGGTTTTTCCTACTACGGTTCATTGCTCCAGCACCAATTGAAAACAGCGTAAATGAAAAAAAGAGCAAACCTAAAAGAGAATTGAAGGAAAACGATGAAGAGGGGGAAAGGGGAAACGAGGGGAGGGGGGGTTGGGAAGACCTGTCGAAGCGGAAATCTATTGTCCTGAAGATGACTGAGAAGGAGTTAAACTGGTACGGGACATAGTTCAAAAACAGTCCGAATCAACTGTCTTCATGGACGTGAGGCACTTGGCCAGTTGACTCAGTTTATATTCGCACCTGGTCAGCGGTCAGGAGGAAAAAACGGTCGCCTTAGCGCCATCCATCTCATTCGGCGAGGCCGTCAAAACCAGATCGTCCTTTTCAAAAGCCTTTGGAGCCCATAAAAGAACCTATTTCAACCTTCCTCAAACGGGACTGCTCTTTCAAACGGAACGATTCCTAAAAGGGAAATGGACCGATATTTCTCGGAGACCAATTGTAGTGTTGTTGCTACCTCGATGACTTTACCTTCGTCGATTAACATTCAAAACGCTCGGTGGGACGAATAAACAACGTTTGTTTATTGTTATATCGCGGGCCCGCAAGAAAAGTGACACAACTCTATTTTTGGTTTCACAAATAGGATTGGTTTAATCGTATCTTGCAACAGGAAAAGTGTCATAACCGTAGTTGCATTGAAAAACCGCTAGAGTGAGCGATGTGTCACTTTGCCGCAATCGAAAACGGAATGGAATGGCACAATCTCTCTCAGATGTCTCTCTCGGACATGTCATGTCATGTGTATCAGAGAGAGATGTATCTCAGAGTTGAGACGATGTGTGTAATAGAAGAGTTTATGAGATTCATGCGTCTCAACTTTTGCCCATAACTCGGGAACAGTTAGTCGGATCTTAATATCCTTTGTTTCTGATGGAAGCTGATTAAATTTTATATACGGAGCAATATATTAATAATTAAGGTCGGACTCATCGTTCCCGAGTTATGGGCAAAAATGTGCGAAAAACACATGTTTTTGCCAAAAATTTGCCATTTTTTGCCATGCCTGCACCTCCCGAAGCTCATAAGGTTGGCTAAAAAGGAGTTGTCATTAAAAAATGAAATAAAAATAAAGGAATATACACCTTTGTCATAACGAGGATTTTATCGTTGACTTGGCGGGTGGATGACAGAAAAAACTGCCATTTCTGCTATTGCAAAATGGAAACCACCAGTAAGTACCGAAGCAACTAGAGATAACTACCTGCGGTTAGTCTTTCGTTGAAGATGATGGAAAAGGAGTCAACTGAAACGAAAAAGGAAATTATTATTTGGGTCGTTCCGCGTGAAATAACGAACAAAAAATGGGTCAAAATTGTTTATTTTGACCCACGAGACTTGGAGCGGGCGGGGACACTGAGGTTGATTGTTTTTCCAAATTTTGTAACTCCTGGTTTCGATAGGAAAATTTTGTTGCTTTTCGGAACCAAAACAACACCCGAAATGCAATTTTCAAAAGTATCGACTCCTTCAAGTTCCGTAATTCGAGTGAAGTTATTGTTTATCGAATTAAAAAATCTATATGATGAAATACATATTTCTGGCTGATACGCTTCGAGGAGTTATTGGAGGTTCTTTGCAGCCATTCCCGCTTGCCGCATTCATCAGCTCCCCAATAATCACTTCATTACGGTCAGCCCCGTGTTGGGGGGGGGGGGGGGGCACTGGACCCGTTGCCCCCGGGCCCGGCCTTCGTAGGGGGGCCCGGATTTTCTAGATTTTTTTTTTTTTTTTTTTTTTTTTGTAAAAAAAGGGGGGAGGAGAGGCAAAATGGGAAAAGGGACAGATCAATATAGGATTTTTTTTAGGGGGCCCGATGAATTTTGCCCCCGAGCCCGGATTTTCTCTCCACGGCCCTGATGAGGGTCGTGGTGATTAGGCCTCAAGCCTTGCAGCTGAACTGTCCGCCCTTTTGGGCATTTCCACCGCATGCATCTTGGTGCTGGCCTCTTCAAACGCCCTTGTTGCTTCTAATAATTAGAAGCAATAATTATCAATTATTGATCTTCTGTATAAACCACTAGTTGGGTCTGCGACCCCCCCCCCCCCCCCCTATTCATAGCTAAACGGTCGGCAGAGAATGTATATTAATTTTTTAATTTTTTTTTTTAAATTCAATTATTATAATTATTTTTAATTCAATTCAACTTTTTTTAAATAATCGATTCAATTTAAATCGATTCATTTAATTTACATCCATTTCCGTCTGGGAGACCTTGCGCATAGACCTAGCGAGCGCCCCTTAAAGGCTGATGTCCCACCCGCTCGGAGTGAAGAGTGAGGGTGGGGGGATAGAGGGTGTTGGAGTGAAGCCGAACCAATTTCACCCGTCGCGACGGGTCGGTGACGCCCGCCCAGTTTTTTCAAAACTCAACTCGCCCTTAAAAGTCGCTCATCGTCGGAATGAATTTGGTCGATATCTCCTACTAAAATTCGGATCTCTAGGTAGGCGTAGGACGAAACGCGGAAAAAATCCGTCTATTAACGACGGAATAAATCGAAAAAATTAATCGAGCGAATTCGCGCGCGTCATAAAATTCGCGCAACTCGCTTATCGGGCGTAAAATTGGTCGAGGCATCCGAATCCGGTGAAAAAAATAGGGGTTCCCATTTGAAATAAGAAAGTTGATATAGATTGCGCCCATTTGAGCGAATTTTAGAAAATTCTCGACCCCTCTATGGACACTTAAACGGTCGCCCGAACCAATAGAAAAAAACGGCGTATTTTTAGGGCTTATAGTTTAGTCAGAGTAGGCGATTGACATACATAGATAGTCAGCCACAGACACGGTGAGAATTAGTGATTTTACTGAGCAGAGACCGGTTTTGGCGAAACAGGCGTCAGTTGTTACTGAGCAGAAACCAGTTGTGGGGGAGCCAATACCAGTTTTAACTGAATAGCATCCGGCTTTGAAGGATCAGACATCAGTTTTGACTGAGCGGCAACTGGTTTTGCCAGTTTTCACTAAAATGATAGTTTTAGTACAATAATGATGTAGGATGCCTAATTTTTGTGTAAAACTGACTTCTTCAACATTTCAATAGTGACAAAAAAATTTTAGAAACGTCTTCAAAAGTTTCATCAAGTGTAACCGTCTTTGAAATCGAAAAGTTTCATTTTGGTGTAGAAAGCGATTGCACGCAAAGTGGCCTACATTAAATTTCAGTTTTGCAAAAGAGTACGTTTCCAAATAAGTTAATTTATTCAATTTATATAGGTAACGCGATAATTCACAACAATAGGCTTCAATTGATCCTTTAAAACCGGTTTTAAGCCGGTCAATAAGTTTTAAAACTTCTTAAAACTGGTTTTGGTCCAACCATTTTGTTCTTCAACCCTTAAAGCCAGTTCCAAGCCGGTAAGGATGGTTAAGGATTGTTTGGGATGGTTATTGGTGGTAGAGTGGTTCTGTTTGGATTGCCATACCCACAGAACTGGCCACAGTTTTCGATGACTAATGAAGCACTAAAGTGCGTATGGGAGCCACAGGAATACTCATCCAAAAGCTGATAACATAACACAACTTTGATAACATAGGCGGTACGATTCCGGTGTACTTAGAATCTTATTTGATAAGCCTATTCCGTTCTGGCAATTTTGATAACGATAGGCGGGTGATAATGTTAACCGTCATCACTAGCTCTCAAATTTACAAAAGAAAGAAAAACGAACAAATTTATAACCTATGGGGCCTTAAATGGGGGTTTCGATAGACTTGGGTCAATTTATGGTGGTTTCAGACACGTTCACGTGGGGTTCATTCAAAAGCCAGTTTCTTGTACTCCCAAAAGGGCTCCCTTTCAAATTTCAACCTCATCATAATTACCCTCATCGTAATTATAGTGGCAATGCGTACTCCTGCAATGCGTGGCAACCTACTCCTTCGAGTTCGATTGCTTTGAAAGACATTTCACCTCATTCTTTGGATATCTAAACTCATGGAGTAGGTATCGACCCTAGCAACGGTTGGGTGAGCAATTTTCGTCGTGACTTTTTTGGTTTATTATTCTTGGAATAATACACCTATATTTTCGCGACGGAGGTCGACGACTCCGATCGGGCTCAAAATTTGACATTATCCGTTTCAAGAGGTCTACATTCTAAATCCAAAATGTCCGTCCGCCGTCCGCCGTCCAGGCCGTTTTGGGCAGTAGGAAATTTTTAAAAAATCTGAAATTTCGACAAAATACTTGGTTTACCATCTAGTTGTGCCCGCAAGGTTTTCTGTCTGATCGCCCAAACCCGTGGGGCGCTATGGGGCTAAAATGGGGCTACGGGAGGGTTTTTTTTAAGGCTTTTAGCTATGGGATCGAGTTAGGTGTCGTTTTCGAAGTATTTTTGGACGTAGAATCCATTTTTTGGGGTCCCGGAACGATCCGATTTCACTGGGGCGATCTTTAGGGCATTCGTGGGGCTAAAAATGGGATTTTTGAAGGATCCCAGGATGTTAAATATTTTTCGAGTAAAAAATACAGAATTTTTGAAAAACACATTTTTGAACAAAAAAATCCAAAAAAAATTTTTTTTTTTTAGATAAAAATCCAAAAAAAAATTTTTTTTTAAATTTCTCATTGACAGAATTAAATTTCTGCACAAGTAACGTATATCAAAGAATAATAAACCCTTGTGTAAAATTTGCAGCGTTTTTAGTTTATGTTCCATAGCAAAGACATAAAATGTCAAAAGGAAAATGTTCGAAAAAAAATAAATTGTGCTGTTTGCAAATTTGTTCTCGAAAAACGAATTTTCGCAAATCCTTGGTGAGATTTTATTCATGTATCTTTCTGATTGAATTCTTTATTGATAGATTGATTATTAATCCTTCAATTTAATGGGAAATTGACTGTGAAACAAGAGAGGTTTTTCAAAACGGTATATACCTATCCATCAAATAGCACCGTTTTGAAAAGCCACTCAAACTTCTTCACGCTTTTAAGGCTGGATTCGTCCCGTTTTTACAAACCTTAATGTGACCATTCGATTCCCCGTGATATTTTCCATCAGAATCGATACCTAATTCGATTTTTTCCGTTTTGGCGCTTGTACTCTTTTGCAAAACTGCTAAAAAATTTATAGCTTCAATTGCAAACAAATGTTTGCGGCACCTTTCCATTTTCTTCGCCTGTATTTTCTTTTCCTTAGTAGTATTATGCGAAAACTTCTCCTCTTTTCTCACCACCAAATTGATTTGGTTCGAAATCGAGATAATAACTTGACTAATGTTGGTTCACAAAGATGACGGATAATGTTACTGCCAAAATTGCAACGTGTGGAGGGTTCGATTGTTAAGGAGGAGCTTGTCACGTCTGCGGTAGGCTTTTAGACGTTTTTTTACGAGCAATCAGAGCCAAGAGGAGACTTATAACAGGATATTCCAAGTCAGAATGAATCGGCGGATTTCGGGTCAACGAAATTCCTCCCTCGAAATTGTGAACCCGCCGTCTTCTAAAAATGCGTTGTTTTCGTGGACTCGGCAGAAGGCTTGGGTCTGACTTGGCGGCAGGTTGCGGTCAGCGGCGGAGATAACGGTTCAGTTTTATAACCGGCCGTGACTCTGCTCCCTTTTTTTTTCGATCTTCATCACTTCGTGTTAATGTTGAAAACGTCGTGAGTGGGGAAGTGAGAAGGAACGGAAGAGTGCGAGAAGAACTGTGGAAGGGAGAAACCTCTCGACGGGAATAAAGTGATACTCCTCACAACCGCCCTACATTCAGCCCTTCTAATCGTCAATTCCGACCCCACCTTCAACACTGCCACTACCTGACGAAGCTAACATTACCCTACATTTTCAATCAGGTGAGGGAGGTGGTGGGAGGGGAGCTTTGCTTACGTCATGCTTGTTAACTGGTCTCTGGTCATCGTAGGATTTCTATGTCAAGGGCACCCAAAGTACCATCAGGGCTCACCAGTAACAACTTTAACAGGTTCAGCTCGTCACAATGAACGAAACAAATACGATATCAAATGAGGTTTCAAACTCCCACATAGCAATAACAAACGTTTGCGCCAGAAGGGTGAAAATAAGCCGAAACAATTCTCTACACTGCAGTCCTAGCACTACGATTATGCCAGTCGTAAACCCTACCTTTGGGCCAATAAATATTTTTCAAAACTACGTTTGCGCTCCAAAAACCTTCATTTACGCCCGATCGGGCGTAAATCATTTACGCTCGAGCTTCCTTCGGCAAGAAGCGTAAGAAAGTAAGTAGTAGAGTTTTCCTTATAAAATCAATATACTTAACCAGTAGCGGTTATAGTTCTTTATCTGTACAATAATTTTAAAACACTAATTTTTTAAAAATCTAAAATTTTCATAAAAAGTCGTACCTATTTAGACAAATAATCCTCGGTTCGAGGGCTTCACAGGTTTTTCCCAACCCCTGACAAATTGGAGCAATTAGCTCTGTGGGGTGGGGGCAAAAAGGTTAAAAGGACTGCAACCCCATTCCCTACCCCCCCCCCCCCCCCCCCTCACGAGGATCGCATTTCTTTAGGAAAAAACTATTCATTATCGAAAAGCGAATAGCAGGGGTCTGAGGCCAGGTAGGTCAGGGGTTGGCTGGCTCCCTAGTCGTGGTTCTAGACCTGGCGCAAATGTAAGGAATGTATGCCTCTTGCCTTCCTAAACTGGCACAAACGTAGTTGTCTGCGTTGGCGCAAACGTAGTCGTTTCTTAATCTGACTGGAGTAAACGTATGGTAGCCATAACAAACATTACCCAGACCTCGGCTTCGGGGACCATAGTAAACATTTGAAACCCACCAATCAACATTAGAACAAGCTTGCAATATCTATCTATCCACACTATAATGACAAGGGCTCGGATTGATATGCTCGATAAAATCACCAAATGTGCTGAAAAACATGATTTATGATCGATCGATATGCTCAGTAATTCCATATTATGCGTTTACTCAAAAAGCACAATTGCTTGCTTTATTACGCTTACTCAAAATCATCGTTGAAAGGAAAGAGAAATTATACAACAAGACGAAGTCAATTCAACAACTTATGGGGCAATAAGACCTGTTTAGTCGCACCGTAGCCTCGCATCACATCGCTTCGTGAGGCTCTGGGTGGTTTTTGAGGGATTTTGGCTACGGAATCGAGAATAGAGTGTCAAACCCATCCGACTACACTGTTGGGCTATGAGGTGCTGAATTGGGGCTACAGGAGGGTTTTTTGAAGGCGTTTGGCCGTGTTCGAGTGGGATGTCTTTTTCGAAGTATGTTTGGTCGTCGAGTCTATTTGGCTACAAATCATGTAGCTTTTGAAGAATGTTAGGAGGTCGAATGAAGCGTCGTTTTTCACAGTCATTTTGAACATTTGCCTCTCATCTGCCCAAACGCTACACAGACAGTGTACATTGGTTAGAATTTCTAATATGTTTTAATGAATTTTTATTGGCCGTCTTTTATTGGCCGTTTTATTGGCCAATTTTTCCGAATACGGAACTTTCAATTATTTCCCTTTTTGAATTACCACTGGGGGAGTAATTTTCAAATTTTTTTTGGTCCTTGAAAAATGAGCACGAAAATTACTCGAGTCCCCAATCGGCATTTTCTTTTATTGGCTTCTGCTACGCGCCAAGAGGCCCAAGTACAGAGAAATTTGAATAATTGGTAGGTATAGCTACTGAAAGATAAGAAATTAATAATAAGCATCATGGCTATAAATCACTCCTTATGCACTTCTACAACATTCACTAAGGATCTTTTAAATTGTCTACGTGCTTGCCAAATAGGTTCGCCAGCCTCATGAGTCAAGTTGCAGGCGAGTGGTACATACAGTTAGTCCTCTGAAACTGCACAGCAAACAGTTAATTGCAACGGGTGTTTTTGGCAGGCGTATCGAAAGGGATGTGAGGAATTCCGACAAATCGATCAGGTTATTCAGGACCTTGTAGAGGAAGACCAAGTCGTGAACCACTCGCCTGGAGCCCAAGAAACTGTGCCACTTCCTCATGAAGGATGATGAGGGATCAGCTGCCGGGGAAATCACGTTGCACTGCCTCCAGTTTACCAATGTGTTCTTCGTAATACAAGGACCATACGACCGTGGAGAACTCGAGGATCGGTTGGACCAGAGAAAGGTAGAGCAGCCTCAAGATCTCGACCTGGGGCAGGTTACTGATCGCAATCTGGACATGTTGCTGTTACTAACCGGAGCAGGTTACTGATCATAAGTTCTATTCAAGTTAAGGTCAGTTGAATTCTACTTGAAAACCCATCTGCCAGTATTTCCGCAACATGATTGTGGGACCCCTAACATGACATGGGCCCCAGATTTCAAGCACCAATCCAGCAGTAAGAGACAACCCAGACTTTCAAAATGTCCGAAATTCTCTCTGAGGCAATAATCCCATTCAACACGCTTCATAGACTCCTCTTGTAGCTTTTATACAACTCTCACCTCGTTCGAAAGACAAGTCGACCGAACGAGTTCGGCAAAGGCCACCTTATCTTCGGAGTATCAGCCAACACAACACCGAAGCAACCTTGTCTTCCCGTCAACAAAACAACCCTATTCACCTGGACAATAATGAAAAGCCACGCAATCCTTCCTCTAAAGCTGTCTACGACGATATCCTTTACGATGTGTGAAGTGCAGTGATAATATTTTGTACGCGCAACTATGCAGTCACTTGAGGCACGCTACACCTCACTGCGCAGGTTCAAGACGAAGGCCATAAACCTGTCAGAACCGTCGAAAAGACAAAGCAATCAAATTGACGATTCATTGAAAAACATTTGTACCTACGTAAAAATAAAGCGCGAAGCAGGAAAAAAAAGATATTTAAAGAAAATATATAAATAGAGAGGAAAAGATTCTCCAGTTGACAACAAGTTTGTAAACCACAAGCGCTGATAAATAGTTGGCCATTATGTCAAGAAATCAAACGGAATGAATTCGACTCTTCAAGAAAATAAAAACGCTGCACGAGGGTCTATTATTCTTTGATATAGTAATTTATGCACACACAAAAAATTGAATAAAAAATTATTTTAAACAAAATTTAGAAACAAAAATTGCCTGTCAATGTTTGGACAGATGTGAGACCCCGAAAAATGGATTATGCGTCCAGCATTACTCGGAAAACGACACCTTATTTGGCCTCACATTTTACACAAGTGTATTAAATAAAGTCAAATTTTATTTTATTTATTTATTATTTTTTTATTTTTTTATTTATTTTTTTTTTTTGTGGTGGTGATTTGTGTCATCATCATTCAAGGGGAATTTCGGTTTATGAAAGAGAATAAATAATTCATTTATTGTAGGGAAACAAATTTCTTGGCACCTACTGAATGGAAACTTGTTCTGTACACCTGAAGGCTCACCTGATGTGGGTTTTGCGTCCAAAATTATAGGAAGACAACACCTTATTTGATCTCCTGGGACCATTAAAAAATACCAATAAAAATACAAATGGTACAAATTTTGTAGCCCCCATGAGAGCCCAATAGATCCCCACGGTGAATCGGATCGTTCTGAGACCCCCAAAAATGGATTCTACGTCCAAAAATACTTCGAAAACAACACCTAACTCGACCCCATAGCCGAACACCTCAAAAAACCTCCCGTAGCCCCATTTTAGCCCCATAGCGCCCCACGGGTTAGGGCGATCGGGCTGAAAACCTTTGCGGGCTCAACTAGATGGTAAAATGAGTTGGTATTTTGTCCAAATTCCAAATTTAAAAAAATTCTTACTGCTCAAAACGGCTCGGACGGCGGACGGACGTTTCGTTTTTGGAATCTATACCTATTGAAAACGTATAATGTCAAATTTTGAGCCCGATCAGAATTTTCGACCTCCGTCTCGATTACATAGGCGTATTATTCTGAAAATTGAAAGAAAAAAAAAATCAGCAGATTTGGAGGACTTTTAAATGCAACATAAAAGTTAGTCCTCGGTGGGGAGGATGATGTCATCAGCCATTCAACAGGGAAAACTGAGCCGGAAATTCGTCAATGACGTTAAAGACGTCCAAATGAAGGAAGGGATAATATCGGTGGGGATGTTTTGTGCGGAAATTTCTATCGGACGTTCGAGCCGAATTTCCATCGTTCACTCAGGCAGAGATCGAAAAGTTGAGAAAAGGTGTTAATCATAAAGATGAATGGTACCTGATGAAGGGGTCGACAGGTGGAAGTAGGACGATACTACGCAGGTCGCCGGTTGGGACGTCTCGCGGATTCCCCGTCCTTCACAGGTCACAGCTGAGCGGAAAGTGCGGAATGGAGCCTGAAGATGGTCGGAGGAGCAGTGGTGGGCAAAAGTCTTCGGGGCTGTTGAACTCTGCATCCCCGAGGATGGAAGACCCCCTGTGATGTCTCAAGGAGGGGGATGCAGGTTATCCGAGGATGCAGATCGACCCGCCTGCCGATCCAAAGAGACCCAATTAGACTTTCTACCTGGTCTACTCTTTGACCTCAACAACCACATAAACGAACAATAATTCTGCAAAATCAGGAGTTCAAAAACATTATGAAGAAAAAACGCTGCAAATTTTACACAAGGGTTTATTATTCTCTGATATATCAGAGAATATATATAGGTTCTTATATATAGGTGGGTTGACTTTCTATGCATCAAACACCAACAGGACGTTCAGGTTGCAAACCTGCTAATAGTGAGAACTAATTCACACAAAAAAAAAACTTGATTAGAACTGCATTTTTGAGAGAGAAAAACCATCTAATCGATGGTTTTGCAGTCGTAGGTAGACGCAAAATCGAAACTTTTCAACAATATCTTGACTGAGGTACCGGGATACAAACGCGACAGGTCAACAGTCGTTCATACCGTATCATGACATAACCCCAATTTCTCGAGTTTTCAGAGGAGATAAAAAACTATAGTAAGTATTCCTTCGTCCTTATTTTTTCTCGTTGAACTGTAGTTAGTCTTAGCCAGTCTTTCGTCCTTCTTTCACGACGAGGCTGCTCACTCCACTGGCACTTTATTCTTTCTTCCTTCTTTCCTTGTTTCCACGAAGAGGCTGCGCTGAGTTGAGGCTGAGATTCTCTTAATTGGTGACATCTCTCGTACTCAGCTTGGCATATCAATTTAACCTTAACCTAATGGCCATCTGGTTGTTAATGGACATGGTTACCAACATCAATTAATTGGTAACAACTCTAGTAATAATTAATCTAATAATAATTATTAGATTAATAATTATTAGGCATAAGTCAAGTAAACGTGATTTTGAGAAAAAACATGTTTTGCATCCATGCTAATAGAAAACTCCCGAATCATGTTTCTGAATCGAACAACCCCAGAATGTTGCTTCGAAATAAGCCGTTCCCCGAGGGAGTGGTACGGATCACTCAAAATGTGGTAGGTCCTGCATTAACAGGATCAAAAGTGAGTTATGCCACTTTGCCTGTCAAAGGATTCCTTCGTTTATTGATTGCAGCTCCACAAAAAATTTTAAAATCGACTCAGAAGCCACACAATTTTATTCTTCATTAAAAAACTCGCCGACACACAACAACCACTCGCACAACAACCACTCGCACACTCGCCGACACACAACAACCAAGGAATCACAGTGTTTACAGCAAAAGTGGCATAAGTCACATAAAGCCACTTTGCCTTACAACAGATAGACCGATGCCTTCTCCATCCAATCAATCCTGCTATCTTTCGGTTACTTCTTGAACTTCTAGACTTATGCCACTTTGCCAGTAAATGAAGTCAAAGGTGCAGAGTATGATTCTGGACCTAAGTCAGTTTCGCCAAAAACTTGACTTATGCCACTTGGCTTTTCAGGGGCTCAATTAAGTGCCTTGATTGAAACTATCACCATCTCTAGAGATTGGTTAGACTTAATTAGGTACCTTTTAATAATTAAAAGAGGTGATAATGAACAATTCATTCTCTAGTGATTATTCTAACTCAAATGGGCCTACCTCTAAATTTTGTTCAAATCTGAACTTTCGATCAAGAAAGTCACCTTACTACCTACCGGGAGGGCATGTCCGCACGTGTTCAACACTTACCAGCTTTGTTCTCTGTTACTCTGTGCTTACCAGTAGCGTTTGTGAAAGGCAAGGAGCTTAGAAGAAAAGGGTTCTTCTTCTTCTAAGCTCCTTGGTGAAAGGGTTCGCCAGTGAGTTGTGCCAACTATAGTTTGCTTATAAGCACCAAACCCTTCCGTCTTCGGGATACTTTCATTCTATGACTCACTACATCCCCATAAACACTATAATGATCACTACTAGACGCTCTGACGAGACAAAAGAAAGCGATACCTATAATAAAGGGTCATTGTGTACACAAAACGTCGTTCTGAGTAGCGGTGACACCACTGTAGTGTTGAACTATCGATAGTACTATCGATACGATTGATAGTTTCTGACTATCGAAAACTCTCGATAGTCCGCGGACTATCGATAGTACCTACTATCGGAACCAACTGAAAACCGCTTACTATTCTCCAAAATTCAAAAGGACGAGTTCCGGAAAAAACTCGTAAAGCATGCGGTAATCGATCAAAATTACCTGGGAGGAAGAAACTACTTCTCTAGATTTTTTTATCACAAGTTCGGAACATCCACTGGAAAAGAACTGAAAAAGAACTGAAAAAGACAATAATTTCCCCTTATAATTGCCTAAGTCTTGTGTTCACAGTTCATTCGACACAATTACCTACTGTTAATTTCTAGACTTCATTCTTACTTAATTGCTTACAAATAAAATAAAATAAAAATAAAAGTTCTCATATTATGAGAACGTAATATTATTACGTTGTACCCCTAGGTGAGAAAAAAAGGGGAGTAAGGAGATAAGGGCCTACATTCTAGTGCAAAGAGCATTAATTCTGTGGGTTTTATTGTGTTTAACCATTTTTGGTTCTCACAAGTGGGGCAGGAGCCGACCCCACAATGCGCCCAGATAATCACGGATAAAGTTAGAGAGTCTTAGATAGTCTTGCTCCAGAGAAAGGATTCACATAAACTTGCGTTCAGAGGTGAATTGTCTGACGACAAGCCAGGTATTACAACACTTGATTGATTTTTGGTCAAACATTGGTGTTCGGCCCGGATTCGAACCAGGCTGATCAGCGCTCCGACTGATTTGTAAACAGACGAAGCTCTGTCGCCTTAGCTCACTGGGCCTCCCTGACCCCCAAAGAGCATTAATTCTGTGTCAATGAAAAATTATTTTTTTTTTTTAATTCAAAAAACCAACTTTTTTTTACAATGTTATTAAATAACATTAAATAACAATGTTATTAAATAACAAATTTTTTTACAATTGTAACAAGGTCTCCTTAAGGGCCTCGAAAAAATGGAATTTGCGTCCAGAATTCACTACTCGAATGAAAAAAAATTATAAAAATCTAAGCTAGAGAAGCCTCGAAAAGAGCAATAAAATTAGTGACAACCAAGCAACAAACCAATCAAGGAATAGAAGAGAGGGGATTTTCTTGGTTTCCCAGTAAGGATTATTAGGTACCTACTTTGTTTGGACTGTCTCAAATTCTGCCTTTCAATTTGTTTCCCGACTATTTTAGGTTTGCAGTGGTAATCTACGATGTTTGCCCAAAGCCCTCTCGTTTTTATTTATTTATTTATTTTTTTTTTATTTGCCATGGATCCAAATGGTATCAATATATCGATATTCGGTACGTCGATATACTGATAGAATGTTCAAATGCTTTTTCCGAATGCCGATACTTTTTTTCCGTCGATACCCATTCCTAACCCAAAGTGTTCTTTGAACTGTTGGGTGATATCAAAAAGGGATTACCTAGTTGGGTGATATCAAAAAGTATGTTATCAGGTGTTTTCGGTCCGATACCGATATTTTTATCGATTCTTTACATCCGATATTATCATGGTATCGATACCTTCTCTTCTCTGATAATCATCCAATGTTTTCCTGTTTAAAATTCGGTTCCATTCGTTTTCCTCAATTTCCTGTTCTAATTTTTCATCATAAATCTATGATTTTCAATCCGTGGAAGTAGAAACTGTTTATATCGTACCTACAAACTGATACATCAACTTTGGTTGTTATTTAGTAGGTAGGTACCTACTGCTCCCCGTCTTCAAACGAACATTTATCCTCAAGAATCTTACAGTAAGATTCTTACTTGATCAATCAGCCAACTTTGCTGCGCGAAAAGCAGGCCCCGAAAATCGAGAATCGGGTAAACCATCAGAGGTCATTCGAAAATCGAGCATCGAGGTTATCATCAAAGAAAGTTATTCGAAAATCGACCCAGGCCGAGTGTTTTTATTCCGATTACATTCAGATTTATAATTCAGCACTCTGGCGGCTAGTTGCCAAACTTGCGGCTACTTGGCGAGGTGTGACGTCACGGGCCCCCTGCTTTCAGTTCAAAATCCGTAACATTTCTAAAACAGTTCTGCACGCAACTATACGGATTTTTGGACTAAATATTTGTGTAAGGTGGTTTTAAAGGGATGCTGAATCCGAATATGTTGTTAGAAATGATAATTCCGACCTTCTCAAGGAGCCTATTAGCTGTATAGGCCTCTTCTCATTCAGCTCGGCTCCTCATTGGTCAGTGATCTGACTAATTACGAGTACCCTCACGGCGTGACGGTCAGGTACCTTCTTCAATATTTCAAAACAACTTTTGATCAAATTTATCAAAATAAGTTGTTGATATAATCTTTACGTCGTTGGTAACTATTTAATATCAAAAACGTAAAATACTTTTTGTCATAAAAATGATTTTTCTCCCCTTGTTAACTTCTGAGAACTCGGCCCAGATTGATTTAACAGGAAATTCAGGTCGGTCATCCATTCCTCATTTATATCTACCAACGAAAGAATGATTCTTTACCTACCTATTATTTATGAATAAAGCCTCGTGTAGAAAATGACAGCGTTTTCTCCAAGCAATTACAATTTTATAGAAACTTCAAGCGTAGGTAGGGCAGGCAGGATTGCGCAGTGTGTCATGTCTAGTCCCGAGGAGGAAGCAGGATGTGATGAAATCCGCCTGGACGAGAATCCGGGATGGATTTCCCGATATCCCCCCTTCCATGATATCGCCCGGTTTTTAATTGTCGCGTTGACCCAGAGAAAGGTGAAGGATCCAAAGGAAGTTGAAGGATGTTTAAAAGGAAAGAGGGATGAAAAGCCGGAGGGCTCGTCGGATTTCCGTCACTTTCACGGTAATGTCTGGGGATCGGCCTGCGGGGCGCTTTTACCCAAGGGTTTATTATTCTTTGAGATGGGTTACACGTCCGAATATTAATTACGTGTCAACAAAAAAATTGTGTACAATTTTTTTTTTTTTTACTCGGTAAATATTCTACCTCCTGGGATTTTTCAAAAATCTCATTTTAAGCCCCATGAAAGCCCTATAAATCCCCACAGTGGAATCGGATCGTTCCGGGTAAATGGATTCTCGGTCCAAAAATACTTCGAAAACGACACAACTCGATCACTTCAAAAACCCCTCCCGTAGCCCCATAGCGCCCCACGGGTTTGGGCGATCGGGCTGAAAACCTTGCGGGCACAACTAGATGATAAACCAAGTATCCTGTCAAAATTTCAGATGTTAAAAAAAATTCCTACAGCCCAAAACGGCCCGGACGGCGGATGGACATATCGGTTTTGGAATCTAGACCTTCTGAAAGGATAATATCAAATTTTGAGGCCGATCGGAGTCGTCGACCTCCGTCGCGATTACATAGGTGTACTATTCCAAGAATAATAAACCAAAATACGATTTCAGACGAAGTAGTCTATTTCGTCTGAAATCGTCTTATTATACGTTTCTAATCGATGAAATAAATGCAGAACAGCCAGATTCTAACTGGATGGACCGGTTTTCTAACTTTTTTACGTGCCCCATACTTATCTCGCACTTCTCAGTTTCTACAAAAACTTCTAGTCGATCTATTTCAGTAAACATCACGACAACGGCAGCATACCTGAGCTGATTTAAGAGGGATTTCGAGGCCGATCAAAATGTTTACTCCCTCGCCAAAACGGGTTCATCGTGGGGATAATTTAACCACAAAAAACAAACCATTAGTAGCAATTCCATTTATTGAAAATTGCATCAAAAGAAAGTAAAAGTTCTTAAAAATAAATGGAAAAATGTCTACCAAAATAAAACAATCATACAAAAAACAGTCACACAAGTTACTAAGAATACAAAAAGACACACTTTCCCATGAGGTAAATGCAAATAAATGGTTTGATATTACCAATTGAGTGGATTGGGAGAAACACAAGGGAAGCCAGAAGGGCGCAAGTAAAATTATAAATGTGACAATTCACTTTGTCTGCAATATTTTTTTACAAGAAATGGCAAGGAGGGAAATGTACAATCGAGTACTTAGTAGATAAGTACGTGAGGTATTGCACTGTCGGTACAGTGAATTGTCGCTGGGTTTAAAATTGTGAAGATGAAGTGAAAATGTTTTAGTTTCTTCGGTTGAAACCACCGCCACCGCCGCCGCCACGTGGCCTGCCGCCGCCTCCGGAGTTGCGGTTACCGCCGAAACCGCCTCCAGAATTGCGGTTGTTTCCGGCGTTGCGGTTACCGCCGCCTCCGGACCGATTACCGCCTCCAAATCCGCCGCCGCCGCCGCCACCTCCGGCGGAATTGCGGTTTCCTCCTCCGAACCCTGTGCTGAACCCGTAGTCTTTCCTGGCGGCGCCGAAACTCTCACGGCCGGTGGTACTGAAATCGCGGGGGCCGAAGGCGTCGTCCCGAGTGAAATCCTCTCTGGGGGCGGCGCGGAAGTCGTCGCGGCCGACGCCGAACCCGCCACCGAAACCGCCTCCTTGTGAAGGTCGTTCCCTGTAGTCGGATTCCGCCTGCTGCCTGGGCGGAGTATTAAAGTCATCGCCACTGCCGCCGCCGCCGCTTCCACGTCCAGGTCCGCCAGAAGCTCCTCCCCTATTCCTGAGCACACACCAACCACGTCAAGAGACTATAAAGCTGCTAAAAATCGAATCAAATTGTTTGGTCACTAACCTGGGGCCTCCCATCTGCGCGAGCAACAGCTGGTTCTCAATGATGGTGTTCAATTGCGACAAAACAGCCGAAGCCGCCTGGACGGTCTGGTCCTGTGCTGCTGCTGGTCTGTCGTAGGGTCGGTCGTAGCCATCACGCCGGTTGTCACCCCACGGATGCGGAGGACGTCCACCGGGACCCATCGGCCCTCGCAGCGGGGGACCCCTGGGACCGGGGCCTCTCATCAATGGCTGTGGACCGCCACCCCTGCACAAACAAGAACCCAGAACAAGTCAGAATCGCATGTTTAAGGGTACTTCTCAGATAACTGGTCATTTTGAGGTACATAGTCTATTTCAGGAGAAAAAAAAGTCAATCAATTAGGTGATATCATGGGTTTTCCTAGTCTGTGGTCTTCCCTGGTGACGATACAAAGGTTAGAAAGAATTGGAATTCAATTTCTCCGACAAATAATACTCATAGGTGTCGAATAACGGTTGTGTTGGTAAATAAACCTTCAATTTCAACATTTTCCTGAAATTTGTAACAAATTAATCCTCCAAAATTTGTCATTCAAATTAATCATTATTTAATAATGATTTTCAATTACTCAGGTCATTAACGTTCCGAAAAAGTCATTACCGCAAAAACAAATTGGTAACGGTAATGACAGGATTTTGGTTACGGAGTTGACATTCGAGGCATCATGTATTCAGTTTGTTTTTAGACCTGTGAGGAGCAGGAAAAGCGGTATGGCGTTTTGTTACTCCTAATAACAGAATTCAAAATAAATATTAAAAAATCTTGAAGATTGCGTTTTTTTAAAACTACCTACAAGAGGCCTGTGGGGGCTTGAAAAACACCAATCTAGTGAGTATGTCCAACCATGAGGTTTCGTCCCGTCAAAAGTATGTACCTGCATTACTGGTGTAATGGGATGCTGTCCACTCGTGAGGATTCTTCATCACCCATCTTACCGAGGTAATACCTACCAAATTTTTACTGTCAACCTCGCGTTTCGGGAGAATGCCCGCCATTTCATCCCCACAGTGAAATCAGATCGTTCTGGGACCCCCAAAAATACTTCGAAAACGACACCTCACTCGATCCCATATCCAAAAGCCTTTAAAAAAAACCTCTAGTAGCCACATTTTAACCTCATAGCGCCTCACGGGTTTGGGCGATTGGGCTGAAAACCTTGCGGGCACAACTAGATGGAAAAACCGAGTATTTTGTCAAAATTTCAGATTGGATAAAAAAAACCTAGGTACTGCTCAAAACGGCTCGGACGGCGGACTCTCGCCTTCTGCTTATTTATTAATTTCTGCTTATTAATGTATTATTTATTTTCAAGCAAATATCTTCGATTTTCAGTATTTTTGAAAAAGTACGGATATCTGATCTGGTGATGGTAATGAACTTTTTTAGTGAGACAGGTGTTTTTCATTACTTCGAATATTAAAAATTCCCAAATGCCGTTAGAGTGGAGAAAGTAACTATGAAAACGTGTTCAGAAACCCTTAAACAATGTGTATCATGTCATGATACAACCCTGTAAGACAACCCTCCCACATGGCTTGTAACAGTACAAAAACACACTAAAAAATGGACATGCTTGTCATGGGACAGTTACAATAATGACAATTCACAACTCCAACCTTCCAAAAACGTCATAATTTATAGGAATTTCGATAATTTTAATTTGTTTCCTTTCAAAACGACATCCTACCTTGCAACTCAAGACCAAAAATTAGGCATTGCTCTTCAAATGGGAGAATTATCCATACTGGACGCTAAAATGGCCAGTTATCTGAGAGCCACCCTTATGTGGATGAACGAGACAGGCACCCAACTTTCATCAGAAAAGCAGGCCAAAGTCTTACCACAGCGAGTCAACCAAATTAGATCATAGTGGACTCACCTGCGTGGTCTCTGGAATCCTCCGGGTCCTCCTGGTCCTCTAGCACCACCTCTGCCCCCTCGCGCAGGTCCACCTCCGCCTCCACGTCTCGACTGGTTCTGTCCTTGACCTCTTTGGTTGAAATTCCTTTTGGCATTGGGACCACCCTGTTGGGCGCCCATCTTCCTCTTCTGCGGCCTCGCTATTTGGATGTCGCCACTGGTTGCCTGAGACAATAACTTCGTTTAAAACAACCGCCCTGCCAGTAACAACTCCCACAGTGTATCATCACAATACTCACCTCGTAAAACGCGATCAGCGTAATCTGTCCACTCTTCTGAGGACCAACATCCAGCCCGACGACCCTCTTGAGAGTGAAATGAGGATACAACATAACGTTGTTCCTCTTCAACAAATCCGCATTCAAAGGTTTGTTCGGACCAAAGTTAACGTTGTCTTCGCGGGCGTCAATAACCCAAGCAACCTTTTTCGGTCTGTGCTGATACAAATGCTTGATCGGCATGTCATCTGAAAAGCACACAACATGAAGCAAATCGTGTGTCATGCTCACTTTCAACAATCAAAAGACTGACAAGGCACTTACTGAACTGTCCCCAGTGGATCACCGCATGAGGAACGTCACCAGCAAAGTGTCGCTTGGCTTTTTCAAAAATGTTGATCTGCTTGTTTCGAGCAGACAGGAATGTTATTTTGTCCTTGTGCTTTTCTTTCAAATCGTTTCTCAAAGTGTCCTGCATGAAGCTCAAAGCTGCCGTTCGCTTGCATTTCTGAAAAAGCGAGACAAACAAACCGTTAACGCGGCAGTACTCAAAAGGTGGGAAAAGAATATATCAGAAGGGTTGCTAGTTAGTTGCTAAAATCAGTAAAATGTAAAAAAATATTCCAAGCCCAAAAATCCAAAACCTGAAAGTATTAAAGAAAAAAAAAGAAAGCTGACATCTGCAATACAAATGCCTACTACAAATTAAGAACAGAACGAACAGAATCGCGAATACAAAGCGGATTGAAATCTTCAATAATAAATTGGATCCTTATATATTATGGCCTCAATACTTATACGGCAAATGTAATTATCACTTTCGAAAATTTAATCGAAAATGACACTTTCGATTACACCTACTGGCCCAAGTCCTTCAAAAAAGCTATTGTAGCTTCCTCGAAGCCCTCGTAGCCAAAAAGTGTTTTCGGATCTGGGGCACCCAAAAAAATCGATACAACATTTAAAAATACTCCAAAAAAAGGACAATCAATTCGGTCCTCTAGCTAAAACCCTTCAAGTACTTCAAGAAGCCCCTTCTTTAGCCTCACCGATCCTCGCGGTATAGTCGTACGGGTTTGAAACCTCAATAAATTGAGGTTAGGCCCCAAAGAAATATTGAAAATGACACCCTCCTCGAATCTCTAGCTAAAACCCATCAGCCCCCACTTCCCAGCCCTCCTTTAGCCTCGTATTAGCCTCAAAGAGCCTATTAAACAAATTTTGAAGCCGATCCAAATTAGTGACCCCCATTGCAAAGACATGGGCTGATTTTTCAATAATTGTTGCTTAAAATGTTGCAACTCTTCCAAGGAGCACAAGAGTTCCATCAACTCCTCGGAAGGCGTTTTGTTTTTACTTATTATTATTTTTTTCCATCTTCTTTTATTGCCAATAAAATTATTGAAATTGAATTGATTATCCAGAATAAAGCCTAAAATGAATAAAAGTGAACTCGCCTGGGCAAAGTAATTCTGCACGAAGTGGTAGTCGCAAGCCACGATGACCTGAGAGTTGGCGTCAACCCCCAAACCGTCAACGATTGTGTTCATGATGGTCGGAATGGTTTGAGTCCTCTGCGGATGGTAGTTCTCCAGATTTGGGAGGAGCTCGAGCTTGACGGAGTTGATGGTCTCGGTGACGCTGGTGTTGCCGACGACGTGGAGCCAACTCTTGGCTTTGCGGTTCCATTCCGTGGGACGTCTGAAAAAAAAAAAGGAAGGGCTGTGAGCAGGCAGCAGAAGCAGGGAGTGAGTGAGTGAGTGATGGCTGTATCTTACTTGTTGGCAGAGTACCAGGTGAGGTAGATCCCGACGAGTCCAAGCGGCGTGCACTTTTCCTCGAAGAACTTCTTCAGAGCCGGCGCGTACTTATCCACGTACTCCTTAATCTGAGCATCGATCCGCCTGAGAGGGGATTTATTCAGAGGGACGGCTTTCTGCAAGCCCTCGCGTATGATGATGATCCCATCATCAGGTTTTTCAGTGCCTTTATCACCTAAAAACATAAGTTTGTTTAAGCCCGTACATTTTTTGATTTTACTTGGTTGTGCCTCCCCATATCTGCCAGACGAAAAACCAAACGACCTCGCAGATAATGAGTGGTCATGAGGACGTCCTGGCAAGCCTACACCAACTGACGCTGGCTGACGCTGACGCTGTGTCTTCAGCAAAGCACCCAGCTACCCAGCAATTGCGAGGAAGAGGGCAGTCCTGGAGGACTGAAGAATGTTTGTCTCCAACCAGTCTAAAGGGCGATAGGGTCAGGCAATGCCACGATAGGACCAGTTTGGGACTAGCCGATCGAACTGCTTTCAATAGTCGTCCCTGCAGGCCTGGTTGAGAGCAACTGCTCGCAATATTCGTCCTCTGGGTCCTTCCCCTTAGGGGTTGACTGTCCCCCCCTCCCTCCGCCACCACATCGTGGGCGGCAGTAAGCAGATGGTAGCCAAGTCAACCTGCTGGTTCAAGTCCACCGAGATGGCAGCCTGCTTGAATGCAAGACATTTCTTGCAATCCATCGATTACCTCGAAGAAGTACTTTTACAACGATGGGTACGTCATTAACCATCGTTTTTCTTGTTCTTCACAACCCAAGCTCCTATCCCATTCAAGTCCCATTTAATCATACTTTCAGTAATAGGAATAAATACAAAATATTGTATTTCCCGTCTCTTTTCGACAAACGAACGACAAAGTAAGATTCAAAACACCGAAGATATGTGAACAGATCAATACTGAGATTCCAAAGTGGTTGTTTGCTGATGGTGCAGAGGTCTAATCCAATGAGTTGGTTAGGGAGAGAGAACGACTCCTCTGCTGAATACAGCAGTATTGAATTGTGTAAAGCTGTATTCAGCAGAGGAGTCGTTCTCTCTCCCTAACCAACTCAATACTGAGATACACAAGTCAATTTCAAGGTTACCGATGTTGCAGTCTCCACGAGTTTATCTTCTCGGGGAACTAAAATATGGACACAAATGGCTCTTTCGGGCAACATTGCAAACAACCAAACGGTAACTGAAAGTCTCTGCGTTGAAGTTAACGTCGGAAATGAAGTGGTGAAACATAATTTTCCAAAGTCTCTGGCAGGTTGAGGTTAAGAGTACTCGCTCACTAACTAACCCACAGTAGACTCACCCCGTCCAGACAGCAGCCCCTTCTCAGAACGTTGGCTTAAGGGCCGATCTCTCCCTTCCATGCCTGTTCATTCCTGGGCATACTGGCTGACCTTTTCCCGGCCTCCTCCGCAGAATAAGTAGTGCATTGGATTAGTGCAGATTGACGGATTGGCGAGATTTAGGAGATAACTATTGGCACCCCAGGTGAGACATTAAATGTCTTCTCAAATTTTGAGAAATGATAAAATCAAAAATTAAATAAATCTCATTTGAACCACTCGTTCAGTAACCAGTAACTCACCGTTAGCCGCTGCTTCCGTTTCCTCGCCAACCTCTTCTTCGGCAGGCTCTTCATCACCGCCCTCCTCGTCATCTTTCTTCTCCTCTTTCTTCGCATCCTTCTTCTCCTGATTTTTGGGTCGGGCGGCGACTCTTGCAAAATACTCGAGAACCGCCGGCGGGATGTTGTCTTTGTCGGACAAGTCGTAAAACTCATCGGTGAACTTATCATCAATCACCAACACGAGCGTCATGATGATTTCCCCGATTTCGTTCATCGTAAATTTCAAACAGAGCATGTCCCTCATGCATTTCACTCCGTCGTAGACGTCGAACTTTGCCTGAGTTAGGAAAGCAACGGCAGCCTAAAACAAAAGGAGTAAAAGGTAATATGATTGTAGAGAGAGAATATCAACATGTTGATTCACGGTTGACATCAACGTGTTTTATCAAAGGCGGTTGCAGTTGGCCAGGAATAAAGGACAAATACAGGGTGTCTCAGAATCAAATTTTGATAGTTTTGGGGGTTTCTTCACACTTCGAAAAACTGAAACGCTGAAAATTTTGTACAAGGATTAATTATTGTTTGTATAGATTGTGCAGAAATCTAAATCAATCAATAAGAAGAACGGAAAACAGTAACTGTATACCTGTGTAGTGGTAAGGCAGATTACCCCCATACATGGGTAATACGTCCACAAGATCATTTTGAAAATGACATCTCACTCGATCTCCTGGCTTATGTCCTTCAACACCCCAACTTCTAGTCCCACAAAGCCCAATGTGTACTCGGGTGGGTAAGAGATCCCAATATATCGATTCTATGTCCACGAAAACACTACGAAAACGACACCTCATTCGGCCTCCTCGCCAAGGTCCTTCGAAATACCCATGTATTAAGCAGAAACCCCATGGATATCCCCCCCCCCCCCCCCAGCTGTAATTGAATGGGTTTGAGACTGGACACGGATTCTACGATCAATACTCCGAAAACGACAGCCCACTCGACCCCCTACCCCGAATCTCTCAAAAACAACCCACTGGTAGCCTCAAGGAGTAAATCGGACGGGTCTGAGACCCCAATAAATGGATTCTACGTCCGAAAACAATTCGGAAACGTCACCCCTTCCCAAAATCCTGCAAAAGCCCCACAGGGTGAAGCAATCGGTCTGAAAACCTTGCGAATACAACTGGAAGGGGAACCGAGTACAGTCAAAATTCTTACGGCCAAAACCAGCCTGGAAGGTGGACGGACATTTTGAATCTGCACATCATATCGGACAAACATAGAGGCGGATTCAAAAAGCCGACCCCCGTCACATAAACGTAGGTTGACTATTGCGAGAATAATAAACCATAAATCAGTACCAAACCTCACGCCAAGTGCGATGACGCCTTGAAAAGTGTGCCAACAGCACGAGGAGAATCCCCAGACTGGCAAGACTGCAAGACAAGCCACCTGTACAGCTGGTAACCCTGGAGTCACTGCTTACACTTCACCAACGCTTCTCAACACAAGCTTACTGTAGCGTTAAGAGTCAGCCAAATCAAAAGCCATGTTTCGACGCTCAATTCATCATATTCCATAGCTCACGTTTTTCAAAGCCAGGAACATAAACATAATGAGAACAATTTTTACAATTCTTCATCAGAAGTAAGGAAAAACTTCTCTCAAAAAGAGAAGAAGCGTTAAATTAATGAGTTCCAACAGTTCTTAGTCTGAACCAGAACAGATGTTATAATTTGGGTTTGACATGTGTTAAACTGCTCATTGCAGTTGACAGTCCATGGATTGGACGCGTT
Organism: Pilophorus perplexus; assembly: GCA_955831195.1. Taxonomy (NCBI): domain Eukaryota; kingdom Metazoa; phylum Arthropoda; class Insecta; order Hemiptera; family Miridae; genus Pilophorus; species Pilophorus perplexus. The sequence goes on from OY037016.1 coordinate 23,309,142, forward strand.
GTATACACGCTGGATGAATTCCGTCAGCAGCTCAGCGGTGTAAAAGAAACATTACCATATCAACATGTAGAAGAAAATAGCATAATTGGCACAACAAATAATTGAGCCAAGTACAAAATGTAGCTATTGTTACATCTCAAATAAACCGAAAGGGCTGCCTGCGGCTCACAGAGCTTCCAAGGCATTACAAATATGGCAGAACGTATTCTCGTCCCGATGCGCAGTTTGTAAACATCCACGAAGATGCCACCTCACTTCTACAATTTCAGTGCACATGTTAGGTTTGTTCCAACAATATCACATCGCATGATCGCCTCAAGTGTTTGCTTGAGGAACTCAACCACCTTTCATTTCCAAACGCTGGGCTACAACGCCATCTGGTTGAAACCAGTGGGTTGAAAACCAATTCAGAAATTGGGTAGTTTCGTGAAAGACGAAGTCGTTGACCTTTTTCCGACATATTTCTGAGAACTTTGAAAAATATGGACAGCGAAGCAAGCCCCCCCCCCCCCCCCACAATCAGAGTGAACTGGATTCCAGTTGAGTAGTAGCGAGTGTGGTAGAACAACAATCGATTCGTAACGATAAGTGAAATCAGCATGCAGAAGACATTCGTCGACGTGCAGTGTGGAAACGTCGGGAGGGGAGGAAAATACAATCAATTAGATGTATTCCGAAAAGCACGTTTTACGCTTATTCCTTCCATTCATTCAATAATCGTTGGCAACTAGTTATTTTAGGATTCTAAAGTGTCAATTTTGCTACCTGGGATTCAAAACTAATAAGTTTAGAGGCAAGCGGAAGTTATAAGAAACACAATTAACATCCGGAAGACATTAGTGCACTCATGTCTGCCGAACGTTGCGATGGAGGATACAATCGATTAAATTCACATGGAAGAGTTACAAAATCACTTCCATATGCAAAATTCATAAATGATGGATACTTACAAAATTTAATTGGATGCAATAATTTAGTGAATTTTTCAATTCAGGAATCAAAATTGATTAGTATAATACAGCAAACTAAGTGATAATCGAACTTCGACGCTGTAATAAGTTTTAGTTTTCATTCCGAATTATTGAAAATATTATTAGCATACAGAAGATATTCGCACAGTCAAGTCTGCCGAACCTACCGTACGTTCGATACCAATTATCGATAGTATCGGAATGTCCCCAAGTTGGGTAATCGATCAGCTGTGCCAGAAAGGGTTGCAATAAGTGTATCCCATTAATAAATGGGATACATTACCACTTCGTACATCTAAAAGAAATGAAATTAGAATGCAGAAGCCATTCCTTGATGTTATTCATCTGTTCGTCTGGAAAGGGGTCAAAATAGTGCACCTTCCACTTCGGCCGAGCTTTCAGGAAATGTATTCCTGTTATCAGGGCTTAAGTGAGATTTGCTTAATAAATGTGGAAATGTTTATGAAGGGGGAGGACACATATTAGAGCAGCAATTTCAGGTGTAGTAAAGCCGAACAAAATTGTGCCGAAAACAAAAGTGGATGTAATTTTGAACCAAGTTTCCGAATTGAACGTGTAGAGCAGGCTTGAGCCATCGCCCTCTTCAAGCAGTGTGGACGCACCTTTAGCAAATTAAATGTAGGTGATTGTTCGGAACCTCTGAGTTTTTGTGCTTAAATTCGGGTTATGCGAGAAAAAAACTCAAAACCACCGCACACAGTATACCAATTTTTGCTTGATATTTTTCAAAGATTTCAGAAATATTTCGATTCTTCCGAGAATTGTTTTTCAACCAATCTCGTAATCCTGGAGCCCTACCAACACCACCAGACAAGGTGGGTTGTTGGAACAAACCTCAAAGGGAACCTGCCGCATCTCGTAGGACCGCCTCACAAAAATCTACGGACTACACAATGTCAGGTATCCTTAAATATAAATTCAGGTTTGGGAACTCCCGCTCGAGTCGAGCACAACTCCGGAATTCCCTGTCAGGGCAGCTACACAAATCTAACGTTACATTCGTGTCTGTGTGAACAGATACCTATGTTTGCGGACATCCTGCATTTTCCACAATAAGAATATAATTAAATTACATCTTACTTGAAATAACACTCGTACCTTCGGTTACTCAACAATCACCTACCACGCCCGCAGACGGATTTCACTGGGTAGCCAAATTCTTAGCGAGCTTTTCAACGCTGTGATAAGGGGGCGAAAGATCTCCCTTACTGCGAAGAAATTAAATAAAACAAGCATAAATTTAAGTGTAAATGAATATTTATTTAAAAAAATAAAAAAATAAAAAATCATAACATCCTAATCCCTTCTGAAAAGCCCCACCCAGGCTCGATGAAATCGACGTCGCGACACAAATTCGGCTGTAACGCCAGTTTTGTGTATGACTCAGTTCGCTGAAGGTGGTGAGAGTTGTCAAGTGACCTTTCCTCGACATATCTCTCAAAACGTTGCTCGGGCACAGTCATTTTCGAGGCACGCGCACAAAAGCAGCTCAAAGCCGCCGGTTCCAAGCGATCTCCGAAGTCCGACGATGGGAACTAACAGCACCCGTTCCAAGTGCGCACTGGGAAGCAGACGGTTTATATTGTACTCCACTGACGACGAGGCGCTGGAAGTTTGGGGCCGTTTTGTGGGCACTTAGGGGACAGCTGATTCTGATGAACGTCGAACGCAAAGCTCAACCTTGCAAAGCTATAAAGTTGGTAGCATTGAATGATGGCGCAATTCATTCGTTTGCGCCACACAAATTACAGTGAAGAACAAAAACAGGGTGACACAAGTGCAATAGACGTCTTAGGTATAGTCCCAAGTTGGCACAAAGATGGCTGGCTAAAACGTTATCAAGCTAACTCGCTTGAGCGTGAGATCTGCATGGAACCAATAAATGCGTTGAACGGGCTTGCAATCGGAAATGCCACCAAAGGTGACCACCGAAACAATAAAGGGAACATATTACTACTAAATGCGTTCAGTGCGAAAGACTGAATGCAAATAGTACCAGGTTGTATCCATGTCTTCTTTCATCACAGATACGTTTATTACATCGAAATAGAAACGAATCTGGATGACAACATGTACAAAAGGGATAAATTATGTTTACGAGTAAATTACTGTTCCTGCACAGTACATGTAGTTATAACCCAAACGTATATTTTAAGTCTTTCTCACATTTCCAAGAGAACCCGCTGGTTCACAATATACATCGAAGTGGTCACATTTGAAGCCCGGAATCGGCCATCAAAGTGGAACTCGGCATGCTGCATGGACAAAACTGTCATTGCCTATTTTGTAATCACTTTTCGTCAAAATAGAGAAGTGAAAGGCTCTCAAAACATGCAATGACCGGATCTGTATCGCACAGTCAGTTTAGCGAATGGCATCGATACCAACCTTAGTCCACCACCAATGTGGCAGCCCAATTCGAAAATTTCCCAGAAAAGAAATGAAGACAGGAAAATTTAAGTAATTTCACGTGAAAAAAAAAAAAACGGATAACACGAAATGAACCGGCATACCTCGGCAGCTTTGACGATTTGTGGAGCGACATTGGAACATTCCGACAGCGGAAGCAAGAATTGTTTTTGCTTTTCGTCTTTCTCATAGAGGACTCGGATGCCGGGAAGGATATTACCAGAGGCGTTTTTAGCTGTAAAACAAATGTGACTCCGTTAATGATCGCAACTGTAAATAGCTGGTGAAAGGTGGTTACTTAACAAAATTTAGGAGCGGTCTCGCATCCGGCCGGAGCTTGTTGGTTTCTTATGTAGATGTTCTGCATCTGAATCCAAGGTTGGTTTTTTATTTAACACGTGATGTGTTTTTACGGAGAAGTTACGTGTTTTTGGTTTGAAGTTGTTAGGTGTAAGGTAAGTCAACAGAAATATCCCACCGGCCACCCACCGAGTCGGTGACACTGACGCGACATCCCAATGGTCATCCCCCCACCGAGAACCGCAACTCCTTCTAACCCCACCCCACGCCCCAAGTCGATCCCATCAGTGGAATTAACAACACAACATACTCGGTTTACCATGTAGTTGTGCCTGCAAGGTTTTCAGCCCGATCGCTCAAACCCGTGGGGCGCTATGGGGCTACGGGAGGGTTTTCGTAACGGCTTTTGACTATGGGATCGAGTTAGGTGCCGTTTTCGAAGTATTTTTTGGACGTAGAATCGATTTTTGGGGGTCCCGGAACGATCCGATTTCACCGTGGGAATCAAAGTGGCTTTCATGGGGCTACAAATGGGATTTTTGAAGGATCCCAGGAAGTCCAATATTTCCGCGTAAAAAAAAAAAAGTATTACTACCTACTGTAGTAACCTATATCAAAGAATAATAAACCCTTGTGTAAAATTTGCAGCGTTTTATAAGCTACTTCCTAGCAATCGCCATCTCCTTGCAAAAGGAACCCAGTGAGGGCTCCATATCAGAACATTTACAGTCCTCACGAAAGAACACTGTACAACAAAATGGAACTTACCAAGATCAACGGTGACGTTTCTCTCGTACCCGACGTTGGGGACCATCGGCGTAATATCCTCGTTTTTCGGTTTGACGCATTCAGGTTTTTTCACGTATCTGTTGTTTTTGGAAAAAGCGTCATTGGAACGTTTCACGACCTCGTCGAGAGTTTCGTCCAACTCCTTGGCCTTTTCGACCAACTGAAAAGTAGAAAATGACAACAAATTTGAACACAACAGTTTGAATTGTGAATTAGGAAAGCTCATAAGAATCGATTCTTTTTGAAAAATCATAAATTATTTTTGTATAAGTCTATTCATTTTGGAGAATTGGAAATCCAGATGTGAATTTCAGATTGAATACCTGATCTTTGTACAGGACGTTCCTGCGAGGCAAAAACGAGTCCAATGCTTCTTCCAACGTGCCGATTTCAGCTTTAGTCCACTTTTCTTCACGTGCCACAATGGACTGGAAAATATGTGTCAACATGAGATATCATTACAGCTCGCATCTGAACCGATATGCTATAATATAGCTTATCGTTTTATATTACTATACGCACCTGAGAGATGATTCGTGCAGGGTCAGCGGGTTTCTTGTCGCTGAATTTTTTCCCCCATCTTTCCGGCTGATCCGAACCCTCCAAAACCTTCCGTTTGTCTTCCTTGCTCCGCATCTCCACGTAGAGATGTTGCGTAATGGGGAGCTTCAACTTGGGAATGGCGACTTGGAGCCGTTCTGTGAAAAGCTCCGTCAACGCGGCTTGGGTTTTATCCAAATCGGTGTTGATTGCCTGGAAATTCGCCAGAAAATGATGATGAGAGAGCGCAAAAATGCGACAAAGTCCAAAACCTTCGCTGCTACTCACCGACATGAGGTTCTTAGTTCTGATCCACAAGTACGGGCTGTTCTCGTGTTCTTCGGCGGTAGCGTTGAAAGAATTTCTGTACTTGAAGGGTTTGGGCCCTTCGGGTTTCTTTTCCCCGTTTTCCATAGCCTCGTCTTCTTCTTCCTTATCGCCGTTCGCCTCCTCCGTTTCCATGGCTTCGCTTTTCACGTCCTTCTTGACTTCCGTCTTAACTTCAGCAGCCTCATTCTTCTCTACAGCTGAAATGTGTGAAAGTGAAAATAAGCGAAAAATAAAGCAGGGCGATTTTAGTTATTAGAAACGAACATTTACCTTTGGCAGCCATATTGCCGGGACTTTGCCACTCAGGATCAAAGAGTTCAAAATCTGCAACAATCCAGAAACAGAAGAGTCAAAATGCTGCCAATGGGATTACCGTAAAGTTTACTAGGACAAACTCGCGTAGGACAACAATTGTAGTGAATTGATACACCATGGGACCACAGTGTCGTTGGGGATCGAAATCCTGTCAGGATGAAGGGGCATCACTGTCTAGCCATGACTGCCCCCCTGCTACGGGATTGTGATCCCCAAGTTTAGATTACAGCTTTCAAAAAAAACTAGAAGAACAAAATTTGTTTAATAAATTTTCAAGAATAGATACTTATTCCAAAAAAAAAAAAAAAACGATAATTTTCCCATCACTGGTTTCAACTCTTTAAAATACCACGTATCAAAATAAAACTTTGAGTCCAAAACCACGTCAGTCATGTTGGTAGTTTGAAAGAGACTCTTTTAAGATCAATGAGAGCAGAAACAACTTGTTGAAGTATTTTCTGCACCCAACGCGAGGCCACATGACCTACTTAACGTAAGTGGTTTCTGCACTCAACGATTCAAAATACTTCTCGTTTGTTGAGCAGCGATGTAAGTGATTGGATTTCCTCAGTTTAGAGAACCCTAGACCGCGCCCTAAGCTTAGTTAATAACTAAAGTCTAGTAAAAGCAAAATTATCTTAAAATATTAAATATCTGTGATGAACCTAATTTTGAAATATTAAATATCTGTCTGATGAACCTAATTTTAAAATATTAAATATCTGTCTGATGAACCTAATTTTGCTGTTACTAGACTCTTCTAGTCAACCCAGAAAAATTTTGAATGAAGATGAATCAGATTCATCTTCATTCAAAATTCTTCTTGAAAGGCACAGGGTGTTTGAACGGGAATCCTCACAATAGTCGACTCAACGCCCAATATTATGTTGAGAACGACAACTCCATCGACTCCTCAGACAAAACCCTTCAAAAAACCGCACAGTCTTCCATCCTTGCTATTGCTTTCGACTCACGCAAACGAAGGAACTCAAAACCGAACAGAGGGGGAGGGGTCACCCCCCTTCCCACCACCCACTCCGAACAACCGAGGTCGCCGCCCTAAAATACACCGCGCCGGTCCAACACCCCCCCCCCCCCCTAACAATTCCATAATCCCGGCATCATCAGGAAATCGATTTCTACCACAAAATTCATACGAAATGAAGATACAAATAAAGAGACCCCCTCAACAGCGTTGTACGAGAGCTCCAACATGATCCAGCCAGACAAAGCTTTCAATGCAGGTATGACTCACAGAGCGTCCTCTCAAGAATCGGCAAACGCCACCAGAAAGAAGACACCGAAACAGCAAATTTCGCAAATTGTTTTTTCCGACAATCCGAATTCTGTAGCTACAAATCCAAGAATTACAACGCCCTTGTTCTTCCTCTCAAGAACGTTTTACAACCACCGAGTCACCGGGATGGCTTCACTTCAACCATCAACCTTTCGGACTCAAACACCGTCCACCATATCACCCAAAATTTACTTACTTCTTGAAGTTTTCTCACTCCTACACAAGCATAGACAACAACAGAACACGAAAACTCACAAAATACAGTATAAATTCAAGTAAAATGCTTCACAATTTTCTCCGACAATGGATTAAAATGGCGACGGCTTGGAAAAGAGAGAACCAATGTTGCCGCTGCGAGTTTGTGGAAGAAATGTCCCCGTTGTTCGCATATTTCCCCGTTTACTAGGGTTTGCGGGACATTTTGAGAGGCAGCCAGTCTGTATCAAACTTGTCAACGTTGTTGATTACAATTTAGGTACCAGGTGGGCTCTTCCCACTATAAATTATATTAATAGATTTATTACTAGTTGGAATTAAATCCGATGATTTAATTTAACTAAATTCCGACGATGAAGACCAGCCCATGTCAGGAAAAAATTGGTCATGGGTTTTTTTTCCTGACCTCATCAAGAACCCGTCTTCATATATTTGGTCGGCAGGTAAGTGGCATAAGTGGCATTACTTTAAAAGGTTGGATTGGTATTAGCCCCCCCTCCCCCCCCAACTCCATAATAAAAATGTAAAAGTAAAAAAAAGTAAATAAATAAGTGCAAAATATTTTTGAAAAAATTTAAAAAATGCTTTTTAGCGCAACCTTTTTCCATAAAATGGAAAGGTGCGCTCACCTCCTCGACATGTATGTTTTTTTTTTGTTTGTGTACAGAGCATCACGCCCGAGCGGCTCAACAGATTTTCATGAGGGTGGTCTCATTGTCATCAGCGAGTTCGGGGGGTGGTTATAGGCTACCTTGATTTTTCCTCCCTCATCCCCTTCATCGGTTTTCGGGAGGTCCTTCACGACGAAAGTTGTTTATCTCTGATGTGTAACTAAGGAGGCCTCAAAAGGGGGACGAAAGTTTTTGTCCGATTTCGTTGGTACAAGGGTCTATGGAATGAGCTTTTTGGGCTGATTCCAACGACTCCAAAACGATTTTTGCAGCCTGAGCCGTTCGTTACCTCTGATCGGCATAAGGTTTTCTTACGCATCGGTCGTTAGGGTGCAGTTGTTTACGTAATGAGCATCACGTGGATATTTTTGATGTGTTGTGGGGCATAGTTTGGTCGCTAGATACCTACTGTTTCTTAGTTTCTCTCGTAATAACAAAAAGGTTGCGCTCATCTATTCAATTCAATTGATGGCTTGTTTAGATTGTTTGGACTGACTCAAAAGTGGGCTTTGCGTCCAAAATTAGTACCTACTCGGAAAGCGACACCTTTTTTGACCACCTTATATCCTTCAAAAATCCATTAAATTTTGTAGCCCCATTTTAGCCTCATAGCGCCCCACGAGTTGCAAACCTTGTGAGCACAACGAGATGGTAAGCCGAGTAGGTATTTTGTCAAAATTTCTGATTAAAAAAATATATATATCCTACTGCCCAAAATCCACAGATTAAACTAGGTACATACTTACATGAACCAAAATCGCACGGACGAACGTTTTTGGAATCAAGACCTCTTGAAACGTATGTCTAATTTTGAGGCGGATTAGAATTTTCTACCTTTGTCGCGATTACATAGACCACCTGTGAGAATGAGGATTGCCCACTATCTTCCACCAGTTCACAAGGGAGGGCTTGCTTGCATTCGCACATTGCGTATAAGTACCTACTTACCCTAAATATGCGTTTCCTAAACTTTTATACGCCAGGTCCCCCCTAGCAAGACTCCTAGAGGACTCCAAGCCCCTCCCGGTAAGAAATCGGGAAAAATTGCTTGGTTTTGGCTAAACGGCTGAACCGGTTGTAATGTGTAAACAGGTCATTCGACGCAGAATTGTATGCGCTTTAACTATGTATTTGGAACGTTTTCTCTGCGATGCTTAGTTTGTAAGTTATAGGCGAAAAATTGAAAAACGCTCGAAAAAATTGATGATTTTTTACCGCCAAAAGTTCTCCCAGTAAAGATTTTGCCACCATTTTTGACATTTTGTTGTTCAGGCCCATTACAACCATTAAAAAACAATAAAAGTTTCTACACCATTTCTTGCACGAGTCCGGTTGGGGGAAAGGCTGACGAGAGCGCAATGCACAGGTGCAGTAGGTCTACTTGAGGACTAAACTACTGTTGGAGCCAGACGTTCGTGGGGAGTGTAAGTAACTGGGCCCAAACCCCCAAGTTTAACATAACCAAGCCAGGGATGGACCCCCTCCCCCCACCCCACGCCATCAGCATGCGAATAAGAAGGAAGAGTAAAACAAGTATCAAATACCAGACTAATTTATTCGTGGAGAAATTTCCTAAAAGTAACGCTGATACAACCAACTACATTCTCTTTTGGCTTTAATAATTTCATTAAACTCAGGAAATCAGCTGTAAAAACGCAAGACATGAAGAGTGCTTAATACTCAGGTGGTATTATTGAAACCAAGTTCAGCTTATACATGACATGCTTGGATGAAATTCCAGATTTGCACTAGAAATTGTGTCTTCTGACAGTCCTGTCGGAGCGTCTATCAGGACGCGTTCCACCTTCTCGCCTGTTGAAAGGATTAGTACGACCTGACGGTCTGTCAGACTGAGAGTTCTGGGGAGTGTATGCGTCACTTAACTTTCCATTTCTGGAGTGGAGGTTGCCAGAAGCATTCGAGGTCCATGGGGCATTTCTGGAAAGGGCCAGCTCAGTTCTCGGCGAGAAGCTGGCAGCGTTCTGTGAGCGTCGCTCATAGAAAGAAGGGCCTTCACGAGTGCGCACGTCTTGGACGCCACTGTAGTTACGTGAGTCGGTTCGCGGCTCTGAGTAATCTCCAGAGTGGTGAGATGCGAAGTGTGCATCTTCGGAACGATCCCGGGAGGCCAAGACGTCGTCAAAATGGGACGCTTCCTGTGACATACTCCCACAATTCCCAGATGCATGAGAGGTAAAGCGATCTTCATAATTAGTTTCATCCCACACTTGTTCCGTTCTTACTCTGCTGCGTTCATTTTCAGCTCTGTATTGGGTATCATCATTGCCTCTCCGAAGCTCTTGTCTTACATGAGTGTCGAAGTCAGAGGTGGACCGGCGATCCCAAGCGTAGTCGTCGGAAACATCACGATATTCGGTTCTCACGTCTCGAGAGCCATCTTCCAGGGAATCTCGCTCTCTCTGGAATTCTCGATCCTGTCTCAGTGATCTTTGAAAGTTATCTTCTACCAAGTCACTATGCACGCTTTCACGGGAATAGTAATCATTACTATCCACTTGATGTGACGGGCCACTGCTGTACCGCTCAGTCATGTCATGCAGAGGAGTGCTCCAGAATTCATTGGTCGTTAGGTTTTGACGAGAGGTGCTCCTCCTTCTGACGTTATCAGGGGATGGGTATTGAGGGGCTATTCTGGTAGAGCGATCAATATCTTCGAATTCTGATCTGTATGAGCTTCTGTAGTCCTCTGGCGGGTCTTCCAGCGCATCATGGGTTGGAAGTTGTCCCACCCTATTCCTTGAGTTATTTCTTGGGTGACGCTCACCTCCCCAGTCCTCATTGCGTGTACCACTCTCACGTGAGTCTTCCCTGAAGTTGCTGCTTCGCAGGTGACGCTGATCTCTCCGGTCCTCATTGCGTGCACCCCTCTCACGTGAGTCTTCCCTGAAGTTGCTACTTGGCAGGTGACGCTCACCTCGCCAGTCCTCATTGCGTGCACCACTCTCACGTGAGTCTTCCCTGAAGTTGCTGCTTGGGTGGTGACGCTCACCTCGCCAGTCCTCATTGCGTGGACCACTCTCACGTGAGTCTTCCCTGAAGTTGCTTCTTGGGTGGTGACGCTCACCTCGCCAGTCCTCATTGCGTGGACCACTCTCACGTGAGTCTTCCCTGAAGTTGCTTCTTGGGTGGTGACGCTCACCTCGCCAGTCCTCATTGCGTGGACCACTCTCACGTGAGTCTTCCCTGAAGTTGCTGCTTGGGTGGTGACGCTCACCTCGCCAGTCCTCATTGCGTGGACCACTCTCGCGTGAGTCGTCCCTGAAGCTGCTGCTTGGGTGGCGACGCTCACCTCGCCGGTCCTCATTGCATGCACCACTCTCACGTGAGTCTTCCCTGAAGCTGCTGCTCGGGTGGTGACGCTCACCTCTCCAGTCCTTACTACGGGTTCTCCGACGTGAGTCACTCCTGAAGTTATCGCGGGAGCGTCTTTCACTGTCCCTATCATCTCTTGAACTCGTTGAAGCTCTGGACAGCAGGGGAGGTGGAAGAGACAACACCTCGCCAACTGTTTGATTTTGTCCAGCTACTCCTCCAATCCTAAAACCACACAACTCATTAACAAAACTACACTAGACAATTCACGTTGATTGTGTCTACAACTTACTGGTGGTCGTTGGAGCTCAGTGCACTTCGAAACGAATGATTCATTTGAGAAAGTAAAAGCTGCTGCTGCTGCTGAATCGTTTCGGTGAGTTGAGACAGAACTACCTGGTCTGTACCGGTAGAACGGCTGCCACCCCACGGGTCCCCCAAGTGTCGTCTTCCACGATCGCTAAAACCACAGTCAGTCAAAACACTACATTTTACGACTAAGGCAGTGCTGCCAATGAAGGGGAATTAAAACACAAACTGCAAGTTCATACGAATTTATAAAATTTATGGAAACATTGCGATTTGAATTTTAGCAGAAACCTGAGGTCAGCTCCTATTGGTCGACGAGTTGGCCACCATTAAAAAACTAAAAACTGAAGGATCGGTCACGTCGAATAAGTTAATTTATATCACATAAGTTGAGTCAATACGCACAATCACAATCACAACAAAGCGAACAAGGCCATTTTCGCGTTAATCCAGTGTCACTAGTGCCAACCACCAAGAAAATCAAGAAAAAATGTGAAAATCGACCTGCACTCTGGTGTCTTTGATTGGAAACCGGAACCGGTGTAGGTGACGTCACTTACGCCGGTTTTTGTATCGGCCAGAACAACTTAAAATGATTATAAACTACAAAGTGGTTGTTTGCCGATGGTGCAGAGGTCTAATCCAATGAGTTTGGTTAGGGAGAGAGAACGACTCCTCTGCTGAATACTAAATTGTTTATTCAGGTAAACAATTATAGCGTGGGGACCGGTTTCGAGCAACTAAGCTCATCTACAGCCCAGAGTGACTTGAGGTGGTTGAACGTACAATTAGTTCTGAACTAATTGTACGTTCAACCACCTCAAGTCACTCTGGGCTGTAGATGAGCTTAGTTGCTCGAAACCGGTCCCCACGCTATAATTGTTTACCTGAATAAACAATTTAGTATTCAGCAGAGGAGTCGTTCTCTCTCCCTAACCAATCTCATTATAAACTACGTTACAGACTTTTTGTCACAAAAATGATGTATTTTCCCCTTTTGACTTCTAACAACATGGTGCAGGATGATTTAACCCGAAATTCAGGTGCGTTTCCATTCCTAAATGGAATGCAGAGAAAAACGACATGCTCCAGATATTGACCACGCGGATAACAATCGGGAAAGTGTAATTTTTAAGTTCCGCTTACTAACCACCCTCTTTATAGATGATAAAAAACTATTTTTGATGAGTTGTGGGGCACCAAGGGAAGATATCCCAAGTACAAATGTATTTCAAGAAAAAACCACGGGAAAAAGGTCAAGTTGATGAAAATGCAAAATGCATTAAGGCGTGTATTAAGGCGTGTTGGCTTATCGAATTTTACCAACACAACTTAAAACGGCAACTACTTCCACTATCAGCGGTAAGTTCTGAGATTGTTACTCTTACCTCAGGTATATGATGAGAGGTCAAAATCCCTTTATTATCCTTATTATACACAGAAATAGAGCTAGGTGGTAAATAACTGGTATGCTTCCCCAACATCACGTTAATTATTCACCTGTGCGGCCGTGTAGACGCCCTGAGGTTAATTCTTTGGCGGCGACTTTGGTTTCGAATATAGGAGGAATAGTTGCGTTGATTGGGGGCTTTCTTCTTGACATCAACGGCGTCTTCCTGATCAGAGGCTTTCCTTTTGGAACGACCTCTCGCGGCAGAATCGGAGCCTCCAATCCCCTCCGATGGCCTCTTGACATAATTATTAACCCTCTGAAAAAATATGTAAATAGCCACACCTCCAAAATTCTCTCACGGCTTAAGTCACTAGACTCACCTCATAGAACGCAATCATCTTCATTTTCCGATCCATATGCGGCCTAACGTCAACGCCAACGACCTTATGGAGCTTATAAACAGGATGCAACATTTTATGGTTCATTTCCAACTCGGCAGATCCATTTGGGCCGTCGATGACCCACGCAATATTTCGGGCCGGTAGATCTTGAGATTTCAGACGCTCGTACAACTTTTGGAGTAGATCAGATTCTGCCAAAAAAAAAAAAAAAAAAAAAAAAAAAACTGAACATTTCTATAAGTACAGAGAGGTTAGGTGATAATTGCCTACTTGAAAGATACCACATTCAACCTTCTGACAGGAGAGCTTCACAGTTGTAGCCTCATAGAAGCCCCATAGAGCCTCACGGTGTAGTCTAATGGGTCTTAAACTCCGGAAAAGGGATTCTACGAAAATTCTACTTATTTATTCTAACGGGTCAGGGACGGCAACAAATCGATTTTAGGCCCGAAAATTCTTCGAAAACAACGCTTCACTTGACCGCTGCACAGTGGGGCAAGAGCGGCAAAACCCCCCCTTTTACGAACATGATGATTTCGATTATCTGGCTCATCATAGTACATTAGCCACAGAAACCAGTTTCAGCAGGGATTTTACTCGAAAATCGATTTTTAGAACGTTCCATAGAACACGTTACATCAAAGAATATAAAAATAAAATAATATAAATCATCTGCCCAAAGTTGCCTTTCCGGTCATTGCGCACGTTTGAACTTCTGTCACTCAACGAGTGGTTTTGTTCGATAGAAATCGAATAACAACCTTGTCGCCCAATTAAAATTATTCAGAAATGCTGTTTTTCGACAAAAATCATCTGCTGGGGCTTTTAATGCCTTATCCTTGTAGAAATTTTCAATTTTACGGTGTTCAATTGAATTTATCAATTTTACGTTGTTCAACGAAATCATTCGGGTGTACGATCAAAATCATCTGCTACGCTCTTATTTTTGAGGGAATTTTTAATTAAGGTCGACGGAAAATTGATTGCTCTACAACTTTTCTTCGTGTTCAAACTTCGTTGGCATCCTTGTTTGGCTTCCAAGTGAGCAATATACCTACTGAAAACTTTTTTTTTTTTAAATATGGGTAGGGAGTAATTTTATGTACCTATAGGGACATAAGGTATATTCGTGATCTGCGTCAAATTTCCTATGAGTGTGAAGGTTTTCAGAGAGACGATTTAAGACGAAATAGAATATTTCCACGATAAAAATATATAAACTTGTAGACGCGTTTCGGTTGATTAGACCATCATTAGTACAATACAGAATGAGGAAGATGTGAGAAGTTACTTATATACAAAAGTGAAAGCCGATAAAGGGGGTGTATATATTAAAATGTGATTGTGGGATTCAATACGTAGGACAAACCGGCCGAAAATTTAAAATTAGAATGAAAGAACATAGTGATGATCTTAGGTTGGGAAGGGGTAGGGAAGCTTTTGAAAAACATTTGTCAGAAGAAAACCATAGAATTAGTTATGAGATAGGCAGTAATAATCCAGCCATTGGGATAGCTCATGTTTGCCAAAAAGGTCCAAAATTAGATGCTTTAGAATCTTTGGAAATTCAGAAAATTCACAATTTAGGAATATCTGTTAATGACCTTAATGTAATTAGGCGTTCCCCGTTAATTGACATTTTCTTGTGAGTCTTCCTTTCACTTATTTGCCTTTCACATTACCTTTCACCTTTCCCCTTTTATGCCACCTTTCTAATGCCACGCCCATTAGAAGGCACATTTCACTTTTGTATATAAGTAACTTCTCACATCTTCCTCATTCTGTATTGTACTAATGATGGTCTAATCAACCGAAACGCGTCTACAAGTTTATATATTTTTATCGTGGAAATAGACTATTTCGTCTTAAATCGTCTTTTTTAAGATGGATTCCCACTATCTCGCCGCATCCACCTTACATTAGGTTTTCAGAGGTTCCCAAAATATGGCCGTTCGGCACCGCAGAACCTCAGGGGTAGTCAGAAGGTTTGGCACCTCCACAAATGGATTTCACGTACAAAATGACTGCGACAACGTCCTCACTCAACCTTCTCGCTCATGTCCTTTGAAAGCCCCGCAGAACTCGAGGGGGAAGCCGGTTCGCGTCTCATTCCCAATAGATCGATTCTACGCCGAAAACTAGATCCCATCCTAAATCCTTCCAAACCCCCACCTACAGCCCATTTTCAGCCCCCACTTAGCCCCAGAGGGTGGCGGGATCGGTAAAATACCTATCGGACTACAACTAAAAGGCAAATCCAATATCCTGTAAAATTTTCGAACTAAATAGAAATGCTTACAGCACAAAACGACATCGCATTCTCTGAATCTACAACAATTTTTTAGGCCGATCCACTTTTTCGGAGTGATAGTAATCCAAAACTTGCCAGAATCGGCACAACTTACCAAACTGTCCCCAATAGATTACATTCAGAGCACGTCTCTTTCCTAGAAACGGGAACGTCCTGTTAGAAGCGTCTTCTAGATATGGCATGAAGTGTACACGCTTTCTATGTTCCCGGACGTATGACTCGAACGAGGACACCTTCTTGTTGACTTGCACATGAACTCTGTTTTTCTAAAGACAATTCAAAAATATAATAACCAGAATCGCGGGGAAACCAGAAAAGACATGTTAACTCACTCGAGCTAGTAGACATTGCAGAATGTAGGAATCGGTGATTATAAGAGTGATGACATTGGATGCTTTCTTGCCCAGCGCTGGAACCATCTCATCAGCGATTTTATTCACAATCACTGGGACGGCGTGAGGTGGGTGAACATCTTCTAGGTGAGGAAAAATTGTGAGTTGGGTGGAATCGACGGTTTCAGTCACTGACTCGTTGCCTGCCACGTGGTAGAAGGGTTGGACAGAGGACGGTTGTGACCTGGAAAGGAAAACATTGATAAGTGTGGGAAATAGGGAACACAGAGTAAGGGAGTAAGTCTCACAAGGGTGACAAAACGTAATCGCTTCGTTGGTAGCACTGGAACCAGAGGTCGCAAACTCCAAGGCGTGTCCAGAAAGAGTACTTGACTATTGTAGACTTGAAAAAATTGGTACCTACATGAAAAGTTCATTCGGTAATATTCCAAAATGGTGGCAAAGTGGGAGGCATAGAAGAGTGGCAGTTCCACAGAACTTCCCAGGTGCCTGAACCGTTCAACAGAAAGCGCCCCCCCCCCACCCTCAGCATGACAATACGGGGCCGCAAGAGGTTACCCTTGAGCAGCATCCGCTCGCTCTGGGTGAAGGTGAGTTTAGCCCCCTGCTCCAGCCCACTAACAAAACTCAGTTTAAGTGGCAAGTGCTAGAACCACACTTCAGAACATTTCAGTTACCACTCACCCATTGGCGTCAAACCACGAGATGTAAACTCCAACAACGCCCACCTGTGAACGGTTTTCCTCAAAAAACGCCTTCAAAGGTGGAACATACTCCTCCAAGTGATTTTCAATTTGGGCGTTAGCGGCACCGTTGAAAAAGTCGTTCCCCACTTTCTTCTCCAGACAACCAGTAGCGAAGAACATCAAACTTTTATCCCTGCCTGTTTTCGCTCCGCCTTTTGTTGTTTCTCCGTCAATAACTAACACCAGAGTCATGATGATTTCTCCAATTTCGTTCATTATGAATCTCAACCCGTATAAATCTTGGCACCGCCCTCCATCGCATACATCAAACCCTTTCGCAGTTAGGAAAGCGGTGGCAGCCTGTAACAATAATTGATGAGTTCAACAGTGAAACCATTGGCAGTAATGACAGTTGATAGCCCTACCTCCGCCGCTTTGACAATCTGCGTCGCGACATTTGAACATTCTGACAGTGGGACCAAAAAATGTAGATCTTTTTCCGCCTTCTTGTACAACACTCTAATGCCAGCACGAATTACTCCCTCGGCATCTTTCTCTGTAAACAAAAATGACAACAGGTTGAGCTTGGAAATCCTCATCGCTGAAAGTTGGCGGGAAATTAGAATGACCATCTTACCGAGACCAAGTGAAACTTTCCTCTCATAGCCGACATTGGGTATTGTAGGGATGATTTCTTCCGTGTTCACTTCGTCCTTAGATTTGCCACGTGGGATATCTTTGACTGATTGGATGAGCTCTTTGGAGAGAGCAGCCAACTGAAAGCATCGTACGACGAGTGTGTTAGAAACCCCCAAATGGCGTACCAACCTCTGCTACGGGGTTGTCATAATCAAATTGCCTTACCTGGGATTTGTAAGGAATGTTTCTGTGAGGGAAATAGGCGTCTAAAGCGTCTTCCAAGTTTCCACGCTCTGCCAAAAACCATTTGCCTTCGTGGAAACCTCCGGGTTCTGCTAGTAACATCTTTGTGATGGCTACGGAGAGAAAATTGACCGGCTATAACACCAGAGTGAAATATATAGTTGTTAGTATTAACTAGGGGCCTGCTAAGGCTTGGAAAACCCCAATCTAGTAGGTATGTTTGTTTGGTCGTTTAGAGGTTATCGTATGAGGTCAAAGCCCCAACGAAGTGTGGCAAAATAGTACGTCTGGAGGAGGAGGTCTGTGCAAGAAGGGGTGAGGTGAGCCAAGACTATAGCCAAGATACTAGGCAACGTCTACTGTTGAGATTCTAAAATTAAGTGAGTAACAAACAGGAACAACTGTAACTACACAGTTGTTTACTCGGGCACGTCGTTAGGGAAGTCCGTGTGGACGACGAAGCGGGAGGTTTATAAGAAAGGCGACAATTTTGCAATAATCACGGGGACTTCCCGATTTTAATGAGCCGCCGTTGAAATCGGCACAAACACGGCAGGGCCCAGAATTCCGGCGGACACTACGGAATTATAATATCAAGATACTAGATACATAAAGATACTAGAAATTAATACTAGCGAAATTAAAATTAAATTGTCCACAATAATCAACAAATTTTACTAGTTACCTGCAGAAATCTAAGTCCGCACAATCAACAATCCCGAAGTAGAGGATGCACGCTAGGGATGTTAAAAACATATCGGTTTATCAAAATATCGATACTTTTCCTCTAATATATCGATACATCGATATTATTTTTACAATATATTGTAAAAACCGATATTTTTATTTGTTGGAAAGCCGAAAATTTCTACCATCTTGTTGAACACGATTCAATAATATACAGTTAGGTACCTGAATGGTGCTTCTTAGGTCTTAAATTCACTGTTTGGTGTTTCGGGTTTATTTAATAAAATTTATTAAATAAACCCGAAACACCACATTTAACACAAATTTAATGTGTTCAAATAAATCTTGTGTTCAACAAGATGGTAGCTCTGGTGGAACGTACCTACTCATAATCCCACAGCCTTCGAGGGGGAAAATAAAGAACCCCAACAACTTTTCCTTGTTAGTATAGCTATAAAACGTATAAAAAAATGTATTTTTGAAACCACTTATCCAATCGGTTAGTAATGCGGGATTGAAGCTGGGTTCGCATGGCGTAAAAAAAAGGGGGCGCACTCTCATTGGAGGAAATCTGTGGGAAAACTGATCAGCCGATCAGATCGCCGAACGCACACGTTATGCACGAGTTTTTTTACGACATGTGAACACAGCGAGTAAATCAAGAGTGAAAAATGCACTTACAGACGGTATAAAACATTTCCTTTTTTTTTTTTTTTTTTTTTTTGAAAAAATTCCGATATATCGGATTACTATTACTATAACGATATATTTTGGATATTGAGTATCGATATTTTTCTCCGATAGTTGCATTCCTAATACACGCTAGGGTGTACGAACATTTTGAGATAAGAACGCAGTGTTGCCAAACCGATGTTTTGATGTAGGGTTTTTTTTTTGTAAAAGGGGGAAATTTTGGGGGAATTTTTTCGAGGTTTTTTTTTAGGGGGATTTCATTTTGGGCGGAAAGCAAATAATAACGGAATGGGAATAAACATACATAGAAATTGTGTTTAATGCCGTAAAGAATAAAAGAACGTCATATTATTGCTCCATGTCAGTGGATCCATTTAGAAGATGTTGACGTATACCTACGTAGATATATATATATATATTATACATATCAGTCGCTAGAGAACCTGTGGTTCGGTTCAAAAACGTTGGGAATTTCGCCGTCTCGCTACTGTCACTTCCGACTTCGAACGCTGTAGTTGAGAGAGTTCTCCTTCTCAATTCATAACACAATTAAAACTAAATTTGGAAGTCGTATCTACATCGAAGCATTGTGATGATTAGGTACCATCCTCACAACGATTGCATTTCCTGCGTCCACTTTTCTCCTACCGACTGAAAACATGCTGTCCTATATTTACGATCATGATAACAAGAAAGAGGAGGAGAAGGAATTGATAGATGATATTCTGGCAGGTTGGGTTGCAAAATTTAATTAAGCAACCAGTTAATTAGGTACCTAGTTTTTGGTTTGTTATTCTTGAAATAATACACCTACGTAATTGCGACGGATATAGAAAATTCTGATCGGCCTCAAAGTTTGAAATTATATTACGAGAGGTCTGACATTTTGACAAGGTTTTCAGCCTGATCGCCCAAACCCGTGGCGCTATGGGGCTAAAACAAAGCTAAGGGAGAGGTTTTTGTCTAGGGGGTCGAGCTCGGTGTCGTTTTTATGTATTTTTGAACGTGGAATTCATTTTTGGGGGTTCCAATTACGTACACCCATTACTTTTATTTATCCTTTGCACTCACACATTTTCAGGTTTTTTGTTGTTGGTGGTGAATTTCATAATTTTAAGGGGTTTTTTCAGCGATGAAGGGGGTTTTGGTTGAAGTCATTTGGCATCACTGTAAGAAAGGGTTGAAGGGGCTGATAAGATTTCAGGGGGTGAAGTATTAGGCGGTTCCGCCATGGGCGAATAACCGCCTAGTGGGCGGATTTGGAGCGGCGAGCGCAATACCGCTATGCGGGCGGTTTTAATAACTGGTTGGCGGGCAAATATGAAGTCGTGTGGAATCGGGTCAAGGGGACGAGAAAATGCCCGAATTTAATGCCCTGTTTCTCGGTGAACCGATTTCAGATTAGCTGGGTGCTGTGTGGTTATAGGAGGTGGTGTGAATGACGAGTCTTTTTCTCTATGGCCAAGCTTTCGGGTTATATTCAACCATCATCGGGGCTCTACAAATAGAACGTAAACAATCAGCCATTAGAGACCAGTTATTGTCACTCTGGGTGAACAGGTTTTCCCGAAAGCTTGGCCATAGAGAAAAAGCCTCGTCATTCACACCAGCTCCTATAATCCCACAGCACCCAGCCGGCCAGACAAGCCAAGGAGGATAAACTCTGGCAGTACACTGAACATAGAAATGCCAGAGGGGGTCTTACTTGTGTATCCCACCATAGTATTCCGCCAGCACAATTTTCTGATTAGATGGTTAGTGTCATAAAGTCCATGACGTTGGAGGCCTGGCGAGAGTCACATAACGTGTACACCAACCTTTAAACGACTCCCCGAAAGCACTGACTGCACCTACCAGCCTTTCTTCGTTCATCTTCAAGAACTCTCACAAGAAACTTTGAAAAAACTTTTGCAAACCACTCCCATGTAATCAAAAATTGTTTATTCATTTAGATGCACACGTTTCAAAACAAATAAACACACCAATTTAAAAAAAAAAAAAGACTTGCCAACAACTAAATTACAGCAATCACAATTGCACATCAAAATGGGAAATCTGGTGACGTTGTCGTCGTAGGGCTTTGCGAAGAACTGTCTGAACTTAAAGTTTCCTCTTTTATTTTGAGTTTATTCTTATCTTGATCTTTGTCTTTGCCCTTTTCTTTGTCCTTGTCTTTCTCCTTGTCCTTCTTGTCTTTGTTGTGCTTGTGATCGTGTTTGTGTTTGTGCTTGTGTTTATGTTTCTTCTTGTCTTTCTTCTTCTTCTTAGTCTGAAAAACCGAAGTCAAAATGAGTTGAGGCAGTTTTTTCTCAGAGGAAAATCATGTCCAGTGCCATCTAGATTGCCTACCTTGTCTTTGAGATCTTTATTGGGTTGATCTTTGTTGAACATTCCTGGGTGGAAGCCAATGGGTCCTTGAGCTCCTGACAAGCCGGGCAGGGAGGCTGAGTTGTCCGAATAGAGCTCGCGGTGAACTCCGGATTTGTCTCCGCTGGATAACTGTAAAGCACGGAGGGTGAGCATTGTGCGAGTAATCAGTTCAATTGACGTTTGTCAAAAGGGGTACCTTCATTTTCTTGGCGTCTCGACCGCCATCTGGTGTGTCGTCGAGTCCTGGCGACCGCTCTTTCTTCTTGATTGGCCCAAGTGCGGCAATACTTTCTGGGCGCTGCGATAAAATTATGTCAACAACAATCCTGACGGTACTACTACTCAAATAAAGCCAGTAACTCACGTCAAGCTTGTTGGATAAACCAGGAAGTTCGAAAGGGAGACACATGGGCTTGCGGATCCCATACAGCGTATAGTACAGATCAATGAATGCGTTCCTCATACGAGTGTCGTGCGAAAGCATACAACTAAAACAAAAGATCGCATAAAAATAAACCCAACCAAATACCACAAGCAGACGTTGAACACCAACTTGAACAGCTTCCAGAGGCGGTGAACAAGTTCGGGCTTGTCGAGGCGGGGTTTGGGATGCCCTTTCTTGAACGGCGGGTTGTTGATGAGGAGGCGGACCAACCCGAGGCGGATACCCGGGTCAGGATCGTCTTCGGCTATCTCGATGAGGTACTCCAAATCCGACCATTTACCGTCGACGACTGTGTAGTCGACGAGAGCTTCGAGGGCGCACATACGAACATCTATAGAAGAAAGAATAGAACATAAGAGAGTTCGTTGAGGGATTGTGGACATTGAGGCTCGAATGAGAATTTGAGTCAAGAGGAGGTTTGATAAAATGTGTGTAAAAAGAGCGAAAGACTTCGAAGATCTGAAGACTTAAAACCAAACTGAATGGATCGAATATTCGTAGGCTGGAAGTTTTGCAGGCGGCAACCTAAAGTCAAGAACCTGAGAACTACAGGCAAAATCCAAACCAAATGACAAGCTGACGACTGGAGGATTCTCAGAAAGAAGACCGTCAGACTGAAAACCAACCAATCTACAGGGCTCTACCAATACGCGGATGACACATGTTTAGTGACGCTTGGAAATCCCATTGAAGGGGTCCACTGCAGCATGAAATTGGTTGAGAAGGATTTACATGACTTTCCATGACTGGTTTTCCTCAAATTACCTGGTTGCCAACGTAGAGAAGAACCAAACGCTCATCTTGCCACTAGGTAAAAATCTCCCGGAACAGCAGAGCGTCAAGTACTTAGGATTGAATATCGACCCTAGACTCTCTTGGGAGAATCACGTAGACGACAGTAGTAAAAAACTAACCCGAACCTGCTACTTGCTGTACCGTTTGCAGAACTTGGTGTCGAGTGGAACCCTGAAAATGGTTTACTTCTCGCTATTCCAATCGGTGATCACCGCATAAGGAGGTTGCATAGGCAAAAATGAAAATTGAAATTCTCACTATAAACCGTATGGTTAGAGATTCCTGCGACGCCTTTGTGCAGTAACTGCTGGATATTCGGACGTATCCAACTGTTGTCGTAATTCCCTCATGGAGTACGAATTAACCTAACATGTATGATAGTATGGTAAGGTATTATAAGGTATTATAATATAAGGTATTATAAGGTAATACACGGAATAAGATAAGAAACAAATTATTGTATGGTATGGGTCTGCGAACCAGGCAGCATTCTGCCTCTAAAGGGTTTTGTGTGACGTGTACATTGTACGGTGTACAGTGTACAGTGTAAAGTGCCCTCCTCCACCCCTTATAGGCACACCCAACCTCACATAACTGTTCAGAACTAATTGTACGTTCAACCACCTCAAGTCACTCTGGGCTGTAGATGAGCTTAGTTGCTCGAAACCGGTCCCCACGCTATAATTGTTTACCTGAATAAACAATTTAGTATTCAGCAGAGGAGTCGTTCTTTCTCCCTAACCAAACTCACATAACTGTGGTTATCTTTGTAACCAACACAGCTATCTTACTTAGCTGTACATACTGTGTCATCTCAGAACGCCACAACGTCATATACAACACGGTTTATACATGTATCATGTAAGTGTCAGGATATTTCACCACCATGAAATATCCATGTATGTATTGTGTTAGTGTCCAGATATTTCACCACTATGAAATATCTATGACTGCTACAGGGGCAGACATTTCACCACAATGAAATGTATCTGCTCAGCTATATGTACTATGGCTTCCTCAGAACACCACAACATTATGTACAGCTAAGTAAGATAGCTGTGTTGGTTACAAAGATAACCACAGTTATGTGAGGTTGGGTGTGCCTATAAGGGGTGGAGGAGGGCACTTTACACTGTACACTGTACACCTTACAATGTACACGTCACACAAAACCGTCACACAAACCTGCCTTTAGAGGCAGAATGCTGCCTGGTTCGCGGACCCATACCATACAATAATTTGTTTCTTATCTTATACCGTGTAATACCTTATACCATACTATCATACATGTTAGGTTAATTCGTACTCCATGAGGGAATTACGACATGGTGGAGATGCTGGGATTTTTGAATGTTTAAATTTTGGTGGAGATGCTGGAGTTTTGGTGTAACTCCAGTCAAATTACTGAACCTGGAAACTGCTATGGAGTTTCCTCCCAACAATTCAATACTTTGACTGGAGTTACACCAAAACTATTCATTATCGAACAACTGTTGGATATTCTGCCGTTGCCTAATCTCTACATCCAGGACTGTCGGATACACGTCAAAAGAAAAATGGATACTTGAGTGACCAGAAGCAACATCCACAGCTATAAGACGCGATCATCCCATCATCCTGACTTGCCTAGGCAGAAGAAGAGTTTCTCCACTAAATTTCGTTTCAAGAGTATTTTGACAACTTTAAACTGATCTCTTTTGTTTTGTATCTTGTTTACGACGCTTTCTTTACCTATTGTGGTTTATAGAATAAAGAAGATTTTGATTTGATTAGGAAATCTAAAGAGCGGAATATCCAATAATTTAAGGCAGACTGAAATTTGGAATCAACCAAGCTGAAGAACTTACAGTCAAGAAGTCAAGGACAACAGGCTGAAGACTGGAAGATTCCCAGATACAACAAGGCTGAAGACCTAAATAATAGGCCTAACAGAGTAGAAGACCTGCCAACCCTAACTTGCAAACTAGGGTGTAAAAGGCTGAAGACTTGAAGATCAGTAGTTTTAAGACTGGAAGACGTTGGGAAGCTGAAGAACTGAATGTTAACAGAGTCACGACGAAGATGACTTGACTGAAAACCAGAAGACTGAAAATGGAAAGCTAAAGACCAGTAGAACTAATTTTAGGCGCAGATTAAAGGCCAAACTCACTGGAAGACTTGCGGACTAAATATTGAATTGGCAAGAAGTTCAGGAGATGGCAGCTTGAACGCTAAAAACTAAGGCTGAGAACCTGAAAACTATGGGCAAAATATAAACTGAATACAAGACAGGCAAGCTGAAGACTGGAGGGTTCTCAGAAACAAGACTGGCAGACTGGAAAACTAGCATATTCTAGCTGATGATGATTCTACCCGCAGTTGCAACACTCACTCAACTCGTAGATGTCTTAGGAGTACTGACTAATATACACGGTTTCACCGTTCGCTCTATTTAAATGAACTCTGAACCCTCGTGGTAACTTCTGTTCGCTCTTTTTACAGGATAATGTTCGAGCATGCACCCTACTCCTCATAAGTGGCACACTTTTTGAAATCGCCCTTCGCAAAGCAGTTCTGTCCGGATCTGCAAAAGCTGAACTACATGAGAATCGGTGGAAACAAATGCGGTTTGTAACAGCAGGCGACCAGCTACAGAGTTCAGAGAAAGGGAAATGTGCATGCGCGAAGAAGTCATGAGCAAGGAGGCATCCTTAGTAAATTCCAGAAAACAGCAGAACCCCCGGTATCAATCCCAACCGATTCTGAAGGAGTTGTGCATTTGCAGAGCATCAGGGCTTGGGTGAATAACAAACTGCACCTACGCCAATTCTACATAAATCCTTCACTCACAAGTAAATCATCACTTACCGTAAAATTGCCCGTACGCGGCATATGATTTGAACAAGTTTGGAGTGCTGGGAAGATGACCGAACCTCTGAAGTTTCCGGATGACTTTGAGGCAAGCGACCGTCACCGCCAGCTTGTAACACGGCAGTAACTTCTCCAGATTCAAATTCCTCGTTATTTCTTCCAAAACTAATTTAGTGTCTGAGGACAGCGACTCTCCCGTGATTTCGGTCCTGAAACGTCAATGAGTGATTTGAGATGATCTAAAGCGATGAAATGAATAGTTATGTAATAGATGAGAAGGTACCCTTGATGCACCACGGAGACGACTGGGGTGACAGTTTCGCCCAAAGCTTCAATCAAGGCTGCTCTGTAGTAGTTATCTGAAAAACTGGAAACAAATCGAAAATGTTATAGAATACTTTACAAATGTAACAGGGTTTTTGAAACCGCAGGACTCTTTTGTGGACGGGAAGGTGTGTCACCCGAATTTTCTGGATAGCAGGGATTCCGTCTCGTCCTGATACCATTTGCTTCCACCGAGTTCCCAGCAGCCAAGAGGAAAATGCCCTTATGACGGCATATTGGCTTGAACTTGAACCCAATCAAATCACTAGTGAGTATGATTTGTTCCACTTCTTTGCCAGTGTGGGCTGCGCTTATGAGAAAAGCATCAAATGGAGGGCCCAGGGGAGGGGAAGCAGTGAGGGCGCACCAGAACAAAGCAACGGAGTGAAAGACCTTCAAAAATCATCAGCCGCTCGGTCATATTATCGGCGTTTTTCATTGGCTCTGGGCGTCTTGAGGGCTGAAGGCGGCTGACGGCCACTTTTGGGGTTTGTCAATCCCCCCCCCCCCCCCCCCCCCACCAGGGGTTTTTATCAAGCTGGAGGCAGCTATCCGTCTGCAGCCTTATAATTCGGGATAGACACCCATTTCTGAGTGGGCCACCAGTTCTTCCCACCAGTGAATTGGGCGGTTGGAGATGCCTTGGATGGCTAACATCACAAGACCCCTCACTTACTGAAAGCCCCTGGTCAACCTACTCCAATGGAGCACCAGAGCGCTCCTGAGCTGCCTGGCATTCGGCCACACACCAAATTTTCCGTTTCGGCAGACCAAGACGACTCGAACCATTGCATCCCCACAGTGGCGATCTGGTTGAACGGTTCAATTGTGGCATCTGGGAACCGCAAGCGAAGATCCAATTCCCAAATCCTCAACCGGTTTTCAACAACAGTCCCCGTTCCTCACTGCAAGTAATCGTTCTTGCCATCAGGCAACAGGAGAAGTAACCGTTCGTACTAACCGATTTTTACTGTTGTCGTTGTACTTGAACAAGTCAAGCAGGAACTTGATGACCTCCGGTGGGCAGATTCCGTGAGCGTTACGAAGACCGGCCATAGCGACAGGAATCGTCTAAAAACATCAAGTTATATACTTGTCCTGAAGTGAGCGCGAGGCAGACACAAATAGCGTACTCATGATACCTTTTGAAGAAAATAGTGTTGAAGGTTTTGGAAGTTATTTTGTTTTATGATGTGAGGACAGGAAAACGACCCAAACAGTTTCCTGAAGATGGCCAGCATCGCCGGAGGGCCTGCCCACTGGGAGACCATTGAGTTGGCCACCTGAAAAAATTAAACAGATCCTCTATAAATCTAAACCTTAGCAAATGAATTATGAATTGCGGGGCTCACTTTCGTCAAACAATGTGCCGCCGTAGCTCGAACTTTGACGTAAGTGGACTCGTTTTCAATCGTATCCGTCAGAGCCAATCGGGACGCCGGCGTGGGGAATTTCTCCAGAGCGGTAATGGCCTCAAATTGAGCCGTGACGTCACGCTCGTGCCTCAACTGGTACTGCCACTGGTAATCCGGCTGGTCGATGTGACAGGATCGGACCAACGTCATTTCCGGGTCCAGTCGTATCCAGAGGACCGGCGAGTCAGAGCTGCAATGGGGGAATTAATCCGAACTGATTGTAGATAATAACATTTGCAACGCGTGACGCCGAAAAATTAACATGTTTAATCAAAGACTTTAAAATGTAGAAAACTCACTCCATAGCAGACAAGTCCATATCAACTTCTTCACCAGTGCACAACGGGATCTTCTTCTTCTTGTTTCGTCGACTTTTGGAATGACACGTGATATCCGCCTTCGCGACGGTACCCTCAATCTTTTGGAAACACAGATTTGCATAAAATACCGTCGAGTGCAAGTGCTGGTGCCTGTTTTTTTGTTTCGAATGTACCTACCTGCAGTGTGTGTCGAAATGTCCCGTCGAGCTCTTGAATTGTAACGAGAAGGGGGCCCATGTACTTCCTGATACCACATTGAGCGATGGCGTCCTGGCGGATTTCCAGTTCCACGGTGTTTCTGCAAGAAAGGAAACAGTTGGCGAGAGTGAAATCGTGTGTACAAAAATGCTGCAACGTAAGGATCTCTTATTATTTAGGAGACATTGTGCAAAAATGGTATTCTATTTCAGAATACAATAATAAAAAAAGTTGAAAACCGATAAGGGGGACATATTTAGGTGGATTCTTCATTGTAGATTACTTCGAAAATAAAACCTCATTCGCCCTCCAGGCCGATCGGAGTACTTTTTGATTGAGACATCAATTTATTTAGGTGTTTGTTTTATAATTAATTATTATTTCCGATATTAGTGTGGAATGAACCGTCTCTCAAATCTTAAAAACAGTTCTTCAGAATCGCGGGATGTTGTAGGTAAACGATTTCTCGACCCAAGTGGCAGCCTCTCCTCCCTTCCAAGGTCCCCCGCAGACCTGACAGACAGCACAAACGCTGACCCCTATAAGGTCTATAAGACACAAAGCGTACCCACGGGCGATCGCTGAAAATTGTACCTACAACGACGTCGCTACAATGTCTAAATTTGCTGATTGTCGAAATGCATTCTTTTGGGACTTGGTAATAAAATTTGGATCTCTAGGCAGGGACACTATCAGACTGTAAACGGCGAAGATATGGATATGTACTTATTATGTATTTACGCGGATTTGCGCTCATCGAAAATGGCGTCAGTGGGCTTATTGGACGTAAAATTGGCCGGGGAATTCGCACTTGCCAAAAAAATAGGGGTTCCCATTTAAAATAAGAAAGTTGGGCGCGAATGCGCCTATTTGAGCGCACCTCGGGGGATGTCAACCCCCCTAGTGGTAGGTAATCAGGATCCCGAGATGATAGAAAAACGCTGCAAATTTTAGACAAGGGTTATTCTTTAATATAGGTTACTTGTGCAGAAATTATTTCTGTGTCAATGGAAAAAATTTAAAAAAAAAAAAAAAAAAAAAAAAAATTGCATCCGAAAATTTTTTTTGGATTTTTTTTCTTTCAAAAAAATTGTTTTTCAAAAATTATTTATTTTTTACTCGAAAAATATTTAACCTCCTGGTATCCCTCAAAAATCCCATTTTTAGCCCCATGAAAGCCCTATAGATCGCCACAGTGAAATCGGATCGTTTCGGGACCCTCGAAAATGGATTCTACGCCCAAAAATACTTCGAAAACGACACCTAACTCGATCCCATAGCCAAAAGCCTTCAAAACCCACCTCCATTAGCCCCATTTTAGCCCAATAGCGCCCTACGGGTTTGGGCGATCGGACTGAACACCTTGCGGGCACAACTAGATGGTAAACCGAGTATTTTGTCAAAATTTCAGATTTTAAAAAAAATTCCTACCGCCCAAAACGGCCTGGACGGCGTACGGCGGACGGCGGACGGGCATTTCGGATTTAGAATGTAGACCTCTTGAAACGGATAATGTCAAATTTTGAGGCCGGTCGGAGTCGTCGACCCCCGTCGCGAAAACATAGGTGTATTATTCCAAGAATAATAAACCAAAATCGGCGTATTTTTATCGTTTAGGAGGAGAAGGCTTGTGACATACTGTCCCAGTTAGCCACAGTTCTGAATTAATGGTATAGATAGATTAATAATGTATAACTTTATATTAATAATTAATGATGTATTGGGATTGAATATTAATTAATTATTCATTAATATTCAAGCCCAATATATTTACCGTTTTCGGTTGAAGACGAACTGCAAATGAAATTTCACGTGGCCACCGGTTCGAACCCACTGATCGATGAAGACAGTCATGTCTTTTCCAGTTACCGTGAAAATTGCTTTGGCGAATGTGTTGGTACTGATGACCATGTGGTTCCATTGGCCGGACGAGGATTTCGTCGTCGACGCGTTCATAGCGAGAGACAAATGTTTGTTGAGGACCTGAAATTCGAGGTGTTTTTAAATCGTGAATGACTGAAGTCGTACATGCAAAGCGGACTCACTTGAAGTAAAAGCTCGTAGCCGATCCGGTGCTCCAACATCCTAATGACCAGTTGTGCCTTTTTCCGCATGATGTCCATATAGTGAGGGGATATGGTGTACAGATTTTTCAACGGAAAGTAAAAAGTGGGTTCCGAAAGGGCCGGAGCCGTTGGCGACGGGGCAGGCGACGTCGCTGGTGGTTGGCTCGGGTCCAAAATGATCCCGCCGTACTCCTCCTCGTATTTGACGACCTCATCCAACTCCTGAAATCCCTCAAATTGTTATTCAATCCACGACAACCCGGTTAACAACAAAATCAGGATACTTACTTTGTGTATCCACTCGCGGTATGCATTGTTGCCAAAACACTTCTTCGAGTAGAGGCCGCACAGATAGCTGGACACACCCTTTGGCAACCAAGCGTCCGACCAGTTCTGCATTGAAATGAAACAACCGAAAAATTGTTCTGCTATAGCCTGCGCCATCGCCGTCCTGGTTATGTACGTTTGATCAACAATGGCAGCCGAATGAAGGAGGTTTGTGCTGAAATCAGAAACATTTTTGAAATGGAGTTTTTCATTTATTATTAGTGAATTATATTCATTGTTGTAGAGTGAAGTTTTGTGGCCACTGGGTGTAGGGCCATTAGAAATGTATTTTACGTTCAAAATTACTGTCCGAAATGCTTCAAAAGTCTCATCTGTAGCCCCATGGCGTAGTCGAGGAAGTCTAGGACCCACACAAATCAATTCTACGTCTATAATTATAAGAAAAACAACACCTCACTCGACCTTCGGGTCAAAGCCTTTCAAAACCCCCACTTATAGGCTTCTAGAGCTCAAAGTGTAGTCGGGATGATTTGAGACCCCCTTAAATCGACTCTACGTCCAAAACGACTTCGAAAAAATACTTCTCTCTGGACTTCCTCGCACAAATCCTTCAACAACTCTACCAAAAACCATATAATCCCGTCGGGAGAATGCAGGAGTCTGGTCAGAGGGCCCACTACTGTTCTATAAGACAAAGATGGTAGTAATTACCTCATTACGCTCATGGTCGCATACGCGTGAACTGGCACGTCGGCCTCATCCACGAAGACCTGTTTGTAGCAGGGATATGGGTAGCGGTTGGCCAGCGTTTCCTCAAAGTACTCAAAAGCTTCGTGCACATACCGGGCAGAGACTTTCAAGCAGTCGACCAACCCCGGCAGGCAAAAATGAGTGACTTCGTGCATGTAGGGGTCCACGTAAATTTCAAAGGGCCTGGAAAAAAAGCGTTTTGCGCGGTTATTCCTTCATAACAAAATGAGTGAGTCGTAAGAACGGTCGAACTCACCCAACGGCAAGAGCGATGTTCGGAGCAGACGCGGGAACGTTCAGCGCGTAGTAGTACGTTTTGCGGCGCATGTCCGGAGTGTACACAACTTCCAGGAGGTCACCGCAAGAGACCGCCGTCATCGATTCGTCAACAGTGAACTCCAACCGCCAAGTGCAGGGTTCGGAAAAGCTGTCCACGCATGGAAACCAGAGTCGGGCAGAGTTTTCGTAACAGTAAGTGAACATGTGAGCGCCGCGCTGGAAGAGAAAAACGGACAAATTTGTTTTAGTTTCCTTCTGAGTTGATTCTCGATCATGATTAAGACGATGAAGTGGGCGGTTCCCTAATCTGTGTTCACAGTGTGAACTTCACACCAACCAATCCAGGGATATCGATCAGCGTGTGTATTTTCTACACTTCTTTACTGAAACAGAATTTATCTTAGAAAAACAAATTCGCTCAAATGTTGAGAAAATCTGAGTCAAATTTTATTTTTCTGTCTCGAGTAAATTTTGTTTAAAAAAAGTTTTCTCAACTTATAACCAACCGCCAAACATACCAACCGTATGACTATAGTTTTCGCGATTATGTTGCATAACGCTTTGTATGTCGCAATTTCGGGACGTTACGGAAAATTTTTGAAAACGTCCTGTTAATCATTATTAAATGATAAAAGGTGGAATACCTACTTGATTTTGGAGATCCAGAGAATATGTTGTTAGAAATGATGAATTCCGACCTTCCCAAGGAGCCCATTGAATCGGCCTTAATTAAAATAAAAAATGACCAATTTCGAAAAATCTATTCCTTCTAAGCATCTTTACAACGGCTAGCAATGTCTAGCTTTCGACAGCTGTCACTAACAGCTCCTGATTTTGTTATTTGAAGTTGGCTACCGTAATATCGGTAGTATTGTTGTTGCTTGTATAGATCTCATCTTGGCGTGGAAACTCGTCCAACGGACTCCCGCCCACTCACCTCAGCCAAAGTGCCTTCTCCTTCGGGAATGACAAAATGGACTCCGCCTTGCGGCTGCTCCAAAGAAAACTCCACGCCGACTCTGAGGCTTCGGCCTTCCTGAACGATACCGGCAGCTTCCGGAGGGATGTTGATGACGAGCTCCCCGCTGGCGTTGTCCGGGTCTGTCTGAAGAGCCGCCGCCAGATGGGCGCTGCTGAAGAAATCCAACGACCTTCGAGCGCTGCAATCGAAAAAAACCATCATCAGCCACGACGATCCAGCAAACGCAAAAAAAAGAAGCAAAAACAGAAAAATCGGCTCTCCACTCACTCGAGCTCATTGTCG
Organism: Pilophorus perplexus; assembly: GCA_955831195.1. Taxonomy (NCBI): domain Eukaryota; kingdom Metazoa; phylum Arthropoda; class Insecta; order Hemiptera; family Miridae; genus Pilophorus; species Pilophorus perplexus. The sequence continues at coordinate 23,341,413 of OY037016.1, forward strand.
TGAGTTATGTCAAGAAACGGATCGAAGTACTGAAATGAAGCTTCGATAGTGTCATTCAGGGACACCCTGTAGATACGACACTGCTTCGCATTTAACTTGATTACTTTGAGGGTGTCCTTCAAAGGTAGGATTGTAATTTCCACACATCCCTGAAACCAAAAGAAAACGATGGGTTGAAGGAGGCGAAACAAAACGGTGGGAAATTACTGGTATCCTCAAGACAAACTCTACGAAAAGAACTAGTGAACTTACGATGATACTCTTCCGTTGAAAGTTGATACCAGTCAAACTCACGATTTGATGGGCTGTAAAATAAGAAGACCATTTCAATAGGACAAGAGTATTGGTTTTAACGGTAAAAACTCGGTCTCCTTGAGTTTTACTGTCTTTTAGTCACCATTGGTTTAATGTACACTGAATATCAATCTGCACTTTCGGCAGGTTACTCGGTTCCCCTTCAAGTAGTGTCCGCAACAATTTCAGACCGATCGATGCACCCCATGGGGCTATATGAGCCAACAAACCCTCCATGAGGGCTTTTAGGGGGATTTTGTCCATTCGGACAAGTAAGGTGTATTAAAAAAATACTTTCGGATGCATATAATCGATTTAGAAGAATCACTTTGCATCTCCCGACCACCTTGGTGCTCTATAAGACTTCTATAGAGCTACAAATTGGGATTTGAAGGACCCCAGGTCGAGTAGGGTGTCGTTTTCGGAGCAATGAACATGAATTTCATAACTAAGGTAAGAATAATCCACTTCATCAGTCTATGCCTTCAATCCTCAACCCATAATATTACGGATAACGATATTACCATCCCCAAAGACATTTCGTTTTCAGACGATTTCCCCAAAATAGGATCCTCCATCATCACGTCATATTTTGACCGAAGTAAAAAGGTAATTATACTTATACTTTGAAAGGTCGCTGAACTTCCCCAGGCTTCTCTTTTTTCATCATATTGAGTCTCAGTTGGTTCTGGAAAAGAAATTCACCTAAACATTAACACTGTACTTACTCGAAAGATTAACATAACGGGCTTCATACCTATTTGGGATTGAGAGTGAAGGACAATTTCAATCTACCATCGTCACTTGATCGCTAATAAACTCGAACTTGGCACTCTACATTTTACTATGAATGCAATAAAATTTATTTAATAATGTAATTATTTCCGTAAAAGCGGCGTTTGTAGCTGTTGACCACATAAACATAACCTTCACTGCGTATAACCCCGAATGACAGTCGGAGGAGGCAAGTCAGCTGATGAAATTAGTAAAACCAATGAAATTCGACCAATCGTAATCCAGAATATTATTTTCCTTCAGAGTGAAAGAGACCCTGCTGCGGTGGCAACCCTGACGGAAAACCGCCAGTCGTGCGGATTTGAGCAATGAGCGGCTCGGAACACAGATTAAACTAGGTAGTTACATACTGAAGCAGGCGGCTCGAAAGCAGGTTTAACATTAAATTTTTTCAAAAAAGGTGGAATTTTTTCGTGTTATCTTCTATAATAATTATTATTATGAGAATGCCGTCATTTTTTACGAAATTATTGCGTAAAAAATGACGGCATTCTCGCCTAATCGACTCTTCTTTTTTTTTAACTCTACACCTGTACCTATCTATTACACATAATGTGTGTAATATTATTACCTTTCGATACCCTCGAAAACAGTTTTCCCCTTCAATCATCAGTTAAATCAATCGATCTCCTGGTCAATGCTGCTCAACAGCCCCCAAATTTTGGTATCTCATGTTTAGCCCCTCAGTGATATCGAGCAAGCTAAGATCCACACATTTCAGTGATTCAGTGAATCCTCGGCCATCAGTGCTCCGTCCAGCATGTATGGTATCACGCTGGTGTGTGGACAATTTATCATTGATGCAATTGAAAGGCACGGAGCACTGATGGCCGAGAATTCGCTGATATCACTGAAATGTGTGGATCAACCTGTCGGTTCAACCTACCTTCTGCTAAGTTAGCAGTGCTAACACCCGCAGTGGCAAAAGTGAAGGGGCGTCTCCACGGAATAGAATTCTATTCCGTGGGGCGTCTCAAAAAGGGTGAGGCTCTTCAAAAACTGAAAAATGAGTCGTGATGCCTGAAGTCAGTGTTCAAGCTTCGATAGGTAGGTACCGGTTGGGTATGTGACTCCTAAAATTTAATGAATTTAACATTTAAAAATTACCTCAAAAACAAAACTTCATTCGATCTCCTGGCCAAAGTTCTTCCTTTGAAATAAATTAATTCAACTCCAAGTCCTCACTTGGGCAAAAAAATGTATTTGATAGTTCCCCACAGTCTAGTTGGATGAGTCTGACACCCCCATAAGTGAGTCAAAAGGATTCGATGTTCAAAAACACTTCGAAAACGACACTCGACCCCCTGCCCTAAATTGTACAATACCTTTGAAATGACCGCTTCTCTCGGGCTTTTAACCTTGTGGGTTCAGCGGATGGAAAACCGACTTTATTGTAAAAATTTCAGAATACAAAAAACAAAAACAACAACCGCTGCAAATTTTACACAAGGAATATTCTTCGATGAAGTGCAAAATTAGGTAATTCCCAAAAAACATTTTCTGTGGAATGTTCGGACAGGACCTCAAAAAATGGATTATGCGTCCAAAATTACTCGGAAAACGACAGCTTATTTGACCTCCCTCGGATCCTCCAAAAATTCTATTTGTAGCCCCATGAAAGCCCCATAGATCCCCACGGTGAAATCGGATTGTTCTGCGTCCCCCAAAAATTGAGTCTACGTCGAAAACGCCACCTAACTCGATCCCACAGCCAAAACCCTTCAAAAACCCCTCCCGTAGCCCCATAGCACCCCACGGGTTTGGGCGATCGGGCTGAATCATACGGGCATAACTAGCTCGTAAACCAAGTATTTTGTCAAAATTTGAGATTAAAAAAAAAATTCCTACTGCCCAAAACGGCCCGGACGGCGGACGGACATTTCGGTTTTGGACTCTAGACCTCTTGAAACGGATAATGTCTAATTTTGAGGCCGATCGAAGTCGTCGAACTTGGTCGCTATTACATAGGTGTATTATTCCAAGAATAATAAACCAAAACCGCAAGCTAATTCGTTTGCTCCATCCAATACAGCAGATTTTGATGAAATTGGGCTAAAATGTCCAACAAGGTCCCCATCATCTCTCCGACTTTTCTCATGGGCGGGTTAATTTCCCGTAAACCTGGCAGCCCTGCGTCCCTTCTTTCACAAAATACCTTCTTTGTGGTTATCGTTGACGTATCATTTCGGTTTTCGGAAGTTCGTGGGTGTTGTTCATCTTTATCTAAATTTATACAAATTTTGGTCACGAAATTGGACCTTGGCACTATCTAGTGGGGTCAGTGCGTTGTGATAGTCTTATTTGAGTTCCGCGTTAAATTTGGAACTCGTGCAGTGGCCTGTTTTCGTGACCCTTAAAAACGAGCACGTAAATGTCAACTTCATAACTGTCGCTCATCAGTTATTTTAGCTGATAGTCACTTCACGGTACACCTAAAAATAAATCATGAAAGTCAACGAAAAGAATTTGGCAGTGTTTGCAACGTCTGCGAGCACTCCAGTTGACAAAGAAGGTTGGCTGGTCAAACGAGGAGAAATCAACAAAGCTTTTCAAAAACGGTGGTTTGTTCTCAAAGGGAACCTGTTGTTTTACTTTGAAAAGAAAACGGACAAGGAGCCTACGGGATTTATAGTTTTGGAAGGGTGCACCATAGGTAAGAATGAGTTCGTTTACAGTTCATAAATTTTTAATGTCATCTGGTATATTTGATGATTCCATTTACAGAGCTGGCTGAGGACGAGGGGCAGTTCGGATTTAAAATAGTTTTCCATGGACAAGGCAACAGAACGTACGTGTTGGAGGCGGACTCTCAGGACTCGATGGAGCAGTGGATGAAGGCCTTAGCGGCTGCGAGCTACGATTACATCAAATGTATGGTCGCCGAGCTTGAACGCCAACTACAGGAAATGGAAAGTAAGACCGAGTTTTATGATGATCGAGCGTTGTGAATCGAAGGGAGTTGATGCAATGAGCCCGTTTGAGAGTAAACGTTCCCTCACAACATTTTCTTCCCGCCTAAAAGCGGTTGGAGCAATGGTGAGCGCTCACTCCGACACGCAGTGGTCTATTTTGCATAAGGCCCTGTTTCACTTAGTGGGACACTTTGATGTCCCTAAACCACAAAACAGTCAATTTTGATCAGAATTTCTCATACATTTTTTTATGCTGTGTCCAATGCTATCCACATTTTGCATTTATTTTTGGGGATAATATCCATTCATATAGGAATGGAAAGTTGTTGAGGTTCGGTCAAATAAGACGAATATGTGCCGAAGTTTCAAGATATATAATATTCTCCTATCATCAGGGCATAAAAGTGCAGAGACAACAGCAACGCACGAGGTGAACTGTCGTTGTCGTCAAAATGATAGGATGATAACGGATTTTCTATGGAACTGGCGTTATTCTTTCGCTGAGTGTAGTGACTGAGACGAGCCATACAATCCAAGGAAACCCAACCAGGAATCTACTCCAGTTCGAGCACCGCTCCTGGAAGACCTCACCAACGAACAGTCTGAGCTTCGCTCCTGTGGAAGACGAGCAATCAGTCCGAGCTCCGCTCCTGTAAACACCGAAGACGCCTAACCCTTCCAGTCTGAGCTCCGCTCCTGGAAGATCATTCACGTACAAGTCAGGCACGACACTTTCTGATGTATTTGGCGATCCATTGATGTTTTGCAAATATTGGACGTCTGGGGAGATGCACGTCGCCTTGCTCAGTCGAATGTAACTTGGCGTAAAAATTTACTTGCACCAAATAAACAAGTCTTGTTTCAGAATTTCAACAAAAGCGAGATTTCATTGTTTGGCTTCTCTAAAATCCAGTCGCAGAATGGTTTGGTTAATGCCAACTCGTGTGTGCAACTATAAAAAATCACATTACCTTCTGTTCTCACGTAGGCCTTGCAATTCGCGTCGACTTTTCATCGTGTCCCACCAACCGCGGTTTGAGGAGTTTCGTTCACTCCCTCATTTTGAGCCCACCGAAGTGAGCGCACATGTCTTCTTGGAGGTGGACAATCCAACTGGCTGCCTCTGCCATGTTGGTAGCAGTCTTGAATAGGTTGATCCTCTTGGGACCGCGAAAATTAAGCCTTTGAGCCATAAATTCTCCCGTGTACTAACTATATTTGAATCTATTCATCATAATAATTATATCACACTCCACCCCTCAACATTATAAGACGATCATTACGCTGCTACGCTGGTACTTTTCGATTATCCTGCCGCATCGTCCCGCTCGATCCTTATGCGTCATCCCTTTCATTATTCCTCCTGCGTGTCGGTTCTGACTTTATGATGCCTGATTTTATGAAAACGTAGCTTCGAGTAATAACTGCGATAAGAAAGAGTAGAAAAATCGAAAACTGAAAACCGGGTCAAGTCTCCCTAATTTCTCCTGCAGCCCTGGCGTTGGCATGCGAAAATTGCGCCAGCTGCATGGCCCCAACAGAGGACGGCTTAGGTTGCATGAATGTTGTGTTTCAGACCATGGATGACAAGTCTTAGTTTTCGTCTCATTTAAAGAGATCCTGGCGATATGAGAAAACAACAGTCACCAATCTAAACCGGTCAATCACCCGCATTCAGCAATGGACTGCAAAATTGAGAATCAAGCTGAACGAATCCAATGCATGTTGATAATACCAACCAAAAACTCAACTACGTACCTCAATGAGAATGCAATCCCATATTCAAATGAAGCGAAGTATCTCGGTATGACGCTTGAGGCTCGGCTCCGATGGAAAGCCCACGTCAAGAAGAAGAAAGAAGAACTTTTGCTCAAATTCAGAAAGATGCACTGGCTAATGGGGAGGCGGTCAAAACTGTCCATCCAAAATGAGCTTACTCTCTTCAACCAAGTCCTCAAACCGGTGTGGACTTATGGAGCTCAGATGTGGGGCTGTACGGCTCAATCAAATCGAGAGCTCATCCAGCGATTACAAAACAATAATATTATATTATATTATATTATAATATATTGTTTCTTAATATTATTAAGAAATGTTTCTTAATATATACGTTGCCAAGTAGAGGGTTAAGAAACGTGGTACTTTCGAAATGAACGTCACCATCACGAGCTTCAAATCGAAACAGACAATGAAACGATCAAGCGACAGGCCGTGCGTCATCTCCAACGGCTAAGATCTCACGTCAACGAGGAAGCTGTCCGTCTCCTAGACACAAGTGATATCGTCCGAAGATTGAAGAGAGTTTATGAACAAACAATGAATCATATTACTATCTTATCACGGTGGCTCTTATGTTCAGATCCAAAGAACGATGGATCGAATATATCAAACGATGTCTTAGTCGGCTGTGGCTACCCTCGCATTCAACACAATGAAACCCCTTGGCGTGTTGACGGTCCCAAAGTCCTAGTGATAACCAACAGGCAAATAGAGTCAACGGTCATCCAGAGGAATACAATACAATCTGCCTTCTTTTGTGGGATAAATATTGAAGGCTCAGTGTTAGTCTTCGGTATCTTCTAACTCGGTACCTTTCGCTATTACGCTTGAGGGCTACTAAATTCTTATTCAAAACTTGTTACATCGCAACTAAAACATAAATCTTTTCCCTGACAGCAATTTTCATCAGAAATTCGCAATGTGCTATCTGACAATCAGATCTAACATTTTGGACGCGGTTATGAACCTGTGCTGCCCTAATACGGTTTACGGACGACCAGCTTCAAGGTTGAGCCGACGCCCTTCTTTTTTTTTACATCCCCATGAAGGTACACAATTAATCAGTTTACTTAGCCGTTTCTGAAGTTCCTCTATTCCTTAGACATTTACTTAGGTTTGGGCAAATCTGAGATGGTTCTGAGATACAGCCTGGGTGGATAAGCTAGGCTACGAAACGTGCACTTGGTTGACTGATCACGTGACTAGGTTAAGAGAAAGAAAAAACCGTCTAATGTGGAGTTGAACTTTCCCTTAAATACAAAATTAAAAATGAAATTTTATTTAATGAAAGGTCATACTTCATTTTCAACCAACATTACTTACAAATTATTAATGCACAAGCATGTCCGAGTTCATGCGGCTCGTCTTACGGTTATTGATGGGGAACATACCAGCAATCAGGTTCCTCACTTGCCTTAAACACCTTCGTCGAAGGGAAAGGAAGGAGCCTGGTGGGGCTGACGTTTTAAAGGTAGGTAGGTACCTAACTGAGAGCTTCAGTGAGGGTCGGGGTTAATCAAATTGACATAGCTCCGCAATAATTATTATGTTATTTAATATCTTTTAGTTATAACAATATTCAATATTGTGTCGAAAATCGTTCAGTTTTTCCAGACGGAGAAATGACCGATTTTTCGAAAAATTGTTATTAAAGAATCGGTTATACCTGAGTATAGATTATAGAAGAAAAAGAGAAATAGGTAAATCGTTCTCCATCCCTTTAGGGACCTTTATAAAGGTTTGTACGTACAGCCAGTCCCGAACTGTTCGGGAATGACGACGCCCCTTTTTGGCTGTATGGACAGCAATCGACCTAGCAATCAACCTAGTTCGGAACTGCCCGGGACGCGTTCAATCAGTCCGAGTTTTTTTAGAACTTACAGTTCGGCGTATGCGCAGTTAACTATTTACCCTTGTGAGCTGTTGTTCGTAAATTACCATTAAATGGTTGTGCCTTCCGAAATTCAATATTGGAATCGTACGTTCCGATTCGGTTCAAAACGTGTCTGGACTGTAAGGAGTTCTGGAAGGTGGCCATCCCCTCCATTTTTGGTTCATTCTCGAACCACGTTCGATTCTGGACTGGTTCGGGACTCGCTGTACATACTAACCTCTACGTGTAGCAAGGAGAACAGTAGTTTAGCAGGGGGACGTTGGCAATCCTCGGTTGGTGGCGGACATGAAGGTGCACGGAGTTTGGGACCAAGAGAGGACGGCGTACTTTGATACCCGGGTTGTAAACCCAGACTACTCCTCTTATGGTGCCCTTGACTGGCCATCAATCGCCCAGAATGCAGCCAACGTGAAACACCGCAAATGTGATGCCGCAGCAGAGGACCTTCGGGGTTCTTCCACGCCTTTGGTAGTCGGCTGTGGCGGGTCCCTGCACAAGGAGTACGACCGGTTTCTGAAAAGAATGGCCGAAGCTCTGGTAGAAAAATGGTCGAAGCCTCTGTCCCAAGTCACCTGTTGGTTCAGAGTGAAGACACAGGTAGCAGTGGGCAGGGCGGTATCAATGCGGCTTCGTGGCTGTCGCCGACGGGTCCGTTGCCTTGGCCTAGAGGACGTGGCCATTATGCCTCTGTGATGTTTGTCGGCCAGAGTACGACGGCGCCCAGAATGGCATAAGACGCCACAAACGACTCTGAGAAGGAGTTTTGGACCCGTGACAAGAGGACGGCGGCGCGGCGCCCAGAATGGCACAAGACGCCAGGCAGCAAGGCAGAAACGCAGTGGTTCAAACGTGGGCCGTCGGGTTTCTTGTTCATGTTTTTGTTTATGTTTTGGCTTGTTACCTTGAATTTGAATAAAGATCTTATTTTGTAGTTTGTGAATGTATTTAGGTACAGAAAACTCTTAATCAATTTTTGGTTTATTATTCTTGGAATAATACACCTATGTTTTCGCGACGGGGGTCGACAACTCCGATCGGGCTCAAAATTTGACATTATCTGTTTCAAGTGGTCTACATTCTAATTCCGAAATGTCCGTCCGCCGTACGCCGTCCAGGCCGTTTTGGGCAGTAGGAATTTTTTTAAAAATCTGAAATTTCGACAAAATACTTGGTTTCCATCTAGTTGTGCCCGCAAGGTTTTTCAGTCCGATCGCCCAAACCCGTGGGGCGCTCTGGGGCTATAATGGGGCTACGGGAGGTTTTTTTTGAAGGCTTTTAGCTATGGGATCGAGTTAGGTGTCGTTTTCGAAGTATTTTTGGACGTAGAATCCATTTTTGGGGGTCCCGGAACGATCCGATTTCACTGTGCCGATCTATAGGGCTCTCATGGGGCTAAAAATGGGATTTTTGAAGGATCCCAGGATGTTAAATATTTTTCGAGTAAAAAATACGGAATTTTTGAAAAAAACACATTTGTGAACAAAAAATCCAAAAAAAAAATTTTTTTTGAGATAAAAATCAAAAAAAAAATTTTTTTTTAACATTTTTTCATTGACAGAATTAAGTTTCTGCACAAGTAATGTATATCAAAGAATAATAAACCCTTGTGTAAAATTTGCAGCGTTTTGGCTTTATTTTTCCTCTTTTTGAGAGTCGATGGTGCTCCTTGTTGCCAAAAGGCAATCTGAAAGGCGGAAAAAGAAACTAGTTGTTATGAGCGATCTGGTGGTAGTTGGCGGAACTAACAATGAAGATGGCGAAGGCATTTTCGGGAGAAGTTGAGTCATAGTTAGTATGAGTTTTGGTGTCGCGATCGGAGTGACGCAGGGAGACGATGCAGCCTCGCAAGAGTTAAAAAGGTATGTGCTAAATTGATATCACAAAACAAATGGTTTTGTGATCCAAATGTCGATGAAAGGCCGCGGATACGTGGTGAAAGAAACCATAACTGGTTTATAAACAGTGTGGTAAAGGGGCAGACTATAAGGGGTGGTGGAGGTCTGCTGGACAACGGGTCCATAAAGGATTCAAGAATAAAATTAATGAAATTGGACCTTCATGGTCACTGAAAGGGATCCGGAATCCAAACTTGGATGAGGATTCGAATGACACTAACTAAAAGATTGAAAAGAACGAAATTAACCTAGGCTAGTAAACGTGCAATAAATAAATGTTATATTGCGTTAATTTACTATAAATCTTGGAGAATCATGTGATTTCTCTACTCGGCCTGCGTTTTTCCGTAACATTTCCCGTGGGATTGTAATCCATAAAAAAATTACTGGTTTACGCTTTGAAGATTAGGCGTAGGTGCGCTCAGCCCACAAGGTTCTCATGGTGGGTAAACAATGAAGAGAGCGACAGATGGGCTCGTCACAAGTGTGCGCTCTGGTTGTGCAGTCAGGTGTTTGTTCGAATTGATTCGAATTGGAGGGGAAGGTGTCAGGAGCTGGTAAAAACCCTGTAATATACGTACATATAGGTCAATGAATCGAGCGTACACCATAATCATCTTGTCTGTTCTCTTTATTTCTGATACGCCTACCTCTTTATCAAGAAAGTGACGTCTTCGCCTTCATCCGCCTCAAGCCTAACCTCATTTGCCCGATGCTCTTCGTCTCTAATTGGATTCCATGTTTTATAAGATTATACCCACTTCTGATTCTAAAACGGCACCGACTCCGTGCGTTATTTCCAGTTCCTCACTTCAAACGCTCACAAACGGCCTGTCTCGTGACAAGTTAGTCTGTCACCCGCGAATCACATTTATCCTGAGCAAGTCTTTCTCAAATTATAACACACCTATATTTGAACAAGTGGGTTATTGTTTATACTGTTCTTTACCGTAAAAATTAACTTTACTGTTTGAAACCAAAATAAATTTTGGATGCGCCCTGGCTTCAATTACAGCTGTCCACATGGATTTGTGCCCTTTCTCATAAATATTGCTACTAAATTTACTTGGACGACCTCGTCCCTCGCCTTCATTTGCGTATACGAAAGAAATCCCTTTTTCTGGCCTTGAGTGAAGTTTAAAACCTCGTCAACTATCAGCGTCATATTAAAACTGACGTTTGTATTTTGTGGTTTTGGCTCGCCGCCATCCGTGTAATAGCCTGGCACATTTCACTCCCATCCTCCGCCACATCGGACTTTTTTTTTTCTTTCTTTTTATTGCCTTCTACTTTTACTTATCGAAGTCAAATGTATCTTTCGCTTTGTATCAAGTTTGCCATATGAGTTGACCCTAATCCGTACGGTCAGACAAATTCACACTCGAGATCAGCTCAGCCCTGACAACAGAATGTTGTCACTTGGATCCTAACCTAAAACACCGCCGTTCATTTATATTAAGGGTGTGATGAATAATTCTCTTCATTCTTTTCAGTGAACGTTCCCGGCTTGAATGACTCCGAGCCTCCTCCGATTCGGCCTCCTCGAGGAGTGAGGGAAAACCCTTTTAACCGGACATCGTCACTACCAGGTCGGAGGCAGGAACCTGTACGATCTCGGTGAGTGAATTTCAAGTATTGGGTGGGGGGTGGGGGGGTCCGTACCCAAGTGTGCAGTTAAAAAAATCATCGGGAACTTTGGGTGCAGCTCGAAAAACTGAAATTTTCGCACTTGTTTGGTTTTTAATTTTATCTCCTGAGCTAATCGTGTTAGCGAATTGTTTATATCTAGGTACCTATTTTAAAGTAGACAAGCTTTGCAAGAATTTGCATAGCCAAACGCCTTCAAAATTACGAAACAAAACGCTTGCATACAAGTCTGCAACGCATTAGGACATTTCACGTCCTAAGGAGTCTACCAGCCAAATCATAATAATCATATAGCCAAATTTCAGCTATAATCATATAGTTACCTACCTACCTCACTTCTACGAATCATAATAATCATTGAGCATATTTCGTTACGTAACGTAACGTGACATAACGAAAATTTGGTTGTGTGCCATAGCAAAGACATGAAATGTCAAAACTCTCCCGTTTTTGGACTTAGAATCCATTTTCGGGGGTCCCGGAACGATCCAATTTCACTGTGGCGATCTATAGGGCTTTCATGGGGCTAAAAATGGGATTTTTGAAGGATCCCTGGAGGTTAAATATTTTTCGATTTTTCGAGTAAAAAACAAAAAATGTTTTTGCACAAGTAACCTACATCAAAGAAAAATAAACGTTTGTATAAAATTTGCAGTGTTTTAATGATGGTAAGGTGCGGCCCGCTCTACCACCGTGAAACTTCAGGCCTTCGGACAATGTTGTTGTCCAAAGGCAATACTGGATAGGAGTAGGGCTGCGTTATCTTTTTGTTGTTCGATCAGTTGTCGTTCGGTTGTCGTAGCCGAGTGATGTCCATTTTCATAACTGCGTTTGAGTTCGATGGAAATTGAGTTCGTGACAAGCCAAAACTCGAAACATTTTTGAAGGGTACTGAGTTCGATTCCGATTCCTAAAATAGTTAAGTTTACGTGTTTGAGAGTTGAATTTTGCCTGATTCACCACTGCTGTCACACATTTGAGCTCAGCATTCAGCTTCGGCCAATAGGACAACTAACATCTGCAAAAGCTTTTACGCAAGCCAATTCATTAAGGACTCAATCCTACCCATTTGTATAAACCACTTCAAATTTTTGACATTTTTCATAATTTTTTACGAGTGAGTTTTTCTTGTCTGATTTTTTTTTTTTTTTTTTTTTTGGACAAGTCTCGGGGCAAGAAACAAAATTTTTAGAGACCGACCTCATCGTCGCGTTTCATGGATCACGCCGAAGGGCTGATTTCCCGTATTAACGCATCTGGTGGGTCTTATCTCACCATATCTCGATGTGCCCGGTTGGCCGCGCATCACGTTCATTAAATGGAATTGGGCTGCACCTCACTATCTCCACTCTCTAGCTGGGTTTATATCTCTTCAAACTGGTTTCTTTGCATCTCAAACTGGATTTATAGCTTCTCAAGCTGGTTTAATAGCTCTTCAATCTGGTTGAATAGCTCATCAAACTGGTTTCACTTCCCTCGAAAGGATTTTGAGGCCTTACAAACAAGTTCTGTTGCTCTTAATCCTATTTTATAGCGCTACAAACCTGCCTTATAGTCCTCAACAGTGGTTCCACGCTGCCGTAAGTACCTTGCACTGCTCTGAATAGAGAAAGGAAAACTCAGCCCAAATCCGCACCTGAAGTTGTTGTGAAGCGCAGTTTGATACTGTGACACTTGTGGGGATAATTTGCAAATAACTTTTGATAAACGATGATACCACCACTTCGGTTTATCAGGCAGACCCACAGCTATGTTTGCTCAGGAATTGAGGATTTCCTGAAAATTCTTCTTTTTTAACATTGTGACCCTTGTGTAATTGTCGACCTTTGATACTGATGAAAAACATATTTGACATTTGCACAGACACGCCGGTCAGACCACCAGCTAACCCTCTGAAACGACCCTCAAGAAAAACTGCGGGCGTTGGGGCCAAAAAAAGCGGCTAATTAATTGGACAAATCGCGTCGATCCGTGGGAGAATTTCACGTTTTAATTTTCCATCTCCGGATCCGGACGGTGATTTCACTGCCAAGTGCAGATCACATCGGTTTCGCCTCTCGGATCCGTTTGGTCGCTTGCCAATCGCCGAACTTTTAGCTACTTTTGATTTTCAAAAATAGAATTGCTACTAATAATATTATTGTGTCGAGAGTAATGGAGAGAGCGTACTCTGCTGAATGACTTTGTCAAGTTGGTACTCCGTGATGGGAGTTCAGTTCTCTGATTGTTTTGATTGATTTAAGATTTACTCAAGGTCATTTTATACTTTCGGCAGGTTGTCCTTCCGCGAGCTTCACACTAATTATAGTCGGAAAATCCTGCAAGAGTACAACGAGTGGAAACATCAACAGAGGATGGTCCAGCAGCCTCTCATTCAACTGTAATCTCCCACGTCCGGTGGAGCGGTCAGGTGGGGAAACTTAAACACCCGCTTGAGCTCGTTAAGTAAAATTGGCCTTTTTTTTTTTTGAGTGATTCTGTTTTCATGGGGGTGATCATTGGAGTGATTTGTTAATATTTTACGGAGTAGGATGACTCTGCTGAAGTCATCTGTTCCTTCTTCAGAATGCCGCACCGACTGTATTTACGGTGCCATTGAACTTGGGCCTTAGGTTCTTAAAAATTAATCAGTATTACTAGTTCCTCATTTTGCGCTTGGCATTTTGAAGACATTATCACGTAGATCATTCGGGTGTGTAGACATATCAAAGAAAATTTGATCCAAGTCCGATATGTATGCCTGTACCGGGTGGATCCGCTAGGGTGTTATTGTCAATGAAATACACTACTCAATTCTTTAGTCTCATCATCACAGACTGAATGTATTGCAATGTTGGTGGGATGTTTTCACAGTAATAATGTTCCTACATAGTGCTCCTATGCGCAGTCATGCCAACATTTCTCACAACTAAGACGCTAGCGTTAATTTCCCATCGTAAAGCTACATTTTGGAGTCTACAAAAAAATTAGCCATTCACACATTCTCAAATGTATTGTGTCGTGATATCTACGCGAACGTAATGAGTACTGTTGAAGTATTAATGTACTGGCTCCATCAAGCCATCTATTCTTATGAGGGTGTATTATTGTGCTGTAATGTATTCATATTTTTATAGACGTTTCTAGTTTCATTCCATTTACCCTCTATTATAAGAAAGAACTGTTTTCCTGACGTATCAATATGCGAAAACAATATCAGTGTTCATTATTTTTTAATCTATTATACTATTCAATAACCATGTAAATTGCCAACATTACCGCCTACATCTGATTAAATGGTTATTGGAATTGCGAATTGTTTTTGTTTCGTTGGTTTTATTTGACCTAGTATGTTGTATGCGTGGGTCACCAGCGTAATGTGACTAATTAACCACCAAAAAGGGTTCTAGAATATGGAGAAAGTCCAAGAGAAGGAATTGCAATGTTGAGACTGAAATTTAAGCATTTTCGCAGAATGATCCACATCAAAACCCTTATAGCAGACGTTTCTCCTCCTATTGGGCGGGTTCAGGTTGGGCGCATTTGCAATCCCATATAAAACGCCTAATAAGCGCCGCCTGCAAAGAGCGCATCTATTGTCCTCTTCATTTATAATGTGATTCAAATGGTGCTTTGACTCACAACTTTCTTTCAAAAGTGAAATGACTTCTGTAGCGTACTACCCGGCGAGGCATAATTGGAGGATCCCCAGGCTGGCGCGAAGTGTCGGGTTGACCTGGGATGCGTTGATCCTCAGAAGGGTGCAAAGGGGAATCTGATATCAAAGATGAATGGTCAACATTGGTATTAGTTCTGCCTATGCCCGCAGTATTACTAGAAATCAGCGGACTGGCTTCCACAACCAAATTGATGACAATGGAGGCTGAGTCTGCTGAATCTGTCTTATGGAGGAACGATCTCCCTGCTACTACAACTGAGTTGTCAGCAATAGTGGCCTGGGCAATGTTCCCACGTCCTGCTGACCTGGCTTCCCTAACTGAAATGTCAGCAGACTCATAACGGTTACTCATAATGAAATGTTAACGGTTAGTCTATGATGAAGATCGAAGGCGAGATTTGCGAGGTCCTGAGCAGTGAGGCTGCTCACGGGAGAAGCGGGACCCCCCCCCCCCCCCCCAATCACTCCGTCGGAAGTGGGGCTTCCCGTGATTCGCGACGGAACCACTAGCGGCTGGCCAACGAACTTACTCATAGTGTAGCATACGCAGCCACAACTTCTTCTTTCATCTCCAAAACTATGCTTTGAAATATTGAGTATTCAGTAGAAAGAAAAAGACCAACAAAGCGAAGAAATATTTATCTAGTTTCTTCGCTTTTTCGCATATAATGCCGAATGAGGCAGTGCCGATTTTCCAATTCTATAAACATTTTATATTTAATACCAATTTTGACTTCGTTTCTATTAAGCTCAAGATTTGCCATGTTTTAACCCTTCGAGTACCCTGGTGATGGAAAAAACGAACCTTCAGGGCAGAAATGTGAGTTACTGGAAACTTATTTCTAGCCTCCGAGAATCTCTTGGCGTTACATCATTGTTTTGAAGTCGGTTCTGGCGAATAGCGAACGCCCATTCCTCCCACTTGGAAATAGCTGATACTGGGGAAACTCGAGAAACAGTCGATTGGCAAGGATGTCTGGAATCGATTATACGCTTTGACTTGAAATAGAACTAAAACGGTGATAGGGCTATGAATAGGAAATCCAACTTACGTCGTAAATAGATTTGCGCTGGATTGTTGGGCTAGCAAAGTCTAATTTTCGATATAGTTCTCTTTGTCTAAAAACGGATGAAACTGAATGAAAGGCACTACAGTGATCAAGCGGGCAAATGAACTCGGGCGCATTGAGTGGATTTATTTTGGATCCTCGGTGTTTATATAAATAATTCCTTTAATAGATTACCGACCCGAGGGAGAGCAACGGGTTGGCGAAAGTCCTCGGAGACCACTTTGCCGCACCTGCCTCTAAAAACAAGCAATCCTTTACCATTTGGAGTCTCTGTTTGCTGAGAACACTTTCGCTCTTTATAGCTCAGGCGACCCCGAATAAGACCTTTGAAGTTAATGACGTCATGAAAACTGTTCGGTTATTATGTTTATTGGTGTGATCTATTGGGTAAAGGGGGTTCTCAGAAATGAGGTTCTGACGTTTGAGTCGTGGGACTTCTACATTGCTTGTCCAGCGCCCTGTTCCGTCCTCCAGCTTCTATTTGTGGCCTTCGAAAGTCAGACAACGAACTCGTCGCTCTCCAGGAGGGGTGGGGTACCAAACTTGAGGAAAAGCCTCCCCTATTTTTAGCCTTTATGGACCCCCCTAGTGGATCCCTTCGCCGAAACGTTTCGAACTTCCCCGCACAAGCCTTCAGAAAATCTTTTGGAAACAGCTATACACTCAAGGAGAAGGGGGAGCTCCCGGAGGCGACGGGGAGTGGGGCGTTTGGATTCGTCTGGACCGTGGAAGTCTCCCTCACATCGTCTCTAAAGCCGCCAAGTCTCGACCTCCACATCTGATAACATGGTAAGCACCGCTTCACCTTCTGAACAACCCTTAAGTCATAAACATAATAAATTCATCAAGTATCAAACCTTTCTGCTCCTGGTTCACGTCGCCTTGCTCGCTACACTCTTCAACATCCTGAACAATGTACACATAAGTTTCACTCTTCTATTTGCATGTTCCTGTCAGAAAGTACAATAATTAGAGTAGAGTACTTGACTCATATAAAATTATCTAAGTGAAATTGTGAGCTTGAATAACCAGAAGTTGAACTCTGGATATCAGATATCCCGCAGATTCTGCAGATTCAATCTGCCAGATTGATGGAATTTGAATTTCGTGATTATTCCGAAAACCTACATTGCCCATAATGTTATTTTCAATACCGTCCCTTCTCGATGCCAATTGTTGGGTATCTTCTGCGCGGCTCAATAGCGAAGCAATTCACTAATAAATAAAATGGCTAATAGGTATAAATGGCTGTGTAATTTGCGAGTCATTCAGAAGGTATTGGACCTACCCATCAATTTGCTTATCTCGAGAAGAGATCACCACGCCAAACTTACGGCTGAAACGGTTCCATGCGGTAGGAATGCGTTCAAAATTTTCTTCGCGAAGACATTCCCTCGGTTGCCCACAATTTTACCTTCACATTTGTAGGTACAATTCTGCCACTATAAGTATTAACCCCCCCTTCCAATCCAGTATTGAGTCGATTCCTTTCGCATTTTATGAAATTATTCCTGTCATAATATGACAGGAATAATTTCATAAATCTTATGTATAATCATAAATATTATGTTTGTCCCGGATATCTCTTCTCGATGCAGTCAAATTGGTGAGTAGACCCAATACCTTCTGAATGGCATAATATTAATATGTGTACATATTTTATTAATTTTAATTTAATTTGCAAAGCAATTTTCATTATTAAGCATAATTGTAGTGAACAATACATAGTTATGCCGATTGCAAACAAAATACGTGCGAGTGCGAGTCTTTCATTCAGAAGGTATCGCACCAACGTGCGAGCATCAAGAAGGGATGGACTGAAAGGTATCGACTATCGTCCTCAGCCGTTGTTTCTGTACAAGTACCGCTTCAAAGGACCCCTTTCTGGTTTTATCTCACAGGATGAGTTGCCGCCGGAACAAATCGCCGTCCTCAAGAAGGCGTTCGACGCTTTCGACAGGGATCATTCGGGTTCGATTCCCACCGACATGGTCGCCGATATTCTCCGTCTGATGGGACAACCCTTCAACAAGAAGATCCTCGACGAGCTCATCGAGGAAGTCGACGCCGACAGTAAGTGGAATTATATTGAATTCTGAATTTGGCTTCTTTTTTTTCCAATTTTGACTTTATATTTGGGCTCAGCACCCTTGACCACCTTCAAGGACGAATTTTCATTTCGAAATTGGGTTCAAACGTAATTTTTGGGATCCTCCCGTTCCACAAACAGATACCCCTCGCGTATCATCTCTTTGTGTTCGCCAAACGCTCTATCATTTGAAACAGGGATAAAAAAAAAGCTGTCTATATCAATAATTATTATGTAGTGACAGAAAATATATGATTAGAATAATTATTATGTCGTGTTCCAAAAAATTTGGGGTAAGGATTTTCTTTCTTCATTTGTTCAAGAACAACTTTTGGTAGCCAAAAAATCTCGATTTTTTTTCTTCAATTTTCTTAATTTTGGTCTTGGATTGAAAAACGGCCTGTGGCCACATGGGCCACACTCTATTATTATGCCGCCGTGGGCCACAGGAAGCGCCACCCTCGGCGGAGTGATTGGGTGGTCCAGCTTCTCCCGCGAGAGGAGTCTTTGCTCATTACTCGGACCGTCCCAATCTCACCGCCGACTTTATCAAACAGTGGCCGTCTATTTTATGGTAGGTATATATAACAATGCGTAAATGAAGTGACTTTTAGGTTGGACCTGAGTACCTCCTTTGACGACACTAAGTCTGAGGAAGCCAGGTCAGTGGGAGCAATTAATTCGCGTGGGTTGACACACTACACGATTGTAGTAGCCGGGAGATCGGACCTCCATAAGACTATGTCAGCGGGCCTGGCCTCCATTAGTGACAATTCGTTTGTGGAAGACAGCCCTCTGGTTCCAGTCAATACTGAGGGCTCAGGGCGAACCCTAGGCTCCCTTCCGAGGATCAACGCATTCCAGGCCAACTCGACACTTTGTGCCAACCTGCAGATAGCGGATCCTCCAATTATGCGACGAAACAGCCTCCCAGGACTGCAGATCATGACACCTCCTGGGTAGGGGTACTGTCGCACTCCATTCCTCTTCCTCTAAAGACACCGGGAGCATAATCCTAGATACGACGCTAGAGGCATTCCCCCTAACACACAACACAATTGATGATATGCCTAAAAAACAATTAGGAAATAATTTATTATCAATTATTATTATTTTATTTTTATTATTTATGTTCAACATCTGTTGTGCAGGGTGCCCTCTACGGTCCACTGCACACAAAAATCCACCTTATAATTGGTCGTAGACGAATAAATTCTGCTTTTGAATAACACCATTACGACGTAATGATTAGGTAGCTTTCAGTTATAAAATAAAATCGAAGATCGAAAAATGCCCATTAAATGAAATAGGAAATTTTCTGCCTATTCCGTCGACAACGGTTAATGTGAACCAGTGACTTTCAAACGTGTGCAAACGGAACAAAGCTTATCCAAATAAAAAACCCCATTAAATGTGTAAGAGAATCCAATACCTAGAAAATTCAGTAAGTTTAGGTCCGGGATTGGGGTGGCCACAGAAACGTCGTCCTCTTAACCAAACATTCAGCGTTTTATTCCACCTCTATCGCCTAGCTTCCAAAGAAGAGAACTTCTCTCCATCCAATCCATAACCCGACCATGAAAGCATCCCGAAAATTGAATAGTGGAATCAGGCTGTTCTAAGAAAACAGTAAGATTCCACTCGCCAAAACTTTCTTCTCCTCCACACATCTCCCATGCCTTTCACTCCATTCACGCTAAATTTAATCCATTTCGTAAACAATTTCCCCCCAAGTTATGATTCTGGTTGACTTGGGGCTCGTGTCAACCGCCGCCCCGGGATGGCCGCCAACTCGGTAACTCATTTCATTTCTTTCATTCAAACGGACATTTCCTGCACTTAAAACTGGGCAAATATAATTTCAACGGAGATCGCACAGTTACCAACCCTCGCCAGACATTCCTCGACCGAAATGAGATAGTTAGAGACGTCCTTCCAATTTATGAGCACCCCATGCGAGCTTAAGTAATTTGGGTCAATTTTCTCTTTCGAAAAGCAGATCAACGCTGAGTCGCCTCGAAATACGGAAATAGAAAATTTTAATAAGTTTCCCGTTTAAGTTCTTCACTTGAGGGCTTTTTTTAAATACACTCATCTGAATTGTATTTAGGTTTCCAGTTACACTATCCCATACCGTTTAATGGACTAATGTGGGGATTTGGAAGGTCTTAGCCAAGAAGTCGAAGGTGGCGTCGTTTTCTAAAGCAATTTTCGACTTGGCATCGATTGAAGGGGGTCCGAAAACTGTCTGATCACTTTAGAACTTCCCTCGAAGAAGAGAATACATTTCAGATCGATTTCCCCATTCTTTGACGCGCTACTAGGGGGTTTTGAGCGGCTTAGGGTGAGGTTTAGAGGTGTCGTATCCTTTATTCTACGGTTCTTGAAACAACCAAGCCTGCCAAGGCTTTCCCGAAAACTGCTTACAACAGTTTGCAGGAAATTCGGAGTGTTTAAGTAGGTAGACCGATGTTAGCGTTTTTTTTCTTTTTTATAAAATGTTGCGATTTGTATTCTCTTTTTCTTAATGCCAAAATGAGGAGCGCTTTGCCGATTGGTAATCACAGCCAACAAGTAGATCCGAAGATGAGTAAATTATCTTCAAAGTACGATTTTTATGAATATTTTTCCAAATTAGGTAGAAAAAATCGTTCAAATAATATTATGTGCGCGCTAAAATTGGTCTCAGATTGTCGAGAAAGGTGTAAAGAATATATATACACTTGGGCATGACCAAATCAGAGACGTATGCGCACATAATATTAGGCAAAAGTGACAGCCGCAACCCAGCTCTCATCGCGGACTTAGTGGTTCCAGGGGTGTGGCATAGGGCATACTTGCGTTTTTCGACAACCGCTGAGGCAGTTTCCTATGCCCACCTTGACTGGCCAACCATATTTCCCGTCATGCAGAAGCGGTCAAACATGGAAAATATGAGCAGCAGAAGACACGAGGGCCGCGGTTTCACAAGCAGCTTGCTCTCCCGCCCGTAAGCTCAAGTAGCAGCCTGGGTCTTGCAAGACTCAGTTCGCAGTGATCCGAGCCGTCGCCGTGAGACTACGGGGGACTCGGCGGAAGTTTCGTTGTCTGGGGTTGGAGGAAGGCGCCGGACTCCAGTTTTGGGGCTGCGAATGAAGGCTGACATTTACTGTTACCTCCACACGATTTCAGATTGACCAGCTTTTAATTTCCTTTTACTTTCTTTGAACATTTTTACAACAACAATAATATTTTTATTGCTGTTGGGTTTTAATAATAAACTTTACAATGAGATGTACACTTGGGTCTGATGTGTAAAGTTCAGGTAATCAACGAAAAAGCCGGAAAATGTCACTTTTTGACCATTTCTGAGTCTCGAAAGTGAATATAAACATGATTTTTGGAATCTACGCACTGAAAAATCTAGGTACTCATTTTGGAAGCAAAAGTGATAAATTAAGTCGGTAGGAGTTTCGATCACGTTCTCGGGAGTTATGGACCACTGTGTGTCGTTTTCAAAGCATTATTGTAGTCCATCTATGCTAGTCCCAGACCCGTCCGACAACACTGAGGAGCTCTAATGGGGAATTTTGAAGAGCTTGAGCCAGGAGGTTCAGTGAAGTGTTGTTTTCTACGTGTAGTTTTGAACGAAGAAACGATTTACGGAAGTCACCTTCCTACCTCTACAACGGTGCAATGTTTAAAAGAACAATAAACCCCGTGTATAATATATAACTTATTCTTATCCTCGAAATATCTTACTTTCAGAATCTGGAAGACTTGAATTCGAAGAGTTTATAACATTGGCGGCCAAATTCATAGTAGAAGAAGACGATGAAGCCATGCAGAAGGAACTCAGGGAGGCTTTCCGTCTCTACGACAAAGAAGGTAAATTTCCATGAATGATGTGACTTGTTTTCCCAACTAAATCTCCCGTTATAAGCGCCCCGAAATTAATCAGGACATGCACGTATTAATATCTTGTCCGAAACTGACACACCAGCCGGTTTCTCGGATTTCGCAGAATGAGTCCAAAATCATCTCGTCAATGAAACGTGTCAGCCTAATTTTGGCGTCAAAGGGAGTTATGACGGAGCCTCGGAGTGTGATGAGGGCGAGCCGGGTTTCCCACCTCAGAAAAAGAAACAAGTTGAAAACAGACCGGAGTGTTTTTCACGGTGAATGAAAAAAGAAAAAAAAAAGTCGGCCGAAATGAATCGGCCATAATTTATAACCCGGGCGAGGATCTCGGGATGTTTGGAGGATATTTTGGTCGGGGTCCAAGTCGTTGAAGGATGGAGAAACGGTTCACTGGGGGGGGAGAAAAGATCAAGTTTCGCGCTTTACCACGAAATGAAGGGATTCGTCCCAAAAAATCCCCCCCGTTTGAACTTTAAAATACGTCCGCCTCTTCTGGTACAGTATTTTAAACCTTCGAGCCCCGCAAATGACTAGAGTGTCATGTTAGCAGTTAATGTGTGGCTGTTACGTATTTTCACCAGGGACGGGACTATGGCATTGAAGAGGCAATGAATGGAAACTGGAGGGAAATGTAGGACATTCCTACTCTGCGTAACGCGTTCAAACTGGTTAGGTTTTACATTTCATTTTTTCAAGGGAAAAAAAATCTGCGGTTTTGAGCTAGACATATTACGTAGACTTAAGTATCTGGAAACGAAGTTTCTTTTTTTTTAAACTACTTCCCTACCCCTGTTTTTCTCAAGGATCACAATCAAAATGAGATGAAATGGCAGTTTTGACTCGTCGGTCAAGTCTACTGTAGCCTTGAAGCTTCCAGGAATCTTTTAAAAAATTTTCAGGCATCATAGCCTCATTTCTTGAGGTCTGCAGCTCAACGTTGGGAAAAAAATTTTGGACGTCTTAGTAGTCGGGGCAGACCACTTTTACCGAAAAACGCTGTTTTCGAGCGATAATCAGCTAGCAAGTTTTCCTCCTCGTGTTTCCTCGGAAAACGGATGGCGTGGGTGCCTTCCTGACATGTTCAGTTAACAAAGAATTTGTGTCCATGAAGGAATTTCCTACGGCAATTAGGGGCTCCACCCAACGGACTCTTTTTACGAACAATTTCTGGTTATTTTCAGCTAATATTTGGATAACACTGGGCAAAAATGAACGTTGAGTGAAATGTTCGATGACAATGGGCCTGGTACAGGTTCTGACTGGTTTTCAGGATGTTGAATCTGAAATCAGTTTTTTAAGGAGTTGGTTTTTGTTTTCACCCAATGAGCAGGCGGTTTATGGTCTCGAAATTTCGAGGGCAGACTCAGGAGTTGATTTCGGTATTCCATATCCCATCAAAATGATTAAAAAAAAAAAAAAAAAAAAAAAAGAATATAGGTAAATGATTTTAGAGTCTACATTAAGTGGAACAGATGAACTGTGGACGGTAGGAAACAAGGATTTACAAATGCCTTCCGAGAGCTGATTATCAGTATGAGGAAGATGTCTAGCGGCTTTAAATCATTAGCCATACCTATTATTAAAAGATTTCTAATTATTTTTAATTTTACTATTTTCTTTATTTTTCAAAAAATGAAGTTTTACTCATGTTTATACAAATTTCATATTTTGAAACAAATAAATTAAATAAATGAAGTCAACTGGTCTAACGTCCAACGTCCTATGTGGAGCCCATAGCGCGAGTTAAAAAAATGCAGATAGGACGTTTTAGCTAACGACGGTGGTATATCACCAAGCGGTTAAGTTTATTGTCGTTTAGTTTAGGCTAATAACTAACGAGTTATCTATCTTTGACTGTTACCAGGCAACGGCTACATCCCAACTTCCTGCTTGAAAGAGATCCTCCACGAGCTGGACGAACAACTGACCAACGAAGAGCTGGACATGATCATCGAGGAAATCGACTCTGACGGATCCGGGACGGTCGACTTTGACGGTCAGCTGACGGAAAATAAATAACCTCGTGTAAAATTAAGGTTGACCAACGTTTCAACGTCATTGTTTGTTCTTTTTCAGAATTCATGGAGATGATGACCGGCGAATGAGCGCCGACTTCACACATGTACTCACAGCGAGACTTCAGGCGACTTTTCTCCATACACTGTCAACATTTAACGCCTCTCCAATTTGTACATAGCACGAGGCTGTTACCTTAAACCCAACACTTTTTCTAATGCTGTCAAGATAAAATTAATTTATAATTTTCTAACGAGCGAAGGGTTTTCTTGACTTCCCAAATATTGCAGGAGCTATGGGGGGTTTAAAAGTGCAGCCAGGACAGGACTATGTAATACGTGGAAAATGTCAAACATTGTACGCATGTACTGAGGACCTCCTGACGAACGTATTAAGCCTAATTTCGTCGTTGAGTCGGGAAATTGTCAATTGAGCCCAGTGTGTATTGAGGAGGGACTGCCTATTTTGTCGTATGACCCAAACAGGGAGCCAACCGCCGCTGCGATTGAAATGTCCCACAAAGTGAGCGCCTGATGTTTGAACCTGATGAATTTGAAGTTGAATTTCAAATTAAACGACGGTTTTAGTGAAGAACGTGGCCTCATTTGAGCAGAGGAGTCACATTCTTCACCAAACCCTTCTGTGGATCAGCACCTCTGCACCATCCACCAGCGTACTGTCTCGTCTTGAGAGACCTTTCTTGTGGAGTTGAGTTATCTATTTGAAGGCAACGCTTCCAGAATAATACTCTCTCAAGGTGGATTCACATGGGGCGAAAAGACGGAACGCAATCCGATTGCCTGTTTGGACCACAGTGGAGAATGTTAAACGCCATGTTGTTGGAGCGGGCGGACAGTGGCGGAAGAAATTTCTATACCGTTTCCGTCGTTCCGTCGAGCTCCGCGCATGCGCAATGGACTTTGAAGATCAGATCAGGAAGAAGGTTATGATTCCGTCCACCATGTGAACGCTCTACCGACTCCGCCACCCTCGACTGGTTTTCCAGTCATTCCGTCCTTCCGGTATCCGCCCTCGTTCTAGCTTTAGTGTTCAGTTTTCAAAGGCCTACTCCTGAGGGCCTAATGGTCCTCCAGATCATTCCACATGAGTTTCATAGGGTAAAGAGCGGCTGGTACCCATCCTGGGAGTGTAGAACACAGTTTTTTTGACCTTTAATCCGGAACCCCGCTCTGAATAAATGTAACCAGACATGCTAAACATAGAGAACACGTAACTTCCTTTCAAGCAACAGCGTAAAAACATAAAAACACCCCGAATTCTAGATCCGCCGGACAAAAGGAAAAAGAAACTCATTCATGCCATCATTTTTCTACAAAGTCAGTCGAATACATAGGTACTTAACAATTTAAACATCTCAACATGAAAATAAAGCTATCTGAGGCACTACTAAACGAAGGTACATTGAAAGTGAGATTCTATTGGTACTGTGTTACAATTACGGGCTATTAGGCGGTCAGGTCGTATTCAAACACTTACACTTTAAAATAATGAAAGAAAAACGTGATACTTGTGGGAAAACGTTCACAAATCGTGCAATAGTGCAAACTCGAAATTTCATATTTTTTACGCACTTAAACGATTGGCACATTTCCAAAGATAGAGAATTTTGACTCGAAGTTGAACAGACAACACTGTCACAAATTAATTTGAACATCAAAAAGAGAGCAAAAACTGGAATATTAAATACGATTTCCACAGTGGCGTTCAAAAAGAGAACTCCCTCCGATCATTTCGTCTACATACGTTTACATCATGACACTACCCTTAAATGTTACGTGACAATCTTCAATAAAATATAATCCGAAGAGCAAACGACATCACAAGGGTTTCTATCACATTTATGGGACCCTAGAAAATCCTTGAAGCTAATGAGCATTCGTTTCAGATTTCTCAAAAAAGGAGTCCAAAAGCGCTACTTAAAAGTTTAAAGTTAATTTGTGCAACGTTTCGACTAATCTTATTGACTTAAATGGAAGAATTGTTACTTAATGTAACTTCTCTAAGAATTGGCAACACACTGAAGATTGCTAGTATTCTCTATTGACCTAATACAATCTGGACAACCTTTCAACATCAAGTCGAAACAATGACCAATTGGGGTGTTCACGATTCGTCACATAGTTTTCTTTGGTTGTCACAGCAGGATAGTGCTGCAAGGAAATCGACATCGTAATCGATTAATCGATGTTTTCCCATTAAAATTCGATTTAAATCGGACACAAAAAACTTCGGCTCTTGCAAAGGAGGAAAAGCGAAATGTGACTATTGAAATTCATCTATCACCGAAAAATTGTGATCAATCATTATGAATTTAATCCAATTCAGCTAATACAATTATTATTGCAAACGACTAGTTAGGCCTACAAAGTATTGGCACAAAATATGGTTATTCAAAATACAACAATTACCTACTCTCAGTGCTGTTAAACATTTTTACGAATATCAGTTCAATTGTAATATTGAATAATTTAATATTATTGTAGGTGGGTTTGGAAAATGTTTAGATTTTTGTTAAAAAAAAAAAAAAAAAAAAAAAAAAAAAGCTGCTCCACCTTGTCTGGCAGGAGGCAGCTCCATCGATTATGGATGGTACCTATATCCAGTCAAGCTGAAAATCCTTATTTTTTGAAACCTTTACATAAATTGAAACTTTTTTTGTTTTTCGATTTTTAACCGATTAATCGATTTTTTGGTCAAAATAAATAAAAAAATCGAAAGGTTGAAAAAATCGCAATGCAAAAATTTACAGCAGGAACAGAACATTAGCCAGGCATTGCCTCTCAGTTCTTGCAGGCGCCAAAACTTACGAATGCTGTCCAAAATCCGAATGGGCTTCTTGAAAAGGTCTGAATTCAGCATTTCTGACAACATATTCGGATTCAGCACCCTTTAAAACCCATAAACCCCAGTTTTTAGTTCGAAAATCCGTATAGG
This sequence comes from Pilophorus perplexus, assembly GCA_955831195.1. Taxonomy (NCBI): domain Eukaryota; kingdom Metazoa; phylum Arthropoda; class Insecta; order Hemiptera; family Miridae; genus Pilophorus; species Pilophorus perplexus. The sequence continues at coordinate 23,368,317 of OY037016.1, forward strand.
TACGTGCTGAGCTGTTTTCGAAATGTTAGAGATTTTGAAATGAACGCCCGGCATATTTGACGTCACACCTCGCCAGGCTGGGCGTCGAGTAGTTGGGCACTGAGCCGCCAGAGCGCTAAATAATAAATCTGAACAGAATTGGAATAAAAACACTCGGCCCAGGTCGATTTTTGAATAACCTTCTTTGATAATAACCTCGATGCTTAATTTTCGAATGACCTTCTGTAATGATTAACCCGATTTTCGATTTTTGGGGTCGACTTTTCGCGTAGCAAAGTTGGCTGACTTGCGCGGATGAGAGAGAGAGGGATCTCCCGGCCAATCAAAAGACGACGAAGCAGCCCACGTCATGTACCCTCTCCAGACATCGGAATTCAAATATCGTATTTTTCCTAAGCCCCTATAAATAGAGAGTTCCTAAAGAAACATCCGAGTTACGTCGACCGTTAATTTTTATCACCTTAAGGGATTTGTCTAGGGAGAATCAAAGAAAAGCTAACTTCACATAAGACAGTAACAGAGATACGGTCTTATCAGAAGTCACGCTAAATTTAAAGTGCCGCTATTTACGTTCTATTGCTCGAAATTAACGGCGGTATCCTTAAGACCGTAAGTTTATTGCCGTAACTTTACGGCAATAACGTTCGACGTTAGGCATAAGGACGTAAGTTATCACCGTTATTTCCGCGCATGCGCGAAATCTCGAGTTACGTCGACCGTAACTCATCACCGTTAGGCATAAAGTGGCTTTAGGAACTCTCTATTAATTGAAACGGGTTTTCTGCAATATGGACCCGTTTTCCTAACTTTTGATGCACGACCTTTACAGGAAAAACATTTTCAAAAATCATTAAAAGAGCTCATTGGCGGGAATGAACTGAACATGAATGAAGTGGCGTTAGCAGGACAGTCCCCTCGTCCTGACGTCATGCCGTCCTGGTTCGATGGCGATCACGAGGTAGGTATGCGGTGTATACCTACTTCATGGTTCCCACAGTTTAAGTGAGGAACACGGAGGGTGGGGGGGGGGGGAGAGTTTTTATACGAACAACGACTCTTCGGGAGCCTCGCTTCGGTGGGGAGACCACTTTCTCGGACAGGGGGCTCGCTTCGCTCGCCCATTTGAATATTAGGTCAAGTGATGGGGTAGGTTACAGAAGAAACACCGACTGTTTCGGACAGTGAACAACGAAGATAGGAAGGGTTGCGGGGATTTGCGCGCGTCGAAAATGTCGCTCAATGGTCTTATTCGACGTGAAATTGGCTCGGGAATCCAAATTCGCCAAAAAATGTAGGGATTACCATTTAAAATAGTTTCCGAGCTACAGCCGAAAACGTTCTGAAAAAATTTTTTGAAGACAATTTTCAAAAAGGAAATTTTCTTTAAAACTGACAGGTTGTTGTAAAGGTACGCTTGCATACCAGTCTGCAACACATTGGGACATTTTATGTCTTTATTATTAATGGATACTGATTAACAGAAGGTCGTCTCCAGTTTTGGTCAGACGGTTACCATGGCTCGGCCTTAATTCAATAAAGAAAACCCTCCCGTAATGATTTACTGTCTATTGTTTTGATTTGCCCTCAGATATTGCGGTGTATCTTATTACTAAGAGTGTAATGATGTAGTACTGTGAAGTTGTATTATTTATTCATCACCAGCGCAACGACTCACCTCCAAGTGGGGGGTTCTGCTTCATAGTTACCGGTATTTGTTTATCGGTAGTTGTTAACGCTTTTTGTTAAAGATTTTTTCGTTTATGTGCCTAAGTAAAGACATAAAATGTCAATAAGAACGTTGGGCGCAAATGCGCCTATTTGCGCGCATCTCAGGGGGATGTTAACCCCCCTAATAGTAGCTAAACGGGAGGCCGAGACGATAAAAAAAATTGGCGTATTTTTATCGCTCACCGTTTAAGAGGAAAAGGCTTGAGACATACTCTGTTAGTCAGCCACATACACGATGAGAATTAGAGGTATAGGTAGATGAGTTGAGATTGGCATCGACTTCCAGCAGTACGTCAAAATTCAGACCCATGAAGACCCTAATTGCCTCCACAAGCTTATGATGGAGCGCCAGAGCCACGGCCAATAATGTGGCCCATTTTGCTGAGCACCCATTTGTAAAAATGAAAAAAAAAAATTCGATTTTATTGTGATAACCATACGGTTTTCACAAGGGGCGGACTTATACTTCATACTCCGTTCCAGGACGTGAGGACAGACCGATATTAATCTAGCCCGCTGAAGGACTCGAACCCTCTACTTCAACCACCACAATCGGCCGCGGTCTCGACTGAGCTACGACGACTCCCCAAGAGCACCCATTTGTGCAAGCTGCCTTCACCACTGAAACAAGTAAATGCAGTCCAGACGACTAGAATGGCAGAGATTACCCAGCCAAGATCTGCTACATCCGAAATGAGTTACGCCTGACAATTTTGTTTCCATCCATCACTCTCTGAACAACCTAAACAAAAACTATGTGACGTCAAACAACCCCAAGCTTCATTATCAAACTTTCACAACAATATCTCTTAGAATGTGTATTCCAAAGGACGTGCTAGAATAATTAAAAAGTGACACGATAAAACGCTATTCGTTGAATCTAAAAATTGAAGGAACATCCATTAAGCTAAGGAACAAAAAAATACTTTAAGTTAGACTAGAGCTGTTAGTGACGTTAAGCAGAGAGGCCATCAAGGTGGAAGTTTTTTCGTAAAAATAAATTAATCTATGCAGACAACGTGCAACACTGCACCAACTTGATTCTTGACTTGCTTATAATCAAATACAATAAAACTACCAAATACAATTTCTCTTCATATCCACTTCACCCGGTCATCAAAATCTTATCAGGAAATATGAAAGGAATTTACTACATTACTTTATTTACTGAAAATACCAATGCGGTGGACATATGCCGTTGATTGACGTAATTCAGCGATCATTTGGACTTTCAGTCGTAAGGCAAAATTGATTGATTCGTTTTATACATTCAACGGTACTTTTCAGGTGGGTAACTTGAATTTTCTAGCGACGTGACTAGCTTGGCACAAGATCAGATCTAAGTGGTTTGGAGGAAGAGAGTCAAGTCTTTCCGGGCACTGCAGGCTGAAGCTGAGCGCGTTGAATTGAAATGTTCACCCGGCTGTCTCGAAACAAACGTCACCGAGAAAATTCCTGGCTAGAATGGTGGCATTGTAAACCGTCGCGTTAGCTGGTGATCGCCAGCGACACGGGAAGCAATTTCAAAACGACTACAGTTTGAGACTCATAGATCTACATGTGTGAATCACACAATTTCGACAGTCAAAGGTTCCATCGCTCATTGCTTGGTTTCGGTGCTGCTGGGGACAGCATGAGACTAAAAAGTGTCGCTACTTCTTTCGATTCCCTACAAGTATCAATACTCAATATCTTTTGAAATTTAAGACGAATCTACAACACCGATACTACCAATATTTGAATATACAGAAAAATATCTTTACTAGGATAATTTTCCAACATCAAGTAATAAACCTGTTATGCAATTTTATTTACATGATGTGATGAACTGAGGAATGTAATGGTCTAGCAGGTTCAAGAAGATAATAATATTAAAATCATCTTCTTTAATGGGGTCTGGAACCGTGTTTTGATCTTTATTTCTGAGATAGTACTTCACATCAGGATACGACAAAAGTGGGGTTTGGGCCCCTCCAGTGCAATATAAATTTTTGGCGAGCCACCAATTTTTTGAACGGAACCATGAACTCGGCTTCTGAGTAGAAAGCTGTGTGATTGGCCACTCACTGACCGATGAAAAATCGGACGGGAGGCTGCAAGCTCACAAGCGGGTTATCTAAGCGCAGGTTAGATTAAGGTTATTCAAGTAGGTAGATAACCACCACTTGGCGGAGAACCACCGTTAAATTTTGTTGCGATTTCATCCATTATTTTTCGCGACAGAATAAATGTTCCTTTCTATTCCGTGATTTTTTGGTAAATGTTGTCTAATGGTCGGCAAATGTTTAAGCGACAAAACAATCTTCAGTTAGCGTCACTTTGGCGCTCAGTATCGAAATACGCGTCACTCTTAAGTGCAAGTATCATTGCAAGGTCGTCGAAAACAAGGTTGACCAACAAAACAAACCTCGAAATCAGGTCTCTTTTCTCATTTCAGTGCTAGTGCGCTCTGGCGGATTCGTTTTCGCCTTTCTGGAAAGGTTCCTGGTACGGTTTGAATACAGGTATTTTCCTTCGTGATTTTCCCTTCACTGAAGACCTATTTCCTTTTCAACACTGACCCTTGCCTTTTATTTTGGGGCACTAGAAAAATTTCGGCCGAACTTGTTTATTTTTCCGGCTTAGGATCAGACCCCATTGATATCATCAATTAAGGACAGACAAAATCGACAAATCTTTTCAATTAATCCCTCGTGTATCGAGAGGGAGAACCATATTAATTTCAGTTCATCGCATATTAGGGGTGCTAGCACGAACAGAGTATACAAAAAAGGATTGAAACTGAAAGTTTCAATCGTGCTGTCCCCACCTGCAACCTAACAGCTCAAAACGAAACCTTGAATTCAGGGATCACCATTCAAATTGTTGTCCTGCTGGTGCATTTTGCCTATAATTTTGGGCAACAACACAATTAAAAATAAACATGTAAAAACAGACTATTCGGTGATTTTAAGGGAAAAAATTAGGATTATAACCCCATAATTTACTTTGAAAAATGGTAACAACTTGCAGACGAGTTGCAACCCCCGACCAGGACTCGTTCATAATTCTTCACCGGGCGCAACATGATTCGATGTAATCAGTTATACATACCAACTGGCAATGACTATAATTTTGGATCTAATTTGAAGACTATACGGCCAACAGCTCGTGTTCAGTGCACCCTGTACTACTTGCGTGAGTACTTACCATTTCGAGGTTCTGACTGGGAATCAACCATTCATAACATGACCTCGGATGCCATAGCTGCGGCAGCTAAAAGCAAAGACTAACCGAAGTGTTGCGGAAGACCTTCGACCACTTGGCGGATGATGGTTTTGTCTTGAGGGACGCCCGGTTGTTCTTCGTTGACGATGTAGCTGAAGAGGCTCTTCAAATCGTCCAGACGGTGTTCGAAAGTGGAGTCTTCGCAGCTGAAGAGGACCAGCCGGCAAAGTTCCAAATACTCCGACCGTCGCTGAAAAGGTGGCCGATGTTGACAGGCTCAACATTAGATAATTTCTCATAGATTGAGTGATTACCTTAGATCCTGGAGGCTGGTCGGTGATCTGACGAACGATGATGTCAAACAAAACCTTGATATCGTTAGTGTAGAAAAACCGCGCAGTCGAAGGGCTCGCAAACACGTCTTTCAGTAACTTTAAAACTGAATGATACGGCGTGTCGTGCACTTTCAATTTTTCAATCGGATCATCTAAAACATGCAACATCCAAAGTTTAGTTGTTCAAACTAAAAAATTTGTCATAGTTGCATAATTTGTCATACACTCACCTTCACGATTTATTAAAAGCATAATCTTTTCGGTGAAAATTTTGGCGGACTCCATCTCACTCAGTGCCTCCAACGTGATGTTTGTTTGAGATTTGGGAGGGAACTGAAGGTTATACGACAGAATCAGAGTCACCATTGCGTCTTCTATTTCAACGGCGTTGTCCGATTCGATGATTTCCAGAACCATCTTGATGAAATCCCCACCGAGTTGATCTGAAGGGTGAAAAAACATGTAACATTTGGCGAAGAAAGGTCAAGTTCATTGTGTGAGACCTGGTCAGCGGACCAAAAAAAAAAAAAAAAAAAAAAAAAAATTGATTGGGGCAAATTAAGAATATTGTCGCTGTATAAGCAACACCGCCTAACCCACATCTCCAACTTCACAGGTTACACCAAAAACTGTTTCATAAAAAATAAAAACAGTTTCGTTAAAAAAATTGTTCCATGTCTTTTCCTGATTTGGGGGTGGGAAGTGGAAAGAAAGTGAAAAATCTTCCGAATCGCCAATTTTCCTTCTTTTTTGCCCATACGCTTGGTGCCACAAACAGACTGTCTACATCACATTTGTTGAACATTTTGTTGTCTACTTTAGTTTACACTTGAATCACCAAAAATGCACTGGAATGGAGCTAGAAGCCAAAGACTGAAAAAAGTGCTATTTCAAAATGGCGGATTAAGCAATGGGGAGGGGATGACGAAAACTTGGATTCATAACAACCTTTTGGGCCAAAACAGCATGAGAAAAGATGCTACACCTTTTGTAGGGTGGATCCCTCTGACAGGTTTGTCATTGGATAATAATAATCCATGACAGGTTAATTATGCTCCAGTCTCCAACTTTTCTTCCCAAAACATCCTGCTTGTTACAATACTCACATGTCATGTGAGCATTGTAAACGCCTAAAAGTTACCACTTTCAGTTTGCCAACAAATTTTATGTATTACCTAAATGTGTAATTGGCATCGCTTCACCCAAAGAAAAGATCATCGCCATCAGCATCGCAGGTTTTTCAATCTTCATGCAGTGATTTCTATTACTTTGCATCTCTCTGAAAAAATAAAAAAATCGTGTTAGTGTGGCAGCATTGATCGAAAAGGGTCAGTTGTAAAACCGAAATCACCTTGCTAATTCCATTGGGAGAACAGAGTTAAGTAGTATGCTGATTATCAGCCTGTCGAGACTGCACAGGACTGCGAACGTTTGAATGAGAAGCTGTCGTATGCAGAAACGTTCTTCCATCTGGTAGTAATCCACTAGCATAGTTATGTCATCGTAACCGGACTTTTTCAAAATTCGTCGGCTAATAGCAGGATCGGCGTTGCTCTGGAAAGATGAATTCGATGAAACCTGAACAGGTTTAAGAGAAGAGAGAGGTGAGAGAACTTACCAGAATGGAAGACATCTGCGTGATGTACTGCTTTATAGTCAATTCGTCGTCCCAAAGATGCCAAGACCGTTGCTGGGCGTCTTCTCGGGCTGTTCGCAGATGCGAAAGGATAGCTTTGAGATCGATGGCGTCCTGCGTCTGGAAATAAACCTCTTCGGGAGGCGGGGAGTTCGTGGAGAGCAGTTCCAAGAAAGATTCCAACCCAGGTGTGGCCGCAGACGACAGGAGATCCAACAGACCTTCGCCCACCACTCCAGCAGCAATACGGGACTCTTCGTGACTTAGACCAGTCTGGTTCCGCACCTGTGACGTAAGGTACAGCGGGGTAAGTGCGACATATTTTATGATAAATTTGTCTTTGAGCCTCCATCATAGTATTAAATACTATGATTAAAATTGGATAAATTTTATCCAATCGCTTTCAAATTTTTATGAGATGATCTTCAAAAATTCAATCTTAGAAACTTTGGCCTATTCGAGATAGTTTCACTCGACTGTCTTTATCACGAAAATCACAAAAGTGCTTCAAGCACTTCAAGTTTTCAATAAAGTAAAGTACCGGCTGGAATTTGCTGGGTTCCCGAGTATTAGGATTGATCGTGATGAACTGATGAGCGCACCAAATCAAAGTTTAAAAGAGGATGGCAGTTTGAAGCATTCCTCCACCCAGCTAACATTCCATATCAGTAATGCCAACTCATTAGAACGGTAGTTCGGTAGCTTGCAGCTCTATGAAAGTTTTCAAGCATTTATCGTTCAAACCCCTCCCAATAGAGGGCAGGAATCAAAGACGGTCGCACTTAACCCACTGTACGTAGGTAAATGGCGACGTTGAGGTCACAGTTGAAACTCGGGCCACCAATAGGAGCTTCAAACTGGTTCTACTGATCAGGCGCCTTGTTGTCTCCTTCCTCTTATTACACTTTAACTTGCTCGGCCGCCCACATAGGTAGTTCTATTATTATTGAGGGTGGACTTTTCAAATTTGATTTCACTAGCACTCTGACAGGGGGGCCTTACTTCGCTCAGCTAATCATTTTATCGATTCTTCGGCTCTTGAGATTTTGTAGTGTACAGCTAATTTATGAGGAACCCCAATAAATAATTATGTACTTAAATGGATATTAAAACCCTAATTAGCAAAAATTTGCTTTTGACTCTGGCATTATGTGCAAAGAAAAAAATGCCTCCAAACGTACGGTTGGGTGGTGGCATTTCATAATAATATAATGAAATGTTATGTCGCCTGAGATTGAAAGACTGAATTGAAAGACGAAGTGGATGATTTCGGATGCTTCAAATTAGTTTTTTTAAACGCATTTAGCAGACACTTCAAAATCGGGGTGAAATAATCCCAAATTATACTATTTTTGTCGGTTCATGACAGTAAAACGGGGAATCGAAAGAAGTATTCAACAAATCTACAATGAAAACAAAAATATGCACGAGTTTGAACCCTGGTACCCTGTACAGAGACCAAGGAACCAATTAGAATTGAGGATACACGACTCTTTTCGCCCACTCCTTAATACACTTCATGAATTTCGATGAGTCGACTCTTTCGAACGGCGCGAGTCGATTCACCCGATTCGTTTGAAAGACGACTCATTCAAAACTTACCCAACCGGGTTACCCTACTTAGGACCCTTCAAAGCCTTTCAGGAATGACATATCTCCAGCGGTGAAACCGCCAACTTCTGACTCAAAGTCCAGAGGCAGTAGGTCCCGGAAGCCACCAACCTGATGTATCAGAAGGTAGACAGATTCCGGAGTTATATTACGCAGGTCGTCATTCGTTCCTTGGGATTCCCTCGTCGAGCTCCTTCGACTGGAAGCGACCACACATTCTGGAATGCTCGGAGCCCGTCGCTTCTCGCTCTTAATGAGCTCCGCCGGACTCTCACTCGACGACTGCCCCTCCGAAGACGGGAATTTTGTTTCTGACACAGACACCCTCATCACCAGAGGAGACGTCACATTTTGTTCTGCATTTTCTCCTCCTTCACTCTAAAGAAAACAATAAACAAATTTACAATCGGTATCTCTATTACTCCACTTCATGACAAATAACTTACAGGAGCTATTTCCGATGTGGGAAGAGATTTTGAACTCGAAATCTTCTCCTTTTTTTCAGTCGCTTCTTTTCGGTCACAACTTGTATTCCGGTGACCTTTTTTTTCCGAACTCGAACTATCACGACTCCCCGGACGTTTATGAAGCAGATCCTGTTTTCGAGAAATGAGCTCCTTCATAGTTTCCAACTGCTTATCGGAGCCGCCACCTTTTGATATGTCGCTGCTCAGATGCTCAATGGCTGAACTGATGAAATTGATGATTTTACTTTTCCTCACCTGAAAGCCCTCACGTGTCATTAACTTGACAAACCTAATATATAGTACCTCAAACATAATATATTCACATACAATAATAATATAATATTTCACAATACGTACCTTCGAGGTTGAAACATAGTTTGACGGGACGTATCCAACTTTACCGTAGGAATTGACGACACTCCACCAGTTCTTACTGAGATTGTTTGACGAATGGAAAATGAAACTTTCTTGCTTCTTGAAAGCCAAAGCTTGCGGTATAGTTGGCTCAAAGTCATAATTTGCTACGACAAATTCAAGGAGAGGTTCAATATCTGGAAAGAACTTAACTATTACCTTCAGGCCCTCACGTACAACCTGCTAAATCACGCCAAATCCAATTTCAACTCATTCTTAATAGTATAAAAAACGCCACAGCAAAACTCACCCTCTTTTCTACTTTTCCGCTGAACTGATTCCATAACGTCTTTAGGTGTTGTCAATATTTAATGACAAGTAGGGCGACGTCTAATTCAATTATGAAATGCTCGGCAGATTTTATGAATCCACACCAATCAAACCAGCGACAAAATTCATTACAACCATGTTTAAAGGTGTGTCTCAGGTTGGTTTTCCTCGGTTGGCCTTTCGGGGGGTGTGGAAAAGTCAAAGTATTCACGGAAAAATGTGGTATCTACTGAAAGAGAGATTGTGCATTGTATTGGAAGATTAACGGAAGAAAAATATTGACAGAAACAACACGGATGAAATTACCTATCAGCCACTCGAAAAAACAACGCGCTATCTTTGTTATCAATTGTTGATAACGGGGCTGTCATATGGGAAGAAGAAGAGATCAGTGTTGCCTTTTTCTGTTATTGGAGCTCCAGCCCGAGGAGGAGTCCGAGGATGATCTAGGTTTTTATGACGAGGTTTTTATTTTTATTCTAGGGCACTTCGAGCTGACGGAAAATTCTGAAATTGGTCTTAAAAAATTCAGCACAGCGAGTACACTACGAGAAAACTCCACGTAGTGCATCTAGCTCCAAAAACGGTAAAAACAGGATTTTGCAATCATTGAACTGAAAAATAGTTCTAGATGTCTTTTTAAAAAAATAGCAAAAATTACTCTTGATGAGTAAGTAGATGACGAGAAAATTCTGAAGCAACCAAAAAGTTTGAACCATGTGACTGGAGCAGTTGACAGAATGTTGGGATGGTGGTGGGCCAAGGGGTGTCTGACAGGGACGCAGCTGCCTCCCCCCCCCCCCCCCCCTTCCGTACACAAGGAAAACCCTGTATTTGATCAAGTAAAAAACTACACAATATGGGGAAACCAGTTAAAGGGCCTGAGAGCCGGTGGGATATGGGTTGGCTGGCGTAGCCAGATGTTGGAACTTGGTCCTCCCACCCTCATGTTTTTTTCATCATGCCGGGTCTCAACTGCTCGGGAAGAACAGTAACTGTTGTGGTCTGTAAGTAATGTATATTGTTGTGGTCTGTAAGTAGGTAATGTATAAATTGCATACTTCAACTCATAATCACACACATCATAATCACGATGAGATTATGAAAACCAATTTATTTTTTATTCAACTACACAGTATGTGGTTAACCCCGCTCCTTGGTTTTGCTGTAAATTTTGTTACTGACATGCATCCAATTTTGATACGTAGGTACCTTCGTAAATTCTCTACGACTGTCTTTATTACGATTGTTCGCTAAAACAGTTTTTTTGGAGGTTCCTTTTGCATTGCGAAGTGGTGAGAAAGTTAAAATTTTGCTTTTTTGGACCCTGATGTCTCCATTACTGTAGGTCGGACCAAAAAAACCGTAACTATGTGACCAAATTTGTAGGAAATTTTTGTCTTCTACAATGCACGAGGAACGAGTTATAGGCCAAAAACTGAAAAATTCTCAACATTTTGCAGGTTTTCTCAAGATTGCAAAGAAAGCAATCGGACAAGAATGACAAAAACCTGAAGGTCCTGAACAATACATATTAAAAAAAATCAGTTGTAAGGTTGAACGCCCCTATTCACTTGACTACCTACCAATCGCCTTCGAAAAATAAAAAAAAAAAGTAAACAGAAACAGGCCGGATTTGGGGCAAAGGATTATTCTAAGATCCGTTTGCGTCGTCATCGTGAAGAAACCTATTCCGTCTTCCAGAGCACTGTGTTGTTGAGTCGAGTCTAACCACCTTTTGAGCATGTTCAAACTGATCTCAAAACCTTGGAACATCTGTCCAAACATCGTACAGAAAATTAATTAGAGAATTAATTTTTGCACAATTTTTCTATATCAGAAAAATAAAACCTTGTGTAAAAAGTTTTATCCCGTACTCTACGGACTATTACGGTCAAGTGTTTAGCCGACCCAGCTTTTTCAGAAAATGTCGAATTTTTGAAATTGAGCTGAAAAGATGGATAAGCATTAAATTTTCCAAAAATTTCAATCAGGTAATGGCATCTTGTTTGAGCGAGCCTTATCCAATGAGTCGCACCATTCAAAATTAGAGCCTTCTTTTTTTTCTTGCTCGTAGGACATTATAGCAACTATAAGAAAGTAAATTGCTTCTGACTCCAATATACTACTCTTTCCGCCTAAAACTACGAAGAGTCGAGGGACTCAAGTCCCTTATGTATGAACCAAGGAAGGACTGGAATGTGGAAAACACCAAGCACAGAAACCGCAGACATTTTTGATTTAAAAAAATACCTGTAAGAAATAAAAGGGGAAAAATTTACACCCAAGACCCGCATATACCCGAATTTAAAAAAAAAACTACTACTTTAAATCCGTCTTTAAAAGGAGTTAATAATTCCATCAATAAACTATTTAAAAATGCATTTATTACCTACGCACAGATACACTACTTATAGAATAAAATGACAATTATTTTAGAAGTTTAATTTGTCCAAATTCACTTAGAAAAAGATAGGAGTACAATGGAATCATGCACAATTCAAGATAGTAAAAAAAAAAAAATTAAAAACCGGCAAAGCACAGAAAATTGTGAAAATATCTTGGAGTGTGAAGTTAGGCATGATTCCGAGTCCATGGCTACCTTTTTTTGAACCCGTACTTTTTCCTTTCGTAGAATAGATCGGTTTTGGAGCTCCCCAAGTTGACGATTTTCGGGCAGCCGTCTCTCTGAAAAGGAACACAACACCGGGATTAGATTTTGAGTGGAAGTTCCATCACGAACTAAATGGTCTCCTTGAAATGGTCGTAATTTTGCATTTCTAACCACAGAATATCAATCGGATTCAGCACCCTTTTAATCCCCCTTACAACAACACTCAGTTCAAAAATTCGTATAGTACGACCTTTTGAGGAAAAAATTAAAAAGAAACCATTCAAGGAGCTCACAGTCACGAAACTCACGTCTTTCTCTTGAACGGTACACTCTTTGCAGTAATAGGCGTCAGAGACTCCAGGGCCCCCACAGATGACGCACCGACCCTGGTAGGAGCCGTAGTTGCATTCGTCGCAGATCCGGACGAGAGTGCACGGGCGGACGTAGGAGTCGCATATCACGCATTTGCCGTCGCATTTCTCGCACAGGCGGCCGATAGCTGGAAAAAAGTGTCAGAGTTGGTCATATTGCAAAGAAAGGAGAATAACAAGATTCCCGACTGACGAGAAAAGGAGGTGTTCACCATACGTGACTCTACTGCATCTCGGTGGCTGCCGCTTCCTGAAGCCATCATCATCATCATTGAGTGTCGCTCAAATAACGGCCAGGAGATGATATTTTCACATCAAAAGCGCTCGAAACCATCACAAAAACAGCCAGTGAAGGCAGTATTACAAAGTTAGCCAACCAATCGTTCGGATAATCTCCCCAAGGGAGCGGCTGGCCAACTGCTTAAGGAGCCCAGCCTTGACGTTGATGGCAGTCTTTGAAAAAATATAAGGGCAAGTACATCTGCGTACCACAGAGGACTTCTTGGGCGGGTAAAAACTGCAAAAAGGGGTAAAAATAGATTTGACCTTCTAAATGAATTCCTTCACTTTCATCCTATATTTCTTTAAGAAAAAAGAAAACTACCTATTCATTATCGGAAAGAGAGTAAAAGGGGTCTAAGGCCAGGTGTGGGAGGTCGGCTGGATTTAGCCAGCAGGGGCTCAACTATCTGAATTTGAATCCTGAAATTACTTCGTGTTAAGCGTCTTTCTGTGTTGGCGCACTTGGCCTGTCGCTGGGCAGCGGGCGACGACCGTGTTGTACCCAGTTGGAGGATCTCCGACAATCCTAATGCCATTTCTAGGCAGAGACGCAGGTGCGAGACCTTTCAAGAGTTGAGCGTAGACGAATGGTCTGAAATTCACTGCCTCCACAGTTTTGGGTCCCATCAACCATCAGTCGACCATCAGCCTATCTGAATACACTTCTCAATAATTGATAAATTATTTATCTCCGTTCTCTTATCTATCTCCGTCAACACGCTAATTAGCACAGCATGCTAATTAGTAGATAGATGATAAACCTATCATGTTTATCAACTATTCATGATAAACATAATATTATTATGATTTCAATAAGTTCACCAAACAGTTGTTGGTAGGGCTAGGTTACTCTGACGCACTCACCGACACCGGCTTGCTTCCGGCAAAAAATCAAATCCGGATGATGTTTGGCCATCTCGCCTCACCGACCGTCTTCGTTCAAACCGAAAGGTGATCCACGATTTACGGAATTATTCGTTAAATTCGTCGTCAAAGTTGAACAAACTTCAACAAAGCACCTTCCGCTTACAAACACCGCACGTGAAACAAGGTTGTGTGTTTGTGTGGCGGACACAAACGTTCATCGTGCGTAGAGCACGGACATAGAAACTGATAATTTAGTGATAACAGCTCGAAAATGAAGGATGTTTGAATTTCTGAACGCAGTGAAATGAACAGCCGATTATTCATGAAATCATTTGCTTGATATTTTTCGAATTATCCTCAATCATTTAATTGAAAGATCATTCGAGCGTCTAGACAGTCTAACGTGATCCAGTTTGGTGAGTGTTATTGCTCAAATTTGTGACATGATTCATATTCAAATTTTGGCGTTGAGGACTCGGGAAAATTGGATTTAATCCAACAATCAAGATTCTGGGGTCCTGGAGTAATTCCAGCAGAACCTGTCAAGGCCTCGTCTGTAGTTAGTTTTTTACGTAAAAAAGGTAAAGAACTTTTGTGATGTCATCATGGTAACCTGTTAGAAAAAAATATCATGAAATTAGCTGCCCGTTTTCGCCCGAATGCCAGAAGTAAGGTAGTCTCTTCTTTGGGTGCCATTCCCGTAATCGGGCGTTGGCGACCTCTCGCTACTAACTTCTGTTGAGCGTGTTGACCAGTCATTACAGAAGTAGTTTGGACCTACTGTTTAACGCCGGTTCCGAACGGCCAATTTGAGAGGTTTTTCACGGCAGAATACTTCCTGTGCGTTGTCATTGCCTTCCGTAAGGTGATTATCAGTATAAGGAAGATGTCTCGCGGCTGCTGGGATCGAACCAGCAACCTTTGACTCACCAGTCCAACGCTCGAACCACTGAGCCACTGATAACCACAGTAAGGCAGTAGGTGATGAAAATTCTGTTCCAGATGACAAACCCGAAAATTCCAAATGTTACATTTAATGTTGAATCGGGCACACAATATTTATTATATAGCTTATATTAGCTTATAAGCTCACACCGCAGTAGTGATACCTACATAATATGGATTCCTTGTGTCCCAGTTAAATTGTAGATATAGCAACGCTGTTTATTTCATTTCAGATCCAACCTTGGTTGACATGTCTTCTTCGAGAAAGCTCTTCTCCGTGATGATCCAGCGCTCCATGTGCTCCAAACCAAAGGACGAAGGATCCTCCAAACCCAAAGGCCCCACGGAAGACGTCAAGAAAGACTTGAAGAGTTTCAAAGAATTCCGCAAAACCCCGATCGGCAAGTTGGACGAACTCGCTGGGCAACACCCGTTCGCTGAAAAAGAACCCCTGCCCGAATGGCCCGACGGCGTCAACCCTCATACAGGAGAGATCGGTGGCCCTCGGGGAGTCGAACCCACCCGATATGGCGACTGGGAACGCAAAGGACGAGTCTCTGACTTTTGATGTGACCACCCCGATTAGAGTTATTAGGTATATACTTACGGCAAAGTTGCCATCAGCCTAGACTAGGGTTGTCACCGAATCCTCTCCAGTACAATGACGCCAACGTTTTCTCGTAATAGCAGCTAATAAAAGATCACTCCGCAATACATTTTCTTCCTTTCATTACTGAAACCAGATTCGATACATTTTTACCGCATTTGTATTGCTTATGCCTTTATAAAGCTTTGTATAGTAGCAACTTCTGGGACCCAGATGAGGCTTAAAGTATCGACTTTATTATCTAAGATGAATTTCCAGGTTTCTACAGTATGTACGGTTGTTCTAAATGTTGGGTACAAATTTTACAGGAATCGATTAGGATTTCAAAGATGTAACCCAGCATGAAGTTGGCGTTTGATGAAGTTTCAAAAATCTAATTCAATGTGGGAGCCTAGGGAGAATTAAGACTCCTCAGGACGTTTAATCCAATTTAATTGGACATGCAGAGGATTCCTCCTAGGGACGTTGTCAGGCCTTCTCTTCGTACTTGACGTTCACCCCACACCTGTAGTCCCCCACCCCGTCAGCCAATCAAACCCGCAAACTCAGGGATGCCAACTCAAGAAACCACTTTTCCGTAGATCGTTCACATAAATTCAATAGATTACGCAAAAAGTCGGTAGCTAGACTAGCGATCAAAAATCACTAACAAACGCTGCAAATTTTACACAAGCGTTTATTATTCTTCAAAGAAGGTCAATCCAGGTTCAATGGTTAAGTTTTCAAAGGGAACTTTGCTAGCAACCTGAGCTGCGACTTTTGGTTTATTATTCTTGGAATAATACACCTGCTTTCGCGACGGGGGTCGACGACTCCGATCGGCCTCAAAATTTGACATTATCCGTTTCAAGAGGTCTACATTCGAAATCCGAAATGTCCGTCCGCCGTCCGGGCCGTTTTGGGCAGTAGGAATTTTTTTAAAAATCTGAAATTTTGACAAAATACTCGGTTTACCATCTAGTTGTGCCTGCAAGGTTTTCAGCCCGATCGCCCAAACCCGTGGGGCGCTATGGGGCTAAAATGGGGCTACAGAAGGGGGGTTTTGAAGGCTTTTGGCTATGGTATCGAGTCAGGTGTCGTTTTCGAAGTATATTTGGACGAAGTATATTTGGACATTTTTTGGGGTCCCGCAGTGATCCGATTTCACTGTTGCGATCTATAGAGCTTTCATGGGGCTAAAAACAGGATTTTTGAAGGATCCCAGGAGGTCAAATATTTTTCAAGTAAAAAACAACAAAAAATGTTGAAAACAATTTTTTGAAAAAAAAAAATCCAAAATAATTTTTTTTTTAAACAAAAATCCACAAAAAAAATTTAAAAATTTTTTTCATTGACAAAATTAAATTTCTGCACAAGTAACGTAGGTACCTATATCAAAGAATAATAAACCCTTGTGTAAAATGTGGAGCGTTTTTTTAAAGCATCGACGTGTTTGAAACACATCTCCAACAGAAACATGACTTCGAGTTAAGAGTAGAACGCAAGACCTTCAAGACAGAAGCGGAATGGGCGAACGACTTTGCACAGATTTTGCAACCTATGGTAGGCATTTCGTCCAAAAATTCTCTACATACCTACTAATCTGTCAACTAAGCACCTTGAACTTTACAATTTGGCAACGATTGATAAATGATAACGAATACTGATAACAGGGAACGAAGGGTACCTACACACCGCATGACCGCGCCACTGTCGATTTCGGGGTGCAAGGTGGGGGACTACAGGTGTGGGGTGAACGTCAAGTTCTACGAGACGTTGCCGACAGCCCATGAGTACAAGCAGCGCTTTATCTGCGGAGCGTAGAGGAACTAGTTACAGACGCCAGATTCGCATCGTCTACAGTTTTTCCGTATAGATAGCTATAGTCTACAGTTTTTTCGGAAAAATATTTTTTGTCTCCTTTAGTTTTAGCTGAACGGGCGGTCAATATATTCCTAGGGCGTATAATCACCGGGTTCCACTTAATTCAGAGGTTAATAATAATCATTAACCTCTGAATTAAGTAAGTGTATCCCGGTGATTACTTTTCAGGGGATAAGTACCTACTGACTCAACAGGTTAGGGAGAAAAAACGTGTGATAGGTATTTCATTGCTGTACCTATTTTATCATTATTTAATATTGAGTATATTTATTGCTCAAAAAAGCTATCCTTAGAAAAGTACAAAAATATCATGCAGTCAAGAGTATGCAGTCTTGGAGATCACAATGTGATGTCGTGGTCGTCACATTTCATGTCGTGGTTTCAATTTTAAGACTCTTATTCTTTGATATACATTACTTGTGCAGAAATTTAACTCTGTCAATGAAAAAATTTAAAAAATTTTGGGATTGTTATAGCTCAACAAAAAAATTTTTTATTGATTTTTTTGTTTCGAAAAATCCCATTTTTAGCTCCAAGAAAGCCCTGTAGATCGCCACAGTGATATCGGATCGATCCGGGACCCCCAAAAATGGATTCTAGGTACGTCCAAAAATACTTCAAAAACGACAACTAACTCGATCGCATAGCTAAAAGCCTTCAAAAAACCAATCTCGTAGCCCCATTTTAGCCCCATAGCGCCCCACGGGTTTGGCCGATCGGGCTGAAAACCTCGCGGGCACAACTAGATGGTAAACCAAGTACCTATTTTGTCAAAACTTCAGATTTTAAAAAAAATTCCTATTACCCTCAAAACGGCCCGGACGGCGTACGGCGGACGGACATTTCGGATTTAGAATCTAGACCAGTTGAAACGGATAATGTCAAATTTCGAGGCCTATCGAAGTGGCCGACCTCCGTCGCGAAATTATAATTAAGATTATATAATTAATATTATATAATATATAATCTTAATTATGATATTTATAATATATTATAATATATTATAACTATTATCAACTAGATGATCACATTATTGACGAAATAGGAACAGTTCCTATAACAGTTACTGAAATTGAAGACAAGAGTGAGACACAGCCGACAAGAGTGATAACATAAGTTCCTCTACGCTCCGCAGATGAAGCGCTGCTTGTACTCATGAGCTGTCGGCAACGTCTCGTTCAAGTTCTCTTCGTCACATCTTATCTGGCCGTACTTCGGTGTACATACTTCATTTTTGATAGACTTTTGATATTATGGTTCAAGGTGAGAACCCTGTCTGTTTCCTGTATAAAAACGTGTTTGGGTGAGTCCTTCTTGGCTTGAATGTGTGTGAATTAGTCCTGGTTCGTCAGATCAGATAGGGTTGGGGGGGGGGGGAGATGGTTTTAGGATATCTCCAGTTCCATACCTCCATGGAAAGGGTAAAAGAAGACTTCAACCGTGACGTCACTCCTGGGCGACTGCTCTTCCACTAGTGGACTACTGAAGGAGGATGGATCCGTTGTCAAGAAGAGGAACTGAGCAGGAAGTTCGAATGTTACGAAAATTCGGAATGTCGCTCTGTGGAATTTCTTAGTCATTAGGACCACCTTGCAGTTTTCTGAACCTAGCACCCTATCTCTAAATGGGCGAATGTTTGGCTATTCCACCGAATGCTTCGATAATTGGCCTCTTTTTTTACCCTTACCAAGTCCCGGCAGCTCTCACTAAGAAACCTTTTCCTGAGCCCACGGTTTCGACAATATTTTTCTTTAATATATGGCTGGATGACAACCCTAATCTGGACCGCACGATCGTTATCTACTTGCTCCATGTTATATATTGCCTATTTATTGATCTTGATTTGTTGTTGCAGATGCCTATAATTTATAACAATCAATTGAACATAATAAATAATTTATTAAACAATTATTGTTGCTGTTTTTGGAATGGATTTATGTAAGTATACGAATATCTCCATTTTACCCAGTTGGAAAGTTTTATTGGATTGACGCCAAAAATGCGAAAACCTAGAATTTGTAAAGGCCGGGCGGAATGATCTTTCGGGCAAAAATGAATGTAGTCCAGAGGTTAGGCGTGATGGAGGTGCTCCCCTTCGTCTCCGGCACTGCTGACATATAAAGGGCAAACACGGACCTGCCAAAACACGCGAATCGGAGGGAATAGGGTCTTCCTCCTTGTTACTCCGTCAATAAAGTGCACGAGGTGAAAAGATTACGAAAAAGTGCAATTAATTGAACGGCGTTGAAAAAAAAGTGGTCGAATTTATATTTTTATGCCTTCATCTTGGTGTACCTACCATGTAGATGATTTTGAGTGTGTTGCATGTTGTGTTTTATTAGGCAAGGACTACAGTAGCGCCTGGATATTTACAGAAGTTTACAGATATCCACAGTTTCTCGATCCCGAAGCCGGCCCACGGGGCTGTTGTCAGGAGGACAGTTGAATCAACAACGCGGCGTTAAATAACGTCTACAACTCTGGACACCCGATTCCTCTTCGGTCAATATTGACTGAAGAGGAATCGGGTCTCCAGAGTTGTAGAGCCGTCAACAGCGCGATCTACTTGGAGATCGTGGTCAATTGATCATTTATGAAAAACTCAAGAGACTGGATGGATCATCAAAAATCTCCAATTGATCTTCAAAATTTCAATTTGTAATCCTTAACCAACTCAGTTTCATAAGGCTATGCTGGGATGGAAGAATTTTCTTGATGCTGCTGTTCGCACGTCCGCCGGCACTAATTGAGTAGGTACCTTCTAAGAGGTGAATTTCTTGTCCAAGTAGGGCTCGGTCGTCTCAGGCTCAGCTGCTTGACCGTGAGGTTGTCACTCGTCCGTCTTCAAGTGCAGGCTGTCATCGAGTTTGCCGCAGGGTCCGCCAGATTTTGATGCGGATCATCACAGAGTAGGTAAATCCAGAATGCCACCGTGGCGATCGGGGAAGCAATACTTCAAAATTATAATGCATTATACGGTGACCACTCGGGGTGAGAAACATTTTTGCCACCTATTCGGAAGCTAACAATTTCTAAAACGCGTGAGAAATGTTTTCACCACCAGACGGTTCGAAACGGAGACACCAGCTAGCCCCAACTTTTCCTTTTGGTGACGATCATGGGGGGAGGGGGGAGTGCTTTCAGGATATTTATTTATTATCAACGTCCTCATTAATTTCGGTCAAACAGGAACATTGCGGAATTTTGAGTAGTTTCGGGCAAAGGGCGCACTAATGGGCGAGCAAAGCGAGGCCTCCCTGTCCGCGTGCAAGTATGAACTAATTTCAATCCGAAGCCTCTTGAAAATCAGCTCGTGACCCTGAACAATAACAATTCATAATAACGACATTTTCGTAGTCCTCGGATGGCCCACGGCCTGTAGCAATCATATCAAGTGAGTCAAAATTCACACATAGAGGTTGAAAGTAGACGGTTTATCTTCTGAAATTCACAAGAAAAACGCTGCAAATTTTACACGAGGGTTTATTATTCTGTGATATAGGTTACTTGTACAGACATTTAATTCTGTCGATAAAAAAATAAAAAAAAATTTTTTTGATTTTTATATTTCAAAAAAAATTTTTTGGGGGGATTTTTTTTCTTCAAAAATGTGTTTTTCAAAAATTCTTTAATTTTTACTCGAAAAATATTTAACTTCTTGGGACCCTTCAAAAATCCCATTTTTAGCCCCATGAAAGCCCTATAGATCGCCACAGTGAAATCGGATCGTTCCGGGACCCCCAAAAATGGATTCTACGTCCAAAAATACTTCGAAAACGACACCTAACTCGATCCCATAGCTAAAAGCCTTCAAAACACCCCTCCTGCAGCCCCATTTTAGCCCCATAGCGCCCCACGGGTTTGGGCGATTGGACTGAAAACCTTGCGGGCACAACTAGATGGTAAACCAAGTATTTTGCCAAAATTTCAGATTTAAAAAAAAAATCCTACGGCCCGGACGGCGGACGGACATTTCGGATTTTGAATGTAGACCTCTTGAAACGGATAATGTCAAGTTTTGAGGCCGATCCGAGTCGTCGACCTCCGTGGCGAAAACATAGGTGTATTATTCCAAGAATAATAAACCAAAAATTCAGTTATGACGAGCCAAGGGTCCATAGAGTAGCTATTAAAACCCTTCTTGTTGTAGAATAATATTATGCATAATATGTACCGATATATTCTAACATGATTATTTTAAAGATACACTTGGAATAATCTCTCTTTACTTATCTTTTTACTTCTCATTACTTATCTTTACTTAATCTCTCTCGAACACAAATGATATTACAGAAATTTTATATTATTAATTTAAAAAAATATAAATCCTCTCTGAGTACCTTCTCCGTGTTTTAAGTTCCTCAATGGCCACTTGTTAAATTCACTTTTATTATTATTAAAGGGGTTATGAAATTTCGTGTGCCCAAATGAGGTCCAATAAATTTATATCTAAAGAAGGCATTCAGAGAGCATTAAATTTTAATTTTAATACCTTCTCCCTGTTTTAAATTCCTCACGGCCACTTATTTATAACTTCTCTGTGTAAAAAGCAAGCCTTACCTACTTATTACTAAGAAGCAGGGTTTAAATTGGAGCGAGTTTTATTATTCAAAACCGCTCAATATCTGATTTTGAGTTTTATTTTTAACGCGATTGTAGAAAAAATATCGCTCAGAAAATAAAACTCAGCCCGATGAGCGATATCTTTTTCGCTCAAAATAAAACTCTAAACGTCATAAATCCCTTATTTTGCTATGGAATATCAAATCTGACCATACCGTTTGCAAGGCTTTTCAATTCCCCATCTCCCTGGTACCAAAACCAAATTTTTAGACAGACTTCATAGGAGGAAAATCAACCTGAAATCCAAATTTTCGAGGTTTCACCTAAAAATAAATGGGAATAAACTGCATAAGTGAAAATCACCTGGCTAAGTGAGAATTACCTGGATAAGTGAGAATCACCTGGCTAAGTGGGAATAAACTGCATAAGTGAAAATCACCTGCCTAAGTGAGAATTACCTGTCTAAGTGAGAATCACCTGTCTAAGTGAGAATTACCTGTCTAAGTGAGAATCACCTGCATAAGTGAGAATGAACAGGTTAGAAATGGTCAGGGATGGTTTGAAATGGTGATGTTTGGTTAGGGGGGTTTGGGATGGTTACAGATGGTTAGAGATGGTTAGGTGATCCTGTTGGAATCACCTGCCTAAGTGAGAATTACCTGTCTAAGTGGGAATAAATTGCAAAAGTGAAAATCACCTGCCTAAGTGAGAATTACCTGTCTAAGTGGGAATAAACTGCCTAAGTGAAAATCTCCTGCCTAAGTGAGAATTACCTGTCTAAGTGGGAATAAACTGCATAAGTGAAAATCACCTGCCTAAGTGAGAATTACCTGTCTAAGTGAGAATCACCTGTCTAAGTGAGAATCACCTGCATAAGTGAGAATGAACAGGTTAGGGATGGTTAGGTGATCCTGTTGGAATCACCTGCGTAAGTGAGAATTACCTGTCTAAGTGGGAATAAATTGCATAAGTGAAAATCACCTGCCTAAGTGAGAATTACCTGTCTAAGTGGGAATAAACTGCATAAGTGAAAATCACCTGCCTAAGTGAGAATTACCTGTCTAAGTGGGAATAAACTGCTTAAGTGAAAATCACCTGCCTAAGTGAGAATTACCTGTCTAAGTGAGAATCACCTGTCTAAGTGAGAATCACCTGCATAAGTGAGAATTACCTGTCTAAGTGGGAATAAACTGCATAAGTGAAAATCACCTGCCTAAGTGAGAATTACCTGTCTAAGTGAGAATCACCTGTCCAAGTGAGAATCACCTGCATAAGTGAGAATGAACAGGTTAGGAATGGTTAGTGGGGTTTGGGATGGTTAGAGATGGCGTTTCGAGTTTTATTTTGAGCGATAAAATAAAACTCAAAATTAGAACCCTCCAATTCAAACCCTGCTAAGAAGGTATGGCGTGCGTTGATAATACCCATTCTGTGATATAAATCCTCTGTAAATACCTTCTCCGTGTTTTGAAAAGCTCTCTGGCCTCGTTAAATGAACAAATTTTTCTGTTTATGTACGGCGTGAAAGTGAATTCATTTAATTATATGGAAATTCTGGTTTTCGTAAAGGAATTGAAATTTCGTGTGCCCAAATGAGGTCTTTCCTTCAAACGCGGCGAAATATTGGTATAACTTCTACGTGTTTCAAAATCCCTATGGACTAATACAGGTTTACGTAATTTATGAATAAACCTATTATGTTTATTTACTGTCCATGTATAAACCTTATACTTGGAACCTCTCTGAATACCTTTTCCATGTTTGCATAATTATCTTACCTGCGACAAAACGCTCCATATTTTGTTGATATCTACTCTGTGATATAAATCTCTATCAAATACCTTCTCCTTGTTTGAACATATCTCCCTCGCCTGCTGTTATGCCACAATGGCCGTATTCTCTGGCCATATGGCAGTATTCTTTTGTGATTTTGAAGTTTGTTGCTTTCCTAGTGGGAACAAAAGTGGCCTTAGCTTTTTTTCACTGCGAAATAATAGGTTTGTTGGCTTCCATTACGTTTTACACTGTTCACTCGACATAACGGGTTTGAATACATTCTCTAAGAGACATTTTGCTAGCACAAAAAGTCATCATACTTTCTGAATACGTACACTGTAATTTAATAATCTCTGAATGCATCAGCTGTATTTTTTATCGGTTTTAAGTGCGCATAGGTGCCATAGAATCTCAGTAGTTAGATTTCATTAACTAGGAGTTTTATAATTTTATCTTTATAAACCTTCGTCCACACGTAGGTACTTGAACTATTCATTATGCTCTCCAGGCGCTAGTCAACAATAGGGCTGAGATCCCACCCATAAACATCCTGGTAGACAGGGAGGTGGGAGGACTTCGTCGGCTAGAAAATCATCTCCACACAAAAGACCTTCCGACGACGGGCTTCTTCCTGCCCTCGGGACAAAGTCGGGGGACTCATCAACGCACACGCTGGCAGTTTTGTGAGGAACCGTTTCATTAAATGGAGCGTGCGACTCGTGTTATGTGGGAGGGTCGTTTCCTCGACTTTCTTCGGCCACTGTGACGGTCAAACATGCAGAATCGGCGAACAACCGAGAGGAAAGATCAGGGGAAACGTTTAGCAACGCTCGGGTTTAAATTTTGGTGACAACTTGATGTGTCCAATGAAAATCTGTGATAAAAATAATTTTTATCTTTATTCTCAATTATTGAGAACCAATTTACGCTCTCGTATTTGTCAAATGTGCCAATGCTTCTACGGAAAAGCTGCCTTTTCGGTTGGCAGATTTCCAGCGAACCAACTCGGCCCCAATTGAGAAAAGTACGATAATATGGGCAGACGCTGTATCGAAACTTTCTCTTATTTCAAAACTAAAACGATCATAACCGCAAAACATGGGTTGGAACTCCCTGACACATATTCTCTCTTTCTTGGGAGTAAAATACCTCTCAGGTTCACCAAGTCCCCCATTGCGCCCTGCTGACTTGCATTACCATCGCACTTGTTTCCAGCAGCTACAGGGTAGTCCCAGTTACCTATTAAAATTAAATAACTAGGTAGCGTTCATTTAATGGGTTTGCTAGTAAGTAAGTGATTACATAACTCTGGTTGAGCCCGTTATCACTGGCTGTTTTGGTGGTGGTGGCGAGCGCTTTCCATGTGAAAACATCATCGAACAATCAAAACACGAGAATGACAAATTTAATTCGTGGAAAAATTTTTTGGAAAAATTTAAAAAAATCTGCACAATGTTTGGACAAATGTTGGAACCTCGAAAAATGGATTATGCGTCAAAAATTACTCGAAAAAGGACATCTTATTTTACCACCTGGGATCCTTCAAAAAGATGGGGATCCCCAACTAGATGGTAAACCGAGTAGTTTGTCAAAATTTCAGATTTAAAAAAAAATTCCTACTGCCCAAAACGGCTCAGACGCCGGACGTACATTTCGGTTTTGGAATCTAGACCTCTTGAAACGGATAATGTCAAATTTTGAGACCGATCGGAGTCGTCGTAAAAAATATAGGTATAAGTACATGTACATGTATATAAACCGTAACACATTCTGTGTTAAAAAAAAAACAAAAAACATGACAGATCCATCAAAAAGTCCAGAACAATTTACGCTTAAAAAGAAACGTTTGACTAGTTCAGTGACTGACGATTGATTGTCCACTGGACAATGTCCAGGGTCAAGGAAAACCCAATTACAAATGAATCGGGCGACTCGGCTGTAATGAAGTGAGAACCTAAAATTGAGACCATCGAGCAGTCAGTTCGTGTGGAGGAAGTGATACGCCCTGTCGTGTGCTCCCCCGCTGGAACTGTGTGTGCTTGGAATATTAAGCCGATGAACTGTAACTGACCCTTCTATTATGTTCTGAGACCGGCGTACGTCTGCAGAAACCCGAGGCGTTCAATTCCATTAAATACCCGAGACACTACGAGTTTTACTGCCAAAAAAAACCATCAGACGAGGAGTTGCAAAACAGAAAAATCGAGTTTTTCAAAACTGCTGGAATGTGGAAACTTAATGGTTTTCAAACTATCATTGGAGATTTCCTGTTAGGGAGCCTCCGGTATTTACGAAGAAACTGAATAGACGTCGTGTTTTAATCACCAGTAGAGATGTGGTTGTGAGAGAAACTTATTCAATCAGAGGACGAGTGAGGCTGAGCTTATATGGACTGGACTAGATAGATAAGGTCAAGAAGGATTTGTGTCGCTGGGTGATCTAACTTGAGTCGAGTTACTCAAACGGGCAATCGTCCAGACGGATCGAATTGCTTCCTTCAAGTAAAAATCAAAGTCTTATTTCTAGCGTATTTTTCCGATTTTGAACTGAATTTCTAGTGAGGGGTTTGCGCGTGAAGTTACATAGAAATATACGCCTGTTCGTGACGTGAGCACCCTCTTTTCCAAAGCGGATTTGGGAGGGTCCTTCAGTAGCGAGAAAAATCGATACGGCCGAAAAAGGGCTATTTTCGAGTCGGTTCCAGACGGTCGTTTACCTCCGGGCCTGTTTCGGGTCGATACGGCTGCTTGGCATGCAAAATCGAATCAGATGTATTTCAGATAAGCGTTAAGGGACTTGGCGAGCCGACCCTGGCATTGGTCGACAGGTACACTGGAAAGCTCAAAGTTTTGAGTTACAGGGGGCGGATTCAGAATTTATTTGAAGGGGGGAAACAGATGCCACACTTGCTGGTTTTGGAAGAGCCTGGGGGCTTCATCAGGGTTAGAAGCGAGTCAACATTGGGCAAGTCCCCGTCATAAAGTGGACAAATCGTTGCCGCCTGTGGGGCGTATTGCCACTTGTGACTATTTGTGCCACAATGTCATGTGACTATGTAGGTATGGTTAACTATATTTTTACTTCAGTACCTATTGGTGGACACCCCCAGACCCCCGGATTGTAATGATCGAGGATCAAACCAATGAAACACAGAATATTGGACTGATCTACGACCACCCAAAATGGATTGTTCGCAGCGCCGGATTAACCTCTCGTGGGCCCCGGGGCTGAGACTTAAAAGTGGCCCCCTATATATATGTACATATAGGTACACATATATATTATATATGAAAGTGGATCCTCTGGCAGGAGTATCACGTAAAAACCACTAGAAAATCGCGTCTGTCGCTTCACAACCAAAAAATGGGTCAAAACAGTAATAAAACTCCGAATGCAGGGCAATCTATTTTTACAACTAAAGTAAGAAAAAAGTTTCTTTTTACAATAAATAAAAATGCTGCAAATTAAACCCTATAGGGTTTATTATTCTTTGATATAGGTTACTTGTGCAGAAATTTATTTCTGTCAATGATAAAATCTCAAGAAAAACTTTTTTTTTTTTTTTTCGAAAAATTGCTTTTTTTTCGAAACTTTTTTGTTTTACTTGAAAAATATTTGACCTCCTGGGATCCTTCAAAAATCCCGTTTGTAGCCCCATGGAAGCCCTATAGATCGCAACAGTGGAATTGGATCGTTCTGGGACCCCCAATAATGGATTTTACGTCCAAAAATACTTCGAAAACGACACCTGACTCAATCCTATAGCTAAAAGCCTTCAAAAACCCCTTCCCATAGCCCCATTTTAGCCCCATAGCGCCCCACGGGTTTGGGCGATCGGACTGAAAACCTTGCGGGCACAACTAGATGGTAAAATTTCAGATTAAAAAAAAAAAAAAAAAAAATCCTTCTGCCCAAAACGCCCGGACGGCAGCTGCCGTCATTCTAGATGGCGGACGTCATTGTATGCGTGTTCAATTTCAGTGTGTGTCATTGTATGTGTGTTCAGATTTTATTTTTGTATAGGCTGGTCGTGTTAGTTTTAGGGAGGGAAGGAAATTTTTTAGAAGTACTCGCCCTCCACCAGACAAGTAAACGTGGAGAGAGCAACCACCCACGATCCGAAAACTACAAGTTACGAGAAGAGGTAGAAGAGTAGGTACGGTCTGCTGCATTCCGCAGTCACCAACCACCCGAACACCACAAGTTTCAAGAAGAGGTGAAATATTTCCCATAGAGCACAGAGCATAGAGAGGTGAAATAGATATATAGTAGGTAGGTCTGCTGCGATGACTCCTGTCCCAAAGAATTTCGAGCCAATTTACATGATACGACCTCCTTTAAGGGCGCCTCCACATTGGTCCAACCCGGCGCCTCCACATTGGTCCAACCCAGGCACACCAGAATGGTGTGGCTTATGCCGGAGGGGAAAGGAGCGCCCACTGTACTACCCCTAGGAGAGATCTGAAGAACAAGGTAGAAGAAAGAAGATTTAAGCAATGATAAGTGCACTTCCTCAGGGGGAAGAAAGAGAGCAGAAGATACGAGAAAGGTTGTGATGGGCCAGAAATGGCCTTAGACACAACCTAAGAAGCTCTGTACAGCGGATGGCGGACGGTGGACGGCAGACGGAAATTTCGGATTTAGAATGTAGACCTGTTGAAACGGATAATGTCAAATTTTGAGGCCAATCGGATTCGTCGACCTCCATCGCGAAAACAGGTGTATTATTCCAAGAATAATAAACCAAAAATTTTACAAATTATTTTTGTTTTTATGAACCAAAATTTAATGCGGTACAGAGTCCAACCCGGTTAGCAAACTCTGAACCACCGCTACAGTGTGGAAAATCCGTGAGGTCTATAACTCGCGTTGGGAGTGTAGACATAGACGACTCCATGAGGTTTTCCGGTTTTCGAGTAGTAAGGAAGGTAGTGGAAGACTTAGTGGAAGGTAGGTAACTTGAAACTTTCCGTTCACCTTCCTCTTTTTCAGGAAAA
This sequence comes from Pilophorus perplexus, assembly GCA_955831195.1. Lineage (NCBI taxonomy): Eukaryota > Metazoa > Arthropoda > Insecta > Hemiptera > Miridae > Pilophorus > Pilophorus perplexus. The sequence goes on from OY037016.1 coordinate 23,396,870, forward strand.
CAATTTTTTGGATATCAGCATAGGAATAAGGAAGAACGGTTTGTTAATTTTGACCACAAAAAAAAAAAAAAAAAAAAAAAAATCAACGGTGGCGAAGTGGCCCCCTTGGGGTGTGCGCCCCGGGGCTATAGCCCCCCTAGCCCCCCCGTTAATCCGGGCCTGATTGTTCGTCCAAAAACCATCTTTTCCCAACCCTTAAACGTAACACACCAGGAGATAACAAAATACAACGCTTTCAAATATTTGTACCTATATATATATATATTTGAGGAGAAATCATTTCAAAGTTCGTTCGGATCTATAATACAATCTATATCAAGAAGAAAAAATCATAGCTCGACCTACTAAGTAAGTCCCCGCAGTAAAGTCCACAACACAACTAAATATACACTTCAGATACAAAAAAATGGTAAAAATACAGTAGAAAAGTAAAAATGGGAAGGAAACAAAATCTACATACTTTTAGGGGATGAATCGAACGCATAATTTCAAAGGAACAACAAATTGGAAAGAAATTCGCATCTTGTCATAAGACTCCACTCAACTGATCAAAACAATTTTCTCATCGCTATTAGAAAATGAAAAAGTGAGGAGTGCAAATCAGTCTTTAGAAATGGCGAAAACAATACCACTTACCACGTTTAGGTGAAATTAAGCTAATCGAAGTTTTGTTATAAAAATTTTTCGAAAGAGTTCAAAACATTACAGAAAAATTTCTCTTCTAATCGCCTTTCTATTGTAGTCAAGGAATGTAACAGCTAACTTTGCTCGAGAAATTTGGTCAGTTTTGACGTGAGGTGAATACTTTTATTTTAAATTACCGTTCTAAAAATACTAAAATCCTATAACCCATTGGAATCTCGTTTTACCGTAAAACGTTTACACTTTCAACTATCTATCCCTACAAAATTACACTGGCGGTTTTGAATTTGTTTAAAATTATATTTCTTTCCGTTTACTTAAAATTTATAAATTATTTATAAAATATATTCAAGCGAGGATGTGGTAAGTACATACACGAAGGGAGCAACATATGGGATCCAAAGCACAAAATAGGTGAAAAATTATATATATAGAGTTAATTCTACTTTACTTCGTTCTTACGACTAAATCTATAACTAAGTTATTTCAAGCGGTTCGCAAGACCATGTTGGTAAAAATCGGTAGGTGTTGGTGTATTTGAGTTTGAACATCACAAGTAAGACCGTTATAGAATAGAAACGTTACAGTGATTAGTGAGGAGGTGTGTAGAGTTAATGGTGTTTAAATTTAAGATACTAAATTAATATTGAGCAAACTAGGGGGGAGAAGCAGATTTGAAAATTAACTTCGTTGAGTAAAGTAGGTAATGGTCCTCAAGTGTAATTGTATAGCTAGGTTAAATGTAACTAGAGGAGGTATATAACTAGGTGAAAATGAGCAAAAGATGATGAGAAAGTTTGGCACTTTCTTCGTTCGAGTCCAATTTGTACTTCAAATTGGAAACGAAATTCGATGTTCAACTAATTTTGCGTTGTTAGGCGCGAAACTAAAACATGCTTATCTGTAGGGGATAAGACTTGAAAAGCGTTCGATTTTGAGCTTGTGGGCGATTCTTTAAAAAAGGCTCGAACCTGGAATATGTAGACTCTACATTGTAGAGGGTTCTTCCAAAGAGTTAGGGTGGTGGTGATTTTGTGAAAAGTTTACATGGACACCGAACATAGATATAATTTTCCGTCTTGCGAAGACGGGAAATCATCCATGTTTGACTTGTAGTGCAGGATTATGGAAAACAGGGTCTGCCCCAACCGACAGTACAGTACGCGAATGATCGAAATTCCTATAAATTATGACGTTTTTGGAAGATTAAAAGTTGTGAAATGTCATTACCGCATGTCAATTTTTCAGTGTTTTCAAACTGTTAAGCCATGTGGGGTGTTTTCTTACAGGGTTTTATCATGTGTAAGGGTTTGTGAACACGTTTTCATAGTTACTTCCTCCACTCTAACGGCATTTTGGTATTTGTAATATTCAAAGTAATCAAAAACACCTGTCCCCCGAAAAAAGTTCATTACCATCACCGAAATGAAAGTAGGCGCCAAACAAAGAAAGAAAAGGGTGAAGTAGCGAAAGATCAGTAGGCAACCCTGCCCCTCACAAAAGTCAAGACTGAAACTGCCTGTCACGGTCCTGGCACTGCTTGGAAGGCCGAGTTTCAGGTTAAAACTTATCAACTCCTCATTACCATAACAGTTTACTGTAGTTTTTAAAAGAACTTTGTTGATAGGAGTAACAAAACGCCATACCGCTTTTCCTGCCCCTCTCAGGTCTATGAAAACAAACTTAATACATGCAGCCTCGAATGTCAACTCCATAACCAAAATCCTGTCATTACAATGACAATTTGTTTTTGTTACGGTAATGACCTGAGTAATTGAAAATCATTACTTGGAAGATTAATTTAATACAAATTGGAGGGTTTTTGAAATTGAAGGGTTTTTGTGGTCTATATGAATTTTGGTAGGAAACTGATTATTTCGAGCCTCTGATTTTGAATAAAATATTTACCAACACAGCCGTTATTCAACACCTATGAGTATTAGTTGACGGAGAAATTCCAATTCATTCTAACCTTTGTATCGTAATCAGGAAGACCACAGACAAGGAAAACCCATGGTATCACCTAATTGATTCACTTTTTTCCCCCCAGGGAATCTAACAACCTCAAAATGACCAGTTATCCGAGAACCTAATAGATCAGTCCAAAAATTTTCATTCCCGCACATGCACCCTCTGCATTATGTATCACTCACTTCAGAAGAATGATAATGAAAAATGAACTGTCCTAAAAATCTTGTACCTGTTTGTTATTCTCATTACCACCACCCTATTAATTTTGTAAATTCAAATTTAGGTCTCAAATAGAAATTGAGCTGTATCAGACATTGCTCATTATTTTTCATGCTCTCAAGATGGCTCACGAATTTTTTGACTTGTTTTTGTTGAACAGGTTCACTTTCTCAAAAATCAGACCTTGGAAATGGCTTTTTTTTGTAAGTTTAAAAAATCACCCTTATCACGAGGTAACAAGTTCACAGGGAGGTTTGTTTTGGTGGGTTAATTTGGGCTAAAGAAGACCACTCAAATATCCAATAGTTGGAATACAGTTACTGTATTCATGTAGTGCTTGACAAAACCGACGCAAGAATGAAACGTAACCACGAAACAGCGATAAACTAAATTCAGTCAAATGACTCAGTGACGAATGACTCAACGATGATTTAGAGGTAAAAACATTTCAAGAGCGACACAATTAAATGAAAACGGCTACAAGTCAAATCACAGTATCATTTCTATTCATTAGGTAAGAGTGATCCTGCGATTGAAATTTCGTACTTTGATATTCAATAAAATGCATCAGTGTAAAACCACACAATAGAAAAATTATATTATTTCTCCATTTAAAAATCCTTCAAGGAATGAATCCTTGAGGAAAAGAGAACTAAAAATGTACACCTTTTTCATTATAAACATACTTAAATATTAATTCCAAAACTAAAACCTTGGAGAATTTTTTCTTTCTTTTTAATTTAGAGTTTATATGTACACAGACTAGTGAATGGATGCGGAGTCGACATATTGAGTTTTACACAAGTATCCGCGGATACTGAGGAAATACGTCGAAATTCATGAATGTTCCACGATGCGGGATTAGAGAGAGGAATTCTAGAAAAAAAACAAAACGAGAATTTCTTCAATTTTAAGAACATTCACGAGTTCCACATGGATTCGAATGCAGAGTGTATCACAAATCGGGATGGGGTTTTATGAATGTACAAAGCGAAGCTGAGTCAAGGGTGGGAAATGTGTCATCGCTCGAACTAGGAGCTACAGAAGTGGTTTGAAGAGGTGTAAAACCGGGTTGAAATCTTTAAAATTGGTTGAGCAGATTGAGAACCTGTGGGATGAGCTTTAAAACTGATTTGAGGTGAAATAAGCTGCAGAGCTACAGAACCGGTTTTTATAGATTTGAAGCCAGTTGGAGGAGCACTACAGATGGAAATTTGATGAAAATTTCATCCTACGTATTTTAGGACTACTTTGAGGAGCTACAAACATGGTTTCAAGGTCTGTTATGCCATTTGAAACAGACTTCAACCGCACTTCCTGCTGGCCTGTAGGAGTGCGGCTCATGTCACGACCGATATCCCGCCAGCTCTGATGGTATATGGTCGCGAGCACCAGTTACCATAAAACAAGGGTAGGCCAGTCATAAAGGAAGAGCCACTATTAGTCCCGTACGTTCTCAGTTCAAAAGCACATGCGTTTCGACCGTTGAAAGACCTCAACACTGGCTGCATTAGCCAAAACGAACGGTGGGGCGCTGCCCGAAGCTCCAAACACAATGAACAGGCCCACGGATCGTCGTGGAGAAGAGGAACGATGTCCTGTACCGGGTTCACCTGGGGAAAGCCAGAAAGCAGGTCCACATCAATAGGCTGGCTCTCGCCGACGTTTAGATAGCTTTGAAGCCAGTTTTAGGAGCTGTAAACCCGGTTTGTTCTATCAAATCTGTTAAAGAGCTAATAGGCCAGTCGCCAGAGGGTTTGACTCGTGCAAGAAATGGTGTAGAAGCTTTCATTTGTTTAAATGGTTGTATGGGGTCTGAACAACAAAATATCAAAAACGGTAGCAAACTTTTTGCAGGGGGAGTACTTCGATTTTTTCGGGCACTTTTCCAGTTTTTCGCCTATAACGCGAAAACTAAGAATCGCAGAGAAATCTTTTCAGATACAAAGTTAAAGAGCATAAAATTCTGCGTCGAATGACCTCCTTACATATTAGAATCGGCTAAACGGTAAACCGATTCTAATGTGTGAGGAGGTCATTCCATGCAGAATTGTATGCTCTTTAACTTTGTTTCTGTAACGTTTTCTCGGCGAAGCTTAGTTGTCGAGTTATACGTGAAAAACTGGAAAATGCTCGAAAAAACGCGGCAAATTTTACACAAGAGTTTATTATTCTTTGATATAGGTTACTTGTGCAAAAATTATTTCTGTGTTAATAGAAAACATTTTGGAAAAAAATTTTTTTGGATTTTTTTTTTTCCAAAATTCTTTATTTTTTGCTCGAAAAATATTTAACCTCCTGGGATCCTTCAAAAATCCCATTTTTAGCCCCATGAAAGCCCTATAGATCGCCACATTGAAATCGGATCGTTCCGGGACCCCCGAAAATGGATTCTACGTCCAAAAATACTTCGAAAACGACACCTAGCTAAAAGCCTTCATAAACCCCCTCCCATAGCCCCCTTTTAGCCCCATAGCCCCCTTTTAGCCCCATAGCGCCCCACGGGTTTGTACCTCAAAAAACTGGTGATAGACTGGTTTGAAGAGATTCAAAGCCAGTTTGAGGAGCTATAAAATCGGAAAAGATGCTTGTGGCACTATAAAGTCGCCTGGATGAGCTATAACACCGTTTTTAAGAGCTATAAAACGGCTCAAGAGCAATAGAAATGGTTTGAAGTCCTTGGTGAACAATAAAATCCTTATGAAGACCTATAAAACTAATTCAAGGAGCAGAACAGATCCAGCAACCTTCTATGCGGTAGGTAGAAATAAAATGTAGACAAAAATATAACGGGCTTGGAGAAGCACCCGTCCGTAGTGCACATTCAACGATCAAACCCGCGGAAGGCGAAAGGTCGCTTTTGATCTGATATTTAGAGCTGAATCGTTTCATAGAATCGCTGGATCTAATTTCAGGATTCACGTTCCCACATGCTCGCAACTCCCCGATGATTCAATCAACACGAAACAAGTCCTAACAGTGTTAACTAAATCGAACGTGTTACAGCTGTAACAGACAAACACCGACCCAAAAGATAAAAACTACTAAATACCGAGAAGAAATTCCGATGTTATAATCAAAAAATCGTATTAGGAAAATGCCATCTGCACACACAAAACCCAGCTTTTGTACATCCAACCGTTTGATATCAATTAACACAATAAACCCTCTGAGATTGTTTCGTTCCTACATAACAATCAGATATGTACTCTCCAAATAAAATGCGTTCAGCGAAAAAAAACTCGATGATTTTGCGTTTTCACACGAAAAGTGATACACTCTGCATTAAAACTGGCACTGCCTCTGTGACATACCTTAGTGTAGGAAATTTCTGTTGATTTATTAGAAGAGGCCTTTCTTCTTGTTTTTCTTGTCTTTGCCGTCTCCTTGGTCGCGCTCGAGGCTCCTCCTTCGGAGCTCTTCTATGGTGACTCCGTTGCTCTGTTCCCAGCCGAGTCGTTCTGCTTCGAGGGCTTTGCGTTTTTCTTCGAGCTCTTTGATTTGAGCTTCGAGGGACTTCCTCATTTGCTCGTGGCGTCGTTGCAAGTCGGCTTCGGAGTCTTTGAGTTTTTGTTTTTTCTCTTTGACTTTCATTTCGAACACTTGCTCCATTTCCGTTTCCATTTTTTTCATTTTGAGGTCATGTTCGCGTTTTTCTTCTTCAAGTTGGGCCAAGGGGTTCTTGAAGTAAGCTCTAGGCTGTTTGCTATCTTGGCCGAGGCCTGCCAGTTTTCTGCAGCGGTAGTTCTCGTAGTGGACGTTGTTAGTGACGTCTTTTAGGTCCTGGAGGTGAGTGCGAATGAGCAGGTCTCTCAGAGCTATGAAATCGCTATGTTCGAGGTTTTCCACTTCGGCGACGCCCCAGGGATATTTGCGACCGCGGACTTTTTTACCGTCAATTTCGACGATCGTGTTGCTCCCGACGACGGCCATAATGGGGATGCGGTCTTTGAGTTTTTTCCCGACGGGCTTCTCCTCGTTGTCTTCGGTTTCGGGGAATTCGTAGATTTTGATTTTGTGTTGGGCGACTTCGTTGAGGATTTGTTTCTTGAAATGGGCGCACTCTTCTGGCGTCATGGTGTCCGCTTTGGCGATGACGGGTATGATGTTGACTTTGTCGTGGAGTCGCTGCATGAATTCCACGTCGAGAGGCTTCAGGCCGTGACCGGATGGTGCGATGAAATACAAACAACAGTGAACCCTTGTGTCAGCGGACTGTGCAGTACGGTTAACTCTGGATTCAGCGTTGAGGTATTCCTCGTACCTCGATTCGATGTAGTCTATGACGGGCTGCCAGCAGTTGGAATTATCGACGGCGTCACCAAAGCCCGGAGTGTCGACTATCGTCAACGATAAATTGACGCCGTTTTCTTTAAGTAGGGTTCTAGAAGTCTCAACTTGAACCGTTTTCTTCACCCTCTGGGACGGCCCGGGATAATCCGCACTGTAAATATCCGCCAGAAACATGGAATTGATCAAGGTGGACTTACCCAAACCTGACTCACCCACAACCATGAGTGTAAAGTCGAAACCCCGCTTGACGGCTTTCCGGTACACCTGGTTGGGCAGATTGGCGAAACCAACGTAGCCATCCAATTCCTTGGTCTTTTTCTCCGGCACGCTCCTATCCCTGTCGACTTTACTAACGTTATCCGAATTCGGAGGTTCCGGGGCGGGCTTGTCGGGCCTTTTGGCCGGGAAATTTTCCTTCATGGGCGCACTGGGGGGAGCGTCACCGTTCTCAGTCGACGGAGGTCCGTTCTTGAAAAACAGCTCCCTTTTGCTCTGCAACGCACTCCTCTGCATATTCCAAGATCCGTCTATTCTCCCCGTGTCCTACGAAATCCCGAACAAATATAAAATCTGCTCGAAAATCACTTCAGAACTAGATAAACAACACTGATAAACACTACGAACTACCGTAGGCAAAATAAGCGGCGGCCATTTTATCCCCACCCCTCAGGTTGACCAACCTGCCACCGCTGAAACAGCCAGATGGCCACACAATACACAAAATTGCGCCTTTTATGTGGAGTTTTCCCTGCATAAATTAGTTCGGGGTAACTTCAATTCTTCAAAGTTCAAATCTACATGGCACCAACACTACAGTGAAGTGATTGAGGACAGTTAAGCAGGGCTGCCACGTCGTGGGGAGGGTAACCTGAGGAGAGTCTGCCCCTAGGCAATCCTTGTCGGGTCTCAGCGCTACCTCGCGCCGCTTCAACGAACTACCTTCCTTCACTGATTTCGTATCAGCTGTTCGCGCCCCGCCTGGAGCGGCATCATCCTGTCAAATCGGCGTCGACTGTTTTCAAGAGCTCGACCTCACCTGTTTCGCGACGTATTTTCTTGTGAAGCCTGTCCAAAAGCGTTTAGTCAAAGGGTTGATCTCCAAAACCAATTACTTTTTTTTTTTTTAATATTATGTTTAGCATTGTTAGGTTTTCAGGGATTATTAGATAGGTACCTACATTCCTTGCTGTAATTTTTACAGTTTTGATCGGCCTCAAAATTGGACATAATGAGGATCGTTTCATGATGCATAGATTTCAAAAATCAAATGACCGTCTGCTGTAGTAGGAATTTTTGAAAATCTGAAATTTTGACAAAATACTCGGTTTACCGTCTAGTTGTGCCCGCTACGTTTTCAGCCCGATCGCCCAAACCCGTGGGGCTAAAATAGAGCTACAGAAGGGTTTTTTTGAAGGGGTTCGGCCATAGGGTCGAGTTTGGTGTGGTTTTCGAATTATTTTTTGACGAAGAATCTATTTTTGGGGGTTCAAGAACGATTCGATTTTGACCAGACGGACAGCCAGACACGGAACCAAATTTGCTCAGAAGGTCCTTAAACGCGAAATGAGAGCGAGCATTTTAATTAAATCTTTTTGCCCCCGAATGTGAAAATAATGCTTCGGTAGACCAGGAAGCAATAGTGAAAAATATCAATAATAATTATTGATATTTTTCACTAGGTATTGCTATAAATATCAATTATTGATATTTTTGATTTTGATTATAATTATTATAATTGCAGCCAACTAACGGCTCCGCAAAATTTGACCTAGGTAGTTCCGCACGCGAAAGAGGCCCATCAATCGAAAGTTGGCAGTGTTTTGTTTAGTCGAAAATTTGCAGCGTTTTTTTCCCCCAAAACAAGCGGGAAGATAGGTACGATCATCTGGTAAAGCACTTAGTTCGTTGAAGCGGCGCGAGGTAGCGCTGAGACCCGACAAGGATTGCCTGGGGCTAGACTCTCCTGGTAACCTGCCGGGAACCCAGCCAAAACCAGCCCAGGGTGGGGCCTGGTTTTGATGCGGTTACTCTGATGCGGGGATTTTTTAGAAAGTAACTTTTGCGTTTGCCTACGTCTAATCCAATGAGGTGGTTAGGGAGAGAAAACGACTCCTCTGTGGATGATAATTATATTCTAAATTATAGATTTTACTTCATTTTATCTTGATTCTTAATTATTACGTTTTACCAAAAGCATGAATTTTAATGGGTAATGGGTGAAGTTAGTTTGACGTCATGATTTTTGACCTCTTGGGCCTGGCATGAAGGGGCGCTAATTTATTGATGAATCACATGAACCCTCAACAGAATGCAGCGCGAATACTATAGTATGAATAGGTACTAGTATGAATAACGCGAATTTGCGTTAGTTAACGCCCAGAACCACTCGGCTAATCCGGCCGCAGGAATTTTAATTGCTTCGAAAATTATTAAATAATTCATTCAAAATATGATAGATATCATTGATATTTTAATAACAAATTTTGTTATTAAAATATCAATGATATCTATCATAATTTGAATGAATTACGTTTTTGAAAAAATCAATCATAATAATCATCATAATGATAATTATTATCATTAATTTAACGATTTGTTGAATTATCTTTTGAACCTATTTTAAACCAAATTAACCATATTCGGTTTGTTCCAGGTCTGACTGCGTCTGTCGACAGCTGTCCAACTTCTGTTGACAGAACCCGACCGAACGTACTCGAGCTATCGGTTTTCGTCCAACTTACGATCGACCTGGAACAGCAGTTTCTAAACTGCGCATGTCTCCGGCGATTTCAGTCCGTCAAAGCTGGAACAAACCGATGTGCGAACAAATGGATGTGCGAAGCGAGCTCCCCCCCCCCCCCCCCCCCCCAATCAGAGTGAAGTGGCCGAATGAAGCGAGTCCCCCCAGTCCGGGTGCTAGTTTGATTTAATAATATTCAACGTAATTATATTATAACTACAGCGTAATTAAATTACGTTATTAAATGTAGTAAATTTTACTACATTTTCTAAGGTGCACACGTGTAGGTGTGTCATTTGCTTGTTGACAGGTGGAAGGTCCTCCTGATACGAAAGTAGAATTAAATTTTGTTACTATTAAAGATTAGACTACACTGGGTGCTTCAAAAGGTCTGTTGCCTTTTGAATCCAGTTGGAGACAAAAATCAAAAAGTGAAAACCGCCTCGAATCCGCCACTTTTCCCCCGACGTCATATCGATGGCGGGGATCTGTTATCAACTGACATCCACCGATAACCACTTGTCATGACTCATGAGTAACTCAACTGTTGTAAAACACTGTTGTTGACCTTGTATTGAAGACAATGTTGTATGTCATACAACTTGAAGTTGCACGATATTGTGCGTATTTCAAGTGTTGGACAGTCGTTCTCTGCCCCCCGTAGTGGTTATTAACTATTCGATACAACCGTGCCTGTGTTTGGCGATTTGTGTACTGTATTGACTTCCATCACAGAATTTCACCTCTCTGCCTGCGCGTGAGTTATTTTGATGCTTTTCAGGTTCGTCTCAAAGAAGTGAAATGTCGTAGGCACATAATATTATGAACTATGAATCATTCGGAAGGCTTATGATTCCGTCCCGTACCCTCCTTAAAAATAATTAAATCCCACTCCTGCTCGAGGCGGCTTTGTTGTAAGTTAGGAGCCGCTCTACGCTTTTAATGTGTACACGGGACGGAGTCCTGGACCCCACCAAACATTCCTTGTTGTATTTTGGGGATTTGGGAAAGTAGATACCTAGAAATGAGCTTTAGTGGTGTCTACAGTTGCGCCTGCGGTCATGAAGGCTCCATTCCCTCCCTTCAAATCATAAACTCGCCAGTTCATAAATCATAAACACGCCTTATCTTTGTTCCAGGTTCAGTCATGGCACATTTATCTCACAAAATTCGATGGGACTGCCTGGCGGAGTATGTGACCCCATTCGCTAACATTGGAATCTCATTGCCTGTCGGTGATTGCGGCCGGATCCATTTGGACAAGAGGAAACACGAGATCCAAGTCGAAATGAGAAAATACATCACCGACGATATGATCTGCACGGCAGATTGCCCAACTACGGGAATGGGAGAATTTCGTCGTAACAATAAAAGAGGTCAACCTTTCACTGGCCGAGGTGACCCAAAGAAATTCGCCATGTTCGTGGACAGTTTCTACAACGCAGTTAACGAATTTGCCATCACAGAGCTGAACTCTTCGGCTAAACCTGCTGACTACGTGGCAGACGAATTGGCGCAAGATGTTTCGACTACCTTTTGCGAACGATGTAATGACTTTTTCAAACATCTTGAATTTGGCGACAAGGCAAAACTGTTGGAGTATTCAAACTCAGAACTAAACTCCATCCTACGATGTCAACACGGTGGACAAGCTGTTGGGAACAGTGTTCGCTTTTTTCTACACCACATATTGACGTTTTACGTTTACTCGAACGTTGTGGTTCATTTGAATTTGAAACAAGATCAGTGGCCTGAAATCATGAAACCAACTTCTTATTTTCGGGGAAGTTTGACATACGCTTGCGATGGACAAACGTTTTTACCATACAGCCGTAAATACCTAGCCACGGCCATGATTGACTTGAATGACACTCGTGAATTAAGTAAACGATTGTTTCGGTGTATTTACCTTTACGTTTTTGTGAGATTGAGACTGGATAGTTCGTTTAAGCTGCAGGATGATCAGTTTTTATGTTGGGGGCTTCCGATTGGATAACAATTGAATGGAGATTGTCGGATAAGATCGCTACAAGGTACTCTACATGGGGACAGTGGAGGATGAGGAACCGCACAGACGCAGGGACAGCACAGAACACCGAATGACAATCAGGCTTTCAATAAGTCGATTCAATTGTAAATGCATTGTAATGAGTTGTTAAATATACATGTTTTTAAAATTAGCTGTCTTGTGGCAAATTTGGGGGAACAAATTGAAAATGGGATAGGAGTGAAGATTTGGAAACAGTAGGTACTAACCAGAGGGGAGTTCACAATGTTTTCTGATTGGAGTGATGGACTCTCCATCCCACGTATAGCTAGCTGCCAAGACCAAGGGTTTTGATGCAATAGAAAAGTTGTTTGATATATTGAAAAAAAAAAAAAAAAAATCTAAACAACTCTCATAACATTGTAGGATTCAAAACGAGGCAAGTCCAGTTGGGGAACCCACTTGTGTATTGTCGGGAAGAAATGGGTCGCTATTAAGCATCAAAACTGATGACATGAGTCTGAGTCACTGCTGTATGAAGCGCCCAACCGACCACTTGTAATAATAAGACTTAGGTATTGTATGCTCAAAATTCACTGATTCAAATCGGGGAGCGCTGCTTTAGGAAAACAGCTGCACCAATAGTCGTTGTTTTTTCTTTTAGTTTTATGCATTCTTTCAAAAGATGAGAGAGCAACTTGTAAGAAAATCACAAAAGAGAAAACACATCGATACTAGTCAATTTCAATGCGAAAGAGTTGGCAATTGTGGGTGAATTCACAGAGGCTCAGTCAGAATTCCTCCAGCTGGTACCTGTATTTGAGGACCCGACAAGGTACGGAAGACGGTGTGGTTTTTGCCGACGGTGCAAAGGTCTAATCCAATGAGGTGGTTACGAAGAGGAATCGACTCAGCAGAGGAGTCGTTTTCTCTCCCAAACTACCTCATTAGGTATGGTAGAGTTGAGGGCGCAGGAAAAGGGATTCGGAGTGCCCCAGCACGGAAGCCTGGTGGGTAATTTTGTTCTGCCTGAGCGCCCAAGTTCTAGCCGAAAATGCCTGTAACCCTGGTTAGGGTCACTTGGTTTTGGACTAGGTGGTAAGGTGAGAAAGGAAGGTAAGAGGTTGCCTCAAATGACAGGGACTCGGACATTCATCTTCAGTTTGCATACTTAGTACCCACATTCTACAGAAAATAAACGGTCAGGTATTCTATTGAGAGAAGTTGACAGAGGAATTTTTGCAACTTCTCTGTTGGGTTGCACGAACATACCCTAAAAGGGGTATCCAGGAGTTTGTTGAGTTGGACAGTCTGCTTTTCTCAAGGAGGATTTTGAGCCTCTTCATACCCGATTATATTCTCCTCTTGCTTTGTACGTTTTGGCCCTCTATTAATACCTGGTGAAGGTGGCATCGATTTCGTCCCAGTGGTGGTAATAACTGTGGAGGTGATCAGGACTGGGATCTGTTGGGCAGAGACCTGGAGAAAGCTAGTGGCAAAGTATGGACTGGAGCAGGATGGCATGTCCGTGTCTAACGATGAGTTGACGGTGCCGCCTTGGTGAGGAGAAAACGTCCAAGTTGAAACCAAAACTTCTGAGAGCCGAATCCTAATGTAGCAGCAAGTCGCCCCTCTACTTTCTATTAAACGGGTGTTCCAGAAGAGGACAGATCTCTTGACACTCAATGCTACCTGGAGGAACGCCCCATGTGTAACTGGAGGAAGAAGGCGTTTCACTTCGGTATGCTTCCCTTCATTGCCTAATTCCATGTTTGGCAGAAATGAGACGTCCTCATGCTCTCTTGGAGTTCTTTTAAGGGGGCCAGGTCTTAGATACGGTTTCATCTTAGGAAACTTGATAATTGTTACCTAGTGAGCGTCCCCATCCCACACTGTTTATGGCCTCAAGAAACTGTCAATTATAAACATAATATGTATTAATATAATTAAATATTGTCTTTTTTTAATTGAACCATTATATGGTCTTAATATTATTATGAATAGCTGCAGATGGTTAGAAGAACCAAGTCGTACTTTTTATTAACCCTTTTAAAGACTCACAGCTCTGTAGAATTTGGCGTTCCATTTCACACTTATGCTGTTAGTATGCTAACTTTTTGCCTCGTTTACCTCCCATTTCTCTTTACTGTTCCCCCGTGCATCCCATTTCTAGCTACTTGACTCGAAATGGTACTCAACGTGGGACAGGAAATAAAAGGCATCCTCTTGACTCTCCTCATTTCAAAACCTCAGAATCCGATGTACCTATTTGATATATGCCTGATATCACGTTTAAATCACATTGGTGTCGGCATTTAAAAATAAAAATTGTTTAATTGTAGGTGAAAAATGAAAACGATTCATTTTGTTATTAATTTTTTATTGGAATTGAATAAAACAGGAACTCACGAAATTAAGCAGATAAAATGAAACGTTTCACATACACCGGCACTTGACAACAAAAGATGTTTGATAGATTAAAAAAAATGACGCATAAGATCTCGCTGAAATAAAAATCACATTGAAAATCGCCACAATTATAAGCACATGTCTATATAAAAGTTCTTAAACGCTAACACTAGAGAGATATCATGGATGTTTTAAAAGTTATTTGTATAGTACTGAGGGAAGCTACATAAAGTGTTCAAGACAAGTCTCGTACCTGTTACATAACTATTTTTGGTATTTTTTCAAAAAGCTTAGTTCTCATGCAAATAGGACATAGATGTTTTGTATTTACCCTAAATAGCACAATGTAAAGCAATAGACTAGGATATTCACATTTGCGCTAACGTTAAAAAAATCAACCTTGAAACCCATCTGCATTGCATGTCATCGAACGTAAGTCATCCCAAGTCAGTTTGGTGTTTAAAAACAACCGGTGAGAAGAAATAAATGAAGTGAAGTTTGTTATTAATACAAAACGCGTAAAGACCGACGCTGACTTGGAACTGCACACTTCTAAATCACTTCATGTTATCTTTGACTTTCAAGCTGGATGTAGGAAGGAAATTGAACACAAATGAGGGACAAAGAGCACACATTGGAGGAGCAAGTCTACAAAAAAAAAAAGAAGCATATTTAAAAATTACGAGCAGTTGAGTACAAATACCGCACAACCACCATTTGAGTGCTTCAAAGCTAAGCCGGGGAAACAAAGTGCCAGTTAACTTAAACATTAATATTTTTATTGCCTCAATATTTCACGACCTGCAAGGAAACTTACGCTACAATTATATCTACCAAATGAGGCTAAGTTTATTCTGCTAAGGAAAAAGTATCGAATAGTTAATTTAAATTATGGAATCATAAAATGACGGTGTTCGACTGGGATGTAAAAAGAGTAAAACTGAATCGGGTAAGGGGATTTGGAGTTTCAGAAAACAGGCTTAGGCAAATGTTAAAATAAATTCTGAGCTTAAAATCTAGTAATAACGAAAATTGTATCACAGAAACGCTTCACAATTTTATAGCAGTGCAAAGCTTTTCAAACGCAAGTTATAGTGCTTGGTCACCTAGTGCTTACAATTACTGCTATATTAGAAAAACCCACTTGAAGCGCAGTGGAGAATTGGGATTTAGTCGAGATGACGCTTGAAATACCTAATTTTAATCGAAGGGAGTGAATAATTTCGCACACTGGAAAGTTCGTCGATTGACAACTCGAGCTCACTTCGCTGAAATCATCTCTACAGCAGAGGGAACAATTTCTCCTAACTGTGCACAGTGAGGACACAAAAAAGTGATCTTGTCATGGAACCAGACGTGGAATACCGTGATGTTTCTGTCAACCCTGATGACTGAATTAACTCGAGGAAACTTTTTTTAATAGTGTATATAATATATTATATAGTACGGAAACTAAGCAAAGTTTGTATATATACCTACAAGATATATAGATTTATCTTGGGCGATACAATTTGTTGAATAATCGATTAAACACTACGAAAGTATTCAAAAAGATGATCAATTTGGTATACAAATCGACTTTTTACAAAAACCGATTTAAAATATTATCGTCTTTTACCAGAATAGGAATCCATTTTTTAAACAATAAATAATCAATTCCAGTCATAAAACCCAACCCATCTTTGAAGAATCGATTGATTGGACAAATATTGCATTTTCTGATCATCAATTTTAACAGAAATCGATTCGAGCAACGATGATCAATTTTTTCGTTCCGATTCTCCTCGAGACCTGACGACATCCGCAAGGGCAGTATGAATTCAATATTAGCGTAGCTTAATCGATTTTTCAACCTTAATTGATTAACAAATTGATTTTTCAACCTAATTGATTATAAATCGATATATTGGACAAAAAAATGAAGTTTTTAATGATCAATTTTCACTTAAAAAAAAAAGAAAAATCCGTTTTCAATACCTTTTACCATGATTTAATCATAAAAACTACCAGTTGATTAGAAACAAAATTGAATAGTTAAAATAACCCAATTTTAGCATTGATTAATGGATCTTTCCAATAGTAAACACATTTGATTTTGTGTGAAAAACCTCGTTTTTTTTTTTTTTTTTTTTTTAATAACAAAGTTTCACATTAATACTGATTTTTACGAAAACAAATATTATTAATAATAATAATCCAGTTTTTATAGTGATTAATCAGCCTCTTTTGGCGCAGCCAGGACAAAATTGCTCCCAATAAAAACAACAGGAATTAAGAAGGGATTCAATCCAACCCGACAACACTATGTCAAAAGTAAGGTTCAATTAGTTGTATGTTATTTGAATAAAACTTTCCAACGTGTATTACTGTTACTGGCGTTGTCAATCGTCTAAGACAGCAGCAAAAAAAGAAGAAGACCTACGCGATATTTGGTGTTTTAATCCTCCGTAGTTACCTCTTCAGTGGGCTCTGGAGTAGGGAGGAATTCCTCTCCAGGGTACATCTTGTTGAAAATTGCTTCGGCCTCTTGGAGCGATGAGTGGAAATCTATGCTGAGGCACCGAGGGCCAGAGCAGGGGTAAACGTTGGGCGGTAGATCGCAGCACTGGGACGCCGAAATGATGTCAACCGTGAAGAGCAATTTGTAGAGGATTGTCGGCTTGTCGTCGTCGGAATCCGAGAAAATGTCTGAAATCAGCTTGTCGAAGTCCTCGTACGGGGTTTGTTGTTTGCCTTTGCGGCTGATGAGGTGAACGACGAAAAAGCCTTTGGGACACGATGAAGAGTTGCTGTTCAATTCGAGAAGAGTTATCGGGTCGAAGGAAGAATCCAAAAAGGGATAAGTCAGTAAAGAGATGCCTTCTTTACCTCCAGCGAAAATGGTCTTGTTGGTGATGAGCACAGCCCTCTGGTAGCTTTCAGACTGACTTTCCCGATTGACGTACCCCTTTGGGACCAAACCCGTCGAAACTATGACATGCTGCGCTTTGAGCAACTCGTCGTTAGAATGCACCCCTTCACACCCGTTTTCCCCGTTGACGAGAAAATCAGCGCTGCGGTTGAGACAGTAAATCCCTCCGTAGACAGCGCTCAAGCGGCAAAACGCCTGAAGGATCTCCGACGTGCCGTACATGGGCCAAATAAAAGGTGTATTCCCGCAGAACCCGATTGAGTTCAAAAACGCCTGCGCCTGCTTGATCCCTTGTGCTGCTGTTGTTTCCTGCGTGGCCATAGCGATGGAAAACAATATGTAATGCTGTACTGTTTCAGAAATGTTTTGCTGCTTCAGATAATCCTCAAAGGTGATATTTTCCAGAGCTTTGAGCTCTTCCGAATCTTCTTTGTAGCTTTGCAGATTTTGCAAAAGCTTCATTAGCAATCGTTTTTCAACTATTGTTACAGCTCGAGTGGAAAAAACGTCAGATTTTGAGCATGGTACGAGTTCAATGACACCGTTTATGCAAAGCAAAATATTTTGAACTCCCAAAAACTCTAAATATCTAGAGACTTGGGATTTGATCAAAGTATCAACCATGGGACCTTTGAAAAAGAGCAATTTCGGTGCTAAATCAATGTTAAATTTTCGCGAGAACGAGGCGAGTTTGGCTTTGGTGTCTTCGGCCGTCAACGTTTCAGTCGCAGGAGGCTCATCAGGGACATCGTCGGACTTTTTTTCTTTAGGTTTAGTAATCACCCCAGCGTACCAATCTTGCCTGACGTCGGAAATGAGCCGCTTGCTCTCTTCCGTCCCTAAAAACTTCAAATTCCCTTCCGGGTCCCGAGACGGCGTCGCCACGTCCACATCCTGCTCTGCCAACCATTGTTGGACGTCCTCGTAGTTGAAAGTGGCCCAATGCTGGCCGTAATACTTATTTTTATCAATGTGCAAAACCTGTTTACCGATTCGGGCCGCGGCGGCAGCGACGATCGATTCGACCAGCCCCGTTCCAACGACGATAACGTCATACGTGTTGGGAAGATCGTCTGACATTTTGGCGACGGGCACAGAAAAACCTTTTACTCACCAGCGATTATGAAACTACCATCCAGATTTTTCCTTCACGTAACGGGCTATGCAACCCGATTCGTCGCGGTAGGTATTTTTTTACACAATAGACGATTGTGACAGCTTTCACACCTCCCTCTTCACCAGGTCCGATAAGTCCTCCACAATTTGCCAATATACACTTGAACGATCGTATGAAACACACTAATTACCACGTAAACGATCGCAAATAGTTAGAAATTGCCAGTAAACTTGAGAAAAGCGAAATCTCAGAACAAATTTCCAGACAATATTCCACGAAACTTATCGGCTTTCACTCGTAATCACTTTGGCATACAGCCAACAAAACAAAACGAAACCGGATTTTGGGACAACGAAAAACAATAATTATAACACTTCGCCGCCGTTGTACATTTTATTTTACCAAGCTTCAACCAATTTCATACGGCAAAGTTTCTTTATACAGGTAGTTCATTCGAGCCACAATAAAAAATGCGAAGAGAATGTATAACTAGAGTAACACTGTCCAAACAGCGTTCCTAGCGAGAATCATCACAAACACCCAACGGGCGGATTCAAACCGTTGAAAAAAAAAATATAAAAAAATGCAAAATTCAAACAGAGGGAGTCCTTTCGAGGTACCTCCGAAAATGATTCATCCAGCGAACTCAGGTGAAGAGTAAAAAGCTACAAAAATCCAAAAATTAATTCTATGCTTATCAATAAAAAAACATCTAACTTAACACGTAATTAAATTAAATCATTTAAATCTTTTTAAATTATTTAAATTATGAGTAATTATTATTAAACAATTAAAAAATTATTGTTGTAAAGTTTGTGGACGGATGTGGGACTTCGAAACATGGATTGAGTTCACATTTTTTCGGAAAACGATACCTTATTAAATAAGGTCAAATTTTGACCTCCTGCTACTCTCCAAGTTTTCCATTTTAAGTCCTATGGATTCCCCATAGATCCTCAGGGTGAAATCCGATGGTTCTGGAACCCCAAAAAATGGAGTCAACGTCCAAAAATACTTCAAAAATAACACCCCACTCGATACCTCCTTGGACGGTCGGGCTGAAAACCTTGCGTGTATAACTAGATAGTGGACCGAGTATTTTGTTAAAATTTCAGATTAAAAAAAAATCCTACTGCCCAAAACGTCATGGAAGGCGGTCTGGTGAAACGAATAACGTCATAATTTGAGGCCGATCTAAATTGTCGACCTCTGATACGAATACATAGCTGTTTTATTCCAGATTTCAGATCCGTATCCTGTTACAGATTCTGTATCCTGTATATCTATAATATATCTTGTTTCTAATATATATATTATCCTGTTTGCGGGAGGGCTTCACATCTTCAGCAGAAGGCTTATCGTTTGAGGGGCCTCTTTTCGTTGTACTTTTCACACAGGTCCCGCCGAGCGGTTTTCGGACGGTTTTGTCCCTGCCGACAGGCGAGTTGACCTCCCAAAGTCCTGGCAGCCCTGGCCATAACCTGGTCAATTGCGGTAGGTTATCATTGTCAATGTAAAGTGCACGCTGTTGTTTTGCTATAACATTTCGACGATTTTGCAAGGAATTTTTTCCTAGCACATTCAAGTTTTTTCCGACCCTTCAATCTCACACTCGAACATGTCGTCCAAAGAGAAACCCGAGATGCAGCAAATCGAGCTGAACAAGCTGAGCTTGGCTAATCTCACCCAGTTGAAAAAACAACTTGATCAGGTTCGGGTTTTGTCAAATTGTCAAATTTACTTTGGTTGATCCTTGAAGTGCGCGCGTGACGTTAATTTTGGTTTTGCAGGAAATAGGAGTGTATCAAGATTCCATGCAGGCTCTTAAAATGGCCCAAACCAAGTATGGAGATTCGAAAGAGGCCTTGGAAAAAATACAACCCGAAGCCAAAGACAGTAAAATTATGGTTCCCCTCACCGGATCTGTATCCTTTTTCACTCAGTACCTACTGAAGTTTGTGAATTGGCGTTGACGTAATCAATTGTGTGGTTAAGTAGATAGTAGTGGTTCTGAGGGATTATAATATATATTATATAATAGGTTTGTTCCAGGTTTGACGGTATGTTAACAGAAATCGCCGGAGACATGCGCAGTTTAAGATCTGGTGTTCCAGGTCGATCGTAGGTTGTACGGAAACCGACAGCTCGAGTAAGTGCGGTCGGGTTCTGTCGACAGCTGTTCAACTTCTGTTGACAGACGCAGTCAGACCTGGAACAAACATAATATTGTGGAGGTGATAATGGAGCATGCAGGTGATAATTGGCCGTCAAGCAGTCGCTTATCACCTCTGTCCCTTGCTCTTGACTTGGAGAATCTGATGAATAGCTTCTCTTGCCTCTGACCAGGGAGTCTTAGCCAGTGCAGCACTCCCCTTTGGTTCTCATTTGGAGATTTCATTTTGCAGAAAGCTCCTTGTCGTCCCAAGTAAGGAGCTATTGGAAGACTTGCTGAGCTTTCCTGTGCAAAGTTATCAGGAGCTTCACTACCCTCAATGCCCTCGTGACTGGGGCGCCGCGGGAAGGTCACTCGATTGTGCTTTGCATGGGACTTGAGTTGATTCAGACAGTCCCCGACCAGTTATAATGCAATTCAAAATGAGGGCAAGGCCTTCAGTGCAGCCCGAACCAGCAACACATTCCATTCTCAGGGCCTGTAAGTCGGACCATCTTACCTACATCCCATTGGTCCTTTTCTACTTTAAATCTTAATTTATTATCCTTAATTAAATAATTATCCTTAACCGCCATCACTAGATGTTCGTACCTGGCACAATAGAAGACACAGAAAAAGTCCTCGTAGATGTTGGAACAGGATACTACTTGAAAATGGTTTGTTTCGCAATCGATTCCTCATTCAACCCAAACACACATCACCCAGATGTGGAATTACTGTTGATACATTCACCTGTGTTTAGTTCTTCGGGGTTTTTGTTGATGTTGCAGAGTATGGAGTGTGCTAGAGATTACTTCAAACGAAAGGTTGTTTTTGTTACTGAACAAATGGAAAAAATTCAAGCCTTAGGCCTCGAAAGAAGCAAAATACGTGACGGTAAGTATCATTTCAAGTATTGCATGGTATTATCTACCATAGCATAGATTATAATCATGTTTCAATTAGGCCACTCATTGCGGAGCCTCTGAAGTCCTTAATTGCTGTAAAACGAAAGAAACTCAGCTTAAGTGAGCGTTAAGTGGCTCCTCTGTTGTTTACCGTCCACGTGTTGAAAATTCAAGTCCAGCAGCATCCCTGCGGTATCCAGCGAGGGGCCGTGCCCCATTGTGCCCAAATCCCTCTTGGTTGAAGTGGTTACCCCACTTAATTATCACTTGCACCACCGACAGAATATTCTTTTGCGCCCCTAAGTGGTGATGATGGTCTACCATCAAGTAGACAATCGCACCTATGCTTCGCAACAACGCGATCGGCCATTGCGCCCACTGTTATTTCTTCACGCTTATCATTCAGTAAAGCAAACACTGATGGAACGTGGGAAATAGCCATCATGCAGGTAATTGCAAAATGCATCTACCTTGCTGTTGTCTGGCTTCACAGAGATCCAATCTTCCAACAAACCGTCTGAAACCACCAAAACGTTTTTCCATGTGGCGCATCTGAGCTCCAAAAACTCCGCATTTCTCTAGGGGGGAAAAAACAACAACTGTACATTATCAAAAAAGTGAGTAGAAGGGGTCTGAGGCCAGTTGGGAGAAGTCGGGGGCTAGCTGGCCTTAGCCAGCAGGAGGTCTCTCCCTAGTTGAATAACTGGAAACCTTGGGCCTATTTCGTCCACATGCCTCATTTGTGGGGCCCATTTTATCCGCATGCCTCATTCGCAGGGCCCATTTAGGAAAATAATGTAGGTAGTATAATATGGTATAAATGTATATTACAGTACCTACAATGTATTAGGAGATTTCATGGTCTGGTAGTTTATTGAGAGTACGAAGTGCTTGTTTGCCGAAGGTGCAGAGGTCCAATCCCATGTGGAGATTATGGAGAAACATGACTCCCCTGCTGTTTTAATTTGTTCATCTAGAATAGCTGCTACTATTATTAGATCATCTAACAGCTCTTGCTAAATTTGTTTTTTCTGAATGAACTATTTTGAACATCAGCAGAGGAATAATTATTATCCTTCTCTCTTAACTCCAGAGAGAGAATTGAGAGTTTACACAAAAATGTTTTGCACATCTCATGATGATGCATTAGAGGCAGCTTTAAACTTTGATTCTTCTTACTATCCTACCTCCCTTCTTCTGTTTCAGCGGTAATGGCCGTCATGGAAGTCAAAATTCAAGCAGAAATGGCCAACCAAAAACAGCCAGTCCGAGTTTCCACCTGAGAACCCTTCGCCTCTCATCGTTTTGCCGACTAACAAATTTATTTTGGAATAAAAATGCGAATAATATTGAATTGCTTTCGGTCTAAGTATTTCCTCGTAACGTAAAAATGATCTTTTTCATGTGAAACACCTCGTAGTCGACTAATAACTTGCTACAGTTGATGAACCCATTCACTCTCATCCACAGTATTTTTCTGTACCGCCTGGAGCTTTTTTATTATTTATTTTTTATTATGCTCAGTTAAGAATAACAGTTTATCACTCTTTATTTAACTATTTACCTACCTAACCCTTCTCGGGGTAGTCAGTGAAACATCTAACTTACAAAATGTAAACTTTGACCACTACGATGCACTGTTCTGAAGCAACTGATCATTAAATTTTGTAAAAAGTTCATTTCATTCATTCCTGATGTGACCTCATAAAAAAAGGTACCTGGGGGTGTCCTAATATGGTAGTTTGGTGCCTACATTCATGAAAGTACCGGAGGGGGGGGGGGGGGGCTTCGTAGTTACCAAAAGGTTTATTGGAGTTATCAAGTGCGTGGCGAATCAAGCTGGGACTCACCTCACTGTATTTTTGTACATCGAAGTATTAGGGTAGAGAGCTGATCATAGTTGCAGAATGGCCGATTTAGATAGCGACAGATCATTTAAACTTCCTCTATTTTCCTTTAAAATATAATATATTTTAAAGGAAACTTGAGTAATATCATGTCCTTATTTTCCCTACTGTTAGGAGCAAAACACAACCCTTCTTTAAAAATTCTCTGTATTTTACGAAGGGTTTCCCAACGCCAAGTTCCACGGTGGAACTTCCACCGTTAAGGTCCCTTAGGGTTCATTGAAACTGGCTCCAACAAGTAAACGCTATGTAAGGCAAATCTATAAAACAATGTCAACTTCCTTGCTGAACTCACAGCTGGAGAAAGCAGAATAACTCTGGGCTTGTGTTTGCCATAGCGGTTTGAAGTTGCTACAAATTTATTTGAATTTCTACCTAGCGTGTCATCACTGCATCTGCAAAAATCCCTAAAACACCGGCAGATTCTGCATTTTAGTACCTACCTATTCTCACGGAAGGGAGTCTTGAGCTGAATCAAATTAAATTCAAATGATGTCCTCTTCCATGGGGCTACCTATTCTGTGTTTTGCGATAGGAGGCTGGAGTGCCCTGACATCTTTATTCAGTATTACATTCTCTAATGCTAATTTTGAAATAGAAAGGACATTTTCAAAACGCTGCGAGTTTTACACAAGGATTTATTGTGTATACACAATATAATATATGATATTATCATTTGTACGAAACCAAGGTCGTTTATGTGAGTGAATTATTTGTCTTTTCCTCATTAAAGGTTATATTATTATTATCAGATTCTAAGTCAATAGAAATTCAATAAAAGAAAAATTCCATATTAAAAATGGAAAAAATCTTACAAAATTTGGAATTTTTCTTTTATTGAATTAATATTATTTGAGGTGGAATCCTCGGCTCCACCAGTTCCTAGACATGCAAACTAAATGACGGCCGTGCTTAAGCTCCTCTATAGACCCCCCGATCTTTCAACTTTTATGGCTAAAATTTTGATTAAAAAAAAAAACCACATGAAACATGCTTTAGCCGCGCTTTTTCCTGATTGCCATTTTCGATTAAATTTAATATGAATCAAATTATTCTTGTCTAATAAACCACAGTAAAACTTTCTTTCTTGTGTTATAAAATTTATAAAATATTAACGATAAATTTTAACGTGGGCGTTACTACAAACATACATCAATCAGATTATTACCTGTGTGCAGACCCCCAAAATGGATTTTATGTTCAATACCTACCTACATTGGTTTGTAAAATTTACATATTTAATATTACTCAGAAAAGCACCTCATCCGACCCCATGGCCAAAACCATATAGAAATCCCTCCAGTAGTCCTTTTCAATAGGGTGACAACCTTGCGAACGTAAATAGAAGGAGAGCATAAAAATGTTATTTCCTTGTTCCATGTCTGCGGATATTAGCGAGATGCAGTTGGTACCCCTGTATTTATTAAATACAACAGCCGCTTGAGGTGATGATGTCAGGTTCACGTTGGGCTTTTTTTCACGGTTTTCTGTAAATTAGACAGTTCATCGAGTACACATTCTAAGGTTCGAGGGTAGTGATAGGTGTTACTCGTGGACTAAGCCGCGTGTGCTTCGTGTGGGCTTTGTCACTTGTGGGGTCGGAACTGTAAATATTCCCCGCTGCGTTTTTGTCGTTGAAGTGTTCTGCCCGTTGAGTTTGGGTAAATCTTGATTTTGGTTGGGAAATCGAAAATGGGAGACCAGGAGGACTCCATGAACGAGGATCAGTGGCTGTACGGTGACGGTCCGGATGCGGGAGGACAGCTGCCGGAGTCGAACGGGATTCCGAAAACCGAACCGGCCATCCCAGGTGTGTCGCCGGAGCCGATGCCGCCTGCAGACGGACCATTGGACCCGCCTCCGCCTGGACTTCAGGGAGTAAGTTTATAGATGATGGACTCCATAAATGAAAGAATTGAGTGCGTATGTTTGACGTTGAAGGACTTCATAAATGAACCTGTAACGGTGTCATCAGTCCATATCTTGAGGTATAGAGCCATGTACGCCTTTTGTAAATCTGCCATACGTCCAGCTTTTCCGCCTACGTCCTGAAGAAGTCTCGGGATGGCAAATGTCCCGGTTATCGGCCTATGCGCAGGTTCCGTCTATATAATATGAATATTATTCAACTTTCTTTAAATCTACAGATTCGAGTACTTATTCCTTCGGTAAATTTGTACTGGTTTTTCGTACTTCGGGTGGTCCATCGGTAATTTTTTACTGGCTTTTCGTGTGATATCAAGAGATAGGGTTTCCATTTGGTGGGGGGGGGGGGGGGGGGGGCTGTGTACCAGCCTAGATACCTTCAGCCAATAACTCAATTTTTACAGGCGCTTTGGTTTATTACTCTTGAAATAATGGACCGGAAATAACTCTTGAAATAAACGCGACGGGAGTCGACGACTCCGATCGGCCTCAAAATTTGACATTATCCGTTTCAAGAGGTCTATACATAATAATATTATATTATGTATAGACCTCTTGGAATATTATTCCAAAACCGAAATGTCTGTCCGCCGTCCGGACCGTTTTGGGCAGTAGGAATTTTTTTTAAATCTTGAATTTTACAAAATACTTGGTTTACCATCTAGTTGTGCCCGCAAGGTTTTCAGCCCAATCGCCTAAACTCGTGGGGCGCTATGGGGCTAAACTGGGGCTACGGGAGGGTTTTTGAAGGCTTTGGCTATGGGACTATTTTTGGACGTAGAATCCATTTTTGGGGGTCCCGGAACGTCCGATTTCACAGAGGGGATCTATAGGGCTTTCATGGGGCTACAAATGGGATTTTTGAAGGATCTCAGGAAGTCAAATATTTTCCGACTAAAAAAGAAAATTGAAAAAAAAAACTTCATTTTTTTTTTTTTTTTTTTAGTCGGAAAATAATATTTTCAAATATTATTTGACTTCCTGGGATCCTCTATCAAAGGATAATAAACCCTTGTGTAAAATTTTCAGCGTTTTCCCTATATCTTCATTTAAGGCCCTTTTAAAGGTCTTCAAAGGCGAATGCAGCACTTAATTTGGCTAAACATTCTTGTTCTTTCGTTTTCCACTCGAGTGACGAGGATCCGGAAATATGGCAGGCTTACTCTTCGGGGCTTGTCGCTGGGGGGTGGAAAGTTGGTCGCTTCCTGCCCCGTACCTGCCTTAAATCCTCGGAGATGACCGATGAATTTAGAGTCTATGGAGGAGATTGTGACGTGTTTTTAATCGTTTTTTCCTATTCCAGGAAGAAGTAGAAGAAGATGCCGAACTACCTGTACCACCCGGAGAAGAAGAAATTCCTCCTCCCGGAACTGACGATCCTGCCCCGCCTGGAGAAGGCTCGCCCAAGGAAGGTGAGGTTGTTGGGTTTAAGTATTCAAATTTGCCAGGTTGTTCAATAACTGGGAGAACGATCGTTTGCACGCTACCAAAGAAACTCGCCGCTCACTTACTAGTAGCTCACTAGCTGATCGGGGACTGATGATCCATCCCCGCATCGAAAAATCATGGCGACCCATCTCCTTTAGCTTTTTGACGATCCCCCCCTACACCCGGTTCAGGCAATCCATCCCTGGACGAAGTCTCCCTGGTTCTCAATTCATGCCTAGCGTGGCACCAACTTTGCAAGCCCTGGACAGCTCTGAAAAGCTGTGGGATGTAAGATAAGAATCTTCACCACTTTGACAACATAAGGCTGAAGGCGTGGGCATTTACAGCTTCCCAAGCGGCGCAAACTGCACCTTTCACTTTTTGGGGACGGGTCGCCTGTAACTCTAGCTAGTATGATGTACTTTGATACGAACCAATCAATATCAAGGAATTATCACATCTCCTTTATCCTTCCCCTTGTTTCGGTAAAGTCCACCGACATCACTTCTGACTGTCTGCTTCCTGCACTTGATCCAATATTACACCGCTAGGGTTTCTCAGCTCACCTTTAGGTGACCTAGGGTACTCACCTTTAGATCTCTGTCAGTACTGCCAGCGGTTGTGAGTTAGGTTTTTGAAGGAACTGTATTATTTGTTTCAAAATGCATATCGGGATTGCCTTTCTGCCTCCTCTGTTTCAAACAGACCTGTCGCACGTGACCTGAGCGGTGAAACGTACAGTATGTACAAGCCAGATTCTTTCCACTTGTGGAGCTTTGTGGTCAACTTTCTATAAAATAATTTGGCATCATTAGGGTTGTTTTCGGCTGTTTGAACAAATCTTTGCCGCACTCACTGTCGCATGCTGAAGCAATGTATGGAGTTTTCATCTAATCTTTATCATCCTCTTTGAACAATTTATGCCGCATTACCTTTGATTTCAAATGCATCCTGGAGCCTAGTGTCTACCATTTCTTTATCTCAGCACCGTATAGCATGACAGCACTCATGAGGAGCTTCCGTTTGTAGACTGTTTGTTTCCGTCTTTACTAGACAGGGCTGGCTCAGTTGTCAACTACCGCTGCTATTGTCCGCCGCGTTGCAGATGTGAGTCCAAAAGCTCAACTTCCTGTCTAACATGACATGACCTAGGTACCAACGTTTTTGTCTTTTATCTTCCGTGTCTGAAGTTCTGTCTTCTCCTTGGCCAGAGAAAGAGATCGGTATTGCATCCACACCAAGACTCGTTTCATCGTTTGTTGCAAACTGTAATGTCTCCTCATCCTCGCCTTAATGGCAGCGATGCCGGTAGTTGGCTCCCTGGGCCTTGACGTAACTCGAACTGTCTCAGCCAGACTTACAACTGAGCGAAGGAGTACTCTTAGTGCTTCAGGTTTTGGAGTCTTTGAGATCTGAAGAGGTCTTGGGAGGGTGAGATGGCCCTGGTGAATCGGCAGAGTCGACTCAGAGCGTCAGCGTCAGCCTAGAAATGCCTCCCGAGTATCATGTGTCTTTTTTGATGCGCATCTCCTGTTCCCCTACTACTGTGCTCCTTGTTATGAACGAACCACCCTCTTACTAGTCAAGAATAGAACCGAACTCTATTGCCCGTGACAACTTGAACATTATCAACTATTACTCCTTACGTTAACCCGTGTTTCATCTAGAAGTAGATAAAAAATATTTACATTCTTCCTGGCCGCTGCTCGCCAGGGGAAGAAGAAGGAGAAGATGACGAAGACGACGAAGACAGTGACGACGATATCCGCGTGACGATTGGAAACATCAAAACGGCTCCTCCCGCTCCATACACGGGAATTAACAAGATGCGAGGGGCTGTGCTCTCTTCTGGTCTCGACAAGCTTAGCAAGGTAAGGTTGTGACTATCACATTTGTAGACCTTTTAACGCATATTTTGACGTAGTGTATCATTTACAGCCTGGCAAGTTCTCCATTGATGAGTTTGAGAGTATCGGGTCTATCAACGGAATGCCAGCGCACGAGTTCAGTATCGACGCGTTGGAAGACAAACCTTGGAGGAAGCCCGGTGCTGATATAACAGGTAAGTTCGATTTGGGGTATGCTATTTGGTCGATCCGTTTTGGAAGAAATCTTTTTTTTTCTCCCATTTCAGGACCCCAGTACCTATCAAAATTTTGAAGATAATGCATGTCTAATCATGAGTAACCCCGTGATGGGTCTGATATTTGTGCCCAATTTTTTCATTTAAAATGGTAACCCCCTCCGCGTAAATCGCCCGTTCACTACCTTCAATATCTACTTGAGCTCTCACGAGAGGGTACACTGCTGATTCATGTGGTTTTGTTTTGACTCCGCGCAGATTATTTCAACTACGGGTTCAACGAGGACACCTGGCGGGCGTACTGCGAGAGACAGAAGGCGCTTCGCGTCCAAGAATCCGGAGTCGGCCTCGGTGGCCTGGGAGTCCCCAGGAACCCCGTGCCTATCAACGTAATGTCAGACACCAAGTACACCGGAGGAGCGATGCCACCTTCGATGGGGGTCCCTCCGCCTGCCATACCTTCGTCCGTCGTGCCTTCCGGGAAACCGATGGGTCTCGGCGGGCCTTTAGGACAGTCGCAGGGGGCCCGTCGACCTTCCGGCGTCATTGACGTCATAGGAGGTGGCATCGCATCTCGCCGAACGACAGACTCACCTCCCAAGGAGAATGTCATTCAGGTAGTTTCCACGATGTAATAATTTGCAATTTTATTTGAACAAAATCACTCCAAATTTAAGTTTGGGCACAACCTTTAAAAAGTATTTTTGTCCATTTTGACGACTAAACTATTTAATCCGTAATGTATATTGTTACATCTTGGTTTCGTTAACTTTAATTTCGATTAAGTTGTTGTGGTTCACTAACGTATTTACCCAACTAGTTGTTGCCTCATTTATTTAATTTATTATTGTATTTCAGTTGTTATTCCGCAGGGATATTGATGGATTGTTGAGGTGCCGCCGAAGGGCTCCACATTTTGAAGTAGAGACGCCGTTTTTCCGCCTGAGCTGCGAAATATGTTGGCAAGATCAATTATTGGACGGATGAGCTCTTGGGGACATCTTTCTGAACATTGTGAGCTCATCGTTTGAATGTTGACGGAGACAACTCAAGAAAACGGAAAATTCCTCCGCGTTCCTGAATTATCGCTGTCAATGTTGTGATGGAATTTGGCTCAAAATGTTCGGAAAGATGTTCCCAAGAACGTAAACCTCCAATAACTTATTACCACTTATTATGTAGGTTGGGTTCAAGAAAAAGCGTGGAGTCTCCTCTTCAAAATCCACCCGCGATCCCTTTGGCTGTATAGTTTATTTCCGTAGCAAACGTATTGGTGCAGGTTTACGAGAAAAAAGCGTGGTTAAATTCTAATATAATGAATGCGCCTCTAATATAATGAATCACCAGCCGTTTATGTTGGCGCAAGACCACCGTCGTGCTCCTTGAAAACCACCGGTTTATTTTCTTGGAATAACACACCTATGTATTCGTGTCGGAGGTCGATATATTTATATTGACTGATGGTCTAATTTCATAATGAATTGACCAAGGATGGCGTGTAGATTTTTCTAAGTGTCTTCGTGAGGGTTCAAAACTTGAAAACTAAAGACCTAGAAATGTACGATTTTGTGAGAATGACTCATAAACTGTTCTGTGTCCTGTTTTAGGTGATGTCAAGCGAGAGGAGAGACTTCAGGAAGAGCTTCGACATGACAGTTCCTCCTCCGGGTTTCGACGCGCCTCCGCCAGGCATCGCTCCTCCTGTCATTCCTGGGTTAGTTCTAACTTATCAGGAAATGGCTGCACCTGCGTCCCCAAAACACCTTTGAAAATCCGTTTCCTCTTCTTCCATAAGATTTCGCTGTAAAACAGTCCAGGCTCCCTTCTTGTACTTACTAATTGATTTTCTTCTGCAGTTATCCGCCTTACGGTTCAGATTACCACTACGGAGGTGATGTGGACTACTACAGCAGTAACTTCGAGCCCACCCAAGAAATGCAAAGTTGGGGCAGTGAGGTAACTTTTGCGTTCACTATTAACCCATATTGTCTTTGATGAAATCTTGAATGAATTTAAATCTCTTGCATGATTTCACACAATAAAATTTGAGTAATTGTTTTGCTAACTGCATATACGAGTAAATTGCATCGTAGTATCATAGGCCTTCGGATCATCCCATAGCATGGCAGGTTGTAGTAAAATTCATTTCGCATGTAACCTCTTCATACATCCAACATTGTGACGGTCTCTAGTTCGGAACTTCTTTTTCTAACGTCTTTTTCTGTTTTTCAGTTTTCTGTCTCAATCGCCGGCCTTGTAACCTTGTAAACTATTGCATGTTGGCTTGTTGTAGATGTGGATTTGGCTAATGTTGTAGGTGAGAAGTTCCCGGCATCGGGACCGCCGGTCTACCCGGGGTTCCCCTATAAGCCCTCACAAGAGATCAGACAGGCATTCGCATGTTAGTATTATTTTCCTTCTCGTGCGTTGTGAAGTGGGCACTGGTGTGAAACTGTTGTTTACCCGCCAAAATGTGCTGCCAACGTGAAAAGTGCCTTGTTCATTAGCGTGTGATGGTAAACTTCAAAGGCTGTTCGATGTGCTTCATTGTGCTTGTCCATTTCCCAACTAAAATCTTTTCTCTCTATTGAGGTTCTGAAGTATATTTTCAGTCAATTAAAACTTGAATAGGGGTCTTCATGGTCTGGTAGTTTGAATTGTGTAAAGTGGCATAATGAGGGTTTTTAATGATCCGGTAGTTCCATCGTGGAATCATCGTATATCTTCTTTCGATTTACGACCTTTTGACGAGCGAAGTTGACCATGAATGCTCTCATTATGTCTGCCACTTTCCACGATTCGATGTACACACTTATGGTAGGTAGGTTTATCGAATGGTAACCATGGCCTGTGGACTTCAGCTCTTCGAAAAGGCCTTGAAAATAGCTGCGATAATAGGTTTGTTCCAGGTCTAACGGCGTCTGTTAACAAAAGTTGACAGCTGTCGACAGCAGTCCCAATGCCTTCTGAATCGCTGTTGAGTTCTGTCGAACAGCCCACCTGCTGACCTGGAACGGGATCTGTCAACAAAATTTGTTGAACCAAGTCACGTGAATAACCGTGAAGTAATGCTACAGCAATTTAATTACTTCATGGTGATTCACGTGACAGTAAATTTCATATGGAAAAATCCCAGTGATAATTTTTGGTTTATTGTATTCAGAATAATCAACCTTTTTCGAGAGAGGAGCATCGTAAGGGCGGGAATGAGTCATTTAAAGTGTTTGAGGGCATCTACGAGGACTTCGGGAGGACGTGAGTACGACTTGACGCGCCGAGCACCAAAATAAAGTGAGAAGGTTATGAGAGAGGTTTCAACTGGGTAGGGTTATCCTAGTCGACAGCACCCAACCGAACTCATTCGAGCTGTCGGTTTCCGTCCGACAGCAGTTGAACTGCTGTCAACCTACAAATCGACCTGGATCAGCCGGCGACGGCGACTTTTCGCCGACCCAGCGACCTGGAACAGCAGTTTTCTCAACTGCGCATGTCTCCGTCGATTTTCTGTTAACAATCCGTCAAAGCTGGAACAAACCTATTACTGGCAGTTTTTCGAAGCAGTGGTAACCTCTTATCTCGGCAATTAAATTGGGGTGCCAGAATTCTAATCATTAGACATAATCGGTCATTATGATTATTAAATATTATTTAATAATCATAATGACCGAAGAGCAATATGCAATCGCTGGGTAAAGAAATTCTATCTTTGTATGCTGAATCAAACTTATCAACATTGATTAATCTTGCTGTAGGTATGTGTGGAGTGCTACGTGCACTTGACAACACAAACATGTTTATTTTCAAAGATAAAAACTCCAGAAGCTTCATGACTTTCAATAATTAACGTCGATTTGAACAGTAATACTGACCATGAATATCCCTAATTTACGAAGAGTTCCATTATTTATTCATTTACTTTCTTCACTGTGTTTATTCGTTTATTTTTTTCAATTAGGGAGGTTCAGCAAACAAAGATCCTCTCCCTGGGGGCATCACGATTAAGGAAGAACCCATCGACAAAGGTTACAAAGACAAGGAACGAGAAAGGGACAGAGATCGCAGTGATCGCCACAAAGACAGGTGAGTAACAAAACACGATATTACAGGTCTCCCACAAGAATAATGCGCTTCGACTGCAGTCTGGTGGCCGCAAAAGGAAACGCCGATGTGGCATCCTGAGGGAAGGGATTTCGAGTTTTTTTGGTGGCAACATTGTCTCAGCTTGCTCGTCTTTTTGTTTGCGTCTCCCGATCAGTGTTGCCAAGTAGGGGGTTTTCCCCCCAGATTTAGGGTTTTTTTGTGAAGGGGGAAATTTTGGGGGAATTTTTTCGAGGGTTTTTTTTAGGGGGATCTCATTTCACAGGGGGAATTTTAGGGGGAAATAAAATAATGACGGAATATGGAAAAAAACAAATTTTTAGGCGTAAAGAATGAAAGAACAGCTAATGACCCCATGTCAGCGGATCCATTTAGAAGATGTTGACATAATAATATACATATTAGTCGCTAGAGGCGTCCTGCTCGCCCTTCATAACAGTGCTACAAAAAATCGATTTCTTCATTTTTTCGATTTAAAAAAAAAGTATTTTCGGAAAAAACATTGATTAATCGATTAAAAATCGAAAATCAAAAAAGTTTCAATCAACGTAGGGTTTCGAAAAATAAGGATTTTCAGCTCGACTGTAAAATTTACCGTAGTATACCATCCACAGTCGACGGACCCCCCTGCCATACAAATTGGACAAGCTTGGTTTTTTTTTTTTTTTTTTTTTTTTTTTTTTTTTTTTTTTTTTTTACGAAAATTTAACCTTTTTCCAACCAACCTAAAATTTGATAGTGAAGCCTGAACTGATATTCGTAAAGTTGTTAACCACTCTCAGTGCTACTCAAAAGTCCATAATATATCTTGAAAGTGAATAGTCGTTATATTTATCATGAATGCAAGAGTTGAGAATTTTTGTGCCCGATTAAAATCGATTTTATTATTAATTCAAATAATCGATTACGATTACCATTTTTTTGCAGCACTAAACAGTAGTAGTATGTTGAGTCAACTCCATTGACCTTTGTCTCTTTTTACGTTTCCGCGTTGTATATCAAATTCTCTCTTCGGCGTTCTGTATGATCTTGTTTTTTTCTGTCTCTCTCATTTTTCGAAATGGACTTATGGAGGAATTATTTGAAGATATTCTGGCGGGTTTGAGTTGCGAAATTTAATTAAGTTGTTATATTTTTGTATTGTATAGCTGTAGTATATATAGTTGTATTATATATTCTATATATCTACATTAAATGTTAAAGTAAAAAAATTTTCTCTTTATTCACATTTTCAGGGGTTTTTTTGGGGGTATTTTAAATTTTTTAGGGGTTTTATAGGGGGTTTTTCAGCGATGCAGGGGGTTTTGGTGGAAGTCATTTGGCATCACTGCTCCCGATTGAGTAGTTTTAGTTAGCATTCCTAATTCTTCCTAATAACTGCACAACATCAAAACTAAAATAAAAAGTCGTTAGGTTCTATTCAATCATGTGAAATTCAAAAGTTTTCAATTGAAAAACCCGTTTGAGGGTAGAAAAGGAAAAGTGCTGCCACTAGGAAGGGAAAAACGAGAGGGTCGGGGGGGGGGGGGGGGGGGGGGAAATTTCGTGCGAAGATTAGTTTGATTTCCGCCACCAGAATGCAGTGTCGGAGCGCAATATTCTTGTGGCAGACCTGTCGTTTTTGTGTTGCTCAAAAAGTGCAATGCTCTCATGCAGTGCGACCCAAGCTTTTGTAACGCTTGAGTCTGTTGAACCGTAAAGTTGAGCTTCATAGAGGAACTCGCTCTTTCAGGTCCCACCGGCACAGGTCCCGTTCCCGTTCGACTGACCGGGACCGTCGGTCGTCCCGGAAACACAAAAGCCGAAGCCGAAGCCCCGGACACCGCAGCCACAAGAAGAAGAAGTCCAAAAAGTCCGACAAGAGGGACACCGGTTCGGACTAATCTAAGCACCAACGGTCCTTTTTTTTTTCTTTTCGTACTACTACTTTTAACTTGGACATTTCTCTCAACTGGTCTCATCTTCACTGGACGGAATTGGCAGCTTTTGGGATCCATTCCGTCGCGTTTTTCAATTTGAAACTTGTACATATTCATAATACAGTATATTGAGTAATTTCAATTAGACGTTCTGCGTACAAATTATTTCAGTTAGACTTGGCAAATGGCGGGTTGTGATCATTTTAAGGGGGCTCCGACCCCGTGGCCACCTCTTGTCTCCCGTTTTCCCATTGCTCCTGCAATTTCTGAAACAGGATTCCCACTCGGCTTCCACGCAGAAGCTATGCCGCCCTATCAGAGTTGGGCACATTTTTATTTATAAATAAGGTTGTGCATTAATTCACATCATGCTTTGTTTGTGAATTAATGCATTAATTCATTCTTCACGTATTTGTAAAATTTACAAAAGTTTAATGTTAAAATTTTACATTTAGTGTGGATTAATTCACATTTACAACTTTTTCTGCAAGTTAAGTTTTCTGTGAAATATATCCTAAAAACCGACACCTCGACACACGCCCTTCTTTTTGCATTGAATGCCAGTTCTACACGCCCTTTTTGTAGAGAATTGTTACATTCAGGTGGGCAGAAACGAAAAAACTTAATAAATCAAATATTTAATTGAAATAGGTATTCAAACTACCTAGTTTGAAAGTAGAACGCACCTTCTTTCCTTTAGAGATCATTCCTTGAAAACAGTCTTATTTTTCACCATAAATCATAACAACC
This sequence comes from Pilophorus perplexus, assembly GCA_955831195.1. Classification (NCBI taxonomy): domain Eukaryota; kingdom Metazoa; phylum Arthropoda; class Insecta; order Hemiptera; family Miridae; genus Pilophorus; species Pilophorus perplexus. Next base: position 23,432,330 of record OY037016.1, read on the forward strand.
TATTGTTTATTTATAAATTACCATAAATTGTCGACAATATATTAGGTATTTATTTAAAAGAATGAAAAGTCGCACCGTGAACACTCTGATAATAGAATCTGTTTTGCCGCCCTTCTTGTGGAGAATCTGATTCTCCACAAGAAGGGCGGCAAAACACCCTTGATAAAATCATGGATGCCAACAAAACTAATGATCGCATCGAAACGAAATTTCGAAGGAATAAATGAGACTTAGAGGGCGCGTTTATAGCGTTCTCCGCAAAAAGGGCGTTTAGGATCATCCAAACATCTTTGGAAAGACGCTAATAGTGATTTCAGGATTCAAATTCAGATATTGGAGCCCCTACGGGGCCATTCCCTGCTGGCTAACGCCAGCCAACCCCCGACCTCCCACACCTGGCCCCAGACCCCTTTTACTCTCTTTTCGATAATGAATAGTTTTCTTTTTTCTTAGAGAAATATAGGATGAAAGTGAAAGGATTCGTTTAGAAGGTTAAATATGTTTTTACCCCTTTTTGCAGTTTTTACCCGCCCAAGAAGTCCTACTTGGAGAGCATTCCTTTCATCATGGGATATTGGGCAAGATATGAGGAAAGATAATCTTCATGACGGAGGTCTCATCCCGCTCATAAATACAAACCATTGTGAAAAACGGTACCTACATTCGTTTTGTACCCAGTTGGGCTGTCGCAGGTCAGGGGGGTGTACCCAGTCAGCTTACTTGAACGTACTCAGTTGTATATCCCTCCAGATAAAACGTCCCTCCAGATAATCACGTCAAAATCTAGCATCCTTCGTCCGGTTTCTGCTCTCAACTAAGTCGGTAGGTATCAGCTTCCCCAAAACTAGACTGAAGGGTTTCCCTAAACTCGTTTGATTGCTCTAAATCATTCTATTTATACAAAAATTTAAAACGTGAAATTTGCACTATTCTGTCCGTAGTCAACGTTCTTCAGCGTAACTCCAGTCTCGCGTTTCCTCTTCATTGCACGTTGGTTGTTGGAATGTTTTCCCTCGGCTGAGTTTTGCAAATTCCTGGAAAGAACGGACAACAGTTTGTTCCCAATAATTTTGAATTAAACAGGCTTTTAAAAATAAAACAGTGAACTAAACCCGTTTCATTATTTTATGCCGATGACGTCAGTAATCTTCTTTAACTTCTTCAGTTTCTCAACATGGCTTGGTTTGCCTAACGCTTAATCGCCCCCGTTCCTGTTTTCTGGGCCAAGGCGATGAGCCCCAGTAACTGAATTCCTATGAAGCCAACCCCGCGATTTAAGTTCGACTTTTAAACGGCGGATATTTATAGACGGCTTACTTGGCTCGCCGGGAACTGAACACCCATCTTCGAGACAATAGAATTAGTTGGCTCATTTTTCTACGCAAATAGACGCTACATCCCCCTCTCCTCTTCATCACTCCACCTCAATAATAGATCACGTCTTTGTGATTTGAAGTGTGTTGTACGTTTACTGAAACTGTAAACTAATGAAAATTATATTGAGTTCTTTGAACTCTCATGTTTTGGCTCCAGGATCGTTCAACATTATTTATAAACCTCTCTGGTTGGCGTCAGGTCAGGGTTGATTTCACGCTACATTGATGTACCTAACAATTCCTTCAAAGTATTATTTAAAAACCTCCACCATACCAGTTTCTGCTTCCCCTAAAGGTTTCTAACACTCCCTCAAAACAAAAAAGTGTGCAAATCCCTTTAAAGTATTATTTAATTACAATTAACAAAAAGTATCAACAACCAAAAGTTACTTACAGGAACTGTCCTAAACTTATTAATAAAATTCATGATGGGGTTGAGATTTTTAAGAAAACGAAGTATGTTTCAAGTTGTGAAAATTCAATGTGAACTTTCAGGGTAGTTTTAGATTTGTTACAAATTGTGCAAAGCTTTCAAAGTGTAAATCACAGTGTAGAGTGAAGTTGAAATGGAAGGTATTTAACATTCATATTCATAAAACGGGCGCCTCGTCGGCCGCGGCTTGTGATCCCAGTGAGGCCTCGGGATGGCCCTGATCCAGGCATCTACCTCGTTGACTTTCTCCGGCTCGTCCACCCTGATGTACTCGTAGTAGTCCCTGACGGCCCTCTCTTGTCCCATAGTCTCGATGGCGCCGGGCTGGAGGAGCCGGATGGTGGTGACGGCCACTTCGGGCCTCTGGTCGAAGAATCGGACGAGGAAGCAGGCAGCCATCACGCCGCTCCGGCCTTTACCCAGACGGCAGTGCACCCCAACCGCCTGTAAATGGACACGTGCCTTGAGATTATTAAATAATCTAAATTTTAGCCCCGTCAAATTAGAAAAAAACGCCGTTCAGCGGACAAATTTCCGGTGAAGGTTTTATAGGTTTAATCGTTTTTTTTTTTTTTTTTTTTTTTTTTTTTTTTTTTTTTTTTTTTTTTTTTTTTACATCAGGATGAAGGGAAAACAGCCCTGGTGGGTAGTGGGGAGGCTCGAGGGGAGGGAAAACTCTAAATGTGGCTTTTGGTTTATATTATTCTTGTAATAATACACAGGTGTATTATTACGCGAAAACATAGGTCTATGTTTTCGCGACAAAAGTCGACGACTCCGAACGGCCTCAAAATTTGACATTATCCGTTTCAAGAGGTCTTCATTCCAAAACCAAAATGTCCGTCCGCCGTCCGGGCCGTTTTGGGCAGTAGGAATTTTTTTTAAATCTTGAATTTTACAAAATACTTGGTTTACCATCTAGTTGTGCCCGCAAGGTTTTCAGCCCGCTCGCCCAAACCTGTGGGGCGCTATGGGGCTAAAATGGGGCTACGGGAGGGTTTTTTTAAGGCTTTTGGCTATGGGATCGAGTCAGGTGTCGTTTTCGAAGTATTTTTGGACGTAGAATCCTTTTTTTGGGGTCCCGGAACTATCCGATTTCACTGTTGCAATCTATAGGGCTCTCATGGGGCTACAAATGAGATTTTTGATGGATCCCAGGAGGTCAAATATTTTTCAAGTAAAAACAAAAAATCTTGAAAACAAAATTTTTGAAAAAAATTCAAAAATCTTTTTTGAAATATGAAAATCCAAATAAATTTTTTTTTTTTTTTTCATTGACAGAATTAAATTTCTGCACAAGTAACCTATATCAAAGAATAATAAACCCTTGTGTAAAATTTGCAGCGTTTTTAAATTAGTTCTTTGGGTAGGTATATCTCGGGAACTGTTGTTCTGATAGAAAAATGTTAAACATAAAAATTGTAGTGGCTACATTTCCTACCATATTGGCGCGGAACATTTTTTCTTTAGGCCTAACCGTTGACGAGCTATGATCTTTTTTTTTTTTCCGTTCCAACATTGAAAAATTTTCCTGAAGTGGTGTTCACAATCCTGTTCTTTTCGCTCATCAATTCAAAAATACACTTTTTTTACACGATTTAATGAAAGCAGAAGAGCAATACAAAGGTTTGGAATGATGGTGAAGGGACGGCATTCGACAGGAGAAACCGACTGATAGAACCGTTATCTATCTAGGGAGGCCCTTTCCACCCTCCTGCAGTCCAAGAGGCGAGATCAGTGATGCCGAGTTGCTATGCTGTCTCAGAAAATGATAAACCTAGGCATCGAGGTCATACAGGCTGAGGGTGATGCTGACACCACAATCGTGGTAGTCTTGTTGCTGTCGTTGGTGAGGGCTTAGATTCGCAGGGTCCTCCTGATAGCTTCTCAGATCATCTTATTCAAACCTGGGCGTGGCATATTGGAAGGAAGAACCTATTCTTCTAAAGAACTGCAGAAATGTGTATTTTTGCCCTAATCGTTGACGAAGACTTGATGGGTGGTGACAATGACCCCTTGGACAAACTTGTGTGAGATAAAAGTCTAAAGTGCCTGAAAACAATAATAAATAACTAGGGGGCCCCACCCTGCTGGCTACGCTAGCCAACCCCCGACCGTCCCACCTGGCCTCAGACCCAACAACTCGTGTTCCCATATTGTGCAGCTTTTTTGATTTTTGCTCCACTTTTGGAGCTTAGATGCGCCACGTGAAGCAACTTTTTGGTGGTTTCATATTTTTCTCGTCATCTAGGTACTCGCCAAAGCGGATTTTTGGTATTTTTTCAAATTTTTTAGAAAAAGTTTAATTTCCCGTTTTTTCCACTTTAGGAGCTCAGATACGCCATATGGAGCTACTTTTTGGTGTTTTAAGACTTTTCTCGTAGGTACTATGCTCGCCAATCTTGATTTTTTAAAACCAATTTCAAACTTGCGACTTCTAGAAGTGCCTTCGAATAAAAATGAGCATTCTCTTCGTTCTCCTCCTCATCCTCGGGCTGGAGCTCCTATATAATAGATTTACTTAACAAAAACGAATTTCATTTGAATATTTTAGATCAATTTTGCGAATAAAGCTCAATTTTGTGAAAGTGGTTCCTTTTTTGCTCTATACCTCAGTGACGATTAGTCCTACAGAAAAAAACATAGGGAACCAAATTTGTAGGCAATTTACTCAGCTACAATTTTTATGCATAACATTTTTCAATCCGAAGTACAGTTCCCGAGATATATTTAAAAAACTAAAAAAAGTCACATTTAGACCTTCCCCTCCCCTTGAGCCTCCCCACTACCCACCAGGACTTTATTTCTCCATCATTCTGATGTGGAAAGGGATAAATTAAACCTATAAAATTAGTTCACTCGATTTGTCCTATTTTACTAGGCTATCAAATGCGAGAGCTGCCACAGGTACTAACAGTCTTTTGAATCTAACGCGAACAATAGATCGTGCCGAGTCGATTGACGACCCTATTTCCTTCGTCAGATTTCCATAATCGGGGATCGATTCCCCCAGTTTTTGTGGACTAGTCGTCTCCAAACTCACCTCTTTGTTCCACAGCCCGGTCTTGGCGATGTTCATGAAGGCGTTGATCTGTCCCAAAGTGGGGGCCTCGAATTCCAAAACGTCTATCGGCGTCCATCTGAAGTGGTTGGGAAAATATTCGAAAGCCGGTTGTTTTTCGGGCGACAACGACACCAAATGGCAGATCCCCTGGTCGACGAGGTAGTTGATGTTGGCCTCGTTCTTGGGGTACCCCATGATGGCCAGCTCTCCCTTCACCACCCATTTGAAATTCCACGGAGCGTACGACTCACCCATGTTACACTGCCCAAATGTTTCTCGCTTTACAAATTTCCCGTAAAGTTTTTTTTTTTTTTTTTTCAATTCCCAAACTCAGTTGACAATCACCGACGCGAGTTCCGACGTCTCAGGTAGGTAATCCGATGAGTGTTTTTAGTAACTGACCACCCCAAACTGTTGTCCTGAGCATATCGACGTGTGGTGGGAGGTGGTTTAGAAGAACTGCCAAATGATACTCTAATAGATCGGTCACATTCACACAGGCCCTTATATTAAGCCGCGGGAGGTGTAAAAATACGCGCTCTTCATTATAATAATTATTGAAGTTTTCATTATTCGTCCTATTGTGAAGGGCGAAAATTCATAAATTGTATTCGGTAGTACTCAGAAATCGATATCCTTTTGCTTCCGAGTCTACCAAAGGTAGCCAGGGCCGCCGAGAGAAAAAGCGGGCCCGGGGCAAAAGAGATCATAGGGCCCCCATGTACGCAGGAGGTTGGGGGCGGTTCACAATAACGAACGTTCAATTTTCATTCAGGGTACCATTCAATTAATATTATTTGTATTTTTCATCTTTCATGAAAGTTTCCAAGATAATATAGGTGTTACTGTAAAGAGAACGATCGCAGCCTCTAAACGATGTTTTGGGTTTTGGTATGAAACATAGAAAATATCGATGACGAAGGTTTGGGAATTCCCTGGTAAAGAATTCAAACAAAAAAACCAAAATTTTTGAAATTTCTAAACAACTAGACAATATTGTATAAGAATATGTCCATCAATTGATTGTTATGGTCTTCTGAAACTGAAACCTTATTATGCCTCTAAAATTTAGAGCATTTACCTCGTTTCAGGTTCGAGTTTTAAGGTCGCTATCATCATGAAGCAGAGGTTCACCTCATGTTTTCTAGAAGGTTGTTGGTGTTCACCTTTGCCTTCTAAGAGGTTGTTGGTGTTTGTTATTGTTTAGCTGTTAGCATTATTTGCGTCTATAAATCTTGTTCGAACGCTTGTTGATTAATATTTGTGGGGTGTATGAAGAATGCCTAGGAGAAAATTTTAGGCTTACATCAATGGTTTCAAGCCGCGATGTTTAAAGGCTACTTATCGATGTTTTCTTTCGATGTTACGAATCTTTCATACCGCTTTGCCGCCGCCGCTCTCCTGACCCTTTTGGTTTATTATTCTTGGAATAATACACCTATGTTTTCGCGACGGGGGTCGACGACTCCGATCGGGCTCAAAATTTGACATTATCCGTTTCAAGTGGTCTACATTCTAAATCCGAAATGTCCGTCCGCCGTCCAGGCCGTTTTGGGCAGTAGGAATTTTTTTAAAAATCTGAAATTTCGGCAAAATACTTGGTTTACCATCTAGTTGTGCCCGCAAGGTTTTCAGTCCGATCGCCCAAACCCGTGGGGCGCTATGGGGCTATAATGGGGCTACGGGAGGGGGTTTTTGAAGGCTTTTAGCTATGGGATCGAGTTAGGTGTCGTTTTCGAAGTATTTTTGGACGTAGAATCCATTTTTTGGGGTCCCGGAACGATCCGATTTCACTGGGGCGATCTTTAGGGCGTTCGTGGGGCTAAAAATGGGATTTTTGAAGGATCCCAGGATGTTAAATATTTTTCGAGTAAAAAATACAGCATTTTTGAAAAAGAAACATTTTTGAACAAAAAATCCACACAAAAATTTTTTTGAGATAAAAATCCAATAAAAAATTTTTATTTCTTAATTTTTTCATTGACAGAATTAAATTTCTGCACAAGTAACGTATATAAAAGAATAATAAACCCTTGTGTAAAATTTGCAGCGTTTTTTCTGTTGAGATTCACAGGGTTTATTGTGATTTACATTGCTTGAGTTTTACAAGGCCCAATCACACGGAAGACTACGTTGCCTGCCAAGTGGCAAATCAGCCTTTTTTTTTTTTCTTCTTTTTTTCCCCCTTTTCCCCTTTTGGTTTATTATTCTTGGAATAATACACCTATGTTTTCGCGACTGGGGTCGACGACTCCGATCGGCCCCAAAATTTGACATTATCCGTTTCAAGTGGTCTAGATTCCAAAACCGAAATGGCCGTCCGCCGTCCAGGCCGTTTTGGGCAGTAGGAATTTTTTAAACAATCTGAAATTTTGACAAAATACTCGGTTTACCATCTAGTTGTGCCCGCAAGGTTTTTGAAGGCTTTTGGCTATGGGATCGAGTGAGGTGTCGTTTTCGAAGTATTTTTGGACGTAGAATCCATTTTTTGGGGTCCGGGGCAGCGATCCGATTTCACTGTTGCGATCTATAGGGCTTTCATGGGACTAAAAATGGGATTTTTGAAGGATCCCAGGAGGTTACATATTTTTCGAGTAAAGAATAAAGAAATTTTGAAAAAACAATTTTTTTTAAACAAAAAAATCTAAAAAAAAATTTTTTTGAAAAAAAAAATTCAAAAAAATTTTTTTTCCAACATTTTTTCTTTTGACACCGAAATAATTTTTGCGCAACTATCCTATATCAAAGAATAATAAAACCTTGTGTAAAATTTGCACGTTTTTCTTATTTTTCTAGGGCCCGCTCGGACCCCATGTAAAAGTCCGGGCCTGGGGCAAAATGTCCCCTTTGCCCCCCTCTCGATGGGCCTGAAGGTAGCAGATTGTTTTCACTTTCGAAATCGAAAAACCTTTTTGTCCTCCAAAATTAAAATTTCCACTTGCGTTTTGATTTTCAGAGCTTCCTGAGCTCCTGTTCCGTATCTGTCTGTCCATCCGCATTTCCTTGTTACAGCAATAACTTCCACAATTTTGATACGATTTTCACTCTTGGACGTTGAAATTTGACATGGAGCCCTTCTGGGAGTACAAGAGACGATTCAAATTATGGGAATTCTCCTGACGAATATTATATTTTCATTAATTGGCATGGTGTTGATTCCACCAAAAAGCCTGTTTTTTCTTTCTGTCTTGGAAACTGGAGATGGTGCCAAGAGCACAGCACAACTGAAGATGGGAAAGAACCCCGCACCAGCGGCATAGTCATCAGTGACGTAGATTCAGGGGGTACCCTCGACGAAAAGAAGAAGAAAGTGTAGGAAGGTCCACAACATGAACAAAGAACAACAATTTTAAAACTTGAATTTGGCCGCATTTTGATGGATTCGATTTAAGTGAGTATTATCGATTCTTCATGGTAAATTCAAATCAGAGATCAAGGAGCGCTTTGTCTGAATCGATTTTACGAACTGATCGATAGAGAATGAGCAGCATTGTTTGAAGCAGATGCAGGGACAGTGGGTTTGGGCTACCGCGCCTCGGTTGGGTCGTTCTCAGTTAAGTGTCTCATTTGGAGCGCAAAGCAGTTTCTCTTGAATGTTGACAGGTAGAGTCAAATGGCAAAAACGGTTGTGTAGGGATTTATTCAGGGAACCTCCAGCAATAGAACGGCTTTCTCCCATTCGTTCATCAATGGTGAATTTTAGAACAGTCAAAATGTAACTCCCCTGGGTGTTCCCATTCATAGTGTTATTTTAGTATTCAAACCATGTGCGGCAGCTCTTTTAGTCAAGTAAATCCTGCAGTTTACGAGCATTTGCATGAATAATTTTTGAAAATGATACCTGATGGTTTTGTTGCTCAAGTTAAGGTTGTCCCCGCTGTTCAGCACAATTCCCCTGTCATTTTTTACTCTAAACTGGACCCAACTCCAATGGAAATTGAAATATGTGAGCCTGAGTTGGCAAGCCCGATTCCTTCCCTCTTTAGCCCCCTCATTTTTCTTAAGCTCAGTTTATGTTGGATGGCCCTAGGGTGAGGAAAGTGATTGAATCAAGGTGTCTTTTTATTTTTTCTAACCACCCTGTCTTCTCCTATGTCTTTTCCTTTAGTGCTATATTTTTCCATCTTCAGTTATCCATTAACACCTCTATAGAGGAGTCGACACCACAAATCAAAAGTTTTTTATATCACTGAAAGAGGAGTAATGGAAAAACTATTAAAAATGTAACTCCCCTGTCAGTAACTCCCCTGGGTTTGGCCGTTTTCCAATTAACAGGGGAGTTACAGGTGTGACAGGGTACAAAAAATACCTAACAACCACCACTCCCAAGGGTGACTTAATGGTTCCTGGTTCATTCCAAAATTAGGGGTCATTTTGATATCAAGAAAAATTCAAACATTAAACTGTGTTTTTTCCAGTTTCTTTCGCCTCTATAGCCTCAGTAGGGGTCACTTATCAACATCCGTTAGTGGGCATATACGTTATCAAACTTGATAAACCTTGGAGTGCTGAAGGGTCATTGGCCTTGTGTCAGTGTTTCTTCTCGTCTCCACGTGATGGTTAGGGGTCCAGGTCTATAGTGAGCGAGTCACTGCTGGGTTTGAGCGTTTCCCTTGTTAACAATTTGAGAGCAGCACCCTTCACTGTAGAACCACGCTACGCTCCTGATGGACTTACCATAACAGCAGGGCAAGAGCGTAAAAGAGCGGACAAATATCGTCATTAACGGGCGAACACTACCTATTGTGGGCATTCAAGAGCTTCAGGAAAAACTTGACCAGGATTGGGGAAATAAATGAAGTACCCAGCTGCGTGAAATGTGGAGACGAGGAAGAGACAGCTGCTCACCACAACTTCAAGTTTGAAGACCTGGAGCGCTAAAGGTAGCCCTGAGATCATTGGACCAGGGTGAGAGACTCGCGCCAGAAGGACTACTTCGATATCTATTCGACGAATTCGCGATAAAACTTGAAGAGCCTCATGGAACTCTCACTTCCAATTTACAACTTGAGCAAATTGGACGATGAATGCATCAAACTTATCTAACAATTTACATGTTTTAATTTAGAAAATTTGTTTAGAGCATTGACGGTCCTCACTCATGTGAATGTTTTCGGCCACATCCCGTCCGATTGAGGCTTATTTTGCCCCTTTGGGAAGTCCAGTCAGTGTATGCACAAGCATGAAGTGAGGAAAACCTGGATTTCGTCTTGAATGTCATTTTTTGAAACACGTCTTTTTTTGAGATTCTATTTATTTCAAGAAAAGAACACACTCAAAATGATTGGCGTAGGTAATGTAACTTCCATGGTTTAGTGTTCTTTTTCGGTGCCGTCACAATGGTACATCCTTCGGATCTTTTCTATGTCCTCATGGGAAAATGATTCTCTTTGTCCAATTTCATGTTTGGGATCTTTGGGGATGATGGTGGGCTCGCCGTTTTTGGAAAAGGCATGGCTCGAGTAGTGCATTACGCTCCCTAGGTCGTAAGTGACGTTGAAGTCGTTCGTCAAGGATTTCTTTATTTTGTCAAAATTGTCTTCGTGCCCTGAAACATTTTGGGTTGTTAAATTCCTCAAAAGGGATTTTGTAGGGTAAGAAAAACGACGCTCAGCACGTGAAAAAAAGTCAAATCACCAACCACCGTAGCAAAACACGCTCACCTTTCTTAATGTTGGTTTCGTTGACGGTGACGTATTCGTCTCTTTCCCATCGGTTCTGTTCATGGAGGAAACCGAGGGCATGCATCATTTCGTGCATGACAGTCCCTTTCCGTACGAAGCAGCTGGGGCTTTGGAGGTTGATATCCTGAGGACCGCCAACTTTCCCCACGGAGCTCCAACACCCAGTTTCGTTGTCTTTGAATACCAAATAATCCTTTTCATCAGTTCGGGGCACAAATCTGCAAGACAGCTTGGTTGGTCTCTTGTATACAATCTTGGCAATATTTATAGTAACGTCCTTGAAAACCTCACCTGACACACGTTTCTGCGTCGTACATCTTGATCGCTGCGTCGACCATTTTTTTGCCTTTTTTCGAAAAAGCGGAGGCAAAAACGTACGGGACTGTCCCGTTGAGCCACCGCCGGGATTCCGCCCTCACCCCGTTCCGAAGTTTTTCCTTCGACGGAAACAGGATGTCACCCTGGACGTACGTCCCCAACTCTTCCGGGTTCACAGGGCTTGACGGTTTCCAGTCTTTCACCAGCTTGCCGATATCTTTGCTTGGCTTTTGGTACAACTTATCCCCATAACCTGGTCACAGGGGGAGACAAAATTTGAGAGATGATTAAATAATCTTGATGGTACCTATGTGAATGAAAAAATAAGACATTAGTTGGTATTCTTCACTTGAACCACTCCTTTATCTTTCAGGAGGTGCATTTCGACAAAAAGACATCCAACAAAACCGCTTGTAGACAAATCTTGTAGCCCTATAGGTCCAATATCCCCCAAAATACGGCCAATACTCGTAAACGACACCAACTCGACCCCCTACTTTAAATCCTTCAAAACTCCACCTGAAACCCCATTTTAGCACCCGACGGCGGAAAACCTTGCAGACATAACTAGATGGAGAACCGAGTTCTATGTCAAAATTTCAGATTAAAAATTGATGATCCAGGGGAAATGAATGAAGAAAGTGTGTAATGTGAAGACGAGGAGAAGACAGCTGCTCACCTCAACCTCAAGTTTGATGTCCTGGAGCGCAGAAGGTATGTTGCCCTGAGATCATTGGACCAGGGTGAGACACTCGCGCAACAGGACCTTGTAGGAAGACTTTAGACGGAGGAGTTTATCATACGGATGATTCCGACAGAAAGGGGCAGAATTGACGTTCAGACCAGTAGTGGCTGTTGCTGTTAGTAGTTGGGTTCTGGGGTATGTGTGGTTGTTTCGTCTTTTATTTTTCTGGTCTCGTAGTGTTGACGTACATTCTCCAAAAGACAAGTTTCAACGAGCAAGGCAGGGGCTCTGACACTTTTCACAATTCAGCTCACCATCAAAAACGCTTCAATTGCGGTGGCAGTTTTTTTAAAGCAGCAGTACTTAACCTCAACGATAACTGGAATGATCGTATCAACGAGCTGCAACGCACAGCAAGTGCACTTCGATAAATTCGCGATAAAATTTGGAGGAGCCTCATGGAACTCTCACTTTTCTACTGCACTCTACATTTATAATCTGTATTATTAAGTTTAAGTTCTGAAGTCTGACATATTGTTTGAAGAAATCGAAAAGAGGTTTTCTGATATTATGTAAGATTCCTAATTGTATCAGATTAATAAATAAAACAGTCAAACTTCCAATTTACAACAACTTGAGCATATTGGACGATGAATGCATCAAAGTTATCAAACAATTTAGGTAGGCACATGTTTTCATTTTGAAATTGTGTAGAACATAGAAAGTCTGAATAAAACAATAAAAAGACAAATCATGGGTCCTGTTGTTGTATGCGGCCTACGGAAGATTTGATGTCGTATGCGGCCTACAAATTACGCGTGACCTACTCAGACGAGGGGTGAGCCTACATGGCAATTCGGTGTTGTCATGTGTGGCCTACACATAATTGGCAGCTCGTTTTCAGATAAGGAGAGGAAAGTGCAAAAACATGGCAAGTGCGTAAGTGGGATGTAAATAGGACTTAATTCGTGGTGATAATCAAGTTTGAGATTGAAACCTCGTGTAAAAGCTGAATTTAACTCTTTAATGTTTAGAATTGATTTATTACATTTGATGCTTTCAATTTTCGCCCCCATTGATCTGATGATCCGTAAATTATACTTGTAAAGTTGAAAACTCTGACAGTTTTTGTCCGTTTTTTAAATTTTCGAACCGCTAAAGGATTTTTTGAAAGATTTCCGTTTTCGCACTTGCCCTGGTGAAACAAGAATTCGATGGGTCAAGTGCGTAAAAGAGGCTTCAGAGGAATATAGGCCGCATACGGCAACACCAAATCGCAATGTAGGCTCACCCCTCGTCTGATAGGTCACGCGTAATTTGTAATAAATGCGGCCTACATACTTAATATATTATAATTCATGGCTCATTTTCAGATAAGGAGAGGCAAGTGCAAAAACTTGGCAAGTGCGTAAGTGGGATGTAAAAAGTACTAAATTCGTAGTGATAATCAAGTTTGAGATTGAAACCTCATGTAAAGGCTGAATGTAACTCATTAATGTTTAGAATAGATTTATTAAATTTGTTGGTGTTTTTGATGCTTTCAGGTTTTGCCCGGTTTTTAAATTTTCGAACCGCTAAAGGATTATTGAAAGATTCCCTTTTTTGCACTTGCCCTGGTGAAACCAGAATTCGATGGGTCAAGTGCGTACAAGAGGCTTCAGAGGAATATAGGCCGCATACGACAACACCGAATCGCCCGTGGTAGGCATGTAAGCCGTACGCCGTATATACAACTACAGTACCAAATAGGTATGGCCTGGTAGGTAAGTTTGAAGATTGAATGTATTCGGCTATATCCTGTCCGATTGAGGCTTGGTTTGCCCCTGCATTTGGATGTGCAGTCAGTGTAGGTATGCACACGGAACAAGCATGATGTGAGGAAAACTGATTCCCTTCTTGGTTAATATTTTTTGAAACGTATTTTTGTTGTTGAGATTCTATGTATTTCATGAGTAAAACACGCTCAAAACAATCAGGGTAAGTAATTTAACTTCCATGGTTTAGAGTTGATATTTTGGTGTCGTCGCACTTATACATCTTTCGGATCTTGAATACGTCCTCGTAGGAAAATGATTCCCTTTGTCCAATTTCCTCGTCAGGGCGTGTGGGGACGATGGTGGGCTCGCCGTTTTTGGAAAAGGCATGGCTCGAGTAGTGCATTACGCTCCCAAGGTCGTAAGGGACGATGAAGTCGTTCGTTGAGGATTCCTTTACTCGGCGAAAATTTTTTTCCAACCCTGAAACATTTTGGGTTGTTAAATTCCTCAAAAGGGATTTTGTAGGGTAAGAAAAAACGACGCTCAACACGTTGAAACAAGTCAAATCATAATCCAACGTGGCAAAACACGCTCACCTTTTTTAATGTTGTCGTAGTTGATGTTGACATAGTAGTCTCTTTCCCATCGGTTCTGTTCATGGAGGAAACCGATTGCGTGCATCATTTCGTGGATTACGGTCCCAATCTTTACAACACAGCCAGGGTATTGGAGGTTAATGACCTGACGACCGCCGATTTTTCCCACGGAGCTCCAACACCCAGTTTCCTTGCCTTTGAACACCACATAATCCTTTTCATCAGTTCGGGGTACAAATCTGCAAGTCATCACTGCTTGGTTGGTTTCTTATAGGATCTGGGCAATATTTATAGTAACGTCCTTGAAGACCTCACCTGACACACGTCAGATGGCGGTACAGCTTAATCGCTGCGTTGGCCATGTTTTTGCCTTTTTTCGAAAAATCGGAGGCAAAAACGTACGGCACTGTCCCGTTGGGCCACCGCCGGGATTCCGCCCTCACCCCGTTCCGAAGTTTTTCCTTCGACGGAAACAGGATGTCACCCTGGACGTACGTCCCCAACTCTTCCGGGTTCACAGGGCTTGACGGTTTCCAGTCTTTCACCAGCTTGCCGACCGCTTTGCTTGGCTTTTGGAACAATTGTTTCCCATAACCTGGTCACAGGGGGAGACAAAATTTGAGAGATGATCTTGTTGGAAGGGTAACGTGTGTCCAGGGATGCGGGACCGTTGACCAGGGATGGATTTGTGTTCATTATATCACGCTTATGTTTTACGTCTCTGATTTAATTTAATTAATAACCTTTGTCAGCGTTACCAACCCTACGTGTTTACTGTAGATCTACAGCTTTTTTAGCATCTACGGTACCTACCGTCTACGGGGACGTACATACGTGGCATTTCAGGATCTGTTGCAATTTATATTTCTTCTACAAAAATGGTATACTTTCCCTTCTTCCATCGACCGAGTAATATACCTACTCAGGGAACGTTGATTTTCCATGTCTGTGTGGAACGGATTTTTTCGACAGTTAGTCTCAAAAAGACGAAATCCCGTTTGATAAGTAAGACGTTGTAGGGCATCCTCAACTCAAAGACGTTGTTTGATTAAAAGAAAGAAAAAAGTGTCTTGATTTTCTAATTAATCCTGCTCAGCGTGACAAAATGAAATCTTCATTGCACAATTGTTTGGATTAGGTACCTGTGTAGCAATTTGTAAAATTCTTACCTACCGTTTCGGACTGAAAATCTTACCTAGGTACCATTGTTCAACCTTAGCAAACTGATAACAATTAAGCATTAGCAAACTGATGACAATTATTTTTCGAGGTCCCACATAGATGTGTCCAAACATTGTAAAAACACAAACAAAATTTTTTTGGGGCTTTTGAAGGATGTCAGGATGTCGAATGAGGAGTCGTTTTCCGAGTAATTTTGGGCGCTTAATCCATTCATCACAAACGTCACAAGAAGAAAAAGATTTTCATTCGACAAGAAAAGAAAAGCGTTTTCTCATTCGGTCTCATTCTGAGACTCTGGGGCTTCTATGGGTCTATAAGGGTTGGTTTTGTTGGAAGTCGAATATATAGTCAAGTTTCAGTAACCAACTGTTGTAAACACTTCCACCAATATCGTAACTACAAAATTTGTGGCGCCTTTCTCGTTGCAATTTGCATTGACACCCATTACCAATGAGCTGAAATACCTACTGCGTATGTAAGTCATCGTGGAGTTGATGGCTTCTTCGGTTGCATTGCCAGTGGGTTTGCCAGTGGAGTTGCCAGCGGGTTTGGAAGTGGGATGCCCGAGTACAACAGCGGTAATAGCTATGAGAACCGTTAAAACTTCTTTCATCCTTATCAGCCGGCTCACAAGTCAAGTTTTCCTGCTACAAGGTTTGTACACTAAAACATTTGGCAATTCTTGATATTAAATACCGAATTTTGGCATTGACACATGAGATCCTCCAGATTGTTGTCACTCAGAGTTTGCGATTGCCTGTTTTGATGATTTTCCTCAGATTTGTTTTGAAAAGTTCCTCTAGCACTTGACTTGGGTCGTAGAAAGCTTAACCAAAAATTTTTAAACCAAAAAGAGACTTGCTTAGGATGAGGCCATGCGGTTTTAAAATCTTGTAGCTCAAATCACGCATTTGTTGCACTTGCCATGTGATATATATAAGGAACAAAGCCAACTAGATAGCCTTCCTTTGAGTCTGAGTTTTCCTTTTCGGTATGTATTCATATTTTAGGTAGAATAACATTCCCCCCCCCCCTTCTTCGACTGGCGTCGCTCGATCGCCCGACCTGCCTAACCGCCCCGGCTACTCAGCGTCTTGAATGGGGAAAACTGGCTGCCTCTCGCCAGGTTCTGCCAGGCTGCGTGGATGTACAGGATGGGACCGAATGCCACGTAGAGCCCTTTCTCTTATTGTCGTGGCCATTGCCTTATCCCTCACGAGGTCTAATAAAATTAATTTTCCTAACCAATAAGTGCAAACAGTAGCAGACGGGCGTAGCCCATTGTCAAACTTATGTGTTTTGTTTTCTTTATTAGTCTGGTAAAAATCTAAACATTTAATGTTCGTTAATATACGAACTAAATAAACGCATGTTTCTATCAAATAGATTCTATCTAACTACGCGCTACCCATCGAGGAGCTTACAGAGAATCCAGTGATGACATTGCCGTGCACGTCTCTACCTACCTTTCCCTTGTGATACCGTATTTCTGGTTGATCCTAAGATAAAATCAGAATTCACCAACGTGTTCTTCGATACAAATCCCATAAAAGTTTAAATCCTTAAATTTGGGCATTTTAGGCAGTAGAGGAGGAAGAGAAGTAAGGGAAGGACAACAGTCGCGGCCCACTCCTTCAAGCATGGCCAGCACATCCTGGCGCGCATCATGGTTCAAGTATAGCTGCTAAGAGCATGACAGTAAAAACTTTGTTTACCTTATACCGCAGTGCCACAGGAGAAAATGGAAGTTCAGCTCAGATGTGGTAGGTACTTATATAATGAGCCTGTTGATCTAAGAGTCATGTTGGTCTGGTGTCTGGTGATTTAGAGTATCTACTTGGCAGTAGAGCTCTCGCTCATATTCCCGCAGATAAAACGCTGCTAATTTTACACGAGTTTATTATTCTTTGATGCACATAGAGCGAAAATTAATTCTGCCAACGAAATATTAGATTAAAAAAAGTGCTTTTTTTAACAGAAAAAAAGTGTTAGAAATAAAGACGATTGACACAAGTTTCCTGGCTCGAAAGTCGAAACAATGTAAAACTGCAAAGCACGCTCCGCTACTGCTGGAGTATCTCATCTGCTATGAATAATATTGTTATCAATTTGCGAGTAATAATTCTTATTAATCTGAAAAACTTCTTGAAACAAAACACTAGCTCAAGGAGCTGGAGAGAGTCTTCCTGTCATAATAACGGGGAAACACAGCCTTTATAAAATAAGCACATGGAAGAGAGTTGCCGCGTCCAACTGCATCCATCTTGCTTTCTGCGGGAAGAAAAAGGTTTATTGGTCACTTATCAATAACTTTTTATGCACTGCATACGTTGAAATTCTACTGTTAAATTAACGTAAGTATTACCAAATAACTGTGAATCATTGTCAGGTTTTCAGATTTTGTTATGATTAGGGTACCTAGCCAAAAAGTGGTTTCACCAATGCTGGTAACTCATATAATATATGAGTTTCGGTATTAATTTCAAAAGAATAAGTTAATTAATACCGAAAACTTGAAACTTACCGCTAAAAAGTTCGAGATAACAGTCGAGAAATCATAGAAAATTATGGAGATAGCACGAAATAGCAAAACGGATAAGAGTGCGCCATTGTTGGTACCTACCTTTTGAAATCAAACCGAATAATATTCGATGAATATCACGAATATTATTCATTCACGTTTTTAACCCTTTAAAAGATATAATTTTTTAGCTCTAGAACGATCACATTTTTTGTGTTTTTCGACGAAAATGGTTTTTAGTAACTTCTGGAATCAAACTCCTCCATTATAAACCCAAAATCCCAAGACTTTGGAATGTTTTAAAGTCGGTAGTCGGTTGCTTAACCATCGGGTACCTAACGTTTATTAAATAAATAAATAAGAAATGTTCTTACCAATGAAGTCAATACTGCCAGAAACGTTATATTAGACAAAAAAAGTTTTCATTAGAATGAATTTCGAGAAGGCCGCTAATACGAGACTGAGAAAGAAGAGCTTCTCTGCTCAATGAAGACAGCAACTTGAAAAATGATGTAGGTACCTACCTGAACCTGAAAATTGACCGAATTCGAGACTCGGCTTTCAGCCACGCGAAACTGTTTTACGTCGTCTAATTGGAGTGGATAGGCGATATTTTGTGGCGATATAAACTGGCGAGGTTTTGAGGTTCAACCTAGACCTGTTGGCTATTTTAAAACTGGGGCAATTAGGAATGGAAACGTGTCTGGATTTTTTTTTTTTTTTTAATCGATAGAAGGCGTTCAAATAATACTGAAAATGGGGTTAAAACACAAACTGCAAGATCGTACGTATAAAATTTATGGAAAAATCGCAATGTGAATTTTGGCGGAAACCCGAAGTCTGCTCCTATTGGTCGAAGAGATGGCCACCATTAAAAAAACTAAAAACTGAAGGATAGGTCACATCAAGTTAGTTAATTTATATCACGAATAAGTTGAGTCAATACTACGCACGCAAAGCAAACACGGTCATTTTCGCGTTACTCCAGTGTCACTAGTGCCAACCACCAAGAAAATAAAGAAAAAATTTGAAAATCGACCTCCACTCTGGTGTCGTTGATTGGAAACCGGATTCGGTGTAGGTGACGTCACCTACACCGGTTTTTGAATCGGCCAGAACAACTTAAGACGATTATAAACTACTTAATGGGTTAAAGTACGTGAAAGATTTTTTGTCACAAAAATGATGTATTTTTTCCCTTTTTGATGGTACAGGATGATTTAACCCGAAATTCGGGTGCATTAAATTTTCCATTCCTAATTAAGGGAAATACTCATCTAAAAAAAATTTGTTTAGTGCATTTAATGCAATCTCCCCTCTTAAATTTCCAAACAAGTTAAATTCAATCATGTGACATACTTATGATATAGATAACAATTATCACATGATTGTCACATGATTGAATTTAACTTGTTTGGAAATTTAAGAGATTTTTATTACCTACAAATACAGTACTGTACTATTGAATGCCATTTTTGTTATCTATACGACAGACGAGATCTCGTATCTACGAGAGTTTTTGACTTATCTATTTATAGATAATGAGTTTGGTTAGGGAGAGAGAACGACTCCTCTGCTGAATACTAAATTGTTTATTCAGGTAAACAATTATAGCGTGGGGACCGGTTTCGAGCAACTAAGCTCATCTACAGCCCTGACAAGAAAACCATTTGTCATTAGCATCAGAGGAAAAACCATGGTTAAAAACCAGTTAAAAATGGGTCCATTTTTAAAATTATCTCTGACTTTCTTACCTCTAATTTCTCTTTGTCACTAATCACATATCAAGTAGATGTTTTGCCACTAGAATAATAAACAATTCTCCTTTCAGTACCTGTAGTTTACCATAACTGGTTTTCAAATGGTTCACTGGCCATCAGTCATGGAGCCAATTTTAACAGTGGGTCCATATTCCGAATTTACTATTGTCAAGTTATGTACCACCATTCTGGACCGTTTTCGTCAGTTATAATTTTTCACCATTTGTGTTTGTTCATATACCTTCAGTATAATATAATTTCGAGTTTACATTGTTAATATAATTTTATGGTTTTTCCTCTGATGCTAATGACAAATGGTTTTCTTGTCAGGGCTGTAGATGAGCTTAGTTGCTCGAAACCGGTCCCCACGCTATAATTGTTTACCTGAATAAACAATTTAGTATTCAGCAGAGGAGTCGTTCTCTCTCCCTAACCAAACTCATTGTATTAGACCTCTGCACCATCGGCAAACAACCACTTTATTTATAGATAAGACTTATAAGTCAAAAACTCTCGTAGATGCGCTATACTGTTGGCATCTTTCCCCACACTTGAGCTATGATGTACCTACTACATGATTCTCTGTTCTGCCAAGATGAACTCTCAGTACCCTGTAGATGTGCAATACTGTAGGTAGGTACCTACTGAAAAACTACACAAACACTAGCTACTTTGAAACATCATGGCACATCTATCAGTTTATGTGAGCTGTAAAGTTGTATGGAACCTTTGCACTCTGTGTTCTTGATAATACAAATTTTTGATTTTAGCGCACAGTCATTTCATGTAGGGGGGCACGGGGTGAAAGTGGCCACTGGCTGTTTTTGCGGCTGTTCATCGATGCAAGCGCCAGATTAGAAAAAATTCATCTTTGGCGTGCAAACCCGAAACTTCTTGTACGTGTACAAGATGCAGAAAATTGTTCGGATAAGGATTTGATAAGCGATGATGACATGAAGTTATTGTAGAGGTCTGTAGCGATTTTGGGCCGTAGCTTCGATTCGCCTATTTTTCGGCGGAATCATCTGCGTTAAGTTCCACTGTGTTGTACTTGAACCCATTGATGAGCTCATTGCATAAGCCCTCTCCCACAGCTCTGGTCACTTACTTATCACTTACTCGTTTTTGAAAGTTGACAGTATTAATTTTGCATACATATTTGCTGGTTTTCAAGAGTAAAATCGACTATCTTAGATTTGTTGGTTTTTGAATGGCGCCCATTTTCTTCTACACTCCTGCCCACTTACTCCCGCTGGGTGAGAAATAATGGTCAAAAATGTGGCATGATATAATCGTGAATTTTGAGCAGGCAAATTTATTGAAGCTTGGTGATTTTTGGAAAGCTGAGATCCCAGGGGTTCAAAGTGCCTCTACCAAAACTGCTGAAGAAAACTTGAAGAGGCCCAAGCGATTTCAAAAAGAGTAAAAAGTAACCACTTTCACCCCGTGCTCCTATGTTGACACGCTGTGTAGTTTATTTGTTTGAACACAAGTTTCTTCGTCTTTTTGATTTTCGACATCTCGATTTTCCAGGAGACCAAATCGGCAGCAGGATTATAAATTCACCTTCTGCTCTCGGCTGAATTTACTACCCATCACAGAAGTCAACTTACTCCGTCAGGAAGAAAAACTAAAATAGCACTGCCTTGAGAGAGGAACTCGATATGGATATTTTTCGCTGTAGGTACCTATCAAATGAATTTAAAAAATGATAATAATAATACCAGTCGGCTATTATTTCCGAAAACGGTCGTTCATAACATAGGGAATAGGCCGTTTAGTATTACCAACAAGTCAGCTAGAGTTACCATTGAACGTCAACAATCAGGTCAAAAAAGTTTAGTGATCAATTTTCCGTATTGTTGTTACTTTTATCTTCAGATTAGTCCGAAGGCGACATGCGTATACTCGGAAATACCTATATAAATATACAGAAAATACATAACAGAGCCTGGGAGAAAAAGAGTTATGTATTTTCTGTCTTCTATTTTGCCTGGTTATAATGATGCTCCAATCTTGTTTCCCCATCCCTTGAACGTGTTGTATAGTTAAAACTCGTATTCATTCATCAAGTTGTAATGAAAATAATACCTAAGTAGTAACTTATCCCAAGGACTCGTCAACCACTTTTTACAACAAAACAAATCGTTCTTTTGCTCTCGAGATCCGCGAGAATAGAAGTGAAATAATAAAGCTAGCTAAATGGTACCTACCTTAATTATATTCTAATTACAGCAGTCAGTGTATGCATGCACACAGAAAAATATAATAAAACCTGGTTTTCGTCTTAAACGTTCTTCTTTTACATGGCAGTTTTATTGAAGTTCTATGTATTTTAAGAGTAAACCACACTTGATATCAAAGCGATTAAATTAAACGTTGGGTGACAAGAGTAACTTCCAATGTGTTCAGTGTTGTTTCTTGCTTTTACACTTGTACATCCTTCGGATTTTTTGGACATCCTGGTGAGAAACGGAGTCTCTTTGTCCGAGGTTCTGGCTGGGGTTTTTGGGGACGATGGTGGGCTGGCCGTTGATGGAAAAGGCGGTGGGCGAGTAGTGCATGACGCTCCCGTAGTCGTAAGTGATGCCGAGGGCGTCCGTCGAGGATTTTTCCGCTTTGATGAAATTGTTTTCTCGCCCTGAAACATTTGGGATGGTCGGCTCAGAGGAGGGTTTTGGAGGGGTGATCAAAATTAGTTGATCAAAAACGTTGCTCAACGAGTTGAAACATAATAATTATTTGAGAAGTGTTGATTTGTCGTTTTGAACAAGTCGTATTATGGTACATTCATCACAAATACGTCAAAACGTGTCTGTGAGGAAAACTCTATCCACACTTGTCCGAACGATATTAAATACAAATAATTTGTATTTAATTATTTTGTCCCGCCAACGCAGGTTCGAGGGGCTCACGCCCAGCGCGCTGGCGATCACCACTTCCCCCGAGAGCGGCTCAACAGCGGCAGGATTCTGTTCAAGTCCACGCGCATGCGCATTACAGGTCCTCAGACTCCATGACCCAGACACTCCTGTCCTTGGAACCGGGAGTCAATTCGAACAATCAGTTCAGAAGCCAACGAACCACCCTTTGGTGCAACTGCAGATGTAAACGGAAATTTCATCCAACACGTCGCATCGTGCCGGGTGGGGCGGTACTTTATTGACCCTTCCGAGGGTCTGCCGGACGTGCAACATCTCGACACCTCGAGTGAGCCTAAGGAACCCAGATCCTCCAATTCTGCAGCTGGAAAACCCTCAAGAGTCTGCAGAATCAGATTCTGATGCATCTGATTGTCTCCACCTGTAGGTACTCCCTCCTGCATCCTCCAAAACACGGCGCAACCTCAGACGGTATGCTGGATGCATCCCTCCAACCACACCACAAACCTAATATATTATTAGGAAAAACAAATCATGTAGGTTCACATCCAACACATTTCATGGGGGTGCCCTTCAATGCCCAACAAATCAAAACGCTCACCTGGTTGAATGTTGGCGTAGTTGATGGTGACATAATCGTCTCTTTCCCATCGGTTCTGTTCATGGAGGAAACCGAGGGCGTGCATCATTTCGTGCATGACAGTCCCTTTCTGTACGAGGCAGCCGGGGCTTTGTAGGTTGATGTCCTGAGGGCCACCAACTTTCCCCACGGAGCTCCAGCATCCGGTATTGTCGCTTTTGAACACCAAATAATCCACTTCAGTAGTACGGGGGACAAATCTGCAAAATATCTCTGCCTGGTTGGTTTGGTGAAGGATCCTGAAAATGTTTCTAGTAATGCCCTTGACGGTCTTACCTGACGCACGTCTGTTTGTGGTACTCCGCCATCGCCGCCTCGATCATGGCGGCGTCTTGGGGCGAAAAGCTGACTCCAAAAACGTACGGCACTTTCCCGTGCGGCCACCGGGCGGATTTCGCCTTCAGCCCGTTCCGAGTTTTGGCCGTCGACGGAAACAGGATGTCACCCTCGACGTACGTCCCTAACTCTTCCGGGTTCCCGGAACTCGACGGGGTCCAGGCTTTCACCATCTCGCCGACCTCGTTGTTGGGCGGTTTGTACAATTTTTCTCCATAACCTGATTACAGAGGAGACAGCAACTTGTTGGTAAGTAAATGAAATAAGAAGGCTAAGAAGAAATCACCGTCTTGGTATTTCTAGAGGGGAATTTCGAAACTTCTCTGTAGTTGAAGTCCATTCAAAGATTTAAAATCTATTACCACAACCGCCATACATTAAATGGAAACCCGATGCCAAACTACCTTTAAAGGTAGACCTCTTCATCAGATCGACAGGTACTGTCGATAAACCTACTGCAGGAAGATAAAGGGTTGTACCTAATATAACTCGATATGAGGAGATACTATCTCTCTTTTGGGGAGTCCTTTGTCTTTCTCGAAGCATCATCACATACTTGCTTAATGAGTGTTATAAGGATCTCAAAATTCCACTTTTTTTCAGGAAACGTGAAAAATGTTTCTCGCCTTGAAACGTAGTTAATTTAGGTAATGACACAATACCCCGAACCCTACCAAATCCTGAACTTCGGTAAAACTCATGGAAGCTGGAGGAGATAATAAAAACGCTGCAAATTTTACACAAGGGTTTATTATTCTTTGATATTGGTTACCTACTTGTGTAAAAATTTAATTCTGTCAATGAAAAAAATTTTTTTTTTGGATTTTTATATTTCAAAAAAATTTTTTTGTTTCAAAAATTTTTTTTAAATTCTTTATTTTTTCCTCGAAAAATATTTAACCTCCTGGGATCCTTCGAAAATCCCATTTTTAGCCCCATGAAAGCCCTGTAGATCGCCACAGAGAAATCGGATCGTTCCGGGACCCCCAAAAATGGATTCTACGTCCAAAAATACTTCGGAAACGACACCTTACTCGATCCCATAGCTAAAAGCCTTTTAAAAAAAACCTCCCATAGCCCCATTTTAGCCCCCATAGCGCCCCACGGTTTTAGGAGATCGGACTGAAACCCTTGCGGGCACAACTAGATGGTAAACCGAGTATTTTGCCGAAATTTCAGATTTAAAAAAAAATTCCTACTGCCCAAAACGGCCCGGACGGCGGACGGACATTTCGGATTTAGAATCTCTTGAAACGGATAACGTCAAATTTTGAGGCCGATCCGAGTCGTCGACCCCCGTCGCGAAAACATAGGTGTATTATTCCAAGAATAATAAACCAAAATTCGATCTTGATTAGCGTTACATTTCGGCTTGCCCAACAGGAAACTCAACTCCAAAAGGTGTTAACTCTTGATGTCAGACTCAAAACTGACACTAGGTACCTCAAAAAAACGCTTCAAGTTAACTCTACGCAAGGGTTTACTATTCTTTGATATAAATTATCCAAAAATTAATTGTGCATTATAAAAAATTAATTAATTTAATTATAAATTTAAAAACAAAACAAAACATAATTAGAAAATGGAAAATATTAATCTTCCTACGTATTAGAAAAAGTTCTTTCTTGTAAAATTTGTGGACGGACGTGGGACCCCGAAAAATAGATTATGCGTTCAAAATTAGTCGGAAAACGGCACCTCATTCGACTTCATGGCATTCTTCAAAAGCCCTTTAGATCCTCATGGTATGTGTCAGTTTTATTGAATTAGGGCCAAGAACGGGAAAACTACTTCATTTGCCGAGCGTTTGAGCAGTAGGTGCTCTTCATCAGGGCTATGAAGTCATGAGTGATCTCGTATAGTCGTATAGCCTTCTACAATACGATTGACACGCGCTATGGGACAGAAGATAAAATGAATCTGAAGAAGCTATGTAGCGAATTTGAACAGGAAAATAGTCCTAGTCAAGTCTCTCCGCTGGTTAACCCGTAACTTCAATTGTGTTTTCATTAACGTTAATATCAACGGGCAACAGAACAACCAACTGTACAAGATCACTCATGACTTCATAGCCCTGATGAAGAGCATATACTGCTCGAAAGCTCGGCAAATGACGTAGAGTTTTCCCGTTCCTGGCCCTAATCCCAATACTGACAGATTCCATGTGGTCAATCTCCACTATTCTGATCCTCATGGTGATATCCGATGGTTCTCGGACCCCAAAAATGGATTCGACGTCCAAAAATACTTCGATAAGGTCACCCCACTCGATATCATACCCGAAGACCATCAAAACCCCCTCCCGCAGCTCCAGGGGGTCTCCGCTACGTTTTCAAGCTAGTAAACAATTATCAAAACTACCATTATCAAAGGAACACAATTCGTGACTTCATTCACGTTCCAATGCGGAATTGACTCCTCGTCAGCGGCCCCATCACCATTAAACTGAATTACCGTGCAAATAGTCCATCACGCCGCCGATTTCTTCTTCTTCTTCGTCGCCGGCGAAATTGCCGAGGAAACTGGGAAGCCCGCTCGCCACAGCAGAGACGGCCAGAACCGTTAAAACTGCTTTCATCCTCCTCGGTCGGCTCGCAAGTCAATTTTACTGAAAATCGGAACCCTGAAACATTGGCAAATAGAATCAATCCGGTCGGCCAAATGAGGACCGTGTTACTCGGTTCCTCCGGCTGAGATGCACCTAATGACGTTCATCAGGTACATTCCGCCCTCACTCTACCAGACAATATCGTGCGTTTGTGGTTTAGTAGGTTAGTCGTGTTATTTGGTACGTAGATACCTTTGGAGTTATCTCTAGCTCGAATCTTCTTGCAATGCTCTGGATGAAGGAGTGGATCTCTTGGTGTGCCGCTTGCTACCTAAAGACAGCGATTGTATTGTAGACAAATAGACGAATCTATAGATTTATCCCAATGAGCAGACTATAGAAACCTTTCACTCAATACGCTTCCACGAACTGATGTCGAATGATGTATTTTTTCTGAAATGTATCACTTAGACTTACTACTTGTTGATGCTGATGTACCTACTAAGAGGTATCTACTGCGTGAGGTCCTGTCGAAAGTTGACATAAAACGGCGCCTCCTCCCGAAGTTCCCCTTCCTTTATAAAGGATATTTGGAAAAATAATCGCCGGCGTATCCTGTGCTTCTGTCAAAACGGCTGAGCTTCACAGCCCGAAAAGCACAATGAGCGGGAGAACTGTATCGCCTGGCAAGTATAAACCCCTCAGGCACTTACACAGATACCCCAGTGCTCCCCCCTCACCTTCAAACGGGTTGAACGCTCTAAAATTAATAATGGTTCGTGGGCGTTGGACGTATGAAGAGATTATAGTTATAAAAGGTGATAAAAATGCGGTTGCTAGAGAACACCGTGATAAACTGCTGGGAGCTACTTTCTATTCAAGGAAGCGCCTTGATAATTTTCCTTTACTTGTCAACCATTCAATTAATAGTTTTACAATACAAGCTAAGTACATTATATGGGTCATTCCATGAAAGTCCACCTCATTTCTGGTCCAGTTTTTTTTCTTCAAATTCACTCTCCTGGCACTTGGCAAATCTTATGATTTATATCCTTATTTGTAATTTTCTCAAACGTAAATAAATGTTGCATTCAATGACCCCTTCCAGCATCTGAAAAGAGAGAGATTGAAAAATATATTGAATTTTTCGATAGTGGCAGGAGAGTGAAATCAAGTGCTTAAAAACTAATATCTCTTGACCAAACAAGTATTTAAAATCCTCCTTTCAGATGCTGGATGGGGTCATGAAATGTAATATATTTACGTTTGAGAATAGTGGAACTGAGGTTTACGATTGATTTGCTAACTGCCAGGATAGTGAATGGTAATGAAAATACTTCGCGTTTTCCAAGACCCCAAACACAATGGCCGCCCCTCGCGGAACTGGAAGACTTTTGAGTTGGCGCTCTTACTAGCTGCCTGGGGGCCAACAAAAAAGGAAGAAATTTCCTGAACTCAAAACCTGAGAGTGAAGCAAAACTTGTGTGACAAGACTGAAAATACCCCCCCCCCCCCTCCGCATCCCCTTTTGCGTTGTTTTAATTTAATAGGTGATCATTTTACATTTTCGAAAGACGAGGGAAATCACTTGAAAAGGTCCTTTTAACCCCGCATGCTCACTTAGATTTTGCTCTTTGAAGTCATCAACCTCAACATCAACGAAAAAAAGGCCTTTCGATGGCAAAATGCTCTTGTATATAATTGAGCAATGGAATGTTATGGGTTTTGTGGCGCCTGGACTCGATTGTGTTAAATTCGCCAGCCCTCCACGGGAAGCGTTCCGCCTGGTGGTGAGATCGGGCGGCCCCAGCTTCTCGCAGGGGAGGCTTCACCTCCCACGATCTGGACCGTCCCTTATCTCACCACCAGGTATCCTTTCCACCTGGTTTTTTGGTTGGACCCGCTCTCCAGGCTTCCCAAGCCAACAATTCGGTACGGGAAGCTGGATCAGCAGATCCATTATCTCCACGCGGGACAGCTGCCCAGGCCTCTATAGGCGACAATACTTCGCTGTTAGGAGCCAGGAGAGCTGAATTTGAGGACCCAGCCTTCCGCGCCGACAATTCGGTTAGGGAAGCCAGTCTATCAATTTCAATTTAACTGCAGGCTGTGGAAGAACTGATACCATACACGACCCTTCGTGCTTGATATCAGATTCACCAGAGCCACATTCAGAGGAAAGACACACTGCAGGACAACTCGACTCTTCCAGCCATCCTGCAGCTCGTGCTTCCTCCAATAACTGTATCGACATAACCGATTAGTAGACCACGACCTAATTTCGTGCGATGCCCTAATACGGGATGTTCATACACATCCCTCATCCTCCTCCCTAAACATCGAGGGCGGCATTCCCTCAATCACACAAAACAAATTATAATGGTAATTCAGAGAAGCAATTAGGAATCTTGATAGTTAAGATATCTTAACAATTACTATTACCTAATAAAAATGGATGTCTGTTTGTTCCAACATCACGCCCAAACGGCTGAACCAATTTCTGTGCGAGTGGGCGCAAATTGTTGAGCGTGTTCCGACTTAGATTTCGCGAACCCCTTTGTTGTAAGTGTGATCAGTATGGTAGACTCGGGTGCAGTGAGAGGCAGATGAGCTGAGTCAAAGCGGCCTGCGGATGTGGCTTCCATCGTGCCTGAACTTGGCTGAGTCATGTCGGAACAGAAGCGGATTGGATTGAATTTGTAAGCAGCATAGCTGACAAGCAGATGATAGGTTGGTCGTTATATTGGTTGACAAGGCTTCCGCTGCTTCGCAGACTCGGAAGCAATAATATAAGTAGGCGGAAGAGTTCGTGTAGGGTGCTGGCTGCCCTGTTTGTTCATCAGACATTCATTCGATTCCAATAAAATATTTTGACCTTACTGCTTTTCTCTGCTTACTGCTTTCTCTGCTCACCAATTTATTCTGCCAAAACGAGGCAAAAATTATCCTAATTGCATTGACCCAAAACACGCAAGGCGATAAACGGCTTCTCTGTTGTCCTCAACAATTAGGCAAAATTACACGTCTAGACGGGTCCCAGATAAAACTACACTGAGGGTTTGTAGTTTGGACACCTCGACCTTATCGTAGCTGCATAATGAAAGTAGCTTCCTGGTAGAAGTTGAGATAAGTTCACAAAAGGTAGATACTTTGTAGCCAATGCAAAGGCGTTCTTTACGAGCATCCGCTGACGAGGGGTTGACGGCGAGCAATCCCCGCTTTATTAACCGTGGGATTGAAACCCATCTTGGGTGTTGGAAAAGTAACTGTCCGACGCAGAACTAGTGGCCTAACGTTAAAACAAGTGAGGAGGCTGAACTAGTAGCCTAACGTACGACAGGCGAGGACGTCGCACTACATGGAGGAAAGAATTCTTTCCTCCATGGTCGCACTAGTGGTCTGACGTTAAGACAAGTGAGGATGTCGAACAAGTGGCCTAACGAGTATTTATATATTACGTAGGTAACATATACGTTTTTGGGCAGTTAGGTCACGGCTGAAGCACGTTCCATGCTAAAACCATTTAAGGCCGGTGAATAAAACAATAATAAACCCATAAACGCATAGTAATGGGTTTATGGGTTCAATACAAAAGTTCATTGAATGCTGTAAGATTTCATTGAAAATTTGATTGATTGATTGAATTATTCACCTATCAGCCAATTGGTTTTTTGGTTATCACAGTTTGCACAATACAAAATTTTAAAACATTTCGTAACAGTTGTAGCCGTTAAGTGTTTTCTCTGACCCCCAGGACATAATAACGGTTAACCGACTACAACTGATCAGTGGATGAATAAAGAGGGGGATGTAAATAAAGTTACACCAATAATTAATCAGTAATTACTAGATAATTAATCAAAATTAATTCCTATTTAGCAAACTTTCCCTAATTCGAGAGTTTTGGGCCTCAGGTTGAGTAAAAAAATACAATATGTGCCAGAAATATCTTTGGCACCTAAGCAATGGAAGGGAAACAAAGGGAAATTTCCTCAGTATGAGAGATACACAATTTATTAATACCAAATATAACGCTAATGACAATGAATTGATTGGTACAACACTGAAGCACGGAACATTGTAAAAACTAATAGAAATAGACAAGTTCACGACGAGTTTGGGTTCCTATTTTACACAAGAAATTGTACATTTTTCCCTTCGCACGTTCGGCGTTTATTCGGAATCTTCGGATCCGGAGCCGTCGGAGCCTTCAGAGCCTTTTTCTTCGTCTTCGTCTTCCGAATCTGCTAACGCCCGTTTGTCGACTTTTTTGTGGCGGCGGGCTTCCAAATCGGAGCCGTCGTCGTCGGAGGAGTAAATGTTTTGTTTGCCTTTGTCGTCTAAAAAAAAAAATTAAAAAAAATAAAAAAATAAAAAATTGAGAGGTGAATTTAGGAGTGGCATCTGGTGGGGGGGGGGGGGGGGGGGTGAGTGTGGGAGGGTGGCGCGGCCGGTGCTCAACTAGGGATGTGTCACGGGGGTAATCACAGGAAAAGTTCCAACAGCGGTGTTCATCATCTCGCCAACAATATCAACTTGTCTGCACTAAGTAGTGATGCCACAGTTGAATCACACCACAACACGTACCTATGACATCTGTTCTGGGATCCTACATTACAAAATTCAGAAGAAACTCGGCCCCTCATCCCCAGACCATAACGGTGGTCAGTTATCAACAATGTGCATGAATCCTTATTTCACTTAGGCTGGGAAAAGGCGGATGAAAATTGTTGGTTTGACGGAAGTTGAAAACTGAGTCACCTGTAAGGTTGCCAAACCAAATTCTGGTAAAATACAGGCTTCTCTTCACCCAATTCCAAACATTCTATTGATTTGCACTTGGTTGCTACTGGATCCTCACGTGCTTAATGGTCATGTTATCCTCAAACTAAGGAGACGCATTGGATGTGTATCAGTAATGTTTGATTGATTTCAGGCAGTATTTGGCGAGTCGATTTGTTCGCATAACAATAGAACGTTGGCGAGTTGATTGACACCCTCCAACAGTACAGTGGTCTATTAGCTAGATACAATCATAAAAAATAAAATTAAAAGTAAAAACAAGGTACAATGAAACTGAAGCAATGGGGTGGGGAAGAGGAGGAATAGGACGGGTATGAAATAGGGATGGAAACACCGTGACCGGATATAACTGATATCTGGATATTTCTTTTTAATATCCGGATAAATTGTGGCCGGATAGAAGTGGGTTGAAATAACCGGGAATGGGATATGTGTATCGGATATCCGTAATTTTTGTTTTAATTGTTTTTACTAAAATGTATTGTCATAATATAATATATTCTTAGTTTACTGATATAATAAAGATGTCATTTTAAACTTGACTCAAATTGTAATAATAATTAAAAATTATTTTTAATAAGACTGTACTTTTTTCTAGTTTTCATGGGTTCAAATGAAGTTACATTCGGTTCTTTGTAGTTTTAGGTCGGCCCTTTATTTGAAATAAACCCTATTGCCGCGGGTTCTAGCATTCTACTTCGTCCTTGAGATAGCAGCAGTGTTGTCATACTAAAATCAGCAAAGGATTTTTCAGAAAAACAGCGAATATTTGGATTTGAACGGCAGACATCGGACTGTTTCCGGATGCTTGATATTCATTCGATCGGATGTCCGATATCCGGATATTAATTTTCGTTTTCCATCCCTAGACTGAAAAAGGGAGAGGGATGGAAGGTATAAAAATACACGCCTCCCTTGTAACGGGCTCTCCTTTCACATCCCACTTAGGAACTAGTAGTTCACGGCTTCATCATTCCTGTAACTGTACCAGCACCACATTCTCTACTGCACGTCCATCCCTATGAAGACGACTATTGGGAGCTGTTCTCGACTAGCTGTCGTCCGCGGCTGAGTCGATTATTGCCTGCCAGGGCTCTCAGAGGAGCTGTTGCAAAGGTAGCAAACGCTCGAGATGGGCATAATAAACAAGACCAGCATGTTGAGCTTGAAAAAGCCGAAAGCCCTGGCCTAGTTTCGCTCCCCCCCCCCCCTCCTCCCGGCACTCCACAAGATCGATTAAATTTTCATTAAAATTCATTGTATCTTCAAAGGTAGGGATGGACGCAAAACTACAAATCGACGCGAAAATAATGCAACCTCTACCGGCGGTTACAAACAGGATGTCCATTACGCATGCGCGGAGCTCGACGGAAATGGTATAGCAATTTCTTCCAGTGACCGCTGTCTGCCAGCTCCGGCAACTTGGCGACCACCATTCTCCATAGTGGTCCAAGCAGCCAATCAGATTGCGTTCCGTCTTTCCGCTTTTCGCCCGCGTTCCGTCCCATGTGAATCCACCTTTACAAATCCCGAATTCAACTGAGTTGAGGTGCCAACATTCGTAACTTACTTTTGGAGTTATATTTGTTCTTGATGGCGTTTAGGGAGATGGCACCATCGTCGTCAGAGTCGTTTTCAGCTCTATCTGGCTCCAAGTAGGAAGAGTCCAATTTTCGACTGGCTCCTCTCTCTCTAGTCCGCTTCACTTTGCTTTCTTTCCTCAGCGTGGCTCTTAATCGCTCTTCTTCTTTCTGTATCAAATACATTCAAAAGGTAACAGTTTAGCACGAACAACGTGAAACAAATTGTATTCTTTCGGAGTGCGCTCACTTTGATCATTTCTCCTCTATGAGCATCAGGATCGTGTCCAACTTGGGACAGAACTTTGATCCCGGTGGATTTCGAAGATCTGTCGGCCAAAGACAAAGTCATCTTCCTGTGCGTAAAGGACTCGGTCGAATGCGGCCTGAAGGTGAGTTTGGTCCTGAAGACGGCCTGCCCCTGAAGACCTGTGCCCTGCCTGATGAACAAATGGTTGTGGTCCCCCTGCAATCACGTGCGTTAGCTGGAAACGCCCGAGACAATGTCCGCACAAGTGACTATTATTACCTGTAAGGGTTGTTTGTAAACGTCGAATATTTCATTTCCCAGATGAAGCGACATGCTGCCGTCAGACCACTTGACCATCCGAGCGTTGCTTTCTTTAATCATATTGCCTTGTTTATCCCAAGCGTCTCTCCACCGAATCGTGTTCTCCACTTTCAGTTTCAGCCTGTTGAAAAACCATAATGAGCAAGTCAACACACAGCAAAAGTTCCAAATCATTGAAGGGTATCTGGATATGAAAATGGACCAAGAGCATAGAAGAACAAGCTCACACCTTGGCAGAACATCTGGCAAACAAATCGCTCCAAATTCAGCAACGATAGAACCACCGTTAGAAGACACCTCTCATTCAGCAAGGCGTACTTATTGCACCAGTTATGGTCAAAGTCAAAAAACGCTCAGGTTTGAAGGTGATGAAAGGAGAAGTTCAACAAGCGACATCGAAGAATACTTCGCCCATGGGTCAAAACAATATTCAGCATGGGGCATCGGGGTTGTCAAGCAAGCCAGCAGGAGACCTAGCTGGTCGGTGAACCTCCGCATTGCGGATGATAAAGATGGATCTCTAGATAGTCGATAGAGGCCAAGATTTTCTCTTCTGCTCGGGAACAGGCTGCAGCAGAGGTCTGCTGGGGTATCGAGCACACCAAGTGTGCTTGTGCATGTGCTCGAGGACAAGTCTTGTCTTCGATAGTGTGAGCTCAAAGAATGAGGGACATCAGGGGGGGTTTCATGAGGGACTAGAGTGCAGGGAAAACTGACCCTTGGACACAGGCGACAGTGCTGCTCCATTCACAAAGATCAAATCCACGGCAGCTGTCTTTACCTCGAGGCAGCAGAAGGCACCTGGGGAAGATGGGGTACAAGGCTCGCCATTGCTCTCTGGGAATGTTCAGCACTCTTCATGGTATTTCCCCCAGAGATCGAGGGCTGTATATGAACTGTTGAAGGAAGGCGTTAAGATCAAATTGCCCAGGGGGAGGTCCTTGACCAGCTCTTGGATGGGAGGATGGCCCAACAACTTGAACGGTAGTGCGGTGTAGCAGTTTGGCTTCAGGCTTGGCTGCTCGACTATTATTGACATTAAACAGAAATGGAATGTCAATGAGGACCCCCAGGAGGACCAGCTTGGTGTATTTCTTGAGATTCTAGCAGGTTCTTTCCCCCAGACTACAGTGCCCTTATCACCGCCGACCTCTTTGGGCTGACCTCAATCTGGTAATTATAATTGACCAGGGTGTGGCCATGAGGTCCACATTTGTGGAACTTGGTCATCAACGGGCTCCAGAGCTCAGGTTTCCCGAAGCCGCCTACATAGGCGGATGATGGTCGAGGGTCCCTGAGGAAGTTCGAGATCCAGGGGTACAACTCGCCCATATGCTCGAGGGTTGGAACAGGGGGGCAACGTTAGCCTTCTCACCTGCCACGGGCGAGCTGCTCAAGAATTCTGGCTTGTTTGTGCGTCCACCCATTGTTCTGCTGAGAGGGGGGCGCTTTCTATGCCCTATTGATGGTCAGTCATATTCCTCTAGTCCAGTCATTAGGTGTCCAAAAGTAGTGAATCTGAGAAAAAAATACCTGAAGAATTTTTCTCGACCGATCTGTACGTTTTTGAGGGTGCTGAATCCGAAAATTTGGTTATCTACTAGATTCGGATATGGCTTAACCATGAAAATGGCAAAAAACCATAAAAATTTTGGTTTTTTGCCATTAACTCGGAAATCATGCTTCCTAGCGACATGACTACTCTATACGAAATTAAAGCTGATGAAATTTCCTAGAAAATGAGACCAAAAACGCCTCGTTAGCTTTCTCCGTTCGGCCGATAGAGCGTGCTGAAGTTTGACCATTTTTTCTAACTAAGCCAAAATCTTCGTATTCCAGACTTCCGAAGCCTAAAAACACTATTAAACCCCACAATCGGTCCCCCGAACCCCCACATAAGGTACCTTGACTCCTTGTTGCCATTTTCATGGTGAAGCCATAACCGAATCTAGTAGATAACCAAATTTTCGGATTCAGCACCCCCAAAACGTACAGATCCGTCGAGAAAAATTCTTCAGGTATTTTTTCCGTTCGAAACTACCGAATGACTGGACAACTCGGCGTGGTGCTCCTGAGGATCCTCGTCTATACCATTGGTCGTATTTCCCAATACCTGAAGGTAGACAGCATTCTATCTTCTATCTACTTTACCAAAAGTCTAAAACGTACTAAACCACTAGAACTTGCCTGGCTCGTCCTTCTTCATCCAACGTTTCTTCTTCGTCGATTTCATCTTCGTAGGTGTCGGCGCTGAAGGGTCGAGTCTCCACAGACAAAAAATTGGGTAATTTGACGAAATGGAGCTCCCTCCCGATGTCGCACACGATGCGAGGGATCTCAACGTCTATCCTCGTCTCTGGAGGCGGTTCATCTTCCTGAAATTGCCGTTAAGAATCGATTATTTTTTTCCACGTCGAATTTTTCCCCTCAATTTGCAAACTGCGTACCTTTTCGGGTTCTTCTTTTTCCGCTTTGTCGCCAGCATCGCTTCCACGGTCGTCGTCCGAACGCCTCCGCTCGTCACCTGAATCTCTTCCTCTGCTTCGGCTTCGGCTTCGACTCCGGCTCCTACTCCTCCTGCTTTCTTCCCCGTCACTAACTATTTAACAAAATTTGAACGCATCACTTTCTGGTAGGGATGAGAATAGATTTCTGACTTTAAAAAAAATTGATTTCTAGCCCTCATAATAAGACATTATTATTTTAGAAGAGAAAAAATAGAACCAGACCGACGAACCCAATTACAATCACTTCGTGAGGAATACGACAAAAGGGGCGGTGATATAAATAAACTTATCACTTGAAACTGGCCCTTATACCCCAATTTTTCAAATGCCATACTCGAAACAGTGCTCGTCCCTTCTTTCTGAAAGAAATCTAAAAAATAAAATCACCATCGTACCTTTTTTCTGTTTCCTGGGTTCATCGTCGTCTTCGGTGCTGATGTCGTCAGCGTCACCGAAAAGGGCGTCGGCCGTGACGCCTGGTTTGCCGCTGTCGCTCCCTCCGTCGCTGTCCGAGTCGATGATTCGTTTGGGTTTTTTCTTCGCGCCGGGCGAATCCCCACCGCTTTCGCTTCCCGAGCGGATTTTTTTGCTGGGAGATCCGCTTTCGGACCCGCTCTTCTTCCTTTCGGGCGACCTCGAGGGGGATCTGGACTTGGAGGAGGCGCTGCCCGATCTATGAGAGACTTTACTGCGGGACCGGGACCGACTCCTCGACTTGCTTGGAGCCCGCGGTGATCCACTGCCTGAATACGTCAAGTTATTGTAGAGTAACGGCAAAATTAAAACAAGCAAAATTAAAAACAAGAAGGAGCTAACCTGAACGGGATCGGGCGGGGCTTTGAGAACGTGAAGATCCAGCTGGGCTTTTGGACTTGGCCCGGCTACCTGATCGGCTCCTGGACTTTGCCCTGCTCCCTGAACGGCTCCTGGACTTTGCCCTGCTCCCTGAACGGCTCCTTGATTCAGCACGGCTACCTGAACGGCTTCTGGACTTGGCGTGGCTCACAGAACGACTCCGGGATTTGGCCCGGCTACCTGACCGACTTCTAGCAGACGGAGATCCACTCCGAGACTTGACGGGGCTACGGGAACCACTTCTTGAATGGCGAGAACCCTACGGCAGGTAACATAATTAAGCACAATGTGTAAATTTGGACCCGTTCTAAACCGTACCTAACTGACACTTACGGAACGTGACCTCGGATGACTTTGAGACCTGGCCCGACTCCGAGGACGATCCTGACTCGGTGACCGACTCCTCGACTGCGACCTCGCCTGCCCGGGTGACTGGCTGGGCGACCTTCGCTGTGCCGGAGAACCACTGGGTGACCTGGCGTGGCTCGGCGAACGGCTGGAGGCTCGCCCTGGGCTCGTCCTCGTCGGTGAACCGCTGGGTGATCTTGCGCTGCGGCCACCCTGAGGAGATCTACTTGGCGATCTACTACCAGATCTTGAGCGAGGAGATTCAGAACCAGACCCTTTATCACTACCAGAACTGGAAATTATACAATGAACCATGAGAGCTCCAGGCCACGAACTGCTTGTACCAGCAGAAATAAGGGAAAAAGAATGAACTTGGATTGAAAAAAAAGTTCTTTTCCCAGAAAGGGACAATGGGCCTTTATCATAAACTTCCGATTTTAAATTTAACCCTACCGTTATATTGTAGGACCGAAGCATATGTTATAGAAACACTGAAATCATTTTTTTTAAATTGTTGGAGGAGAGAAGAGCAAAAAACGAGTTGTGCAGTTCGAATTTTCGCGGGTCTGACCGTGAGGCTGACT
The DNA here is from genome assembly GCA_955831195.1 of Pilophorus perplexus. Lineage (NCBI taxonomy): Eukaryota > Metazoa > Arthropoda > Insecta > Hemiptera > Miridae > Pilophorus > Pilophorus perplexus. The sequence continues at coordinate 23,469,360 of OY037016.1, forward strand.
TGACCAATCGACGTCACAAACAAGGCAAAGCTCTCACCTGGAGCGCTAGTGTCTGCAGCTTGTAGAAGGAATTTACGAAGGTTTATCATTTGATATAGTGAATAAATAATTCAGAATATATTATACTTATAATTAAACGTCTTATTACATCAGATTGACGGTGATTCGATAGCGTTTGTTGTGATGGGCTGTCAGATGGCAACACTGGTAACAACTTCGGCAGCATGCCGAGGTTGGTAGCACCTTCTTGACCAAACGACGTCACTGACCCAGCTGATCGATTCTACTCCCGCGTATTTTCAAACGTAACCACTTTCTCTAAATTATAATATTTTTTTGGAAGCGATTCCAGACGGCTGACTGTCGTTTTTGTTATTCTCGTAGGATGTACTTTCGAAAAAAAAAAAAAATTGAAAAACTTCCATGATAAAGGCCCATTGTTGTTGGATTCCGAATGCTCTATTTATGAGTTGGGCTTAAAAAAAAAAATCCATAAACCAACAATTTTGCTCTACAACGGGAAATCAATAAAATATGGAAATTTAAGTTTAAACAGCAAAACGTCTACTAATCTGCCACGACCAAACCCCTAGGTAGTTAAATTTGCTTGAACGCTGCCATTCACTGATGAAGCAGCGACCCAAATTCATAGGGATTCTTTGGTGCATATAATATATCTAGATATTATCTAGATATGAAAAAATGGGTCCGGAGATTTTTTCGAAGGCAAACAAAGCGAGTTGGAGAATAAAATGTGCTTGTCCGGTGGTTTCCGTAATTAATCTGCCTTTCGTGTTTTCGGTTTTTGAGGCTCATTCGTCTTCTCCGCAGTTTCTTCGCCACCACATGATCTGAGTTTACACGTGAGGCTATGAAATAAAACGGCGGGAATCGTCTTTATGTTATCTGGGAGCGTGTGGAGATGATTTCAGTTGCAGAAACGTATCGGTCCGTCATCTGCCAGCTGTGAAACGGTAAGAAATCAAAATTGTTCTTCCTTTCTGGTCTCTAGTTTTGGATTTCATCGGGCGTTCCAGCGTTAGATTTAAATTCCTCAATATCTGAACGCGAGAAAAGGAGGAAACACCTTGAGCCACCCTAGAGCTTGTGTCTTTCATCTGCCGGTAATGGTGGCAGACTGTATGGGCTTTCCAGTTGATAATTTGCCTTGACGTGGGGATGGGAGTCTCATCTGCCATGGGTGTCTTCCATCAGCCGAAAGGGTCTCTTCTTTAATTAGGTAATTTATTAAGCGCCCCACTGTGTGTGCTTCAATTGAAATTTAATCAGTATGGTGTGAGGTTAATCCCTGATTTTTGGTGGAACTCAATTCAAACTTTAACCATTCTGAAATCTTGGGGTATGAATAGGCCCTTTCTGGGAAAATGAACCAAATAATAATCCCTTAATGCTGAAAATGTTCAAGGTGAGTCTTCTACACACCCTCCATACAACAATCGCAATGATACTGCCATAAACGATTTGGAGATGCGCAAAACAGGGGGGTTTCAAAACGATTTTTGACCGGTCAATGATAAATTGGCACTCAGCCACATATTCTTCAAGGAAATTTGATGCTCTACAACTTTCACCGAGAGAACCTTTTTGGACGCAAATCAACCAAGTTATCCGAAAAAAGTGAGCTAAAAACCTAATTTTCATAATTTCTCCATTTGTCGACGCACATATCTCGGTAACGGTTCGGAATTTCGATGAAACGTATATAATCTAAGTTGTAGAGAATTTTATCAGCTTTCATTTACTATAGGGGAAGGTTCATCGAAAAAGGCACCGTTTCCGAGATATTCACGAAAAACCTGAAAAAGGGACCTTTGGAGACCCCCCCCCCCCCCCTCGAGTTCATACGGTTTACCGTCACTTCACCTACAGCGTTTCCTCTACACGATATTTCACCTACAGACACTTCACCTACAGCCTTCACCTACCCCACCCCCCAGGACTTTGAGTATGTTAATTAGGCCCCCCCCCCCCCCCCCCCCTACGTCTGGGTTATATTTATTTCTACCTCAGGGCGCTTTTTGGTTTATTATTCTTGGAATAATACACCTATGTTTTCGCGACGGGGGTCGACGACTCCGATCGGGCTCAAAATTTGACATTATCCGTTTCAAGAGGTCTACATTCTAAATCCGAAATGTCCGTCCGCCGTCAAGGCCGTTTTGGGCAGTAGGAAATTTTTAAAAAATCTGAAATTTCGACAAAATACTTGGTTTACCATCTAGTTGTGCCCGCAAGGTTTTCAGTCCGATCGCCCAAACCCGTGGGGCGCTATGGGGCTATAATGGGGCTATGGGAGGGTTTTTTTTAAGGCTTTTAGCTATGGGATCGAGTTAGGTGTCGTTTTCGAAGTATTTTTGGACGTAGAATCCATTTTTTGGGGTCCCGGAACGATCCGATTTCACTGGGGCGATCTTTAGGGCATTCGTGGGGCTAAAAATGGGATTTTTGAAGGATCCCAGGATGATAAATATTTTTCGAGTAAAAAATACAGAATTTTTGAAATAACACATTTTTGAACAAGAAAATCCAAAAAAAAAAATTTCGAGATAAAAATCCAAAAAAATTTTTTTTTTAAATTTTTTCATTGACAGAATTAAATTTCTGCACAAGTAACGTATATCAAAGAATAATAAACCCTTGTGTAAAATTTGCAGCGTTTTTGTCTTCGTTGCCTGGACTAAAAGGTCACAAAAGACTCAGCGTTTTCAAGACTTGACTTGACTTAGTTATGAAACATCTCAAAGTTATTCAAGTCTTGAAGTGTAACCCAAGCATGTTAACCACATGCTAACGAAGCTAAGCACTTAGGCATGACCTTAGATGCAAAGCTCCGATGGAAACAGCATGTTAAAAGAAAGAAGGCAGAGTTGGTGCTCAAGTTCAGAAAAATGTATAGGTTAATGAATGGGTCGGCGATCGAAAATGTCAACCCAGAACAAATTAACACTCTATAATCAAGTCCAAGCCAGTTTGGACTTATGGTGCACAATTGTGGGGATGCACAGATCAGAGCAACCGAGACATTATCCAGCGGTTCCAAAACAACGTACTGCGTTGCTGTGTCGACGCATATCGGTACACCAGGAATGCCCGTCTGCACAAGGAACTATCTATTCCAACCATTGATGAAGTCATCAAAAAGCAGGCCATTGTCCATCTCAAAAGACTACAAGGTCACATCAACGAAGAAGCTGTCCACTTGCTTGAAGTTGAAGACCTTCAACCTTAAAGAGGAAGAAGCCTCACGAACTGTGGCAGTGAATGTGAGTGTTTTCGCGAAAACAAATCCGCTCAGTGAGAAGTCAGTGACTAGTCGGTGCGACAAATGTACCCATAATTGTCAAGAACTAAGAGACTTGGTGAAGTAGGTACCTAAGTTGATTGGTAAATCAGTTAAGTAAAATGTCAATGAGAAATTGCTTATAAGTTTACTTGGTGCAATAATAAAAGAATGAAAAAAAAAAGGCTTGAAATTCTAAAGTAACTCAAGCAGGGAATTGGAGCGAATTTTATTATTCGGAATCGCTCAATATCAGATTTTGAGTTTAATTCTTCGCTCCCCGGGTTGAGAAAATAAATTTATTTTCTGACTAATATTTTTTTCGCTCAAAATAAAACTGAACCACGTTAAAATTAGCAAGCTATATTTCTGAGTGAGAAAAAAAAAAGCCCAGAAAGTGAGTTTTACTTTCTGAGCCAGCAAAACCGGCAATGAACGAAGTAGTCCATTTCCAAGATAAACAATACCAAATTTGGTATAAATAAACAATAAGAAATTAAAATTTAATTTGGTACAAGGGAGATAGGAAATTGAAAGGGCTTTCCAACGGTATGGTCAGATTTGATTTTTGATAATTATCATTGAATAAGGGATTTTAACGTGGTTAAGTTTCATTTTGAGCAACAACAAAATCGCTAAAAAGTTGGGTTTTATTTTCTGAGCGAAAAAACATGGCCCAGAAAATAAATAAATAAATAAATCTCAATCCCTGTCCTCAAGTCTTGAAGTTCTAAAACTCTCCAAAAGTTGAGGGTTGAGGGTTCGTATTTTTTCGCAAGATTTTTCTTGAGTGGAGCCACGTAAGGAAAAGGCCAAGAAGGTACAAGGTTTTGGGAACATTTTGACAACCACTTTGAGCCTGATTTCGTCATAAGCGGTTAAATAGAGACATTAAACTCGGTTAAATTCAGGATGTCAGCTCACTTTCACTTTTAAACCTATTTAAATACGGAACGATATACTAGAAATAGGAATGACATCAAGAGCCTGGTATAAATAAATTAAAAAAAAAAAAAACACTCCTCGGCCTTACTCAGCATGAGCAGATTAATACGAATATTATCACATAAAAAAAAGTTTTAAAAACAAAATCGAACGAAACGATAACCTGACCTGAAAACCCTACAACGTGATAATCAGTTTGTCTGGACAGTTCTCATCGAGCATCATGAAGCGGATTTTCAGCTCTTTCACGTTGGTAGGTCATGATATTATTCGTCATGCCTGCAATGCTGCTACAAAATGAGACTTGTGAAGCTTTTGTCCTCACTATTTTGACCTTTTTTTACAGATATTGATTGCGGACGTGGCCAGGGCAGGACTGGTTATCGGTTGGAGATCCGATGACACAGGAGAAAACGAAACCATTTCAAGTTCAGGTTCGAAAAGCGGTTTTACGATGTATGAAAAGAGGATCAATAGGTTCATAGAGAATATGAAACTGACGTACCTAAATATGCATTCAAACAATGAGAAATTTATCGGTGAGCTGCGACCGTACGAAGATCAGCTACCCAAATACGGAGAAGTTAAGAAACGATACAGAGTTAAGTGCTACTGTGAGGGACAATTTTGGACAAGGTGTCCAGAAAGGTGCATAAATAGCTGCCACACATCGGAAAATGGTTATTGGGAAGATAGGGACGACTGCAGTGATCTCCGTCCCGATTCTGATTGCCGATGCTATGATGGATCACCAGTTTATTGTAGCGGTGGCCAAATGGAAAAGTGCTACTCGTACGAAAATGTCCCACAGACTTGCGGAGAGTTCACACCAAACCGTACCATCATCGAATTGTCGTACGCCCGACTCGCCGAACTGTTGACCGAACCTTTCAAAAAACAAATCCGAGAATTGACCTTCCAACTCGCCTACTTGAAACAAACCATACAGGCAAACGACCTGTTGAACACTCTTACTTTGGAAACTTGCGTTGAACAAGGCGAAACCCCCTGTTTCCCCGAAGCGACGAACATTCTACTCAAAAAAGAGTCCTACTTCAAACAACTGAAAAGAAATCTCACTTTGGAAATGATCAAAACTCAAGAGCAAGCTGAGGCAGTTTCGAAGAGTTTGAACGACTTGAAGGAGCTCGTATTGAACCAGATGACGCTATCAATTAGGAAGTACACTTGCTGCTTGAGAGGATTGAGTTTCTCGTTGGCAGATAACGAATGCGACACGACAACGCCAGGTGAGAGACTAGGTCCCTAAATAGCCATAACAAATTATACCTAACTTAATAGTGTTATAGATAAGCTAAAAACGCTGCAAATTTTACACAAGGGTTTATTATTCATTGATATAGGTTACTTGTGCAGAACTTTATTTCTGTGTCAATAAATAAAATTTTAAAAAAATTTTGGGGGATTTTTAAATTAAAAAAAAATTTTTTTGTTTGTTTTTTACTTGAAAAATATTTGACCTCCTGGTATCCATCAAAAATCTCATTTGTAGCCCCATGAAAGTCTTATATATCGCAACAGTGTAATCGGATCGTCGCGGGACCCCAAAAAATGGATTCTACGTCCAAAAATACTTCGAAAACGACACCTGACTCGATCCTATAGCCAAAAGCCTTTAAAAAAAACCCTCCCGTAGCCCCATTTTAGCCCCATAGCGCCCCACGGGTTTGGGCGATGGGGCTGAAAACCTTGCGGGCACAACTAGATGGTAAACCGAGTATTTTGTCAAAATTTCAGAAATTCAGAAATTTCTGAAATCTGAAATTCAGAAATTTCTGAAATCTGAAATTCAGATTTTAAACAAATTCCTACTGCCCAAAACGGCCCGGACGGCGAACGGACATTTCGGTTTTGGAATCTAGACCTCTTGAAACGTGTGATGTCAAATTTTGAGGCCGATAAGAAATTCAGAACTCCTTCGCGATTACATAGGTGTACTGTTTCAAGAATATTAAACCAAAATTGGAAAAATGGGGTTTTAAAGAATGCTGAATCCGAATACGATGTTAGAAATTCGAAACTTCGCTCTTTTCAAGGAGCTCATTCTGGAGAATCTCAAACTACTGTGTGGCATTATGGAAGATGTAGGTAGGGAATTCGAATAATTCTGAGCCTATGTTGTTCCAGAAACCACTTCAGTTTCTACAGTGATCATACCCACAGCATTGACACAACTGTGTCCGGAGGATCATATTTCGTGTGGAAATGAATGCGTGCCGATCGGTCTCCCATGCGAGGGAAATTACGATTGAGAGGAGCACGGATTTATCTGCTAATTTTTCGCCGTCGTCAGTAAAATAAATATATAGTTTTCGACATAAGTACATGTGTACCAACTGAAGAAGTTTGAATGTTTTAATAAAGTTATTTGTCGTTGTTAACTCTCCCAGAGCGCCGATTTAGGTCGGACGTTTTCTTTCCGAAGTTGTAACCAAATCAGACGTCCAAATTGATAGCCAGTGACTTACCCAGAGCGGGATCGGCTTCTCGCCCTGGGGCTGCCGCTGCCCGACCTCGGGCTGCCGGATTTGTGACTCCCCACGGGCGACTTGTGACTGGCGTCACTGCTGTAACCTCGTCCGGGCGTCGGAGCAGCGCGGCTGCGTCCGTCGGAACTGCTCCCGCTGCTCGAGCCGCTGCTACCGTCCGAATCCGAGCCGCTTCCGGATCCTGAAACAGGAAAAACGGTTGGAGGAGGATTTTCGGGGAAATTGTTGTCATTACTTTGAATCGCCGACAGCAGAATCTTGTCACTGTAGCTCTGAGAAGCCGCCACAGAGTGGTACAGATTGATGGTGAAACAACTTTACCCGAATAGGCGAAAAGATAATAGTATAAGCGTGTCAAAGGCCAAACAAATGTGTAGAGCACAAAAGCATCCTTCGATGCGCGTGGATCCCAAACATTCGCCAAACTTCAATCTCCTCCCTTACTTACTCCTACTGTACTAAACCGTATAATAATACAAAAAGAGCTCAAATAGCTCACAAACTCACCCGATTCAGCCTCCCCAAGTCGCCCTTTCATGTTTCGGGACGGCGCCATCCGAGCTGCTTAACGTTTCAAATGATTTCGAACGCGAAATTATCTTCGAACTGTTTTCAGTTTTCCATAATGATGATCGCACTCCCGGAAATTGTACAATAACGTCGGCAAATGCGGAAAGCTGCAGGAGAAAAGCGCGTCACATACTCAACAGGATGAACTTCGTAGTGACGCCAAACTGTCCAGGGACTATAACCAGCCGAAAACCTCTTCGTTCAGACCTCGCGTCTGAGCTATTTGGAAATCCGCCTGTTGGGCGGATTTTGCGGCTGACAGTGATGACGCTATAGAAGGTGGCGGAAATTCGAAAAATTAAAAATGCAACTGGCCGATCGGTTTAATGTAGATATGAACAAAGAACCATTCTGGTTTGGTCGCTTCGAGCTGTCTGGAGGAGAGCAGAGGGGCGGAAAGTTGGAAATCGGCATTTTCACCTGTAGGTACCTACAGTTTTTTCGCCGTGGCGAGCCCCACGTAAGCCTTAAACCTAAAAAAAATGCGGTTTTCTCCGAAGTGGACGGAGTTTTTCGTTTCTGTGTGTTCTGTAAGGACCCCAGAATGTGACTCCAAAGTTTCATCGGCCCCTTTTGGTTTATTATTCTTGGAATAATACACCTATGTTTTCGCGACAGGGGTAGACGACTCCGATCGGGCTCAAAATTTACATTAGGTATCCGTTTCAAGAGGTCTACATTCAAAATCCGAAATGTCCGTCCGCCGTCCGCCGTCCGGGCCGTTTTGGGCAGTAGGAATTTTTTTAAAAATCTGAATTTTGGCAAAATACTTGGTTCACCATCTAGTTGTGCCCGCAAGGTTTTCAGTCCGATCACCCAAACCCGTGGGGCGCTATGGGGCTAAAATGGGGCTACAGGAGGGGTGTTTTGAAGGCTTTTAGCTATGGGATCGAGTTAGGTGTCGTTTTCGAAGTATTTTTGGACGTAGATTCCATTTTCGGGGGTCCCGGAACGATCCGATTTCACTGTGGCGATCTATAGGGCTTTCATGGGGCTAAAAATGGGATTTTTGAAGGATCCCAAGAAGTTAAATATTTTTCGAGTAAAAATGTAAGAAATTTTGAAAAAACACATTTTAGAAAAAAATCCCCCAAAAATTTTGTTTAAAATATAAAAATCCCCAAAAAAAATTTTTATTTATTTTTTTTTATCGACAGAATTAAATGTAACCTAAAGTAACCTATATCAAAGAATAATAAACCCTTGTGTAAAATTTGCAGCGTTTTTACACTGTGTGGCGTGTTACCTACACGCCGCGTGTAAAAAAAAGAGCTCAGACGGGAACCATCAACTAGGCAGAAGTCGAGGTACCTACAGAACAGGTGGTTTAAACAAGGTTTAAACACAGAAACGATATTATATTTCCTTATCAAGGTAACAAGCCAAAACATAAACAAAAATTTTTTAACAAAAACATGAACAAGAAACCCGACGGCCCGCGTTTGAACCACTGCGTTTCTGCCGTGCTGCCTGGCGTCTTATACCATTCTGGGCGGCGTCGTACTCTGGCCGACAATCATCACAGAGGCATAATGGCCCCGTCCTCTAGGCCAAGGCAACGGATCCGTCGGCGACAGCCACGAAGCCGCATTGATACCGCCCAGACCACCGCTACCTGTGTCTTCACTCTGAACCAACAGGTGACTTGGGATCAGTAGTTTAATCTGTGCTTGGGACAGAGGCTTCGACCATTTTTCTGCCGGAGTTTCGGCCATTCTTTTCAGAAACCGTGTACAGGGACCCGTCACAGCCGACAACCAAAGGCGTGAAAGAACCCCGAAGGTCCTCTGCTGCGGCATCATATTTGCGGTGTTTCACGTTGGCTGCATTCTGGGCGATTGTTGGCCAGGACACCATAAGAGGAGGCGTCTGGGTTTACAACCCAGATATCAAAGTACGCCGTCCTCCCCTGGTCCGTGCACCTTCGTAGGTATCAGCCTTTAGCACTTTACCCGGCCAATTGCAATGTTGAGCAACCGCTCAAGGTTGCTTTTTTGGTCACTACTTTTCACAACTAGTAAAAAATGTAGACCAAAACTTAAAAGTGAATTCTTTTGGAAAAATCGGTTATTTTCAAAAGGCTGTATCATGACAACCGTTGGTCGTACAGAGTAGTGATCAAATTTTCGCAGATTTTATCTACTTTAAAATGGGACGCAAATTTGTGAAAACGCTTAGTTTAGGAGAATCTCCAAACGTTTATCTGATATAATCAAAAAAACGAAAACAACCGCAAATTTCACGGTTTTTAGAGCTGCTCACAAAGTTCCCGACGTTTTTTTTAGCTGCATAATTGGGTACGTGGTATCTGGCTAAACTTTCTAAATCATAGTAACTCGGTAGGAAGGTATTTGGTTTTTTTTTTTTTTTTTTTTTTTTTTTTTTAAGGTGGTTCGGGAGAGAAAACGACTCCTCTGCTGGTTTTGGCCAAACGTTTTCTCTCCCTAACCACCTCACTGGATTAGACCGCTGCACCGTCGGCAAACAACCACTTCGTTTGGTTGGCAAACAACCACTTCGTTTGGTTATGTCGTCGTTGAAAGGTGCGTAGTCATGTGCGTAATATGAGGTGGCGATCTTGCCATGGTTGAATATCTATAGAGCCCTCATGTATCTAGATAGCCCTCATTAAGCCACACATAAATATTAAATCTTGATAACCTACCTAGGTACTTGTTAGGTGCCCATACTAGGGGAAACAGCAACGTTCTCATCCCCCATCGTACCCTCCGCCTCTTCGCAGTTTCTGACGTTCTACACCGCCTTGGACAACAAGGAACACTAAGTAATGCCACTCGTAAAATAATTTTATTTAAAACATTTCACAGATTTTTGCACATTGAGACAATGAACGACAGCACACGGATCACCAACAGCTGCTGCGTTGTATAAAATAAACAAGTATTTTTATTTTACTCTTCCGAAACTCTATACAAGAATAAACAACGAACATCTCTTACGTAACGCACAACATCGGTAGGCACTTATAAAAGTCGATAAAAGTATGTGATGATAAAATAGCACATGTGAAGATAAAGGCGCCTACTTAAAAGTAACAATACTGATATTCAGTAAAATCTAAACTAGCTTTGGTTCAAAATTAAGGTAGTCAGCAAAGTACCTTAGCACAGTTAAATAGACACGTTGTTAAGTACGTTCTGTTCATAACAGCAAAGTACATTTCAATGAGTTGGAGGAGTGTTTCTCATTTTTAAGCGGAACAAATCGATTGGCGTCCTTTTGTTGGATGGAGTTGTTCAAATTGTAATTACAGGTCAACCTGATGGGATAATCTTAACGCAATTAGTGAGGAGAGTTTTTAAATAGTTTCAGGTTCGTCGATCGGTTCGTTGTAACACAAGTTACGGCATACAAGTTAATTATTGGATTTGCCATTTCCCATTGTAGTATGTACACAGTAAGTAGGTATGTGTATGAAACAATAAGTTTGCAATCAATGAGCCTTCAGGTCAGGATATTTGCACGTAGGTAAGTTAAACATAGTTGAATAAAAACAATTTAACAACAAATTATGATTCGTAAGAATCAAACCTTGGAAAAAATTAACTTTCCTGCGGGTATTTTCTTGTCGGAAATCCCTCAAAACCGGGCACTGCTTGCCGGCAGTAGAGAAATTGATTTTATGAATATAAGAGCGCTGACGTTAAAAGTGTATTATATACAGCGCAAAGCACCGGAGAAACACTGGGGTTTACGAACGGAGCCGCTAAAGCTGCGTGGAAGGACCTGGCGGGTCGTTGTCGGGGGACCGGCTTTGATTGCTTGTCTTTTCTTGATAGCTCTGCAATATTTTAAAAATAAGTTCAAATTCCACTATAAAACCTCCGTTACCGTTGAAACAAACAGTTTCCAAGCAAATTTTGAGTGAAACGTTCATTCCGCCACGCACCTTTTGGGAAATGGCCCGCAGCTCATCTTCGGTGTTTCTCCCAGTTTGCCGGATCATCCCCGTCAAAACGCCTTCGGGATTTTGGAGTAGAATGTGTGGGTGCTCGAATTCCTGTGGAACAAAAGACAATGTAGTCACAGAATTGAAGTTGGCATCTACTAGATGCCATCTAGTCCAGTCACCAGGTGATTTTTCGACGATTTTCGACGGCGTAGAATTTTCGTCAACGGGTTTTGATATGGAAAATTATATATAGAAAATAATATATATAATAGAAAATTATATATATAATAAAATAATTATATATATAGAAAATGCATTTTCTATATAGTAAATTATAGAGCACAAAATACTGCGTCGAATGAGCTACCTTAAAGTTGAAATTGGCCGTAAGGACGCGACGGGCCGTAAAAAAATATCGATTTTTTCCAACTTTGCGAAAATTCAAGATAACTTCAATTTTGAATGTCTGCAGCTCAAAAATGGTAGGTAACTCTCACATAAAAACGTGTTTTACTGTTTTACGACCTGCGAATCCAACAGCCGCTCGCTCAGGAGTGTTTCCGAACATTTATTCAATTTTTAAAGTTACATTAAATGTAACTTTAAATGTTATTTAACTGTTATTAACTTTAATGTTATTTTTGATCAAATTTTGATCAAAAGTAACATTATTTGTGCTGTCTGAACGCAGAGATGCTCTACAACTTCCATTCAATGAATTTTTACGTGGGAGTTACCATTAAATGGTAAAAATGTTTTGAGCAGCATTCAAACTTGAAGTTATCTTGATTTTTCGCAAAGTTGGAAAAAATACATAATGTTTGACGGCCCGTCGCGCCCTTACGGCTGGGCCAATTTCAACTTTAAGGTAGCCCAATCGACGCAGTATTTAGTACTCTTTAATTTACTATATAGAAAATGTTCACCTACAACGCTCCCTTTCAAAGTTATCCGTAAAAAACCAAAACAAGTGCCTAAATTTCGAGGTTTTTTTGTCCCCAATTTGGATGGTGAGCGTCCCAGAAATTTTGTTGGGAAGCTTCGGATTCGCGTTCAGCACCCCCAAAAAACACATAAAACCGTTGAGAAAAATGCTACACCACGCTTTAGATCGAACATCCCCTCTGAGGCACCCAGACTAATCGGAAATCGTTTTGGGGAAGGCGAAAAGACAATCACACCGTCAGTCAGTATACGGTCGGTTGACGAGTAGACATTAGGACACGATAGGTCCAAGACATGTGTATAAAATCTTCGTCTGATCGAACAACACAAGGTGCAGCACAGTATGACACTGGTGCCACTTCTAGTAGATATACAAATCGTCTTAATCAGAACACTCTTCATCACAAGAACAATAAACATTTCATCGTATGACAGGTACTTACAACCGCGATTCCAGCAGACATGACAAGAATCTTGTCGCTGTCCATCACCGTGTTGAGCCTGTGAGCTATCGTGAGAACTGTGCAATTGCTGAATTTCTTCCTGATTGTCTTCTGAATGAGCGCATCCGTCCTGTGAAGTTGAAAAAAATCAGCAGGGTTATTATTGGCGAACGTTTCAACGTTTAAGTTAAGAGCGGGCTGCCCTCTCGGCCAGGATGTTCTCCGATCTTGAAGCGTCGGCGCTTCGACCAGCCGTCCTCACTTTTCTCCCTGTTTTCAGGTTTTCATTCACGTCGAAAGAAATATTGCGCGGACTATTTTAGCACAATAATAGCACTATAATCAGTGACAGTCAAACCGCTAGCTTGTTGGATCGATTTGTGTCTCGTTGCACCAAAAACTGTAGACATTTTCAGCCAACCAAGTCTACTTCCAGTAAAGTTTTAAAAAAAGTGTGACAAGACCCATAAATCTTGAGTAACTTCATAATGAATCAGCCTTCGTGTCAATACATTTGTACAAATACATAATTTGCCTCTGCACTAGAAGTGGCAAATTTAATAAACGATATGGGAGGTAGTGAAGTCAACTACTGCTGACAACAGTGCAGTGGCGGCTCGTGTTACAGGCAAGAAGGGGTTCAACCGTACTTCGACAGCAAAATTAAGAACATACTCGTACTACCTAGTTAATACACACCCGAATGTATAGTCGCAGAATGTGAACCTTTAGCAAGAAGTCTCATTTTAGAAGAAAAATACAACCGACTCACTTTCCACGTCCGTGCATACGGCCCATGCTTTTCATTTCCTATCTGTAATCCAAGGGTGGAGTGCCGAAGGCAATGTTCTTGCAACGGGTATTCATCTCTCGAAAATCACACACACAATAAACAATTAAATGGCTAGAAAATTATTAGACTCGACTCGAACGAAACAAAACGCTGCAAATTTTACACAAGGGTTTATTATTCTTTGATAGACGTTACTTGTGCAGAAATTTGATTCTGTCAATGAAAAAATTAAATAAAATTTTTTTTTGGATTTTTATTTAAAAAAAAATTTTTTTTTTTGGATTTTTTTGTTTCAAAAATTTTTTCTTCAAATATTCTTCATTTTTTACTCAAAAAATATTTAACCTTCTGGGATCCTTCAAAAATCCCATTTTTAGCCCCATGAAAGCCCTGTAGATCGCCACAGTGAAATCGGATCGTTCCGGGATCCCCAAAAATGGATTCTACGTCCAAAAATACTTCGAAAACGACACCTAACTCGATCCCATAGCTAAAAGCCTTCAAAAAGCCCCTCCCGTAGCCCCATAGCGCCCCATGGGTTTGGTCGATCGGAATGAAAACCTTGCGGGCACAACTAGATGGCAAACCAAGTATTTTGTCAAAATTTCAGATTTAAAAAAAATTCCTACTGCCCAAAACGGCCCGGACGGCGGATGGACATTTCGGATTTTGAATGTAGACCTCTTGAAACGTATAATGTCAAATTTTGAGGCCGATCGGAGTCGTCGACCCCCGTCGCGAAAACATAGCTGTATTATTCCAAGAATAATAAACCAAAAGGAGGCCGAACTGTAGGCAGAATTTACCAAAACAACCAGGCATGTAAGGAGGGCGCTAATTGCCAGTAAAAATTCCCTCACAGAAAATTCCCTTTTCTTTTTCTTCTCTTTTATTTCCAGCATAGTGTTAAAAAAACCTACGATTATATCTGAGAGCAATGGTTGCTCTATCTCCAATTGTTTTGATTCATTTCAGGAGGATTTGACGATTACAATCCGAATTCACTGGGAACAATATCGGTTTTCCCCTACAAAAAGTCGCCTTCCCTTAAAAATGTGATTTGGCAACACTGTTGCGAAACTGAGAAACTGCTCTTCGCACCCGTTCCTAATCTTCGTACCTGTGGAAAATACTCCATGCGCTGCACATGGCGCCAGCGATAGCATCTCTTATAATTTCACCCAGTCACGTGACCTTTCCAAACCGCCCTCCCACCCTCCTGTCATCATTCTTTTGCCTGCTTTGGTTCTAAACCTGAGCTGAACCCAAGTTCTGACGTCACTCCCCAGCCGAATGGAACTGTTATCAAAAATAGTAAGAACTTGTTACCAACTTGCATCAACAGTGACACTATGGGAAGCTGATTTGATAATAGGTAAATGAAATTTTCTCTCCTCTTGCTCACTCTAACCTTTCCTATCTCTCTCACTATCTTTGGGGGTTCTCTGAACCACTGAAACTCTGCACGAGCTGCCACTGCAACAGTGTTTATAGCCAAATCACGGTGAGTACATTCAATTAAGCGTGAAACTCACTTCGGGTCCACGTTAGCAGTCGCCTCATCCAGAACGAGCACTTTATTGTTTCGGACGATGGCGCGAGCCAAACAAACCAGTTGCCTCTGCCCGACGCTCAAGTTCGAACCGCCTTCGGATATTTGACTCTCCAGCCCCCGAGGCATTTCCGCTACGACGTCCTTCAGCTCAACCTAAAATTCACGAAAAGCGTAATTTTGATCTTTATAGAACAAGCACTGCATCTCATCGTCGTTGTGGATCGTCACCTCTTCAAGCGCGTGCCACAAAACGTCGTCCGGGTACTCCTCGAAAGGGTCCAAGTTTTTTCTCATCGACCCCGAGAACAAGAACGGCTCCTGAGGGATGATGGATATTTTGGACCTGAGATCGTGAAGACCGATCGAACGGGTGTCCACCCCGTCGATTTCGATCCGACCCTCCATCTCGGCCAAGTTGAAAAGGGCAGCTATCAGGGAGGACTTTCCAGCTCCAGTTCTACCAACTATCCCAACCTGCAAAAGGAGAGCTTTCAAGTAGCCACTAAGGTTAGGACATAATCTACATTGCAGGTACATAAGAAACGTTTTTCTTCACCTTTTCTCGAGGCAAGATAGTGAAGTTTAATCCTTTGAGGACCCAAGGCTCATCTTCGCTGTACCGAAGTTTCACGTTAATGAACTCAACTTTACCTTCTTCAGGCCAAGTTGGTTTCGGTTTCTTTTCTGGAGACGTTCAAAATAATTTAAATTGATCAATTCCATTAAATAAAACAGCAAACACTTATGTAAGTACGTCAACGAACCAGGTGTAGACTCCAGAGGAGCTTCGCTCTCCAAATTCGAGTACTCGCAAACTCTCTCGACGGAAGTCATGTTGTTTTCCAGCTCAGCAGACTGCCTCATCCCCCACTGGAACATTCCTGCAATTCAAAACAGCTCAAAGTTAGACGATTATCAACAAAGGACGAAACCCAAAATAAGAAAAAGGTTATACCAGTGAGGCCGATCGCTTGAGTGATGGCAAAACCAACGTTGCCGCCGTAGGTGTCTGAAAATGATGCCACGGAATGTATTTAAATATTGACTCATTATAAACGCCAGAGAGCACAAGAGGGGTTCTTACTTCTGTTGTAGAAAACCAGAAAGCTGAGAGTGACCAATGCAATGTAGACGAAACAGACGAGGTCCAAGTAATAGCCGAATGCTCTGCTCGACGCGATGAAGAGGTACCAAGCTGATGAATGCAGGTCCTGCAATGAATGACGCGTTTTGAAACATCACCGGAAATATGGTTTGAGCTTAACAGAGGTTAAGAAGCAAAACGGAGCTTGACAGTAAAACAGGTTCTGGTGACCAGGCGCCTCGCTTGGTTAGTGGCTTACTAGGTTTGGTTTATTATTCTTGGAATAATACACCGTTTTGGACAGTTTAGTGCTGCGGAGACTGCTATGGAGCCGTTTTGGGCAGTAGGAATTTTTTTTTTAAATCTGAAATTTTGACAAAATACTTGGTTCACCATCTAGTTGTGCCCGCAAGGTTTTCAGCCCGATCGCCCAAACCCGTGGGGCGCTATAGGGCAAAAATGTGGCAGCGGGAGGGTTTTTTTGAAGGCTTGTGGCTATGGGATCGAGTCAGGTGTCGTTTTCGAAGTATTTTTGCACGTAGAATCAATTTTTTGGGGTCCCGGAACGATCCGATTTCACTGTTGCGATCTATAGGGCTCTCATGGGGCAACAAATGGGATTTTTGAAAGATCCCAGGAGGTCAAATATTTTTCAAGTAAAAAACAAAGCCTATGAAAGCCCCATAGATCGCCACAGTGAAATCGGATCGTTCCGGGGCCCCCAAAAATGGATTCTACATTCAAAAATACTTCGAAAACGACACCTAACTCGACCCCATAGCTAAAAGCCTTTTGTCAAAATTTCAGATTAAAAAAAAATCCTACTGCCCGAAACGGCCCGGACGGCGGACGGACATTCCGGATTTAGAATGTAGGCCTCTTGAAACGGATAATGTCAAATTTTGAGGCCGATCGGAGTCGTCGACCTCCGTCGCGAAAACATAGTTGTATTATTCCAAGAATAATAAACCAAAAATTTAAAAAAAAAAATTAAAAAAAAAGGTTTTTTTGAAACAAAATCCCCCCCCCCCCCCAAATTTCAATTTTTTCATTGACAGAATTAAATTTCTGCACAAGTTTCTGCAGCGTTTTTGTTACTAGCTCGCGTAGTTCGTACGTTTGCGCAGAGTTGCGTTCAATTTGACCCTGTCTTGGTAATAATCTTAGGTAAGTCAACCACTGTTCAACTAAGATCAACCCGATCTCATAATATGAGACATACCTAATATTATTATGACCAACATGGCGGTCAGAGACAGCGACAAAAAGTCTCGAATGGGCATTCAACGTCTCAACATTTTGGTCCTCGGATGAAAATAAACCGCATAAGTATGAAATGACAACCGTTAGTGGCCTTGCAAGGTTTTTCTTTCATAACCCGCGAGTAATCGATGGAAAATTTCATAAGAGGGCAAATGAGGGCTCAACTGGCAGTGAATAGTCAATTATCGAACTTACTAGCCATATTTAATGCACTTTTCATGGTCAGCACACGAGCGATGAAAGCCCCCTTAAAATCGGGTCGATAAGGTGGGGAGTGGATTAACATTTGAAATGAAAAACGCTGCAAATTTTACACAAGGGTTTATTATTCTTTGATATAGTAGGTTACTTGTGCAAAAATTTAGTTCTGTGTTAATGAAACAGCTGTGTGCCGACACAGACCCACAAACAGACCCTCTGAATTAGTGGTGAGGAATACGTGTTGTCACTCACCTGATGGTTGTCAAATTCCTTGATGAGCACTTCCTGAGCTCTGAATGCACGAATTGTGGTGATCCCTTGAACTGAAGCATTCAGATGGGCGAACACTGGGCTTTTAGCTGAGGAAACACGAATATGTTATCAAGTCAACCTCTTCACAAAGGACCTACTTCACCCAACAGGTCCAGTTTATTTAAATCCTTGCTTCATTGCCATTTGATTAAGTCTGAAAATTCAATCAAAGCGGAAGTACCCAAGTATGAGCCACTTCAAAAACAACCTACACTGTTCAACCACCAACTGAACATTACGTACTACGTACAAAAAATATTACAACTCACTAGTTCCTTCTAGCCGCTTGACGCTTCTCGATGTGTGTATGTAAAGAACTCTGAAGAAATAGAATATGACACAGCAGACAGCAGTTGGTATGAGAAGCCACGGGTTCACAACAGCAACCATCGCCACAATGGCAAGTAGAGAAAGTCCAATCTGAAGAAGAAAAATATTTCGGTTTAGCAATTGAATTGAATTTGAGGCAGAGAATGTGGACGATTCACGAGAAGCATTACCTGCATGACATCGATCATCGATTGAGGCAGCATTTCGTCGATGATGCCCATGTCTTTTGAAAAGCGATTGAGAATCCTTCCTGAAAAACGACAACAGACGGTGTGGTCTATGAAGCGGCTAGTGGACCTGGGCCGGTAGAATTAAGCCACGATGGTGTCTAGGAATCTAGAAAAATTTCCTTCATTGGGGACTGGAAAACCGGAACTTTGGAAAATCAAGTGGTTGTTCGTCTCAAAACGACGCTACTCCGAACGAGTCCTTTGAAGACACACGTACAGAGCGGCGTGGGGAATTTACCCCACTTTCTGGTTCCATTTCGCCAGCCCGCCAGAGCTATTATCGGCGGGAGGAGCGGGTCATGCTTTGGTGCGAACCCCTCTTCTCCCGCCAGTGAGTTAGCCTTCCCATTCAAAGACAGGCACAATTTAATGTTCAATTTTGCCATTTACTGTGTATAGTTAGCAATTATGACTAATCGCAGTGATCAATTAGGAATCAATCCCTCTGACCAGGCCTCGATCATCAACAATTCGCTTAGGGAGCAGAATCAGTGGGAGAGATCCCGACGCATGGGTCTGCTGCTCAGGTCTCTTTTGGCGACATTTCGCTCAAGGAAGCCACGGGGGCGTTCCCATGTAAGAACAGGACAGTTGGTCAAGCCACCTTAGGTGACAATTCGTCTAAGCTATAGTCGGCGTGTTGTAACTTCGGTGATGACCTTACCCTCTCCAAACCTCCCTAAGCATGCCTTACTCCGGTTATCAGGTGAGCCACCTGTGCACGAGAAAATTCCCTTTTACTTTCACACATCATTCCAGCCTTCATTTCGTCTTGTGATTACCTACCGCTTACCAGTTCTCACTTACACGCATTCTATCTTCTTTTTTTAATCGTTTGTACCAACGCAAATTGCAACGCAAATTGCAAATCTTCTTGGTTTAGATCTCGGCTTTTCAACGGAGTTACTCGATTATATAATTACGAGGTCACAAGTTGTGATGGATTCGACGACGAGTTCAATAATTATTCACGAAATCCAGTCGCTTATCAGACGTGGGACGTGGGACGCATCCCTCAAAACGTAAGCTCGCAGCTTGGTTTTCCGACTGTGGACGTTCTTCCAAAAATAAAAGGAACAACAGGGTCCTTTCATAAACGTCAACAAAGCGATGGAAAGACTTTGCGACGCCATTTCGTAGGCATCGTTACCCTCATGCATATTTCAAATTTTGTATTGCAGGTGCGTCAAATCTGGACTGTTTCGCATCGATTTACATTAGACTACACCCCAAACGTTAATATTTTTAAAATAGGCCTCATTTTGAATTTCCGAAACAAAAAATTTCAACTTCGGGGAGTTTTTACAATAATTGTTTAAACAACCCAATGCAATTATTATTATGGAGACAAGATTTTACATATTTGCATATTCAGTTTTTAGGCTCTGAATGTTCATAGGAGTCCGTTTTGAGCTGTTTGCAACGACTTAAACGCAATTTAATGTATCATATTTTCGTTAGAGTAAAGGCGAAGGGACTATCCATTATCATTCGCAATGTACCCCCCCTCCCCACAATAAAATTGCAATAATTGTAATAATTTATTTATCTTGTAACATTAAAAATACGCGTTTTCGGCGCCTGTGGTCCTCACAAGACAACAAATACTCATCATCCTTGGTAAAAACGTAAACTTTAATTTTCATTTTGACAAAAAAAAAAAAAAAAAAAGGAATATTTTCACCCTTGAAAAGAATATATTGGCATAGAAAGAATATAGCATTTTATAGAATTTTAGCATATCGATCTCGTCTCTAATTATTACATTGGGTTGGTTAACCGGCCGTTTCTTGTCGAAGTCCCACGAGAATGAGGGAATTTTCCCTTCTACTGGGCAGCAGTGGGCCACGTAAGGTGGAAAGGGTAGAACCGCTGCGGCAGGCGTCCAGTGGGCGGGGCCAATTTTTTATACCAACACCTAAGTTACAACACGCCAGTTGCAGCAACTGTTCCTGGTAATAATGCGAGCCCAGGGAGAAACAATACTGGCCACGACATATCGTGTAGTGTATTGTCTTCCCTTCTTTTCCCTTCTGAAAACTCTGCCTCTCCACAGTATCCTGACATATCAGGTGAGCCTGGAGCAAGGGAGTCTTCCATACTTGTGGCTGCATTTTCCCCAGGTCTGCAGATCACGACAATGATTCGTGTTATGCCCTTCATCAACACCGGCGGCGAGAATGAGGATTCACGCCTCCAGATCTCTGCCAAACACAAGCACTTGTGTACACACCCAATGAGGTGTCACTCATCTCCCACTGCATGGGGTGTCCCACAAGCGGTATTTTGTACGCAAAATGCGGGTATCTTCAACGATGTTAGATACAGCTTTCAACGCCACGAAAGTGAGTGAGAGTGGATAAGTTGATCATCAGTTTAGATTGACAAATTTCAAGGTCGGACATTGTCACCAGGATCTGATTGTTCAGAAGGATTGAGTAGAACTGCTTCTTACCGGAATTGTTAGTGTTGAAGAAGTGCATTTTGGCTCGGGTGATGGAGTCGAACATCCTGTTGTGGAGCCTCATCGACGCCTTCATGCAGAATCGAAAAAAGTCGAAAGACCGTGCCAGAGTCACAATGACAGTTAGAACCATCACGATCGAGAAAACGATGATGCACTGATGTCGCGTCAGGTGACCGGCAGGCTCCGTTGAGGTGACGTTAAAGGGCAACACATCTGGAGCGTCTTTCATCGTCGAGTTCATGATTGCTTCAATGGCGGAAACGGCGCTTGTGACGTTCTTAGCGAGAGCTGTACCGTTGATTCCGAGGTAGGACGCGGTGGTGTTCAGTGCCGCCAAAACTGTGTCGTTTAAAGCTCGTGCGCGATGGTGGTGAGGGCGATTTGGGTGGTCAGAAACAGATAGCGAGTCCACCGGCAACGATGACATGTATATGAAGGCGGCGTAGACATGTTCTTCAAGGTTGACCCTGCAAAAATTTAAATGTTACTCGTGCACCACTGTTTTTTCATCTACGCCAAGAGATAACTTACCAGTGGGTCACCCAATAGTCTGCTCCGCTAGCAAAACCCTGAGCCGCAACAAACAACACCATCAGCAACATTATCGACAACCAAGAACCGCCGGCTCTCAAGTACGACGCGTACACTTTACTGCTCACGGATCCTTCAGATTTGCCTTCTGCCACCGCAACGGGGTTCCCCTTCGAGCCGTCGAAAACGTGCGAAGCAACGCTCTAAAAATTAAAACGTACATTATGAACGCTATTCATCATCCATTCAACCAAACTGAGGATGCTCACCTGAAGCGACGACTGCCTCGATCTGAGATGCGTTTTAGATCCGGTTTTTTCCACCGACCCGCTCCGGCTCCTTTTGCCGTCCGCCGTCTCATCCAATCTGTCGAGCGTCAAGGCCGGCAACAGTTTGGTGAAATCCAACCCAGAGCTCTTCAGCTCCCTGAAAGTACCAATCGTTTTCACGGTACCCTGAAAATCGGATTCGGCGGATATTGGACGAACCGAGCGGCAACCGAGTCAAAGTCATATTGGGTAGAAATCAACTCACGTGTTCCAAAAGTATGATTTTGTCGACGTTTTCAAGGTATTGAATTTGATGGGTGACCAACACTACTGTTTTGTTCTTGAGGAATCCTGAAAATTCGCACAATAAAAGCGTTTTTCAAAATAGTGACACAAAATTCAGTATCAAATCAACCTGCACTCGCGACGCAGGTCAAAAATTTTGATCGACCTAAAAAAGGGGCATTTTCAAGATAGTTATGACGTAGGATTAAGGTGGGGTTATTCACTCACATCCAAGTTGAAAGACTTCTGCAGCACTTCAAAAAGAAACAGCGGGTTTTGACATTTTCATCCACTTTTATTAAGCTTGAATAACTCATAAACTATTGTAGTTACGCGAAAAATGAATAGGTACACTTTTGTAGCAAATATGGTGAGCTTCATGTTTCATAGAGATCATTTTTCTGTAGGACCTACCGTTTCCGAGTTAGGACCGAAAATACGAAATAATTCACCTTCTATCCCCCCCCCCCCCCTCCGAACGCTCACCCAAATGGGTCGGGGACAAGTATGTTAACCCCCCAAGCACATCTTCTGCTCTGCACATCATTTCCACTAAGAATTATTTATTGTCTAAGACTACCTTTAAAAAATTGAACGATTTTCTACGCAGTTCTGACTTTTTTTTTATTCGAATTTCCAACGAGATTTTTCAAATCAATTATCAAAAAATCGATCTATCAGACTAATCTAAAAAATCGATTTTTACTGCCGACTTCCATCCCTACCAGCACATAAACATAAGGACATTTGAAAGAAAGTTTCGTATTGGCACCTCAAGTAGCATTAAATGAAATGACTTGTTACTAGACGACACAGCAATGGCACCTCAATACAGGCATTATCTTCAAGGTCTACAAGAACAGGCCGGGCTCATGGATTGAGCTTTCAGGAAGTAGGTCCTCAAGACAAATAGGTAAATTTTGGATGAGTAGTCATTGAAATCGAATCAAGTTGAAAAATAAAACATCAAAGGCCACCTTAGGACAAAGAAAAAAAGTGAAAATTGCAAGGATTCCGCCTGGGTCTCAACAATAAGGAACAGACTAGCACCCAAATTTTGGGTTAAATCAACCCGTGCCATGTAGTTGGAAGTCAAAAAGAGAAAAATACATCATTTTTGTGACAAAAAGTCTGATACTATATAATGTTCTGGTCGAAAAATTACATGCATGACGTCACCTACGGAGCTTCTGGTTTGACGGCCAGGGTTGCGAACTCAGAAAACCACTTTTTCTGTACACGTTCCCTTAAACAATCTCTTGACATTTTTAGAACTAGTTTAAATAAAAATAACGTAATAGTTTAAATAAATTTTCTGCTATTCACCCCCTTAACCCACGAACAAATCAAAACAACGGCTTTGATGTCACATTCAAGCTTCAGCATAGTTTAACCTCACAGACTGATCCATCAGTTTTTAATTTTTTTAATGGAGGTCAACTTGGCACTTTGGCGGAATCGTCGACAAATAGGAGCTGATCGCTGGATTCCGCCGAAAATTCAAATTGCGATTTTTCCATAAATTCGTAAGAACTTGAAATTTGTGTTTTAACCCCATTTTCGGTGTTATTTGTAAGCCTCCTATCGATTAAAAAAAAAAAAAAATCCAGAAACACGTCCATTCCTTATTATGTCAACAGGAAGGTTATGGCAGGAAGTGAAAGTTGAGCTCACCGGTGATACAATCGTTGAACAAGTGTTTCCCGACGTGTGTGTCAACTGCGGACAGAGGATCATCCAGAAGGTAGATGTCAGCGTCTTTGTAAACAGCCCTAGAAAAAACATTGGCACATAGACAAAGAAATTCATGTTCCTCACAAATTGTTGCCAACGGTACTCACCTGGCAAGATTTATCCTCGCTCTTTGACCTCCGCTCAGTGAGACCCCCCTTTCGCCGACGATGGTTCGATCTCCGTACGGGAACATCTCGAAATCTTCTTTCAGCGAGCACACTTTGATGACTTTGCGGTAGCGTTCTTTGTCGTAAGGCAAGCCGAAAAGGATGTTTTGCCGGACATTCCCTTGAAACAGCCATGGCTCCTGAGAGGCGTAGGATATTGTACCGTTGACGTCCAAAGAGCCGGACGAGGGGGTTAGTTCACGAAGAAATGCGTGCATGAGGGAAGTCTGAAACGAATGATTTTGGACATTTGAACGGAGAAATGTTGAGTTCAGAGTCTGCTATGATCAACACATTGTAATGCTAACCTTTCCAGAACCGACAGGCCCAATAATGACAGCCAATTCGCCCGAGCCTATTTGCAGAGTCACCTGGTTCAGCGTGTTTTCGTTAGAGTCCAGAGACCACCTAGCAGTCAAATTTGTGGCAACAATTCCAACTTTATCTTCAACACTGGATGTTTTGTAGCCGTTGCTCACAATCTTCCGGTCAGTGTAAGTATAACCGCTGGATTCCAGCTCGTCACACAAGAGGAACCTCTGTAACAATTTTGTTCAAAAACCAGCGCAAAATACGTTTACGAGCAACCAGCAACGCATCCACTTACGCAAATCCTCTTCGACGTCACCAACCCTTCGACCAACCCGAAAGCCCCACTGGGGAAGAACACGGACATTGTTTGCCTGAGCGTGTTGAACAGGGCTGTAACCACAAACACCTAAAAGAAATGACCAATTCGTGAAAAGCCGCGAAAAATCAAAACAACGACCAATAAAGTCAAAGATCTGCCAGCGGTGGATACCTTTTCGGCTGTAATCAGCCCGCCCATCAGAACGTACGAGAGAATCGTGATGAAGATTGACAATCGAGTGTGGATGATAATCATCGACAGCAATATGCCTTTCATGTACGAGAGGAACGTGATTTGTTTGATTTCCTTCCTGCAACGCCAAATACTCAATCAGAGGCAAGAAACTAGTTCGACTATTTGGACTGGCCTCAAATCTTGTCCTTATGTGGTCAATATAGTATATTATACAAATGTAATAGAATCTGAGTGTTGACAAAATACTTTATGAAAACACTGTATCTCCTCCTACGTATCGGCAAGTTTCTGGTTCAATCTCCCCAATATGAGGGCTCAGAGGTTTTATTTGGGGGGGGTTTGAAAAGCTTTGACCAGGGTTTCAAGTAAAGTGTTAGCTGAGGGCGTAAAATCGACTAATGGAGGTACCACACGAAACAAACAACACTGTGTGGCTTCTATGAGGCTACAAGCGGGGTCTTCAAGCGGAGTGACAATTGAGGTGTCGCCTTCGTGGTAATTGGACCTAGAATCAATTTGAGGGGGTCCAAGACCCGGCCGACCACAGAATGGGGCTTCCAAGGGGCTACAGACGGCGGTTTTTAAGGGATTTGGCCGAGGAGTCCAGTGAGGTGTCATTTTTCAGGCAATGTTTGGTCTAAAATTGATTTATGGGTGTCTCCGACCTCTCATACCACAAACAAATCCCATCCTTCCACTCGATAACCCTACATTTCCCTCACTTTTCCCTCCTCCATAGGTCTAGATTCCAAACCCGAAATGTCCGTCCGCCGCCCGAGCCGTTTTGGGCAGTAGGATTTTTTTTTTTTTTAATCTGAAATTTTTAAAGACTACTTGGTTTCCCATCTAGTTGTGCTCGCAAGGTTTTCAGCCCGATCGCCCAAACCCGTGGGGCGTTTTGGGGCTACTTTGGGTTATTTGAAGGCTTTTGGCTATGGGATCGAGTTAGGTGTCGTTTTCGAAGTATTTTTGGACGTAGAATCCATTTTTGGGGGTCCCGGAACGAACCGATTTCACTGTGGCTACCTCTAGGGCTTTCATGGGGCTAAAAATGGGATTTTCAAAAAACTTCATTATTGAAAAGCGAGTAGAAGGGGTTTGAGGCCAGGTGGAAGAGGTCGGGGGTTGGCTGGTTTTAGCCTACGCCCCCCCCCCCCCCAGTAAATGGTCTAAATGGCCTATACTAAAACTGTCATTAAAAAAATCGCACTATCCCAACCAGCCTTAACTCTCTCTGCTGTGGGATAAATCTTGCCATCTGGCATCACTGCCTACCGCTCTCTAAGTTCACTTGAAGAAAATAAACCCACGATCCATATTGCAGGGTTCTTAAAAATCACTTACTCTCGAGCTGTTCGTACAAGGTCGGCAAATGGATATTCCCAGGTGTACATTTTAATGACTTGGATCCCTGAAATGATTTCATTCATCAGTCTGATCCTTTCATCAGTTCTCAAAGCTGTCTTGAGCCTGTAGTGAGCAACCATTTTCGACAGCCCTCCTGCAAAACAAAATACTCAATTAACTCACAACTTTGTTGGAAATGTTTTTCTCAACACCCACTCAAGAAGTCGCAGTATTGATATTGAACAGTTGGCCGCCCTGACGCCATTGACAAACCTTGAAAGGGAATGAAGATCAGCAAAGAGACGATCCCGATGGCTGCCGACACTCCGACGAATTCCCACAACAGGTAAGTGATGATGATGCATTGGAGAGGCCCAACCCACAAATTGTGGAGGAACAGAAAACAAATGTCAAACTTGTTCACGTCGTTCGATAGGAGATTAACAATTTGACCGGTCGTGGTTTGCCCTTTGGTCATATTGCTCAGCCTCAGAGACTGAAACATGAATATCACGTGAAGACGAAGCTGAGGAACAACTAAATGTGTAAAAATATTGAACCTACCTTGCGGTATATAAGCGAACAAGTGGCAACTCTGAGTTTCATGCCAAGGTGGAGGACAGCCTGCATGTACGGGTGCATTATGAGTACTGTTAAACCAGAGCAGAGGCAGACACCCGCTGCAAACATATAGGCATCTTGTATTGTCATGTCAGCTCCAGCAGTGGGAGAAAAGAACCGTAATAACTGCCCTAATAACAGAGGTTGGCCGATCCTGTTGAAATAGTTTAAACAGACGACTTAATCTGAAAGTTGTCAATTGTGTATATTAGAAACTAAATAGAAGGTTAGGCGATAATCCGCTAATGTGTGAAAAATGCGCACAAGCAGTAGTTCCATTGGCTACACTGGATGGAGCAATCTAGTTCAAGCCATGGAACCTAAGCTACAGCGTAGACATCCTGTAGGCACGTACCTCAGTCCTATTTCAGCTATGAATATAGGGATGCCGTATAAAAGGAAACTTGGTCCAAAAACTCTAATTATCGCCCTTGTATAGCTAGGTTTTCTATTCTTCAGTTTAGCTTTTTCAAGTTCCATATTCCACGCTCTGAAAGTATTGAATACAAAGACATTGGTGTCATTGTCAAAAACAAATTTTGTCTTATTTTCCTCAAACTTACTTTTCCATTTTGGCACCAAGGTAGGCTGAACTGTGTTCATGGAGTGGTTCTGTGAGGTCCTCCTCCTCAAGTTCTCTCTTGTGGCCAGCCCAAAATATTGGTATCAACCAGCTGTCAACATAGGTGATGAAGTCAATGTTTCATTTTCCAAGGGTGTGGTGCCCCCCACATAAATATTGAGAATAACTAATTACGGAATGAAGCAAATAAGCAAGCAAGAACGAGCAGACTTAGATAAGTACCTACCGCGCGAAGACGCCTGAAGAAGGCACCCCCTCAGTGGTTTCCCCAGAGGCCCCCACCTATACAGGGGTAAACCAGAGAGGGGTGATTCGCAGTGGGGGTTTACTAACTATCTAAAGGCCAGTTCCTTCAGTACAAATCGAATTCTTAAGATCAACTAGTCGCTCCTTCTTACCCTCTTACGTTAATCCAACCCAGTGCCTTGTCATTGATACCCTTTTGGTTTATTATTCTTGGAATAATACACCTATGTTTTCGCGACGGGGGTCGACGACTCCGATCGGCCTCAAAACTTGACATTATCCGTTTCAAGAGGTCTACATTCAAAATCCGAAATGTCCGTCCGCCGTCCGCCGTCCGGGCCGTTTTGGGCAGTAGGAATTTTTTTTAAAATCTGAAATTTTGGCAAAATACTTGGTTTACCATCTAGTTGTGCCCGCAAGGTTTCCAGTCCGATCGCCCAAACCCGTGGGGCGCTATGGGGCTAAAATGGGGCTACAGGAGGGGTGTTTTGGAGGCTTTTAGCTATGGGATCGAGTTAGGTGTCGTTTTCGAAGTATTTTTGGACGTAGAATCCATTTTTTGGGGTCCCGGAACGATCCGATTTCACTGGGGCGATCTTTAGGGCTTTCATGGGGGTAAAAATGGGATTTTTGAAGGCTCCAAGGATGTTAAATATTTTTCGAGTAAAAAATAAAGAATTATTGAAAATAAACATTTTTGAAAAAAAATCCAAAAAAATTTTTTTTAAAATTTTTTCATTGACAGAATTAAATTTCTGCACAAGTAACGTATATCAAAGAATAATAAACCCTTGTGTAAAATTTGCAGCGTTTTCAATTAGCTTCAGTCAACACATAAGGATCCCCAGTAATTTGTGTTTAGTCACCCTAACTTCCTTCCAATATAATATATTGTATATTATACGGATCTCCATTCATGGGTTAACGCATCCATATAAAAATTCATTAACTCAACATCTTGTTATTCTTGCGCATAACCAAGGGTAATCATTTTCATTTCAAAATTTGAAGAGTCCAGGGGAAAAACCCCGTCATCGACATTTTGGGGTGAATCAGTTACGAAGTGGTTTCTAAAGGATTTTGAGGCGTAGAATCCGACGAAGCCCTCGTTTTTGGAGAATAACCCCATCTTCTCAGCGAAATGTTGGGTTGAATATTAGCAGTACTGGGGAAAAACCCCGTCATCGATAGCGCGTGCAGGGAAGAACCCCGTCATTGCAGTTTAAAAGACCCCAACCAACGCTGCGGCGTGCGCCCCTCCTTATCTCATCATCCTGTGTGTTGCCGTTTTGGGCAGTAGGAATTTTTTTTATAATCTGAAATTTTGACAAAATACTCGGTTTACCATCTATTTGGGCCCGCAAGGTTTTCAGTCCGATCGCCCAAACCCGTGGGGTGCTATGGGGCTAAAATGGGGCTATGAGAGGGGGTTTTTGAAGGCTTTTAGCTATGGGGTCGAGTTAGGCGTCGTTTTCGAAGTCCCGGAACGATCCGATTTCACTGTGGCGATCTATAGGGCTTTCATGGTGCTAAAAATGGGATTTTTGAAGGATCCCAGGAGGTTAAATATTTTTCGAGTAAAAAAAAAAAATTTTGAAAAATTTTGTTTGAAAAAAGAAAATCAAAAAAACATTTTTTTTCCAAAATTTTTTCCATTGACACAGAAATAATTTTTGCACAAGTAACCTATATCAAAGAATAATAAACCCTTGAGTAAAATTTTCAGCGTTTTTGAATCGTAGTTTTCGTTCGTAAAAACCTTTTTTTTTTTGTAAATTTTTTGTAAAACCTAATACACAGTGTACAAATTGTACAAAGCAATTTTTTTTGGTATTTTGTGGATATTAACATACGTTTTGCATTCTTCAAAATACTTTATTCTCTCCATTGTTTGGTTTAGGGGTAAAAGAGGGTTTAAAATTCGCATTATAAGGTCAGAATTATGTATACAATATCATTTAATAGTTTGAAAAATGGTTATTCGGGAAACATATTGTGAATCTGCATAGTTGATGGTTCAAATAAAACATTTTTTGTATTTTTAAAATCGTTTTTGAAGTTTCTGTTAGTTGGTAAACTTTAAAATTCATTTTTCTCAAAATCAGCTTTGTATCAATGACGGGGTTTTTCCCCTGGACTCTTATTTAATAATGAACCTAATTTGAATTATGAATTCGAAGAGTACGCGTTCTTTCACGTCCAAGGCACTCATCGAGCTAAACACTGAGAGGACGCCACACCCAGATCTGCAATTATGATGAAGCTCAGCCTCACTCAAGAACCTGCAACATGGGTGAGTGAAAAACACAAGTAACTTGCCATTCATAGATGGCGGTCTCAAGCAGAAATTTGGAGCAACGACATGATACAGACGCAACCGAACAAGTCGCACTGAGGACCTGAGTCACCTTATTGGTGAAGGATGGCTAGTTACGTACCTCAAGATCACTTCAAGGTGCTAAAGTCTAGAACAAATACACGTAAAGGAACAGACCTCAAGATGTTGAACAACCATATCAAGGTGTTGAAGACCCAGATAGGCAACGAATATAATGGTGGTGAAGTAATAGACCGAAAGATGATGCTAATTGGTCAAATAATCAGCCAAAAGGGAGTAAACATAGACCTAGATAAGTGGAGAAGATTAAGCTTGCGAAGGCAGAATCCTCAAAGTGCTAACGGCCAGAAGAGAGAACAAATATACGTCGTAGTGAATGATAGACCTCAAGGAGTTGAAGACCTAATTGGTGAAGGAATTAGCCCCGTGGAGGTGAAGATACAGATCTCAAGGTGCTAGAGCCCAGGCGAGAGAATAAATAGATCAAGATTTCGAAGACCTAATTGGGCAAGGAATCAGCCAAAAGATGGAGAAGGTACCTACATAACTGAAGGTGGTAGACAATCTCAAGGTGCTGACGACCTATATAGTCAACGAATAGAAGAGATGGTAGTGAAGTAATAGACATCAAGATGTTGACTGTGTCGATGAATCAGCCACGGGAAGGAAGAGACCTCAAGTTGGCAAACAACTCAACGCCGAAGAACTAGATATGGCATTAATAGACCTCAAGATGTCGTCGAAAGACCTAATAAGTCAAGGAATCTGATAGCATGGAAGCCCGGAAGAGGTTTCCTAGGTCATTTTTGCATTATTCCAAGTGACTTTCTGGGTGTACAGTCCCAGAGGAGTTGGATGCAAGACGTCTTGAGGTCTCAGCACTTGGAGTGCAAAATTAGATCTAGATTTAGTTCGGACGAGCTGAATACCATTCACAAGGGATAAGGGGGGGGGGGGGGTGTCAAACCTGCAGGGCTGACCATGAAGAGAACTCCTCGCTAACAGAACACTGGCTGAACTCCTTTGCCGTTCAAGGGGAACCATTAAATGGCAATTTTGCATAAGGGCCCAAGCGACATTTTTTCGAATGCTGCGTTTCTGGGTCAGAAAAGTCAAGATTCACTTGCAGAAATGAGAATTAGCCTCCAATGGCTGCTGCTAGGCCAATCAAGGCATTTCATCAAACAGTCCCAAGCGCGCATAACCTAGCCTCATGATGTCGCTTCAGTTTGGCTGGTGCACTTATGATGTTCAAGATGAATTAAAAATAGTACTTGGTTTCCAGGACTGATACAAAAATTGTTCGCGTTGTTGTTGTTCGCTCATTTCAATAAAATAAATTCTGTAAAAATAATAATAATAATAATAATAATAATAATAATAATAATAATAATAATAATAATAATAATGGCAGAGGTAGCAGAACAGAGTCCACAAGCAGTGCACTCAGCTTTCACCATGTCGCTGCAGAGGGAATGGGCGTACGTCCAGCGGGTCATAAACCGAGCTCTCATCACGGACTTGGCGGTTCCGGGGGCGTGGCATAGGGAGAGACTTGCGTTTTTCGACAAGCTCAACGACAATCAACGCTGACGCAGTTTCCTATGCCCGCCTTTTGACTGGCCCCCAAGTTTCCCGCCATGCAGAAGCGGCCAAACACGCGAAATATGATAGAGCAGCGGAAGACATGAGGGCATCATTCAATGCACTAGTCTGTTCGTGTGATGGGTCACTTGGCACGGAATTCCAGCGGTTCCACAAGCAGCTTGCCACTGTTCTCTCTGAAAAGTGGTCTCGCCAGTACTCTCAAGTAGCTGCCTGGGTCAAGACTCAGTATGCAGTGATCCGAGCCATCGCCGTGAGACTACGGGGGACTCGGCGGAAGTTTCGTTGTCTGGGGTTGGAGGATGGCGCCGGACTCCAGGTTTGGGACCGCGAGTGAGGGCTGAATCTCCCGTTTACTGGTGACACCGAACCTTTCGAAAAGCTACTATGCGGTTGATGCGACGGGTCCTGAGTGGCTCGTGACGACTCATCCAGTGGCGGCTCCTGCCATGAAACCCAGGGGGTGCACAGACATCAGGAGGGCCTGTCGAGAAGGAGGCGGAAAAGATTTGGATTCCACGACCCAAAAAACCTCGGTGTGCCAAGTTTCATTGAAAAATTCCTACGAAAAGAGGCGGCTTTTTAGGCATTCTGGACCATACGATGTTTACTTGTTAATAAAATGAAATTGCTTTTGATTTCTTACAAATTAAAAAAAAAAAAAACTTGAATTAAATAAATACTAAAATTAAAGACTGGAGCCGGGTTGTCTCTACTTGAAGCTAAAATTTATAAAACCAGGAAACAAGTTTCCAATCTTCAATCGTTACTTCAAGCGCTACTTTCGTGACATGAAAACATCTCATTTTTTTCATGAAATCATCTCACATTTTCGTGACAAGAAAACATCTCACTTTCAAAATTAAAAATAGTTCAAGTGCTGATTGGATTGAGAAGAATCCAGCGTGATACATTTATACTTGTATTTATAAATACTTGTCATTAGAGGATACAGGCTAGCATTCTTTGTTATGGTTTCGGTTTGGCTTGTGCAAATATTTGGGCGTTTGGGACCTTTTGATGTTCAAGGTGCATTAAAAATAGTTCTGGTGCCGTTTTGATGATTTTGAAGCATCCAATGTGATAAATGCTTCGAGAAAACGGTTTTTTGAAATAAATGTTGTAAGCTTTAAAACGAGTCTTATGAAGTTTTTTTTAATTCCCCAGTAAAATTTTGATGTGGCTGTGTTCAGCTCGGGCAACTGGAAAGGGTAACAACCATTATGTTGCCACAGACGTTTAAGGCTAATAGGAAGAAATTAACCGCAAACTGAACTTTTGAGTGCACAACGCATAATCTGCTGAGAACTATCAACGTACCGACGCAATCATTCGAAAGACAATGCCTTGCACAACTACTGCAACGTCAATCTCTCTCTCGTTACAATTCACCAGCGATATTCTCATGCGATCTTGTCATTAGCAAGTTTAATCGAAATAGCGATTATCTCGAAAGGTAACGTCATGAAAAAATATATTCACAACACTGCTATGTTGGCGAAACGTTTTTCTCTGAACGTGAACAGTGCGATAATTGAGACATATGGAACGATGAAGACGTTGTTCTAGCAAAGATAAGCCAACCGCCAATTTGTCTGCAACCTTGTCGAACGCTTTTTCAATCCCCATGTTTAAAGCTCGTGACGAAGCGTGCCAAGTTGGTTACTAGTAGGGTTGACAAGTTTACCTAAAGAGACATAAAATCAATAGGGCCCATTACGTGGAAGGGAAAACAATTTCCAAGAAGTATAATGATCCAGTTTATTACGGTTTCGTAAAAGGACACGCCCACGTTTTGAAGGCAAACAACATGTAAGTATTCATTAAAGAGATGGACTGATCCTATTTAGGTAGGCAATTTCGCGTACTCGTATGAAAACTAAGGGCCGGTTTCACCAACCTCATGTTAAAGTTCAAGTTAGCTTTGAGGTTAGAGATTGACATAAAATCAGTTTTAGCACACAACAACATAACTTCAAGTTAACGAGATAACTTCCGAAAATCCGCAAGTTAAAAAAGTGGAATTAACCGTCCTGGTAACTAGGGGACAACAGCTGGTGAAACGTGAATTTTTTCGCTAACTTGTGGGTTAGCCTAACTCGAGGTGCCCTAACTCGAGGCCCTCAGTAAGTTAACTAGGGTTTAGCGCCCCTTCGATTTGATATGTTAAGTGACTCTGAACAGAAGAACACGCTGGAAATTTAAATATTTATTTACACAAAACACAATGGTAGGTACCTAGTTATACGTTCAAAACGAAAATGAAACCGTAGTGAACAATCCGGTCAATCCTTAGGAAATTTCCTCATTTATACGCCATAGAAGGGGTTCAACGCCCCATATAACACAGTCAAAATTGTCGAAGTAATTTTGGACGGAGAACCGATGAAGGAGTTTACACACTTTGAAGCCTACGTTCTAAGTAAAGAAATGATAAACTCGTTATCGAACTAGCAGTGTTTTTAGCTGAGATGATGCCGACGACGATAACTTACGCGAATGTGACGGCTGATAAACAGTTGGCTTGGGCTCGGGGATTGAGAGGTTTCTTTTTGGCCTCCCCGTCTGACTCCATCGCGAGGAAGTCCCTCTTCCCTTCTTCCCCGACGACCTCTTCGGCTTCTGAAACAGAGGAAGAAATAAGATGAACACATAGTCGAACGATCCAAGATCCTACAAGACCGGAACCGCCAACACAGATAATATCATTATGGTTTATGCCCACCTCATGAACCGTTTGAACCTTGTGCCCACCAGGTGTGCTAATTTCCGCGCATGTGCTGGTTAACGTCCGGATCTCCTGTCCTGGCATATGTTTCACGGACCAACATACCCGACCCTGCTATTATTCATGCTTTCATTTGCCAACTACTTTTTCACCGTTCGAAGCAGAGAGGAGGTTATGGAAACGATCCCAGGCAATCTCTTTACACGACAATAAGAAAACTTTTGCCTGTTAGATTTTATCATTTATTATTACAAATAACATTATTAGTAAATAAAAAAATATTATTATCAAGGGAATTCACTGAAGTTAGATAAATACATAACCAGTGGGTCTGCTGACCAGGTATATCAAGTAAGGACTTATCAGAATACCTGATAAGATGGGGCAGAATCGGCAGACTTATCGATGGGGCAGAATCGCCTTTAAAGTTGAAATGGAGAAAATGGGAAATTAGGTACCAGAGAGGATAAATTACTGTATATGAAATGGGTAGCCCAAATGCCACAGGACCATTATCAGCTGACCACGTGTCTCTTTTCCAACGCTATGTATAACTTGTTTGAACAGGACTGCGAGTCAACACATATTGCTGTATCTGCGGGAAGTGTAGAAACAAGTTAGGTTATGTACGATCAATTGTAACAATTTTCTCTTTTATAGTTTTCTCGTTCATAGTTCAGTAAGCAGTAGGTAACCTGTAATTCAAGTCACATCAAGCCCAGAAAATGGACATGTTTCCTTGCACTGTAAACCTTGGGCGGTACTTCTTAGTGGTCCAATACCTAGTCGGGGTCTGCGGAATCTGATCTTGAAAACCCCCTAACCGAACCACCTCACGTCACCCAGTTTTTGTTTCCCGTCTCATTGTATGTCAGAATGCCTCGACTGGCCTTACAGGAAACCTGTGCTGCGATCGTCTACGTGTTGCAGGTGCGACCTTCGCGTTTTCCAACGTTCCTAGTCACGATTCATCTCACTGGAAGTGAAATCCACCTGTTTCAAGAGGCTTTCGCGGTTCACCTGACCCCCCCATATATAATAAACCAGCATTAACAACAGGGTCACTCACCTCTGACTCAGCTCAGAAGGGAACGATAGATCTAATTCCCATGCATGAGCATTCATTATGAACAGACAATTTTACATAGGCGTTTATTATTCTTACTACCTAGTTGAATATCTTCGCAGGGGTAGATACTACGTGAATTACTTCGAAAACTACCTCTTTAAAAATGGCACCCAACTAGACAAGGGGAGAACCCAAGACTCCGTCCCGTGTCTTCACTGGAATAAGAAATTGACGCTCAGACGTAAAAAAATTAATTTTCTTAAAAATGTATTATCTTAAAAAAATTAACAATAATTACACAGGTTTACAAAAAAAAGTCAATCTCAGGCGCCGCAGAAAAAACCATCAAACTCTATGTTTTTTTGGGGTGCTGAATCCGAATCCGACCGCCGTTTTTTCCGGTCACGTCCAAATTTTCGAGATATTGGCGATTTTTCGTTTTTTCGACCTTTTTCCGTTTTGAAAATCACAGCTAAGCGTGCGGATGCCCAACAATTCCACAAAAACTCTCTTCTTACTGGAAATTTATCGCTGATTCCGAAAATATATATGAGTTGGTATCTAAAACCACGAGAAATGTGTGATTTTGCCAAAGAAAAAGGTTGAAAAACCGTGGTTTTTTCAAAACCAAAGTCACGTTTTTTGATACTTTTTACCTTCTAGCGTGAAAACTAAGGCCATTAATAAAATTTTTCCAACGAGGTCTTGTAGGTAGATTGTTTCTGCGTCGAATGGGACCAACCGTGATTCTTTACCTTCCATAATAAGGGAGCTATGATTTTTCAAAGTTTCTACCCATTTTGGCCATGTCGTAGAACATGAACTCCTGGAGTCGGCAATGCAACTTGATCACAACAAAACTTTGTTCCGAGGAATATATTGGACTCGAAGGCATCAATTCAGACCGACTCAAAGATGGTTTTATCCATCAGGGCGCTTGTTTTTCAGGGCTTCAAGTGCAAGTCCGTGAGTTCTTGATGAATAAAACCATCTTTGAGTCGGTCTGAATTGATGCCTTCGAGTCCAATATATTCCTCGGAACAAAGTTTTGTTGTGATCAAGTTGCACGGCCGACTCCAGGAGTTCATGTTCTACGACATGGCCAAAATGGGTAGAAACTTTGAAAAATCATAGCTCCCTTATTATGGAAGATGAAGAATCACGGTTGGTCCCATTCGACGCAGAAACAATCTACCTACAAGACCTCGTTGGAAAATTTTTATTAATGGCCTTAGTTTTCATGCTAGAAGGTAAAAAGTATCAAAAAACGTGACTTTGGTTTTGAAAAAACCACGTTTTTTCAACATTTTTTTGGCAAAATCACACATTTCTCGTGGTTTTAAATACCAACTCATATATATTTTCGAAATCAGCAATAAATTTCCAGTAAGAAGAGAGTTTTTGTGGAATTTTTGGGCATCCGCACGCTTAGCTGTGATTTTCAAAACGGAAAAAGGTCGAAAAAACGAAAAATCGCCAATATCTCGAAAATTTGGACGTGACCGGAAAAAACGGCGGTCGGATTCGGATTCAGCACCCCAAAAAACATAGAGTTTGATGGTTTTTTCTGGGCCTGAGATTGACCTTTTTTTTTTGTAAACCTGTGTTATTGGAGTTAATAAAATGAGTGCCTCCTCAGATTTGACCACGACGCACTAAGTGATAAACAAACAGGACACCCTTTCTAGACTAAAGATAGAGTGTCCGTCTTTTTCCGATTTTTTAAAACTCCACGTAAAGTTAGCATTTCTTATTTTTTGAGTGCCCAAGAAGTTTCAACAAAAAACATTCCACTTCTTTGCATTTTGGACTCTTTCTAGTTTTCTCTCGTATGTCGAAGGTGTACGACTCATAAAAGTTCTATGGCCCTACGATTTTGCCGTATAAATTTTTAAATGCTTAAACTCGAGCATTAAAAACGATAAAAATCGAGCTTATTAAAAATCTCAACTTTCTCCTCTCCCTGCGGACTTGTGAGACATTTTTTACCAAATTAATAGCGGATAAATGAGCTCAAAGATGTTTGAGAAGGCCCGGATCCAAAGAAGAACATTATTTTTCCCAATTAAGTTCGCATTCTTTCGATTTTGGACCACTGCGGGCCGGTTCAGAAAGCTCGGCGGGCTCGTACTTTAGGTTTGTCTGAATTGGCTACCTGGTGTCTCTGCATATTTTTCTGCTATATTACGAATGTTAACAACACACTTGTTAGCTCGAAACTGGCACCCCCCAATCGGGTCTAATCCGGCGCGGAACTGGTAGCCATTATTTTTCTAGAAAGGAGCTCGCGCGAAACTTACCTCAATTAAGGCTGCCATCCGTTTGGTTTTAACGGACTTGGCTAAATAGCTTGCCACCAGGTAGAGACGTCTGAAGCATACTAATAATTATTAGTATCCATTATAAATACTTTGACGAGTATGTACGGCATCAATACTTTGGATACTGACTAATTATAATTAGTATTCAACTATTGAATATCGAAAGAAAAGTATAAAAGAAAAGGGTAAGAAGGGATAGTGGGGTCAAATCAGGTCGTCAGGTAGCTGTCTGAAGCTATCTGCAGGCTGACCAGTTTGATAAGATCGTCTTGAAGAAGCAATCAGCGCACAGTTGGTATTTTTGGTTCAAAGTCGCTTTGTCTGTCAAGACGATTTTTGCCAAAAATTCGAAATTGTTGGAACCGGATGTTTTGACCCGTACCGGTCCACATCAACACGAAACCTCAAAGCAAGCGACTGTATACATGATGGGCTTAATCTATACCGCTCTCTCAGTCTGTCTGTGTCCTTTTCTAGCTCGGAAAGGCGTTCTCCCCGCTCGTCCGACGGCTGTCTCTCTCGGTATCCGTGTTGTGCGTGTCTTCCTAAAAAAGTTTTTGTGCGATTTACCCATCCTGTTCCCAAGACGGTATCAAAGCGGGTGGTGAGCTGAATTTATTTTATTATTCACGTGCGGAGCACAGATAGAGGCCGACTCGTTTATTTTTATCACCCTAATAATCTTTTAATTAAATACCAAGTTGAAACCAAACTCGAACCTTATTACTTCGCCTTTTTCTTTTTATCAGGCTTCACGGGCCTCCCGGTTTTCTGATACGGAAGGTTCCTGTAGTTCCAAATTAGGCCTTATCAGGCATTAATTTACAATAAGGAACTCACAATTGCTCAAGTTTAAAATGCTTCAATGAAAAGGAACTTAATTTTTTGGAGTAAATGACAATGACAAGTTTATAACTAGTGGCACTATTGCACAAAAATTATATTTATGGTTCATTAATCTTTGAATTATCAATTTATGATTAAATTTTGAGACTGGGTTTTTTATTCGACACGAAATGTTTGAGGGGTATTGACTTGCGGGTCGAGTGAGGTGTAATTTTCAAAGGGATTGATTTAAGCGCCTCAGATCTGACCGAACTCCACTGGGCAGAACGTAAAGCTAAGAATCTAATTGCACTGTTTTCAATGTGTCGATTCGAAAAATTGAGTCACTAGGGTCATCTGCCTTCGTACAGGTGGTCCTACGCAAAAGATTTACCTGCCAGGCTGCCACTCGCGACCTTCGTTTCCACCGTGTCAAGTTCGTCTAAATTTAGAACATCTCATCCCTCGGCCAAAATCCGTTTCCTCGTTCACTTTCAAATGCACTTCAAAACAAGCTCGAACTGTCGCAAGTCCGCGGTGGAACAGAAACTACCGAGACGAATCAACATTTTTGTCATCAAGTGATTTATGGAAGCACGACAATCTGCCGTCGACGGACCCAAACGCGCCTCGGCGTTATTAAAATTTAGATTGCACGACATTCATTCTATTTAAATCTATATTTTAATTGGTTTTGGGCGTCAATTCTTAGGTGTGGTCTTGACGGGCTGAAGCTTTGGCAGATCAATGAATATGATTAACAACATTTCCATTCAGGATCAGTGCAGGTGCGGACCATCCATTTAGCAGATGAATTCCTTGTTTACTACAGCGCATTATTAAAAAGTGAAAACGAATAAAACTCATTTAATCGTTCCTCTAAACAATTACCACATTTCTTTCTTCTTTCAATCATCAAAGCACCTAGTTGGCTTTCAATTCAATGTACCATTGCGAGAAAAGTTTTTATCAAAACAGTGTGAGTGAAGAGGACTGCATCATAAACAAAGTGGGGGAAAACGTTGGTAATAAAGTTTGATATCGTCACGAAAATTTCACAAGGTACTTACTAAAAAACGCTGCAAATTTTACACAAGGGTTTATTATTCTTTGATATAGGTTAGTTGCGCAAAAATTATTTCTGTGTCAAAAAAAAATGTTGGAAAAAAATTTTTGGAACTTTTTTCAAAAAAAATTTTTTTTGGATTTTTTTTTTCAAAAAAAATTGTTTTTTTCAAAAATTCTTTATTCTTTACTCGAAAAATATTTAATCTCCTGGGATCCTCCAAAAATTCCATTTTTAGCCCCATGAAAGACCTATAGATCGCAACAGTGAAATCGGATCGCTGCGGGACCCCAAAAAATGGATTCTACGTCCAAAAATACTTCGAAAACGACACCTGACTCGATCCCATAGCCAAAAGCCTTCAAAAACCACCTTCTGTAGCCCCATTTTAGCCCCACAGCGCCCCACGGGTTTGGGCGATCGGGCTGAAAACCTTGCGGGCACAACTAGATGGTAAACCGAGTATTTTGTCAAAATTTCAGATTTAAAAAAAAATTCCTACTGCCCAAAACGGACGGCGGACGGACATTTCGGATTTAGAATGTAGACCTCTTGAAACGGATAATGTCAAATTTTGAGGCCGATCGGAGTCGTCGACCCCCGTCGCGAAAGTTATTATTATTCCAAGAATAATAAACCAAAAGTATCGATACTTGGTACTCAAAAGTATAAATTATTTTTTTAAACATCGTATCAATGCTTTTTGAAAGCTACTTTTTAAAACTTTCACTAAATAATAATAATCATCATCATTTCACGCCAGCCTTGACGGGGTGGGAAATGATCGCCAGTGAGAGCCTCAGTTTACCTGCACGAGGGTGGTTTAGGGATAAGCAATCCTACCTAAAGTCAGGCACGCGAGACCTCACAACAAACTGGTTCAGGCTATAAACACGGGTTCCTGATGGCCAAACGGCCGACACCAGCAAAAAGTGCGAAGTGTCATCAGGGAGGGTATCTAATAAAAAACGAGACAAATCAGATGAACTAGCCCATTAGCTATTGAAATCTCTGAAATCCCGACATAAACGACTCCTTGACTGGATCATCGCAGTGGCCATCAGATACGGCCGTACCCCTACATCACTACCCGACGCGAGAAATGCGAGTGGGGCAGTAAATTAATTTGCGCTCCACAGTAAATTTGTCTGTTTCACATTCCCTAAACTGTATTAAACGGGGTGTCATCAAACGAGGCTGATAAGCAGTCAGGAATGAGACGGCGATGCTGGGGAGGAGTTGCTCTTGAGCCGGTACTACGACAAGGGGACGAAAGGAGCACGGGATTGATGGCGAATTTCAAAGTGGAAGGATTCTGGGAGTGTGGGAAACCGGCGTTTTTCGACAACCGCAATGCATACTAATGCTGACGCCGACTCCAGCGGAAGACGCAAAGGAATCGTTCACCCCCCATTATATGATCAGCCGACGGCGCCCTCCATCCAGAATAGCCATGCCTCTCGCCAGTAAATGGAAAAAGCCTTGTACTCAGGTCCTTGGGTGGGTTCGCCTGCAAGTGGTACTCATCAAGAAGGTGTCCCTTAGACTATAGGTGGGAAGGAGGGGGGGGGGGGGGATTGTTGTGTATGGAGGATGGCGCGCAACTGTGATTTTTTCACGTATAACCCCCATTTTGGTTTATTATTCTTGGAATAATACACCTATGTTTTCGCGACAGGGGTCGACGACTCCGATCAGCCTCAAAATTTGACATTATCCGTTTCAAGAGGTCTACATTCTAAATCCGAAATGTCCGTCCGCCGACCGAGCCGTTTTGGGCAGTAGGAATTTTTAAAAAAATCTGAAATTTTGACAAAATACTTGGTTTACCATCTAGTTGTGCCCGCAAGGTTTTCAGTCCGATCGCCCAAACCCGTGGGGCGCTATGGGGCTAAAATGGGGCTACGGGAGGGGTGTTTGAAGGCTTTTGGCTATGGGATCGAGTTAGGTGTCGTTTTCGAGGTATTTTTGGACGTAGAATCCATTTTTGGGGTCCCGGAACGATCCGATTTCACTGTTGCGATCTATAGGGCTTTCATGAGGCTAAAAATGGGATTTTTGAAGGATCCCAGGAGGTTAAATATTTTTCGAGTAAAGAATGAGGAATGTTTGAAAAAACAATTTTTTTGAAAAAAAAAATCCAAAAAATTTTTTTTGAAAAAAAAATCCAAATTTTTTTTATTTTCCAAATTATTTTCTTTTGACACAGAAATAACTTTTGCGCAAGTAACGTATATCAAAGAATAATAAACCCTTGTGTAAAATTTGCAGCGTTTTTTTTTTATCAAGGATTCAGATTCCACGTTAAATTCTACGTCCGAAAACCCCGTTGCGCGTTCTCCATGCAGAGCGCAAACGTGCGCAACTTCTCGATTCTTAATTTCCATGTGGATATGTTTTGGCTCGCCCGATTTCGGTGAAATTTGATACGTAAGTCAGATTTGATGTGTAGAAGTGCTTTTTCAGGGTTTCTAGTCTAGGAGTTTTTACGACCAAAAGGGAGAGGGGTTGTGAGGGTGGGGGTAAGAGGAAATGTCACCATTACAATCCCGACGATTCCATCTGAGCAGAGTAAGGTCAGGTGCACGTGTGCATAAAGGGCGAGCAAACCGAGCCCCTCCTGCCCGCGAAAGTGGCTCCCTGTCTGACTCGAGTCGAGAAATTGTATCTACCCGTCCTGTGTCCCGAGTGTGAATTCCATGGGCAAACGACGGGTAAAATATGTTGAAAATGGGTTTTGAGATGTCCCAGATCATCCAAAGTGCCCTCACAAGGGGCACAATAATACCACTTAATAATATACTACAATTAAGTGGTAGGAAATTGCCAGAAAAATTGTATTCATCGGCTTTTCTCAGTGTATTACAATATCAGCACACCCATGAGAACTGTAATTACCGCAAATTTGGTCTTAATTCACTGTAAATGTAAAAAAATTCACATATTTAGTTGTGAATTTAAAAAAATTCACATATTTAATTGTGAATTTAAAAAATTCACAAATTATTTGTAAATTTAAAAAAAATTCGCAAATTATTTGTGAATTAAAAAAATTCACAGACTTTTTTTGTAATTATTTACATTTTTGTGAATAATTTACAGTTTTGTGTGTGAATTTAATTTAATTTACAGAAAAAGTTGTGAATGTGAATTAATTCACAGTCACATTTACAAATAGGTAAACTATGAAATAATTCATATTCACATTCACAAACAAAGCATAATGTGAATTAATTCACAACCTTATCATATCATCATCATACATCATATCATCATACAATAATATAAAATCGTGTTGGCCGCCGGGTGGTAGGGCGGTAGGCGTGTGGTTCTTTCCCGAGTGAGTTTTTTCACTTTCCGCTCGCTGGCCGTTTAGGGGGTCGAAAAAATTACGAAAAAATACGAGCCGTATAGATCAGAACTGGAGGAAGACGTCGGTCAAATCGTAAATCCGAAATTCGCCCGAGAAATTCGTCGAAAAATCGTCTTTCTCCCGTTTGTCCTACGTTTTCCACTTTCAACTCGCGCCAAAGGCCGTTTAGGGGGTCGAAAAAAGTACGAAAAAATACGAGCCGTAGGTATAGATCAGACCTGGAGGAAGACGTCGGTCAAATCGTAAATCCGAAATTCGCCAGGGAAATTCGTCAAAAAATCGTCTTTCTCGCGTTTGTCCCACGTTTTTTCGGGTTCAAAAATACCCAGTAAGGAGCCATTTTTTGGGTATGGTATCCGCGAGGCAAATGCGCGCCAAAATATGGCCAATCCGATTCCGAAGTCGGATTTTTAAAAAAACCGAGGGGGAGGGGGCGATTTCACGGTGAGAAGACAATTGGATCGTTTTAATTCGCGCGGGGCCAGGGATCTTAGAAAACGGAGGGTCCAGGGACCTTTGATAGATGGAGAGGCGG
Source organism: Pilophorus perplexus (assembly GCA_955831195.1). NCBI lineage: Eukaryota > Metazoa > Arthropoda > Insecta > Hemiptera > Miridae > Pilophorus > Pilophorus perplexus. The sequence goes on from OY037016.1 coordinate 23,512,691, forward strand.
GGAAACTGGTCGGCCGAGTATACAAGTGATTTCACTAGCACTCTGACAGGGGGGCCTTACTTCGCTCAGCTAATCATTTTATCGGCCAGGGGGCTGGCTTGGCTCGGCCATCCATGGGAAAAAATTATTGAGAGAAAACTTTTCAAATTTGATTAGACAGAGGGGGGGGGGGGAGGGGCGTTGCTTCGCTCGGCTGTTCATTTTCTCGCCAGAGGGGGGCTCGCTTTGCTCGGCCACCCACATAAGTAGAATATATATAGTTTCTTGAAAATCTCGAGAAATTAAAAAATGATCTACATTCTGAGATAGATTGAGCGCCCTCAAGGATTTTTTACGTTTTCTCCTCCTTCAACCCCCTCTCCTTCCCTAAAGAAGGGTAGGAGTGGGGATTTCAGCCAGGGGGTTGATGTTGAAGGAGCAGTTGACCCCACGTGAATTTGGCTCGGCTTCACTCCAACTGCCTCTACCCTCCCCGCCGTCATTCTTCACTCTGAGCGGGTGGGACATCAGCCTTTAAGGGGCGCTGTCCGAATAAGCGCTCGGCCGAGCGGAGCGAGGCCTTATGTCTGAGTAGGGGTTTGAACGTGTCCATCGATGCTACGCACCCCACAGGCGGCAATACACCCCACAGGCGGCAATACACCCCACTAGGGGAGCGAGCGAAGCGAGCCAGAGAGACTAGTTTATAAATAAAAATGTGCCCAACTCTGCCCAGCAGACTCGGCTCGTTTGACTCCTTATAGTGAGTTGATTCAATGGTCAAATTTCAAGATGTCCGCTATTAGTTTTATTTGCCCAAAATGTACAAATTTTCAAGTGACGTCCGCCATGACTTTCCAGCGGACCAGCGCTGGCAGACTCGACTCGTTTGGCTCTTCATGCTGAGCAGAAGTTCAAAATTGAAACGTCCTCAAATCGTTTCATTTCCAGGCATAAAACTACCAATTTTTCAAGGACGTCGGCCAGTGCTTTTCCGGCGGATTTGGGGCGGCAGACCATAGTTTTTGTAAGTGGAACCTCCCATAGAATTTTCAACCGTCCTAAAATAGGTTCGATTTTGAGACATTTCTTCCGATTCCAATCAACTGCCTTTGAGCAATTTTTCAATTGGCTGCCAATTTTTAATCCAGCGGCTTTGGAATGGCAGACCGCCCGTTTCATGTACACGTCGGTGTGTTTTATGAGGTCTGATATCAAAATATTGTCCACCTCAATTGACATCTTTTCCAAGCTGGCTCCAGGACTATCGGGTTAAGGTACTCGGACTGTTTCGAGCAATTTAAATTTCAGTGGTTAACCATACCTACATGGTACAAGCGGCAATATCTACACCCCACAGGCGGCTACGAATGTAACCACGATACTTCCCTAATAAAAACGTCGCTCGTCATTGGGAGAGTCACATGTGTATTTTTGTCCGCATTTTATGGGCCGATTGAGCGGGACCCACATCATGAGACCCCCACCGGACCCACCCGTAAACTTGGCTCTTCTTTCGCAGTCCGTCTACTATACGCGTCAATTTTGCTGATGACAACCGCTTAAATGATCCTTGCGTTTTCACATACCGAACAATGTTTTTATCTTTGATGCTCATTTCAAGTAGGAAGAAAGTCACGGAAGAAAATTGATGGTTTCGTGCATCAATGACGCTGAGCCGTTTAGCACAAGGAAGTGGCCCAAAGCAAAGTATGAGCGCAGGAGGTAAAAGTGCACAAATTAACCGTTTTATGGATGCTATCAATCGAAAAGGCCTTCAACTTTACTATCGCCACGTAGACTTCTCCTGAGTTGACAGTTTTTTATAGTGTGGAGTCTACTTTATTGCTCGACACCAATATCACCCGTGTGTTCGGCGGTCAGGTCTGATGAAAAGAGATCAACTAGGTATCGACTAATATCGATCAATGACGAAGGACTCCTTCTATCTATAGCAGTTTCATAAGAACAAAATACACAACGACAACGTGGGGATTGCTTCAAGCTTTGACGCACGAAGGCCACAAGAGGGAAAATCTGGCGTTATCTCTACACTGGGATGAAATATTTCAGGGAAAAAGGAAATTTATCGGGAATATAACTGGTAAAAATCCGTCTGGTATGGTCTTTTTAATAACTCATGGGGCAATGAATTAAATCGATGAAGACATTCGGTATTTTGTGTAGGTAAATCATTATACGAGAATAAATCGTAAATCCAACTAGAAATCAAAATTTAACATGTATTTTTTATCATAACAGTGAGCTCCGAGATTTGGGAGCTACCTACATTAGGGGTCTTCATCCCGTGTTAACTTCAACTCAGCGGTCTTCACCAACGTATGAACGTTCTAAATGTGCTAGAATCAAGAAAACTGGCCCTATAACATCAAACTTCGTCATCAGCAGTGCTACCTCTGCTTACTATGGTTAAGCACCATAGCATAGTCCGAGTTGTGATAATTTTCGACAACAACCCCGTTATGAACAGCATCCGGAGCATCTAATGACGATGCTTAGGAATCTTCAATGAAGCGGATGCCAACTATAGTCTATAGACACGGCCTCTTACATTGTTCCTATCAATATTGATCTGAAAACAGACCGACGATTATTACGATACTGTCAACCACAGAGTAACAGAGAACAGGAAACTCTGCTGTCAACGAAACGACGAAACAGGAAAGTTTCCCCGAACGTTTACCATTTGGTAAAATAAATGCGTTATAACGCAATTCTTCTCTATAGAGAAGTGGGATAGAGTTACAAAAGGTATTCTGTCTCAATCCAATTATAGTAAAAGGCACTTATGAATGATTTAAACACACGGTGTCCACGAAGGGGTGGTCCAACCTTTTTACCTGCTCCATTTCGCGGTAAAAAAAAAAAAAAAAAAAAAAAAACTTTCCAGGCAATTGGTGAGTTCCTCATGAGCTCTAACTTCGTTATTTAATTTAAATTGGAGCATTAAAATTTTCATTTAACTATATAGAATATATTAGTTCTATGTAGTCCTTTATTCTACGTAGTTTCACGCCACTCAACCGACTTTTTCGACCATTTTCAAAACTGACCAAAATTGGACCCTAAAATCAAATTTGACATCTGATTTATAGCAGTTTTTCAAGCAGAGTTCAAGGGTGGCATTTTTCAGTTGTTTTTTAGCCGCGGCCCGACCATTTAGCCCAATTCATTCGGATTAGTAGGTACCATGAACCGGAGGAAAATAGAAAAAACCCTTGGTTCCTTCTTCTTACACGTAGCCACTCTTTCTATCAGTAGGGTGAACCTACATGAATCAGAGTTCCTAAATTTGAATTTAAATTCCTCAAATTTTGTGTTGTGTGTTTATTGTGGGTTTAACGGAAAGCCGGTGGTGTGAATCCGCCATTTCCGCCGCTTTCTGTTGTGGAGGGAGTGCGAGAAAATTTCTAGCTAGGGCATCGGACGAATTAACATAGTCTACGAACCCAGCAGAAGATGCAGCCACAATCGAAGACCCGCACTTCACCAGGCTTACCCCAAATGTCGGGATACTGTGAGAGTGCTGGATCAACGGAAGGAAACCGAGGAGATTCTGATACTCAACACGATATGTCGTCGCCGGTATCAGTTCGTCCTGGGTTCGCATCGGAAGTGAGATTAACTGTTGCAGCTGCCTCAAGCGCTAAAGACAGCCTGACCAGTTAATCCAGTCTTACCTGGATCCGCGTTTCCAGCTTCCACAGTCGATATGTTGGCAATGAGGTCCTGGACAACGAACCAAGGAGTTAGGACAAGATCCGCTGTTGCAGCTTCCACAGCCAAAGTCGGCAATGAAGGTCTGGCCAGCGGACCCAGTGTGTCACCCATCTGTGTTATTGTCCTATCTCACGTTTGCCCCAAAATCTTGGAAACCAATGCAGATAGGGACTTAATTTTTTTTTTCCCCGTGTTCTACAACTCCTTGGCCACATTTTGGTCGGTCGAGAGAATTTTAGCTCCTAACCTGAATTTATGGCACGTCATCTCCCAAGACGCCTTTTTCGACCCATGTTTTTTCCCCTTCTCCCGGCACTACCGAACTCCCTAGTGATCTCCGAACATTCCCAGCCGATCAATCGATAAAGAATCGGTTGAGGAACACGTAGAAAAAAACAAAATGGTGCTACGATTGATAGGACAGAAGAAACAGAGTCCAACGTCTGATAAAAAGTCATTCCGAGAAAAACGCGTTTGAAGTGTGGCCAACAAAAAAAGAGGAACGTTCGACGCAGTGCTCCCAGTTTCGACGCAGTTTTCCGAAAGAAATATTCATCTAAACCTTATCAGTGATTTTTTCTGTCTTCCATAGAGTTTGTAAGTCGTGAAGAAAGAATAACACAACAATGTTTTGTTCAGTTCAGGAGTCACTTTAGCGTCAGTTTATTTTCAATTTTCGGAGCCCATTTTCTCGAAGGTTTGGAATATTGTTCGCGTAGTTTTGGTCGGTTTCATTCATTCTGCTCTCTGTTATTCTGTAGTTTCATTCGGTTTGTATCCATTCAGTTTTTATCGGCATGACGAAGCCTAAAGGTATTTTTTTTTAACGGGTCAACGTTTACAACCCATCAAAGCCCAAAACAGCTACCACAGGTGATGTTGGTGTTCAAGCTGGAGATGGAAGTGCTCAACATCGACTCAAACTTCAACTCCACAATCCTCTCGTTCTTCCCAAACTCCAAATGCAGGTATAAAAACCCCAAATCAGTTACCAAACTCTAGATGCAGGAGTATGATTTGCTTGACAGTGAGAGTGCGGTTGACTTCGTGGACATAAATGCCATGTCGAAGCTGGTGGATACTAACTTTGGATGGCTATATCTCCGGTTAGAATTTACATTTTTTAATTCCGTTTGATTCTCCTGATTTCTACATATATGTAGTTAATAAAAAATTTTGTTTGGAAAATGGCCAAAAAAAATTTTTTCAAGTGGGTGACCCCCCTTAAACTCATTCCTTTTTGACATTTCGTTAATGTCGCACTAAATGAACAGCAAGGTATCAAACTTTAAATTCAACGGGGAGGGCTGACAACGGGAGAAGAGGGGTTACGCACGTTCGCGTAACAGTAGTGCGACCCGCTCCTCCCGTCGGTACGGATTCCGGCGGGCTAGCAATACAGCCAAGAACGTGGGGAAAATACCCCACACGATCTATGAGGATTCGACGAGTGAAGAGGACCATAATAACCATCTTCAATACATAAACCCCTCATAAACATCTCAATATCTTCTCACTATTATATATATTATATCATTTTATATGATAATGTGCCATGAAACATTGAATCAAAGCCAACTTGTGTAATATTCCTTCTTTTTTCACTGATCATTCAATCAATTTGTTTGGCATGTTCCCTCCAAGTTCTTTCTAGATGAACTTTCAAATACCTATTTAATTTTTCGAAGATACCAATTTGATCTTTCAAATAATGTTTAGTATGTCTTCTGACGAAAGTGACTGAGCCCGGCGGACAGCAAAAATTGCTTGCTGCAGCAAAATTTGTTGTTTTGCGTTTAATGATGAGTACATTCGCTAATTATTAGCGATTGCACTCATCATTAAACACAAAACAACAAATTTTGAGGTTGATCAAAACTCACAGAATAATCAACCGAAATGCAACATCACACAATCAGATCGAGCGGCCACAGTAATAACGGCGTTGAACATTGAGGGGTCTCATCGTAATTTTGATGAGTGTACACACATTCGCATTCGGAAATAATTACCGGTAATGACAGGTTCCGTGGGCAGGTTCGAAAGGAAAAAGAAGTCGGAGGGTCAAGGATCACCGAGCTTCAACACCTTCACACTAATGAACGACGAGGAAGGCTAGAACCGAACAGAATCCCCACCAGAACCTTACCACCTCCACCACGTATTTTCCCAAATTGACGTTGTTTGACTACGAGCTCGATTCGCCATTGAACTCATCCGAACTTGTCCAGTCTCAAGTGATCCGAGCGGAAAGTTCCGCGAATAGTTCTATTCGCCAGGTAGCGTCCGGAAAATGGAAGTGGGGCAAGAAATTAGAGAAATTGAAGGGGATGGCGTAACCAGAAACAAACAAGAAATGAATCTGAAATTCAACCGAGCCCCATCAATCAACTTGGTTTCGCAACGATAACAATCGTTTTTGAAACTTCAACCTAATTGTAACCCTTCCCTCCAAGAATCTGTCAACATTTCAGACCATTATAGATCCAACCACCGTCGAAGGTTTGCAGTGGTATGAAAACGTTCCATTGTGTCTTCCTGGATTTTCAGTGCTATAGGAGGTTTTGAGATGGTCGAGACAGGTGTCATTTTTGGAGTGATTTTTGACGGAGTAGAATCGATTTATTTATTTATCTATCGATTTATTCACACACTTGTCCGACCACTAGGGTCCGAATCGGGGTTTTGAACAGACACAACACCTATGTAATCGCGACGGAGGTAGAAAATTCTGATCGGCCTCAAAATTTGTCATTATCCGTTTCAAGAGGGCAAGAGGATGAGTTTTAGAAGGGCTGGGTAGTAGGCAGAGATGTAAAATACCCAGGTAGGTACTTAATTTTTTGGGTAAATATCCGATTTGGGTATTTTATCGGATATTTCAACCACAAAGAAATAAAATCACAGAAAAAAAAAAAAAAAAAAAAAAAAAAAACGTAAAACGTTCAAACGCCAGCCGGTGCCCAGTTTCAAGCATTTTCGAGTTCATGGTCATCCTCTAACTAAAGAAAATCCCATTAAATGGGGTGTAAAATTTTATGTAACATTAAATTTTAATGTGAATCTGACGGCGACTTCCCCACAATTTCAGCTCATGACCGTGAAATCATTCGCATGGCGCCATTGTACTTTGACAGCGCTAAAATGGTCCAAAATGGCATTACTGCGAAAACTTATCGATTCCTAAACCATTCAACAATATTTCTCATTCCAAACATTCGTTCATGTTGTGGGGTGAGAGTGAAAATTATGATATAAGTAGGCAAGATGATCTGTTGAACATTACTAGGTAACTTATTAATAACTTGGGACCTCGAACCGGGATAAAAATCTGGTGGACCGGTAGAAAAACATTGTCTTCGTTTGCTGAGAACGTTAAACTAGCCACAGCAATCTACGACTGAGGGGGGAGAGCTGGGGGCTGCTGACCCGGCTTGTTGATGGACCTACAGTCGTAGTGATAAGTCTTGTATTAGGGATTGGACCTCGAACACCAGAAGGCAAATAGAGCCATCGGTACCATATCAGTGAACAATGTGCCGTCCGGGCGTAAGTTCAAGGTGAGACTCCGTTGATTACCTGATAGGTAAACATCGTATTCTCTCCTCTGGTTGGTAGCCGTTCCCACAAATCTAAATCTAACTTATTAATAATCTTTATTTTATAAATGGATAGATTGTTTTTTATGTTTAGAGAATTTTTTTCAGCAAATTAACAATTTCATTGGATGACGACTTTTTTTGCAATTTAAAATTTAAAAAATTTACCTACAATTAATTTTTTTATTTATTCAAAATTTGGGAGGTTGGGTATTTATGGTAAGGTTCGAGGCTTGGGTAAATACCCAGTTTTGAAATATCCACCCCACTCACTGGGTATTTACCATCTTCGCATCATTGGTAGTGGGTCGAGTCAGGAACATTGTAATGTTTTCGAGGTGATTTTTGACGAAGAATCCATTTTCGGAGATCCCAGACTTGTCTGGCCACACCGTATGGCTCTTTGGGGCTAGAGGACGGATTTTTGAAGGGCTTTGACTGAGGATAGAGTCAGGTATCGTTTTCGAAGCAATTGTGAATGTGGAATCGATCTACGATGGTCCCAGACCCGTCCTACCACTCCACAACAAATATAATATAACCCGCGTGTAAACCCAGTTGCAGGGTATGTCTTCGTTTTAAACCTGTTAAAATAATTTAGCCTTAAAATACGCACCATTGTCAAAAACATCATTCAGAAGAGGATTGTGGTAAGTCAAACTCTTGCGCCCAGAAATCCCCCCGGACACCAAATCTGCGGACAAAACTTCACGACAGGACGTTAATAACCCGTCGAAAACCCGGAAAACTAGACGAGACATGTTTTTCCTTAGGAGGCGCGAAACGAGAGGAAAAGCAACAAGCGGGACGTCAAAAGATTTTCATCCCGTGACAGGTCACAAGGTCGAGAGTGGGGGAGATGATTGACGTGAACAAAAGACTTTCAGGACAGTTAGGGCTCTCAAGGCCCGCAAAACACTCCGTTTGCACAAGAGACACTTACCAGGTTTTCACAGTCTTGTTTCGTCGATTATGTTCACTTGAGCCTCGATTATATTCTCATTCGCGGGAACTCAACCGAGACGAAACGCGAAGGATATTGAACACAAATGGAGAAAATTATAATTTGTATACAATATCTCGGATCACCTGAATGGTGCATCTCAATCAACTCCCGAACGCAGCGAAAGTATAATTCGAGACAGACAAACGGAGACAAATCTACACGATGAACACAACGATATTACATCAGCAAAATACAATTTTTATTGCTGTTACATTACTGCTTCATTTAATGTTCCTCTCGTTTCGCTAGCGCATTCCTTCTGCTTAATCGACAAAGGTTCCCATGAATTCTGCACTATCAATAGACACGTTTGAACTTGAAAGGAAAAGAACTGCTTACTTTACACTCCAAAGGTTTTTTTCTCGGAGCCATACGTCAGCATTCCTCACCTCACGGGTGTTCTTTTTCGCCAGCTGGCCAGAACTATTTACTCACAGATCGCCGAATGTTTATTGTTTCAGCCCAAAGCAGAAGTTTGTTTTGTTTGTGGGTGTGAGGTGTATTTTCTTAAAGGCACGAGCCGGACTGAAGGCCAAACAATAAAGATGACCTTAGTTCTATCACGCAGGACGTTGAAATGAGACAGGAAAAGAAGTTCATCAGTTAGCCTGTGTCAGCTCATGGTTAGCCTTGCTTACGCACAAACTTAAAAGGTGTACCTATTAATGGACATCATGAAAGTCTCAAAATTTCGGATCCTCGTCGCCAACCAGTGAATCGTAAACCAAAAGGAAAGTAGAAGTTTGAATTTGCGGCAGGACGAGGAGTTTGAAGTCACACCAAACGCGGCGCGACTTGGCCTCCCTATTGGTCAACACAGCCCTCCCTAGTCATCTCGGCCCCTCATTGGTCAGATCTCTCGTGAGTGGTCATGACGTCAAGGCCAGCAAATCAAACCGTTCAGAACATCTTTTGATAAACATCCACATCATGCCCACGATGATCCACCCCAAAATTCAAACGCACGTCCATTCCTTACTGAACAGGGGCCCATCTCACCGAAATAGCCACCCAACAACTTCATGATAATAAATACATACCAAGAAAGAGGCGATGGTCCCCGATGATGACGGAAGATTTGACCGGACGAAAGAGAATTTCTTGTCAATGAACGACAGCGAACTGAAAGGTGCTATCATAACCCTTAGTTCCATACATTAATACCTATCCCATCCATTAATCACTGTTAATGCAATAAATGTAAAAACAACACTACAACATCACAAACCAAAACAAGAGCCCTCACAACAGAATAACGTTACCAGTCAAAGATGCTTAGCAGCGCTTTCCAATTTTATCAATAATATGATTTCATCAAATTGGATGTCGTCACGTCTAACGCCCTAGCTCGTCACCTGGTCAGCAGACCCTCCAGTTATGAACTCATCCAGAATCCAAGATTTCCTGTATGTGATTAAAGTATGAGAACAAATTTTCAACAAGGAACGCAAAAGGCGTTTTTCTACAGGGTTTCAGCCGTGAAATAGGATTCTTCAATGGGCAAGACCACTCAAAACGTAGATTGATGAGACAGACAGAAAGTCTCGATAAAAAATTATCTTGAGTGAAAGAAAAGCTGCTGAAGTAGTTACACAAGGGCTTATCGTCTAGATCCACAGGGGTCGGTGGTCGGTGTCGATTCCACGTCAAAACCCCCGCCATTTGCTCTTGTGAGGGGCGAACCAGTTGGGGCAGTTGCATTTTATAGAAATTGCATATTTCAGAAAAAATGCCAAAGACGTACTGCGTTGAATACGTATGAAACAAACTACTTTCAAAAATGATTAACCAGGTACACAATATCATCGGTTGACTATTAAGAGAGTAATAAAGCAAAACTGCCTGGCCCAGTGTTTCTAATCAAAAGGTATCCGAACAGGTCGATGCTAACAAGAGTCGAACACTTGAAGGAATTTTATAGTAGACACAATCTGTGTCAAGTATGAGGTCAAGAACGATGAACAACTGACAAACCAATCGATGGGCTCAACCTGTTCAAGTTGATAGCCAACAATGAAAAGGTACGCCAGACGATAGTAATTGACATCCTGGTGTATACTGTAAATGAATCCGCTCACACCATTTTTTCCGAGAAGGTGTAAAGAATGTTGAGGTCTTCATGGTTAGTAAGGGCTAGCAATATTGAATTTTTGCCAGTTTACTATGATAGTATATTCAATATACTATAATATTATTGTATAATACAACCAAGCGTATGCGGAGCTGTGTTGATATTTTCGTAAATTCTGTCCGGAACCTCCTCATGTTCCCCTACTACCACAGAGAGTTTGGAACGGGGGTTTGGGGGCTGGCCCAAGCGAACGCGAGTTCATGAAGCTTTAACATTCGCACCACAAGACTTGTGGTGTGAATGTGACTTAGTCAAGGTCACGATCGAGTTTCCTCCCAGTAAATCCTTGCCCTAGATAATCTAATCAGAAAACAGAGTAGAAAAACGCTGTACATTTTACACAAGGGTTTATTATTCATTGATACGTTACCTACTTGTGCGAAAATTAATTCTGTTAAAAATTAAAATAATTTTAATCGTAAGGTATCGATTTCCAAGTATTTTTGGACGTAGAGTCCATTTTTCAGGGATCCCAAAACGATCTGATTTCACTGTGGCGATCTATAGTGCTTTCATGGGGCTACAAATGGGATTTTTGAAGGATCCCAGGAGGTCAAATACTTTCTAATAATAAAAATAATAAATCTGTACATCTGTTCAGATAATAAAAAATTCTTTAGGTAAATTGTTTGAACAGATGTACAGATTTATTATTTTTATTATTAGAAAGTATTTGACCTCCTGGGATCCTTCAAAAATCCCATTTGTAGCCCCATGAAAGCACTATAGATCGCCACAGTGAAATCAGATCGTTTTGGGATCCCCGAAAAATGGACTCTACGTCCAAAAATACTTGGAAATCGATACCTTACTCGACCTCATAGCCGGAACCCTTCAAACCCCCCCCCCCCCCCCCCCGTAGCCTCATTTTAGCCCCATAGCGCCCCACGGGTTAGGGCGATCGGGCTGAAAACCTTGCGGGCACAACTCGCCGCCTCAGTTCAATAGTGTAACAACTCAAAAATCGTCATTTCGAGGAAATTGAGGGTGAAGATTTTGGTCTGCAGTTATGCCTTTGTAACCCACCACCAAATGTATCAACTGGCGTAAATCCACATTACCCTTATTCTCCACGTATTTGTGCTTCACACAAAGTGCTTTTCCAAATATTTTTCACCATAAAATAAGTATGAAACTCTAATTAACAAAAAAATGTTCCGAGTTGTTACTGTACTGCACTGCTGAGTTCTGAGTTTGATTTTATTCATTTCTTACTTCTATTTTATCAGTCTGGGTTGTTTTTCATGATGGGCACAGTCCGTTTCCTTCTTTTTTGTGCCAAAATAATTATGAAGGCTGTAATAACTCTGTTAGCGCAGAGTAACAGAGAGCAGTGCTCTGAAGCCACCAGTGCTACCACGAGTGCAACACAGTAACATTTTGAGTTGTCACTCTGTTGCTCTGGAGACAGAATTGGCATTTTGTGATAAAACGAAATGTTACTGTATTGCACTGAAAAATCAAGTGAATTCTGCCAAAGCAATACAACAACATAGTACTTTCAACCTAGTTTGAAATGTTATTTTGACTTATATTTGTAGTGCTCTGGAATCTACTCAAAATGCTGAATCCAAAGGTAGTAATAACTCAAAACGGCTAATTTTTGAGTTGTTACACTATTGAACTGAGGCGGCGAACTAGATGGTAAACCGAGTATTTTGTCCAAATTTCAGATTATAAAAAATTCCTACCGCCCAAAACGGCTCGGACGGCGGACGGACATTTCGTTTTTGGAATCTAGACCTCTTGAAACGAATAATGTCAAATTTTGAGGTCGATCAAAATTGTCCACCCCCGTCGCGATTACATAGGTGTAATATTCCAAGAATAATAAACCAAAAGTTGAAATAAGAATTACAATCGCAGAAATGTGCATCACCTGTAACACTATGAAAACAGAATAACACACATTGTGATGATGTTAGAGGTACCTAAGGTTTATCACCAAAGGTACCAAACGATTAACGAGCAATCGCACCTGACAATCGAAATTTAAATAAAATAGGTACAACCTTATGGCCCCATCCGCCAGCCTATTCTAGATTTATGAACGCCAAAAAGCCGAAAGCGACTACAAAACTAACTATTGGTAGCAAGCAAGTAGGTGAGCACTGAATATCGATTTGTCAGGAAGGCCGACGAACATCTAACAAAATCATTTCCATCCAAACACTCCAGGCGGAGGCATTTTGAAGATTTGAAACTGTCGACGGAAACACGATTAGTTATCGTCGCCGTAGTGCCGCCAGATCCGTGTGCACGTAATCAAATTATCGAACATAATATGTTCGATATATATTATGTGTTATATTGTGATATTATCACAGTATAACATAATATTATAATCACAATTTCAAGGTAGAGCCGAACGGTATCAACCACTGGCGGATTCATATTATGTACTTATACTATAGGACTATGAATGTTTTTTTTTCTATTACTCGTATCCATCGGAAAGCATTCTGTGTTCCCCACTGAAGAGCGCCGTAATCTCAATTTCCGCCAAATGTGGACTATGGTTGTTTTTCCCCCTGACTGAGTCAGGGGTCAGCCTGACTCCTCAAACACCTACTAAAAATAGGACCATCATTTCGAGTCGAGTGGAATTTCAAATTGCGACCTTCAGTGCTACTGACAAGTCGGACGGGCTAATACAAAAAACAAGAGTAATGCGACCGGGTTCACGAAGTGAATACCTACCTATCTAAAACAGGAAGATTTGACTGGACCCACCCGCAGCATCCATTTCATAAATAAAAACGAGTGCTGAAGGTCCCATTCGACCTTGAGAGAGTGCCCGATATAAATAATTTATATTTATCAATTATTGATTCCCCTGAGGAATGTACCTACCCCTGATTGCGGAGTTAACGTCTAACCGAGGAAACTTGTTCGTGATGAAGTTTTAAGTCTATGGGTGAATAGACGTTTGTGGGAAAATGTCCAGCCCTTTCGAACAGTTGAATAATGTAAACGAACGTATTGTCCATGCATAAGAAAATTTGCATGCGGTAATAGAAACAACGACACTGACAATCGCTTATTTGGCGGAGGCAGTTAGTCGTCACCAAGCGTGTTGCCAAAAAGCTTGGCTGAAAATCGTACAGAACTCGACTGAACTGTGTACGAGGTCAAGGATGTGACAAACGGAACGAAAACAAACACCCACGTTATCGGAACGCCGAAACTAGAACGAGTCTATCCGTGTCGATAAAACCGACCGTCCCGACAGTTTAAAAGCCCCAACAGAGAACGATGATAAAACCTTGTTACAACCAACTTGGTTGAACCAAGACGTGTCTCACTTATCGCGAAATTTATACAACAGCTTATCAATTTGAGTGGAGCACGATGGAGGGCAAACTTCAATCAATCAACATTCTACCGACAGCTGTCGCTCAAACAGAGGTAAGGTTTACGTTTTTGGCGAACAAAAGCCTACCTCGATCACACAGGTGGTCATGACGCAGGTACATCGCTAGATATAAAAAAGTTTATATTATACGCTCTAATTTCTTTCCAAAACTCATTGAACAAACATCATGTAGGCCTACGAGAATAGACCGGGCCTATTTCAAAGTTCACAGGATTATACCCAACGAAACTGAATGACTTACAAAACGTTATAATGAAGAAGCGTTGAGTAGAAGCGAAGAGCACCGGCCTGTTTAAAATAGCTACCGCGAAACAACCCACAGAGCAAACCGGCGTCCAACTGAAAACTGAGCGAAAAAAAAAGGTGACCGTCTGAGTCTGCGCTGATAGCGTAAAGCGCGAGGCTTCGCTCCGTCAACTCCCCCTTGCAACCCTTCGATCAGCTGAGACGGCGCGGACCTTTGCGGTTGAACCCTGTAACGTCTATGAGTTCGCCGGCCGGCGAGAAACGAGTGCGTCCGGAAACAACCGACCTCCCAACATTATGGGCCTAACAAAGTGTTGATTTGAACGAAAAGTTGATTTTTTTTTCGTCAACAGGGAAATATGGAGCAATGAGCCGCGCTGGACTCGATTTAATGAACTTGTAATTCCGAGTCTCCTAGGAGATTTTTAATCCAAGCTATGATTAAAAATTGCATCTCACTCGTGATGAGTCACGACGCACGGCGGTGATCACGTTAAAAAACGCTGCAAATTTTACTTAATTCTTTGATATAGGTTACTTGTGCAAAAATTAATTCTGTCAATAAAAAATTTTGGGGGGGGGGGGGGGGGGGGCTCGAAAAATAGATTATGCGTCCAAAATTACTCGGAAAATATTTGACCTCTTGGGATCCTTAAAAAATCCCATTTACAGCGACATGAAAGCTCCATAGATCCCCACGGTGAAATCGGATTGTTCTGGGACCCCCAAAAAATGAATTTGACGTCCAAAAATACTTCGAAAACGACACTTAACTCGACCCCATAGCAGATACCCTTCAAAAAAGCCCTTCCGTAGGCCCACGCGTTTTTGTGCGATCGGGCTGAAAACCTTGCAGGAACAACTAGATGGTAAATCGAGTATTTTGTCAAAATTTCAGCTTTTTAAAAAACTTCCTACACCCCAAAATGGCGGACATTTCGGTTTTGGACCTATGTATCGGGAAATGTAACATAAAACAATACTTAGTTTTCCGAAATATAAATATCCAACCGTCTGGTCAGCGGGCCCCCACGTCTGGTCAGCGGGCTGAAACCTCGCCATTCTCTTTCAAGAGTGCAGCACCTTACGGGACGTCTTGGAGTGACGTCAGTTTCCTACATTCTGATTGGCTGTTGATGACGTAGTAGTCAACCCTCTCGCTTCTTTTTACACGAAGCTCGGAAGGCTGAGACGCCATTATTATTATTGCGATTTTGAAACTACCTGCGTAATAAACTTTATTTCGGCGTTTAAATCGACTTTTAAATCGGTAAATCTCCCCATCCTGAAATAATTACCGATTTCAGAAGTGGGATAAATGTTCTTGTGCGCCTTTTAACGCAGTGAAACGTGTATTTTCTTGTTTTAAGGGGGAACCGGAGTGGATTTGCCGAACAAGTGTGCGAGAGAGAGGGTAGATGCTCAAAAGTAGATCCAAATTAACTCGGCATCTAATTGATCAATTTCAATTCTGAAAAATGTTTTGAGCTCAGGACTACAATCCTGAAGAGGCCAACGTTGAATTTATTTTTTAATTATTGATTTAGCCATTAATTACAAATTAATCAATTTTTATTACTGAATTTTCGGCGATTAATTGATCGAAATATTCAAAAGTTGGCTTATACCGCCCTTGCAGCGAACCTAAGGAATTAGCAGGTCTTTTCAAATTCAGTTTAAACCTTCAGATAGCGGCGGAATCCGGTTTCCCGCCAAAATCAGTCACTCCGAATAAGAGTTCGGCTGGAATAGGGCGAGGGGGGCTGGGGGTGCAAGTTCGGAGAAACCTCGGTGGACTTCACCCCTTCATAGATGCAGACTTTTTTTCTTTTTTTTTCTCGGACCGTTTATCCAGCTTGGGTCAAAGTTGCTAAATGCTCTACACTGACGATATTGAATTATTTTGACCGCACCAGAGTCAACAGAAAACCTGTTTCCAACAAAGTAATAAAAAGTAAAATTCATAAAATTCAACAAAACAGATCCAGTTTGAAAAAAGCACACATTATAAATAATAATGATAATAATAATAATAAACAAATAAATAAATATAAATAACATATGAAAAGAAGCAAAAAAGATAGAAACAGACTCGGGACTAATCTGGAATTTTGAAAATTGCAACTATAGAAAACGAATAAAGTAACTTATACCTAAGTAACTTATCAATTTCGGGGAGGGTATCAAATTTTTTTGAAGTCCAAATCAATGATGAAAATTATAAAGTCCCTCAGAAATTTTCAGCGTGGATCTCTATCAAAATTGACTAATGCATGTTATGGGAAATTTAATGCTCGTTCACTTTTGGTTTATTATTCTTGGAATACTACACCTATGTTTTTGCGATGGAGGTAGACGACTCCGATCGGCCTCAAAATTTGACATTGTCCGTTTCAAGAGGTCTAGATTCCAAAACCGAAATGTCCGTCCGCCGTCCGGGCCGTTTTGGGTAGTAGGTACCTAGGAATTTTTTTTAAATCTGAAATTTTGACAAAACAGGTACCTACTTTGTTTATCATCTAGTTGTGCCCGCAAGGTTTTCAGTCCGATCGCCCAAACCCGTGGGGCGCTATGGGGCTATAATGGGCTACGGGAGGGTTGTTTTGTAGGCTTTTGGCTATGGGATCGAGTTAGGTATCGTTTATAAGTATTTTTGAACGTAGAATCCATTTTTTGGGTCCCGGAACGATCCGATTTCACTGTGGCGATCTATAGGGCTTTCATGGGGCTACAAATGGGATTTTTGAATGATCCCAGGTCAACTGTTTTATAGTAAATATTTTCCAAGTAAAAAATAAAAATTTGTGAAATAAATTCGTTTTGATACCTACAGAATTAAATTTCTTCACAAGTAACCTAAATCAAAGAATAATAAACCCTAATGTAAAATTTGCCGCGTTTGTGATAGTGAATTACGTAGAACGCATAGTTTCGGAGGTACCTATACGAAAAACAGTGAAAACGCTGCAAATTCTACACAAGCGTTTATTATTCTTTGAAATACTTGTGCAAAAATTATTTCTGTGCCAATGGAACAAATTTTGGAAACAACTTTTTTTGGATTTAAAAAAAATTCTTTTCAAAAATGCTCTATTTTTTGCTTGAAAAATATTCAACCACCTGGGATCCTTCAAAAACCCCATTTTTAGACCCATGAAAGCCCTATAGATCGCCACAGTGAAATCGGATCGTTCCGGGACCTCCGAAAATGAATTCTACGTCCAAAAATACTTCGAAAACGACACCTGACTCGATCCCACAGCTAAAAGCCTCCAAAAACCCGCTGCACGGGTTTGAGCGATCGGGCTGAAAACATTGGGGGCACAACAGTTGTCTAGATGGTAAACCGAGTATTTTGTCAAAATATCAGATTGCACAAAACGGCCTGGACGGTGGACGGCGTACGGCGGACGGACATTTAGAATTTAGAAAATAGAAAACCAAAAATTTAGGGTAGCCTAAAAATTTCGATCGCCATCTGCGTCAAATCCTCTGATAGGCTCAAGCTGAAACACCTGGCGTGAGAGAGGAATCAAAGAAAGTATGTAAAAATAAAAAAACTTGCCGCAGGTACAAAGGGCATCCTGGTGTTTGTTGGTTTGTGTAAGTGGGGTGATTGAGGTGTTGGACGGCGGGGGGGGGGGGGGGTGAGATGAGTCACCAAGCTCTCCCTTCACGGCCAGTTTCAACCCATTCCGCTCATCTAGCATAATTCTGGAAACCGGATTCCGATCGCGTTTTTTGATGAAATGATTAGTTTCGGCGAATAATGTTCATTTCTTAATGTTCTTCAGGGTGGTATAAGCTGAATTTCTTCCTCCACCTCATAATGAGCTAAATTCAAAAATTGGCTAAAATTCAAAGTTAAATATTTATTTAAATAGAAGCGATTTTGAAAATGTTGCACGTTGGCCTCTTTTTGATAAGTATAGTAAAGAGATTCCCGTTGCCCGTTTCAAAAAATATTGTTTGGTTGCTCAGCTAATTTGGAACTACTTTTGAGCGAAAATTGGGTTTAATTCGGGGCGACTGGGGCGCCATCTCTTATCTGCGAATCTCACCAAACCCCACTCCGGTTCCCCCGGGAAATTGAGAAAGTGACTCTACAACCCCCTTTGTGATAGTGACGCTCCCAACTTGTAAATATTATTTCTCGTGTAGTTTGTGTTTTCTTCGACTTTTAATTATTCACCACGGGTTCGTTCAGTTCTAAAGACGCGACTATGGCTGATCCAGCCGAAATTATTGAAGACGAGGTCCAAGAAGAGGACAACATTCCTGCACAACGAGAGCCCCCAGTTCATCATGAGCTCCAAGAAGCCCCTGTTTTCGGCGCAGTGGGGAACCTCCTCAATCAAGTTTCTACCCTCATCGAAAAAATACAGGTACCCAAAGACAAATTCATAATTCCCGATTTCACCCCTGGGAAACAGGATGCTAAGGGTTGGTTGATCGCCGCCGATATGGTAGTCAAGGAGAGAAAACCAACCAACGCCGACTTGACTGTAAATTTAACTAGCTCCCTGAAAGAAGCCGCCTCCACCTGGTTCACTGGAATTTTGGGACCAGAGCTTACTTGGGAGAAGTTTAAGTTGCTTTTCACCACTCGATTTTGTGAGATTGACACCCCCCCCTGCTTTGATGCACCAAGTTCTCACTTCCCACGTAAAAGATGGTGACGTCCATGCAATGGTGACCGAGCAGTTGCCAAAAATCCGCAGCGCCATACGCGGAAAGGAAAATGATCAAATTGCCATTTTGATAGCGACTGCCCTAGCCTCGCGTTATGACCCCACCGTCCGTGAGTGGTCCTACAAGAAATCAGATATCTCTGAAGTGGAGCTCCTCCAAGAGTTGCACGCAGTGAAAGCGAGCAAAAGTAGCCGACCCAACGACAAGTCCTCCTTCCGTGGACAACGCCCAGGACAACAACCAACTCAGACCAACCAAAAAAGGCCCTATACTGCACAGGATGGTCCAGACGCTAAGAAACCCAAGCTTGGCAACCAGACACCAAGCCCTGGTTCATCGAAGCAGCAGTCAGCGGATCAACAAGCACCTCAAAGTTCAAAATTTTGTCCGAAGTGCCAAAAGACAAACCACGTTTGGTCCAGGTGTTGGTCCAACCCGAAGAGCCCGAACTACCATCCGGGATACCACAAAGGCCAACAGCAGCGACCTGAGAAGAAGGTGGCCGCTTGTGCCGCTAATCCACAAGGAACCTTGGAACACATATTTATTTTTTTATTTATTCATAAAAACATAAAAACATTTTCACAATAAGGCAGAGAGTCATGATTTGTATACATAGGAACCAATTTTTCTTGATTTGGCCTATAGGTCTTTGACCTGTCCAGGCCTGTCATTCCCTTAATAGCTATTGAATATTGCATACCAATTAAATTTACAATTTATAGCGACTTAAAATATAATTTGTATTTTCTAAATTCTTAAAATAAAGTAGCGCTTCTTTTTTGAAAATTGATGTTGACCTCGCGGTCCTTAACGAGAAAGGCAGGGTTTCAAATAGCGCAGGCGCAAGCCAGGGTAACTGCCGAGTGAAGAAGTCAACTTTTGGATGAGGAATTCGCAAAATGGTTGTCTGACTAGTCCTTGTATTTTTTACCACCTCATGCTGCCTAAACGCGTCCCGAGATTTGAAAACGTAATTTACTAGTCTATAAACATAAGTTGCCCTAGGTGGTAGGACATCGAGCTTGAAATACAAGGTTTCTATTGGTGTGCGCTGGTCGGATTTGGTTGCTATCCGTAGCACAGTGTTAATTGCCACCTCAATGCAACGAAAATTGCTTGAGTAGGCACCACCCCAGATTATTATGCCATAAATTAGAATACTGTAAACATACGCATTGTACATCATGCGGAGATTATCCCTCGATAAAAAATTTCTTAGGATGATGAAGAAGTGGTAACATTTTTTAATTCTCCCCTCCAAGTTCTGAATGTGTTCATGCCACTTTAGATGTTGATCCAGTGTAAGCCCAAGATATTTTAGGCTTCTAACTTTTTCTAACGTTCCACAGGAGCATGCTGTTTTTTGCGCGCACTTATCTTTGTGAATCACTAATTTCGAAAAGTCTGGCTGACCAGTCTTATTGATAGAAAACGTGATGTACTTTGTTTTAGTTATGTTCACGGTTAGGCCATTCAAGTGAAACCATTTCAGGACTTTCTCCATAACTCGTTCCGCCTCTGAATGGACTTCTTCCCATGAGTTTCCTTTCATTAAAATGGCTATGTCATCTGCAAAAGCAACGAATTTGCCTGAGACATCCAGAGCAAACAGATCATTGACGAATACAAGAAATAAAATAGGGCCTAGTACTGATCCTTGAGGTACTCCATAACTAATTATTTCTTCAGTGCTTTTAGCCGTCTGAATTTGTACAAACTGTTTTCTGTTCGAGAGGTACGATCCGAACCATCTTAAGGCCACTCCATCCAGTCCAAGTCTTTCCAATTTTAGTATAAGCCTTGATATTTCTATGGAGTCAAATGCCTTGGAGAGATCTATGAAAACTCCCATTATTTTGAGATTGTTGTTCAATGATTCTGCGATATCTGCTGTTACTTCCACTAGGGCATCTTGTGTACTACGATTTTTTCGGAATCCGTATTGAGTAGCAGCTAATAGGTTATTTTTTTCCAGGTAGTTAATCAGTTGGGCTTTTACTATTTTCTCGAAAATTTTGGCGAAATTTGACAGTAAAGAAATAGGTCGGTAATTGTTCGCATCAGTTTTTATTCCTTTTTTAAATAGAGGCCGCACTAACGCGATTTTAAGAGCATCTGGGAATTTTCCATTCAGTAGGCTGAGGTTAATTAAATGGGTTAGTGGAGAAGTTATTGAGATGGCCACGTTTTTTATTAGATCCGATGAGATTCCATCCCACCCCGGACCTGTTCCTCCTTTGATTGATAATATCGTTTTGTATACTTCTTCTTCCGAGGCCGAATTCAGGCTCATTGTTGATCCCACATGACTCGGCAAATCTTTGCTCGGTTCATAGCTTTTGAATTCAGAATTTAATTTACTTCCGATAGTTGTGAAAAATGCATTTAATCGATTTGCGATATCACTAAGTTCGGTGAGATGTTCCCCTTCACAAATTAATTTTTTAATTTCGGTCACTCCGTCAGTATTACGGCCCAATGCGATGTTTACAGTTTTCCATACTTTCGAGAGAGTATCTGACAAGGTGATTTGATGACGGAAGTATTCGTTTTTTGTTTTGAAGAGAAGAGCTCGCAATATATTTCTATACCGCACGTACTGGCTGCGAAGTTGTGCATTCTGCGGATTCCTCTGTGCTAATCGGGCCAGCGAATCGCGTCGATTGATTGAGTTCACTAGAGCAGCGGTAGTCCAGGGCTTAAGCTTACGAGACTTGTGATTAGATGGTTTAACTACGTAAGTGCATAATTCAATGGAGCTGTTCAGAATTGATTGAAAAATTGCATAAGCCTGATTAATATCAGCCGATGAATAGACTGGACTCCAATCAACTAGGTTCAATAATTCATTTAATTTTTCCTTATTTAGTTTTTTAACGGTACATTCTTCTGCTACACCTTTCTTAGATATCCCCGAGGATGACATTGAAAACGCTACTGGATAGTGATCCGTAATACTAATCCTTGAAATAGCAGATTTTGAGGTTGCAAAGACATCACGTGAGGACTTGACCATTATGTGGTCTAGACAACTATTTCCTCTCGTGGGTACATTTATCCAGCTAACATAACCAAGTTCATGCAAAAAATTATAATATTCAGCAACTTGTGTGTCACCATTTGCCTCTAACAGATTTATATTCATATCACCAGCTAGCACCGTTATTGCACATTTGGGTACATTGATCATCATGGTTTTAAAGTCTGTTACAAATTCTTCAATTGTGCCTACATGTGAGCGATACATACCTATGATTAAGAGTTTATGTTTACCAGTCTGAAGCTGAAGTGCTACCGCTGAGGCCCCCTTGATCTTGAACTCTTCTTGCGATTCAATGTTTAGTTCTTTGGCTGCGAAAACAATCACGCCGCAGGCCTTGTTGATAGTTGAAGTGCTGACGAAGGAGTTGTAACCTGGCAGTTGGAAGATCGTTGCATAATCGCAGGACGGCGAATACCATATCTCAGAAAGAACAATGACCTTCGGCTTTTCTTTAATTTGTTCCAGGTAACAAATTAATTGATCCCAATTGGCCTGTATACTACGAATATTCAGAGCCCAGATTGAAAGGTATGAATCTGAGAAAAAGATGTCCAGCGCCTTCATGTCGTCACATTCAACTGGGGAATCCCCCGGTTCATGTATAAATGGCTCAATTTCCATAATCGGTTCTGCTTATAAAGCCTTTAAGTGCGTTTGCATAGCTCGGACAGTCCTTGTCGCTGGCCGCGTGTTGATGGGGCAGTTTGAAATTCTTGCAGTTCGCACAGTTGGGTGGAAGGGCTTTTTGATCGCATGCTTTGGTATCATGATGTTGTCCACAGTGCGCACAGACAGGATTGGGGGCTTTACAAGTTTTTTGCACATGATTGAATCCATTGCAACGGTAACACCGAGAAATCCTGATGAAATCCTCAACCTTACAGGAACTCCAACCTAAATACACTCTACCCATGCTCAGCAGTTTTTTTCTAAGGTCGGGCGTCACCTCGATTGCTAGATTGGCCGTAATCCCATCCTTTTTCCCGAATTTGAAAGCGTACTTTAGTTGCTCCTTAACTTCTTTTTCATCCAAGTGATTTAGTTTGATAAGACTATCCTCCATTTCTTCCTGGGTAATTCCTACAGGAACCCCATATAGCGCTAACTTAGGCATTCGCTTAACTGGCCGAGAGACTGAGAGACCAATATCCTTCAGTTGAGTGCATTCCAATATCGCCGTCATGTCCTTCTTCTCCGCAGCGCGAATAAGAAGACCCTTCTCTCCCAGGTTACGCACTGACGAGATCTTGATACCCTTGTCAACAGGGTTTAGTGCTGCCTTTATGTCCTGCCTCATTTCGTCCGGTTTTTTAGACGACGTTTTATCAGTAGGGTAAATTACCACGCTATTATCTGATTCCATCATTTTCTTCTGTAATCCCCGCGATTTAACAGTTTGTGCAAAAGAGACGGGTTCACTTTCCCGTCTCTCCTCTTTTTTTGATAATAGATCCAGAATCGAAAGCGAATTAGCCTCTAGCGACGCGCACACTTGTTCCCTGCCCCTTTTTGCTTCAATATATTTGCCATAATATACCAGGGTAAGAAATTCACTTTTCTTTTTGATTCTGGGAGTGAAGTTTCTCTCTTATCTCAACAATTATTGACTCATTTTTCAGATCAAAATTTCAAAACTCCCACTTGTCTTACAGGAATTGGCAACAAACAAATACCCGTTGATGATCAAATTTCTGTAGTAGTAACCATTGACAAAATAGAGGTCCCTGTAGTATTTCATATTGTTCCAGAAGGTGAAATACATAGCCAAATTTTATTAGGCAGGGATATCCTAGCCGCAGGGGTGGCGGTTAAGGTTTTGCCCGACCGCTATGAAGTTACTTCCCTAGAAAAATCAAAGGATAAAAATGACGACTCAAGGTTACGATATTTACAGAATAGAAAATCAGAATTGGATAAATTTGGGAAAAATTCCTCGAATCAATTCACCGAAAAATCAACCAAAAATCCTGTAGGTAATGAGGGCGAAATTTGGCCAGTCCCATGTAGAATTCCATCCATAGACCTTAGAGTGGAGTCAATTTCAGCATATGAAACCTTTGCTGAGCCTCGTGTGATACAAGGCTCTTGCGATTTTGACAGTGATGTCTTTAGGCCTGACATAGAACCATTGGACACTGACTTACAGGATCAAGACGATATATCTGAACTTCGAAATATCCTTGGGAAATATTCAGAGTCCTTCACGAGAGGACTCCCAAAACGACCAATTAATTGTGCAAAGTTTAAAATTAAATTGAAAGACCCAAATAAAATTATTTATAGAAGGCCATACCGACTTCATCCACGAGATTGTGAAATTGTAAATAATTATTGTAAAGAATTATTGGAAGCTGGGATAATTCGAGAAACTACAAGTCCTCATTCGTCTCCAATTTTACTCGTCCCCAAGAAAAATGGTAAATTACGTATGTGCACCGATTTTAGAGCGGTTAATGACAATACAGTTCCAGAAAGATTCCCTATTCCGTTAATCCAAGATCAGATAGCCAGATTAGCAGGACAAAATTACTATTCCAGTTTGGATTGCGCTTCAGGTTTTTACGGGATCCCATGTGACGAAGAAACGAGCCAAATTCTTGCATTTCAGACTAAAAATTCCCATTTTTCCTATACTCGGATGCCTTTTGGGGTACGGAATGCGCCAGTTCATTTTCAAAGAGCAATTACAACAGCTTTGGGAGAATTGGTTAATACCTGGTGTCTAGCCTACATGGACGATCTTTTGATCATTGCCACAACCAAAAAAGAAGCCCTTTCCCGCTTGGAAACAGTTCTGAAAGTTTTGTCGGATGCTGGATTTTCCCTCAAGCCAGACAAATGTCAGTTTGTTAAAAATGAAGTTGTTTACTTGGGATATAAAGTTAGAAATGGGGAGATTACACCTCACAATGATAGGATTAAAGCTCTGGCTGATCTTCCGCCCCCTAAAAACCGAACTGCCCTTAGGTCTTTCCTTGGGCTTTGTTCTTATTTTCGGAATTTTGTGAAAGACTTCTCTCGCAAATGTGCTTCATTATATGATTTGACATCCGAAAAAGTTCCATTTAAATGGGAAATTGAACACGAGAAAATTCGACAAGATCTGATCCAAATATTTACATCTGAACCTTACTTAACCATATTTGATCCAAACTATTCTGTTGAGGTTTGGACAGACGCATCAAAAGATGGGATCGGAAGTATCATGTTCAACATCATTAAAGGAGAAAGAAGAGTTGTTGGTTATTTCAGTAGAAAGACCACACCTACGGAAATGAAATATCATAGCTACGAGCTCGAGACGCTCGCAGAGGTCAAGGCTTTCAAACACTGGGAATGCTTTTTACTCTATAAACCGTTTGTGCTCGTCACGGACTGCAGATCCTTCCAAGCCTCTTATGTCAAACAATATTTGAATCCTAGGGTCCACCGATGGTGGGCGTTTCTTCAAATGTATGATTTCTCCATTCTTTATCGACCTGGAACCAAAATGCAGGTCGTGGATTTCTTCAGCAGGTACCCTGTTGGAGAGCCGGAAGAGGTAAGTGTTTTTGAGGCTCGTGTGGATAACTATCCCCCCACACATACCTCAAAGACCTACAAAGTCATACAATCTAGTATGTCATCAAAACAAATTCCCACTGTTCAAATAGAGAAAATTATTAATTTGGTAGAGCTTACCGGAGAATGGTTACAAGTGGCACAACTGCAAGACCAAGAAATCAAACTCATTATTGAACGGTTAGAAAATGATACTTTACCCCATGATTTAGCTAACTCTTACGAAATCAAAGATGGAATTCTATTGAGAAAATTCCAATACAATAAGAAAAATCGCAAAGCTCCCATTGTTCCGAAAAATTACCGATGGATTGTCACGAATTCCGTGCATGAAGCTATTCTCCATTTAGGACTCACAAAAACCATGGACAAGATTATGGAAAAATTCTGGTTTGCAAACATGCACAAGTTTGTCAAAAAATTCATTGAGAACTGTGTCACTTGTAAACTTACAAAATCACCCTCCGGCAAACAACAAATTCAGCTATACCCGATACCCAAAGTTGACATACCATTTCATACGGTACATATAGACATTACTGGAAAATTGAGTGGACAAGATGGACCTCCAGATTATTACGTGGTTTCGATTTGTGCTTTCACTAAGTACATACATCTACACCATACCCGTTCTCTCACTGCAAAAACTGCTATTAATGCTTTATCAGAATTAGTTCAATTTTTCGGTCCACCCTCATGTCTCATTTTTGATGCAGGAACTTCGTTCACTGCCAAGTCCTTTATGGAATATTGCTCAAAAAATAACATTAAAACCCATGTCATTGCAACGGGTGCGCCTAGGGGAAACGCTCAAGTCGAACGCTACATGAAAAATATCACGAATATGGTTACAGTGGCTCAACATGTGAAAAAACAAACTGTCCGTCAGCTGGCACCTCAAATACAGTTAATCATGAACTCCACTGTTAACCGGATAACTGGAACATCTCCAATTGAGTTGCTCATCGGTAGGAAACCACATTTGCCAAATATGATAACTGTTGACGAACAAATATGTCCTCTCGAACGAGCTGATTTGCCCGCTATTCGAGCTGAAGCTAAAGCAGGCATTGATCGGAGTGCTCGCTATGAGGAAGAACGTTTTATCGGTAAAGGTGCGCCAGTACAGCCCCTCCAAATAGGAGACCTCTGTGTAAAACATGTGGAACCAAGATCATCGCAGAAGACAGCCCAAAAATTTAAAGGACTCTATAAAGTCATTGAAATCCTGCCACACGACAGGTATATTCTTGAAAATTTGAATTCTGGAGTTCGAGTTAAATATTCTCATGAACGTATCCGAAAAATCACTGAAGATGTCACTCTCCTACCCCAGTTATTTGAAGATACCGAATCAGAATCTGATGAAGATTAAACATATTTAAAAAAAAAAATTGAGCACACTTGCTGTATAAAAATAAAATTTATATAATTTCAAACTCCTCACTTCATAACTTCATAATTTTATATTTTGCTTTAAAGCTTTATAACTTTATAATTTGACGCTCATTCATATTATAACTTGCTCATGGACGCAATTGGGGTAGCGCCTAATTCGTCCCTTGGTTGCATCAGCCATTGCATATAGCAGCATGTTTCTAGAACAGTGTGCAGCTACACATTGTTTCTGAAAGCCTGGGTGGTATGCTTTGGTTCAGCAGTCATGGAGCCTCCCTTTTATCAGCATACGCTCGTACTTCCGGGGTGCGAGACGGCGTTAAAACGTCCGAGTTCCGAGATGGGAGATGGAGTCGACCATGTGTTCGGCCCTTCATCTCACTCCTGATCGGCGGGTAATCACATGGACTATGCGCTTTATGACTTAGGCTCTGGGCGTCGGGACCCGTGTGTGAAACCCATCAAAGTGTTGATTTATATAACTTTAAAACTTTACAACCTTGAAACTTACCTCACATTTTGGGGGACGCCCCAGCACTCATAAAATGTTATTATGTTATTCATAACATGATACGCTATAATGTTATCTTGCTAACTATCTGTGGCATGATACGCTAAAATGTTATTATGCTAGCTGCTCAGTGCTCATAGCATAATACGACTCCCCAATAATATGCATGAAGCGATCATTATAAAATGTTATTATGTTACTTGTTAACATAGTACGCTATAACTTATTGTGCGAACGACAGCACGTCATACAATTATTTATGCTAAAACATTTTCACAACGTTCAAACGATACCTATGCTATTCAAGCATTGTTCCGATCAAGGACACTTTAGCAACCTGCTCATCTCAAATTCAAGTTCTATCTCAGAAAGAAGTGACATCCTAATTACGAGTTTTCTTATTGCATTTTGCGAGGTCTTGGGACTCCTAAAACATTTGGTTACTGGCCACGAGTATCCATGCAAAACAAATTTTAGCGTTTTCTCCTATAAAAATATTCATGAGATGTGTTCTCATGGGCGTTACCCTAGCAAATATTCATCTATGTTCAAACATACTTCCGCTAAATTGATGTCATGTTATTCTATGATATTATATTACTAACCTGTTGATTTTCTATTACAGCTCAGAGTCGCCAATAACCATGCGACCGACAAAAAAAAAAAAAATAACGCGATTTTACATAATATGGGTTAGTTAATATAAGGGTTTATTGTTTGTTTATTGTTCTTTCTTTTTTAAACAGTTCTTTGTAAATTGCTTGTAAAACTGAAAACTGCTTGAAGTATTCTAAGTATATGTCTCAGCCTAGGCTCTATACCAAAACGTTTGCATTCAACAATTGGCAAATTTAACAAGGTTTTATATTTTCCTGACATCAGCACTCCACTATTCTGGATGCAGAAGGTATGTGGGTGTTATGATGACTTGTTTTATTTTTCCCTTGTGCAAAATTTAATTGCGCGTAAAATTCATTATATCAAAATCATGTTTGCAATAAGGACCCGAGCTTCTAGGTAGGCATTAGTTTTAGACATTGTTAGAACCCCTTTATTTTGGAACTTATGTAGTCCCTGGGGAAAATTTCATTCTAACTCACTTTCGCTTCGGAAATTAACTTTTGAAAACTTTCTATTTCACGTGGGGCCGTGAAAACTCAGTCTGGCCATATCGGGAAATGTAACATAAAACAATACTTAGTTTTCCGAAATATAAATATCCAACCGTCTGGTCAGCGGGCCCCCACGTCTGGTCAGCGGGCCCCCACGTCTGGTCAGCGGGCTGAAACCTCGCCATTCTCTTTCAAGAGTGCAGCACCTTACGGGACGTCTTGGAGTGACGTCAGTTTCCTACATTCTGATTGGCTGTTGATGACGTAGTAGTCAACCCTCTCGCTTCTTTTTACACGAAGCTCGGAAGGCTGAGACGCCATTATTATTATTGCGATTTTGAAACTACCTGCGTAATAAACTTTATTTCGGCGTTTAAATCGACTTTTAAATCGGTAAATCTCCCCATCCTGAAATAATTACCGATTTATGTAATAATAACAAACGTGTCCAAGAATAATAAGCCAAAAAAGTGGCGGAAATTCGAAAAATTATAAACGCATTTGGCGTTTTCAATTTAATAAATGCGGTTTATATTTTTATATATAATATTATATATAAAAATATATATTATCCATTGTGGACTTTTCCTGCCAGCTGCCCGCCGCGCTCTATCTTTCCTGTTATCTGCCCACCCTTCGTGAGAGAGTGCAGTCCTTATTGAGATACTCTAATATCTCTACAAGTTTATCAAAAGATAGATCATTTATTTGTTGCCAAAAATCAAATATTTACTTATTTTTTATAAATTAAAAATGTACCCTAACTCTAACTTTTCGCCACTCTGCTCTCCTCCAACCTGATGCGGGATCCAACCATGGTGAGTATGTCAGATGGTCAGCTCATTAGGTGCAGTAAACAAATACATACACAGGTTAAAAACAGCTGAGTTTTCTTCACTAAACCCCACAGTCTTGTCAGCAGGCTCAAAGGGAAAGAGAGGAAACAGTGGAATTCTGAGATGACGGAATAGGTATATGACATAATATTATGTAGAGAGCAAAATACGTACGACAGATACATTCTTGATGATCTATGCAGACCCCCAAAAATCTGTATAAATACGGATAAAAATCCGTGGATGGCAACACTGCTGTAGACTCCTTGATAATGTTAGTTTGCTTAAACGCCGCGGGTCGAGTGAGCGCTCGCGTTAGCCCTCACTATTCCTCTCCCCAGACGCTCCGGGATATGTACGTTCAAAAATTACACAGGGGTTTCATATTCTTGAAGACGTAGGTAACATTGATGTAGAGTGTTCTGGGAATAATAATCTCCCAAGAGTTGGCTCAGCTAATTCCAGCAAGAACCTACTGGAGATTTACCACTCCGGCTGTACACTTCATGCCTCTATTACCTTGCCTGTCTTGACTACTGAGTTGGTTTACTCCTTCCAAGTGCTGGACCTTTCCGTCGTCTGCCAAATGAATCTCTTTCCTCGCCAAGGTCCTCTTGCTCACCTCTCTACGACCTTCACTAATCCTGTAAAGCGTTTTTTTTTTTTTTTCCTCGAACCTTGTCATTCAAAATTCCTAAGTTACTACCAGCACGGTTGACGCCAACTTTGTAGGTATACACTCCAGGATAGAATAAAACGAGCGTTTTCGGTAAAATTATTTATCAAGAATAAAAAGTTCAGTCTTCGCTCAAATAATAATAAAGCACTGATTGCGGGTTGGTACATCACCGACTTCTGAATCATGTCAACTTGACAAAAATCCCGATGGAGGCCATTGAAAACAATATCTATACGCACAGCCTATTCATCTGCAGGCCGTAGACAGCGAAACCCAACTACATTTAATTTTAAATGATTTTACACAGGTAGGCCTTTTCATGATTTTCGTTGTCTAGTGTAGGATTCTATAGAATGAATCCTATAGGAGGAATTGACATCTAAATTTGGATGAGTTGGTTGTACCGGAAATGACTAAGCGACAAGAAAGATGCAGCGATTCAGAAAGACGTCACATTCTCAACTACTGAGCAATGAGGATGCATTCGTTTCTCTCATCATGGTGTAAAATAGTCCCCGTCGATCATCCATTAATTGCTGAGGAGGTCCACTTTGCTAGAAAAATCAATAAAAAGGAGAATTGGAGCGAACGTGGAGTTAAGAAGTTTAGTAGGTAACCCGAAACGACTACAGGCTTCTTTTATTCGTAAAAATTGTATTTACCTTTATTCTCCCTGAATCTACAACCATAATAATATCAGAATCCATTACGGTTCGTAATCGATGTGCAATAGTGATGACAGTGGCGTCTTTGAAATTTATTGTGATTGCTCGTTGGATGATGGCTTCAGTTCTGGAAAAGAATGAACATTTCATGTACATCGAATGTTGGATGTCGGTACCTAAGCTACAAACTCATTCCAACGCTGATCTCATTAACGTAATATGCATTATTCGTCTGAGGAGAATCGAATCGAAAGCTACCTTAGGATCTGTCCCAATCATTGGAGCATTAGCGAAAAAACAGCTATGAAGAGTTATGGATTCTACGTACAAAAATACTTCGAAAACGACACCTAACTCGATCCCATGGCCAAAAGCCTTTTAAAAAAAGCTGCAAATTTTACAAAAGGGTTTATTATTCTTTGATATAGGTTACTTGGGCAAAAATTTAATTCTGTCAATAAAAAAATTTGGGAAAAAACTCCTGGGATCCTTCAAAAATCCCATTTTGAGCCCAATGAAAGCCCTATAGATCGCAACAGTGAAATCGGATCGTTCTGAGACTCCCGAAAAATGGATTCTACGTCCAAAAATAATTCGAAAACGACACAGAGGCTGTCGACCTCCGTCGCGATTACATAGGTGTATTATTCCAAGAATACATAATTATTATAATAAACCAAAACCAAAAAATTTGTTTGTTTAAGATTTAATCTTAAATAAAAACGATTTTATTCTTGAAAAATAGTAAACAAAATATGTAGGCAAAATTAATACTGTCAATTTTCAAAAGTGGACAGGGGTGAAGGAGAAAGTGGTCAGATAGAGGGGGACTACTGACGTAATACCTACTATACGTATTAATTAATTAATAATTAAATAATTGAATATTGTGTGAAATGGATTGCAAACTGAGAACGCCAAGGTATAACCCAAAAACACCAAGTTTAAAGTTTTTGTTGTTGCCATTTTTGGGAAACTTGGCCCGTTTTTGAACCTACCTAACTTGGTAGTGAAAATTGTATAGAATTTTGCCCTCTTCAACTTTAAATTTGACCAGATTTGTGATTGGTTAGGTAGGAAAAAAAAAAAAAAAGCTAAAAAGGTATAATCCAACAACTGTAAAAAGTTCGACAAAACGCTGCAAATTTTACACAAGGGTTTATTATTCTTTGATATACGTTACTTGTGCAGATATTAATTCTGTCAATGAAAAAAAATTTAAAAACTTTTTTTGGATTTTTTATATTTAAAAAAAAAAAAAAAACAAGTTTTTTGGATTTTTTCAAAAATTGTTTTTCAACTTTTTTTGTTGTTTCTTACTTGAAAAATATTTGTCCTCGGGATCCATAAGAAATCTCATTTGTAGCCCCATAAAAGCCCTATAGATCGCAACAGTGAAATCGGATCGTTGCGGGACCCAAAAATGGATTCTACGTCCAAAAATACTTCGAAAACGACACCTGACTCGATCCCATAGCCAAAAGCCTTCAAAAAACCCTCCAGTAGCCCCATTTTCGCCCCACCGGTTTGGGCGATCGGACTGGAAACCATGTGGCACAACTAGATGGTAAACCGAGTATTTTGTCGAAATTTCCGATTTTTAAAAAACTTCCTACTGCCCAAAACGGCCCGGACGGCGGACGGACATTTCGGTTTTGGAATCTACACCTCTTGAAACGGATAATGTAAAATTTTGAGGCCGATCGGAGTCGTCGACCTCCGTCGCGAAAACATAGGTGTATTATTCCAAGAATAATAAACCAAAATCGTGGTATTTAGGGCCCCTTAAAGTTAGCAAAGGTTATTAATCAGTCCGACATTTTGAATTTAGGGTCCCTGATGGTTCAGAAGTTCAGATTTTTTGCAAACTCAAAAGGATATATCGACTGGACTATACTACGTTCACCAGTATCGCTGTTATCTTCACCATAACGTAAAAAGCAGCTTCAGGGAATATCTAGTAATATAATATTACTATTGCAGGTAACATCTGCAATAGAATTCAATTCAAACTTACTTCTCGTCGACGTTGGCTGTGGCTTCATCGAGAACGACGATTTTATTGGATCGCAGGAGCCCTCTGGCCAGGCACAACAGTTGCTTTTGACCAGTGCTCAAATTCCCGCCCCGCTCTGACACACTCATGTCGAGACCACCTGCCTGTTCCTTCACAAAGTTGGCCATTTCCACCTGCAAAACACCGTGTCATACGGGAGACAAATGTTGACGTCGTACGGGAGATTTTTTCGAGTACCTTTTTCAGCGCGTCCCAAATATCCGCGTCGGCGTACTCCCTCAACGGGTCCAAGTTGGTTCGGACGGTTCCGGCAAACAGATTCGGGTCTTGGGGTATGACCGTGATTTTAGGGCGGAAATCGTGGAGACCCAAAATGCCGATGTCGACTCCGTCGATTTTGATGACTCCCTCGTAGTCGACCAGCCTGAACAAAGTGAGAGCAATCGAAGACTTTCCAGAACCAGTTCTACCAACTATTCCGACCTGGAAGAAAACGCAAGTTTTTTAAATGACATCGCAGTCCCTTTCAATAACTGGACAGTTATTGTATAAACACATACGAGGTGTTAGCGCGAAATAGGTTAAAAAATATTGACATATTCACCCCATCGGTTGAACGAAGTGAAGATTAAAATTAATTTACCGCTTTTTTAAAAGGTGAATTGAATGAATAACATTCATCACGTGAATAATAAAGTGATCCTCGGACCGTTCTGAGATAATGACAATCCCCAAATACGGGTTGAAAGACGATTCTTCAAATACACAAATTATTTCTGGAAATATTTTCAATCAATCAGAATTGATTGTGCAAATTTTCACTTAAACAAACGCGGTTGTTACCAGGAAGTGTACCTCAGTTTGAAATTCCCAGCTGTAAATGAACATGAATGGATACCTTTTGACCGGGACTGATTGAAAATGAAAGTCCTTTGAGAACCCACGGCGTGTTCTTGTTGTACCGCATGTACACATGGATGAAATCTATGGTACCCTGAGCAGGCCAACCTTTGACCGGCCGTACACCTGGGAAATAGAAACATGCGTGAAATTTTACAGTCGTCCTGATGACGAAGACGTAATTAGACAGTTGGCTTGTCCAGTTGAACTGGAAAACGAAGTTCGTTGAACGAACACGCTTCATTTTAGGCCCAGATTAAACTACTGATTTTAGGCCATTTTGACACAGTATTTTCAGAGAGTCGAAAAGTAGAAACCACCCACAGATCGGAAAGCGCCTTCAACTCGCCTGGTACGCTAGGCAGCCGCCCTTTCGTGTATAGAGAACATCACTGATTCTTTTTAAGGGTTGAAGGAGTCACACCTGACTGAAGTCTTCAGCACCTATGGAATGCTACAGTAACAGTAACTCAACTGATGGTGCCCTCTACTAAACCTAATATTGACTACTATTTTAAGTTAATAACTTGCGATAGTAAATCTGCAAAATCATGCAGTGTGGAAATTTTACCGGAGACTGAAAAACCATCCACATACAAGAAAAAGCACAATTTTTTGGTTTATTATTCTTCGAATAATAAATACACTTATGTTTTCGCGACGGAGGTCGACGACTCCGATCGGGCTCAAAATTTGACATTATCCGTTTCAAGAGGTCAACATTCAAAATCCGAAATGTCCGTCCGCCGTCCGCCTTCTGGGCCGTTTTGGGCAGTAGGAATTTTTTTTTAAATCTGAAATTTTGACAAAATACTTGGTTTGCCATCTAGTTGTGCCCGCAAGGTTTCCAGCCCGATCGCTCAAACCCGTGGGGCGCTATGGGGCTAAAATGGGGCCATGGGAGGGGTATTTGAAGACTTTTAGCTATGGGATCGAGTAAGGTGTCGTTTTCGAAGTACTTTTGGACGTAGAATCCATTTTTTGGGGTCCCGGAACGTTCCGATTTCACTGTTGCGATCTATAGGGCTTTCATGGGGCTAAAAATGGGATTTTTGAAGGATCCCAGGAGGTTAACTTTTTTGAGTAAAAAATAAAGAAATTTTGAAAAAAAAAAAATTTAAAAAAAAATTTCCAAAAGTTTTTTTATTGAAACATAATTAAATTTTTGCACAGGAAACCTATATCAAAGAATAATAAACCATTGTGTTACATTTGCAGCGTTTTATAAGTAAAGCTCAAAACCTTTACTTGAAAAAAGTGGGACATACTTGCATGGGACATACATGCATGGTTTTGCAGATAACATCGCCGGCCCGCAAGACACAAGACTTAGTCGTGACACAAGTCGAAAAAAGAAAATTTTACATGAAAGCCAAAATAAAGATTCACTTTTTTTCGGCTTCCTGTAATACTGTTTCATTTTGATCCCAGTACGATTCCAAATATACGAACGTCTGCATAAATCCCTTATGAATGACGACGAAGAGTTGATAGGGAGAACTTACTATACTGTACCTATTTCACATTACAATTTATGCCACGTTTCATAATCATTGAAATACAAACGCACATTTCTGCATGTGAGGCATTGAAATGTGACGTTGTCGAGTACAAAACATAGGAAAGAAATACAGTACCAGAGAACGAGAAAATTGCCTAAATTCAAGATGAGACGCGTGAATTTCATAAACTCTCCTATTACACACAAGAACATAAATCTTCACTGCACTGAGATGTGTCGTTGTTCAAGAGCCATCACATTCCGTTTTCGATGTCGGCAAAGTGACACATCGCTCACTCTAGCGCTTTTCCGTGGAAGTATATTTATGACAATTTTCCTGTTGCAAAACATGACCAAACCAATCCTATTAAATGAAATCACTTTTCTTGGGCCGGCAATAAGCAATATTACGCCTCCGAATTCCAAACACTAAACTCTCAATCATGTGAGCTTTGAACCGAAAAATTATTTAATAATAGGTGAGTTCGCAGAGTAAGTTCTGGCTGTTCGGAATTGAATCAGAACTCGAAAGCTTCCAGGAATTAAAACGGACAGAACTTCGGTAGTCCTACGAAGTTACCCCCACGAGATCATAGAAGGAAATCGTGACTTTCCACAATCGAGAAGGCAGTCGGAATCAGTTCTGGAAGTTCTAAAAAAAAAAAAAACTGCCGGAATCGATTCTGAACGATTCTGAACGAGTACCTACTGCGTTCGCAGAGCATCAGAACTTGAGTGTTCAATTCCTGGAAGCGGAGGTAGGTACACCCACTTAAGGCCAAAATTGGGCATTTAATGCCATACTGCGCATGCGCCGAACGGTTTGGAATTTTCAGAATTACTCTGCGAAGTCACCTAATATACTGAACTTGCCAACACCAATATTTTCGTATTCATCACCTGCATCTGATTCGTAGTGAGCTTCCGCTTCCAAATTTGAATACTCGTGAAGCCTCCTCACAGAAACCAAACTGTTTTCGACTTCTGCCGACTGCCTGAGTCCCCACTCCATCGTATACGCCAGTCCGCTGCATTGCGTGATAGCCAGACCCACGTCAGCCGCTAGTATGTCTGATAGTTGAGTTAAAACTATTACAAACAGGACTTACATTGAAGAATGACACTACAATATCATATTAGTTGAATTACCGTTTGGGAACAGAACGAAGCTGAGCGTCACTATGGCGTTGTAGATCACACAGAGGAAGTCCAACCAAAAGGCAAATGCTCTATTGGCTGCTAAGTACAGGTACCAAGCAGACGTGTGGAAATCCTAAAGGGAAGACAAATGAGACATCAGATAAGACGCCCAGGGAGGTGAGAAGAAAAGTGAAGAAGATTATGAGGCAAAGGTGGTAAAGGAACGAGGATGGTGGAGAAGAACCGAGCTTGTCGGATCACTGCGTCTCAGGCTCTTAGCCCATCCACTGAGCAGATCAGAATGAAGGAGACTTGATCTGCTTTAGGCGACGGCGGCAGCTGATGGATTCTGAACTGACAGCGTTGAAGGCCCAACGGACTTGAGAATCTCAAGTTTCACTCAGTAGGTTGAGGTGGTTAGGGAGTGAGAATGACTCCCCTGCTGGTGTGAATACTAAATTGTTTATTTGGGTAGACAATTATAGCGTGGGAACCGGTTTCGAGCAACTAAGCTTAGTATTCACACCAGCAGAGGAGTCATTCTCTCTCCCTAACCACCTCATTGGATTAGACCTCTGCAACATCGGCAAACAACCACTTTGTCACTCAGTAGGTACGCACACAAACTCAAGTTGAGATTTGTGTGTACCAACAGAATGTCCGTTTGGCGAGTGGATGCAGCGGCAACCAGATTCGTTGCACACATCTCCACGGTGCAAGAAAAGGGCACGAGCGACACAGTTCTGAACAGGCAACGAGTGGAGAACAAAAATCCCTAGGCGACTCAATTAGGAATGGTCGAATTTAAATCAACCCGTGCCATGTTGTTAGAAGTCAAAAAGAGAAAAATGCATCATTTTTTCACAAAAAGTATTTCACGTAGTATTCATCTAAGTTGTTCTGGTTGATTTAAAAAGTACCTTCTGGTTTGACGAAACTCAGAAAACCACTTTTTCCGTAGATCGTCCCCATAAAAATCTCATTTTTAGATCTAATTTAAATAAAAATAAAAAGTTATTCTGCCATTCACCTTAACCCACGAACGAATCAAAACAACGGGCTCGGTGTCATGTTTAATCTTCGCTGTGGTTTAACGCGAGACCCAATTCTTCAGTTGTTAATTCTTGAATGGTGGCCAACTTGGAAAATCATCGACCAATGGGAGCTAATCGCTGGTTTCTGCCGACAATTCAAATAACGATTTTCCCATGAATTCGTACGAACTTACAATTGAATGGCTCCCCGCAATAAGGATGTAACTGCAATCTGCACGATTTTTCAGGAGCAAAAAAAAACAAAAAACGTTTTTGTGGAAAAATGTAGCTTTAAATTTGAGTTCAACAACAGATTTTTCCCAGGAAAAAGGCTTAAAATTCTCAATTTTCCGTGCAATAAGGGTATATCTAATGTACTAAAGCCACAGCCAGAGGAGGAGGAGGAGGAGGAGGAGGAGGAGGAGGAGGAGGAGGAGGAGGAGGTGGAGACACGATTTTGGTCATCTTTATTCTAGGGCACTTCCAGATGTCGGAAAAATGTGAAATTGCTCTTTAAAAATCCAGTTTGGCGAGCATAGTGCGAAAAAAGTCTGAAACCACCAAAAAAGTAGCTTCATGTGGCGTATCTGAGCTCCTAAAGGGGAAAAACGGGAAATTAAACTTTTTTATAAATATACCAAAAATCCGTTTTGGCGAGTAGATGACGAGAAAAATAAGAAACCACCAAAAAGTTGCTCCACGTGGCGCATCTAAGCTCCAAAAGTGGAGCAAAAATCAGGTTTGGAGCAGTTGACAGGGAGTTGGGATGGTGGTGGGCAAGGAGTGTCCGAAGGCTACGTGGCTACCTCTACATTTGTGCTCTAGTGTTTATGATGTCCGAACCAGAACCAACACCTTCAACTTCTAGACAGGAGACACGTGCTGAGAGAAACGAGACCAACCCAAAACAAATAAGGTAGTTACCAAAAACGAATGCCAATGTAGCAATTACCGCTCGCAGGCTCAAGACAAAAGTTTTTAGAAGTGTATTTGTAATCGTTTGCAATACGATCTTTCTTCAACTTCAACCCTCGAAGTAGACGGTCTAGTTCTAGCGCTGTCATTACGGTATTGTTTGCGTATGGCCAGTACGAATCAATTCTTGAGTGACACGCTAATGAGATGGTGATTCTTTGTTGTCCATGTTAATGTTGCTTGTATTTCTGCTTGACAACGATGCTAATTGGTAATTACGTGATTGTTTGACGATGAAATAAACGGACTCCGATAACTCGGCTCCGCTAGGTATCATTCTAAATCAATCTGGTGAAACTTTAAACAATTCTTTTTCTATCCAAGTGCGCTGAAACTTCTTTACCAACCGCACTGCACGAAAACTAACTTTACGTTGACATTGAAGACAAGGAAGGAGGTCTAGGGCGTTGCGATTCACCGCTTATGAAATAGTCAGCAGCTATTGACCGCTGTTAGGGATGGGCAACCCTTTTAGATCGACTTATGACAAATTCATACCTCCCCCTTGGCCTTCTGCTTATAATCGATTTCGAACCAGTACCAGATAAAAAACCTTGGATAAGGGCGTAATGAAGAGGGGAATTTGCTCGGGCTTACTTGAAGGGCGTCAAATTGCTCTTGGACCATCGTCTGGGCGTTTCTAGAATGAATGGTGACCAGGCCGTCCAAAGTGCATCCGACATGAGTGAACAGCGGGCTCCTGGCTTCAACAAAATAGAAATCCGATCAATGGCGAGCGCTTCGGGAGGAGCTAAATGTGGCAAAAAACGGGGTGGGAAAGGGCTCTTGACGTCACAAAAACGTTCGGTTCCGATTCAAATGAGCTCACCTTGTCCCTCAATCTCCCTCAGCCCTTTTGTAGTGCGGACGTAAACTCGTCGCAGGGCGAAAAATACAACTAACATGACGAGTGTGGGAATTATAAGCCAAAAATTGGTCACTGGAATCACCAGTAATATTCCTAAAGCCGAGAGCCCAATCTGCAACATAAATGGCCGGCATCAGAAACAGTTTTGACGTCACAATTTGGCAGAGTAATACACAACTTCGATCAATTTACAACATTAAGGGAAGTATGCGTTCTTCACGAGGAAGGCGGTGTGGAGGCAACTCTTCCGCCTCTTCCTGGCGTTTCCGGAAAAATCAGTTTTTCTACACTTATGTACCTTTTTCTCCGGCACTGCTCAACTTACCGCAACATTTTTCTAAATTGTACCTAGATAAATAAATACTCAACACGCTGTGCCAAGGTTTTTCCATAATTTTACTCACAGCATCATGCAGATTGATCCGCTTTCTAATTTTTTCCGGCTATTTTGTATGTTTGTCAAAACAAGAGTTTTTGTGGCATAAACTTTCAAGCACTATCTCCAGGACAAAATATTAACAAAATCAAAGCAATCGCTCGAGTAGAACTGGAGAAAACGATACATGAAGTAGAGTACTTTAGGAGATTTCATCAGTGCAGTAAAAATGCATTCTCCCCTTATACCCACTGTGGCACGACATTGTGTAACTGTAATTTTTTAGCGTTGCTAAGTTGGCTCACCTGCAAAACATCCATGAAAGTGATGGGAAAGTGTTCATCGACGGTTCCCTGGTCTTTTGAAAATCGGCTCAAGATGCTCCCTACGGAATATAATAAATATGAAAAATTAGTCGCTTATAATAATATTATAAGCGGTCGGAGAGTGGGCAAAATATATTATATTTTGCCCACTCCCCGACCAGGTGATCCACGCGAACAATTATTGTTGCAGGTGCTTTCCAATTTCTTTAAAAACTCACCGGATTTCGTCGTGTAGAAAAAATTCATCTTGGCTGAAATGACGGAGCGAAACATCTTTTTGTGTAAAATCCTTGACGCTCTGATGCAAGCAAAGAAGTATACTAGAGATCGGATAATCGAGAGGACCAACGTTCCCAAAATCAACGTTCCGAAAACCCACAAACAGAAATCTCTGTCGATTTTGAACGGAACCCGCTTGACGACCTCTCTTGCCATACCAGTCGAATTGTAAGAACTTTCCTCCAAGGTTACCCTGAAATCAGACTCAGATGTCACAACCGTCGGGGAGTTTAGTGAAAATCCGCAACTTGGAACTAAATGAACCAACCAAAACGATACCCAATAATCGCTGGCGCTGCCGAAAGTCTGAGAGGCGATGAATGAGAGCAAAGCGATTGATGCGGAACAGCCGGCAGCGGAAAAGTAGAGTTTGATGGAATTTTTGGGGGTCGGACTGTTCAAAATTTCTTCGACCGAAGATCGTTTTGAGGCCAAAGACGTGGTAGATTGATTCATATCAGCCTGAAATCAAATCATTGGCAATGTAAGGCAAGTTGCTTGGTTAATGGAGTTTCATGAAAAAAAAAAAAAAAAAAAAAAAAAATGCTTTGGTAAATTACTCTCAATATAGAAAAAAAAACGAGAAGTTTGGCTCTGGAACACGCTCATTTATTTTCGGGCAGGAAGAAAGGGGTACCAAGTAGGTAAACTAATGATTCGTGTTTGGGTCAGTCAGAGCTATTACTCTTTGTCAATGGTATGTGAGGCGAACACCTTGCCACGACCCCTAACGCAGAGGGCGGCTGTAAATCGAGCGCAATTAATGAACGAGGGGCGAGAAACCTCAAAATGCAATAAAACCCAGTTGTAATGTGGCGTTAAGAAGACGTAGTTCAAGTAAATTGAGCGCAAGGAAACCGAACAAAAATAGGAGGAACATCTACAACTGTGAAGGAAAATAGGAGCAGTACCGGAGCCTGCATTTGAAGACGGAGTGGTCTAAACAGCGGATTGGGCCATTGGGCCAAAATATAAAGTCAACTGATGGATGAAATGTTCTTTGTACCGTCATTAGGAGTGTTTGGTAAACGGGAAACTTCAACGAGAATGGAATTTGAGCAGTCATCACTAGATCAAACGAGCGTCTCTTCCCAACGCTCGATGTGGTCTCCTGTGCTTCAACTATTTGAGCACCGACTTGTACAGTTCAGACCCATACGGATCCATATGTTCAGGAAACGACTTTTTCAGGTGCTAATGTCTACTTCGCGAAGGGAAATTTTCGATGTGCGGCGTATGTGAGTAGAAAAGAGCACAGAATCGTGGCCCTAACGCCCAATAAAGTGAATCTGAACCTACTAAATCTCATTGATTTTTTTTTTCTCCTTGAAATGATACCTATTGTTGTCATAAGGATGAAAGGTACAGAGGTATTTTATTCAATTCAGCACAACAGAAAACATAAAAACCTATAACAAACTCGTAGTAATACGATGCCTCTGTATTCAAGTTGCATTGGGGCTATGCGACCATCGTAAGGCAACTATCCCAAACCTTACTTATCAAATAGTGAGTGTCTTACAAAGACACCCTTAAGTTTTCAAGTGTTTTTGACCAATTTGTTTGGGATTTAAGAGCAATTTTAGCGTTCTCTTGTTTGACGATTTTGGGACGAACGGAGATTGGTTGAAATAATTTCGGTTACCAAGAAATATTGAAGGTGAAACCCACTAACTTCAGGGCAATTCAGGTTTTCTATAAGTATATGACCACCTTTTACATGTCAATTTCAGCTCAATTTTCACCTACAAGTTTGGGCTTCTCCGTCAGCTGAATTGAATTTAACGACGAATGCATGTGCTCAAAGTAATTAAGAAATCGGCTGAGTGTTGTGCGAATACCCATGCATGAAGAGAAGGTGATAAGGGGTCGATTGGTTCGATGGCAAGGTAGGTGTGAATTCGCCTCAAATAGTATTGAGAGCAGTGATATCAGTGACTGACCCAGAAATACGTCGTAAGTTTACTTTTATCAGTTTACTGATCTATCAAACGATAGATAATTTATTTTGTGCCAAAAATCAAACCACGTATTCCCGAGAATTAATGAGCACGATACCAAGCCGAACTTCCTTCCTTGAGAGTAGTTTGCTTAGGAACGAAGATTCATTCAATCTTCAATCTCTTCAATTCAATTTTCAAGAAGATTCATTGACCAAGCAAATTGCTGGCACGATGAACATCAACTTACTATCCGGGATGATATTTCGACAGGATCGTCATTGACAGGATCAACGCGCTCACACAATCGAGATTCCAGCGATTCCATCAGCTTCACGTCAAGCAATGTCCCGTCATGTTTCACTCTGCCCTGCCGAAAAAGCCCTCTATTCTGTCACGTGTTCAATTTAATCAAATACGCCTCAAACTCAAACTCTTACATTTTCCAGAATGACAACGTGATCGTCTTCCCGCAGGTTTTCTAGGCTGTGGGTAATCAAGACTACCGTTTTCCGTCGGGACAGTGCTGAAAAACAAGAGCCTTCATTAGTCAGCTGACTGGAGATAAAGTCGGGCTGTCAGGTGAGCCAGACAAGTCCAGCTGTTGGACCATCACGCACACAACCCCGAAAAGGGCTCATCTCTTAGGA
This sequence comes from Pilophorus perplexus, assembly GCA_955831195.1. NCBI lineage: Eukaryota > Metazoa > Arthropoda > Insecta > Hemiptera > Miridae > Pilophorus > Pilophorus perplexus. The sequence continues at coordinate 23,555,275 of OY037016.1, forward strand.
GCAGAATTAGACGAAATTGTAAAGGACTGGTATAACGGTCCAAAACCAGTGTTCGGCTCGGTTTTGGAACGAAAGGAAAAAAAGGCTGCAAATTTTACACAAGGGTTTATTATTCGTTGATATAGGTTACTTGGGCAATAATTTAATTCTGTCAATAAAAAAAAAAATTTGGAATTTTTTTCTTCAAAAATATTTCATTTTTTACTCGGAAAATATTTCATCATGAACCAAAAATGACAGATAAAGGAAATAGATTCAAATAGATACTCACGTCGAATGCATTGTTCAAATAAATGACTCCGCACCACACAATCCACAGCTGACAGAGGGTCGTCGAACAGATAAAGGTCTGCTTCTTTATAGATAGCCCTGTAAAATTATTGTTTTTGGTATGAAGGCAGAAATGCAGTTAGACGGCCTCGCAATATGCAATATAGGATCGCTATATGAGATTTTCAACGAAACAGGTAGGAGGACGCCTGTCAGACTGAGTGCTTCGAGAAATGGTAATGAGAACATGAAGATTACCTAGGTAGTTAATATAATTTCTGATTACCATGTTAAAGAAACCCACTTCACCTCGCCAAATTCACTCGGGCCTTTTGCCCGCCGCTCAGAGAGACTCCTCTTTCTCCAACTTTGGTCCAGTCGCCCCATTTCAGTGCTTCTATGTCGGGCAGAAGGGCGGACATTTTGACCACAGAATCGTATCTTTCTTGGTCGAAGGCCTCGCCGAAGAGGATGTTCTTCCTTATAGAGCCGGGAAACAGCCAGGGCTCTTGGGAGACGTACGAGATCATCTTCGGGGCGCTTATTGTTCCGGCAGTCGACTTCAATTCGCCCAGGATGGTGTGAAAGAGGGATGTCTGCAGAAAACACCGATTGAAAATCAACTTCTGCCATTGACAGAAAATGAAACCATCATGGTGGAACAAATGTTCCAAAAGCCAACTTGATTAGTTGGTAACAGTGATTCCACACAATGGTTGCGACACTTCAACTTTAATAAACTCTGTGCTCCCTTCACCACGATATTTGTTGCCTGCGAACCTCAGCTGCTTAAAAGTCCTTGATGAAAGGAAAGAGAAAGTGGAAAAAGGTCGATATGGGGAGTTAAGCGTTAATTGGTCCCCAACTTCCAAACTTACTTTTCCCGACCCAACGCTCCCCAGAATCACCGTGAGTTGACCCGCCGATGCTTTTAGCGTGACATTTTCCAGAACTGGACCTTCGAACGTCGGCCATTTTGACGTCACGTGTTTGATCACCAAACTCCCATCGTTGTTTACGTTTTGTTCCTCAACAGGATAAAGCAAACCACCTAAACGCGATGAATTCGAAAGTCACAAACTTAACATACAATATTACTACATTCATTCGATCATAAATAAACATTTGGTAGAATAAGTAAGTACCTGATTTAGTAACAAGTTCAGTGGAATGAATCTTGTTCCAGGGTTTTGCTGTAGGTTGTTCAGTATACATGAGTTCAACGAGGAAGTCCTTCATGGTCAAAATAATCATCATAACATCATCAAAGGTGTACAACTAATGTTTTACAATTAGAAAAGCCACAAAATTATAGATTTCATGATCAACGAGAAAATTGGGTCCAGCAGAAAAAAGGATTAAAAGCAGAATATGACATTGTGAAGAAAAATGTCAACGGCCCATTGAGAAAAGAGGAGCTATTTCATTACATGAAATAACTCCTTGTGTTTCTGTTAGTAGTGACATGTGAGGAAGTGTGAGAATCGAATTTGCTGTTCCAGGAGCGTGAGTATGAGGCGATGTAAGAACATTTTGGACTGTGAGCATGAGAGTGTGACTTACCCTCTCTACAACTCGCTTGATAACCTTGTGTAACCTCGCCAGATCTCTTATAATCTGACTTTAGGTGTTTATTCACTCAACTTGCCGACAGGTGTAATTGAAGTGCCGAAAGTTTTATTAGGTTATTTCTTGTTGCATGAGTGATGAAAATGGATATTTTCCAACTGTTAGACTTAATTATTTTGTCTACCTTGGTTCTATGGCTGACGGAGTTTCGCGTCACTTCAAGGAAACCTCACTCGTTAATGCGTACCTAAGTATGCCTACATCATTGAAAAATCCGTTCCAGCCTACATCGCCTCATGCTCACATTCACACTCAATAGGTTAACTTACACTCACGCTACAAGAACTAACCAAATGCTAGCGATGCTTTTGACTCAAAAGTTTTGAGGCTGCAGCGTCCTCGGCCGTCTCACATTAAACTGAACTATCTCTACTGTAAGGAGTTAGATGGTCTCATGCAATACGTCACTAACTCTCCTGGGTGGGATTTAATGGTTTGAACTTTTTTAATACCATCTCTATATAGAGATTGTATTAAAGATTAATTGAAATTGTATAAAGGATTTTATTAATACCAGCGTCTGTATAGAGATTGATGGTCGAGATCATCTTTTGCAATAGAATCCCTACCGTATGGAGCTTTATTGTCTCATCTTAATCGTCACCATCGCTGCTGGGTGAGGTTTGATGTTTCAACATTTTTGATGCCATCTCTACTGTATGGAGCTTGATTATCTCATGTTATTTGTCTCCATCTCTACTGTTTGTTTCATCTTATTTAGTACCTACTGTAACTACTGTATGGAATTTTATAGGCTCATTTTATTCAGTACTATCAATGTAGGAGTTTAATGGTCTCATGTAAGCTATTTAATGATTGGTCTGAATGGACGGCGTTCCACCTTACGAGGTTTCACCTTTTTTGGGGGAACGAGGCCGTGTTAGGGGGTTGAGATGGTGAGGTGCGGCCGACCGGGCTCACCGAGATATGGTGAGATGCGGCCCGTCAGTTTGACGGGAAAATCCGGGAAATAAGCCCTTAAGAGACACCTCGAGGAGATAGGCTGAATCCGGTCTCCCAAACATTTTGTGTCTCGCGTCGAGACTTGTCAAAGACCGTCAAATCAGATACCTACCTACAAGAAAAATATTTTGAAAAAAAAAAAATCTGTACGATGTTTGGGCAGATGTGGAACCGTGGATTCTACGTCCAAAAATTCTTCGAAAACGACACCTAACTCGACCCCACAGCCGAAACCCTTCAAAAAAGCTGATTGCGATTACGTAGGTGTATTATTCCAAGGATAATAAACCAAAACACGTCCAAAAATTACTTGTGACACACCAGCCCCCACCCATCGACCTATAGGTGCTTGAATATTTGATGAAGGCCGTTAGAATCGTAAAGAGGGGAGTGTTAACGGGTGAATTCCCGCCGTTCACTCTCATTTCTTTCGGGATTTCAGTATCACAATACGAGAAATATCAATACCTAACACGGAATGGTTTATTCAAGAAAATGGGGTCGGGAGTTGGATGCCATGAAGACGATTGCTATTAAAATTTAATAGCAATCGCTATTTAATAGCAATGAAAAGAATATGAAGTAAACTGTAGCGCTCTGCACCTTTTGTATAGCTCTACACCCTGCAGGATGTTTCCACACGTTCATTTATTTCATGAGCTGAATATGGAAAAGGGTTCAAGTTATTTCTTGTATGAACGTCGCTTACTTCTACTCTCTTGACTGACGAGAAGCATTCCGAGACCAACAGTATCCCAGTCGGAAAGAAAACACCAACAGTCGTTCCGAGAACACCGAAAAATGCCGTCAACATGAAGACCTTAATGGAAAAAACTGTACAAAAACCTGAAATATTGAGCTTATATTCTTATACTTATTGGAAACTAGTAATAATGAAGGATTTATTACCGTATAAGCACTGAGGGTGCCATAGCCAAGAAGGACGTAGGCAAGAATGGTCAGAGCGGAGGCACATCTCGTATGGTACATTTGAAAGGAGGTCATAATACCCCTCACCACTGCCATCCTTTTAATTATAGTGAGCTCTGCCCTGCAATGACGTAGAGATGGACATAATGTTGAAAGTGTCAGATCGAATTTATGGATGGCAAACCTGCACAACAGGCCGCTGCTAAGCATGAGATTTCCCTCAAATCCTTATCAACAGTAGGTGGTTACCACCTGTGGAACTTACAATCTTGCTTTCTTAATCAACCGTGACATGTGGCGCTCCCAGGCGTGTGTCTTGATAACGTGAATTCCACCAATCACTTCGCTCATCAGGTTTATTCTTGCATCACTTTTGATGGCAGTTTGTTCCCGTAGGAAAGATGTCATTTTCCCCATCCACACTGCAAAAACAACAACAAACGAGATGTTTAATTGTGATTTTTAGTCGCTTTCTCCGCACTTTGCATTATACGGCACTGACCTTGAAGTGGAGCAAATGCAAACAAGGCAACCATTCCTACAAATGCTGCCATCCCAACGATTCTGTACATAAAGTAGGTGACCAACACGATCTGCACAGGAGCAATCCAGAGGTCGTGGAGGCATGTGACGGCATAGTCGAATCGCAGTGCGTCGTTTGCCATTAAATTCACAACGTGACCTTTCAACCCTCTGCCCCCGCCGCCCATTGTGAGGACCTTGACGAAGAGAGTCGGTTAGTTACGAGTTGATAGCGGAAAAATTTGGGATACTGTCAACAGCCAAATCAGCAGAATTACTTTGCGATAAATTAAGGAACAAGTGCCTATCCGCATGTTCATTCCCGTCAGGACGATCCCCATGTGGTACGAGTGCATGATGAGAGCAGTAATCAGCGAAGACCCGATCAACCCACCAGCGTAAATGTACGTCTCAATCTTGTCAATTTCTTTCGACCCCGTTACGTTGCTGATTAGTCCGCCAAGAAAGAAAGGCTGTGATAACCTTCAACAAAAGTTTGACAAAATACAAATTATTCCCGTGAGGAAGCTTCACTGCACTCAACTAGTTTTTGGGTACTTCACGCTAGCAAATCAATCGTGCAAACTTTCCATTCGTATGCTAATGGTCAATCAATGGGCAGTGCATGTTCATTAGTTCTAGTGTTAGCGTGATCAGGAACAGTTTTAGCGTGCAGCATGGGATTCGAGTTTGTTTTGTGTCTCTCTATTTTGAATCTTCACTGCTTGAATAAATATACCCGTCATTCATTCCCGTTAGCATATCTTCGTAAACATAGAAAGGCAAAGTCAAGTTGCGTGGGGTTGAGCGACTGAGTCCCCCAAGGACTTGACCTTTGAATGAGACTCCATTATGTTTCAGCCGTTATGAAGAGAAGACATAGGCCACTACTTTTGCGAACAGTTCCAAAGAGATTCGCCGAAATATGTCTTTGGGGATGTGAGAATATCAGAGTCTGCAGCCTTAGAGAGTCTTTCCAAGGAAAGCAACGTACTTTGCACAAACATAGATATCATCAGGAAGTGAGTGGTTCCCCCCGCACGATTTTAGTCATGGGTGGTCTGTGCAAATTGTAAATGGTCTCAGGAACAATAAAGAGTAAGACGGACAAATTTATAGGCAGATTTACAAACACCAGCCAATCAGATTTTGTGCATTTTATTATCTAACGTTGCCTGAAAGCATTTAACTTCAATCCTGCCCAGTAAAGGTCTTCAGGCTACTCCCCTACGCAGAAGAAACTGGAGGTTATCAGGCTGAGTTCAAGCGGGGAAAAGCACATCAGACCAAAACTTCTCTTAGAGAATGATGCTAGAACGAATCCGAGAGTACTTTATCCAATCCTATCAGATTTTCCGAAACCAGTGAGAATACAGGAGCTCTGTGACGTCGCGCTGAACATGGGAGTCCCATATTAACTTGTTGAGCTTGTTCAGGCAACAATTGTTCATTAATGAAGTCAGTATCTACATAATGTAAGGTGGATGCGGCGAGATAGTGGGAATCCATCTTAAAAAAGACGATTAAAGACGAAGTAGACTACTTTGTCTTAAATCGCCTTTTTTTGTCAGTATCTAAACTGTATTCTACAATGTGCTGCCCAACTCTCGAACCAATTCCAATCCAAGGTTCACGGCAAGGAGGTCCTGCCTACCGTTTAATTTGCACAGGAATAATGGAATCAGGAATCCAAGAGATCCAGATATTCAACAGGTCCCCCCAAATGTTTGGGTATACAGATGACATTCACATTGCTGGACCCTGAACGTTAAAAAGTCAGCGAATTCTTTAGAATAGGTTGAGGACTTCGTCCATCGTAGTATGTAGTAACTCATAGTAATACTATGAGTTCTAATATTATAATATTGGTTTTCTGCTCTAATAATTATTAGAGCAGAAAACAAAAGAAGGAATGTGGCAGCCAACAAGTGGTCCTTCAGTCTGGCGCGACAAATTATAAGTACGACCTTATCGTGCATAACAAAACAACCCAAGTACTGATCCATGGATCCACCCGGACACACTCCCGAAATCAGGAGAACTATAGTTCTAGAAGATATCTTCTCGAACTCGAAAGAAGCATTTTAAGAAAAATCTTCGTCAGTCTTTGATCCAAACGCGACGACATGGCGCATCAGAACAAAAGCTGATGTCATGTTCATGGAGAATCCGAATGATCAAGAATGGTAGGCTTTATTGGTTGGGCAATTTCGTCAGATTGCCCTGATTCAGTCCAAGGAAGGAGACATCCACTCACCTCGACAGCAGGGGACACCCGGAAGGACGCGTTTACACTGCTAGCGTTTAGATTGGAGAGCAACTACACACCCTCGCGGGTTGTTTACCCACGGAAGAAGACGAAAAACAAGAGAATGCCTCTAAAGAGGAAGACGTACGGTCGAGCCGGCTAAGATGTTTACCAACCTGACTGCGAACTCAAGAACGAAGATCAGAACACCCTGACACAAAAGGTGTTTCTTGTATACGGACCACAGCGCTCGGAAATAACTTGGTCGACCACCTTTTCGTCTCGCTCTCTCCACTTCTGCCACCCATGCTCTGAAACCAAAATAGTAATCTAGACAACTCAAACACGTACATTTTGCATAATTAGAACTTAAGTGTTGGCGCACTTTTCCATAAGATCCCCTTGCGTTTTTGATCTGTTGGCAGAAAGTGGTTCGTAAAGATCGGTCGTGTCCAAATATTGCTGAGCGCCTTTCCAAAATAGAGGGAGCATCCATCTGAAATTCAGGGCTGCATTTACTTTGTATCTTAGTATATCAGCATTGTAAACGTCACTATCTCAAGAAGAGATGGAAATCTGCCTAATGGCCCAAAAAAGGGTTGGGCGGTGAATGTGATCCCTCTGCTTCTTCCGTTAACTTTTTTACTTCGATAAAATACATTAGTTGGAGACGGTTTAGAGCCAATTGGAGCGTTAACGCTCAACTACAGCCCTATAAAAAAACGACAATGGTGAAACTCAACTGTTTATATATATATATAAACATTATGATGTATATAATATATTACATTACCATATTATGGTAATATATTATACCTACTTATACCGCACATAACCTAAATTTTATACGATTAGGAATTGACGAGTTAAGGTCGATCCACACATCTCAGTGCTTCAGTGAATCCTCGGCCATCAGTGCTCCCTGCGGCAAGCAACGCTGGTGTGTGGACAATTTATCACTGAAATGTGTAGATCGACCTTTACTGATTTTTTTTTTTTTCAACGATAGATCATAGATCCATCATCATAGATCCCATCATAGATCATAGATCCCATCATAGATCATAGATCCCATAGACGATAGATCATAGATCATAGATAAATCATAGATCCCTGCTTTCGATTAACACCGAAAATGGGGTTAAAACACAATTCGTGAAAATTTATAGAATTTATGGAAACATCTCAATTCGAATTTTCGGCAGAAACCAGTGACCACCTCCCATTGGTCGACGATTTGCCAAGTTGGCCACCATAATAAAAATTAAAAACTGAAGGATCGGTTTCTGAGGTTTCCCACACATAAAAATCAAGTCGATATATATATATAAAGTGGTTGTTTGCCGATGGTGCAGAGGTCTAATCCAATGAGTTTGGTTAGGGAGAGAGAACGACTCCTATTCAGCAGAGGAGTCGTTCTCTCTCCCTAACCAAACTCATTGATATATATATATACAGTGTGTATCACACACGATAACATTCACAAAATCGCGAACACGGCTATTTAGCGTTAATCCAATGTCACTTTGTGTGGGAAATAATAATCTTTTAATCCAATGTGTACTTTGGTGGGAAACTAGCAGTCAAACCGTCACGTAAATTCTTTTAGAATCGACCAGAACAACTGCAGATGAATATAAACTACCTACGTGAAACATCAATAAGGGGTAATATTATGGTAGGTACATCGTAATTATTAATTAAGAAACCGAGTTGAGTTGGTACTTGATGTTTTTTATATCGGGCTGAAGATGAGCGTTAGCTCAAAACCGGTCTCCAACTAACATAATATTATCTAAATAATAAATATTATCTAAAAACTAAAATATTATTTTATCTAAATACAAAAGTTGAAGAAGAAGCAGAGGGACCACATTCATCGCCAAACCCTTCGTCAGAATTGTCAAGACCGATCATAAACTAACTTACGAAAATGTGATGATCGATAGAATATTTGCCTTCTCTCTGGGATGAGATTCTTTGCGGTAGCGGAATACATGACCGTCCATTCGGTAGATGTTGGATCTGTCAATCAAATTAAACGTTTATTAAACAAGCGGGATGGGTTTGGGTAAGTAATAAGGGTACGTATTTGTAACGATCTAGCGCTGAGATGTATCTCGTATACGCCAGAAGGAGTTGACGTGAATTAACACAAATCTACATTTCAACAATAATAATATTATACGACTTTCCACAAATACTATCTGGTGCCCTCAACTTGTCAGAATATTGTGTCTTTGGAGGTGTACCTCAAAGACGAGGGTAGTAACTAGAACTGTTCTAGTCGGTGTAAGTTCAGAATTAGAGCGTGATGTTTGCTAAGGGTTGGTTCGGAATTAATATTTAGTGCGATCACCGCAGAGGTCCTTGAGGGGTGACAGGACGTGATCCTGATACCAACGCAGTTGGCATTACAGACTTTGGTTCCGCTTCCAAACTTCCTAAGTGGATCTGCTGAATGCGGTCAATATCGATTCTATGCGAGATGGTTCTACACTGATAAAAATCACGACGTAGAAGTCCAAAGCCATGGCTACTGCAGTAGCGCAACTCCCTCGTTGGAAAAGCTTTTGAGCGCATCCTGTAGCGGTAACGAACAAACATCCTCAAAATATCGAGTGGAGGTAAATAGATACAAGGAAACTACAACACTGCAAATTAGATTATCCGCAGTGGGCAGGGAATGTCATTACAGAGTGGTCGGACTGATTTGACACTCCCATAACTTGAAACCACATCCCAAATTGCTTCGAGCGTGTCACGTCACTCAACTCCCAGGCCAAAACCCTTCAAAACCCCCTTACGGTGTGGGACATTTAGCACACCTTGCAGGCACAATGAGGACGCCCATCGACCAGTTTTTCACAACCTCGAATAAAAAAAAAAAAAAAAAAAAAAAAAAAAATGTAATATTATAATGACATCGACGAGGTGAGTCCACATGTTCAATCTGTCATGAACACAAATAATTTGTAAATGTTAATTGTCAGCCTCATCAATTATTGATGAGGATGCCTATTAAAAACCAAAAGCAGCAACGTGGCGTAACATGCTTACCTGCGAATGGTGTATCTAGGTAAATATCAAGCTGAATCTGCTGGGGACGGGGCCCGACAACTGGCTTATCCGGCTATTTGGCGATTCGTCGAATGGCGTATCTAATCTGACACTCAGATTATCGGTGGTAAAAAACGGGTGGCTTGCAGACGTGTGGTTGAAAGTGAGAAGGCCTAATAGGTAAACAGAAAGGCCAATGTGTGACGAAGATTAGCTCTGACATCTGATGTCCACTACAGTAACAAGCGATGAGGTATGAGGCCCACTAACCTGACGCCCGCCAATTTTGCCATTATGATAAAATTCGACACATCATACCTAAACGTGACAAGACTCTGAAAATCAGCAGCAATCCATCAGAATAGTTGAAGGAACAAAGGAAGACGGATCTACGGTGGTATGCTGCGGCAGATGAGACGGTGGTAACGACATGGACCTCCTTTTTAGTGACGTTTGTTATACAAATAATTTCTCAATTGATTGTATCAATTATTGATAAACTGAGTCGAGCGGGCTGCGACCTGGTGTACTGCGGAAATAATCTAACCCAAGATCGGGGCCAATATGACGAGTTATACCTTTCAAGTAGCTTATAAAAGGACCTGTACACCTGGTGTACATCACACGAAAACAAAAACGATTCCCATTCGGACCAATTTTATCAGGGCACGTCAGTAAGTCGGTAACACGAAAAGATCCACTCGCGGCTCATAACACCTACCTATCTACAATGTATACATTGTAGATAGGTAGGTGTTATAATATTATACTATAATATTATAGTTATTTAACTATAATATAATATTATCATGCCGTGGTAGGTACATGGCTAATAATCCGCTACGTACAAGTAGATATCCTCAACATCATAATCCAGCAACATCAACTTGGGTTGATGAGCAACTCTCTGATTATTAATCAGTGATTAACATCATTGTTAGACCTATCGATATCACAGTGTGGTGTTTGCCGACGGTGCAGAGGTCTAATCCAATGAGGTGGTTAGGGTGAGAAATGACTCCTCTGCTGAGTCACTCAGCAGAGGAGTCATTTCTCACCCTAACCACCTCATTACTATCGATATCACTATGCCGTCCTTTTCACGCAGAAGGATCATCATTCAGAAACGTACGAGCGTCCCAAAATTAGTGAATCACTAATAGTGATTCACTATTAGTAAAGTACTATTAGTACGTTTTTAGTAGTATGTTGGGCCAAAATGTCCATAAGTAAGCTGAGACCTTCTAATAGTCTCGGAATCAGCGGTACCTATGGAAGTTACCGAAATGGTGGAAGTACCGACTCGGACATACAGAGGAACCGCAGAAAATTGGAACCATTGATTGGAAAAACTCAATCCAGGATTAAAAATCCTATGGTTAAAATCACAGAACTGCCCTTTGATCATACGCACATGATTCATCATTGGTGAATCACCAAACAAGAAAACAACCTACCTACTTCAACGGAAACAACGCTATAAGCACAGAGTAGGGTTGAACATCGATGTTCGATGTTATCGAAACATCGATGTTTTGGCTCCGATGTTCGATGTTTTTACCATCGATGTTTAGCTAGTCGATATTATCGGACATCGATGTTTTGGACCCAACATCGATGTTTTAGTTCGTGGTTGGGTTTTCTGTCTTCAAATCGGATCATAAGGGAAGACTTTTTTTTAATGGTGGATTTCACCACCTCGGCTTAAGGTTCGGCTTACTGGTAAGCCGAAGAATAGCTTTAGGCGCTAAATCGATTGTAAGTAGTGCATACTGATGGTATTTCTGCGCTGAATTGATTGTAGGAGTGCACACTGATGGTATTTCGAAAGCCTGAGGCGAGAACGACCTAGCTGGATCTACCCTTGATAGAGGGAAAATCAAGAGCAGATTCTTTCAAGGCAAAAATAATGAAAAAATCTCGTTAGCGAGCTTGGTGCGTCTAAGATCAATTTTTTAAAGCTTAGGACCTCATGGTAAACAATAAGAATCTAGACTCTAAAAATAATTCTGGCTATTTAAATTATCATAATATGATTATCTCAAATAATATTATTATTCAGGAGATCGAAAAAAAATTCACAATTAAATTTATTGAACATCGATGTTATATCGATGTTTATGGGCCGATGTTTTTCTCACATCGATGTTGAACGTCCGATGTTGACATCGATGTACATATCGATGTTTTGCTCTCGATGTAATAACCCTAGCACAGAGTAACAGAGCAACAGAGAGCAAACAAGGCTGTTAAAAAAGTCGAGATCGTAATCGATTAATCGATTTCCCCCCATTAAAATCGATTTAAATCGGACACTAAAAAACCTCGAAAGCAAAGGAGGAAAAAAGGAGAAACTATTAGGTAAAATTCACTGCGTTTCGTTGGCCACGCCCACCAACTCACACTTCCTCACATGACAATTGGTTTGTTCCAGGTCTGACTGCGTCTGTCGACAGAAGTTGGACAGCTGTATGTTGGTGTGCTGATTGGCAGAAAATTGAGTTTATTCAAATAGGTACAAATACAATTAGTTACAATAGATCTATGGATATAATAAGATATTATCTTGAAAGTGAATATGAATGCGATATCTATAATATAGATAGGACTATATTATAGTCCAAGTGCCTTCTGCTGTACATGACCTGGTGGTAATTTTCTCTATTAGGTGAGATACAGAATGACAGTTACTGTCATTATGACAATATTATTATCGTATTAAATACCAGAAACTATGTAAATTTTACATGAAATTCTGGTCAAAACATGAAAAAAAAAAAAAAAAAATCGCATTAGTGAATACGAATGCGCGTCGCGTGAATTGTTCTCAAGCGAGAACAAAATTTGTGCATTTAATGGGTGCTGAAAGATGACTGTTTCAGAGCAGTGGTTGGTGGTTCTGTATTGTAACCATGAAGATGGTTTATAGATAAACCGAAACGTTGGCGTAGAATACCCTGAAGTTGTTTTTTCTGAACCTCACGACCCCCGAATTGTATATTATTATAATAATTATAATAATATACAATTCGGGGGTCGCGAGGTTCAGGTTATAATATACCTACAATTATTGTATAATATTATTATACAATTAAAATATGTATCGAAATGCCGAACTTAGATATCGATGACTATGTATCGATTATAGGAAGCAAATTATCGATATTTGCAATATATCAATACTGCCATCAGTGTTGTCAGGTGTACGGTAATTACCGTTTTGTACGGTAATTCAGGGCTCTGTACGATGTACGGTATCACCTGTAAGGTATCGCCATTTTGTACGGTAATTTAGGATTGAGCCTTTCTTCCTGGCGTTTTCAAAGATTTTAAGGAAAGAACACTCCATCGGTACAATAAAATAATACAAAATTTGATTAATGGGGGCATTTGGAATCTTCTTCAAAGAGTTCAAAAACGTATAGTAATAAACCTTTTATTTAAGAAAAAACATTTAAATCTAACCTAATCACAGAAAGGGACCTTCCCCAGGAACAAAGAACTTTTGAAATGAAAGTAACCATAAGGACAGTATGTACATGTACATGTACATACTCCCGATCTCCGATGTATCGGAGATCGGGACCTTCCCCAGGAACTTGAAAGAAAGATTGAGAGCAAAGTTTCCAATTCAGTGTTTTTATGGGTTTATAGATTTGGTTTATTATTCTTGGAATAATACACCTATATTTTCGCGGCGGAGGTCGACGAATTCGATCGGCCTCAAAATTTGAAATTATCCGTTTCAAGAGGTCTACATTCTAAATCCGAAATGTCCGTCCGCCGTCCGCCGTCCAGGCCGTTTTGGGCAATAGGAATTTTTTTTTAAATCTGAAAGTTTGACAAAATAGGTACTCCGTATACCATCTAGTTGTGCCCGCAAGGTTTTCAGTCCGATCGCCTAAACCCGTGGGGCGCTGTGGGGCTAAAATGGGGTTATGGGAGGTTTTTTTTTTAAGGCTTTCGGCTATGGGATCGAGTTAGGTGTCGTTTTCGAAGTATTTTTGGACATAGAATCCATTATTTGGAGTCTCGCAAAGATCCGATTTCACTGTTGCGATCTATAGGGCTTTCATGGGGCTTCAATGAGATTTTTGATGGATCCCAGGAGGTCAAATATTTTTCAAGTAAAAAAAAAACAAACAAAAAATTTGAAAAAAATTTTTTCTTTTTAAATTTTTTTTTTCATTGACTGAATTAAATTTCTGCACAATTAACCTATATCAAAGAATAATAAACCCTTGTGTAAAATTTGCACCGTTTTTTCAATGACATAATGCGTACGGTAATTTTTGGAGAAAAAAGGTAATGCGTACGGTAATTTTGGGGAAAAAAAGGTAATTTTGAGAGGCTCGTACGGTAACTCAACCTTGCAGACCTGACAACACTGACTGCCATCCATATCAGATGGAGATTCTCCATCTCTGTTACTCTGTGGTGTCAGCGGTGCGAATCCAGTGATCCGGTGACACATTATTAATTTTTTCACAATTATTAACCTATTTCAAAGAATCATAAACCTTTTAAAAATGTGTAAAATGATAGCCAGAATTCTTGATTGTCCGCTACAATGCTATAATGTTATAGGGCTCCATTCACTGGAGTATGAGTGTCGAAACGTACCATCTGACGTGGGGGTTTCTAAATTTCACAAGGGAGTGATAAATTCAGGAGCTGCACAGTTCGAAAATTATTAAAGTCAGCGTCACTGGAGGAATTGGATGTGGTGGGAGGTGGAAAGCGGCGAAGGGGTTGCGGGAGCTCAGGGGGTGGCAATCCGTCTGCGGGCAGTCTGCGAGAAATGAGCGACCAGGAAGGTAACCCGATCGAGATTTCCGGGCCGCCCCTCACGCCGCCTGAGGAGGTCATCTGCCTCGGCGAAGTCGTCCTGGGAGCCCTCAGGAGACACCAAGTCAAGTCCACTGCCCAGGTACCTACATTTCTCCTACTGAGCCTGCTTTCCACCTGTGCTAGTCATCAGACACCTCTCATGCAGCACCTTGAAAAAATCACGTCTTGGCCAATCATTTGGAACAATAAAAAACGCTGTCATTTTTAAAATGAGTGTCTTGACATTATTCTTTTCTGTGGAGAATGATAATTATGCTTAAAATTATTTTAGTGCAATCGAACCGGTTCGGAAACCTCTTCAGTCAATTCTAAAACGAAGGAGGACAAAACTGTATAATTATAGATTTGTGTGTATTTCCTACCTAGCTATATGTACTACAAAGTCAGCATACCGTACGATTGGAGAACCCTATCGGTAGCATCAATGAGGTTGTTGGCCATAATGGAGATTTGCTATATAATAGTAGAAATAGACAAGAGACGTAAGATGACACCTCTTCTGGTAAGAGGTATAGAAGCTTCTAATGTTCTTGTAGATTCAAAAATAAACAACAACCTGAGTGGCTTGAAGCAAGATGGGCTTAGCAGCTTGAAACTGGTCCTCACATTGGATTTGTTTATTTTTGAATTAGTAAAAAAAAAAAAAAAATTTAAAGTAAAGTGGGATTCTATCTGCTGAACAAACATGTTTCTCACAATAATTGTTGAGGCAGGAGCCGACCTGGCACTTGTACTTTGAAATGCTTTTAGAAATTCCTTGCTCCAGAGAAAGGATTCACATAAACTTGAGTTCAGAGGTGAATAATTCACCTCTGAACTCAAGTTTATGTGAATCCTTTCTTATTTAAGACAGACAATTATTGCCTGCCGACAAGACAGGTATTACCAACACGTGATTGACTTTTGGTCAAGGACCGGAGATGGGATGTGTTGGTCACCGGATTTGAACCAGGCTGATTTCCTCCGACTCGTTTGTTAACCGGCATTGTAAGAGGTGGATCACATCTAACTAGGTAGTGCAGTAACTGTTAGACTAGTGCTCTTCACGACCCTCACTCCTGTGGGATCAAGGATTTTCTTTATTGGTATATTTAACATAAAACCTTGTAAATGCAATACCTCGTCCTGGACTAGAAGATTTTAGGAATTTCGTTAAACTAGAAAAGCAAAAGTCTCTCTTACTCTTAAATCCTAAATCTCTAATTCCTCCTCCCTAAGTTCTAACTCCTTGGCACCGAATTCCTTTGTCATAGACATACACAAAGGAGAAGCTCAAAGAAACACACAAAGTTTCTATGCAGCTATTTGCAACGATCGACTAAAAGACTAGAAGGAGGTCTGAGCAAAAAAAAAAAAAATATATAAACTGAAATTCATTTTAGGAAACTTGTGTCATATTCCCCTATTTTTGCAGAATCACCATCATTGGTGTATACTAGAATTACTATTATTCCGAGATTCCATTCTTCCTTCTTACATAATGTAATTGTGTACATATTTTATGATAGTCCTCAACAATGAAGCTCTTTTTTTATCACATCGTCATGTGATCAAACCTTGGGGCCTGTTTAGAGTTCTTGAACGATTTGATTGCAGGCTCCAAGTATGACTCATTGTGTAAAGTGGATTAGACTCCTACTCCTTCGGCAAACAATCACTCAGTAATTAGGGATTGTAAGATCTCCATTTAGCAATCACAGGTTTTTGTTTAACTTCTACAGAAACGTCTTACCTACCAAATTTAGCACGATGAAAAGGGGGGGGGGAAACACTTCAATTTACTCTTTTTTGTAAATATTATGTCGGCCTTTATTTACTATTAGGTACTTGAAGTTCAAGATGAAGATTCAGGGTAGGGAAGAAGAAGATTAGGAACTTCCTAGTGGGTATTTAGTCACCCGATTTCATCGCTGAAATTAGCGAAGTGAAAGTTGATTGTGTACGTTGTTGACCAGTGGTATTAATACCAGCAGGTTCTGGTCACCAACGTACACAATCAACTTTCAGTTCGCTAATTTCAGCGATGAAATCGGGTGACTAAATACCCACTAGGAAGTAATTACTGAGCTGCTGGCTTTGTTGAATCCCTTTTGGTATTTGATACTGTGCTTATACAGGAAAAGCGCCTAGGGGGTTGAAAGCAAGGAACGCCGGGTGGACATCATGGAAGTGATAGGAGGGCTCAAAGTTGCTCTTGTTGGAAAAGGAATGCCTCTGGCCGATTGGATGTAGGTACGCCTGTATATCTACTGTTCCTTGTTGAGTCGTGGGTAACTATTATGCAAACTTGGTCGGAGTTAGTCGAGCTTTGGGATCAGCCATGGAAGGGTTCTGTAAAGTAAATTCCGAGGATGAAAGCGAAAACAAAGCGGCATTTGTTCGTGATTCTCAATTGTAACCTCTGGGTAAACCCAGGTCGTAAACTTCTACTCGACGTTTACAGCATGAGATTTTGAGCGCAACGTTCACCAAAGTGAAGTTTCGGATTTTGTTTGGGACTAAAAAGCAATACCCAACTTTTGGTGTTGTACTTTGAGACCTAATCGAGTCAACTTGCCTCGAAAAAGAACCCATTTTTTACGTTTTTTAGACCATCAGCGACTGATACAAGCCTCTACTTACTTGGCTAGCTTTTTGCATGCACATGGAGTACCTATACGCTATAGCCAGCAGGGGTAACGGTTGTGCCCTACCATCTGGTGCTTTATTGGAAGGCCCCGAGGAAGGCCCCGAGGAAGGGTTTCTGAGGTAAGATACACCCTTTCCGCCTTCTATCGAAATTCGGAATTAATATTGGCGATTTCGGCTAAGCCCTGGCGTGCGTCCTACATAACCCTGCGTGTTATTAAGGGTCTACGTCGAGCCCCAAGCCTTCACCCTACACGCATCACTGATGCTGCTCTGGAGCTTGTGAACACCAGAGGGGTAGTTGAAAGCGGCTGATAGATAACAACTTTGCCTTTGACCGACTGCCCGTGACCAGAGTGGGTCACTCAACCGAACGTTGCATGTAGGAAATCACCCCCTTGTAGTCTGTTTTTCTAGGTCTTGCGAAAATATTGGCACCCGAACGGTTTCTTGTCTGTAAAGAACTTCCTGAAACATTTGAAAGTGAAATCTCACTTTGCTCATTGGAGCAGTTATGCTCATTTAAAATAATTTCAACAGTTAGGCAGGCAACTCAAATTACATGGATCATGATCGACAGCAGTTTCTAAGCTCTTTTGTCCATTATAAAAGTTTGTCTTGTGGTCAATCTAATGTTGGCAACAAGACCAAAACGGCGTTGTATCTCCATAGTTTAGCAAAGACGGACATTCGCTCACATTTTCTGTTGACTTGAAGGTGGTTTTGAGGCGCCTATTTTTTTTTTTTTTCTTTTTTTTTTTTTTTTGAACTTGTGTAGTGATTTCGAAACATGTACTCGTCCAATAGTAATTATAGCGAAATGTTCCTCATTTTTGGCCTTTTCGACATCAAAATTCATCAGTCCATTTATAAGCGTAGGTAGTTAGTAACTAAGTTAGTACCTACTAGTTACCCTTGAAAATGTGAATAAAAAATAAAAATCGGTTTCCTGCAGAATATTTTGGGCTGAATCAAATGAGACCAATTTTGAAATCGCCGATATTTCCGGCTATACTTACGAGCTCTAGATGTCATTGTCATCCTGATGAACGTTGCAGAGAGTTGTTAAAATCTTAAATTCAATTTAACACTAGTGCTGGATTTGAGGTTTCAAAACTACCAACATACCAATCAACATAGATGTTAGGCTCCTACCATGTTATGATATTTTATACCGATTACCCTGCCTAGATGGTGTATTCCATAGTTATGGTCAGTTGACGACCAATTCAATTATGGTACAGCCTGCTAACCTTTCGGTTAGTCAAGAGTCAGAATAAATACCCCACTTAGGTAAATACGGAATCAATTTGCCATTGTAAATTTCCCTAGTAGACGATTAGATAATATCTATGAATGTATGATACATTTGATAATATTATTATCAAATGTATCATACATTTATTAGAAGTTTGCATTAATTCTACTCGTCTTTTTGGAGTTGCATCCGGGTTTGGTCCATTTTAGGTTTCCTTCTGATAAAATCAGATAATTATACTATAATATTGCATAATATAATATAAAGTTAAATATTTTATAATATTAGATTATTATATTATAATATTTCTATTTTTCATCATAACATTATGATTCAACTGGAACAATTTTGGAGCATCAGCAGCATCGTTCAAGAAATACGAGCTTCTCGCTCAAATCAGGACAACCACTGATATAGTTAGGAACTAGGAACTTTAAATTTGAAATCATAAATCCGAGATGAGGACCAGGGCGCAAACCTCCAGGCCACTAAACCAAATTTCTCCCTTGTGGGAATAACATCTGGTCATGGATACATATATGTATGTATACCCATTATACATCTAATATATGTATGTCGTATGACATAGTATTATTATATCTGGTTTTCGCAGTAAGGGAGAAATTCAGTACCTAAGCTTTGAGCAGGGTAATTTAGGAGCACAATGCTTATCTTAACAACAATGGAAATTAGCATAGAAATTAACCAACCTCCTTGAAATTAACTGTATGAGCCACTCAGCTAATCCCGGCCCCATTTGTTTACTGTAAGTCCTATGACAAATTTCAATTTTTTTTGGAGGACGCAAATTTTAGAATGGCTCCCAGCCATAAGACAAATCCATGTCCATACTTCAAAGGAAACCAGGTTACGACAATTAGGTACTCGCTTGTTTATAGAACTAGAGAACGTTAACCTTTAGTTGCTAATAATTAGTAACTAGTGGTAATTATTACTAGGTATGTTACCTACTACATAAACTCTCTAATGTTTTTGCGTAATATGATTTCATTCCTCGGTACTGTAGGTAACGTTTTCTGGCGGTTAGGCCATGGTTAAAGTTATTGAAATAATATTATCAGGAGAAGATGCGTTTAGTCTGTTTCCACACTTTTGGAGTTGTCTTTTACAATTTCATTTCATGTTCACCATTGTACCTACTGTCTAGGTTTTAATTGGCGGATTCAATTGGATTCAAACTTTATAACACTTGAGCTTCAAGTTCCAACTTTCAACTTTTAGTTTTCATAAATTTTTCGCGGGAGCTGATGAAGCTGGCGCGCCTGGATGTGGAGGAGCTGTCAGAAACGTTCTAATCAACGACTCCGATCTGAAATTGTAGTCGGATGGTCGAGATGAGTAAAAAAATCTGGACGGTTAGATTTTTGGTCACTACTCTCAGAAAGTCCGGACAGGGCGGTCAGGCCACCCTGGGGGTTAAATCAGGACATATCGTGATACATTTGGGCGTCTTGCAACCCTCGCAAATCATGAGATGAACCACGACAGCTTCGAAATTACACTTTTCTCATTTTTCCTGAACTTATGTAGAGCGTTAAAATTCACTATTTACTGGGATAATATGAATTAGACACATTCCATAATTGTATGCAGTAGTCTGTCGTAGGTATTTGGTAGGTTCTAATTTGATAGATTTAGGGTAAATCGATTGATAGATTTTATCTAGTTTATTCGCTTCATAATGTGCACATATTATGTTGTTCGGATAATTTAGCTGAAAATAGTCGAGCTGACAACGTTTGTAAAGTTAGAAGTGATGATGTTACTGGGGCAGTTTTCTCCTCAAATTTGCGGTGGAGGGTTCGACTTGAATGGGGTTAGTGGCTCAGAAACTGTCCGATAAGGGCTCACCACATTCTGACACTTTTGATTTAGCGGCTTTCCCGACCTTAGCTTTGAATTCACGGTTGTCGGTAAATCATCGCCCCAAACCTGAGGATTTTCAAGGAGCATAATTTGCGATTCAGCAGGTTGCCGCAAGCGAGCTTTGACTTATTCACCGTGTGCCAGGTCAACTAGTTGAATTTCATCCGAATTCCAGACAGGCGGAATATACACCGTACAAAGTGGGGAGTTTGTTGATGGGGTTGTAGCATTGACAATGAACCCTCTGACGGGGTGTGCGATAATGGGAAGGGCGTCTCGTATACTCATCGTAGCTGATACTGTTGGGAAGAGGACAACATTGAGTGTCAAGAAGGCGAGGAAATGTCGTATCTCGACAGGCTGCCGAGTAGTTTGTGTGGAACGAGCCTGACGTGTTGCTAACAGAACTTAATTTCCCCCGTTCAACAATGTGCCAAATCACAGCAGGGTGGGAACTACGAACCGT
Source organism: Pilophorus perplexus (assembly GCA_955831195.1). NCBI lineage: Eukaryota > Metazoa > Arthropoda > Insecta > Hemiptera > Miridae > Pilophorus > Pilophorus perplexus. The sequence goes on from OY037016.1 coordinate 23,575,987, forward strand.
ACTGCAGTGCAAACAGCCAGATTTCGACGTCGTGCCTAAACTACGGGTCACTTCATATATTTTGTTGCCTTCCTCAGGGAGTACCTAATCAATGCTTATGTAGGCCGTAGAAAAAATAAGTTTTATGAACCACCCCAGTGAAGTCTCCAGAGGCGTCGTGCAGTGTTATCAGTCGACGAAAATGTTTTCATTTTATTCCGAAAGAGTTTAATGTTCTCTCATAATAAAGTGAACGAAAGTTTGAACTCTCCACTAAAGTACCCAGTTAACTTCGGGTCGCTTATATCTTGACTTTGATGAAAAGCCTCCTGACATTGAAGAGAGATGCCATTTTCTGTAATCTGAATAAGGAAACTTTCTCAAAGAGAAGTATTATACTGCTTCGGTATGGCTTCTTCGCCTCTCCTTCATATTCAGCAGTAGGCTTTCCCAAGTGCTTTGTGAGTTGGTTCGATTTATTTTCTCTGAACACTATTACCGATAAATACCGCCTTACTAGACGCGAAACACAAAATCAGGCGAGATGTTTCGTAAAATGTGACCTGCTGGTGGTTTCATGAAGTAACTGATGAAAGCCGGTCAAGCTGAACCTACCGATAAAAATCACAAAGCTGCTTGGAATAGAATCGATTGATCCGGAGAGGCAAAAGCGGGGCGCTTTATTATTTAAAATGCCACCCTTGTGCCTGAGCCATAAATTGTTTCGTAGCTCCTAGAACCGCAGGGGCAACTCGGAAATGATATTAACTGCGTGATGAATCACTGTATTGCACTGTGCAATTTGCACAGCGGCTGTTTCGACATTAAGCCTCAGAAAAAACATCCAGTCGTTTCCAATGAAGTAAATAATAGTAACTCTAATATTGTTCCTTTTGGAAAGTGCAATACTTTCAAGGTATACGCTAGGATATAAATCACTACAGCCACCTCCAGGAACTATTCGGCAAGCCGGGCACGTTGCTGCTTGTTTGAGTTGTGCCGACAACCACTGGTTCGCCGTGGCCCTTAATTCAATTTGGAAACTAGTTGAAAGAATTCGATTCCCCTCCTTCCCACCACCGTTCCTGTTTTGAAATTCCGAGATTGTTCAGGAGGGAGTATTGACGAGGCTTGATTATCACCAGGGAGGATCTTAACTCCTTGACACTCTTCCGCGGTTTTGATACTCGAACAAAGAGAGTCTACGGTGTTGTTTTATCTGTCATGTGGACATAACGGATAAGTCAGTAGCTACGAGGTAAGCTTTTGTTCGTGAATTCACAAAACTCCTATTTCAGAGATAACAACTTGTCCTAGCAAGCGTCACAGTCGGGCATTTTGGTTTACTATTCTTGGAACGATTTACCTATCCATTCGTGACGGAGGTCGAATGTTTTGATGGGCCTCGAAATTTGTCATTATACGCTTCGAGACGTCTAGTTTCCAAAAATGAAATGTCCGTTCGCAGTCCGAGCCGTTTTGAGCAGTAGGATTTTTTTTTTTGACATTTTATGTCTTTGCTTTGGCACATAAACAAAAAACGCTGCAAATTTTACACAAGGGTTTATTATTCTGTGATATAGGTTACTTGTAAAGACATTTAATTCTGTCAATAAAAAAAAATTAAAAAAATTTTTTTTTTGGATTTTTATATTTCAAAAAAAATTTTTTGGGGGGATTATTTTTTCAAAAATGTGTTTTTTCAAAAATTCTTTAATTTTTATTCGAAAAATATTTAACTTCTTGGGATCCTTCAAAAATCCCATTTTTAGCCCCATGAAAGCCCTATAGAACGCCACAGTGAAATCGGATCGTTCGGGGGCCCTCAAAAATGGATTCTACGTCCAAAAATACTTCGAAAACGACACCTAACTCGATCCCATAGCTAAAAGCCTTCAAAACACCCCTCCTGTAGCCCCATTTTAGCCCCATAGCGCCCCACGGGTTTGGGCGATCGGACTGAAAACCTTGCGGGCACAACTAGATGGTAAACCAAGTATTTTGCCAAAATTTCAGATTTTTAAAAAAATTCCTACTGCCCAAAACGGCCCGGACGGCGGACGGCGGACGGCGTACGGCGGACGGCGTACGGCGGACGGACATTTCGGATTTTGAATGTAGACCTCTTGAAACGGATAATGTCAAATTTTGAGGCCGATCGGAGTCGTCGACCCGCGTCGCGAAAACATAGGTGTATTATTCCAAGAATAATAAACCAAAAATCGTCACGAAAACTGTTGACGAAAATTGTCCCAAGCCGTTTCTAGGGAAATGGAACTTGTTTAGACATAAAATGTCCCAATGTGTTGCAGACTCGTATGCAAGCGTTTGTTAAGATTGTAATTTAACTCATATTATGTTTTTTTAATCTGCAATTTTGACAAAACACTCGATTTACCAATAATTATATACTAATTATTAGTCGTGCCTGCAAGGTTTTCAGCCCGATCGCTCAAACCCGTGGGGCTAAAAAGGGGCTAAGGGACGGTTTAAAAAAAATGGTTTTCGGGCATGGTATGCAGTGGGTGTTGTTTTAGAAGTATTTTTTGACGTAGAATCCATTTTAGGGGGACCACAGAACCATCGGCTTTCACCGAGAGGATCTATGGGGCTTTTAAAGAATTCTACTGTATCGCCTTAAATAATTTGAATTATTCATCTATTAGCATTCATCTAAATAGTATTTTACTTCCGCTATGGTGCGTTCACCGTATTTTTGTAATTGGGCTTGTCCCGTTTTGAATAAACAAATAAATGCCAGGAAGTCGAATGAGATGTCGGTTTCCGAGTAATTTTAGACGCACATTCCATTTTTATGGGTCCCACATCCGTCCACAAACTTTAAAAGAAAAGAAAAATTTTGTTAAATAATAAAATTGAATTTTGGTTAATTATTCTTGGAATAATACACCTATGTTTTCGCGACGGGGGTCGACAACTCCGATCGGCCTCAAAATTCGACATTATCCGTTTCAAGAGGTCTATATTCTAAATCCGAAATGTCCGTCCGCCGTCCAGGCCGTTTTGGGCAGTAGGAATTTTTTTAAAAATCTGACATTTTGACAAAATACTCGGTTTACCATCTAGTTGTGCCCGCAAGATTTTCAGCCCGATCGCCCAAACCCGTGGGGCGCTATGGGGCTAAAATGGGGCTACAGAAGGGGGTTTTTGAAGGCTTTCGGCTATGGGATCGAGTCAGGTGTCGTTTTCGAAGTATTTTTGGACGTAGAATCCATTTTTTGGGGTCCCGCAGCGATCCGATTTCACTGTTGCGATCTATAGGGCTTTCATGGGGCTAAAAATGGGATTTTTGAAGGATCCCAGGAGGTTAAATATATTTTGAGTAAAGAATAAAGAATTTTTGAAAAAACAATTTTTTTGAAAAAAAAAAAAATCTAAAAAAAATTTTTTTGAAAAAAAAAATCCAAAAAGATTTTTTCCAACATTTTTTCTTTTGACTCAGAAATAATTTTTGCGCAACTAACCTATATCAAAGAATAATAAACCCTTGTGTAAAATTTGCAGCGTTTTCTTATTGATATCGAATTAATTTTTAGATAATTCATATCAAAGAATAATAAACCCTTGTGTTAAAATTGGCAGCGTTGTAGTTTATAGATTCATTCAAATTTTTAAATGAAGATAGCTCAAGTGATCATTTCAAATGATCTTGTTTCAGGTGGAAGTGGAAACCAGCCGGGAGCTAACGTACGGCCACTTGGTCCGCGAAAGCCTGTCAGTTCTTCAGGGTTTGAAGGCAGAAGGTGTCACCGACGAATCAATCGTGGCTGTGGTTTCGTACAACAGCCAGGAAGCACACGTTGTCCTCTTGGCCTGCGTGTTTCTCGGTGCCACGGTTGCACCCATCGACCCCTCGTTGGCTCCGGGTAAGCATGATAAGTACGTAGGTTAGGGAATCAATGTCAATCCTTGGAACGCCACGATGCACACAGAGTTGCTCCTCTTTTCACCCAAGAGAGAGATCCTGCGGGATGAAGGAGAGGATTTGCAGGGATCAGCGTACTATGAAAGTGGATGAGATGGGGTTTTTACCCAGTAAAATAGGAAGCGGACTGCATGACAACAACCGTCGTCGAGCAAAGGAACTACTCACAAATGACAGTTTTGAGTTAGACCCGGCGTTGCGTTGCCCGATTCGTCTATTTCGTCCGTTCAAGGGCTGCACAAGGTTAATTCACTGCTGCTTCACGAGGCAGCGTTTGGTCTTTTTTTTTCAACAGATTTTGAAGCCTTTCCGTTGAACCCAACTCCTAACTCAACTGGCCCATTAAATCTCCCACTCTTGCCTCGTCAGCGCAGAATCACATTTGACTCTTAAAGAACTGGAAACTGACCAAAACAGGCAACGTTGAACATCTTTTGAGAAATCATCATATCCTTTCACACAATACTTGAGCGGCTGCGTTGATCACATATTAAAGTTAGTTAAGCTAAGGTCACACGACTTAGAGAAATTGTAATGGCTGCGTGAGCTGGTCTCCATTGCAGCTCACGCTGTTTTCCCCACAGGTACGAAGAACAGGAGAAACAGTTTCGCAGCAGCTAGAGTGTTGCCAAAACACATTTTTAAGGGAAGGGGACTTTTTGTAGTGGAAAAGGGATATTGAATTCGGATTGTAATCGTCATATCCTCCTGAAATGAACCCTCTCTTGATTGTAGCACGGGCTACCACTGGTGGTATCAGTTTCGTGGAAGAGCTTCGCTGATTGGTCATCGCTGGTTATGGGGCTCCCCAGGGTCTTTCTTTCGTTCAGTATAAGTTTTTCTTTGAGAGATGATGTCCTGGTAACCTCTCCTGGTGTCCTGGTTCCTTCATAGAACTCAGGACGGCGCCCTGAGGTGAACTTGCCTGCCAGTTTGTTGTTTATTGGCCTTTGCCACCATGGCTCTCGTTCATTTTAGGCACTGATGATCGCTCTTTGCCCACACCTTGGTATAAGTAGCACTTCGTGCAATCCCATCCCTGGTCATCGACGTGCATTAAACGTATTTGTCCTGGATTGAGGATTTCACGAAGGGTGAGGTGAGTGGGGAGAGGGCACAATGGCAAAATAGCGTGACAAATGTAATATTAAATTTTGGTCAATGACTATAATTAGCGTGTTAAAAATAAGGACAACGATCCACCCGGAAATGATTGACACGTTGAGTTATTGACCTTTTATCAACCTTAGTTCAACAAAAGATACCTAGCGTGACTTCGAGCTCGACTCAAAAATTGAAAAGTCGCCCACAGCGGGAATATTTTGCCTATTCTGAGATGGTTGTATTAATTATTTAAAAACAATCCGCAGCAGCCAAAACTGCCACTTTTTGGGTTCGTGGGAGGCATTCGATTATTCAACGAGCCGAAACATTAAGATTCTTCTCGTTCGGTGGGACAGGATTCCTTCGGTGAAGTGTTGATATTGCCATGTCACGCAATAAAGTTATTCAGTTCTGTGGATGTTGGGCACGCTGAATTACTCCTCAGCCAGTATTCATGATACATAAATTTCCTTGAATCGCATTGATTGTTTGAAATAATAGTGACGGATTGGCAGTGATGAGGTTTGTCGGTAGAGAAAACAACGTGGAACCCGGTGGAGCTGCTAATGCCCTTAGGAATTTTCATACGGTTGTAATTGAGACCGAGGCGGCAGTATGCGAATTATCATGATGCTACAGCCTTCGAAAGCGAGCTGAGGCTTTAAGTTGGCTGCAGTAGGGATGGGACATCGATATCGATGTTTTTGAAACATCGATGTTTTTGGTTCGATGTTCGATGTTCAACATCGATGTTGAGGGATCTCGATATTATCGAACATCGATGTTAACACCATCGATGTTATCGATATCATCGATGTTATTCCTCGCAACATCGATGTTTTTCTTAGTGGAAAGAAAAAATTATTCCCCACTAAGTACGTGCAAATTACACATGAAAAACATTTTTCCCCCTTTCCAGTAAGGTAAACATCTACCAAGGGGACATTCGAATGCAAAATAACATAATATGATTTTGATAATCGAAGGCCCCATTCGATTCTGCATGACCCATCACCTTCCTGCAAACCTCCTCGACTGTTATCTGCTCGTTATCGCTGTGTGGGACACGTATTTAATAGGACCTATTGTACCTACTGTACCTGGTACAGTTCTACAGTTCTCAATGCTAATCCCCTCTTTGAGCACAAGCTTGTGCTGAGGGGTGGATTACAAAAATATCAGGTCTTTTGGTTTATTATTCTTGGAATAATACACCCATGTTTTTGCGTTGCACAAAATACTTGGTTTACCATCTAGTTGTGTACGCAAGGTTATATATATAACTCACCATTACTATCCCAATAATTTTGCTCAATAATTTTGTTGCTCAATAATTTTGCACAATAAACAATCATTTCCTAAGTCGTTCGGTGTGGCGTTGGGTAAACTACCGTTTCCCTCGATCAGCGAAGTTAAGCAACGTCGGGCGTGGTTAGTACTTGGATGGGTGACCGCGTGAGGAGCGGGGTGACCGATACAAGTATTTTCTGCGTTCAATCGGACGGCGAACTCCTCCCAACCCAGGGGGACGAGGCCATGGGGAGCCATGAGCGCAATCATCAGACAAGTTCCGATCCTCCTTGAGAGGACGGCTGACGACGTCCGCGACGGCAGCAGCGTCGGACGAAAATTCAGGGTGAAATTCCCTTGTTTCGTTTCGTTTTAATCATTTCCTAAAAGAAGTAGCTTTTTATGAATATTACCTAGGTAGTGGAATACTGATTATTCGGACATCGATGTTAACATCGATGTTTGGAACCAGAAACATCGACATCGAGAAACATCGATGTTTAAATTACCGATGTTTTACGAAATCGATATAGTGCAACCGATGATGACATCGATGCTAACATCGATGTTTTTGTTCCGATGTCCCATCCCTAGGCTGCAGTGAGTGTTGAGGGGCCTCCATTTTCCCATTGTAGTTCCAACTCAAGGTGATGGGGTGATTGTGAAAGTCGGAATTTCGCAGTTCTACCAACATTTGGATTCTGCACCCTTTAAAACCACCTGATACCAATTTTCAGTTTAAAAATCTGTATGTCGAGGTCTGAAAGCAACGTGTCGTACGGTACGACTCATACCACGTTTTCACCAAATTTTCAGGATAGCCAAAAAACTGATTCAAAACCATGGTGGTGATGCAATATTAAAACTTTTTTTTTTCATGTACGCAAATTTCATAATATTATGGCACTTTTAAAATGAAAATAATATGAAAATTATTATTTTTAAATCAAAAGTTCTATCGATTTAGAAAACAAGTTTTTTCAGCATCTTTGGTGAAACGACATGTTTCTATGAGTCCCTCGATTAAGGCGACGAGCTGTGATAGAAATTTTGAACTGAAAGGATAGCATGATATGCATTCGACTGGCAGGTTCAACAATGCACAAGTTGATTTTCGGCCATTTTGAGTAAGGTTCATATTCTTATTGCAAATGACGCTCTCGATCTGATGGTGTCGTCAGATTTGAATTTCGGGAGAGAGAAATTTGAGAAAAATCGACTGAAGCAACAACAATCTAATTGGAACGGAAAGTCAACTCTGCCTATTTCAACTGTTAGACTTGACAAACAATTTTGAAAAAATTCCGAAGAAACTAACTGAAAAAAAAAAAAACATTAACGCCCATCACCTGCTACCGAGATTGGGGGATGTGGCATAACTTTACGCTCCTGAACACCACCTACTAAACACCTCCTACTGTAGGTAGTTTTTGGGTCTCCTGAAAAGTTGGGAATATCGAATTGGGCATTATTGCTCATGCACCAACCAAAATGATTCAAGGAGCCCATTTTTATTTGCATCAAAATTGTGTTTCAGAACTGATATGTTCGAGTTACCCTTCCTCGTTGTAACCCTTCATGTAAATCATTCATGAAGTGTACTCGATTTTTTGTATAGGTACTGGTACGCCTGCCCTGTAAGTAAGGCCTAGAAGAACTGCTGCTCTCTGCCCATCTGCCCCCAACCCCTGGAGCATTCCCCCCCAAGCTGGCCACGGCAGGAGGGGTTGAAGGCGCGATTTTTCCCAGTGCCGTGATTCAAAAATGAGGTTTATTGCGGGGAAAAACATGTATAGTGTTTGTGGTTTGGGAACTGTGGGGAATCTGACAGATTTCCCCACTCTCTTCCAGCGGATCGCCAGGCCACCAGATTAAGTACCGACGGGGGGAGCGGGTCTCACTGTGGTCACGGCGCGATCGCGCAAACCTATCTTCTCCCGCCGGACGTTCAGTTTTTCTGTACGAAGAGGGGAATATTTTCTCCCCTCAATGAACGTTTTACCGTTCATCATATCAATGCTCATAGCTGGTATTACGTCCAGGAGCAGTGATATCAATGGGGTCAGACCCGTCGGCCAGGCCTTCAGTGATGACACATCATGTGAGGAAGCTGAGCCAGCTGGAATGATCCCGGTGCTTGGGTCCATTGTCCAGGACTTCATTGTCAACATCTCGACTGTGGAAGCTGGAAACGCGGGTCCAAGTAGGACTGGATAGTTAGGCTGTCTATAGTGACAATTCGCACGAGGCAGCTGCAACATTTAATCTCAGTTCCGCTACGAACCCAGGGCGAACTGATACCGACCACGACGTATCATGAGCTCTTCTTCCTGGTCAGCAGATCACGACAATTCGTGTTATGCCCAGGAAAGAAATGTTCCCATACTCCTTTCATCTTCCTTCACAACTAAAAACGGCAAAATTGTGTATTCACGCCACCGGCTTTCTGCTTAACACACAACGCACAACTTGAGGAACTTATATTGAAATTTACGAACTCATCCTCTCATTGTAGGTACACCCTCAAAATCTGTTCTACAGGATGCTCCTACAGAAACCATTCCGGGAGTATGGTATCACCCAGTAATAGGTTGTTACTACCTACCAACAAATTTTTCCAGTATCTGACCGATAGGTTCACTTTGGTTTACTTTACTGTAACCTGTAAAAGTGTACCTACGAAGGTCTTTCGTAATTTTAGACATTAAATCGATCTACGTTCGTCTTACCCTCGTCTTCTATTCTACAACCATGCTCAACCCTAAAAGCCTCTTTTAACCCAATTTCCTGCGTTGTTAATATAATCGGCGTTTGTTGTTTCTGACGATTTGATGATTTAATCCGACCTGTCAGGGCATAACAGATAGGTACCTAACACTATTTACTCAACGTGTTTTTCTCTACCGTCCAACAGGAACTAGGTCAGGTCAAGGGGTTGTGCACCTATAGATTTTTCACAATGTGCGAACGATAAGAGTGGACAATTTACTAGCATTTCCGGCAGAAAGTCGTTTCACATCGTGTTCACCCCCATTTGGACGCACAGATGTCATAATAGCGTGACGGAAATCGACTGAGGCCAAATGGGGGCTGGTGACCGTTTTTCAAATTGTAAATAAACTGAGGTTTTCTTGGCCAGAGGAATCGACAGGTTCTGAGCGTGGTGGAGGTTTTACCATCGCAAGATCAAAAGAAGAGGAGTTTGAATGAAGGCCTCAAAGGAAAATGCATTATCGATTCACTGGATTACATTCCATTAAAGGACCGCCGATTTGGGCATTTTCAGTCCGTGTCGTGAACACTATTAGCCTCCCTGTGTGAATCCATCAACCAGAAAGGATAATTAATCAGCGAGTTAATCCGGTCAAAGTCTCTCCCTTCAGTGAGATTTGGAATTCTAACCGTATACCGAGTTCGCTGTCCTGACACTAAATCCTCTCGTTGCACCGACTGAGTCTGTTTTTGGTAAACTGATGTTGAGCCTTCCGTCACATAACTCAGAGATTCTCATTGGAGGGATTCATCAGGGGGACGAAGTGTCTCAGTCATTCTCCTGCTAAGAGCAACGATTAATCGCCCCACACTTGGTGGGTGTATTTCTCTGTCTGCCTTCAACAAGACTTGTAGTTCCACGTTACTTTAGTTTTGTCTGAGGCTTAACGCGAAGGGTGTCGCTAGAACTGCATTTATGTAAATGAAAAACACGCAAAGGCTTCAAGGAGGATAAATTCTGAAACAAACAATCTTTTATACTGTGGTGTGGCAACCAACACATGGTCGAAGAAAAAACGAAATCGGGCTCTCCGAAAAAGTTTAGTTGTTGTTTTTGAGTCATGTTGATCGTGTGGTTGAGTTTTGACAAGCGAATACAGGTCAGTTGTTAAATGGTTGTTATTTTACAATGGGGGCCCGTCCGGGATCCATCATTCTTCGGTACCAGGACCTCAGGGGAAGACCATGGGCTAGAAGACTCCTCTATCACCCCTTGCTCGACCATATCACGAAGCAACTCACCGACATGTTTCTCCTGCGCCTTAAGGTACTCGCCTCGGGGCCTGTTTAATCGGCCTAGCATCCCCTGTGTCTATAGCGTGTTGGACCACTTGGGTCCTGTCAACAAGCTTTTCCCCAAACGCTCCAAGTGATCGAAACCTCCGAAGGATTGACGCGAGAGCTTCCCACTCCGCCGAATGTAGATCCAAGTCGGTGGACGCCATAGCAGGAAGTAACCATGAGTCGTCACTGCCCTCCCCTACTAATGTGACCTGTAAACTTGCGTTTGTACCATGCCGCTGCAGCTGGAACGGGACACACTGGTCCGGAAAATCTAGGGTCAAATTCCGCAGGTTTACATTGGCCCAGAACTGGCGAAGAAAATCCAACCCCAGAATTGCCTCATCCCTTATATCAGCAACAAGGAACAAATGCTTAAACGCTTTAGTTCCTAGACGAAATGAAAGATGGTAACGTCCATACACTTGCATGCTATCTCCAGATGCTGTCTCGAGGCTGCCACCGAACGAACTGTCGACCTCCAGCGCAACACGACGTCATGTCGCAAAATTGAGGCTGTTGCACCTGTATCAACCAGGAATGAATGTTGCTGGCCGCCGAGGAAGGATTCCACATAAAGGGCGTTCTTTTCTGCAGTCCTGACAACCCCCACATGACCCTCCTTGTTTCCCTGGTCCTGCTGGGGGCGCTTAGGGCACTGCATCTTGTAATGGCCCACTTCATTGCAATTGAAGCATGTATTCCGGCCCCTATCAGAGATAGAAGGGACAACTGCCTCCAAGTGGAGCGCTGTGTTGAGGGCAGCCTGAACAGAAGCAGGTTGAGCAAGCGTGATAAGTTTGGCAAGCTTGCGAGAAGAGAGGGCGTCGACAAAAACTTCTACAGCCCGTATGCTTCGCTGCTCCCGTGAGTATTTTGGGTAAGCACCACGAATTAACCGCTCAATGTCCTTAGCCAACTTGGCCAATGACTCATGCGGTTTCTGCTTACGGTTCTTGAGCTGTAGATAAAACGTGGGCTGCATCCTCAAGAAACCAAACTGCTATGCCAGGGCCCCAACCAACGTGGAATAGTCGTTCCTCTCCTCTGGACGCAGGTCAGCCAATACCCCGCAAACTGGCCGCGAGCCTCTCCCTCCTGGTGCACGGGCTCCAGCAATTGCCCTGGGCCACAGCGTCCAAATGCACCTCATACTCTTCCCACGCTAGAGCTCCATCATACAGGCTAAGGCGCTGCTCTTCTCGGGCCAGGGCAGGCGAGGCATGTGGTATGTGGGGCACAAGAGGATGTGATTGTGCTTCTGCAGCCCCTAATGAAAGCGAGCTCGGCAGCCCAGATTGGAGCGGCAAGTGGGCATTTACCTGCGTTAGGAGTCGTTCCACCCTGTTCAAAGATCCTTCAAGGTCTGAGATACGCGCCTCTGTCGACGTCGACGGTTGTGGATCAGCTAGTGACGTTGACGGCTGCGGAACGGGTAGCGACGCATCAACTCTCTCTCGACGACGCACAGTGGGCTAGATCGCATAGGTGGAAAAAACCCCATTTTGAAAGTTACCAGAATGCGATTCTAATAGGTGGGTTTCATAGAGGTTTTGTTTGCGAACTCTGCCCTGGAAGGGGGGGCGCCAATATTTACACCGAGAGGCGTGAAACTATCGGAATACTCGATTTATCTCTTTTCTCACTTCATAATGTGTTTGTCTGCTGTGGTGTCCAGTTGCTCTTCAGAATTAATTTGACGATGGAGAGTTCCACCTAAGGTAGGTAGAAAACATCCTTCAAAGTCGACATTTGATTAATTTCAATTTTTTTGCTGTTCCTGCTAAAAAAACTATGAAAAAGTCGATTAAATTAGCTTTAAAATAGTATTACTAAAATCGCAGGTAATTTCAGGTTTTGCGCTCCTTGAATATGTGATCTACTCGAGTTCTATTCGAGAAATATGAAAAAAAAAAACAAACAAAAAAAAACGGGCCGTTAGCACCCCGCGATAAGGCGTAATGTTGATGTCGAGTTTCTTGGAATATCTCATATTTTATGACAATTTTTGACACAAAAACGAGTATAATTCATGAAATGTTAACTTTATCAAGTGGAGGGCAGTCTAAATCGACTCAGTACTTGAAAATACATTGAAAAAGCGATTTTTAGCCAATACTATACTTATTTTGAGTTTTTTCCACCTAATTATGCGATCTAGCCCACTGTGCGACGCCGGGAACGTTGGGACGCGGCCGGAACGTCTGTTGGGCGAAGTCACGTTGAAATGAAGAAAAAACGAAATCGGGCTCTCCGAAAAAGTTTAGTTGTTGTTTTTGAGTCAAGTTGATCGTGTGGTTGAGTTTTGACAAGCGAATACAGGTCCTTGTCAGTTGTTAAATGGTTGTTATTTTACAATACGTACAAACATAAATGGAGAGCAATATATTCGTAGGAGTGATTAATCTATGTCCATTAACCGAGCGCTAATAGGGCCGCAGTTATTACGAGAGTGAGCGTTTTGATAAATTAGGTCGAAACGAGAAAAAGGGAATATTATAAGGAGTGACGCATACGAAAGAGCGGGGAACCGTTGACAAAAGAGGAAGATACCATGTTGCCTGCGGGGGGGGGGGGGGGGGGGGGGGCAGGGACGATATTATTCATGGAGGCGGCAAAATACTGGATGGGGCTGGGTTATAACGGAAGCTAGAACGAAGAATAAGAGAATGAGGGTGTGTTTGTGTGTGTGGGAAAGAGCAATTGTGATGGAGGGGGGTTGCCCGGGAGTGGTTGAAGCTTAGGCCTGGTAGGTCCCATGTGTGGGGCAGGTTCGCGATAAGGTAATAAATAACGATGTTCAAAGGTCAGCCGGAATTTCCACCGATCCCCATTTCCCGGTGGCATCCCACTATTGTCCCTATTGTGATAATTGTGAACAAGTTACGTGTGAGCCATCAGGCCCGCTTTTACGGCGTCGTCACTTTTCACATTGATGGACTTGATTGATAGTATTGTACCTGTTAGCGCCGCCTATATTTAAAGTTCGGTAAAAGTTGAACTCTAGAATATTACGGGCTGAAAGGTTTTTTAAAATAAATTCCATGCATCATACATGGTAAATGGAGAAGGGAATGAGCTAAATGTGGAAATTTAATGGTATTTGGGAACCAATGGTTTTATTTTGCCTTGGGAAAAATGTGAATTAATTAAGTAAAATAATTCCTAAGCAGAACCTTCTCCCCAACCAAGAAATAAGGCGATAAATGGATAAAACGTGTTAAAATACCGAAATGTACTCGCCGTACATCACATTGGGCGAAATGTGACAAGTCCCAAAGGGGGGCCAATTGAAAGGGTTTTGACGTTAAAACGGGTAATGTACATTACCCTTTAATAATTAATTGCATCAGCCTGATCTAAAATGTCTCTTGAAACCGCGGAGTGCAGACGGTGATTTGCAGAGAAGTAAAGTTGATTGAAGTCCTCGCAGAAATGAATTCGTGTTGAGGAATTGGGGAAGGAATTTAGGATTTGGGATTAGCGCTAAATGGACCCTTTGTGGGTGTGGCGACGGTTCTGGCGTTGTCGACGTGTTTTAGGCAGACGTCGGAGTTTCTCACGGCCGTCGGGTTCATAAGCAGAGCCAAATGGTGGAAATTGGCTCGTCGGTGGCCGACTTGGTGTGGTGCATCGGCCTGGTTGATTGTAGGGGCCTACGTGGGGATGTGGATGAAAACCCCACAGAGTCGCAGAAAAACGCCTTACATTGGTGACGAGTAAGACCAACCTTTCTCGCTGAAGGCTACTGACGAACTGAAGAAGCTGCTCCGAGAGGGAGGTTACTTAGCTGATAGCCAATAGATGGCGTATGTTAGGCTTTGATGGTCCCAAAGAGGGCGAAATTAAAGGATTACGGAAGGAGGCGGGGAGGATTTTATCCCGGTGAAGTTCATTTTTCAGGCACTGCACTCACTTGCACACCTTATTGATTGACTATTAATTTAACCCATTAAAAACTCGGGCAAATTAGTCTCGCCTTCACAGTACCTCGTGATCATTCAGTTGAAGATGGAAAAACGCCCAAGTTCCATTGCCACATCCAGAATTGGGCGGCTCTTGGGTGCTTTATTTGCTTTTTGTGAACCCTCTCCTGTGCGAGCAACAGTTTTCTGTATTGCTGCTGAACCTTGAAGTGTTGAGCCATGTGGACAGGCATTGAGGGTTCTTGCCACAAGTAAACTGTTAACCGTAGTGAAATGAGTGCGCTCTGACAGGCATTACAGACAGGGCAACTAATAAATAACAACAGGTAAGAATCTTGGCTTTATGTGGACAAAAATGAATGACTAGAAAGAAGTACCAGAAGCAACGAGATTTCGTACTATGAATGTAGTTCTACATCATCATAACAATTTACTTCATCGCGTCAATTTACACCATCTGCTGACCTGCTGCCTTACCGCCGTAAACGAAAACCTGTTAAAATCATTTCAAGGCACCCCTTTCAGTACCTTTTCTGCTGGAGCGAAAAAATCTGAAGTTTGCACGTTGGTCCATAGATGGTTGAAATTTAATGGAAATCGGTTTGGACGCTAGGGCGTGAGCAGTATACTGCACTTGGTTTTCAAATGGGGTCAAAGCGGGAGGAATGCGTCCATTATACTGCACACTGGTTTTCAAATGTGCCTACATAATTTTACCGCTTAGGATGTAATATTTAACAATTGCAATTTTAATTCATGTTCGTAGACTGTGAAGTTGATAATGACTTGCTGGAAATTATGATAAACAAGATAGAGATTCAAAACGATTAAATAGAGGGTTAAATAAAATGGAATAGCTAGAATTGGAAGGGCCAACAATGTCATTATGTAAATTAATCACGAGCGGCCGATTCGTTGTGTTGGCTTTTCATCTTCATTCCCCAGGAAAACTTCCTCTTCGTCGACGATGCTATCCCAATTTTCTACGGCGAAAATTAGACCGTCATATCCCGCCCTCAGGCTTCGGAATTCGATTATTTTTCCCGAGGGCTTATAAGACGGGGTTTTGCGATGTTTTCGTTACTTTTGAAGGATGGCCTTTCCAGGAAGAAATTAAAATGAGTATACTGTAGTAACATTCAAAAAGCTCATTCCAAGATACATGGTGTCAAATATTTATCAACATAGAAAGCCGGGTGCGACTGGCATGGGAGTTAGTAAACGACCTTGGGGGTTTGCAAATTGCACATTCAACTACTGTGGGGGTAAAAGGTGTATTCGGAGACATGATAGCTTCTTCTTGGCCCTCATGATTTCATTAATTTTACAGCAGCTTGTCTGACAGGGGTGGAGTAGTATAGTAGATAGTATGTATACTATAAGCACTTAAGACTTAAGTGCTTATATATATACTTACGTGTTTCTTGTGTTTTCAAGCTAGGGTCGACTTCTCCGTTCGCTATTATTCCTAAGGCTTCGTCTGAAATTTAAAAACTGTCTGGGCAAATTTCATTGAAAAGATCGACTTTCAAGTCTAACAGCGTGAAAATGTTGTGGCCATTCATATTCCATAGGAACGACCCAGCTCATGTTGCGCTCCTTCTCCATCTTTGGCGTGCACGATCCCAGTAGATCCTGTCCTGTTTGTTTCTGCGTTTTCCTCAAGAGCGAGAAGAAAAGCGCGCTTTTGATTTGGAACGCCATTCCCCGCTCTTTCTTTCACAGGATTCTTCCATCAGACCCTCATCGACCTCTTTTATCTTTGTCACGGCCACAGCTAGTATTAAACCTTTGTCAGAGTATAACCACAGCCCTGCTACTCAATCTCACGGAACAATACTCACAAAACTGAAGGCAAACGGGCGAAGTATGGCTTTCGTAGCTTTCCTTAATTTTTTTCGCTGACAGTAGAGAATGTGAATGAGAAGAATGTTACTTATCATTGTGGTTCATTTGGAAATAGCGAAACAATCATGAAAAGTACCGAACTTGTTGAGTAGAAAAGTTATAGTATGGAATATATTATAACCTGTAATCACATAACAATCGTCACACTGCACTTTTATTGTCTGTTTGTGCACCCTCGATATTAACCCATCACCAGAAGGAAACCTGTTGTAACTGTTCTTAAGGTTCTTCTTATTTAAGCAAAAATACTGCCTTTGATGTAGATATCTCTTCAAGAGAAGAATATTCCGAAAATAAAGACTTGGGTCGTGAAAAATTGCTATAAGTCTGAATAATGTCTTTCCTAACGAACTGTCCTCAAACCGCCCTCCCTCGATTATAACAAAAAAAATGAAGAAAAACGAGAAGCCACTTCGCCGTGATAAATTATCCCGACGATTAAGTTAAGAGAAGGGCTGACCGAGGGGGTTGATACAACTTCAGTCGATGAGACCTTATGAATATTCATGATTTCATAAAATAAACATGCAAATCAAATTATAGTAGCTCCCTGGGTGTACTGCGCTACATTTTATACCCAGTAAAATAAACACACAAACTCGCTGATCGATCACAAACTGAAGCCAATCTAGACGTGAATTTGAAACGGCGCTCAATGGCTCATATCGAACAAATCTGGCTCATTTCCAAACAACTTGGGAGTTGAAGTTCATTGAGTCGAACACTAGGTTTTCCGATCCATTTCACATTAAATTTTGTCAAGAACTATAGACTTAGAAACAAACTGAAAGCTCAAGAAAATTTATTGAACGTTTAAATGTTTATAAAGTTGGTTTCGTGGTTTTTTTTTTTTTTTTTTTTGTGTGTTAACCAACTGGTTTTCACAATTGGGGCAGGAGCCGACCCCGCACTGTATTTGAAAAAGCTTTAGAAATTCTTGCTCCATAGAAGGATCCACATAACTAGCGTTCAGGGGTGAATTGTCTGCCGACAAGACATGCATTACAACACGTGACTTTTGGTGTTCGTCCCCGGATTCGAACCAGGCTGATCAGCGCCCCGACTTTTCTGTAAAGAGACGTTTCATTGACGCCTTCCACGGGGCCACTCTGTCCCCTCCGTAATTTTAATATCCCCTCCCTCAATATTATTATGCAAGTATCAAGTTAGCTAAGAACCTCCCTTTCTTAATATTATTTTGAAAAACTCATTTTCGTCAAAATATCAATTACGTGGGGTTAGAAACAAGTGACGATTTAATAATATTATTATTATGTTAGTTCTCAAGGGGTTGTGTCATTCTTTAGTTCCTGTGATTCCCAACGAGCTCGATAAAAGTCGGATTCGTGGAATGCGAAGTAGCTAACTACATTTTGTTTATTGGAATTCGACTATGAGTCATTGTATTTCGTACAAGGGAGTCTACCCATTAGGAACGCAGTTGGGGTAACTCTACCATACAAGAGGAACGTCTCCAAGGACGCTCAAGAATACGTAAAGAGGTGTTTGGACTAATAATTCATCAGGCGGTCGATGTCGTTGTGATCTACAATGTAGGCAAATAGGTAGGTAGGTAGGTAGCTAATTAGTAGAGAAGGAGTTGCCTCTCAGAAACTCTAAGGTCAGGTATTCGTGAGATTCTTGGCTAACTTGATTCTTACATAATAATATTAAATTTTAATGAAATGCTTGCATGCGAGCAAGAGACACAGTGCGCCAGATTGTGCCAATTTGCCGCTCGATTTTGGCCGTTATTCTTCGAATAATACACCTACAAAATTGCGACGGAGGTCGAAAATTCTGATCGGCCTCAAAATGTGATATTATACGTTTCAAGATGTACAGATTCCAAAAACGAATTGTCCGTCCGCCGTCCGGGCCGTTTTGGACTGTAGGGTTTTTTTCATCTGAACAAAATACTCAGTTTACCATCAAGTTGTGCTCACAAGGTTTTCACCCGAGCCCGTGGAGCTCTGTGGGGCTAAAAAGGGGCTACAGGCGGGCTTACATGAAGGGTTTCGGCTATGGGGTTGAGTCAGTATGTGTAATTTTCGAAGTATTTGTGGACGTAGAATCCATTTTTGTGGGTCCCAGAACGATCCCATTTCACCGTGGGGATCTATTGGGCTCTCATGGGGCTTCAGATGGGAAATTTCCAAGGATCCTAGGAGGTCAAATATTTTGCGAGTAATTTTGGACGCATAAGCAATTTGTCAAGGTCCCAATTTTTTTATTTTTTTTTCAAAAATATTTTTTTTTATAGACACAGAATTAATTTTTGCACTATTAACCTACAACAAAGAATAATAAACCTTTTTGTAAAATTTGCATTGTTTTTTGAATAGTTTCGGCTATGGGGTCAAGTGAGGTGTCGTTTTCGGAGTATTTTTGGATGTAGAATTCGTTTTTAGGGGTCCCAGAACGATCTGATTTCACCGTGGGGTTCTATGGGGCTTTCATGGGGCTACAAATGGGATTTTTTAAGGATCCCAGGTGGTCAAATAAGGTGTCGTTTCCCGAGGAACTTTTTTCGAGGTCCCAAATCTGTCCAAACAATGTTCTGATGTTTTTCCCCCCCTTTTTGTCAAAAATATTTTCTTAATGACCCAGAATTAATTTTTGTACAATTACCTAACCTACGTACATATATATCAAAAAATAATAAACCCTTGTGTAAAGTTGGCAGCGCTTTTGCTCATTCAAGCTGAGTGGGTGAACAATTGAGAAATATCGGATTTTCAATGCAGGTTGCCTTTTTGCCCTATTGGATTTGTAAGAATTTAGGAGGAAAAGGTGCTATTTTCAAATAGCCATTCATTAACAGCACTACCTCTTCCATATACCCTCACTGATCAAACAATACGACAAGAGCCATCATCGCGGCTAAAAATATATCTGTCTTACAATTTAGGTCAATTCAATTTATGAGAAGGTACGAAAACACCGGCGAGTAGATTTCGATCGCACTCAACACTTGCTGTCGGAAGGTGTTTGGTGTACTTTCTAAATAGGTCAGGCGAACTGGGTCTTGTATTGTTATTTTCCAGCGTCACGGGGGCGGGGTAGGGGTAGCCACCACCATGAAAGCTCTTCAACTTCGACCTATAGCGTACCTACCTATGCCTATCCATGCCAACAATCGAAGGACCTCATTCCGGGTCTACTAGATAAGTCAACATGACAAAACTCCCTGTTCGTCAAGAATTTTGAGCGACCCAAATCACTAAACCGCTTTTGGTCGTATTTCTAGAGGACATGGAAATGTTGATAAAATAGGTACTCGGTTCTCTTCCTTCAAGCAATACACATTGAGGACCTCCATGCTCCATGCTAATTCAATCGATGCAAATGCTCACTTTCTCTGGGAATATTCTGATCAATCATTCCACCCCGTATTAGGTCCTAATCTTTTTTCCCGATTCCCTTAAGACCCAGTAAACGTCATCCCGGGTTGTATTTTGTAGCCTGTAATTCTGGTATCAATAATAGAAGATGATTGATTCCTTCAGGCTGTCTAGGGAGCCTAAAGTAATAAAGTCGAATCAGTTTCCGATCGGAGCTAAGCGGTCTGTTTCGTAATGAAAACCCCCGTCTCACATAACCTTTCTGGAAGGGGGAAAATCGAGCGGTAGGGTTAATTGAATGACCCTTTTCCCGCGTTATAACTTGGCATTCGCCATTCCCTATCGAGGAAAAACACTGGCCCAACGATACAATGGGGGTCGGAAAACTGGTCGTCAAACACCTTTTCGTCCGCCGCCGGTTCTTTTCGTGAAAGGGCCTATTGAATCAGCTGGAGCACTGTCGCGTTTATTTTTTCCAGAAACCATTGAAACCGTTACGGAAATGTGAGAACAAATTTTGACACTAGTTCTCTTTGAAAAGTCGCAAAACGCCGTCGTTGAGCCGAACAAATGAGGTAACGCTGTCATTCGCAAAACACAAAGAATCATCCATTATAACAGTACGTTGTAATGCCTGGTAAATCTATCAGTTAATCTATCAGTTACTGATAGAAGTGTTGAGAGTTTTGTAAGGGGTAAATAGGAGTTAGTAGCTATGTTCGTTCGTAGAGTACCTAAGTTCTGGCCGTTCGGAATCCAATCAGAACTCGAACGCTTCCAGGAATTAAAACGAACAGAACTTTGGTCCTCCGCCAACGAAAAAGTAGTCCCTACGAAGCACAGAGTAACAGAAAGCAGAAGTTAACACCACGAGATCACAGAAGGAAATGAATCGTGCATGAGTGACTTTCCACAATCGAGGAGGCAGTTGGAATCAGTTTTGGAAGTTCTAAAAAAAAAATCATAAATTCCGAACGATTCTGAACGAGTTGTGCGTTTGCAGAGCATCAGAATTTTAGTGTTTAATTCCTGGAAGCCGATGTACCCCCACCCTAGGCCATTGCAAAAGGCCCTACTGCGCATGCGCCGAACGGTTTGGAATTTACAGAATTACACTGCGAACGCAGCTAGTGCGACGTAAGACGTAAGACGAAACTGCCCTTAAAGTTTTCGTTTACGATGTAACAATCCGAGACCCTTCCTCCTGACTGAAACTACAATTTTTCTGATTTTTCCTCAAAGGGCCATAGTATATCTTGAAAGTGAATGTATGCATACCTATTACCTATGTATGCGTTTAGAACATCTCAGAAGAGCACAGGAGCTGCGCGTCAGTTGGCACACAAACACTGTGCCATCAGCAACTGAGTGTAGGTGCGTACGCAGTGTAAGTTCTGCCCTTTCGGAATTGAATCAGAACTCGAACGCTTCCAGGAATTAAAACGGACAGAATTTCGGTCCTCCGCCAACGAAAATGTAGTCCCTACAAAGTTAACTCCACGAGATCACAGAAGGAAATGAATCACCCGTGTGTGGCTTTCCACAATCGAGGAGGCATGACTGCAGTCGGAATCAGTTCGAGAAGTTCTGAAAAAAATTCAAGAAACATGGAACATGCTTTGCCTAGTTGGCAAGCAAAATTACTATGTACCTAATTGTAAAATAGCTCCTTTGGTATCGTAACCTCCTATAAGAATTGAGAACCACGCGCTACTTTTGGGTCGCATTTTCGTTCCTCGATACCGTTCCCGAAAAACGTGACACTTTTTGCCAGTTAGGTCAAGGCTAAAGCATGTTCCATGCTAAAATCAACTGCTGGTGTCGATTCCGAACGAGTTGTGCGTTCGCAGAGCATCAAAACTTGAGTGTTTAATTCCTGGAAGCCGATGTACCCCCACCCTAGGCCATTGCAAAAGGCCCTACAGCGCATGCGCCGAACGGTTCGGAATTTCGAGAATTTCACTGCGAATGCAGCTTGTATTTTGAATAATCATTATTTTTTGCCAATATTTTGTTTGTTGCCTACTTTTTGTTGAAAAAAAAAATTAAAATTTCAGTTACCGAACTGTTAATATACCTAACATTTATATTAACATTTTTATTAACTGAATTGGAACAAATTTATATTGTTTTGGTCCTAATAATAATTATTAGGAAAAATTAAATGTCTTTTAAAATAATTTAACTTATTCATCTAGTTTATATCAGCGAACTATTCGGTGATATAAACTAGATGAATAAGTTAAATTAATAAATGTCATTTAATTTTTCCTCCTTTGCAAGAGTCGAGTTTTTTTTTTTTTTTTTTCTGTCATATTCAAATCGATTTTATTTGAAAAAAAAATCGATTAATCGATTACGATTTTTTTCCGCACTATGAGATAGTGATCGACTCGCTGAAACTTTCAGCCTGAAAGTGGCGTCAAAGCTTGTTCCGAGAAAATGTTTGTGAGTTTGGTTGTGTTATCTTGGGAGATCTAAATTTTGTAAACATCTTGTGATTTTCCTGGCTAAGAGCGCAGGAGTTTGAGGTTGGCGAACGCTCAATAAATTATCCCCCCGAACTCAACATGGGTAACTTATAAACTGCTTTGAAGTTTCCACTTTTGGGAAAACCGTTAATAATTTTACGAGCCAGGTGTCTTCCCTTTGGATTTGCAGCTAAATGACATTCCATCACCTCCAAGCGTCATTCTAACTTTCAGAGGAAATGGCGACGTTGTTGGACCTCGTCAAGCCCACTCTTGTCTACACTGAAGGAGGCAAAACTATGAGAAAAGTAGAAGCGGCTCTGATGTACATCGACTTCTCGCCCCTCATCGTCGTGTCCGCCCGCCACAAGCATCCCTTCACCACTTTTCAGGTAAGGATGGTGTACCTACCGGTAGCGATCAGGTATCGTTTTGGCACATCATGAAATGACTTAATTTCCATTTCAGGCGTTGCACCATCCAACAGACCCTGAATTCAGGCCAAGTGTGTCCGACCCTGAAGCGCACGTTGCCCTGATACTGTTCACTTCAGGCACATCCGGCTTACCCAAAGGCGTCATGATCAACGACCTCTACATTCTCAACCTCATAATTCCTCTGTGAGTTTTCGTCCTTTACAAAGAAAGGTGCATGTTCCCATTGTTGTGTGTGCCTCCTTTATTTGTTCAAAATTGTACTAGAGCACTGCATGTTGCACCCATGCAGATATGATCACAAATCACTTTACGAACACAAATCACTTTAGATCTACGAAGATTTCTACGGATCGCCTTATTGATGTCATCTCAAGTTCGGCAATACATCGTTGGGTCGATACTAGACAGCCAGCGGAAACTTGTACTCCCATCCTCTGGTGAGTGAGCTCTCTTCGTGGAATCAGTAAGTACTTACAGCACAATCCGAGGACGCAGTTATTTAACAGATTCTAAATTTTATCGTAGGCTCATCTTGGATAAATGTTGGCAGAGACTTGTACAATTTTAGCACGGAACATGCTTTAGCAGTGACCTAACTGCCGAAAAACGTTAGTCGGGGAGGGAGACTCGGGAGTGTCACGTTTATATATTATGTAATACATGTTTTTGAAGGTTGAGAACAATTAAATTTGAAACATACCTCAGGGGTCAAATTTTCGGTGTCATCCGTTTTATTTTCAAGACGGGCAGTAGATAGTGAAGGCGCTGAATCCAGTTTGTCCGTGTGCGATGTTATGGCGGATACTCTTACTTACCGACAGCGAGGTGCGAAAGGAGGGAGATGGGTAAAAACTTAATAAGTTAGGAGAAAGTGAACTTAGGAGAATTATAAAATATCGACGGTGGAAGAAAAAATAAACGAACAGAATGAAGAATAATTTACAAAATTATTAACAAAAACTGAACAAAAAATGAACTCAAAAGCTTTAAAATAGTGAAAACAAAAACAAATTTTTTGAAAAATGTTTTTTCTTAAAAGGTTTGGCATGGGGCCTACCTGTACCGATTCAGCCCAGGTGGTCGATTCCCACCCAGCAACCAAATAATATTTATAACATATTATGTGCCTGTTCCGAAAGGCGCAGCTACAACTTGGTCGCACCAGGGGGATGAGCTCGGAGGAGATTGATGTTGAAGCATTGGTCAAATGATTGACCATGCTCACGAACATGGTAGGCCCCGTTCCCTATTCACAGATGACCTGTGGTTATTTATCCGAACATTAAACGGGGTCCAACAGGTGGCGCAGGTCGCATTGCCCTTGACAGGTTAAGTGAAAGGGGTATTGGGCGTTGTGAACGTCTCAACAGTCGTGACATTCTGGTCCATCCTGCAGCGGTTTCGTTCACACGGTCGGTGACCAGGAGGCTGAGGAGCGCCAACCCGTAAATGTCGGTAGGACAACAGGTTCCCTAGGTTTTTTTGGCCTGCGGTAAGAAACCGTGAATGGCGACGGAAATACCCTAGCCTACGTAATACATAAATATACGTTAGGCCACTAGTGCCGAACGTTCGGCATCCTCTTTTGTCTTAACGTTAGGCCACTAGTTCGGCATCCTCTTTTGTCTTAACGTTAGGCCACTAGTTCGACGTTCTCACCATCCGTACGTTAGTGCACTAGTTCAGCGTCCCCACTGGACGTACGTTAGGCCACTAGTTGGGCCGCCGAACTTCGGCGGCGGACAGTTACTTTTCCAACACATAAGATGGGTTTCAATCCCACGGTTAATAAAGCTTTCCATGTTTCTTGAATTTCAGTCTTAGGCTCCAAGCTAAAAGCATTCGGGGGTCCGATTTTTTTTTTTTTTTTTTTTTTAATCCCACGATGTTGAATTCGTACTGAAATTCAGCCGTGAGAAAGGCTGAAATTTGTAAGGCATGCAAGGAAGGATATACAGTGCAATGTCAACTCCCAGCACTCTCAAAAGCATTCCAGTCCTCTTCGGATCTTGAGCCTACCTTTGACTGCCGAACAACATACACTATGCGGTGAGACACCCCAACGAAGGATGTTAGGAACGTAAGGAAGACGGGAGTTTTTTGGAGCACGTCTGAGAGTCATCACGAAAGGAAATAATGATGTACTGTGATATATATAAGTATTTACTTACAGGAGTCCCACACCCGGGCATCACTCCACTATTTAGAATAACCAATAAACTTTTCCATTCCTCAAATAGCCCTAAACGAGGAGACATGACGGTGCTTCTGACTTCCCCGATTTTCTGGCTGAGTGGAATCATTATGTTCTTCACCGCCATCGTCAACGGCACGAAGCTGGCGTTCCTCCGAGGACCTGCAAAGGAATCCGTCGTCATGAGCACAATTCACAATTACAGGGTGAGTCTTGTAACGTTCATATCGGCATCGTTAGATGGTAACAGCATAATTTCGATAAGTGACGTTCCAGCCTCAACTGTGGTTCTCGGCTCCGTCAATGCTCATCGGCATGCTGTCTTCGCCGAGCAGAGGGCAGTACGATCTCAGCAGCCTTATGATGGTCTCGTGCGGAGGAGCCTCTCTCAGCGCTGATTCGGCTCTGAGGATCCAAAAAGAGATTTTCAGGAACAGGATACCCGTACTACAAGGATATGGTAAGTCCTCCGTTTGTACCGATTTGTACGAGTAAGTGTTGTAAAAACCGCTTCTTGTGATTATCGCTCTTTACAATGAAAGCTTGGGCCCTCCACGGAGACCT
Source organism: Pilophorus perplexus (assembly GCA_955831195.1). NCBI lineage: Eukaryota > Metazoa > Arthropoda > Insecta > Hemiptera > Miridae > Pilophorus > Pilophorus perplexus. Next base: position 23,601,203 of record OY037016.1, read on the forward strand.
ACTTTCTTCAATAATCTCGTCAGCAAGCAGTTTCTCAATTTCTTTCTTCATAAAATCAGTATCTTCTAAAGAATGCTTTCGAGACTTGGTGACTATAGGCTTGACGGCTATGTACAATTTCCGTGCGGATAATCACCGTCGACGGAAGCAAAAATACAATCTCCGTGCGGGGGGCTCGAAGGGTAGAGTACAAATTCCGTGCGGCCTACAGGTAGGCCTACACTTATGTCAAAGCTGGTGGCGACGAATCCAGAATGAAGGGGCTCGCCCCAGAATTTAAAAACGTCAATTCGGAGGTTAGACAGTGTTCGAGGCTGATTTTCGGCCACAGTAAACTCGAAAATTTTTTGGATTACCTAGGTAGCTGTCTAACAGCTGTTATACACGTACCTACATAGCTGACGATGCCTCATTTCCACCCACTCTCTGGAGCGAATTTTCCTGTTCCACGGCCAGGACGACGAATACCTAGCTGTGAGGCTTTTTACTCCAAATTTAATCAAATGTTCCACAAAAGTCATCCACACATCTTCAAGTTTATTGAAGCACTTAAGGACATTCAGGCCATGACTTACGTAAAAATGCGGTCCAAGCCCGAAAAATCAGCCGAAATCAGGAAAAAAGAGGAATTTCTGAGGCAGCAGATGCTTGCATACTCTTCGGGCAAGATCTCTCGGATCGTAACATTTTGACAACTCCGCGAGGCTGTTGCGGTGTGAATCAGTTCGCCTCCTCGAGGTGCACCCTGGGTAGCGCTAAAAGGACTGCACATAGGTAGAGGCACGGAGTTTGTACATACTCAGTTTGGCTGCGGCACGGAGTTTGTACATTCCTAATTTGACGGCGGCACGGAGTTTGTACATGACCGCACGGAGTTTGTACACTCCCGGCTTGACATCATTAGTTAGGAATTCAAAAAGGGGAGGTGGTTCTATTTTTGCTGGAGCCAGGTAACTGATAGTCAATGGGGGTTTAGTTCCACCAAAGGAGACCCTGAGCTCAGAATGCTGCTTTAATAGATCATGTCCAACAATAATGTTAGCACACAAATCGGGTAGAACACTGAGCTTTGTTTTAGCGTAATGGTGACCTAACAGCTCCAAGTGTGCAACACAGTAATTCGAAATGGGCCTACATAGAGATGTAGAAGCCATGGAGACACTACCAGTGGTGGGGTACATTTTCAGCTTACAGTTATCCGCAAAGCGCTTTGATATGAAAGTCTCCGAGCTCCCCGTGTCAATCAAAGCAAAGGTAGGAGTGTTATTTACCTGTACCGGCACCGTAGCTTTATCAAGGACGGCTGAGGCTGCGATGAGTGCTGCTGATTTGACGTTTTCAGTTGATTTGCAGACCACTCGCCAGTGACCCGTCTTCTGGCACTTTCCACAGGTATCATTTAGAGCGGGACACTGCCGACGAAATGCATGCCGCTGCCGACCACAAAAATAACATTTTTGATATCCGGAATTGCTGGGCCTGGCCGCTGCCAAATTCGCTAAATCTTCAGATGAATTATCATTTTCATGAGGCAAACATGATGAGGCATTTAGAGTTAGTTCGGAAGAGTATGAAGCCGACTGGTTCTTGGCAGATTCCAAAGAACGAGCTTTTTCAACAGCTTCATCGAGAGTTAGCTTGTTGAACTCCAATAGTCTCAGCCTAATTTGATGAGAATTGAGACCACGGATAAACGAGTCACGAACGTACGTCTTCCGATGAGTGTCTGCATTGACGTCCGCAAACTGACAGTTTTTGCTTAATTGTTCAAGAGCTTGATGGTATTGGTCAATTGTTTCATCGGGAGACTGTTTACGTGAAGCCAGTTTGTGTCTAGCAAATATTTCGTTTATTGGCTTCACGTACGTTGCTTTTAGTACTTCAATAGCCGTCTCATACGTTTCCTTGTCGGCAATCAAGAGGTACACAGAATGTGAAATGAAGTAAGTGAGCAATCGTAGCTTACTTTGTTCGTCCACCTTCCCGAGTGATGCAATAAAGTTCTCAAACGTCTTTAGCCAGTAACTCCATTCTTGAGTAGCTGTAGGCGCGTGTGGATCACCGTCGAACTTCTCCGGTCTCAAAAATTTATCCATCGTGACTAATAAATTGTTGTAAAAACCTTTGCAAATTAGGCTTTATTAGTCACAATTAACGTGAAATGTAACATAAAGAAATTTGGAGTGAAGACACATGCCAGTGTCTAACAACTGGAACGGTTATAATAAACTGGATGATCATAACAGTAAGGTAGAAGAACATAATGTAAGGTAGATGCGGCGAGATAGTGGGAATCCATATTAAATACACTGCCAAGGCAATGCCACATGAGCTTCCTCGTGCAAAGTTCAAAATGAACGTAACAACTGTAGCAAGAAAATTACGTTCGCGCATGCGCAGGGAGTACCACTGATTCAATCATGATGAAACTGATAGGGAACCATCTAGGGCTATACCCACACAATTCCTAAAAATTTGATTGAAATCCGATCAAAATTGTAGGAGTTATGGCTGTGGCAAGGAAATTACGTTCGCGCATGCGCTGAGCGTACCGCTGATTCAATCGTGATGAAACTGACAGGGGACCATCTAGAGCTATACACACACAATTCCTGAAAATTTTATTGAAATCCGATCAAAATTGAGAAAGTTATGCCTGTTTCAAGAATTTCACGTTAGCGCATGCGCAGAGCGTACCGCGGCTTCAATTGTGCTGAAATTCGTATGGGACCTCAAGGAGCCTGATCCGCATAATCCCTCAAAATTTGAGCTAAATTCATTCAAAATTGTGGAAATTATGGCTGTAACAAGGAAATGCGGACAGACCCACAGACCGACAGACCGACAGACACGAAACCAAATTTGTTCAGTAGGCTATGAAACGCAAAATGCGAGTGGAAATTTTGAATTCGGACAACAAAAATTTTTTTTCTCCCGAAAGTGAACACAAGGCTTCCGCTGCTTCGCAGACTCGGAAGCAAAAAGACGATTAAGACGAAATAGTCTATTTCTACGATAAAAATATATAAACTTGTAGACGCGTTTCGGTTGATTAGACCATCATCAGTACAATGTGTACTGATGATGGTCTAATCAACCGAAACGCGTCTACAAGTTTATATATTTTTTATCGTGGAAATAGACTATTTCGTCTTAAATCGTCTTTTTTTTTTTAGGTAGAAGAAGTTTCATTCTCAAATGTGATTTCTGTTACAGGAATGACTGAGATAGGCATAATAACTACAAGCGCGCCAGGCCTAAACAAACCAGGATCGGTGGGCGTCCTCAAGCCGGGTATCAAAATCAAAGTGAGTTCCTGCTTTGATAAAATGCCTCCCAAATCTCTTCTGATGTTATGTGAATATTTTAGGGAACTATACATCTTCTCAAAGTCCTTCCCGCTCATACAGGCCTTCCTGTCACGCAGGTTCGAGGGGCCGACTAGGGTGGCCCCTCAAACCACACGCAAGGAGCTGACATAGCCCTTGTTTTCTTTACTGTGCATCGACGACATGACCGATCACAACCATTTTTGCACTGTTTCTGACGATACTGCGGTCTCCCCGAGCAATTGGGTGGGATTTCTGAGGAGGAAATAGCAGCACGCAGGGGGCTGTTGTCCTTTAGTCCATACACGACAGCTCGAGATCGGTAGCCGGAAAAGCAGTCTCCTGTAAAACCAGGGGTGTCAACTGGGAGCCCGGGATCCATCCCTCTGTATTCACACGGCCGCAGAAACCCTTAGCCAACACGACTCCTTGTGCCGGTTAAGCCCTTTTTTTCTCCCATTCATTCCGAGGATCTGCTGAACTTAGAAAGACTCGGTCTTCGGGAATTTATAAGGTACCCAGATCCTCCTGCGCTGCGGCTGGAATATTCTCACTGCCTGCTGATCACTACACATTGTGTCAAGCCTCCGACGAATCTCCACCCATACTCCCTCTGGCCTCCTCCAAAAACACCGGCGGCGTAACCACGCATTCCACCGTCCAAACCACATACTTAATAATCAATTAGGTAAAACGACACCAATAGGTACACCCCACACACTTACCAGGTGGTACCCTACAAATATAACTCTTTCAGATAGCTGACCTGGAAGATGGCCACAATTTGGGTCCCGAGCAAGAAGGCGAGATCTGCATTAAAGCCTCGTACATGATGTCAGGCTACGTCAATAACCCGGAAGCCACCGAAGCCTGTTTCGACGAAAATGGGTGGTTTCGTACAGGAGACGTCGGATATTTCGACGAAGACGGTTTCATATTCATTGTCGACAGGATCAAAGACCTCATGAAATATCGGACTTACCAGGTGATTGCTTGTGGCATATGTGGATTCGTCAAGCCTCTAATGTGAGTTTCGAGTACGATAATCAACATTAACTCAATCCAGATCGCACCGGCCGAATTGGAGAACGTCCTCAGAAATCACCCTGCTGTCAAAGACGTGGCCGTGTTTGGAGTTCCACATCCGACCGACGGAGACCATCCGATGGCATTCGTAGTGGCAAAGAACACAGTTTCGGAGCAGCAGCTGCTTGAATTTGTGGCAGGTTAGAATTGTTTGAAATATATCAATTTTTCACAAAATGTTGGTCTTTCTTCTTCTTCAAGTAATTTTTTTACTATTTAATTTTTAATATTTTTTGAACAAGACTATTAATTTTTTCTCGCGTTGTACTCCATTCAGATCGGGTGTCGGAGAAAAAGCAGCTCAGAGGAGGAGTCAGGTTCGTGGAGTTCATCCCGAAAACGTCGACGGGAAAGCCCAAAAGGCGAACCCTCAAAGCCCAGTTCCTCGCGGAGCTGCAGGGTCTCAACATCATGTGAGTGCAACTTCCCTACATGAATGTCGCACCCGAACCTTCATGTCCCAAACCGCCTCGCACTTGGGGGGAGAAATGGGTTAAAATCAACAAATATGTAAATAAGATTTGGAAAGCGTGAGCACCAATTGAAGACTGAAACCACACCTTACTAAGTTTCGTCAACCTGTTTGGCACTCGAAAGTGAAGTTTTCTCACAACGAAACCTTAGTTTTTTGTGTCTTCTTCATGCTTTTTCACTTATTCAAAATTTGGCCATTAGACCTGTGATCTTATAAAATTAGGAATAATGAGTGAAAAAAATGATAATTTTATATTTGATGAACATTGTACCTAGCCGCTTCGAGTTATATTACCACCAACTAGAAACTGGGGTTTCGCTACGTTTAGAATATTCGTCGGATCTCTCAGAAACACATTTTTTTATGATATCTACTTATTAATAGTGTGGCGCATTCCTTTCAAAATTCACTGAGTCCAGAATTTAATGTGCTGGCAATTCACATTATATGTGAAATGCGAGCATACTTAGCATATAATACTGCCAGTTTCGTTGTTTTCGGTCGATATTTAATTATTAACAAAAAGCAGTAAGACTGAAGACTTTTACATTCTTTCAATTTTACATAATAATATTATGTACTGTAGAAAGAATTTGATGAGCGTTACATTATATTGTAGATATTACTATAATATCTTACCATACCGGCAGCCAGATTGACACTCACTGCCTTCTTGGTCATTTCATGTATTTATGGTTCAGTTTTTTCAAATTTCAAAATCCACTGATGGGGTTGACCATTTTTTCCTCCTGTTTGTTGCAAGTACTTGATTTTTTTTTTTTTTTTTTTTTTTTTTTTAATAGTCGCACTGAAATCAAGTTCTTATAACAATTATTATCCCTTGACCAAACAGGAATCTACAGGTCTCCCACGAGAATATTGCACTCCGACACTGCAGTCTGGTGGCCGCAAAAGGAAACGCCGATGTGGCGTCCTGAGCGAAGGGGTTTCGAGTTTTTTCTGTTGGCAACATTGTCTCAGCTTGCTCGCCGTTTTGTTTCCGTCTCCCGGTTGTGTAGTTTGATTTCAACGATGGAAGAGAAGAAAACAAAAACTTATCGAGGAAAGCCGAACGGCCGAACGTTGAGTAGTCAGGCGAGGGAAATTGTCTACAACGTTGCGCAAATTTTTCATCGCCAGGAAGGAGGATGAACAGAATAATGTGAACGCTCGCGACGTTAAGGTTGTTTAAATTTTGAGGTATTTCTAATTCTTTCTAATAACTGCAAAACAGCATAACTAAAATAAAAAGTCATTATAGGTCTGCCACAGAAACTTTGCCTCCCTTTGGCGCATTCTTCTGGAGAAAATAGAACTAGTTATCTCTTATCATCGCCTATCATCAAGCAGATTCCCCTGCGTACGATAATTTTTCGGGAATTTCTTCCCTCAAAAGTGACATGATTTCCCTCCTCGGGAGGAAGAACTTGAGAGCACACGTTCACAGCGCAGCCACTACACGAACATCAAATTTCTCACCGCTCCAATTTCCGTGTCAAGGTTTCAAAATGGAAGGTTGTCTCGATCGATAGTTTGCGGATCCGCCACCTAGGGGGCGCCACACGGAGGCAAAGTTTCTGTGGCAGACCTATAGGTTCTATTCAATGATGTGAAATTCAAAATTTTTCAATTAAAACCCCCGTTTGAGGGGAGAAAAAGAGAAAGCGAGTAGAAGGGGTCTGAGGCCAGGTGGGATACAGTCTGGAGTAGGCTGGCGTCGCAGGCGTAGGTCTGCTAGTCAGTCCTAAGTCTGTAAAAGTGGGAAGGAAAGTTTGATGTTGTAAGTGGGGTGGCACTTGTCCACGACCTGGTTGAGGCTTGGATGGCAGTTGTTCACGGCCGGAGCAGACGCTGGGTGGCAGTTGGAAACCGCCCCCTTTTGGTTTATTATTCTTGGAATAATGCACCTATGTTTTCGCGACGGGGGTCGACGACTCCGATCGGCCTCAAAATTTGACATTATCCGTTTCAAGTGGTCTAGATTCCAAAACCGAAATGTCCGTCCGCCGTACGCCGTACGCCGTCCGCCGTCCAGGCCGTTTTGGGCAGTAGGAATTTTTTTAAAAATCTGAAATTTTGACAAAATACTTGGTTTACCATCTAGTTGTGCCCGCAAGGTTTTCAGCCCGATCGCCCAAACCCGTGGGGCGCTATGGGGCTACAGAAGGGGGTTTTTGAAGGCTTTTGGCTATGGGATCGAGTCAGGTGTCGTTTTCGAAGTATTTTTGGACGTAGAATCCATTTTTTGGGGTCCCGCAGCGATCCGATTTTACTGTTGCGATCTATAGGGATTTCATGGGGCTAAAAATGGGATTTTTGAAGGATCACAGGAGGTTAAATATTTTTCGAGTAAAGAATAAAGAATTTTTGAAAAAACAATTTTTTTTGAAAAAAAAAAATCCAAAAAATTTTTTTTTGAAAAAAAATCCAAAAAATTTTTTTTCCAACATTTTTTCTTTTGACACAGAAATAATTTTTCCGCAACTAACCTATATCAAAGAATAATAAACCCTTGTGTAAAATTTGCAGCGTTTTTTAGGTATACCCTGAGTTCAGTTGACCAAAGGGTAGGGGGAATGCGTTTATTGACACGGCATATAAGAGTATCCTGTCATTTAACTCTCACCTACGTTATTCTTTTGTCAACCCGACTCCAACAATAATTAGATGTTATCACGCTAGATGGCAATGAGTGTCCAACTGGCTCTCTGATTGGTTATAAATTACTCCTGAAATCAACTAAACCAGATCATAAATGTGGAAGGTATGGCAATACCTAAATGTGCATTCTGAGATACGCTCCCAAGCTCAACATTTCTTCACAGTCACTTAGATCCAGGAATGGACATGCCTCGACTTTTTTTAAATCATTATATGGCTCCCACGGTGCCAAAAGTAACAAATGCGTTCTCCCTACCCACCATTATTGTTTACTTCCAAAGAGCACTACGATGTGACCCGAATTTCGAGGGCATGTCTATTCCTTATTTGCGGGTTTCAAACGAAAGTTGAACACTCTGCACGCATTGTTTTTATGCTCACTCGCAAGTTGGCACAAGACTGTGCACAGTTTCTTAGATTTTATAGTACACGAACTGCATATCGTATTGTATAAACGTCTCGAATCGAAGAAAATGTGAATTAATGTATATCAATTTTGTATCGTTTTGTACAATCGAAAATTTGGCTCGTCACGCCGCGTTACGATTTTTGTTCTTCGTTCAAGTTGATTTTCGGTTCGGCCAAAATTGACGGGTCTGTACCGCAGTGCCTCCTGAAGGAAAGCGGATGACACGTGGACATCTTCTGTGTTGTGGAGTGATTGTGTTGTTCCCTATTTGAAGTTGGCATGAGTTTTTTTGTTACAAAACCTTACATGTACAAAGACTACCCCTCACATACACTGTACATAACAAGCACAAAGGGTTCCATGTACAGCAAGGTTTGTTTGATGCTTCTGGTCTATGAATTACCAAATTTTTATTCTTGCAATAATTGCTAATTATTATATCATTTTAGTCAACACTAGGTTCTTTCAAAGTTATAACCTTCTAAATTTCAGAAAAGGTCAGTTACAGCAAGTTCACGCCCTGCAAGGGTCAGATATGAATACTTCAGGAAAATCCACTTCTAATTTATTCATCTGTTGACAAAGTGTCTTAAGGCGTCGAATCAATAGAGCTTTTGGGGGGTTCGTGTAAAAATTGCACCTTGTAATTATTACCGAACTCCTTCAACTGTTCGATAAAGGTCCATGAAAATCCGATGACCGAGTTTGCTACCAAACTATTCAGATTTCTGCTCGAGTACAGGGGCTTCAGATTAGACTAAGCACATGCTTTGGTATTTTAATTGAGCGTTTTCAAATTTAAAAATTCACTGTTTGCACTCTTGAAGAGCCTTTTTCGCTCCGTAAGTTCATATCTAACGAGATGTGTGCCTCTTGACGAAGGAGGTGGGAGAAAAAGAGGAGAAGAGCCGCCGCCTCGTCACAAGACACAGAAGGGAAACTGAGCGGAGGCAGTCGAGGGCTTTTGGTCCGACAGAAGTCAATCGGTCGGAATATGATAGGAGATTTCGATTCAACAAGACTGGAGAGGCCGAGACTCAAACAGGCGTCTAGCTCTTCCTTCGCCCGACAGCCAACACTGCACCAACAGTTTTCCAAAATAGGTACGTCAATACAAATATGGACAAATGAACAAAGTTAGTCAGTAGACGAACTGTTCGAGTTGGGCACATTTTTATTTATAAATAAGGTTGTGAATTAATTCACATCATGCTTTGTTTGTGAATGTGAATGTGAATTAATTCATACTTTACCTGTGTGTAAATGTGAATTAATTCACATTGACAACTGTAAATGTGAATTACTTCACATTCACAACTTTTTCTGTAAATTAAATTTAATTCACACAAAAAATTGTAAATTATTCACAAAAAATGTAAAAAATTACAAAAAAGCCTGTGAATTTTTTTTAAATTCACAATTAAATATGTGAATTTTTTAAATTCACAACTAAATGTGTGAATTTTTTTACATTTACAGTGAATTAATACCAAATTCGCGGTAATTACAGTTCTCATGGGTCTGCTGATATTGTAATACACTACCACTTAATCCTTCTACCACAATAATACCACTTAATAATATACTACAATTAAGTGGTAGGAAATTGCCAGAAAAATTGTATTCATCGGCTTTTCTCAGTGTAACTATTACAATATCAGCAGACCCATGAGAACTGTAATTACCGCGAATTTGGTCTTAATTCACTGTAAATGTAAAAAAAATCACATATTTAGTTGTGAATTAAAAAAATTCACACATTTAATAATTAAATTATTGTGAATTTAAATAAAATTCACAATTATTGTGAATTTAAAAAAATTCACAAATTATTTGTAAATTAAAAAACAATTCACAAATTATTTGTGAATTAAAAAAAAATTCACAGGCTTTTTTGTAATTATTTACATTTTTGTGAATAATTTACAATTTTTTGTGTGAATTAAATTTAATTTACAGAAAAACTTGTGAATGCGAAGTAATTCACATTTACAGTTGTGAATGTGAATTAATTCACATTCACATTTACAAACAGGTTAAGTATGAATTAATTCACATTCACAAACAAAGCATGATGTGAATTAATTCACAACCTTATTTATAAATAAAAATGTGCCCAACTCTGCGTCACGAACACCAGCTGCATTTCCATCTGAAATTTATCAGCCATCGCAGCGTCTAGGTCTAAATTCATTTAAACCCCAACTTGACACGCTGACTAAGATATTCTATGACGTATTTAATGCTTACATTTTCCTTAAATTTTTCATACGTAGGTGGTAGCACAGCTGAAGATTCTGGCGAAAAAGGACTCAATAGGTATATTGATGTGGCAGTTAAGCTGAGTGGAACCCCAATATCCCCTAATTATACCCATTTGAAAAAGCATGGGCCAAACGCCAGAACCAGTACAACTAATATTGAGCTCTACTGTCAGAATAAACCCTTGTTAGAGTACAAATGAAGCAACCTGTAAATTGAACATTTCTTTTCATTACGTTGCCTGATCAAAAAAAGTAAATTATGTTGCAAATCCTTGAACCCAAAATGAAACGTAACATATGCCTTACGTTAAATTTTACAACACCTTGGTACTCAATTCCTGATGAGGAGCATGTCCTTTCCTGCACGTTTGTGGTTCATTCCGCCGAACATACGTAAAGAGCTGCATTCTCTCCTGAATTAAAAATCAAATTTTGAAATTTAGAATATCACTTTCAGATCGATAGATTCTATCTTTCACATCCGCATACAACTCACTGAATGAAGGAAGTAGCCATACCTAGGGTGACCATACGTCCCCTTTTGAAGGGGACAGTTCCCTATTCAACCTTCCTGTCCCCTTGTCCCAACAGAAAGCTAAAACGTCCCCTTTTCTGAAGAGAATGCCAAATCGTTGTCGAAACGTAATGGATCATTTCATCACCAACCAACAGACTTTCCATAATGTTGTGAAGGACCAGGACATAGAAGAAGATGATAGTCTTAGGCACCCAATCACTATCACTCATTCATCCTAGTGGGCCAGTGGCCCAAATCACTAGCACTCATTCATCCTAATGTTGCCAAATCGGGGGGTTTCCTTCCAAGATTTAGGTTTTTTTTCTAAAGGGGACAATTTCGGGGGAATTTTTTCGAGGGTTTTTTTTTTTTTAGGGGGATTTCATTTCAAGGGGGTAATTTTGGGGGGAAAGCAAATAATAACGGAATGGGAATAAACATAAATAGAAATTGTGTTTAATGCCGTAAAGAATAAAAGAACGTCATATTATGGCTCCATGTCTGTGGAGACATTTAGAAGATGTTGACGTATATCAGTCGCTAGAGGTTCAAAAACATTGGGAATTTCGCTCTCTCGCTACTGTCACTTCCGACTTCGAACGCTGTAGTTGAGAGAGTTCTCCTTCTCAATTCATAGCACAATCAAAACTAAATTGTGAAATCGTATCCATATTGAATTAATTCGAAACATTCTGATGATTAGGTTCCATCTTCACAACGATGGCATTTCCCGCGTCCACATTTCTCCAACTTACTGAAAACATGCTTTCCCATGATATTATTTCCGATCATGTTAACAAGAAACAGGAGGAGAAGGAGAAGGAATTGATAGATGATATTCTGGCAGGTTTGGGTTGCAAAATTTAATTAAGTCATTTAATTAAGACAATTGTTTAACAGAAAAGTATGGAATTCAAAGTAAACATTGATATGCTTGTATTTTATCTACTTTCCTACAAAAATTAAAAAGAAGTCAATTAATTACGCACCCACAATATTTCAAGCGTTTTAGCACGTCTCTGATTTGTCACCTTTTCTGTTTCCTCAAATAGTGTTCTTATTAACTTACCTACACATTTTGTTTCGCTATTTAAAATCTAGTTTTGCTTGCTTTTCCAATGGGTTTTTCCAAAAAATAAAGGATAAGTAGGGTATAGGGGATTGCAGAGTATATTTTGAAAGTCATTAAAATATCTACCAACTCTCTTATTGTACTCAGTCGAGTAAGTAGGTGTTTAGGTGTGAAGAGGGGCAGATGCCCGTGTTAGGTTAACATAACATACACCATCATTTTCCAGTGGGGGTCGGTGTCCCCTTTTAAACTCAAGAATTTCTGGTCACCCTAGGCATACCCCTTGAGAGAGGTACATTACCACACTGTCTGGTTCGATTAGGATAACCATTGCTGTTAACATAAATTTAGTTAATTTAGTTCGTGTCTAGAAGTGCCTAAGCAGTCAATTTCGTTTTAGAATCACTCCGTCAAAAGTTCCTCGACACCGTTAAACTTCAGTCATTCCTCCTCATTTCAGCAGGTCGTAAATGATGATTACCGACATTTTATATAAGTTTCATTCATAACCCACCTAATATTACCTCGAAAATGTACAGCGTTAGGAGCAGGTCATTTGATTAGCTCACATTTGTCGGCAGGGGTGGGATTATTTAAATTGGATGCGGTTAGAATGAAAAAGACGTCCCGGGAAGCCCTCATGTCGTAATAATAGTTTGACCCACAAAATGAAAAATAGCTCCGGCGGAAATAACTTTAGGTAGGACGGAGAGAGTAAATAAATTGAATGTCATTATTGCTTGGTGAAGTTTATCAAAATGTTTCGCAAATAACACACTTTTTCGTTGACAGATATCAACATGATAGCGATTACTGTTGACTAACTAAAATTCAGGATGAGGAGAACAAAGTAAGATGAAGAATAACAGAAAAACAGTGTAGTTAAATTCGTCACAAGTAGGAATTAGAGCCTCACCAGAAGTGTTTTCGCGGTTAGAAAGGAATTCTGGAAATTCGGGAAATAATCTTTGGAGAGCTTCCAAACTTGGACACTGCGAAAACTCTTCTTTCGCTGTAGCTGTAAGAGGTCTTGCCTGGTGGAAAGCGTTGGTGTCATGTGTACTGACCCAACTTGTAGGAGGAGATTTGCATTTATGCAAATTCATTATAACTAGCAGTACAACTTCGCTTTGATTGCAGCTTTAGCTTTAACTGGGCAGGCTTAACAAAGTGAAAGCCAATTTCACCTGGGCCTTCACCGAAAATAGGGTTTAGAGGGTTCTCATCACAACTGAGAGGATCACGTAGACTTTTTTTTTTTTTTTGTAATGTAAAGGCGTGTATGATTTAGCCTTGCGGCAAAGCTGAACTAGCATGAGCGCATCGTTCGGCAAGTTTGGGCGTCATTTCGAGCCAAGTTTCCCTCGTGGGCCTCACAGGGGTGGCTGGGAATCTATTGTAAATCAAACTACAAAGGACACATGACGTGACAAGAAACCAATTCCCAAAATCTAATCTAATAACCAGGTTGGCACCACATTTAAACGCTTCTTGGTGCTTGCGGGGCTTGTTAGAACGGCGATAGACGTAAAACTAATTGCTTGATGTTGGGTGAGAGCTCAGTTTAGTGTAAAAACCGGTAAACATTCGCTGTACCCAGATGTCTTCCCCTTCTTGGATCGTAATGTAGACCAAGTGACTCACGTAAACACTCCCAGCTTGAAGGGATCTCAAGTTGAGCAAAACTGTGTTAACATCATTATTAGTTCGCCCTAGGTTCGCAGTATTCACGAAAAGCAGAGGACTGGCTTTGCCCAGGAAGGCCGGGCCCTGATTCTGTCTTACTGTTGTCTGATCTCCACGCTTGTGTGACTCAAGCCTGCGCGACCGCATGAAGGTTAAATGACGGGAGGAAATCTTCCCTCCTACGAAAACAAATGCGGTGTCGCCGGCAGGAGAAGAGGGGTTTGACTGATGGCGACCGTAGCACTCCCCGCCCCCCCCACCGATACTAGCTCTGGCGGGCTGGCGATCCGCGTGAAGAGAGTGTAGATGCCACCATAGCTTCCTCGCGTTCAAAGACTAGGTACCCATTGCGGAATTTATGGTTGTAGCAAGGAATCAAACGTTCCGCTTTTTCAAGTGTCATGAAATGTATTTCAATCGTAATGTAAATATAGATAATATTCTTCAGGAGAATGCCCGTCATTTCAATCCTCTCTTGCACTCCCAGAAGGACTCCATCTCAAATTTTAACGTCCAAGGGAGAGATATTAGCAAACCAACTTCTTCCGCATTGATGAGGATGACCCGAATAACCCGTTTGCGCCTGCACACAGCGTTCCCCTGATTAAATGAAATTTACCTATATAGGGCCTCAAGTGGCCCTACCCGCACAATCCATGAAGATTTGTCCAAAATCGGATCAAAATTGTGGAATTTATCGCTGTAACAAGGAAATGCTGACGGACAGACAGACTGGAACTAAATTTGACCAGGAAGCTTTGAAATGCAATATGCAAGTGGAAAGCTTCTACATCATTTCTTGTACGAGTCCCCCCCCCCCCCCCCCACTTTCAGCCCTCTGGCGACTGGCCTATATTCAAAATTTGGCCATTTTTATGTCTGTTTTTAGAGATGCAGGGTTTAAAAAAAAAGTACATCCTTTCAGTCATTCGTGCATGACTCATAATATTTTGATGTACTTTTACATATTTAAAAAAAAAAATTAAAAATAGGTATGGAAAAGTTGGTAAATAAAACACTATGAGTCATACATACATGTTGTTATGCCTAGCTTTACCTAATGGAGCCCAATCAGTGCCTAATGGAGAGTAGGAGGAATGGAAGTTACTCTGAATTGAATGTGCACTGTTGAGGTGGATCTCGCAGCTATGGGGAGCCAACCTGTTTTAGCAAAGGCCTAGTAAGACGGATCTCACAGCTTTGGGGAGCCTGTTTGATTTGAGGCGGATCTCGCAGCAATGGGGGAGCCAGCCTGTGTTTAGTAAAGGCCTAGTAAGACGGATCTCACAGCTTTGGGGAGCCTGTTTGATTTGAGGTGGATCTCGCAGCAATGGGGGAGCCAGCCTGTGTTTAGTAAAGGCCTAGTAAGACGGATCTCACAGCTTTGGGGAGCCTGTTTGATTTGAGGTGGATCTCGCAGCTACGGGGAGCCAACCTTTGTTAAATGAAGAACCTAGTAAGACGGATCTCACAACATGGGGAGCCTGCCAACATTTTAGAGCCCTAAGGAGAGTAGCTATCCTAGAGGGATGAAGGTAAAGTGAACACACACAAGTTGGAGGTAACGTGAGGAAAGTAGAGAGAGAAGTTGACTTCTAAGAGAAGTACTGAAATGAGTTCCTCTGGCTAAGGCCAGAGACTACATACAACCTGCGCCCCACCTTGGAGCGCCCTTCTCTTGGGTGGTTGCCAAGAGAGGGTTGAGTCCCCTTGGTGGGAGGCCCCCCTTGGGCCGGCGGCGCCTTTCTCCAAGGGGCGAGCGTGTACCTATCTTTTTCCTCTCTGCTTTCCTTTTCTTTATTGCTATCTGTAGTTATTATAACTATGTATATTCGTGGGGGCTCCACACATGTATTTGAACAATGACCGAAAGAATGGAAGGTTTTTCAAAAACCCCAATTCCTAAAAACAGGCACAAAAACGGCCAAATGTTGAATATGCGAGCAGGTTCGTAAGTATTCTGTTCTGACAGATTCTGACTCGTCCCTCAATCCTTTGTAGCTCCTTCATAGCATTTGTCTTTTTGCTCAACTTGAGATCCCTTCAAGCTGGGAGTGCTTACGTGAGTCACTTGGTCTCCATTACGATACAAGAACCAAGGGGAAGACATCTGGGTACAGCGAATGTTTGCCGACTTTTACACCAAACTGAGCTCTCACCCAACATCAAGCAATTAGTTTTATGTGTATTGCCGTTCTACCAAGAAGCGTTTAAATATGATGCCAACCTGGTTATTAGATTAGATTTTGGGAATTGGTTTCTTGTAACGTCATGTCTCGCCTGTAGTTTGATTTACAATAGATTCCCTGCCACCCCCGTGGGATGTGGTTTACTACATGATTACTTGAGTGTGTGAAAAGTGTAGGGGTCAATTTATATACAGTTCTTTGATGTAAAATATCGAAGAGAATGAACTAGGTATTCAAACATCAAACGATTAGGGTCAAGTAGGAGTCCTTACAAGTTACTCTACCTACATACCACCACCCACAAACTGACAGGTGTCTTTGTTGTATTTGGAAACCCACAGGCAAAGATCTGTGACACCGGGAAGACGGGAGTCACAAAAGAACCGCCCCGCACACAGACAACACCTCCTCCTTCAAAGCCACTTCAAATGGTGCTCAACTTGATCCGTGCTCCGTCACTTGTCGGGGGCCGTCCACGTGCCGAGGGCCTTCCTTCGGTGGAGAGCACCCGATCGCGTGAAACTGAGTATACAACACTCGAACGAGGCCAGCCCGGCCAAAAGGTACAGGGCTGGCCTCATTGATCGGATCCTGCCCCGGAACAAGTCCTGGCTCCAGTTTCGATACGCTGAATGGACCGACGTCTAACGTTCTACTGGAACTACAAAGCCTGGCATTTATTTAAAGTCCGGGGTGTAATAGAGGAGTGAACTGAGACGTTGACTTTTGTAGGTAGAAGTTTTTTTACTGCAACTGAGGGATTTACCAAAAGGGATGGAACTTGGAAAGAACCAATCAAGCTAATGGCAGTTCACTGAGCAATCCTGGCTGTTTTTGCGCATGAGCACTAGAGTTTTCAATCTTAAAACGAAACACCCAGATTAGTTGAGTTTAGATAAGTATCAAACCAAAGAACATGGTACATGCTTTTCCCAGCTTTGACTACATTTTTGAATACCTACGTCGAGGGCCTCAAGCCTAATATTTGGTGATACGGCATGTTCTTCGACATTGAGACCCTCGATTTGTAAATCTACGAAAAGCGGTATTTTCTTATCCCAGCAAAATATCTCAAGCTTCTATGTGCTTCTTTTTTTGTACTTTACCAGAATTATGTGTCGTCGATTTCGTTTGGTGGCATTCAGTTCAATATTTCCTGGTTAAAATTGGCTTGAATGGACCTTTTTTGAACTTTCACCGTGTACGAAGTGGTTGTTTGCTGACGAGGCAGAGGTCTAATCCAAAAAGATGGTTAGGGAGAGAAAACGACTCCTCTGCTGGTTTGGAAACTAAGCCTAAATTATTTAAATAAACAATTTGGTATCCAAACCAGCAGAGGATTCGTTTTTTCTCCCTAACCACCTCATTTCGCCATGTACCACACACACTGAGAGAAAAAAAGGGCCTATTCTAGGTTATTTTTCGATTTTTTTCTAGGTTAAATGCTGCCAACCTAGATTTTTTTTTGTTTTCATTCTAGGGTGGAACAATTTAGTCTAGGTTAAATATAATTTAACCTAGATTGAAAATACTGGTGAAGTTACCTTCCTAAAAGTGCAAACAACCAAGATTTAAAATACGCCACCCCCACACTTTAGTTCTAGGTTAAGTTAACGGTGTGTGCCGCCGCCTCCATCCATTTACAGTCTAGGTTAAAAACATTAATGTCTTGGTTGTCTCACCCTGGTATTCAATGTTTTTCACTTTCATAGACGGTTGATTTACCCTAAAACAAAAACGTTCTCACCCCACCTCAAACAATTTACAGCCATGGCGCGTTAACCTAGAACCCTTTTTTCTCTAGGTTGTGTCCCTTTATTTACGAGGTTGTTTCAATTACTATCCCTGTTGTTCCAGTTAAATTTCTAGGTAGCTTCCTATTCTTTTCGGGTTGGTTCTAATAAATTACTAGGTGGTCCACTTTTCTTTCTAGGTTTGCTCCACTTCCATTGCAGGTTGTTTCTATCAACTTCAACTATCTTTCTGGGTTGTCTCTGTTTCCAACTCAGTACAAAAATTTGAATGTGACGTCATAATATGACTGCACATTGTTCTCTGTTACTCTGTGCTGCACATAGTGACAGAAATTAGATGATTAGAATTTGACAAAGATTTGGCCTCAACCCCACCGGCTAAATAGCAGGGGTGCCAAGACAACGAGAATTAACGCCCACCGCCTACAGTGGCGCTCTCCGCGGCTGCTTAGCGTACTGTAGAAACAACCTGGAATTTATTGAATGAATTACAATCACTGTTGTTTAAACCTAAAACTATTTGTAGTACTACGGTAGTTTTAACCGAGACTGAAAGTCTAACTTTTTCTTCTGGGTTGTTACCTAAAGTAGCAATCTCGCCTTTTAAATCTCTCGGTTGTTTTCAGTTGTACAACCGAGACTTTAATGGAGGGGAATTATATGGAAGGTCAAATCATTCAATTCTAGGTTACCCCACTTAAAAGTCAAAGGTAGGTAATATATTTTCTAGGTCTTCACAATGTCAACCTAGACCAAATGTGAAGTTCACATTTGGTCTAGGTTGACACTTTTTTTTATTCCAGGTTGTGGTTAGAGGGCGGGTAATAACGGGTTAGGTTGTTTCTATATGGGTCTAGGTTGTATTAATATTTTTCGATGTTACTTTAACCTGGACCTATTTTTTTCTAGGTTGAATCAATTGATTCTAGGTGGTTTCAATTTCTTTTCGAGGTTATTTCGGATTTAACCTAGCCACTAAAAAAATCTTTTCTCTCAGTGCACCATGTACCATTTATGGAAAAATAGCAATTTGAATTTTCGGTGGAAACCAGTGATCAGCTCCTATTGGTCGACGATTTCGCCATGTTTCCAAGTTGGCCACCATAAAAAAATTAAAAACTAAAGGATTGGTCTCTGAGGTTAAACCACAGCGAAGGTTACACGTGACACCACGTTTGATTCGTTCGTGGGTTAAGTGTGAGTAGCAGAAAAACTGTTTATTTTATTTTATTTTTTTAACAGTCAATGGACGCCAATGCAAAAGTCTATCGTGTGTTGTAATACCTGTCCTGTCGGTTGAAAACTCACCTTGAAACTTTTGAAAGTTTATGTGAATCCTATCAGAGGCTCCCGTGACGAAGGCAGCCAAAGCATCCGTCTTCAACGCACAAGATCTGAGGAACCACGTTTACACTGTGAGCAACCTCTCTTAGGTTCTCTCTTTGGGGATAAAAACTTTCTGGTGGACTCGTAAAAACATGCTTTCGTTTGCTGAGAATGTGAAACTACTCACGCAATCTGCGGCCTTTGAGGGCTAAGGACGGAAGGGGGGAAGTATCATTCCCCGCAAAAGAACCCCCTCCCGGACTGGTTGAAGGGGCGAATGGATTTTGTCCCCCCCCCCCCCCCCCAAGAAGACGCAGTGATAAGACGTGTATTAGGTAATTAGGAATTGGACCTCGACCACCCAGGAGGCAAATAGAGTCAACAAAGGACATTTGGGAGTAGGTACAATAAGCCAGTAGCCAGTAGGCTACCGTACTGGGGGTCAACCCCAAAGTGTTGCCCGCAGTGCTACGATCTCCCGAAAAACTTACAAAAAAACATTCCACGCCACTGCAGTCCCTTATGGGTCTGAGTGTGGCGGTAGGTAGCGACACACGCCCCTGCCTACTATAGGCTGACTCACTACTTGCGCAGAAACCAGCAGCTGCTGGTTGACTAAAAGTGGATTTTGCATACAGCAGGTTGGACGCATACCTATGCCTTTCCCGAAAAGGAACCATTGGATGGGGCAAAATCCCCTCCATCTGGTCCTGTTAGTGGTTTAGGGTTTGGGCACTTCGCCCGTCCCATCAGGCTCTCGGAGTAGGACACACGCCCTATACTCCAGGCAAATTAGAAAAGTTAGCGGAAAGTTTAGTAATAGTCGTAATCACCACGTTCTTATATGTTTTTTGGGTCGCCGAACACGAATTTGAGGTTTGCTGAGAGGATTTTTGCCCGGAACATTGTCAAAATCGCAAAAAACCTCGAAAGTTTTTTGGTTTTTCGCTTATATCTCTGAAACTATGCGTTCTAGCGACATGACCACTCCATACAAAATGAAAGTACATAAAATTTTCTACAAAATGAACTAGTAACATTTGAAATTTGGTGCAGGGAAACCGCCGCTAGAGCGCGTTGAAAAAGTGGTAAAATCCCAAAACGTGAAAAATTGCAAATCTCACCTTTTTACGTTCCATTTCCGTATTAACGACCCATATCTTGATACTCTACATCAAGATATGGTGTCATCCTCTATCAAAAACAATTAATAAGCCACTACGTTGTGGGCCCGCTGTCCTAAATCTAGCTTCTAAGTTGGTCCATCCACCAGGACTCGGAGACCTCTCAGCCTTGGTTACTTTTATTTAAATTAGTTCTAAAAATGTCAGGAGATTGTTATTATTATGTGCCTAATCTGGCGCGTAACCTGAATTTCATTCTTCTGGTCATGATATTGGGTTTACCAGTTGATCAATGAAGAGGCTCCATGTCCATTCTCCTGCATAGGCAACAATGTGCTTTTTGGTTTTGTCTGGTCTACCTTCAATTACCAGTATAAGAAAAATTCATTCATCTGGCCCTCAACGTGTGAGCCTAAATTGTCACTTTTCGTAGATTCAACTGCCTGAACGTGCCAATTGTCTGGTTAGGCGTGCAAATTGTGCCTTTAACCAGTCCTGTCTCAGCTGAACCAACAAAGCTTGGACGGTAACGCTCTTGCACTCAGCCCAGATGGTCCTCCCTCCCCCTCTCAATCTGTAGGTACGGGGTGACGGGCCATCAGAGGAGGGACAGTGGAGCAAGGAGCTTGCAGCAGCTCTTATATGTCTATTGGGTTGAAACGTTACAGCAGGCGTCCCGCTCCGAGCCAGTTTACCCTCCGAAAAAAGCATGTACCAAATGACCATTCGTCACTCACAAAATGGTTCCGAACTACAACAACAGCACGCTAACACAATGAACCAACTTCACGTTCAAACTATTTAACAATATCGTAACATTCAGTTCCATTCTTTTTGGTAGATTCCTCGTTTGGAGTTGAGCCATTACTTTTGAAACGAGTTTGGTTAATCAAAGTTCACACTGCGTTTCAAATATGCTGTTGCCCTCACCCATATGGTCCAGTCCACCGCACTAATTAGACCAAAAAACTGCGATAAACCAAACAGTTTTGAATTTAATTGGCCCCAATTGTAAAAAATGAGTGGTTTTCCTTGAAATGTGTAATTTTTTATATTTAAACTAATGGCTTTAGACCACCCCAGGACACCTACAACTGGGCGTGTTGGTCATTTGGGTAAACAAGCCATCTTAACAGGTGCCTAATTGTAAAATGTTTGAAAAAGTATTGCTTATTTATTTATCTTGTAGATGGTAATTCACGCAGGGTTAAAAGTTACCATTAAAAGGGAGCCTAATAAATGTACGTATGTTGTAGTGTGGAATAGGTTAATGGAAGTTCAACTTCAATTTGTAGCAATTTAAATAAATTGGACGGACCTTTCGTAGTAAGAAATCCGACACCAAATCAAACGCTCATAATAAGCAATTTGGAATTTGAATGCGTTGTAATTATTTAAAAAAAAATTTGTTTCTTGCTGTCAGCCCTGTTTCGTTCTTCAAACTTGACGGACAAGTAGTGCAAAGGTCCGTTTTTCCTTTGACATGAGCTTTCTTCATAGGGCAGATCTTTCCTATCAATTTATTGATCTGACAGGTAGTCTCAGAAACTGTAGAGAACACATTTGTAGATTGCACGTAGTGGCGGTCCGTTTTTTTTTTTTTTTTTTTTTTTTTTACAATCAGTGCAGACACAACTGAAAATGTATTAGGATGACATGTATCTAAATTGTGAATGTTCTGTTTCAGAAATGGGAACGAAGGGTAAGTTTAGTTGAGAAGGGCGTTTAGTTGAAAAGGTGTTAACTACCTCAAATTACAATATTTCACTGTTTCTAAATCTTCACACACATCAACTAGAAAAAGGTTGTTGATTTTTTATAGTGAACGGCGAGTGGAAATTATGAACTTGTTTATAAATCACTAACGAGGCTGACAAAATCGAGGGAACAGAAAAGAATGGTTTTCATTTAGAGCACACAGCTTACATGATGATCTACGTACTTGCACATTTCGAAGATTTTCGGCTGAATCTGGTAGTTTATCGCTCTGACGTGGTGTATTTGCCATGAAATAATCCCTCTCATAACCCAGAAAAGTAGCAGCGCCTTTTTTTCCAGTAAACAACACCACTTCTGGTAATAGGACTTGAGCTGATTTTTTAAAATCACTGATCCAAAACTGGCTCCAACCTCCAAATTGACAACGCTGGGTCTACACGACGTTTAAAAACACCTAAAAACAATATTGCTTGAAAATTGACCTCCAGCGGAAGCTATTGAACCACCTGACTCATATTTCGTCGGTTCATCAAATAAACAACCAGCAAAAAGTACAAATTCAATTATGACAATACCTAAATGCTATTAGCAATTTGCACTGTAGATTTAAGCGGTAGCAGCAAATATTTTGCCATTTTTGAAATTTTCGCGTCAATAAACGTCGAAAAAACTCATTAAACGAAGGTAGAATATATTTTTCTGCCTTCGTTCCATAAATTGTCTTGTTGATACTGAAGAATAGAAGTTGCCTAATATGCTTTTGATAAGAAGTGCAATTTTAACTTATTCGGGATAGTGACCTTTATTTTGAAACAAATGCTTTAGGAAAATGATGAAATACTGTTTATATTACTATATTCATTGTTTATAGTTTTGTTGAAAAATAAAACGATTTATTCTATTGGAAAATGTTTATTTTATGTATCCCAACGGTTCTGGGCAAAATAAAGTGAATGGGAATTTCTGGGGATTAAAAAGGAACCTATTCCCCGAGAAGGTATTTTCATAAATTGACAAAAATGTAATTAAGATTCAGGTGATTGAAATCAGTGGTGGGCCACTCAAAAGTTTCATACTTCGGGAAGTAAAAGATTTTGTCGTCGGACATTGGAGCCATCCACCGCGATTACATAGGGTAACATTCCCTGAAGGAATGCGCCAATCCCCCGAAATTTTCACAGGGAAGCGCCAACAGCGTCCTGAAAACCATAGGAAAGCGCCATAACTGTGCGCCGAGACATTTCGGACAACTTCATAGACACAACTACAACGGCAACTAACCCCTGCACCACATTGTAGTTCGAGGACCCTCAGAAGGAGGCTCACTCCACATAAGAGGAGGAAAAGTTGCTTCTTCAGCAACGTACTTATCGAAAATGTAGTCAGCAAATAGAAAAACGCTGCAAATTTTACACAAGGGTTTGATATTCTTCGATAAAGGATTACTTGTACAGAAATTTACTTCTGTCAATGAAAAAAATCTGTGGGTATGCAGGATAGGCAGGATATGTAGGATATGCAGGATAATATCCTGCATATTATGCAGGAAGTAATTGCCAGACTTCACGAAGCCGCCGTCACTTCGTGAAGGTGAGTGCGACGGCTTTCCGTGTTTCTTTACCCTGAAAACCTCTCCAATCACCGACGCCATCCCCCATAACAGTTCCGCGTCGTCTAATGGCAAAAAAGGAAGGGAGAAAAAAAAACTCTGCCCATCTTGAATATTTCGTGATTCACAGACTACGCAGGACGGGAGTGGTCCATTCCAGCAGAGTTGCCTCAGAATTTTCGAAAATCTGCGAAGTTGTAGATTAAAAATCCGTAGGAAATCGTAGAACACGTGCAAATAGTCAGAAAAATGTCCAACAGCCTTCAACGTTTGTTATTATGCTACCTACGTCTTTATCTAATGTTTAAAATTATTTGGAATGATGTAAATGGCAAAAATTCGAAATTTCCCGTTTTTTTGCGGGAATTTATATGTTCGGGAATATTCCCGGGATTTTTCAAAATTCCACGGAAACTTTCCGGCCGCCCATCACTGCTGACTCCTATCTCTCTCAGGACTGGTCACGTACGGCAGAAGCAGCATCCAAAGCCAAAACACCAGAAATATGACCGGGCAGGAGGAGCCGCGAGGGGATCGTTCACCCCCTTATTTGCTCAGCCGACGGCGCCCTTCATTTTGAATTCCAGGCCTTCCTGAGAAAAATGGCCATGACCCTCCTTTATATATAAACCGCTCAATAGTATATACATATTATATAAAAACCGCTCAATCGCCCTATTTTTTTATTTAAAAAAAAAACTAATCATTATTGAAAAGCGAGTAAAAGTTGTCAGAGGCCAGAGTCGGGGGTTGGCTGATTTTAGCCAGCACGGGGTGGCCCCCCAGGTACATAAATGTGAGCTATCAGCGTTACCCAGAGGGCACCGCGAGGAGGTTGCTCACGTTGTCCCCCAATATCAGTGGCATGAGCCACCTCGTCAAACGTTAAAAAAGAAATAAAATCCGGGGGGGAGGGGGGTACTCATGAGTCCGAAATAACGGAAACTTGAATACAGACGAGTGACAAGAACTCGGTTCCACAACTGTTTCCGAACGTATACCTACCGATATGTTTCAGTCCCAACAAATACCAACCAATAGTTCCATGGAGGCGCCCGCCTAACACTCGTCCCTCCTCAAAAGAAGAGAGACTCCAAACTCCTTGAGCCTCCGCCAGTTGAACACTTGACCAACCCAACTATGGATGGATCACGAACAACTTCGTCCAGT
The DNA here is from genome assembly GCA_955831195.1 of Pilophorus perplexus. Taxonomy (NCBI): domain Eukaryota; kingdom Metazoa; phylum Arthropoda; class Insecta; order Hemiptera; family Miridae; genus Pilophorus; species Pilophorus perplexus. The sequence goes on from OY037016.1 coordinate 23,625,593, forward strand.
CCTTTGATCTCTTCGAACTCGTGTGTGTCCTCTTATGTGTGTTCAGATTTTGTCAATGGGTTCTTGGTATGACACATTGTGTAATAATGTAGTGAGGGGAGGAAATGTAACTTCTCGACCTCGACGTCAGTCTTTGTAAGCATCCCTTACGATGGGTAACCATGGGAAACCATTCCAAAACATTAACCAAATACCCACTGTAGGCACTTCACGAACCATCCTACCTTCTACTTACCATCTTCATTTGTCCCGCCAGCCTTCTCTTCTTCCCTTTGGTCCGGCTTCTTCCTCGAGCTCCTGTCCGCGGGTTTTTCTTCTGTTGACTGGGAACCCTCCGGATCTGCCATGTCTAAGCCTCTGATCACTGGAGGACTGGTGACTCCAACGCGATAGAGTTAAGGGAATTGAACCCGAGCTGATGCGAATTTCTGTGAAATGTGAAAATAATGAGAAAAGGATCTAACTCCTGGCCCTGGCATATATATAAAAAGGGAAATCCCTTTTTACAACTAATCAATAATTAGTTGTAAAAAGGGGTTTCCCCCATGTGACCTCCTCCTACCCCCCAACTAAGGGGGGCTTTCCCCAAATAGTCACACCTTCCTCACCAAATTGGTTAGGTTACTGGAAACAGGCAGTATAAATGCTACATGCAGCAAACAGGCAGTATAAATGCTCCCGGCAGGAAACAGGCAGTATAAATGCTAAATGCAGCAAACAGGCAGTATAAATGCTAAATGCAGCAAACAGACAGTATAAATGCTCCATGCAGCAAACAGACAGTATAAATGCTCCCGGCAGGAAACAGGCAGTATAAATGCTCCATGCAGCAAGCAGACAGTATAAATGCTCCCGTCAGCAAACAGTCTGTAAACATTCTATGGAGGAAACAGGCAGAGGACGTTCCATTTGGCCACAAGCAGGAAAAGAACTTACTACTTACTCTTAATTACCGGTGGCTGCTCAATATCGCCTGACGCCAAACCCTCAATATGGTCCTGACACTGATCCTTGGTGAGCTTGAGGCGACGCATCGAGTGGGCGACCCTTCTTCAGTCGGCCTTCTGGAGAATCTGCCCGGGTCACCTTTCTGCGGCCATACGACGGACATGCCCGTACCATTGGAGCTTCCTCGTGTCCAACGATCTACAGCTAATTCTCCTTGAGGACAAAACAGAAACTACTCTCCCTCAACGTCATCTTACCTTTCACACTTTGCTGCTTCTCTTCACACCATTCTTCCCCCTCCATTGGCAGTATACTTTCAACAATAGCACTGAGGACGAGCTGTTTGGTTCGGCAATGGATTTCTCTGCCCCACCACTGGCAGTTGACAGCTTGAATTTTTCCTCTGGCTAGTGAAATCTGGGTTTCAATATCCGATTTTCACACTCCTGACTTGTCAATGATGGAACCCAGAAACTTGAAAGAATGCCAACCTCAAAAACCTCTAGGGCAACCTATGGAACCCTAAAAGAAAGAGAGCCAAGAGTAGATAATCAGAACTTACATGTCTTCATTTTTCAAAGGACTCATCTAAATATAAAGCTTCAAATAGAGGGCTCACAAACACAACTTTCTTCTATAAAGACAAAACAGTACCTAACTACTCTCCATCAACTTTCCTTCTTACTATTATTTGAATAAGAATGAACACTGTACCTTTTAATTACCACTTTATTAAACTTTAATTTTATTAAACCTTTTAATTACCACTTTATTAATTAAAAGGTACAGTGTTCATTCTTATTCAAATAATATTATGGAGAGATACCACAGAAGGTCGCCAGCCACTTTGGCAATTTTGATTTCCTTCTTACCTTTCATAGTTTGCTGCTCCTCTTCACGCCATCCTTCCCCCACCATTGGCTGTAGCGCCAGACAGAAGACCCTTTGGGATCTTCGGGAGCGTTCTATAAATAAACTCACTGAAAGACGAAGCTATTCTCCAAATTATTTGCCTTCCAGGTGATTTTATGCAGAATTTGGTGACACTATTGCTGCAGCAACTCTTGTCTGGTGTGTCGCTTCGCTGCAGAAAAACTGAATTGGCTCGTAGACAATGAGACGATATATCTTGGTGGTCTTATCATTCAGAGTACTTCAGTAATGACGCTGATGCTCCCAAGAACTCGGCCATAAGAGGCTGAAATACAAAATGACCGTTTAGCAAGGACATCCACTCCATATCTATTTCACGGTAGACAATCAAACTCACCAACAATGAAGGCAGCAAGATGACTGTTTCGTGGAGTCAAACAATGACGAGTCAAACGAAGAAAGCTTGGTGGTCTTATCATTCAGAGTACTTCAGTAATGACGCTGATGCTCCCAAGAACTCGGCCATAAAAGGCTGAAATACAAAATGACCGTTTAGCAAGGACATCCACTCCATATCTATTTCACGGTAGACAATCAAACTCACCAACAATGAAGGCAGCAAGATGACTGTTTCGTGGAGTCAAACAATGACGAGTCAAACGAAGAAAGCTACGAAGCTGGACGCTTTGATGAAACCTTGTCTGGTGTACCTGCAGAATCACTTCGCTTCACTGCAGAAAAACTGGATTGACTCGTAGACGATGAGCAGCTAATACCAACATAATATGTTATATAATTATATTACGTTGCTAGTCTTACCCATCATTCAGAGGAGGTACCTACTTACTTACTTCAGTAAATGACGCTGATGCTCTCACGTGGTCTGTCATCAGAGGCCGGTTACTGAAATGAATGTTCTGCTAAATAAAGAAGAAGTACCTAAAGATGAAACAACCACCATGCCTGTTCGTCATATTCCTCGAGCTGAGCACGGCCCACCAAACTTCACGGATGGACGACACAGTAAGAGATATTCAGTTTGCACAATGTAGAAGTCAGAGACAACAACATTATGCCCACAACATCAAATATTGTGCCGGTTGGAGAAGCCAACACCTGGCTCCGGAACTCAGTCTGAGAAACATGACAATCTACAGCAATTTGTTTCACTAACTACCAAATACAAGAAGAAAAGACAAAAACAGTGGAAACAACAACCAGGCCAGGTCGTCATATTCCTCGAGCTGAGCATGGTCCACCAAACTTCATGGATGGACGACACAATAAGAGATATTCGATTTGCACAATGTAGAAGTCAGAGACTACAACATTATGCCCACAACATCAAATACTGTGCAGGTTGGAGAAGCCAACTCCTGGCTCCGGAACTCAGTCTGAGAAACATGACAATCTACAGCAATTTGTTTCAACAAAGACAACAGTTGTGTACCTAATACCCTAATTGCTTTTTTGTTTTAAACCTTGGAGCCACTGGCATGCAATTTACTACAGAATAGAGATTGATAAGAGAATGTTTGAAGCCTACCATTTCAAAACACAACATTACAGCTGAGTTGTTCTCTCTTGAGGAATTTGGGGGGATACAGTTGAGTCAATTTATGGGGGGGAGTCAATTTATAGTTTGTAAGCTGAGGCCACTAATGTATTGTACACTTATTGAGATTGTTTTACCAGCTTTTCTGTGTACATGTGCGTTTTTTTTTTTTTTTTTTACTGGTTTATGCAAAAAGAAGTAGGGAGTTGAGGGAGTTCTGAAGAATATTCTAATGAACGATGGCTATGCCTTCATGGGTAACTACTTATTGTTTTGTGGATGCAATAATTGGAATTGTCTACTTAGTAGTTTTTGTATATTGGTTGATTTGAAATGACATTGTGTTATAATGTGTGAGGGTATGAGGGCAGGTGTCTGTTGTATAATATAACCTAGCAACCTATAGGGGACCTACTGTTCTTGATTCTTGAAATAAACAAAATGCCATGTGAAATGTGACTGTGGATAAAAGAAGTTCTTCCTTCAGCTGAAGTTCTAGAAGTTCATGAAGTTCAACATGCCAAAGGGGGGAAAGAGATTAATCTCCAACAGTGGCTCCATAAAATGGCATTCAGGTTGGGAAGTATTTAAGCATTGCTTTATGTTCAGATTGCCCATTTGACGAATTTCTTTAGGGGTTTTCTTGAAAACTCCAAAGAGTGGAAAATGAAAATCAAGTGAGTAATGACCATCAAGGTCACAAGAATTTTGAAAAGGAACTTTAATGCCATCTTGATGGTTTGACATGGTTTCGAATTGTACCTGGCTCAATAATTGTAGATGAGCATGCCTGAAAAAAAAAAAATCGTTTTTAAGAAATGAAGTGAAACTGTACAGTACGTTTCAACAACATGTATGCAGAATTTACTCACCAACCAAACCTTGTCTATGAAGCGTTCAGGAACCTTGGAGAAACTCGGAGAAGACCCCCACACCCACCCCCCACCCAAACGCCGCGAGACTTGGGAGCATTAACGGACACTCGCGTGTTGAATAGATGCGGCAGCAGCAGCAGCAGCAGCGGCAGCGATGGCGACGCAAGTTGTGAAGTCGACAAACGCAGTGATGGCCGAGGAGGTCTGCACGTCTCGAGGTCTTGATTGAGTCTAGAAGTTTTCTTTTCTTCTCGGTGGTGTCAAAACAGGAAGTGTGTTCTTACACTACCATCACTGTGATAGCCCATGCGCACAGACTGGCATTGACGCTCTTCAGTCGTTACGTACAAATGATAATAATATTATATACGCCAGACTGTCGAGTTCAATGCTACTGGTAATTAACACAGTAGAAACGTTTCGAGTTTTGTTTCTCTCTGGTTGGCGTACCTAGTCCCCCCCTCCCACCAGAGCCTACCTACACAATCAGCCCCACCATCCAGATCGAACCAAACTGAAACTCCATCACTGTGCCAGTCCACCACGCCTGCCACTAGCATCGGAAGTTCAGATCTGTTTACCAGCTGTTGATAATTAGAGCTGACCAACCAATGCAACCTTACTCTCACAGTGACCACCCACTCACATGCACGGCGAATCACCATGGCAGAAGCGATCTCCAGCCTTGCTAACCACTTCAGCCACTTCATCCGCCCTAAGACTACCTACCTACCCGAGACCTAATGGGAAAGACTATAACTAACTTACAATCTATAATCCACGCGGCAGGCAGGCAAGGAGGCACAGCTTCGCAAGCTATCAAATAATGAATGACAGGCTGGATCCTACGAGCTGGCTGATCCTACGCAGGCTGCGTACCACGTTTACCTACTAACCGTCTCACACATCCTGTTGACACCACCCAACTAGCCTACGCGCACTTAAACACTTAACACTGCACTTGAACACTCCGATGATGCCCAACGCGGTTGCTCCTATTTACGCTCCCAAGATCAACTAATTTCAGCCCAATTCACTGATTCACACTCCACTTTACCCGAATGTTAGAAATAAATTTTTATTTTTTAAATAACTCTGGTTGATTCTGTCACCACTGATTTGGTGGTGGTGAGCGCTTTCAATGTGAAAACCTCATCGTCTGATCATTGATGACGTTATCACATCGAAAGCGCTCGCCACCACCAACAAAACAGCCCGTGATGATGGGCTCAACCAGAGTATGTAATCACTAACCCTTGTCAATATCTACCATTATGATTTTGCTTTATGATTCTTGGAATATAACACCTACGTTTTCCCGACGGAGGTCAACGACTCCGATGGGCCTCAAAACTTGACTTTTCCGTTTCAAGAGGTCTAGATTCCAAAACCAAAATGTCCATCCGCCGTCCGGGCCATTTTGGGAATTAGGAATTTTTTTGACAAAATCCTCGGTTTACCATCTAAGTTTATCTTTATTTAGTTATCTTAGTTGTGCCCGCAAGGTTTTCAGCCCTATCGCGATGGGGCGCTATGGGGCAAAGATGGGGCTACAGGAGGTTTTTTTAAAGGCTTTTGGCTATGGGTCGAGTCAGATGTCGTTTTCGAAGTATTTTTGGACGTAAAATCCATTTTTTGGGGTCCCACAATGATCCGATTTCACTGTTGCGATCTGAAGGGCTTTCATGGGGCTAAAAATGAGAATTTTGATGGATCCCAGGAGGTCGAATATTTTTCAAGTAAAAAACAAAAAAGTTTGAAAAATTTTTTTTGAAAGAAAACAAAATCCAAATTTTTTTTTTAAATATGAAAAAAAAAAAAAAAATTAAACTCATTGACAGAATTAAATTTCTGCACAAGTAACCTACATCAAAGAATGATAAACCCTGCGTAAAATTTGCAGCTTTTTTTTTGGTTTTTACTTGAAAAATATTTGACCTCCTGGGATCCATCAAAAATTTCTCTTTAAGCCCCATGCAAGTCCTATAGATCGCAACAGTGAATTCGGATCGTTGCGGGACCCCGAAAAATGGATTCTACGTCCAAAAATACTACGAAAACGACACCTGACTCGATCCCATAGCCAAAAGCCTTCAAATAACCCCTCCCGTAGCCCCATTTTAGCCCCATAGCGCCCCACGGGTTTGGGCGATTGTGCTGAAAACCTTGAGGGCACAACCAGATGGTGAACCGGGTATTTTGTCAAAATTTCAGATTTGTAGACTCTAAAAAAGAAATCCTACCGCCTAAAAGGTCTCTGACGGCGAGGGGGACATTACTTTTTTGGAACCTTCCCATCTTGAAACGTGAAATGACAAATTTTGAGGCCGATTACAAAAAAAACTCCCGAGAATAATGAAACGAATTCATTTAGTGTTGAAAAAAAGCTCAACAAAAGAGATGGAGAATCCCTCAATGAGATCAATTTGAGGCCAAACTAAATAAACCAATCAGGAGGGTTTGTAAGCTCCATGAATAGAGAATACCGCGAGTGAGAAACAATAATTATTGGTAAAAGATGAATTGAAATCATCAGTTCTTACCAAATAAGTCATCTACGCGATTTTCCGTCTAAAACACGGCAACGCCACAAGTTTCTTCCAATTTGTTACTCTACCGGATGATAATATCACATCGTGCGATAAGTGGAGGCAATTTCAAATGAATTGGGCTGAAATTACATTTAACTTAAAAAATAACCCAACACATCCTCCCCGTCGAGCTGCTGGGAGAAGACTGAGTGATGACGAGGACGGGCCACACCCTTCCCGGGAATTCGACCTGGCATGTTGCACGAACCTCGCTGGCGTTCGTGTAAGGTCTACACGTGTAAGTCTACTGCGTGTAAGTCTACTGCGCGTCAAACATAGACCTCTTAGAGACTCTGTGGTTCCGCGAGAGGGCTTCAACTTAGTAGATAACAATGAAAAAAAAAAAATAATAATAATGATTATTATTGTTAGTTAAGTACCTATACTAAATTTTTGACCCCCTGGGACTCAACATTGCCCTTAAACATCTCATGATGCGAAAATTCCATGAATAAAGTGTATAAAGTGAAAAGTGTTACTATTCTTTGATAGGTACCTATGGGTTAATTATTAAAAAATTAATTCTGTACCAAAGGAAATATTTTTGAAAAAATTAAAAATTAATTCTGCACCAAAGGAAATATTTTTGAAAAAATTAAAAATAGTTATTAGTTTAGAGAGATGTGGGACCTAAAAAAATAAAATAAAATAAAATAAAAAAACGACCAAAATTACTCGGAAAATGACACCTAGGTATTAAACACTTTTTGAAAAATCTGAAATTTTGACAAAATACTCAGCTTGCAATCTAATTGTGCCCGATCGCCCAAACCCATGGGGCGCTATGGGGCTAAGGGAGGTTTTTTTTTAAGGGTTTTGGCTATGGGATCGAGTTAGGTGTCGTTATCGAAGTATTTCTGGACGTAGAATCCATTTTTTGGGGTCCCAGAACGATCCGATTCCACTGTGGGGATCTATTGGGCTTTCAGGGGGCTACAAATGGGATTTTTGAAGAATTCCAGGAGGTCAAAAAAGGTGTAGTGTTCCGAGTAATTTTAGACGCAAAATATATTTCTTCGAGGTCCCACATCTGTCCGAACATTGTACCTAAGTACAGATTATGGTTTATCACCTATTCTTGGAATAATACACCTTTGTAATCGCGACGGAGGTCGGCGACTCCGATCGGCCTCAAAATTTGACATGATCGTTTCAAGAGGTTTAGATTCCAAAACCCAAATGTCCGTCCGCCGTCCGGGCGGTTTTGGGCAGTACCTAGGAATTTTTTTTAAATCTTTTTTTTAATCTGAAATTTTGACAAAATACTTAGTTTACCATCTAGTTGTGCCCGCAATGTTTTCAGCCCGATCGCCCAAACCCGTGGAGCGCTATGGGGCTAAAATGGGGCAACGGGAGGGGTTTTCGAAGGTTTTTGGCTATGTGGTCGAGTTTGGTGTCGTTTTCGAAGTGTTTTTAGACGTAAAATCCATTTTTGGAGATTCCAAAACGATCCAATCAATGATTTAAAGGGTTTTTTGAAGGGTGCCGGGAGGTAAAATATTTTTCGAGTGGAAAAAAATTAAACCTGAAATGTACTGCTTTTTGAAACTAGTGGAGTTTATTTAGTAAATTAGTAGGTACCTATATAGAACACCAACACCTCTTAAGAAGAGGCTCTTATCAATTAGGGGAAGACGAAGTGGATCTTAGAGCGGCTGCAGAGGTTGAGCTACGGTTTTTATGGTTTTCAAATAAAGGGGCGCGGGGAAGAACGATCAATGTCAATTTTCTCAAATTCTGGGAATTTCATGTTGAAAGTTGGATAATGAACGTTCTTTGCCGTCACACGTTATCTTCTTTCTTCCTTCAAGCGTATACAATGATCTTTTTTCCCGGCTTCGACTCAGGGTGCGATAGGTACCCAAAACTTTTTAAAAACTAGTGAAACCATTTAATGGTTTCACTAGTTTTTAAATGCAAACGAATAGTATTGATCTCCTTCATGAGATATAGACTATATCACATAGTCATAATATTTTGAATCTAATGATATGTTTAATAAAACATCTCATTAGGTTCAAAATATTATGACTTAAAAACTTTTTTTGTCTAGTGTTCGACGTCTATTGTTCAATTTACTGCTTCCTCGAAAAAACATCTGGCCACCTATATCAAAGAATAATAAACTCTTGATTAACATTTGCAGGTAATATAAACAGCAGGTAATAGGGTAAAATATTATACCTAATAAACCAAAATTTATTGAAATTACCTGCAATTAAAACCCTGCTGGTAATTTCTAATAACGCGACGGGGGTCGACGACTCGGATCGGCCTCAAACTTTGACATTATCCGTTTCAAAAGGTCTACATTCTAAATCCAAAATATCTGTCCGCCGTACGCCGCACAGTGGGGCAGAACCTCCAATTTCGGGGAAAAATAGTTCCTTGAATTTTCAAAACGTTTGTGATCATTTCTATAGTACTTTTTCGCGCTGAATTGAATACTGCAATAACTTTGAAGATTAGAGCAACTGGCAAAAAGATACAGTCAATTATTGGATGAAATAACTACGGAATCACATAATTTTGGCAACAATATTTACTGTAAATTAAAAAAGTAAATTTAGCTTTATAATAAACTTTAGAAAAAACCAATAAATGCAGAAATACTTGATTTAAGTTCAAAATAAATGGTAATTTTTTTTATGAATAGATAAGACTACAAATAATAGCTCCTACATTCATTCACTGAGTAATAATTTCTATTATTCTTCTGCCTCGTCACTTAATTGAATTGATTACGTTGATTCACTCACTTTTATCGCCTCGACCTCTAACCCGAATACACCAAACTCCTGTTAACCGGCATCTTTGAAAATTCACTGCTCCTGAATACGGTGGAAAATGGCGAAGAAATTTTCACAGCATCTTTATTAGGGTCTGACGTTTAAGAAAAAAAATAACCCAGACCTTTGGATGGCCTAGCTCAATTTGCACGCTTCCCTAAAGTCAAATTCTGCAGAAAACCGTGAATTCGGAGGTGTTGTTCATCGGAATTCATTTTAAAATTGGATTTTGTATTTTTATAGAATACTATTGGTACCTATTGAGAACATGTAAAATTTTCAAAACTACACGATTAAACCGAGTGAGAGGGGATTTTTTTATGTTATACCTATAAAATGCTTAAAATCTCATAATCTAATGTTTCACACCTCATTTAAGTAGTGAAAACTAATTTTAACCGCAAAATGAATATTACACGCTGATTCTACGGTTAAAAACCTTGGAGAAAACCACAAAAATTCTCTGGTATACACACTTTGCAAATTTGACTTTTTTCCACACCGGTGGGGCCCACTGTGCGCCGTCCCGCTGTACCAAGCTTCTTAGGCCTAAGAAGGCCATTTAGGCCAACCGTTTGGCCATTTCTGGCCCATTACAACCTTTCTCGTACCTTCTGCTCGCTTTCTTCCCCCAGGGGAAGTGCACTTATGGTTCTTCAATCTTCTTTCTTGTCTCTACCTACTATTCCACCTCTTCGTCGTGTCAATTATTGAATGATAAAAATTTAAAAAAAGCCAAAATGTTACCAAAAACCGACATTTTTTTGTCTGGCTGGTCCCTACTTGATGGAAACCTCCATCCAAACGTCACACATCAGGTTTGATGGTTCGATAGCAAATTTTGTAAGCTTTCACATGAAAAAAAAAAAAACGAAATTTGAATCGGACCAACAGTTTTCGAGCCATAGTCAAAACGCTGCAAATTTTACACAAGGGTTTATTATTCTTTGATATAGGTTACTTGTGCAGAAATTTAATTCTGTCAATGAAAAAAATTTAAAAAAAATTTTTTTTTTTGGATTTTTATATTTTAAAAAAAATTGTTTTGATTTTTACGTTTTTACGTTCAAAAATGTTTTTTTCAAAAATTCTTCATTTTTTACTCGAAAAATATTTAACCTTCAAAAATCCCATTTTTAGCCCCATGAGAGAGCCCTGTAGAGCGCCACAGTGAAATTGGATCGTTCCGGGACCCTCGAAAATTGATCCCATAGCTAAAAGCCTTCAAAAAACCCTCCCGTAGCCCCATTTTAGCCCCATAGGTTTGGGCGATCGGGCTGAAAACCTTGCGGGCACAACTAGATGGTAAACCAAGTAGGTATTTTGTCAAAATTTCAGATTTAAAAAAAAAAATTCTACTGCCCAAAACGGCCCGGACGGCGGACGGACATTTCGGATTTAGAATGTAGACCACTTGAAACGGATAATGTCAAATTTTGAGGCCGATCGGAGTCGTCGACCTCCGTCGCGAAAACATAGGTGTATTATTCCAAGAATAATTAACCAAAATTTGCGGAGGTCGGGCGTCCCGTGGGTATTATAACTCGTAGCAGCAGCCTCTACTCTATAATAGAGTAGAGGCTGCTGCTACGAGTTCAGTAGATTGATCTGACAGCTGTGTGCGCAGCCACTTCAAAATCCAACAGTACGGTTGCAGAACAATTATCTATTCCAACCATTTCACAGACAATCTCTCGAAGGTGACCCCACCTGTTTTCTTATAGCATGCGACTGTTTTGGCTGGCAGGAAGCAGAACACAACAGACACGTCGGTTCCGTGACCATAGGAATGGGTAGTGTAAAGTTGATAGAAGTGTTTGGGAGACACGTAGAATGTGTCATCTGCTAGGAGTGTGTCACGAGCAGTCATGACTGCATGCTTCTTCTAGGCTAGATCGTAAGAGTCAACCCCGGGTTGTTGATATCGAAATATCTAAGTTTCCGCCGGTTATAAACATTGGTTCCACGTTAAAATTAAATTTTATCTTGACCCAAATTTTGGGTTTGATTCATTCTTGATAACAAAGTACTTGCTCCTCGCCTGTCCGCCTTCTTGCAAACTCTCAATCTTTGAGCCAAAATTAGGTGTAGGGGAAGGGCGGCTACCTTCAACCACTTTTTGCTTATTCTGATATTTCTGTTCTGCATTAGCGAAATTTGAATTGGTTTTCCCTTCTACAATCAGTTTAACTATTGCCCTGAACGATTAAATAGTAAAATCGTTACAAAATCAGAGTCAAATACCCGTATTCTATGTCCATAAAAAAATTGTTTTTTGGTTGAAGCTACCCCACCAGTGGGGTAGCTTCAACCATGATGTGGGGTACCTTCAACCACTTTCATAGGGTAGGTAGGTGAACGGGTACACCCATTAAAACGGATGAATATCTTTATATTAAATATATTATATTTAATATTTCATCAAATTTTGATAAAATATTAAATCAACCTTGGTAAAATGAGTTCAGTTCTTCTCTAGTAGGTACCTATTAATAAAGGTGCTTTTTCGCATCACAATAATGAAACAAAATACTTCAGCTTCAAAAATAAACTCAATGGGCTCCTTGAAAAGGTCAGAATTCATCATTTCCAGCACCCTTTACCACCCTACATAAATGTTTAGTTCGAAAATCTGTAAAAATACGTGCAGAACTGTTTTAGAAATGTCGGAGATTTTGAAATGAAAGCGGAGGGCACGTGACGTCACCAAGTAGTTGGGCACAGAGCCACCAGAGCGCTGAATAATAAATCTGAACGGAATCTGAATAAAAACACTCGACCCGGGTCGATTTTGAATTACCTACCTTCTTTGATGATAACTCGATGCTCGATTAATGACCTTCTCTGATGATTACCCCAATTTTTGAATTTCGGGGTCGTCTTTTCGCATACCCAGCAAAGTTGGCTAACTTGCATAGATGCAAGAGAGAGAGAGATCAAAAAATGATCCTGCAGCCGACATCATGTACCCCCTCCAGGCCTCGGAATTCAAATATGTATTATATTTTTCCAAAATAAATAATAGAGACGCGTTTTCTGCTATGTTGACTCATTTTCGAAACTATTGAAGCATGAGCTTTCCAGGAATTGTTTTTTTTTTAATCATTCAAGGAGCTCATTGTATAATTTATTTCTCTCTTTTTTCTAAAACTAAATATCCCAGTCTTTTGAAAACGTTCTTCATTACATGTGTGAATTCTCTCTTCTATTGCATCACAGCTTTGACTAATAAAGCTATTAAAGTTATTACTAGTTCTAGTTTCATCACAAAGAAAAATAGGAATTCAGAATAACTAAGCAATTTTGAAAGGTACCCAATAGATGGGGTAGATTCAACCACTCAAAAAAGTGGTTGAAGGTACCCCACTTCGTTCTGGTTGAATCTACCCCACCCTCACTTTTTGAACTACGTGTGACTTGACCTTCAAAGAGAGCATGCAATCAGAAAAACTCAAGTTGTTCCAAAAACTAGAGTAAATTATGAATCTAATGATGCAGAGTTCATTCCAAAATACATATCCTGATATGTACAACAGAGCAACAAAAATTATGATTTTACAAACCTTGCATCGCTAGAAAACACGTTTTAAATTGCAGCAAGCCACCCAAATAAGCTGAAACCTCCAAAATACGGTTACAATGTCTTCTTCACTTCTTCTTCGTTTCGTAATTTTCTCAGCCCTAAAAACGTTCATCATGGCGGACAAATCGCCAATGGTTGAAGGTACCCCATGGTTGAAGGTAGCCGCCCTTCCCCTACGTAAAAATTATTGACCATCGAACCCAAAACACACAACGAATACAAAGTTTTACTTGTTGACAATTTTATTTGAACAAATCCGACATCGGCTACTTTGAAATATTGCATTATTCTGTGTCTTGAGAGAAACAATTACAAGGCTTGACCATTTGAGCGTAGACATTCCAACTCAAATTGAATCCAACTTGATCAAAGTTCAAAAAGCAATAAATACAATTGTCATAAAATTCACCTAATATACTCAATCCGATTGCACTTGTGCGCTAAATAAAAATCTCTAAAAATGGCAATTAGGAACAGGTAACGACAGAATTGCATGGCACTTTTCTCGTTGATTTTTCGATACAGTGCATTTAAAATTAAAAAAAAAAAAAAAAAAAAAAACAAAACGGTGAAATAAGCTAAAAAGATATGAACTTAGTCCACGATCTAATTTGAACTAATTTGACAAGCTCTCGTAATATTTGTTTAGTTATACAGAGTTACATGGAAGAGATTCTTGGGAAGTAGACCAAGGTGGTGAAATGAAACTACATTCTGAGACGCCCGCGATGAAAGCGACAAGTCTTAAAACCTTGATCAAACGCACCGCATACAAACGCGCATTTTAATTATAAATACAGAAGATTCATATGAACCCATCTCACTCAAGAGGCACATTTGAATTTTTTAATTAGGCTAAAAAACTAAACAAAATATGTACACAACACAACGATTTTACAACTACTTAATACATTTTTTCTGTTTTGCACATTCCCTTTCGGTTTTTGCATCATACATATTTCAATACAAAACAAAAATGAGTCTTTCGTTTGCGCTGTTTTTTTTGAGTATTGCAACAAAATGATCCACACTAAGGGCTCGGCTCATATTTGTCAGGTGAGAATACAGCTAGGAACGGTGATAATGACGGCGGCCAGCAAAAAAGCAAAGTAAAGCAAAGTCGACCAATTGCGGTTGTCACAAGGGGCGGAGGTAACCCTATCAGGCTCTGAACCGAACTCATAGTGTTTCTCCCTTCGAGCCCGTTGCGGGACTCGAACCCACTACGTCAACCACTACAATCGGCCGCGGTGTCGATTGGGCTACGACGACTCCCCACGATCATGGGGGCCTGCGAATGGTGACGGATACTGAAATACCACTCAAATCCTCCACCCATACGTATAATAGATGAATCTGGAAGGCCTTTTGGCAGCAGATCCACTGAGGGGCGCGGGGGAGATTGGGGAAATTTGGCAGGTTGTTGTTGGTAAATCACCAATGGTAATAAGCCAAAGTTCTAGTTGGGGAGAGTTTTGGAGGAGCAGGTTTTACCCAACAAGTGTCTGCCACAGGACGCATAACATCTTAGTTTCCCTGCAGAATCGCTGATTTGGTGAAGATGGAAAGATCCAGCTGAGCCACAGAATCGGCGAGCATCCGGCTATAATATATGTTATATACGAGATAGAAGAGTTATAAGATAAATACATCCGCATGGTGCAAGCATACAAGGAAAGAGATCATCTATCCGGGAAGTGACTCCGGGGGTCTTTTGGACTACCCTTTTGTAAAGCAGAAGAGGTTGGTGACGGATTCTGTGGTGCGCCAAGCGACTTACTCAAAGCCATCGATTACGCACAGTACCTCCACGATAACTACATTGCTGGCACCGCCTCATTCCACCCTTCGTATGTCAGCTGAACTGACACGAATTACAAATTCATCCGTGTCTTTCATTCCTTTTTTAATATGGATTTTAATACGGAACACCCCAACAATTACGTGTTTGTTGAGGAACTGAAAGACGTGTTGAGTGAGGTGTATTGTAAGCTCGAATCCCTGGACGAAAATCATTGACGCTCACCTGCCGCATGCAGCATAAAAAGCCAGGAATGGGTGAAACAATTAATTCGAACCTACCACTTCATACGTTCATCAAACCAGCCTCTGCTAAGTTGTCACACGTACAGCAACCACCTAATACATACTTCAACTTTCATTGACTTACGACGCTTCTTGCTGACTACTTTTCCCTTTTGTATTTAATATTTATCTATGTGTCTATTCTATTAATAAGAAAGAGAAGAAGAGTCTGTATGTATGTATGCGAAGCACGGTTGTCTCAGCTAGGGTAAGTGGGTGATTCACGGAAAAAAAAATCCCCGGAAAAAAAGTCCCGAAATAAAAATCCCCAGTATTTTCCGGTCCCGGAAAAAATCCCCGGAGAAGAAATATCGTTGGCTGAATGGAAATGACAGATGATAATATTATCTTGTACATATTATGTACTTGTTGTCGTAGGGGGTAAGGTAAGCAGTTGGTGCCGTCGAATCGGGTCCTATTGTTCCTGAATTTCAAAGCTCCGGCTAACCCACTCATCGTGCACTATGTATTTGAAAATTTTAGGGGCCCAAAAGTTTGGTCTTGATGTCTACTTAAAGCCCCCGTCAACTTTAATTGGGGGGGGGGGGGGGGGGTAAAAAAAAATTACTTCCGCTTGTTCCTATTTACCTACGTGGGTGAATCGATTTTCAGACATTTTTCGTTGTGTTTTTCTATTCGTTTTACGCCGCTCCCACGGTGACTAGGTACAGGTTTTATCTTTTAACATGGTACATGTTTTTACGGGCGTTCTCTGGATTGGAATGTGAGTACACCCCCCGTAAACCGTCGTGCCCTATAGGCGCCTAAACGGCTGAACGGATTTGAATGGGTTTTTTTTCTAACGATCTCGGGTGAGATTGCCCACAACATAGGCTATATTAAAACCCAGCCTGACGCGCGCAACACTGCGAAATTTCGAAATTTCGAAATTGTGTACTCACGGTACATGGTTTTTCCTCTCCTCCTCCTAAACGGCTGAACGGATTTGAATGGGGTTTTTTTTCTAACGAACTCGGGTGGGATTGCCCACAACATAGGCTATATTAAAACCCAGCCCGACGCGGGCAACCCTGCGAAATTTCGAAATTTTTTTTTTAAGTTTTCAAAGGTTCCTGGACGAATGATGGCAGAATTCGTTCGCGTTTTTTCAGACTTTGTGATTCCTGAGTCTGACGAAAAAACCGTATTTGGATTTCATTTATTGTTATTATTATTATGAAATATAATATTTTATAGTTACGGATTTCCCCTCTTTTTCCATTTTTCCCTTTTTTCAATGTTTTTCAATTTTTGTTTTTGGGGATTTTTCTGCCTTAGAATATTCTTAGGGAATTTTTTTTTTCTCGATTACCATGTGGGTAGTTATGTAAAGAGCGTCAGTAGGTGGGATACGAGTTTCTTCTTAGAGCCATCGATTTGAGATAGTTTGATTCGTCACGACAACAAGCGTTGTTACTATTTAAAATAAAATATATATTGTATTTAATAAAATCACAGTTGACGGGTTGCTACGGGTGTTCCAAGTGAAGCAAGGGTTGCATCATTGAG
This sequence comes from Pilophorus perplexus, assembly GCA_955831195.1. Taxonomy (NCBI): domain Eukaryota; kingdom Metazoa; phylum Arthropoda; class Insecta; order Hemiptera; family Miridae; genus Pilophorus; species Pilophorus perplexus. The sequence goes on from OY037016.1 coordinate 23,642,401, forward strand.
GGGGGGTTTTGCGGAATAACGAATTTCTCTCCTGCTCATCCCAGAGCGCGAAAATTCGGTACGAGTACAACTTCTTGAGGATCAATTCAAGTAAACCTACATGGACAGGAAATTTACCCTCTCTTATTATACGGGCCTTTGATTCAAGATAGTTTGATACTTCACGACAAGAAACGGGTCAACAAGGTTGGACGGGTTGGACGTGCTTGCGTTCTGAGTGAAGGATGGATGCATTATTGAACGGGAATTTGATCGGTATTTGATATTTCGAAGCACGGATGTCCCAGCTAGTTAATTAATAAACGTGAAAACTACCGGACCTTGAACTGATCTCGACCATAATACATTGAGCCGAGCCCTTGAATTGCAGTCAGATGAGTGCCAGAGCACAAACGACAAAATGACTCTAAAGAAAAACAGCAATTGCTGCACTTGCAGCGTGATAGTGCGCCATCCTCAAAATATCAAGCACATGCGTAGAAGCGGTACAGCTAAATGTTCAGGCGAAGAAGTATTATCGGCGCTTCTCTTCGATTAAAGCACAAATGGCCATCAAACTCTATCAGCCACTTTTCATTTATCACAGATGGAATGTTCAGCCGTAGTTGTATGGCACAAGTACTTCTCTTTTTCTGGAGTCAAAGCAGTTGCCTGACTTTGCTCGACCTTAAGAGCAAAGCTGACAACTGGTACATCGTCTAAGAACAATCGAAACATAATTTGAAATGGCACAGCTCGTAACCTAAAAATGCCCGAGTTTGCATCGTGATGAGTTCAAACGACGTAACCTGAATACAATGGCACCTTTCCTCAAAGTAGAAACACATCTGATCATGATACGACTAGATTGCAATAAATTGCAGATCGTCGCTGTAGAAGCAACACCGCCTAACCCACTTCAGTTGTTTTTAAAATATAACAGCTTTTCAAGTGAAACATTAAATGGAACAGTTACATTAATACATTTTTTATAAGAAACAGTTTTTGGTGTCACCTGTGAAGTTGGGAAGATGTGGGTTAGTCGGTGTTGCTTTTACAGTGGCGAGATGAAAAGTAGAGAACGGGAAAACAAGGAGTATGCCCGATTCGATGCACCAAGTTGAGAATACTCTTGGTCAACGGATCTTGTATAAAAGAAAAAATCCTTTGTAAACGTCATATTAGACAAATAGGGAAGAGAGAGATGCTCACAACAAAGAATCAGTTTCATACCCCTGCTGGACTGCGTGGTGGGCTCATCAACTCTTGTTATCGAAAAAATTAATTCTTCATCATCTCGGCACACTCTGGCAGGGCCTGTTAGCACCCCACCAGGCTGCATCTATACTTTTCTCAACTGAGGTTGCCTATCGGGGTGCTAACAGGAAAGGTCCGCAGTATTACAACTCTCATCCGTGACCAGTTTGTCCAACATCGAACTCAAGTTGAGGCCGACATCAGACTCAGAAGTGGACAAAATTTACAGATTTTTCAGCCTCACGAACAGAACAGGACCACATATCAGAGCTAAAAGGGAGTCTTCCTTACATGAAATGAAACTATCATTAAAATTGGCCAAAAGTTAACTTATAATATTGTTTGTTGGAAACGCCAACATCAGTTTTGACATTTTATGTCTTTACTTTGGCACATAAACGAAAAAAGCGTTAAAAAAAATGCGTTGAAAGAAAAATGCATTACGGTTGGTTCCCTAGCAACGACTAAACTAAAGACATAAAAATGTTATGTCTTTAGTTTAATGTCCTGTGTTGCAGACTCGTATGCATTTGACAGTTTGTTGTCAAGTCTCGGCCTTATGTTCAAATATTCGGAAATTAAAAAGATTCAGTACCGGTTTGGATTTGATGAGCTGTTGTTCTTCATTAAAAAAAAAAAATAATCCAGAAACACGTTCATTTCTTATTGGTGTAGGTTAGCCGGGAAGCCCCCGTGATCGCTCTGTAACCATAGGTGGGACCACGTGCTTATCAGAGTTGGGCACATTTTTATTTATAAATAAGGTTGTGAATTAATTCATATCATGCTTTGTTTGTGAATGTGAATTAATTCATACTTTACCTATTTGTAAATGTGAATGTGAATTAATTCACATTCAAAACTTTTTCTGTAAATTAAATTAAATTCACGCAGAAAATTGTAAATTATTCACCAAAATGTAAATAATTACAAAAAAAGCCTGTGAATTTTTTTTATTCACAAATAATTTGTGAATTTTTTTAAATTTACAAATAATTTGTGAATTTTTTTAAATTCACAATTAAATATGTGAATTTTTTTTACATTTACAGTGAATTAAGACCAAATTCGCGGTAATCACAGTTCTCATGGGTCTGCTGATATTGTAATACACTGAGAAAAGCCGATGAATACAATTTTTCTGGCAATTTCCTACCACTTAATTGTAGTATATTATTAAGTGGTATTATTGTGGTAGTAGGATTAAGTGGTAGTAAATGCCAGAAAAATTGTATTCATCGGCTTTTCTCAGTGTATTACAATATCAGCAGACCCATGAGAACTGTGATTACCGCGAATTTGGTCTTAATTCACTGTAAATGTAAAAAAATTCATATATTTAGTTGTGAATTTAAAAAAATCACATATTTAATTGTGAATTTAAAAAAATGCACAGGCTTTTTTCTGTAATTATTTACATTTTTGTGAATAATTTACAATTTTTTTGCGTGAATTTAATTTACAGAAAAAGTTATGAATGTGAATTAATTCACATTCACATTTACAAATAGGTAAAGTATGAATTAATTCACATTCACATTCACAAACAAAGCATGATGTGAATTAATTCACAACCTTATTTATAAATAAAAATGTGCCCAACTCTGGTGCTTATGCACCGGGCTGCCACAGTTGATACCGGCTGTGGGGAAGGACTACTATTTCCTTTCATTCCCTCGGAGGAGGAGACAGCTCTCCGTCATGCATACCCCCGTAATGTTCTGGATCCTACTCCGGTGGGAGATGCATGTAAAGGGGTAGAGAGGGATGCGAGACCTAGTCTCTCTCGGGCCTCCGACTGGAGCAGCCTTAAAGTGGAGTACGTGGTGTTCCCACACTCCTAATCCAGTAATCCTCGGGAGAGGGGGAGCCCCCGCACTTCGGTGTCCAGCACTCGCTAAGCGCCACTGGCTGGCCCCCTCAATTGGCGTTGGAGGTTGGTCGTGGTGATAACCCACTCTCGCAAGAGACAGGGCTAACTGGGGGGCAGACATTCTGCTCACCTGGCAGCATGTGAGTTATGTGACATTGTCGTTAACTCGGGCACCAGCCTGCTTGGCTGGTAGAGTGCGCTAGAACACTCGGTCTCACTTGTGGCTCAGTAGTAGGCAACAAGTACTCAGTAGTAGCCTACAAGTACTGGCTCCTTTATGGTGCTGGGTCTCCCTCGTTTGGACGTCTACGGACCTCCGGCGTTGGGCTTTGCCGGCTTGCTTGCATCCAGCGGGAGAGGCATAGCTCTGGTAGTGGGCGAGCCCTCCTTCAACCTCTTAGACATTCAATGTAACCATAGGTGCTGCTGACAGCAGCAGAGGGTTGTACGGATTGTGCCCCAATGAATAATAAAACAAAAACACGCTTGGATACGCAACAGATTAGGACATAAAATTTTTATGTCTTTAGTCGTTGCTAGGGAACCAACCGTAACGCTTTTTTTAACGCTCATGTGCCAAAGTAAAGACATAAAATGTCAAAAGTAAATTATCGCTACTCCCGGAATGGAGTACCGTGATCTTTACAATATAATTTTATCAGTTAATATCTATGTAGTAATATTACGTTTAATTGTATAGGCGATGATGAAGAATTATCTCGATAACAATAGACCGTATCGAATTGAACGCTGAATCGAGCCGAGTCGAAAACCGCCGCTGCACGATAGTCCAGTCAGGTCAATCGACCTTTCGTTACAAGTCAAAATTAAGCTATTTTTAAGATTGTTTCACCGGAAACAATTGTCTTACGACAATTGTAAAAGCGTTACCTGCAGAGGTACCTCCAAGTCCCTTTAAGGGAATCCTGCCTGAGTTGACCCGATCAGGCGAAACTTGCTCACCTTCAATCGATGGAGAGCGAAACGCTCAACTGTTGGAACGCGAGAAGGTAAATCCTTTCCCGTTTTATATAAACTTGAAGCACTTCTGTTTGTCGTGCGGTATCCGCGTTTTGAAAAGAATCGAATCCGCCCTGAACTGGGTGTTGAGGAGAGGCGTATAGCCGAATACCTGAAACAATTAAGATCACTCAATGAAACCTCGACAATGCCTTTCGAAAAGTTCACACAAAGCCTTTTTCTAAATTTTCCTTCGTTTTTAAATCATCTGCATTGGGCACCAGAGTGGTCACCGAGCTCCGTAATAAGCCCACTGCACCAGTTGATTCCCAAGCCAACCAGCAGTACGATGATGGTATAATCAACCGAAACGCGGAATACTGCTCGCCTGTCTGGTCCCCATTTTGTGCTGTTCAAAAGTATGCATTGGAAAGGGTGCAGTGAAATCCTGCGCTCCGTGCCTTTCAAACTTGGCATTCCGTCAGATGAAACTGTCTACGGTTCGCTGCTGAGGACCTGCCGCTTGCACTCTTGAGAAGAGAAGAATTTATGCCGACATTTCCACTTTTTACGAATTGCTAAATAATAAACTGGTCTCCCCATTTCTGCTGCACCTAATTCGTCTCAAAGTCCTTCAAGTTTATACCCGTTCTTCTTTGCCTTACTTCATACAGATGAGGGTCCTGAAGGATTACTGCAATTCGAAAGGCCTCTGTGTTAACATAAGCAAGACAAAGCTGATGTGCTTTAGGAAGGGTGGTGGTGTCAAGAGGCTGGCGGCGCCAATGAGTTTGGCGAAGTGGCGTTGGAGCAGGCGTCATCCTATGCATACCTGGGTGTGCCCTTTTCCAGCTCGGCGGTGTTCTCAAGAGCTTGCGGCTATTTTGTGAGTCGTGCTAACGCTGCCTCAGCGGCAGTTGTGGACATTTTGGTTAGAGCAGGGGCACTTCGCTACGGCAACGCGCTGGAGAGGGTTCAGGTTGGCTTCTTCAAATGTATTCTTTTGCTGCCTCGAGGTACCCCTGGTGCGGTGGTGCGTGCTGAGGTCAGTGCACTTTCGATAACCGCCTTTGTGTTGAGGGAAGCCATTCCTTGGCTGCTTAGAGTCATGAGCATGCCCCCTGAACGCTTGCCTGTGTATGGAGCGCCTCTATCAGCTATCTCAATTGCCTTCATGTGACTCCCGGTACAACTGGATTCGACAGCTTGGAGCCGCCCTGGATGCCTTTGAGATGAGGTTGCCGGCAGCTTCAGGAATAATGGAGGTAGACCGCTCGACGCTGCACAGCCTTTTGAATTCCCTGCCTTCCTCTCGGAACATCGATTTGCAGCTGGCCACTGCCTCTCATGCTTGCCCAGAGTATGGGCCATTTGCATTCCAGGAGGCTTCTCTCCAACCGCAGGGGTATCTGTGTCAGGACTGGCAAATCTCTGTCGTCCGTCCCTGGCTCAGCTCGGATTCTTGTAGCGGGCATCAGAGTGGGCTTCTTGCTGTCCGCGTGTCCCATTTTTTTTATTTTTTTTTTATTTTTATTAATAATATTCAGCCTGCTCCCAACATTTGACTACAGGCTATTGAAAATCTCAATTACACTTTCTCAGATAGATACAAAAGAAATGATTGTCTTATTTGACCTTAACTAACTCTGCTTCTGCAGAACTCCGACCGAAAGAACACAATTAGGTCACTCAATCCGCACACAATCACGTGAGCACATCAAAATCCACAGCATTTAGGAACGCAATCACGTCTGAACCGTGGTTTTTAACCAGCTCCGCAATGCTTGCTGGCCAACCATTACCCTGGAGAACACATCTCCGCTGCAGGCGAGCCCGCGGAGCCTCGAGGAGTTCACAGTCGTAAAGGAGATGCCCCCAGCTCTGAACTTCGCCCGAAGAGCAACAGCATTCCGGCGAGTCTGCCAGGTTGAATCTAGCGAGGTAGGACCTCAACCGGCCATGACCGCTCAGCAACATGGTCTTCCTCCAAGTCAACGGCAAGACGGTCCCAAGTCGATCCCGAACCGTCGGAAATATCGATCGAGTATGGCTGCCATCTTGCGACGACTGCCACATAGTCTCCCAGTCCACCAGAGAAGCGCAGCGATGGTCGCTTTTGATTTTATTTTTGGGCACCTTGCAGAACGCAATTGGCAGCGCCGCGTCACCTGCAGCAGCCTTAGCACATCTATCCGCCTCTTCGTTCCCGACTAATCCAGCGTGAGCTAGAATCTTGGTTAGCCCCACATGCCAGCATCCATCCGTTCGCAGCCGATGCAATAGGTCCCGGATATCCTCCAACACAGGCAGATGGTTTCCAGAGTCAGCAAGGCCGTCCAGAGTAACCCGGCTAAATCCCCATATCCCCCGTGTCCCATTTGTGGTTGGGGTGTGGACGACACAGCGCTTCACTTCATTCTTCAATGCCCCATGCTGGTGAACCCAAGATTGAAGTTCCTTCTCCCTGTGCTTGAGCTGCCGCTGTCAATAAATTTTTGAAGATCAGTTTAGACGCATACTGAGATCGAGCGCCCGGAACGTCGCTAATCGTCTAGCATTCAGCCGCTCAGCAGGCTGCCGAGAGAAGCAAATCGTCTTGTCAACCTTTTCCCTGACCGACTTCTTCAGCAGCCCTTTCTGGTCGTTCGCGACAGCACTTCGCTCTGCGCTCGATTAGCGTCTAAATTTCTGTGCCTAAATGACTTCAGTTATCTTTCTACCGATCTTTGAGCAAAGATGAAAATAGCACTATTTTCATATCTGTAAAAATAAGCTTTCCCGTAAATAAATAAATGGTTGTTCCACTCCTCAGTATTACAGTAGTCTTCTTGGATGATATAATTTACCTGCGAGAAGAAGTTGATGCACCGATGTCTCTCTTGGAAATGTGTGTCATCTTCGGACAAGGAAACAGGACAACCTGGGCATCGGAAGGTCCATCTTGACGTTACCTGAAATTCGGTTGGATCATTTCGCAATGGATTTTTCAAGTTCACTCCAAACTAGCCACCCTTTGCGACCTCTTAGCCATGTCAAACGCTAATTACCTTTACGGGTGGTTTCCTGGTGACGTGGGAAACAAGGAAGTTCATGGCCACGTCCTCGCAGTTCATGTACTCGTCCACTTTGTCCCGGATCGCTTGCGGCAGCCAGTAAGAGTACAAGTACATGTAGTGTTTGTGGATGAAAGCAGCGCCTGAAACAACGACAACATTCAGATCAGGTGCGAAGGCATGTCATCATTACCAAAACCTCAAGGCGCCTCCATCAAGGCTCCACCGAACTACAGTCCGTTCACTGAGACCGGCGAGCTTGTAAAAAATAAACAAAACAAAAACAGAAAGCTACAACGCTCACGCTTACTCACCTGCGCTGTGAGGGTTGCATACCTACGGATGGAAGGGAGGAGGTCCTATTGGTCGTTGACCATTGAGGTATGAGGTATGAAAAAATTAAAAGATGCGAGTAAACCATATTAGAACTTGACAAGACTTTGATGGTTGATAACTTGATGCAAGTAATGGGGAATGTGCGAGACAAGAAGGGCGTGGCCCGGACCATCAGCTAGGCAATCTGGCGACATTGGAGGCGTAGTACACCTGACGCCTGCTCTCCGCTCTCGGTAAAAGGACTATAGTCGTGAAGTCGTGACAAGCTGCACACTACAAGAAAATCTCACCTGTCAGGACCATGGAGAGCTCGCAGGAGTAGTTGGAGTTATACAGCCATCCTCCGTAGTTGAGGTCGAGCGCGTGGAACCTTCCAGGGAATCCCACAACTCGGTCACGCTGCTCCCTCCACACCCTGAAATCATTCGGCGAGCAAATAATGTACACGCTACCGGATCAACTGTTGGAGTTGAACGGTGATAGTATTGATAGTTTCTGACTATTGAAAACGATTCACAGTCTGCGGACTATCGACAGTACTGTCGGAGCCAACTGAAAACCGCTACTTTTCTCCAAAATTCAAAAGGAGGAAACACTTCCAAATAAAACAAGTGATGAACGCGGAAATCGAACAAAATTACCTAAGAGGAAGAAAATACGTTATAGAACTGGTCTAGGCCTATAGTAGATTTTGAAGGGTTTGAGCCAGGGTGTCGTGTAAGTTGTCGTTTTTGAAGAGTTTCAGTTCACAGAATCGATTTATGGATTTTTCAAGTATGTCCGTCCGGTCGATGGGGCTCAATGATGCTTCTGAGGGGTTATAGACGTAGATTTTGAAGGGTTTGAGCCAGGGTGTCGTGTAAGTTGTCGTTTTTGAAGAGTTTCAGTTCACAGAATCGATTTATAGATTTTTCAAGTATATCCGTCCCGTTGCTGTGGCTCAATGATGCTTCTGAGGGGTTATAGACGTAGATTTTGAAGGGTTTGAGCCAGGGTGTCGTGTAAGTTGTCGTTTTTGAAGAGTTTCAGTTCACAGAATCGATTTATAGATTTTTCAAGTATGTCCGTCCCGTTGATGGGGTTCAATGATGCTTCTGAGGGGTTATAGACGTAGATTTTGAAGGGTTTGAGCCAGGGTGTCGAGTAAGTCGTCGTTTTCGACGAAATTCAGTACACAGAATCGATTTATAGATTTTTCAAGTAAGTCCGTCCGGTCGATGGGGCTCAATGATGCTTCTGAGGGGTTATTGACGTAGATTTTGAAGGGTTTGAGCCAGGTTGTCGTGTAAGTCGTCGTTTTTGAAGAGTTTCAGTTCACAGAATCGATTTATAGATTTTTCAAGTAAGTCCGTCCGGTCGATGGGGCTCAATGATGCTTCTGAGGGGTTATTGACGTAGATTTTGAAGGGTTTGAGCCAGGGTGTCGTGTAAGTTGTCGTTTTTGAAAAGTTTCAGTTCACAGAATCGATTTATAGATTTTTCAAGTATGTCCGTCCCGTTGCTGTGGCTCAATGATGCTTCTGAGGGGTTATAGACGTAGATTTTGAAGGGTTTGAGGCAGGGTGTCGAGTAAGTTGTCGTTTTCGACGAAATTCAGTACACAGAATCGATTTATAGATTTTTCAAGTATGTCCGTCCCGTTGCTGTGGCTCAATGATGCTTCTGAGGGGTTATTGACGTAGATTTTGAAGGGTTTGAGCCAGGTTGTCGTGTAAGTTGTCGTTTTTGAAGAGTTTCAGTTCACAGAATCGATTTATAGATTTTTCAAGTAAGTCCGTCCGGTCGATGGGGCTCAATGATGCTTCTGAGGGGTTATTGACGTAGATTTTGAAGGGTTTGAGCCAGGGTGTCGTGTAAGTTGTCGTTTTTGAAGAGTTTCAGTTCACAGAATCGATTTATAGATTTTTCAAGTAAGTCCGTCCGGTCGATGGGGCTCAATGATGCTTCTGAGGGGTTATAGACGTAGATTTTGAAGGGTTTGAGCCAGGGTGTCGAGTAAGTTGTCGTTTTCGACGAAATTCAGTACACAGAATCGATTTATAGATTTTTCAAGTAAGTCCGTCCGGTCGATGGGGCTCAATTATGCTTCTGAGGGGTTATAGACGTAGATTTTGAAGGGTTTGAGCCAGGGTGTTGAGTAAGTTGTCGTTTTTGATGAGTTTCAGTAAACAGAATTGATTTATAGACAAACGGTTGAATGAACTGTGAACACTGGACCTCTTTCTTAATTCCAGGTGGAAATGGTGAAACAAAACGATAATATGTAATAAGAAAACGGACATGACAATAATTATTCTTTACTTATGATTCTTAACAGACTGTAAAGAATTATTTTTTACTTATAAGACCCTTATTTTGCCAAAAACAACTTGAAAAATATCAAATCAGAGCTTTATTCCAATATATTGGATTTTAAATATATTTAAATTACTCTAATAGAGAGCCCCACACTCGACAAAATCCCATTGACCAAATCTCCGCTCTTCATTCAGTCTTACCTGAAGCCAAATATGATTTCGTCGTGCCTGAGATGAGCGTCGTCGTCAACTGACAGCACAGCTTCGGTCTCGATTGATTCGTACGGGAGGAATCGATTGTTCAAACTATTCCGGCTGGCTTTGACGACCTGAGAAGAGTCAAAACTTATGATAATTATAAAATAAAAAGGTTTGCAACAGAAAACATGCCACTTGTTCTTACATGAACGGGCACTCCTATGTCTGGCCATCTAAGATCCTGGAGGGGAGGACGAGGTGAGTTCCAAACGACTACCACTTTATTCAAATAGGGCAACCCGTGGAGTCTACTCAGCGAATTCATCAAAACCTGCAAAACACAATGGACTGGTCAGTGTCGTATGTTATCTGGTGCCATCAGTGAGTCACAATGAAATACCTAAACAGAGAACCAGGCTATTTAACTGTACTGACTTGTTCTCGTTCATACGTGAGCATTACTATCGTGAATTGTTCCCGAGGCGAATTCCCGCCGAGGCTGTCGCAAAATTCCTTCCCAGCGCCGCCAGCTCCGCCACCGACGGGTCTAAAGCCTTTACCCGAACCTGCAACATCAGTCAGTGTGAGAATTGTATGCTCCAGGGAAAATATCTCTGGTCGCCGGGAAGATCAGGTAAATGGCATCGTAAATTAGGACCGTCTCGGCGTGCCGCTTCTTCGAGAGCTACTGCGCAACCTGCCGGCCACTTCCAATATTCCACTGATAGCTTTCTTGGGTTTCCTTACTTAATCCATAATACTCGAAGTTTTCAGCCTATGGGGCATTTGTGAGGCGAAGTTGGGGAAGTTGTTTTGAGAGTGAGTCGAAAAAAATTAGCGCTTGCCTCGAATTTTGTCCCCAGAATGGACTGCTGTGGTATCCCAGTGCGCTGTGGGGCTAAAATGGGGCTATGGGAGGTTTTTTTAAAGGCTTTTGGCTATGGGATCGAGTTAGGTGTCGTTTTTGAAGTATTTTTTGACGTAGAATCCATTTATGGGGGTCCCGGAACGATCCGATTTCACTGTGGCGATCTATAAGGCTTTCATGGGGCTAAAAATGAGATTTTGAAGGATCCCAGAAGTTTAAATATTTTTCGAATAAAAAAAATTATTGAAAAAAAAAAATAATAAAAAAAAATTTTTTCCAAAATTTTTTCATAGACACAGAATTAAATTTTTTCACAAGTAACCTATATCAAAGAATAATGAACCCTTGTGTAAAATTTGCAGCATTTTTCAAGAGATTCTTGATGGCGGCAAAGTGACACATCGCTCATTCTAGCGGTTTTCCCTGCAATCACACTTGTGACCCCTTTCCTGTTACAAGACATGACCAAAATCCTATTTGTGAAATAAAACGAAAATTGAAATTTTTTTAGTTGTGTCACTCCCAGTCCACAATCTCCCAATTTTGCCTTTCCGGCTTCAGAGGAGGTGCAGCTTCACACTGCATTCATTTTACGAAGACCAAAACGAACCACTCACGGAATCCTTGACGAGGATGAAAATAGCACATTATCATAACCTCCAGGCTCAAATCTGGGAAAACAATCACCCAAAACACCAACAGAATGGGAGTTTTCCCCATTTTCATACGACAGTGATTGCCAACCACTGCTTGACGTCACGTCTCGACCCTCATCTCATCTCAAGTTCTGACTCAATTTTCCGTCTCAAGTCGCCGTCTTGTGGTAATGCTCACAGTCTATGATGCTTGAGACGTTGATTTGAGTCAGGACTTGAAACGGCACTTGAGGATCCTTCTGAATTCTGCAAGATGAAGAGTGCTTACCAATGAACTTCGCGTCAGAAGGTAAAACTGGATCAAAAGGCAGGTTCGGATACAGATGAAAAGGGTCACCCCACACATTCCACATTTCATAGCCCTGCAAATGAGATGCACACATATGCGAATAGCAATTTTTTTTTTTCTTTTTGGTTCTTCGTGAGTGTATACGTAAATATAACCTGTGACATGGCTAAAGAATAGTTTCTCTTGAAAGCTGGTGAAGGGTAAGGCGGCTCCAGAGGTCCAAGACTTTCTTCTGGTTCAGAGTCAGCAATAACAGGATCGGTCTTCAATGGCTGAACAAAGAAATTGCTATCTTTGAAATAGAAACTCAGAGAACCGTTTCTAGAATTTGGTACGCACATTGCTAAGGTTTATCAATGTGTTGATCACAATAAGGCAAACATACTACAAATCCGTCAGAGAAAACACTGTTGGCTGGTGTGTCCACGATAGCGGGAGGTGGGAGTTGTATGCGGTCTCGCAGTGTTGCCAACGTCGTGTCAACTATGGTTTGAAGCGAGGAGAGATACCGTTCCCAGAGGAACCTCCCTTGTCGCTTCATTGTCAACAGATCTGCATCCCCAAAAGAGCGCAGGAGGAAGTGTAATTCAGTAATGCGAGCCAGAGGTATGCGGATGGATGCTGCTTTCCAAGCAATCACCTGGAATATCAATTGAGGTTAGTAGTGTTGGGAGAGTAAGCATGCAAAAAAAGGTGCCGTACGTACTTCTTCGAAAGGAAGAGGAACATCACCAATGAAGACTGGAATGCAAGCAGTTTTGAGAGCTTCGTACAGTCTTAAACCGACAAGCGGGGATGATTCCACGGCGGGTATTATCGTGAATGTGCTGCGTTTCAACATGGCCAATCTTGACTCCTCAGTTCCACAAAGCCCCCAATCCGAGTCGGACTGTTTGATCCCGGAAGCCGCCAAACAGTTAGTGTCGAGAGATATTTCGTCGGTTGTCAGGGACAGGTAGGTTTGAAGTTCCGTGACTGGAGAAAACATGAAAACAAGGGTACGACGATGGCAATAACACAGTGGAAGAATTGACAAAATACTTACCATTGAAACCACCCGATCTGTCAGGTCGGACGCCCTGGAACGAGAACAGATATTGGCGGCGGGCGGGAAGTTGAAAAGCGGCTTCCGTCCACACATCGCCGCCTGGCAGCCCTCGAGCTACGCCGACCACCAAATCAAAACCTGGAAATGTTGAGTTAATCGGAGTTTGCTCTGCATAATACACAGCTGAATTTGAAAAGGAGTTCAGCTTCATGAAAGGGGATTCAAGAAGATTACGAACGATATGGAATTGGACACCAGAACTGATGGATCAACTCCTAGAATTAACCATCTCTAGACGTAAATGCTTCCTAGAAAAGTGAGGCTAATGCTTAATCTAAACGTTAAGTACCTGGGCGAAAGCTGGGATGAGCGAATTGGGCGATCATCGCCCTGCCAGTATCCACTCCTGGCAGCAGAGCCGAAGACAACTGCATGTCTGCACGGGATAAGTGTAGAAGTACGTGGTTCCTTCCTGCAACACATACTTTCCAATGCAGGCCAGTGTGACCAGTCTTCTATATCTGTCTGCAATGAGGTTGGGCTCCGACCCCGATCCTAGCGGCCGGCGAGAGAAACAAAAAACGGGGAATTTCCCCATTTGAGACATTTTTCGGGGGATTTTATCCCTTTGAAGCGACACACCTGGGAGTAGTTTCTCCCCGCAATCCAAGCGCCTTTTCAGCAGGTTAACCTATCGATTTCACTGATGTTTACTGTTTACTATACCTATACAGTAAAAGCCCCATTAAGGGGTCAGATTTACCGGGGAGCTCCCATATCCGGGGTTCTCGGCCCAATTCGTACCCTCCAATAACCCTGTAAGTTAAGCAAAATCAGGCCATTCGCTCCAATAACCGTGTAAGTTAAGCAAAATCAACGTAAATGTCTCGAGTTTTACTGTTCAAACTTTCAACAGGGGACATTCACCATAAATGATGATGGAGTAACAATTGTTGTAACTTAAGTGACAGTTGTAACTTAAGTGACAGGACAGACAAAACATGCGATTCCGGCGGCTCTATCTCATGATGACATGACATGTGTATGAGTAAAAACCTGGCTTAGGGACCTTGGACATCAACACATAGCGCTTCAAAACCTTGATTTATGCAAAAAATAGTTAATTTCGTTCAGTTTTTTAATATTCCGATTATCCGTGAAAGTCTTGCCCCCGTCGACCCTGGTTAATGGAGCTTTTACTGTATTTCGAAAATGAAATATTATCATCGCAATGAGGTCGGGATGAACAGAATGAATGTAATTTCCTTACAACTACGCTTACCTTGAAATCAGACCAACATAATAACAGAAAATTACAACGGAAACCAAATAGGGAGGCTGGCCAGATTCTTTTAGGTTACACAAAATTTTATAGATGGGGCGTTGTAGGAGTTGAGGCAATCTCACGGGCTTGCCTATGATGGACTCTCTTCTTCAAAGTACCCGAAGTCGCGATTGGCGATCCATTTTCACGACCAGACCGACATTTACGCCCTAGCACGAAACAAATTTCGTCGTCAAACACGAACGGACGCCAACAGCTGGAGGGGAGCCAATATTACCACCACATAGCACCCGAGTTCTGGTCGTAGGGCATGCGTCAGCCGCTAGTGAGCAGGTTCGGAGCCCACCGTCATTGCAGACCGACTATAGTTACGGGAAACAGTAGCCAACTTACCGTCGCCACCCCAGTAAGGGAGGTTCTTCAGGTTCGACAAGTTGATGGATTCGCCTTCTCCGATCAGAACGAGGAAAACGCACGCCGTCTTTGGATCCAAAGTGAAATGCGGGTTGTAACCGACAGTTTGACTGACGGCTGTCTTCAGAAATGTTGTCGCTTTAGAGTCGGCAGTGTCGTACAGAAAGACTGGAAACGACGACGTGAGCGGGCACCTGCGAGCAAATCCACGTTTTCATTAGAATCCGTGAATACCGTGGGCCGATTTGAAGCCCAGACAGGTGACTCACACACCTCGAATGATCAAAACAGGCTGTCATATTGCACGGTGGACTAAAAGCTGAAGGTGGACGATTGTAAGATGGCAAGTCTGACGCTTTGAGAGCGAGCGGTGGAGCGAGATCCGGGCTGTTCCTTTGGAGAGCTTCTCTCTGAGCAACTTGCGCCTAAAAACAATTTTAAATGAATCACTAATGTATTAAGTGATTATCAGTGCAACCCTGATTCCCACACGTACTTGCTCCACGGAGAGTTTGAGTTTGTTCAGTTCCGCTTGTTGTCGACCCAGTTCGGCTTTCAATTGTTCGATTTTATGATTCAGTGATACCACTTCACTTTGGAGCCTCTGTCGTTTAGCTTCCAGATCTCGTAATTCAGTACTGACCGAACCTGAAAAGTACGTGGACGTCAAGCACCTGCAGAGCGAAATAAAAATGACTGATTTATAATCGGTATCACCTTTGATGTGGAGCATTTCCTGAATGCGCAGTTTGAGGTCGGACGCACGAAAAGCGCTAAAGTCTTCATAAGCTTCCAGTTTTGTCCTCGAACGATGCACGTCAGACAAAGTTCTTTCTCTGTCTCTTTCCACCTGTTTTACACAATAACGAAGCAGTAAGGTAATCTCTGTGATTGAGAAGAAGTAACCGATAACAAAATTTGGTTTACTACAGAGGGATCAATACGGTGATTTCATTGGTGGGTCAAACAGGCGTCTACCTGATCTCTCAAAATTAAGAGCATAAGACCTTTCAACACGATCTGTTTTACTGGTCACTTACATTGGACAAATAGTAATGAGTGAATAGAGGAACCGTGACGAGAGCTATTGTCACCAGGATGAGGATTCTCGACAGCTTGACGTTGGCCATCCAGTGGCATATGTACTCTCTCGACCAGTACATCGTTAGGTGTCTTCGGAAAATCTTCAACAACTAGGGATGAACTCTGAAACCAAGAAAGATTGTTACTTGTCCACTGAACAACGTCCTTGAGGGGTCTTGAGCGAAGCTGCTTACACGTATTGAAAGAAACCTTCGAGTCAGTGTCTCCAAACCGACGATATTCTTTAAAATTTACGGAAAACGCTGAAGAAGAAGAATTTTAATTTAGAAGGCGAAACTATATTACCGAGTTCTTAACCAATGCTCGTTACAATATACCTACCCAAATACTGCCAGATGTTTCGACATGGTGACTCTTCAGTTATTGTGATTACGTACTAATTTACAGTCTGACAGTTGATATGACCCTTTGGGATTTTTATTGAGAGGCTGTTCCTCTTGATTAGTTAGCATGCGTTCACAAATCTCACCAACTCACAAAAAAAACGACGAATTCAATCACTTCGCCGAAACATCCATCCTGCGATGAGCTCAAGTTGTTCAGGTGAACCCATCTCCGCTGAAAAGGTGCGTACCGCCTGAATTTATCACTTTTGAAATGAATATGTTTGAATTTAAAACGTGAATATCAACGTCAAGTTGTGGAAATCCATGAATCGAATAATCGAATGACAACAAATGAGATAGAGAAGGTTACGTTTTTAAGGAGGCTTCTTGGAGTTTGCCTTATTCTTTTTCAACTTCTTCGCACGTTTGCGGTTCTGTAGGGATGTGTGTGTGTGCGACAAGGAACGGCTACAGCGACAACTTCTAGCGTTACATTAAATGTAACGCTGGAAGTTGTGAATCGGAAATTTTCCGATATCTACCATTATCTGCGAATGTGGACGTCTTTTCGGAGACTCGAACTCTCGTTTAAATTTTTACATAGTTATAGGGGAGGTGG
Source organism: Pilophorus perplexus (assembly GCA_955831195.1). Taxonomy (NCBI): domain Eukaryota; kingdom Metazoa; phylum Arthropoda; class Insecta; order Hemiptera; family Miridae; genus Pilophorus; species Pilophorus perplexus. The sequence continues at coordinate 23,658,963 of OY037016.1, forward strand.
CGGGCAAAAGTTTCCAGTTTTGACAATCGGCGCTCTCCCCGCCTTCCAAAACGCCCAATTTGAAAATTGGCTTGTATTGTAGGTTAACATCTTCCCATCATCCAGTAAAAAAAAAAAAAAAAAAAAAAAATGGTTCATTTACCAAAACATTAAAACATAAAATTTTAGAGTGCGAGTTTCTCCATTTTTCCGAAACACCCGTTTGGAAACTTTTGCGTACCTACCTAGCGTTGACCCATTGAGGTGCCTTTATTTAAAAGTTTTCATGAACTTGCCCACCCTACCGTGTGCTTTGAAGAGTAAAAACCCGCTGCAAATTTTACACAAGGGTTTATTATTCTTTTATATAGGTTACTTGTGCGGAAATTTAATTCTGTCAAAGGAAAAATTGAAAAAAAAATTAATATTAGGTATATTTAAAAAAAAATTTTTTTTTTTGTTTTTCTAAAATGTTTTTAAAAAATTATTTATATTTTACTCGGAAAAATTTAACCTCCTGGGATCCTTCAAAAATCCCAATTTTAGCCTCATGAAAGCCCTGTAGATCGCCACAGTGAAATCGGATCGTTCCGGGACCCCCAAAAATGGATTCTACGTCGAAAAATACTTCGAAAACGACACCTTTCAATTTCTAACCTGCTTTCTTCTGAATTTCAATAGAATGATACAGAGGCCACTTTTATTACTACTAAATTTGTTCATTCATTTAATGAATGAACTACCTATAGTGCGTTATGATAGCTCCATCGTTGCCGGTCCAGTTCCCTTCCCTGTCCGTGGAACTATCCCGACATGGGCATCTTGTCACTGCTTGGAACCGCTCCTACAGGAGGCTGGACAGACCCGGCGCCGCCATACCGACACATCCCTACCGTAAGGTCTATGAAGTTTGCAGAGTAGACTTTGAAGGGAAATGTTGTCCTTGAACTGAGTGACATTGCGATAAGGACCTGTTTGATTTTTTTTAATTTTATTTAGGACCATTTCTCACTTTTGTACGTATTTACCTTGAAGTTTATCTATTTCGCTAGTAATCAGTTGGTGTTAGAAGATATTTGCATGAGCTCTGTTTTAGTGCGTGTCGTCAACGCCGTTCGAACTGGTTGTTCTCACTCACTCGCTTTCAAACACCACCGATCCCTCATGTTGCCGAAGTGCCGGATCGGGCCGTCCGTCCTCAACGCGGATCTGGCGGACCTCCACGCCGAATCCCAGCGGTTGTTGGACTCGGGCGCGGACTATCTGCACCTGGACGTGATGGACGGACACTTCGTCCCGAATTTGACTTTCGGCCACCCCGTCGTCAAGTGCCTGAGGAACAAGATCAAAGAGGCGTTCATGGAAACCCACATGATGGTGTCCAATCCTGATCAGGTTGGTGAAGGTGTCAGCGAATGACACAACGGGAAGCAGGTGTAGTGAGAGATTGTTTGCTGTTTCAGTGGATAGAACCAATGGCTGACGCTGGCGTCGACCAGTACACATTCCACGTTGAATCCTGCCCTGACGTCAGTGCCACCTGCAGGAGAGTACGAGAGGCCGGCATGAAGGTAATTTAGAAACTCTAAGATGTCAACTTGTCTGATCAGACATCCTCTCATCCTAACTTCCCCAATTTACAGGTTGGCGTCGCCTTGAAACCGAAGACTGATGTTAGTGTGGTGAAGGAATACATTGACCTCGCTGACCTGGTGTTGATCATGACTGTAGAGCCTGGGTTCGGTGGGCAGAAGTTCATGGCTGACATGATGCCCAAAGTCAAGTGGCTGCGAGAGAACTACCCCACGATTGACATCGAGGTTGACGGTGGAGTTGGCCCCAGCACGATCCAGGAATGCGCTCAGGTAAGTTACGGACTTGCCTGACAGGGGACGTTTTGCATCATGGAAGGTGGAGGGTCCCTGAAAACGCGACGTGTTTGGGATCGCAACAGGCACTGGCCTTGGAATCACAGCAAGAGAACAGCTCTCTCAGTAACTGAGAATTGTGATCAAGTTACTGAGTTCTAGACTAAGGGAAAACATATCGCACCCTTGCGACGAAAGTGGTCAACTTTTCAGGAAACGCGAGAAACGTCTACGGCACCCATTTATGGTTGTATCGTGGTTGACTCCTCACCATATTTTAATATAGTCACCAAAAATGAGTTTTCTCAGCATTTTGAGAGGAAACATCGACTCGTATTTTAGAAATCGTCAAAAAATTGATGTTTTCCGAGTTATCACACTTTTCATGAGTCACTCGAGTGTGGAACGACTAATTAACTCGAAATGTGACAGCTTCGCTGAAAATTTGTAGGGAATGATCGCATTGGGAGCAAGTCGCAGAAAAATTTTCGTCCTGAAGAAAAGGGAAAAAATATTCAAAGAAATCTAGAACAACTACTTTTAATCACGTAAAAATTATTGCCATGGAACTACATATTTTGACTTATGCAGGACAATTTTACGGCCGTCGATCAGAGAAACAGTCACAACTTAAAAAACATGGACGTCTGAGATCCGATCAATCAACAAAACTGTCACATTTTGAGTTATGACGTTGACCGCGAATAAAAAAAAAAACCGGTGCTAGAGGTCGACGTCCGGGTAACAACTCAAAATGCATCCCTTTAGTGGAATGGGGTTAGGGAGGGGGTTGATCTTCGAAACCGATTTAACTGCTCTCTACCGTTCACTAGAGTCCCTCAAGTTAGAACTGTTTCTTTGATTCGATAGAGCTCGTTTTTTTGAACCTATTCATATAAAAAAGAAAAAAAAAACGCATTTTTTTTTAGTCGTGACACTTTCGTCGCAAGGGTGCGATATGTACCTATATAATATATATTATACTGTATAGGTACGAATATAATATATTCGTATACGGAGGCAGACGAAGGGTATTGCCCATTGGAGGGAAGAATTTTAGAGACGAAAAGTTGTTTTCTAACGCCATGTGACATACGTATACCTGAGGATGCTTGCCGAGCTGATCACGTTATAGCTGATGGAACCTTTCTTATTGACCCAAATATGTTACCCAGCTTTATACACGTTCACGCGAAGACGAAAGACGAAGGGGCTGAAGATACTAAGCCCTGCCCTGTCAAGGAAGATGTACAATTCGCAGTGATGCATGACGTGTACATTGTACATTTTGACAAGGATGCTCATCAAGCCGTTTTGGACACATTTTCGGGGAGTACACTTTACGGGTGTTCCGTCCATCTGTCCCAAGCATGGTACTACCTCCTTCAGGCACTGAAAAATTACGACCCTACAGACGAAGTGATTGACGAATGTTTTCTACAAAATTCTGATTATGCAGGTAGGTACTCAGTGAAATTGGCGTATCTCATGATCCCAAACTCGTTATTTCTCTTATTCGCCGTGATCCCAAACCCGTCGTGCGACAGCTCCATGATCCAAAATCCAAACCGCTGACAGCTAACGACCGGGTGTGAAACTGCCATCTCAACTTACCGCACGTATCCGAGGCCCTCAAAGTATGTTTTTGTTGTTGCAGGCCGGTGCTAACATGATAGTCTCGGGTACAGCCGTCGCCAAAGCTCCAAATCCCGCCTCCATCATCAAGGAGTTGAGAGAAACCGTCAATAAATCGCTCATGTCTTTATAATATTGTTAGTGCCTGTTCAAGAGGGCCAATGTTAATGTTAGGTTGTTATCGAGGCCATTTAATTTTTATAAGTGCATAAAATTGGTTCATAAGTTCACTTCGTGTGTATTGTTTTTAACCTCTTCTTTCGAGAGCAAAAAATGAAGAAAAATTTAATTGTTTTTTACGGTGTTTGGCTTGCAAACATACAGTAATAATCAAAAGTAGTACTATTTCTTTTCAGATTAATTAAATAGATTCCACCAAGTGACAAATGCAGTCCCTCAGACAGGTTTACACCAAGCCTTTCAGCGCGGGTTGAGTACCGCTACGTTAGTTTTAGAAAGGAAAGGAAAACAAGAGTACAATGAATACGAAAATTATATTAAACCCTTATGACGATTTCATTCTAAAATCGAATCAGTGCATTTCAGTTTGTCAGTAATAAGCGCTAGTGAGATGAGTAAAGCCTCTTCAGAGCGGATAGTTTTGGAGCCCTGGTCGGGACACACATTAACGTAGTGGTCGAACAAGAGCGATACATCGTTCACTTTCTGCGCGGGATTGTCGTTCCCTTTCAGCGTGTTGTCGTTTTCCAAAGCGAACTCCAACCCTTTGACGCCACCTATGACGATCAACGCTCTGCGGTGTTTCTTGTAAGGGAAAATGACGTCGCTCAGAGGGATTCCTCGGTCGGACGTGCCGATCGACAGGTTGTAGCTCTTTTTGCGGGGGCATTCGGTAAAGACGGCGCTGAGGGATTTTGCCAGTCGAACCTGGAAAATGGAAGAAATTTGACTGATTCACTCAGACACGTTTGGCAATACTTGTAAATTTGTGAACATCGACCCACTTAACAAGGATGAATTTGTCTTCTATGACGAGTTTGTTAACAAACTTTTGCTGTTATAGGCCCTGGTGAAGATTATATATTAATCGAAAGCTCGGCGAAAAAGGCGAAATTTTGTTTTCGCCCCGTTCCTGATACCTGACAAATTCATACTTTTGGCAATGACAACCTGCCTTACCTCATATCCCCAATAAATATTGTGAGCGATGCTGGGTTCTCTCGGAGAAACAGCCGTACCCCGATTGCCTCCTTTGGGATCGAGTTTGACTGTCACTCTGATGCCGGGTTCAAGTTTTCGGTCTATTCGCACATTATCTTCCAGGCCGACATTTACAAAAGACTGCTGCAGGTGAGGATGTACTTCCTCCAGTACGACGCCCTCTCTGCAACACACGTTTCCATTTACGATCAAAAGCTGAAACCCGTTCGGGATGCTACGACGATATCTCACCTGTACAGACTGATTTCGTCTCGCCGCAAGTGATGAGGAGCGTTCAGGGGATTCAGCAACCCAACGAATCTGGTGTCGTTTGAAATAGGAAAAAGCGCCTTCCTCAGGTACTGCGGACACTCCAAAAACCGCAACAGTTTAGCCAGCCATTCACAGTTCGCCCATGTCTGCGAGTTTTCCGCGGATCCTTTACTCGAGCAAGAGCCAGTGTCATCAAAAATTACAATCTAAAAAAAAAATCCAACACTATGTAAGTACCTCGTTAATTGGAAGCGTCGTTTGGTGTAATTACAAAATTTGTAATAAAAAAAAAGTAAAAGTAAAAAAAATTGTGGTAAAAAGCAGTTGGTTTCATTCCAATTTAATTGGAATGAAACCAACTGCTTTTTACCTTCCCCGAGTAGCTCATAACATGAGTTATAAATGGGTTATAACACAAACTCATGCCGCACGAGTGCATGTTGGTGCCTAAATCATTTGACTTTTTTACGTTCGTAAACTTAGTACTTCCCATTCCATTCAACAATTTAACATGTATCTAATTAATTAGTCCTTAGTAACTTCTGGCCTCATTTTAAACGGTAATCCAACCGTTCTCAAAAATGAGGTGGTTAGGGAGAGAGAACGACTCGAAGAGTATTGAAGATTCAAGGGCAGTACCTACTTCGATCAGTGATGAACACGGACTCCATGAAAGTAGAGGGAGTAAAGTAGAGTTTCTGCAGATGTACGACCCTGAACACAACATTGCCTGTTTTTCAACGCCACAGTACGTCCGAGAACTATCAGAAACGTCTTGTATTTTCGTGGATGGAACTTTCGCACAATGCCTAACGTTTTTTTACTAGTTTTTTACCATTCGTGTACTCAGAAATGACCATTACATCCCGTTGATTTTCTTTTTACTCCCGGATAAAACAGTGGCTACGTAAGTGCTTGCTTTAACGCATGTGAATCTGAAATGCAATGAACTGGGCCTGGAATTTCATCATCTCGGGCTCTTAGATTTGTCTTAGATTTGTGGGAACGGCTACCAACCAGAGGAGAGACTACGATGTTTACCTATCAGGTAATCAACGGAGTCTCACCTTGAACTTACGCCCGGACGACACATTGTTCACTGATATGGTACCGATGACTCTATTTGCCTTCTGGTGGTCGAGGTCCAATCCCTAATACAAGACTTATCACTACGACTGTAGGTCCATCAACAAGCCGGGTCGGCGGTCCCCAGCTCTCCCCCCTCAGTCGTAGATTGCTATGGCTAGTTTAACGTTCTCAGCAAACGAAGACAATGTTTTTTTTTTTACCGGTCCACCAGATTTTTATCCCGGTTCGAGGTCCCAAGAGAGGTTCGTTCATGCGATCCCTCGATCTTGTGTGTTGAAGACGGATGTCTCGGCCGCCTTCGTCACGGGAGCCTCTGCTAGGATTCACATAAACGTTCCAACGTTCAGAGGTGAATTGTCAACCGACAAGACAGGTATTACAACACATAATTGACTTTTGGTCAAACATTGGTGTTCTTCCCCGGATTCGAACCAGGCTGATCAGCGCTCCGACTGATTGTAAACAGGCGTCTCGCTGACACCTTAGTCCACGGGGCTACCCTGTCCCCCTCTCTCTCGGGCTCAGTCGACATTACAAAAAAAACGCTGCAAATTTTACACAAGGGTTTATTATTCTTTGATATGATATACGTTACTTGTGCAGAAATTTAATTCTGTCAATGAAAAAATTTAAAAAAAATTTTTTTTTTGGATTTTTATCTCAAAAAAATTTTTTTTTGGATTTTTTTGTTCACAAATGTGTTTTTTTCAAAAATTCCGTATTTTTTACACGAAAAATATTTAAGATCCTGGGATCCTTCAAAAATCCCATTTTTAGCCCCATGAGAGCCCTATAGATCGGCACAGTGAAATCGGATCGTTCCGGGACCCCAAAAAATGGATTCTACGTCCAAAAATACTTCGAAAACGACACCTAACTCGATCCCATAGGTAAAAGCCTTCAAAAAAACCCCTCCCGTAGCCCCATTATAGCCCCATAGCGCCCCACGGGTTTGGGCGATCGGACTGAAAACCTTGCGGGCACAACTAGATGGTAAACCAAGTATTTTGTCGAAATTTCAGATTTTTAAAAAAATTCCTACTGCCCAAAACGGCCTGGACGGCGGACGGCGTACGGCGTACGCCGGACGGACATTTCGGATTTAGAATGTAGACCACTTGAAACGGATAATGTCAAATTTTGAGCCCGATCGGAGTCGTCGACCCCCGTCGCGAAAACATAGGTGTATTATTCCAAGAATAATAAACCTAAAAGAACAGACACTGATGAAAATTTTGACCACGACCAGAAATCAGAAATCCAGCACTGGCCTTCTCTTTCTGGCGGAGTTGCAAACTGCAGGGATGAAGCGGAGATGGGTATGTGGCGGAGCTGCATACATAAATGGCGGAGCTGCAACGATCCCACCACCTCATTGGATTAGACCTCTGCACCATCGGCAAACAACCACTTTGATTCTCAAAAGCACTACGTAAAGTGGCAAAAAAAAAAAAACTTTCTAATTCTGATTCCAAAAGTAGGTGGGAAAACGACAATTCGAGAACGTCATGTAACTCGACCCAATAGGCTCGAGGCAATAGCCGAAACCCTCCAAAAACCCCTCCTGTAGCCCCTTTTTAGCCCTACGTTTGGGCGATCCGGCTGAAAACCTTGCAGGCACAACTGGATGGTGAACCGAGTATTTTGACAAATTCTCAAATTACAAAAAATGACTACTGCCCTAACGGCTTGGACGGCGTTCATTACAACTACTAATTTAAAAAAAATGATGTCGCTTGTTTCTGACTTCGTTAGCTCCTCAGTTGTTCGAGCCTCTAACTTTGATTAACCTCTACTTCCTAAAAGGTTGCTTTCGAGACTAAATAAACTGAAAGTCTCTAGATCCTTACTTCGTCCACTTTATATATTGCAGCTGCCCTGGCGATTTGTCCGCCGACATAAGTAGCCAGCTCTTCAGTCTGAATGTTATCCACAATGGACCCAGCTATGGCTATAGCCAAGGACTGCTTCTTCTTCGGTTTTTGCTCAGTTTTTTCAATCTGAAATTTTATTCGAATGAAGTGTGAAACGGTAGATACAAAAACCAGTTCGTCAAAACACGACACTACACTAATATAAGTAAGGGCGTCATCAATCGATCTTTTGGCACCCACCTCTTCCACCTGTTTTTTGGTCTCCAAATACTTCTCAACTTGCTCCAATTTCCGTTTCTTTCGTAGTTTCTTCAGTTCCCTCCAGTCCTTTTTGTCATTTTCCAAAGCCATCTTCCTCGTGTTATTTTACCCGAAGCGAATCCCTTGAAAGGAGCTCGTCGCAAATTGAATGTCCCTTAAGCCTATCGAAACGTGAAAAAGTAAATTACAGAATTCCATGTGGATTCATTCATCAACACGTACTACCCAAATTTATACCAGCCATCAATGCCAAAAGGGGACCACCTAATCTGCCGACCGAACACCGATGACCCGAAACTTACGTGTTACGTTTTTTGAAAAGATGAAAACATTCAGCTTAAAAATCTTGAAATGACTTCGTAAACAGTATCAAAAACCGAAATCTCTGTCAACGCGGAAAACTCAAAACAGGAATGTTTTGTTTACAATGATAACACCACGTGCCGTTTGATATCACTACCTACTTCTTGTTGTTGTTGGTATCTACTTCCTCTGGCGCTCTCAAGAAGGGTGATGTCACTACCTTCTTTTCACCTTGCTGATAGCAAGTTGCTGTGAACAAAATATTTGTCCCGAGAGTGTCCTATGGCCGTAGTGGTAATTTCGCTTTTTGGTTAATTATTCTTGGAATAATACACCTATGTTTTCACGACGGAGGTCGACGACTCCGATCGGCCTCAAAATTTGAGATTCCAAAACCGAAATGTCCGTCCGCCGTCCGGGCCGTTTTGGGCCGTAGGATTTTTTTTTTTAATCTGAAATTTTGACAAAATACTTGCTTTAACATCTAGTTGTGCCCGCAAGGTTTTCAGCCCGATCGCCCAAACCCGTGGGGCGCTATGGGGCTAAAATGGGGCTACGGAAGGTTTTTTTTAAAGGCTTTTGGCTATGGGATCGAGCCAGGAGTCGTTTTCGAAGTATTTTTGGACGTAGAATCCATTTTTGGGGGTCCCAGAACGATCCGATTTCACTGTTGCGATCTATAGGACTTTCATGGGGCTACAAATGGTATTTTTCGATGATCCCAGGAGGTCAGATACCTACTTTTCAAGTAAAATCTTTTAAAAAAAATTAAAAGAAATTTTTTTTTTGAAAAATAAATATCGCAAATTTAGTTTTTTAATTTTTCTTATTGACACAGAATTAAATTTCTGCACAAGTAAGTCTTAACCTATATAGAGGGAGGAACCCGGCCGGTGTATTTGTGTATAGGCACCTACCTACATGCCCAATGTCGAGTCTCCGCACGGAGTTGGTAGTCAGACCCTTCGAACCTCTGCACAGAGTTGGTACGTTACCCTCGAAGGACGATCATTATGCGCACGGAGATTGTACCCAACCCAGTTGTTTAATCTGTGACCCAAGTTGGGGGTTGGGTCACCCAACCCAAGTGGTGCTATGTGCTTATTACGTTGGTCGAGCACAACTCCGGTGCCCAATGCAGATGAGTGAGAATCGATGTAAAATATTGAATAGGCTCTACGTGGCGAAGGCATTGGCGTGGTTTCATTGAGTGATCTTAATGTTTTCGGCTATTTGGCTACTCGCCTCCCCAACACCCAGGGCGGATTCGATTCTTTCCTCTGCTCATCAAATAGAAGTGCTTCAAATTCATACATGAACTTGAAGAACTTCTACGTGTAGAATGAGAGAGGATTTACTGCGCTCCACCACGTTTTACAATTCTACCACTTGCCGAGGTCATTGAATCTTCGAAAAGGTCGTTGAAAGTGATGCTGCAGTTCTCTCATTACCTACCTACCTGTTCCTGTTGCATCGCTTGCGGAGTGAGGGCGATTGGCGTCGTTTGGGTTCGGGCACACATGGGGACGACTGGAAATGAGGAGGCGGACAGCTGTGCGAAGGCGGCTGCGGATGATTTGGGGCTGCCAGTGTGTTTCTCAAGGGTGCCTAAGCAGCGAATTAAGAGCGACCAGCACCGGGCATCCCTTGATGAGTGGGAAAGGATGTGGCAGTCGAAACAGGACGGCAGTCACACGCGGCGAATCTTTCCAGCAGTACGGGACCGCCTGAAGTTGGCTTTTCCATTTTCGTGGAGGATGACTATGCTTTTGAGTGGTCACGGCAGGTTGAGGTCATATCTTGCCCGATTTAACCTGGCTGATTCGGCCGTCTGCTCGTGCCTATCCGGGGCGGTTCAGGACTGGGACCATCTTCTGTTCGAGTGTGCGCTCCTTGAAATTCCACGTGCTCGTCTCAGGAGGAAATGTATCCTGCAGGGTGCTGGTTGGCCGGCGGCGGTTGGGGACTTATTGCGGAGCCACTGTTCGGACTTAGTTGCGTTCCTTAATGAGGTGGATTTTGGTGCGATTTGTGGTGGTGTGTAGAAGTGCGGTCGATGCTGTGTAGCGTACCTAGGTCAATTCTGCATATATTTTCTACTACCTATAACTAAGATTTTATATCTGTTAAAAAAAAAAAAAACTAAAAAAAGCCTGTAGTCAAGCTTGAGAGCAGGCTGGATATATTAATTAAAAAAAAAAAAAAAAAACCCTACCTGTTCCTAATTGCCATTTGTTTAAATGGATTTTTTCTTTTTTTGCGCAAAAGTGCTACAGGATAAAATATATATGTAATAATATTAGTATTACATGATTTTTGTGGTTTTTTTACTTTGATCAAATTGAATTCAATTTGAGTTGGGATGCCTATGCTCAAACCTTGAAATTTCTCTCAAGACACAGAATAATGCAATATTTCAAAGTAGGTAGCCGATGTCGGATTTTTTCAAATAAAACTGTGTATTCGTTGTGTTTTGAATTCCTTCGTCTATGATTTTCACGTAATTTTGGCCCGAAGATTACTATCTCGCTTATCTGCGAGAAGGCAAACCGCTAGTAAGTACTTTATCAAGCTCTTAGTTGATTCAAGAATGAATCAATCCCAAATTTTAACGGTGTTTCTACGGGCGTCATTTGGTTTCAAGCTATGAATTGAATGAATAAGATAATCGGCGAGAGTAGCTCACACAGCAATAATTATTATTCTGTGCAAGTTTACCAGGTGGCCAAGATTGTCTAGCACGGCTGTTTGTCCCAGCTTATGATGCAATAACTTGCTCAATTCGCAAAGCAGGCGTTATCAAGAAGTAACACCCTCAACTCAACTCAACATTTTATTTGTCCAAAAACACAATGATTTATAGACAATAGTCAGCGTAACACATGTATATAAAAAACATTATAGCAACAGCAAAAAATCATCAGTTAATCGGGAACCACATTTTTAAAAAACCCCGATAAATTATTTCAACTATCACCCCCTTCAACCATCATATCATATAAATTGAGTAAGACAACCTGGGCATGAGACAGCCTCTCCGTTTTTCGCAGATGGTGTAACTATATATAAATAAAGGATGGTACTTACCTCTGACTATCACTAGGAAAATTACAGATTTTAACACCATAAAACTCATTCTCAATCCGGTCGTGGGCTTAGAGCGATTTTTTGGGGCTCCAATTAAATTTCGAGCGTTGTTTGTAAAAGGTTTATTTGTTCCCAGCATGATGAAACAAAATTAAAATATCCGCAACCAAACTACATTTCTCTTTCAAGTACTAACAATCAATTACAATTAGCTATTACTTACAATATTTACAATAATTTATAAATTCTTCTGTGCCATTTGAGAATATAGAAAACGTTTATAAACAGAAGGTGGAAGACGTCATTTGAAAATAGTGATTGAAGATTATAGTCCATGGCAGCTTTATCCTGTGAGTTTTAAGATGTTTCCTTAACGTTAGCGTATGCTGATCAGCAGTTGTTTTTGTAGTCACCATAACTTCATCTCCGAGTCTTCTCTCCACTGTGTGTCCTTTCATGTGACCTCAAGTTAGATAAATGACTACATCTGAAATCACAATTACGGCATTCGTAGGGTTTCTCTCCAGTATGGGTCCTTTCATGTTTCTTCAAGGAAGATTTTTCACTGCATCCGTAGCCACAATAACTGCATTTATAAGGTTTTACTCCTGTGTGTGTCGATTCATGTGTCTTCATGGCAGTTACTCTACTGAATTTGTAGTCACAATAACTGCACTTGAAAGGCTTATCTCCTGTGTGCGTCATTTCATGATTCTTCAAGTTAGATGTTTTGCTGCTTCTGTATTCGCAATAACTGCACTTATAAGGCCTTTCTCCTGTGTGCGTCCTTTGATGCGACTTCAAGGAAGATGCTGTAGTGCATTTATACTCACAATGACTGCACTTAAAAGGCTTTTCTCCGGTGTGCGTCATTTTATGTGTCATCAAGCTATATTTTGTACTGCATTTGTAGTCACAATAACTGCACTTGTAAGGCTTTTCTCCAGTGTGTGTCATCTCATGTGCCTTCAAGTTAGATGTTGTACGGCATTTGAACTCACAATAACTGCACTTGTAAGGCTTTTCTCCAGTGTGTGTCATCTCATGTGCCTTCAAGGTAGATGTTGTACGGCATTTGAACTCACAATAACTGCACTTGAAAGGCTTTTCTCCTGTGTGCGTCCTTTCATGCGTTTTCAACTGAGATAATTGACAGCATTTGAACTCACAATAACTGCACTTATAAGGCTTTTCTCCAGTGTGAGTCATCTCATGTGTTTTCAAAGAAGATGCTAAACTGCATTTGTACTCGCAATAACTGCACTCGTAAGGCTTTTCTCCTGTGTGTGCCATCTCATGTCTTTTCAAGGAAGATTTACTACTGCATTTATACTCACAATAACAGCATTTTTGACCCTTCAATTTGATTTTTTTATCACCAAGTAGTTCTTCCTTTATGTGATCCTTTAGATGTTTGCGGAGTCTACTTTTCAAATTACTCTCATAACCGCAGAAGTAACACGACAATGACATCTTTCCAGTATTTCAGCTTCTTTTACGTCCTTATTCGAGGGTCTTATTAAGCTGCTCACAGCAATTTGATGATAAAACCTGTGAAAAATTTCAGTTCTATTAAAATTTTAACCGCCTAAAGGCTTATAAGTCAATGAAATTGATAGATTACCTATATTGTAACATGCCACATCATAATGTTCAACGACTCATTGGGTAGGTACTGGCCCAATGTACGATCTCAGCTCCAGGGACCATTATATTTTTTTGTATTAAATACTAAAAAATATTCAATAAATTTGGGAGTGCAGACGGTGTCAGTTGGTTACCATTAGGGGAGTGCAGTGGTCCCCTTTTTATGGGGGGTCTGGGAGTGCAACTGCTAATAAACCCGAGCTCAACTTGATACATCAACGTAAATATACGTATAATTGATTTCCTTTCTGGGTCAGTGAAGCGTACGCGTCGATCGTATATTGAACCAGTACCTACCTACCACTTATGAATATTGACGTCTTTGAAGGTTCCACGACTTCAGAACATTTTAAGGTCAATGGATATTAAATGCCGGATTGAAATTGGGCGTTTTGAGTACTCACGTTAGTTGGATGCGCTGGAGGTTCCGTTTTAAACTGAATTCTACACCTTTCACATTCAAACGTTGGGTGCTCTTTACCTCAGCGCCTTCGCGTTCGTCAAACAAGCAAGGGCCACACCCTTTTTCTACCTGGAGCTACCCTAAGTGCAAAATAGGGTGGAGGACTGGCGTAACCGTTATGAAAGTCGGGCCGACCTTTTATAGTAGGGGGATGGGAAATTTCTGCGTTGCCGTAACGGTAGGCATCGTTGAAAAAACCGTAGATGTCAGTAGATTGAGCTAAGAAATCCGGTAGATTTCCCGGTGTTTTTTAAAAGGTATTCTTGAACGCACCCAACAATTTTCTCGCTCAATTCACCTAAAACCTATGGACCTGAGCTGTACAAAAACTTTGTATTCAACGATTTCGTGATAGCTCTATTAAAGAAGAAAAGACACAAAAAGATAAGGTACCTACTTAGGTACTCGTACGTTATGATCTTCAAGAACAAATAGGTGTGTATCTTCCATCATGAGTAAGACTTACTTATGATGGAAGATACACACCTATTGAACCGTCGCTGAAGCAACCACATGCTATAACTCAATTTTTGGCCAAAATGAGTTAGACCCTATTCTTTATGTAAAATGTTGCTCTGGATCCATTTCCGAGGTCAGATTAAAGAAAAAACCAAAAGCAACACTGCTACAGCGAGTTTTGACCACATGCTACAAACGATTTCGTTTTTCCACATGCTACAACTCAGCTGTTTTGCGTGCAATACACCGGTGAAATGGAGGCAAGGGTGGGGTTTTCGATTTTTCTCGTATACTAAGCAATAAAAACGATTTTTTTTTGTTTCCATTGTTTTATCAGATGTTTTTTTTTAAATATTAAGCACCTTGTTACATCTGAAAAAATTGTTTTCACGTTGGAATCATCAGTGAAAAATTCAGTTCAGTTGTTTTGCACCCGAGTTATAGCTTGTGGGCTAAATAGAATTTTGAGTTATAGCATTTGGTTGATGGTTTTGGTTGAGTTGTTCCATGTGGAAATGTCCATTCCTGAGTTACAGCTTGTGGTACACAAATCGGTTTTTCGTGTCTCCTGAAAAGTTGGCAAAATTGAGTTATATCATGTGGTTGCTTCAGCGACGTAGTCTAACATCAAGTCTTTGGTCCTGTCTCTGAGAATCACACCCTTCGAAGCAGACACAAGAACCTAGGAATTGCAGCGTAAATTCCTTTCATCGTGCAGTGATGCCAGATGTAGGGATTTCTCCCTACGCGTAGGGAATTTCGGGAGTGGTTGAAGCGGAGGGAATCCCTACGCAAAACGTAGGGATTTATAGACAAGGAGGTAAACATGCATAATTCTAATAATAATTATTAGAATTTAAATACAATTATTGTAAATATAATTATTAGAATGTAAATACAATTATTGTATTTACATACCATCACCATTTTGATTCTATTCGCAACTCAACTGAGCTTTGATCTTTACCTAGGTATCTACCTAGCTACAGTTTTGTTGGTCCAAGTCCACAATTGCTCCTTCCCACAAGTCCTGCATTTTGCCATGCCACCGGACTCCCTCACAAAAACAAAGAAAAAAAAAGGCCACCACTCGTACTTCAAGTGCGGCACTTGGGAGTTTTCTTCGACGACAAATCTAACTGTACGTGCACAAAATTTGAATTTGTATTAAATACAAAAAAAACCATAAACAAAAAAACAACATGTTCGTTTTAACGGTCTTAAAAGATGACAGTTATTTATTTTTCAAGCCATCTTTTCGTCAATACATAATGACATCTTGTCGTTATCATTTCTTTGCATTGTAAAGAAACATGACGTCAGTTATCGAAAATTGATAAGAAGTTAAGTATTCTTCTCTCTCTTTTCTTTCATTCCGTCCAAATTATCATCACAACAACTAAGTAGGCATCAATTAGATACAGACGATTGACTTGCCGGGGAAAATAATCTTTTGAAAATTTATTTTAAAAAAAGATTTAAATAAATATTTTTTCCGGCAAATTAACATCGATGTTGCCTGGCGGAAACATCATCGATGTGAATATCGAACGTCGGACTTAAAAAACATCGATGTTTCGGAAACATGGGACATTGTTGTCCGATCCTTAGTTTGATGGCGGTACAACATGACCGCCCATGATATTATGGGTAATTTTGCTTCCGAGACTACCGAAACTAGCTGAAGCATTGTTTTGACTTTTGAAATCGAAGTGATAGTTTTTGCTGAATTCAACGTCTAAAAAACGGCAGTAATTATATTAGAAATTAAAGCGTAGGGAAATTTCGAACATGGTAGGGATTTTGTAGGGAAAAGTAGGGTTTTTTGAAACAGTCGGTAGGGAATTCCGAGGCAAGTTTTCTGGCATCACTGAGTTACAGCTTGTCCATTCCTGAGTTACAGCTTGTGGTACACAAATCGGTTTTTCGTGTCTCCTGAAAAGTTGGCAAAATTGAGTTATATCATGTGGTTGCTTCAGCGACGTAGTCTAACATCAAGTCTTTGGTCCTGTCTCTGAGAATCACACCCTTCGAAGCAGACACAAGAACCTAGGAATTGCAGCGTAAATTCCTTTCATCGTGATGTTCAGTAGGTAGGTAGGTACCTACCTAACACGGTTGACAGAAGTTGTGCACATAGGTCTGTGCTTTGAAACTATCCATAGTATACTACGTTCTAAACTTTAAAAATCAGCATTTTCAAATCACACAAGAATCTGTTTCGGTCAGTACATTTTACATAATGTAGAAAGGCTGTAATATTATTACAGCCTTTCTTCATGAATTTCACTTAGGCGTAGGTAACGCATTTGGAATAGGTAGATCACATCTTGAGCTGTGTTTCTCAAACTTTTATAAAAGTTTGAGATAAATAAAAGTTGTATAAATACGCCAGGCCCCCCTAGCAAGACTCGCAGGACTCCGCGACCCGTACCAATTGGTACGGCTTATTTTTGACGCTTGGTTGGCGGCTGAACCGATTCTAATGTGCAAGGACATTCGACGCAGTATTTTATGCTCTGTAACTAAGTACCTATTTGGAATGTTTTCTCTGATTAGTTTTCGAGTTATCGGTGAAAAACACGAAAATGCCCAAAAAACGCTGCAAATTTTAGACAACAGTTTATTATTCTTTGATAAAGGTTACTGGTGCAAAAATTTAATTCTGTCGAGAAAAACTTTTTTTATGGAATTTTTGTTTTTACTTGAAAAATATTTGGCCTCCGGGGATCCTTAAAAAATCCCATTTGTAGCCCCATGAAAGCCCTATAGATCCCCAAAGTGAAATCGGATCGTTCCGGGACCCCCAAAAATACTTCGAAAACGACACCTAACTCGATCCCATAGCCAAAAGCCTTTAAGAAAAAAACCTCCCTTTTAGCCCCATAGCGCCCCACGGGTTTGAGCGATCGGACTGAAAAACCTTGCGAGCACAACTAGATGGTAAACCAAGTATTTTGTCAAAATTTCAGTTTAAAAAAGTATTCCTACTGCCCAAAACGAACCGGACGACGGACGGACATTTCGGTTTTGGAATCTAGACCTGATGAAACGGATAATGTCAAATTTTGAAGTCGATCGGAGTGGTCGACCTCCGTCGCGAAAACATAGGTGTATTATTCCAACCACATTACACTATACAGCTAGTACAGGGGGAGTGCAATTAGATTTGAACGAGTACACACACGTCACTTCAAAAGGCTCAACAGGCAAAACAGGTCAACAAAAACACTGAAAAAAATACTAGTTTATTTAATGAAAATGAAAAAGTACAATCAACTCCCTCTCACATGTAATCAAGTTGAACAATTCAAGAGTAAAACTGACACTCCTATCAATCGAAATCTCACACGAAAATTCTTTAGAAATATGTGTATTTGGGTTTTTAAACACGTCTACATAAGGGACATACAATCTATGAGCACAACCATGGCAGCGGCATGTGCACTTAAATCCTTCACCATACAAAAAATTATACAATACCAAAGGTTAAACTATCCATATATTTTTGCTTTCATCATTATTCATCAATATTTCTTGAACATTTCAATAAGACGGTTAATTTTATTCATTCAATAGGAATTGAGACAATAAATAGGAATTAAGATCTTCTTCTGTTCTCCTTCTTGTTGTTTTCCTGCGAACAAACAATTTTTGTGTTAGTGGTGGTTTGGGGCTTTTCAAGCAGTTCGACACACCTCAATAGAACGTTTCCGAAAAGTCACTGATAAAGTTGACCGGGAAGTTGACATGAATACGGCGTAAAACAAGTGGAGTCGGACGATCAGTTATGACAAAACGGCCAAGTAAAGTGCAACTCCTTCATAGTCAATAGCTCTCTCAGATTTTAATGACCGTAGAAATTTAATGCTCCCATTATAATTGGTGACTAATTTTATACTCATCGCTAACCTCGTCAGAGTCTGAAGAGCGTTGTGCCATCTGTGCAAACAATACACAATGTCAAACCCTAACTCAACATACTAAACATTTTTTTGAATCGTCACTTCCTAAAACAGTATCGACCACGAGATGAAATCACCGAATAATCAACCCAAGGAAGAAGCATAACAAGAGTGTAATTGGCAAAATTGACAGGGCAAATGAAAGAGAGGTCGAACCAGTAACTTACTTTTTGGGCCAAAATGATCAAGATGCGTCTGAAGATGCCGACGAAGTCAATGAAGAGATCAACAGAGTGAGCGATGAAGTCTTTGTCACCCATGCGGCGTTTTTCCATAATCAGTTGAGTGTCGTACAAAACGAAGGCGCACATGAGGAGGAGTCCGACGTACAAGGAGACCTGAAATGATAGAATGACGGTTTATGAGTTGGTTACATTTTTCTGGTTTCAAATGAAGGTTATGGCTTATGATGAAATGTTAATTGGAAAAATCGTCTTCTGTCTTCCGGGAAACTAAGTACGACAATGTTGTTTCTTCCTGGAATAACCCCACGAAAACGGGAAAAAAACGTTGGTAAATTTCACGGCTCAACTGTTAAGTGACGAAGCGCGTAAGTCCAACCCAGAATCGAATGTTCCTGCCGCATTTTATCCAACTCAAAAAAAAAAAAAAAAAAAAAAAAAAAAAAAAAAAAAAAAAAAAAAAAAAAAAAAAAAAAAAACCTGTCCCGGTGGTTAATTCTCGAAAAATGGAACAGAACAGTTTATATGCAACATAACGTACACGTGCAACAACTGTTCTTTTCCCTTTTGTCGAGGATTTACCTTGAAGGGAAGTTTCGTTTTTATTATTACACTAGCACTCAGACAGAAGGAATCGCTTCGCTCGGCCGACCACTTTTCTGGACAGGGGGCCTCGCTTTGCTCAGCCAACCGCTTTCTCAGACAGGGGGGCTCGCTTAGCTCGCCCAACTGACAGTCGCTCAATCTGATGAATTTAACGGGCGTAAAATCAGTCGGGGAAAATAATATACGATAAAATCGTCTTCCCACACACCAGAAGGGTGTAGAATGAACCGTTTCCCAAAACTTCCCCCGCCTCTCCACCTTTCCAAAGTCCCTGGCACCCTCACAAGACACGCAGCTAACGCGCGCTGGATCTCTTCAAATCGTTCAAATTAAACTCGCCGTCGTAATTCGTTCATCGGGCATTTCGCATTTAAATTCGGGCCTCTAGGTAGGATACTGAGGAAACGCCGACTCAATGGGACAGTGAACGAAGATAGTGAGGGTTGTGCAAATTTGCGCTCATCGAAAATTTCGCTCAAGCCGCTTATTGCATTACCGAGGAATCCAAATTCGCCCAAACATTTACGGTTTCCCATTTGATATAAGAAAGTTGGGCGCAAATGCGCCTATTTGCTCGCATCTCAGGAGGAACTCAACCCCCCTAAGGACACCTAAATCGGATCCCGAACCCTTAGAAAAAATCGCCGCTTACCGTTTAGGAGGAGAAGGCTTGTGAAATTCAGACACATTGAGCTCATTGAGCTTCATAAGGACGGTTGAAAAACGCAGTCTTTTTCAGTCGAATCCCATTCTGAAGATTAAAATACTTGTTTTTTATACCGTCTGCACTATTTTCATTCCTCTACGGAAATCAGGAGAGAATATGAAAATAATCAGCGTTTGAACTTTGGGCAATAAGATTAACCTTCAGAAAGTAGTAGGTACAACACAACGCCACCATGGACGCTGGCATCGAATGTACAGATTTCATGTCCGCAAAGGTTGGCTAATCTGAAACTCCCATCAAGATGGCTGATTGTTTATGTTAGGGATTCTACGGATCTTTATATTCTATAAGGATATTCTGCGGATATTTGGAGAACTGTAGTCAGATGTGCTTTCGGGTTCGGGACGGTAAATGACGTCATTTACCGACCTTTCGGTTTCAAACCTTCCAACTTCTTTAAGGTCCTGAAGGATAAATCGGGACTTTTTTTGCGGTATCAGGGCGTTATTAGTCATTTCATGAAACGAGCTTTAAATTACAATAAACAGAAAAAATGCTTATATAGCTCATTAGTGGGTTAGAACCTTCAAGACGCGGAGGATTGTTTTTACCAGAAAAGTCACAATAAAAAGGAGAACAACACCCAAGCTGCTTTCATGGCTGATGTAAATTTCAAAACACCAAGTGCGACCGCACCAAGCACATCGATTCTTGATTTAGCTGCCAGTTCGCATATTACGACAAATTCAGGAAATGTATTGACAACTAAGGTTCCATATCACGCTAAAATCAGTATCAGTATCAGGCCAAAAGCACTGTTATTTTTGATTCGCCAAATAGCCGAGGCAATAAATGATTCTATGTGGAAATGTTGAGCGCAGAAGTGATTTCTTCGCCGATGGGGATTAAAAGTCACCCACCCTACGAGGTGAGGGGGGCGGGGGCCGAAGAAGGCGTTTTTTTCGTATTTTCGCTCCTAAATCGAAAACGGTAGGTCGTACAGAAAAATCACCCATATAAAAAATGAAGCTCGCCATATTTGCTACAAAAGTGTCCCTATTCATGTTTCGCGTATCTGTAATAGTTTAGGAGATAATCAAAACTACATTAAATTTGCTACAATTTGAGCAAATGTATGGGCTCTGTAGGTCAAATAGGAACCGAGAAACCCAATTTTAACCCAAACCAATCATAAGCGGAAAACCACGGCATGAATATCTTTATCTTGTAAAAGCTGTTAACGTGTGCGTGCTGTTGAATGTAAATAAAATCTTCCAACAGCCAGCTATACCGTGAAATTCATTTAGAAACGAAAAGCGTATTTTCTCTACAATGGACCTTCACCTCCACAATTGATTCAATACAGATAATTTTATTGAGTGCGTCGCCAAATCAATTTATTGATTCAAAGCAAACTCAAGATACGAGGAGGGGGAGGGGGGTATCGACCTCTAGCGTTGACATTGAGAATTTATGTAGTACAAATCGGACGGTTCACATCGATCGATAAACATTAGCTTTCACGAATTTGCTGAAGAGGATGACTCGTCAAACGTAAAGATGACGCAACGGGTTATGTCGCTAGTGTTAAAATTGCGTCAGCATTCTGGGGGCAGAAAATGTCCATAATGACTCACCTGGAAGAAAGCGGTGGTTCTGAGGAAAAGGCTGGCGAGTGAGAAGACGAACAGAGCCGACAAGAGGGAAGTGATGGTGCCGCCGAGGAAAAGCCAGGAACCGCGTTGAGCCAACATGGCGGACAGACTGAAAGAGACGAAGATGAGGGACGTGGCCAGGAAAGCGGTGGTGACGATGCGGGGGTCGATTATGATCACTTGCTCAAGCAGAGGTCCAAGTCCAAGCCCTGCAACAAGAATCGATAATTTAATATTCATATTCATGAATAAGAAAGCAAATGTCATGCCATAGCAAACAGAATAATCACCTGTAAAGAAGGAGAATCCCATAAGAAAGGACAAACGCATCAGGGTGTTTTTGCCGTTGTCTCGGGTGTAGTGGAGAGCACAGATGAAGCCGAGGGCACCAACGAAAGTCAGAATGTTGTTAGCGAAGAAGGTCGTGTAGATGTCCACAACGGCTCCCGCAGCGGCAGCCATAGTGGCCAGAGTGAGGCAGGCGTAGACATTCTTCAAATGCAAGCGCACTGGCTCCTCTCTGAAAACGGCAAGCAAAACGATTGAGACGATTGAGTAATTAGGCAACAAAATGCGAGGTATAAACATAACGAAAAACGGTATTACATCAATGGGATTCACAAAGGGTTCAGGATAAGAGCAGAACTGCCTTAATACGGGGACGTCAGCAACATAGGCACAACACCGAAAAAAGGCTGGCAGGACCTGGTTGTTTCCGCAACTCACCATGTGTCTACACAGAACATGGGCACTTCAACGAACCCCTCAACAGGATTGGGGTAGGTAGGTTTAGAGATGAGGAGACAGCTGCCCTGCCATCTTTGCCCTGGCGCGCGGAAGATATCCCCCCCCCCTTCATTAGAGATCAATGATTTGCAAGACCCCTCCGCTTAATTTATCATTTTCTCCCACTAAATCCAATTTCCTCTATTTAAATAGAGCAAGGTAGGAAAACGACTCATTTATTATCAATTCAACGATTTTTGGGAGTCACTCATTTCATTTCCTATACACTTTTGTATAATTTCGCCATGGGTTTCCAAAAAAATGGGCATCCTGGTTTTGGGTTGTACAGATCATCAATTTGGGGCCGCCGATGGAGTAGTCGTTATGATGTCAGGACCACGTCACAAGGATTTGGAGTTCGAGTCTGTCTTTAATGCTTCCTGCCCTATTCCTTTTCACAGCTCCGGCGATAAAAATGATGGTAAAAAGTGACAAAACACACTATTCCGGCGTCTCTAGTTGACAGTATGTATGAGATGAAACCTGGCCTAGGGACTTATGATGCGTCGGCTCTGAAGTTCATCATGTAAAATAGGGCCATTTGAGGACCCCAGTTGGGGATCAAAATCCTGCCAGGATGAAGGACCACCACCACCGTCCTGCCATGAGTCCCCCCCCCCCTCCCCTCTCACTGCTTCGGGATTGTGATTCCCAAGTTTTAGAGCCCTTTAGACCGGTTCTGTAGCACTTCACCAATTTTGTACCTCTGTAACCGGTTCCATTCGAATTTAAATTAGCTTTATAGTCTTCGAGATTCGTTCCTATAGCTCTTCAACCTGCCTTATAGCATTAACCAGCCAAGAAGCAACTCATACATAGGTACTCATAGGTTTAAAGACGTTGTTTCAACCATGGAACATGTTTTAAGCCCCCTGACTACTCAACATTCTGAAATTATTGCTAACTCTAGCTCAAATTGCCGATTTAGGGTTTTTCCAAGCTGATTGAAAAAACGAAGACGCCCAAACTGTTCATCAGAACTTTTTGAAAATCAGGACGTCCCCTTCTGCCGAAAAACACATACGTCATACAATGCTACAAAAAAAAAAAAAAAAAAAAAAATCATAACGTCATTCAACTGCGCATTGAAACGCAGAATGTTTAACATCCCAATTTACAGGCCACGCTATATCGAACAATTTACCGTATCGGAGCCAATTTGGCGAGGTATCCCTGATACGAGCCCTGAATGGACCACGGATATCACCTGAATCAACATTGGAAAAATTCTAACGAGTTGTTCTACGAACCTGACATCATTAGCTTAACAATACAATGAACTAGCCCAAAGCGTCTCATCGCCGAGAAAGGTTCCAGTAAAGAAAAAATTGAGAAGCTGTGGATCCTTTCACCCGTCGCTACCTATTTCACCTATTCATACAAACTTACGCAATTGTGTTCACGAAGGGAAAGTCGGATATCGGGGTTATTTCTGTCCGCTTCCCTAACAGACTACCTAATCCAATCGGACGGCTACCATCTGGGTACATCCGAGTCAAACTACCGCCCAACTGGGTGAAGAATAATATTTAAACTTTAGGCCTAATTATATTATGGGCCTAACTGGGTACACCACCTGAGTTAGCGACATTCGTTATAATAAGACTTGCTGCCACGACTCGGCGCACAGCGGCAGTGTCCCTTTTTGAGGGACATCGAAGAAAAAAAAAAAAAAAAAAAAACCCCTGCGGATTCGGGCTGGATAATATTATACATTATATTCTGAATATAAGTAAGTAGTCTTTAGTATCTGGAGGCGACGAAGTTTCTATTTTTTAAACTACTTTTTTCCTCAAGGAACTAACAAAATGAGGTGAAAAGGCAGTTTTGACGCGTCACGTGATTGGAGCCTAGAAGCTTCCAGGAGTTTTTGGAATTTTTTCAGCCTCATTCCTTGAGGCCTGGACTCAACGTTGGGGGGAAATTTTTGGACGTCTTAGTAGTCGGGGTCACTTTTACTGAAAAACGCTGTTTTCGAGCGATACCTAATCACTGATTATTAATCAGCTCAGTTTTCCCCTCAACTTTCCTCGCAAAACAGATGACATGAGTGCATTCCTGACATATTCAGTTAACAAACTCTGAAGGAATTTCCTGCGGCAATGTGCGGCTCCGCTCAACTGAATATTTTTTACGAACAATTTGTGGCAGGTAATTTTCAGCTCACTTTTGGATAACACTGAGCAAAAAAGAAAATTGAGCGAAAACTTCGATGACAATGGGCCTGATACAGGTTCTGAGTGTTCATTAGGGTGTGAATCTGAATTTGAAATCAGTTTTTTTACGTATGTAGTTGGTTTTTTTCTCTCACAATGAGCAGGTGGTGTATTGTCTTGAGATTTCGAGGGTAGACTCAGGGTATGGGTGGGTATTTCGATAATCCATATCCCATCATGACGATACAAAAAAGGAAGAAGAAAAAAAGAAGTTAATAGGTAGGTATTTATACATGATTTCAGAGTTTCCTCTGAATATAATTAATATTCTTATTATTCAGTTATTAAATACCTACTATAGTATATTAAATATTATTAGTTTCTTCATTTTTCAGAAAATAGAATTTATGTTTATTATACAAATTTCGTATTATCAAATAAATACATTTATGGTGGGGGGGTTTCCACCCTTGGACGTTGAAATTTTAGAGGGAGCCCTTCTGGGAGTACAAGAGACGATTCTAATGACGGGAATTCTCCTGGTCAGCTGAGTGAGCTAAAATCTCTCCCGTTCGCCCTTGCATGTTGAAATTTGAGAAGAGCCCTTCTGAGAGTATGAAAAATGTCTATCACAAGGACATTTATTGCCTCTATGCCTCTGTTGCTGTACTTAAAAAAATATTTAAATTACATCATAATACCAACCTATATAATAACATTTTTCCTGGTTGTTAGGAAGACCGTACTGGTATTACATACTTAATATTAGAGCTGTACTGGCCAAGTACAACGACGATATTATAGGAATAATGGTATAGCACTAAGGCATCCAGTGCAGCAACAATTATTGTTGCTGCACTGGATGACTTAGTGCTATACCAGCATTTTCAGAGAAACTGAAAGTGGTCAGCAGATGCCTTCCTCAGCTTATGGACACATTGCCCATTTGCATAACGAGTCGGCTGTAACGTCCACTGTTTACCTAGATGGGCGACGCCCATACAAACAAGCTTCCAAGGGGTATTACCTACTAAAATCAACTGCGAACGGGAACAGATGAAAAATTTAGCAATACGTTGAAGGATAAAATTGTCACAGAATCAGCACGTTTTTATGGAGTTCAGGATCCCCAAAATGGGGAATGCGGGACAATACGGGACAAGATAAGATGATAACATTGTACGTGGCTTATCTTTAACATACAAATACTGACGACAAAACCGTGTCAACATCTGGGATTTAATAGGTGAAAAATTCATTTAATAAGGGCGGGGGTCAGGATTGGCGATGAAAACCAAAGATTCATCACCCAAGGAAGATAACTCGAACAATTCAAGCGTGAAACCAACGCGCCACTAACAACGATCGCATCATCGAGGTAAGTACGTCACACCATTGGGTGGCCTCCCACATCGACCAACGTTTCGGCTCATCCTCCACCACCATCAGCGACAAAACCGCTCCGTTTTCAAATAATTGAAAACATCCGTTAAAATAAAACATCACAGCTGATGAGAAGTTTAAAAATTCAGAACTCAATACAGGCCATTGTACCTAATAATAATCGTCCATTGTAAGGCGGGGCTCCCAACACCAGTGCAATAAGAAGGGCGGCCTCACGTCTTCGACGGAGTACGAAATCGGGAACGAGGATGATGACAGAAAATACAATCATCATTTATGAACGATTACATGCATAAAACAGGAGTTAGCCCTGACGAACAAGGTCACGTCATAAGAACGGTACCGCCATCATGATGCAATACCACCGAATCATCCGAAAAAATAAAATCAATACAAATAAATCAGACAAGGCACTCATATTATAAATCAGCCAAACACAGGAAAACTATGTTACCGAAAAAATTAAACAATACCGTTCACTCACATTCTGTTGTTGAACTCGTTCAAAAAGGACTGCACGGAGACGACCATGTTTCAAGAAGAGAATCCTCTTCGAATGGCAATTTCCGCTATACGAAGCTTTTCAGGTAAATGTACCGGCTACGAGGGATTTCCCTGATATGTGAATTTAGTGTAATTGAACTTCGCAATCAAACGGATGTTAGGAATATCTATCACGACACAAAATCATACACGTATTCCAAACCCTTTTGATAACAAACTGGAGAAATCTTTCGACCGATTCTAGAATGTCCTCTCAGTGTTGTGTGGGATTTTTTTTTTTTTGTATTGATGAGGGTGGGGGGATATACAAGTAATTTGTTTTTAGTAATTAAATTTTGATTTATTCTTAGAGAGTAACAGAAATACGATTCGAGCTCCATTTAATTTGAAAAACGAAAAAAACGTTATTAAATAACGTTTTGTATTGTGTCCGTCAGTGTGGCCGGCCTTTGTCCGGAGCAACAAAAAGTAGGTTTACAGGTACCAACAGCACAGTAACATTGGCAGTTTCCACTTACTTCTATTAACATTATGTAGCTTATACTATGTAGCTCATTAGTGTGGTACAAAATTGAAAGAATTTTTTACTCAACAAAACTCATCAAATCTGCGAAATGTAGACAGTTTCATGTATTTTGTTCTTGTTGAAAACTTGTTTGTCGAAAATACGTCGGATTTTTGTGTTGTTTAGTTGGCGCTACGTCAAGCGGCCATTCGAACCGGACTCAACGGCGGTTTTCAAACGGCTTTGTTGTTGCAACGGACGGCTGACGCTGAATGGCATGTTTTCGGTAAAAATGTATTGATTTTGAGTTGTTTGCGTTTTATTGTTGATATTGGACGTGCTGCCGCTTTTCGACGTTTCCAG
This sequence comes from Pilophorus perplexus, assembly GCA_955831195.1. Taxonomy (NCBI): domain Eukaryota; kingdom Metazoa; phylum Arthropoda; class Insecta; order Hemiptera; family Miridae; genus Pilophorus; species Pilophorus perplexus. Next base: position 23,685,855 of record OY037016.1, read on the forward strand.
AGGATCGAGTGACATCGCGATGAAGTAAGTTGTGGCTTGGTGCCAAAATGTGAGTGGCAACGGTCTGGTGGGTTTTACTGGAATTCAGTTTGCTGGCGGATGTTGTAGGTTTCTACGGTACTATGACATACTACCGTATTACCGTACATGTACACGTTACAATGTTTATTATACTAAGTACCCCAAGATACGATATTGATCGTACATGGCAATAAATGCCGAACGCCCTGAGGCTCCTTGATCCTCTATGCTACTTTGTTTGTTCGCATTTAGCAACAAAATGTATTAATAACTTAAAATTCACATTTATTGTGATATTGTGAAGATACAGGGAAATTTGATTTGCGGAATAAATACCGCCAGACATCCTGAACGTGGCCTGTTCTGATTTTCGAGCCCTGATCGAAACTTCTAATAATTAGAATATAGGGCTAGGGAACCGATTGTCGACTAATACTTTTTTCTGAAAGAACTTCATAATTTGAAGCCATAGTAGTGAGTTTTGGGCTCCTACGGTGTAATAGGTACAAATTTCCAGGGCACTTTCGAAAATTTCAACTTTGAATCTGGCGGCAAGAGTGGCGCTTCCAAGAAGTGCTCTCTGTTGGCCAGCCAATGAACTGAAAGCACGAATTCAGAGAGATTCACGAGGTGAAATTGCAAGGAAAATAGTCGTTCGGATTTGTTCTGGACGTGACGGGACAGACCATAGGTATTCATATTCACCAACATAACATAAACAAAAATAAAAAAGATTTTTTTGTATACTTTCTACTTTTTGTGCGAGTGCACTCTGGCGGATTGGTTAAAGTGTCACGCGGGAAAATTCAAAACGCCAAATATTCACTAGTGATTTCCTCTGCTCAGACAACTAATTTCTCAGTGTTAACTGTACTGAGTACTTTGTTCTTTATTAGTTCAACTATGTTAGGCCGATTTTTCCCATTTCTCCGACCTTGTTCCCTAGCCCGTTATTAATTTTAATGTCCTGTGTGATTTTTTTTGTTCAGCTCAAGCATCAGGAGGATTGGGGGGGGGGGGGGGGATTAATTTAAAAAAGTAATTGCAAAGCTTCACAGGTCCTAATGGCATGATGTATGGGTCAGAAGACCATAATGGAGTGGAAAACTTCTCTGTGTTTTTAAATTTGTGTTAACTCTCACTCTCTTGGTAGGCAGTTTTGTCCTCGTCAGCAATATCGTGATATGAGCTGATGATTGCGAGATACACAACCACTGTACGATTGTTCTCTCAGAATGTAGGTAGTTGTTTGACGCACCCATCTTAGCGACTTACAACGTGAACCCTGAACAAGGATAAAGGCCGATGACAATTTGAGATAAGACACTCCAATAGGCACAGAGTAGGGATGTCCACACTGAAGAAAAATATCGATATTCGATATATCGATAGTTTAAAAAATATCATTTTACTAGGTCGATATATCGTAGAAAAATATCGATATTCGATATATCGTTTACAAAATATCGATATATCGGATATGTCCAAATTAAAAAAAAAATCCATGCCTTTCACGACTTTTGATTACTAGTAAATTAATTAAGGTTATAAATTCTTCGAATAATCTGTAATGAGTAGGTAATTATTTGTAAAATCAAGGAACCGATTTATTTGCTTAGTTTATATTGTTCTGACAAAACATTCAGTACGTGATTAATATTTTCTGGCAATGCAACTCGTTGATCGTACCTATTTGATTTGAAATACCTTCCGTACAGTTACCTACAAGTTCTTTGATCCTATTTCTATAATATAGAAATATGATAATATCATATTTCTATATTACACGAACACCAGCTATAATATATTATATTATAGCTGGTGTTCGGATTTATGTCGGATCTCTCTCAAAAATATCGGTTCCCGATATTTTAAAAATAATATCGATGTATCGATATATCGGCGGAAAAAATATCGCTCAAAAATATCGATATATCGGCGGAAAATATCGATATTTTGATATATCGATATTTTTTGAGCATCCCTAGCACAACGTATTACAATGGTTCTGCTCGTGCAGCTCAGTTCGGTGTAGTTTTTTCCCGATTCCATCGAAAACGAGAAAAAACAAATTTTGAATAGGCGGTCTTGTTCGTTGTTTTTGTTTTTGCTTGTTACTCGTTAAAATACAGTTATTTTGTTTCTGTAAAAAAAAAAATAAAATAAAACGAATACAACTAGATTCTACTAATTAAACGCCTCAATCGTTATTTTAAAGGAGCAGCACGCAAGAAAGGGTCAAGCGATATACCCCTCCATTGTGAGAGCTGGGGATAGAGCTCAGCCGTAGAAGTGTTTACCTGTTGCTGTATGAACCCACAGAGTAGGTAAAAGCGACCAGGACGAAACCCCTTCCTGATTCATTGGAGTTCTTCAGGAGTCATTTTGTGAACGAACTCCCTGAATAGAATCGCTCCTTAGGAGTCCGCTCCCCATCTCTAGTGTGTAGTTAGCAATGCTTTAGTCCATTTAAGTGAGTGAACGTTTCTTGATTTTATTTCATTGGATCATCAATGATCCAATGAAATAAAATCAAGAAACGTTCAATTGGAGCAAGACAGAAAACATGGTGGCTTTTATTGGGAATCATGAATGATACATACACTAATTAAAAGTTCTGTGTGTGCATTAAAATATGAATGAACACTGATCTACAACCATACTTCATGATGACAGGTTGCAACAAGTTCATCATTCATCATCCCTCTTTTAAGGGAGTTTCCCTTCAGATTCGTCTAGAACATTGAAATGATGACTGAACAATTCGATACGCCGGGTTTACAACTCGGCCATCATTTGTCCACACTTTGAACCTTCAGTCGGTTACTAACAGGTTAAAAGAAGGAAAACCACTTTCCTATAGGTTGTGACGTCAGACTTCAGTGTGTGTCAGACTTATTTCGGTTTACCATCAGTCGACTTAAGGTTCCCTGGCAAACCTCAGGCATCAAACGTTAAAGTTTTCTATAATTTTCAAAAAGTTCCTTAGATCAAGTCATAAATTATCACCTAAAGGGGTAGTGCTCTTAATGAAAAATGTAATCTACGTAGAAAAGTTCGTTGGATCGCCAACCTTCATATTTGATAAGTTTGTGTTTAAAATTTCAATAAAAGGGGGTCTGTAGGTTGTGCATATCTGATTTTTTCCTGATGTCTGGGTGCTGCTTTTCTAAAAATGAATGTTAAAAGCTATTTCATAAGAGTTGTTGCCAGAGCCGGTATTTCACTGTCCCTGGAAATTCACTCATCCGCTATCAAGTTCTCATTCTTCGCCCATCATATCAAGACCGACATTTCGTTATTTTCGCATTTACAGACGAACCAGAGCCGTGAAGCCCACCAAATCGGGCACGTCCACCAAAGAAACGGTGCAGGTATTCTGTCGGGTGAGGCCTCACCCGGGAAACCGCTCCGGCGACGGCGAACCTGTTGGGTGTATTCGAGTCGTCCCTCCATGTCACCTCCATCTTATTCAGGCTCCTTCCTACCGCAACGGCCTTCCGAAGGAACTTCAATACCAGTTTCAGAAGGTTTTCGACTGCCGAACTACGCAGAAGGAAATTTTTGAAGAGGTTAGTTATTTTTTGGGAGTATTATTGGTCTTTCAATGTTGATAAGAGGTTATCACTGCTTTGTAAAACTGCCACAGCTATCACAGCGCTACTTTTGGCGACCTTCCAAGATTCCCAAGACCAAAATTCGATTACCTCTGTTTGTGGTACATCGTGGAAAGTGGCAGACCATTCAGACCCCCATTATCACGCCTCTTACCACCCAGCGACTACATTAACCTTCATTCTCATTCCAGGTGGCACTGCCTCAGATCAAGAATCTCCTGGCCGGACGGAATTCCCTCCTGATGACGTACGGAGTCACTGGGAGTGGAAAAACCTACACAATGAACGGCAATCTCCGCGACGGCGGTATCATGCCCAGATGCTTCGATACCATTTTTGACAGCGTTTACGACTACTTGGCAAAAAGACACATTTTCAAACCAGACAAACTGAACAGCTTTGATATTCAGTCAATCGAAGATGCTGACGCCGAAGCAGAAATTCAAGCTCGTGTTAACTACGCTAAAGTTAACCGACTGTAAGTGCCCCTGGCGGATTAACTAATGTAAATGTAGTTTGTGGTGTTTTAATAATTAAAATTAATTTTATTAATTTATATTTGATTTTTTTTTTTCCAGTGAAAAAAAGAACTCTGACCCTGATTTGGCTCAGCGAGTCCGCGACGAGATTCGCGGATTACCCGTTGATGTCGAGAACTGTTTTGCAGTTTTTATTACGTACGTTGAAATATATAACAACCTCGTGTACGATCTTTTGGAAGACCTCTTCGAAGAAAACACCAGGATTCGGTGAGTTACCGGAGCAGGACGGACAATCTGTAAATTGCCGGGTGGAAAAATGGTTTATTTGTTGTCTTTTCAGACCTGCTCAGACGAAGATCGTCCGGGAAGACAGTAACCATCAAATGTTTGTTCACGGTGTTAACGAAATCGAAGTTAGTTCAACGGATGAAGCCCTCGAAGCTTATCATTACGGTCAGAAGAGGCGTCGTATTGCTCAGACCGCTTTGAATTCTGAGTCTAGTCGCAGCCATTCAATATTCACTATCCGCTTAGTTCAGGTATGTTCTCTTTTCTCTGGTGAGCTTTTTCAACACTTGGCTTTCTACGTTCGTGTCATTGGTTGATACTCTTAGGCTCCGGCGAATGACCTGGCTGAGACTTCTAACGTAACTGCCAAGGCCAACATGATCGTCAGTCAGTTGTCGTTGGTAGACCTCGCCGGCAGTGAGCGCACCAACAGGACGAAAAACCACGGAATGAGGCTGAAGGAGGCCGGTATGTACGCTCTGCAATCACCTTATCTTACGAGTTGTCTGAAAACTACCTCGGCCCTCTTTTTACATTCCAGGGAACATCAACAACTCCCTCTTGACGCTTCGGACTTGCTTGGAGCTTTTGCGAGAAAATCAAAATGGCGGCAACAAAATGATCCCATACAGAGACTCCCGACTGACACATCTCTTCAAGACATTTTTCGATGGAGACGGCCAAGTGACGATGATCATATGCGTCAGCCCCATTGTCGAAGAATGCGAGGAGACCATGGTAACAACCTTAGAACGAGTTGCTTTGTTTTCACATTTGCCTAAGATTACCCTTCGTGCCTGGTTGACGATTTTGGTTAATATTTCATATTCCTGTAGTAGATGAAACCACACAGGGAATAAGCACTCGGTTCATCAACGTTGACACTGGTGCGAGCTGGCAGTTTATTACTTACTGTCACAGTTACTGATGATAAAATAATACTCCGATGTATTCGCGACGGGGATACAAAATTTTGCTCCTCCTCAAAATTTGCCCTCTGATGAAACATGTAACTTCATGATGAAACGTCCGTCCGCCATCTGGGTTGTTTTGGGCAGTAGAAATGTTTTAAAATCAGACATTTTGACATAATACTCGGTTTGTACCTAGTTGTGCACGCAAGGCTATGGGGCTACGAGAGAGTTTTTTTGAAGGCTTTTGGCTATGGGATCGAGTTAGGTGTCGTTATCGAAGTATTTTAGGACGTACAATCCATTTTTGGGGGTCCCGGAACGATCCTATTCCACTGTGGCGATCTATAGGGGTTTCACGGGGCTACAAAATTTAATGGGATTTTTGAAGGATCCCAGGAGGTCAAATATTTTTCGAGTAAAACAAACTTTTTGAAAAATAAAAATCCAAAAAAAAAAAGCTCAAACCCGTGGGGCTCTGTGGGGCTAAAAAGGTACTGCGGGAGGGGTTTTCGAAGTATTTTTTGACTTAGAATCCATTTATGGGGGTCTTAGAAGTCACAAGCCTTCTCCTCTGAAACGGTAACTGATAAAAATGCGTAGAGTTTTCTTTCGTCTCTGTATCCCGTTGACGTACAAGTTGGTGGATTGAAATCCTCCCGAGATGTGCGCAAACCCGCGCATTTGCGCCCAACTTTTGGTTTATTATTCTTGGAATAATACCTACACCTATGTTTTCGCGACGGGGGTCGACGACTCGGATCGGCCTCAAAATTTGACATTATCCGTTTCAAGACGTCTACATTATAAATCCGAAATGCCCGTCCGCCGTACGCCGTCCGGGCCGTTTTGGGCAGTAGGAATTTTTTTTTAAATCTGAAATTTTCACAAAATACTCGGTTTACCATCTAGTTGTGCCCGCAAGGTTTTCAGTCCGATCGCTTCAAACCCGTGGGGCGCTATGGGGCTAAAATGGGGCTATGGGAGGTTTTTTGAAGGCTTTTAGCTATGGGATCGAGTTAGGTAGGTATCGTTTTCAAAGTATTTTTGGACGTAGAATCCATTTTTGGGGGTCCCGGAACGATCCGATTTCACTGTGGCGATCTAATGGCTAAAAATGGGATTTTTGAAGGATCCCAGGAGGTTAAATATTTTTCGAGTAAAAAATAATGAATTTTTGAGGAAAAAAAAAATTTTTTTTGAAACAAAATCAAAAAACAAATTAAAAAAAAAAAATCTTTTTTAATTTTTTTTTATTGACGGAATTAATTAATTTCTGCACAAGTAACTTATATCAAAGAATAATAAACCCTTGTGTAAAATTTGCAGCTTTTTTTTTTTTTTCGGATTCACTGGCCAATTTCAGGTCCTATTAGCACGTCCTTGCCGCACCCTATCTTCGTTGTTTACAGTCTGATTGAGTCGGTGTTTCCACTGTATCCTATCCCATCACTTCACCTATTACTGAAATGGGCGAGTGAAGCGAGACCCCCCCCCCCCCCCCCCCGGCAGAGAAAGTGGCCCCTCTGTCAGAGTGCTAGTTTCAATAATGTTTTATTGACAGAATTAATTATCTGTTTCAAAGAATAATAAACCCTTTTTAAAATTTGCGGCCTTGTTGTTTACTTTTAAGAACACTGCACAATAAATTGCTATTGAGTGGAACCGTTATTGTCGCTTCCCATTTTGGTAATATTGAATCCATGTTCCCAGTGTGAAAACATGTTTACCACTACATACCATCGATCTACCTCACCTAATGGTACCTACTGTTTTTCTGCAGCAAGTCCTCAAGTTTGCGGAAATGTCTCAAGAAATACAAACGACGGTCTTCACGCCTCACAAGGCACTCTGCACGCCTGGGTCGAGGAAAAGGCTCCGAGAGGACGTAAGTCACCTTATTGCCAACCTAACAGTTCTTGTGGGGGAAAACTGGGGGTGGGTCCTTCCAGGACCTCGTCTGTCACTGTTACAAATAATTAGGGGAGACCGGGGTGAGTTGGCATACCCCCTAGGGGTTCTGTAGAATCCCTTTTGACGTTTCGGTGGGATTCCTGCGTTTTTCCCGTGATGCTGGTGATGTTGAGGGGCAGGAAGCTTCTTCGTCGGAGTCAAAATGTCATCTACCCACAATACAGACACATGCACCAAACTTCACGCACAAACCTTCTAAAAAAAGTAATGAACTACTCACCAGCTGGAAAATCTCAAAATCTGGCTCTCGCACACTACAAAGAGGAGTTGGAAACTGAAAGTCCGTTGGGAGATGAGACTGCACCAGCCCTTCGTACCACTGCAACGACAGCGTACTTTCTCAACTACAATCAGAAATAATGGCGCTACGCCAACACGCCCCGGTCTCCCCTATATGCACATTGCATTATCCAATTCTTGGGCTGCTGACTATGCCTTCATTTCTGATTCACCACTCAGCCACTGAGGACTTTGTCCCCCTCTAGAAACGCGGATACCCTATATTGTACTGTGATTTGTATATACTGAGAAAATTGCAGGTGTTGGAGTTGGCCATGAAGGAATTTGACGAACTAGAAAAAGAAGCCCGAGGCGATTTCTTGAAAATTAGCCGCAATGACGAATTGTACGTAAAACACTTATCACTCTACTCAGTTGACAGGATTGGGTTGCTTAACTTCCCTTGTGGAATTTTCAGGTTCGACAAGATTCCAGACATCAGGATGTTAGACGTGAACGACGACAACATGATACCTTCCATCAAACGATATCTTTCTGACGAGCTGGCAAAAGTTGAGACGATAAGAAAAAACATCAACTGTGAGTTTTGTGTCTGTACTTTAAACATGTGTCCACTGAAATCTTCTTTCATAGCTGATCGATCGTTCTGTTCGTATTTTCAGTCCAACTCATCAGGAACAATATTGTCAAGTCTGAACGAGATGCTTATGTCGCCACTTGTGAGGCTCAGGCCCTGAAACGTCAAGCTGACGCGGACAAAGAAAACGTAATTATCTTTCTGTCACACCTTATTCAATCCTAAGTGGCATTCTCATTCCGCGTTATTGTTTTCAGATTGCTCTTTTGGAAAGCAAGCTACAGGCCGCGGAAAATGCTCAAGTCAACTACAAACGCAAATGTGACGAAGCGGACGTAGCCATCAAGAAACTCAAAACCGAAGTGAGTCGAATTGACGCAGCTTTCGTGCGAAATAATGATACAACTCGCTGATGTGTATATTGTGTCAACAGGTGAAAAGAAAGAACATGGAACAAGACAGAATCAAAGAGGAATGTGCCAACAAACTCGTCCAAATGAAAACAGAGAAAGCGGCTTGGGAAGTATGAATACATTTCAACTTATCCGTAGTTTTTGAAATTGAATACTTTTGTATGATAAAGTAGATTGGCGCTGTTTGTGGTTCTCTATGCTTTTGTGCCTGGGTGCTTTTTAGTGGATTTGTGGTACATACAGTTTTACCTAACTTGTTTTGGTCGTTTTGTTGTGCTCATTTTATAAAATATTCTTCTATTTATCATTGTCTTCTTCACTTTCCCTTTCGTCTCGTTCTTTTCCTTCTATTTTCTTTCATCTGGGCTTGAAAATTCTTCTTCTAATTGGGCACAAGAAAAGTGCTCAACCTTCTGGGTTGACGTCACACGCGTTCCCAGCTATTGGTTGATAATGAACAAGTTGTTGGAAGAAAGAGTATTTTCTCATTCGCTTCAGCACGGTACATGACTATGTGCTATTGTATTATGGCTACTGGGGGACACCTAGTATACTCAATAAAGGTCATAAATGGGTTGTAGAGCGCGTTTCCTAACGTTTTCTTTGAGGTGGAAGGTTCAACTTGGTTTTTCGCTCATATCCTGGAAATGGTGCGTCGTACGCAAAACATGACCATGTACTGAATTGAAGCTGATTGAATTATCTACAAATTTTATTCCATACACGTTTTTCTTATCCTTATCGTTCCTGAGATATGTGCTTGGCAAATGCGATAATGTGTGAAAAAGCGATTTACACCTCACATTCTCTGGTTATATTATATTTGTATAGAATCAGTACAAATATAAAGTAAATGTAAGGGTCTGGGTGTTATCTGATAGCACCCAGAACCCCAATTGTTTTAGGTTAGATCAGGGAAAAGCAAAAGCAGCAGTTTAGGTCAAAGCAAAAAACCACGGCACATGATTTTACAAAATTTGTCCATTTAATGGACAAGTAGTTTGTGAGGTGTGAAAACCGTGCCTTCAACTGCTCTTGTCAACAAGACTGCTAAGGCAACAGACAGCTAACTAGACTGCTAGAGCGGGTGTGAAGTGGTGAGAACTACCTATAGGACACCCGCACCCTCACGCTCCACAGGTGAGGACCCATCGTTGAGATCGACCAGCAGAAAGCTGTAGTTGTGCAAACCGCCTCACATTAGCTTTTTTCTGCCGACGGAGCTTGAGTCTTATTGGGCCACGATGAGTGCATCCCCCAAATTAAATGTTGTACTAGAAGGCGCAGGAGGAATTAACTTTGTAATGTACTTAACGCATACTTTGTGCTAATTTGCCATGTATGTTTCTTCTTATTCTCAGAACGAAATGAAAGAAAAGGGAGAGAGAATCAGGATTGCCCGGCAGCTGCTCAACGCCGATAAGAACGTTCCTGCTTTTGCTACGCCAGCGCGCCCTCGCGTGCCGCCCTCCAAGTCCGTCGAGTCCATCCCGAGCAGCCTGAGAGGCGTTAGCGTGGCCGGGGTGAAAAACACGCTTTTCAACGGAACCTCAGGCATTTCCGCGGTGACGAACACTCCGCATCAGGTGACAGGCGTGTGCAATACTCCTCGGTCCACAGCCCGAAAGGTATGTAAAGTGATTGGCGGTCCTGTTTGCTGACTGGGTGTGTTCTATTGGGTTAATGCGTTGTTTCAGGGTGTACCTGTCGTCAACAGGCGGTACAGGAGGAGCCGCTCTGTCGACAACGACGTCTGGCTGGAACACCGCCCTGTCCATGAGGTGCCGTCCAACACAGTCATGCAGCCCGTCATGAATCGTCGAAAATCCATCACGAAATTGACCGACGCCAAAGACGTGACGGAGAAAACCAACAAGTACTGCCTCCTCACGCAGAACCAGGACTCCGACGGTGACCTCGAGACCCGACTGTACAAGGTACTGCTGCTCGCCATCAAGTAAATCTTAGTTTTGAACGTCCTCAAACTGTTCTAATCTTTACCAGGGCGACGTTATCCCCACGGCCGGCGGCGGCGCTCAGGTTATGTTCAATGACGTCGAAGTCCTCAAGCAGGTCTCCCCGAACGGCTCGCCCACCAGGAAAACCCCCAAGCAGATCCGCCAGGACTTGGAAGCCGCCTGCGCTCAACAGCACTCCGAGTCGTCCAAAGCTGCCGGTCGAACTCGCCCCAGGAGGCTTTTGGACTGAGCCATCACTAACACGAGTGGCATGGGTGGCTCCAGAGGTTCAATTTAACGATCCATGCTAACGTATCCTCGATTTACCATGACAATCCTAATATGCTATTTATTGTCGAAGTAAAACTGTTGTAATTTTTTACTCTAAAAATATTCTTGTGAGATACGTAGTGCTTACTTAAGAATTCGTATACGCGTCTTACTAACAAATGAAATGCACGTCTCCACGTTGCTGTAAATTTGCTTTTCAAATAATGAATTGCCTTGGATTTTAATAAGGATAAAGATAATAAATCGTTTTCGGATTTATTGTTGTCCGTTCATTTCGATTGAAGTCCGCTGTCACCGGATTTTTATTTTGACGGAAGAAGAAAGGAATTCGTGAAAACCCTTTGAGGTGACTGCCGACTCTCATTAGCGAGGCAGCACATGTGTGACCAAAAGTCGGTGGCGAAGGTTGGGGGGGGGGGGCTTTGAAAAGAACGAACCGCCTTCGACACACGCTGTCATCAGGTGAGCTTCCGCTATAACCCCCCGTGATTGGATCGTACTGGCAGGGGGGTTAGTGTCAATAATTTCCCTGGATTGTGGGCCATGAACAGATTTTTAACGGTGTTGTTTTACCAGGCTTCAACCAGGTGTCGGTTTTTTTTTTTTAGGTTGTTAGTATTTCGCAAGAGCACAGACCTTCTACCCTTTCTTGTAGACATTCAGTAAATATATTACTGATGAAATCTGTAGAGTTTAAAATTGCTCAAAATAATTTAAATTAAGACGGAAAACGAATAATAAAAGTAGTAGCAGAACAGAGGCTGACCATTTTAAATTACGTAATACTGATTTAATACTTTAATGCGAATTAATACTGATCGGTTCATTTCGTTTTGAAGGTTTCATACACACTAAAATTTCGTTGAGGCAAATACCAACGACTGGGCAAGCACAGTTACTGTGTTATAAGGACCTACTGTAGGTCCCAGTCGTTGGACCCCCCACCAGTCGTTGGACAGTGACGGATTTTTAGGCTAAAGAGGCATGGTAGCCTGTCTGATACGATCAACAGTTTGATGGTTCTAGGTCATTTTCTCACGAAAATATTCAAAGTTAGCGCAATTCTTCTTTCTGTTTACTGCCCAACGACTGGCGATTTTCGTTTTTTAGCGCAACCTTTTTCCAAAAAATGGAAAGGTGCGCTCACCTCTTCGACATGTATGTTTTTAGCGCAACCTTTTTCCAAAAAATGGAAAGGTGCGCTCACCTCCTCGACATGTATGTTTTTTTTTTTGTTTTTTTGTTTGTTTGTTTGTGTACAGAGCATCACGCCCGAGCGGCTCAACAGATTTTCATGAGGGTGGTCTCATTGTCATCAGCGAGTTCCGGGGGTGGTTATAGGCTACCTTGATTTTTCCTCCCTCATCCCCTTCATCGGTTTTCGGGAGGTCCTTCACGACGAAAGTTGTTTATCTCTGATGTGTAACTAAGGAGGTCTCAAAAGGGGGACGAAAGTTTTTGTCCGATTTCGTTGGTACAAGGGTCTATGGAATGAGCTTTTCAGGCTGATTCCAACGACTCTAAAACGATTTTTGCAGCCTGAGCCGTTCGTTACCTCTGATCGGCATAAGGTTTTATTACGCATCGGTCGTTAGGGTGCAGTTGTTTACGTAATGAGCATCACGTGGATGATGTGTTGGGTGGCATAGTTTGGTCGCTAGATACCTACTGTTTCTTAGTTTCTCTCGCTCATTAAATATATCGTAATAACAAAAAGGTTGCGCTCATCTATTCAATTCAATTGATGGCTTGTTTTTTTTGTTTTTTTTTGTTTGTTTGTTTGTGTACAGAGCATCACGCCCGAGCGGCTCAACAGATTTTCATGAGGGTGGTCTCATTGTCATCAGCGAGTTCCGGGGGTGGTTATAGGCTACCTTGATTTTTCCTCCCTCATCCCCTTCATCGGTTTTCGGGAGGTCCTTCACGACGAAAGTTGTTTATCTCTGATGTGTAACTAAGGAGGTCTCAAAAGGGGGACGAAAGTTTTTGTCCGATTTCGTTGGTACAAGGGTCTATGGAATGAGCTTTTCAGGCTGATTCCAACGACTCCAAAACGATTTTTGCAGCCTGAGCCGTTCGTTACCTCTGATCGGCATAAGGTTTTATTACGCATCGGTCGTTAGGGTGCAGTTGTTTACGTAATGAGCATCACGTGGATGATGTGTTGTGTGGCATAGTTTGGTCGCTAGATACCTACTGTTTCTTAGTTTCTCTCGCTCATTAAATATATCGTAATAACAAAAAGGTTGCGCTCATCTCATTCAATTCAATTGATGGCTTGTTTAAAGAGAAGTTCATTTAAGCGATGAAGCCGCTTCGCTATGGTAACGCTAATTTCAACTTTCAAAACAAAATTTTCCAACGACTGGGGGTTTTACCTTATTTATATCTGACCATAATCCTTCACCGTCCCATGTTGTATGATGTACCTTTCTCTATTTCTTCATTGAAATAAAATTTTCATAGTTCTTTTCTAAGTCGGCTTATTCTTTTTCGTTCTGGACCTGAAATCCTGTGTGAACAAGTAGGTATTTAAAATGGAAATTTTTATGTCTTCATTTCAAATTACCTAACGTTTGGCTTATCCCCTCACTATTCATAAAGTAGGTAAAGCATAGTGAGGGAATAACATATTCGATGTCTTATAGAAGTTGCTTGATTAATCAACATGAATTTTTCAGGAAAATGAAGATATGTCGCTAAATTCCCTTTAAATAAGCATTAATATTAATGCGTTTTTGTAGGGTGAATTATAATTAACCCTACAAAAACGTTCCAACCTTCAGCTAACTGTCCAGAATACGAAAAAAAGAAAGCCTGACATCGCCCCAGACCTGGTCAATTTTTTTTCGCTTATTGTATGAAATTCGCTGGAATATAATATGGAATGTTTTCGACTCACAGATATAGGCGAGATTTAATTTCACATTTCGAAAAATTTGTTGGTTCAAATGGCTGTAGTGGGATCCTTCAATTAATCTTTACTTTAATAAAAATTGTGTGTCGCAAAATTTTGCAAGACCCCAGAACTAAGACATATCCATGTCAAAACAAACAAACATGTCGAAGAGGTGAGCGCACCTTTCCATTTTTCGAGGGAAAGGTTGCGCTAAAAAAAGAGTCTACTAGGGATTACTAGGAAAATTTTCGTAAAGCTAAAACCCGGTACTACGTTTGCCGTCTGTTTTGAACGTAACTACGTCGGTTGAAACGAGCTTTTCACGCCGATTTCAACGAGTACAAAACGATTTCTGTGCGATAACCCGTTCGGAAGTTATTCGAAGATCGTCGGTAGGTGGGTACACTCGTACCGTACGAGTATCTTTTGCGAGCCTTCGATTTCGATAGGTACCTACTTCACGACGAGAAACGGATCAACAGGCGTTACTGATAAAACGCTGCAAATTTTACACAAGAGTTTATTATTCTTTGATAAAGGGTACTTGTGCAACAATTATTTCTGACAATAGAATTTTTTTTTTTTTTTTTTCAAATTCTTTATTTTTTGCTCGAAAAATATTTTAACCTCGTAGGATCCTCAAAAATCCAATTTTTAGCCCCATGAAAGCCCTATAGATCGCCACAGTGAAATCGGATCGTTCCGCGAAAATTGATTCTACGTCCAAAAATACTTGAAAACGACACCTAACTCGATCCCATAGCTAAAAGCCTTCAAAAACCCCCATAGCTCCATAGCCCCCACGGGTTCGGGCGATCGGGCTGAAAACCTTGCGAGCACAACTAGATGGTAAACCAAGTATTTTGTCACAATTTCAGATTAAAAAAAAAAATCCTACTGCCCAAAACGGCCCGGGTGGCGTATGGCGGACGGAAATTTCGGATTTAGAATGTAGATCTCTTAAACGGATAATGTCAAATTTTGAGGCCGATCGGAGTCGTCGACCCTCGTCGCGAAAACATAGGTGTATTATTCCAAGAATAATAAACCAAAATTACGAGTTGACGGGTTGCCACGGGTGCATTATTGGTAGATGATGGACGGAAATTTGATATTACGTAAAATTAATACCTGATGTAGGTTCCATATATGGTAATATAATATATTATGATGTGTATTCACGGTGGTCTGTTCTCTACGACGTAGAGTCTAAGAAATAGTGTGTAAAAGTTGAGAAAATTGGTTGTAAGACCAGTCGAAAACGACACCTAACTAGACCAAATAGACGACACCCTTAAAAATTTTTTTCGAAAGTAGGTTGGTCAGTCAATGACTGATAAACCATAATTTCGCTCCAGGTCGTCATTACCTGAGGTGGAGTCTTCCATATTGCGAACTGGGCCACTGCCATGAAAACACCTCTCGCCACAATTTGCGATTTGGACGTAACTGCGTTAAATTACGATCAGGGGGGTCCGACAACGAGTTGGTTTTCAAGGCAGTTAGCAATAATTCCCAAACTTCTCAAAGCACTTTGCGGGGGTTATGGGAGGGCCGGAGAGAAATTCACTGCCCCTCACAAAGAAGAGATTCCGCTAAAAGTAAACCACTGCGAGAAATTCAACTCCGGGGGGGGGGGGGGGGGGAGTAAAGCAGGGATTGGGCGTGTCCGACATGAGATGTGCTTATGTGTGGCCACTTTGGGGAGACTCTTACGACACGCGGTAGAGATGTTCCCCGTATAACTACTTTGTGGAAGGGACGACATTAATACCGGTCTGCGGCAGCTTCTTTCGAGAGGTTATCGTCCGAAAGGGTCAGTTAGGGTCAGAATCACGTCCCCAATGTTTCACCCAGTTATGTTGCCCTCACTCGTCGTTTAACGTCAATATCCCTCTGTAATGTGCCGCAGGATCCCAAGACGAAAAGACCCCCAAGAAATAGTGGGCTGGTAGTCACTTTTGTATCCCACTCAATTCTGGATCCGCCACTGTTCTCAAGAAGGGAGGTCGAAATTTGACGTCTTCAACCCCGTATTCTGTTCCACCACTTTCAAAAGCCCCCAAAATTGCTGTTCGGTTGGATCACAAACATTTGGGAAAAACGAGATTTTGTTGAGAAGCTGGCAACTGGATTTGCATCAACCTTCCTACCCTCAAGAGACATCCTTTGTCATCCCAATGCCCTGAGAGGTTAGTTGAAATTGAGGAGGAAAATGAGCAAATAGAGGAAAGTTTTGGGGTGTAGTAGTCGGAAGCTCTATGGTTCTCTTTGGTTTTAGTGTCGCTGACGGCGAATCTGAGGTTTTCTAACAAAACATTTTGCTCAGGACCATGTTAAAATGACAAAAAAAAAAAAAGCTCAAAATGTGAGCTCTTTTTTTGGTTTTTGACATACTTGCGAGTCAAACCGCTTACTTGTCGAATTATATGTACATAACTCGACAAGTAAGCGGTTTAGTACAAATGTCACTAAATCTTACAAACGCGGCAAATTTTACACGTGGGTTTATTATTCTTTGATAGAGAGTAATTGCGCAAAAATTAATTCTGTGTCATTAAAAAAATATTTAGTCAAAATTTGAAAAAAAAAAAAATCTGTACAATGTTTGGACAGATGTGGGACCTCGAAAAATGGATTATGCGTCAAAATTACTCGTAAAACGACACCTTATTAGACCTCCTGGGATACTTCAAAAATCCCTAGTATAGCCCCAGGAAAGCCCCGTAGATCCACACGGTGAAGTCAGATCGTTCTAGGACCCAAAAAATTGGATTCTACGCCCAAAAGTACTTCAAAAACGACACCTAACTCGACCCCATAGCTGAAAAACGTTAACAAAAAAAAAAAAAAAAAAACCAACCCGTGGCCCCATTTTAGTCCCATAACGGGTGCCCACGGGTTTGGGCGATCGGGCTGAAAACCTTTCGAGCACAACTAGATGGCAAACCGAATATTTTGTTGAATTTTTAGATTTAAAAAATAAAAGAATAAAAATGCGTAGGTACAGGTACCTGGTCTACTGCCCAAATCGGCTCGGACGGCGGACGGACATTTCGTTTTTGGAACCTAGAAATCTTGAAACGTATAATGTCAAATTGTGAGACCGATCTGAATTTTCGACCTCCGTCGCGATTTCATAGGTGTTGGTAGGTATTGTTCCCAGAATAATAAACCAAAATCCAGCGCATACGGATGAGCAGGACGAAACATGGATCCAAGGCAACCCTTGTGAATATGCATTAAAATGCTCATGCAAAGGCGTTATGTTGTGTTTTTCACTCTAAATTTTAGAGTGAAAAACACAACATAACGCCTTTGCATGAGCATATTTAGGAAAATCGCCGGCAAACCTTCAAAAATTATCGTTTTCAGCCTTTTAAGATTTTAGCCCAATCTTTGGCGCGCTCTAGCGGGAGAACGAGTGGGGCTCGGATCCACCATTTTTTGAAGGTTGAATTTTAATTTAGTACCTAAATACCTACCACCTAGCGACATTTGCACTAAACCGCCAACTGTTCGAGTTGGTCAAAAACCAAAAAAGTCGAGCTGGGTTTTTTTACTCAAATAATTTTGGGGCAGAATCGATTTTTGCATCAATTGTTTGCCCAATTGGCAAATTCAAGTGTGTTAGCTGATCCACTGGTTAACTCTGAATGTCCCAGCTTTGAGTTTCTACCGCTTAGGATATTTCGGGGGTCTCCGTCGTAATTAAGTGTTTCCCATCATAAAAAAAAAAAGTGTGAGAAAGATGAAAAGGCCGTCAAAACTTGCTGGGGAACGCGTGTGTTTGGTGTTTCTCTGCCGCCTTTTGTGACAAATTAATAACTTCCACAGACCGGCAAAGAGACAAATCTCGAAGGTTCCTCTTCCCCTCCCCGTCGGCGACCTTTTTGGGGGGCGAAGGAGAGTAGAGAAAATGGATTGATGAGGTGATGGTTGGGAGTCTCAAGTCGTAACAGGCCGAGCCCTAACGACCGTTCATTTCTGAGAGACGCGGAATTAGACGAAAGATTTTGTGGCGAAGGAGAAGGGATATTAACGAGTTAATGCCGTCGGTTCAGCAGCTCTTTGATGTCAGTGTTAACACCCCCCTTACCCCTTGCTTGTGTTTACTACCTTAACACCCTTCTCTAACCAATAAGACCATGTGGTGGCACTTGTATTCCTCTGATCTACGGCCTACTGTCACGCATCCGTGTCGTCTTTCTCATTATCATCGCGGCTTCCCTTTTAAACTCCCTTCCACTGCCACCTGCATCGCAGCCCCTAGCATAGCTAAACTTGAGCGTTCAGAAGGAGGACTGACAAATTTTCTTACCTATTTGAATTACCCTAATGTACTTAAAACCTGCTTAAATCCGTTTAAAAAATCCGGGTCGAGTTTAGGGATTTGAAACCCGAAAATACACTTGACAGCCATCACGAATGTCTCAATTATGCAAACGTAAACTACCAGTTCTTTTGCATAAATGAATCCGTTTTTTAAAAATGGGCTGCTTTGACGTTTTTGGCCATTTTCACTTTTTTCATTTTCTGAGTCTTCATAAATGGTTACATCGATTGCCATTGAGTGGAGTCTCATAACATTGACCCTTCCTAGAGAAAACCCGCGGGTTGAAATTTCCGATGTCCTTTGAAAGGGGCTATTTGTGCCACGTAACCTCTTTCAAATGACAACTTGCTGCCTCTCCGTCGTCACCGTGGAATTTCAGGGATGTGGAGACGCTAAAATTTAGCCTGAAATTTATTTAATGAAAAGTCTGGATGAGGCAACCCTGGAACCAGCTGTTGAAGTAACTTCGATAGTAACTGATGGATTTCCCAGGGGGTTGAGTAAGGTGTCGTTTACCAGCAATTTCTTTTGGGGGTATAAACGGTTCAGAGGGATTCTAGACCAGTCGGACCACCCTTGGATGCCGGTTAAGGCTTTTATTGAGCTACAACTGGTGCGGGTTTTGACAGGTTGGCCAGGAGCTCGAGTGAGGTGTCGTTTTCGGGAGTTAATTCGATTTGTGGGAGCCCCAGACCTGTCCGAGGCTTTTAGAGGGATTCAGGGGTGGAGAGGGCGAGGGGATCGAAGGATTTTACCTTGTCGTTAAATGAGCGACTGATGTAAGGGCTTGTACAGGAAATCGATTTTTGAAGTTTTCCATTTTTTCCCGATTTTCCATTAAAAAAAGTTCTTATCATTATGTACTTATACCTTTCATAAGTATTGGAAAAGGAGTTTATTAATTAAAATACTGGTAATTGGTTGAATCCTGAAAAATTGATTTTTTTAAGAGGGGATAATATCATGGGGATATATTATGTGATCGATTTTCAAATTGCGATTTGATACACTTCCCCACTCAAAAAAGTCGGAAAATTTGTGTAAAATGCGTAATATCTAGCTGTATAGGAATACAAACTAAAATTGGAGATGTTGACAGTAGTGATAGAATTAGACAGTTTTTTGCATTTTCCCGGAGTTTAAGAATCGGCCAAAATCGTCACATAGCCCCTTAAAAAACGGGTTTTTATTTACACATTTATTTGCACATTATTTACGCATACACTATTTAATAATGTACAGTATTAATTCTATGCCAATAAAAAAGTATCAAAAAATTAATACCCACGTTACTTGGAGAACCTTATTCGATCAGAAAGTTTCTAGTTTGAAAAAAATATCACAATGAAGTTCTCTAAGCAAGCGTGAATGCGGTTAGAAGGCCTTGTCCCGGCACCAGTGATTATGGTATATTATAATATTCTGGACCAGTACAATCAAAATGTTCCTGTTGGGAGCAGGTGGGAACAATAGTCTCATGACATTGTTACGTCCAGTTGAGAGCTGCCAAAGTGTCATATTTGAGGAAAAACGACGAGTAATTCCCGTAGTGACACACTTCTGCATCTTCTTCTCTTCTGTAGATGCGCCATATGGCTGTCATAATATTATACAGTACTCCCTTGTTAGCTCGAACACCACAGGATCGTGAAATGACCCGTTCGTGTTATAAAAATTCGTGTTAGAAGACGTTTTCCTAGTAATTTTGGACGCATAATCCTTTTTTCGGGGTCCCATATCCGTCACAAACTTCAGAGGATAATAATAATAAATAATAATAATAATAATTAAAAAATTAAATATGTAATTATAATTATATTAATTTAACTATAAGTTAAATTTGTTTATTGATATAGAATTAATGTTTGGATAATTTATAGGTACCAAAGAATAATAATTATTGTTTGGTAAAAAATCATTAGGTATTAATAAAACAATAAAATTAATTATTAACCCTCATGTAAAATTTGTAGCGTTTAAAAAAAAAAGATAGTGTTGGCTAAGGATTTCTGCAGTGAGCAAGTAGGTTCTCGCTCATTTAACCTCAGGCATGTTAGGATAACTAATCTCTTTGCATGCAGGGCCTCCCTTGTTACTACCTCTTCATGACAATGCAACGTAAAATTTAATTTCTTTCAGGATCGTTTCGAATGCAACGGACAACCGACACTTGGGGAGACATTTTTCCTTGTCGTGTAAAGATAGAGGACACAATAAAACTGGTGGAATTGTTATCGCCTCATTGAGCTTTCCGAAATGAATACGAGATTATCGTGGCTCAGTATATAAACATTAGTTTTACGAGACGATATAAATATTAATTTTTTCATAACCTGTAGGTACGATAATATCGTACCTACATTTATATACCTACTATTTATATTATAAATATTAGTTTTACGAGAAGTATTGTGCTCAAGTCATCTAGAAAAAACGCTGCAAATTTTACACTAGGGTTTATTATTCTTTAATATAGGTTACTTGTGCAGAAATTTAATTCTGTGTCAATGGAAACATTTTTAGAAAAACAAATTTTTTTTTTAATTTTTTTTTTTTTTTTTTTCAATATGTTTTGTTTTCTACTTGAAAAATATTTGACCTCCTGGGATCCTTCCAAAATCCCATTTGCAGCCACATGAAAGCCCTATAGATCGCCACAGTGAAATCGAATCGTTCTGGGACCCCCAAAAATGGATTCTACGTTCAAAAATTCTTCGAAAACGACACCTAACTCGATCCCATAGATGAAACCCCTCCCGTCGCCCCATTTTAGCCCCTTAGCGCCCCACGGGTTTGGGTGATTGGGCTGAAAACCTTGCGGGCACAACTAGATGGTAAACCGAGTATTTTGTCAAAATTTCAGATTAAAAAAAAAAAAAAAAAAAAAAAAAAAAAAAAAAATTAATAAACCCTTGTGTAAAATTTGCAGCGTTTTATTTTCAGAAGTTGATCGCCTTATTGAAAACACGAAACTGGTATGAAATTGAACTGTGAATATTCCAATAATTCCCTATAACATAAAACTATAGTTTTATCAAATTTTCATATTTCCTCGTTGTCTTCAGGTGTTATCTTCTTTAGCTACCAAATCGGTTGGTTCACGTGTCATTGGAGCGACCGATATGGTAGCAACAAATGCCTGATGGGATTTCCTTTTTGTTCAAACCAATGGGTGGATTCGTATAAAAACGAATAAATACGAAATAACTGCCAGACCTGGCTTATAAACCACAAGTTTCCATTCACAATGACTTCAGAAAAGTTGATAATGGGCCGCAGCAGATCCGAACCTCTAAAGCCAATTTGTAGTCTTGTTGACTTTTCTCGTGTTAACAATTTCAGGGGAGTTTTTGTCGTTTGTGATGACACAGGACCTCGAAAGGCCTTTTAAAACCGCATGAATCGGCCCTGAAAGGCGGTTGTGACTTCCTCGGCGGTATTTACCGTCTGGCCGAAGGGTCCCTTTCCCGCCACAAAAGGCCTATTGATTGAAAATCCTTTTTGACATCTATTGGCCCCCCGCGGTGATGTTGACCTCCTCCATTCATAAGGGAATTTAAGGGACGATCTTCAGTCAATGAAGGTTTTGTGCGGTTTAGTCGGTGATAAACTGTCCAAATCTCCGCCTATTTCTCCCCCTCGGTTGAGATTTAGAACGTTTCTTTGGTGTTCATAGAGCACGATGTCAACCACTGATCCCCTATTAAACACAACTTTCGACTACTATTCAAAATTTTGAGTTTATTTTAACGTTGCACTCGGGTTCAGTTACCAGTTTGGATGGATTGAGAAACAGTTCGAGGTGACAATGGCCAGTTTGGAAGAGTAGAGGGGGGGGGGGGGGGGGGGCTTGACAGATTTCGATGGGTTAGAAACGGGTATGAAGATTTTGATTAGTAGGAATGGGTGATAATCGGTGGGGCACTAACCTGTTGAGATATCATAAACCGGCCTTAGGAGGTTGAGAACTGGAGCAGAATTAAATTCCACTCAAAAACAGTTATCACCTTTTCGAAACAGTTCTTAATATTTAAGAACGGTGATAACTGTTTTTGAGTGGCAATAACCAGTTGGAAGAGCCCAAGAACCAATTAGAATGGGAATAAACGGTTTCGAGGAGCAAAAACCAGTTAGAAAGGGTTGATCACCAGTTTGAAGTTACATAAACCAAATAAGAAGGATAACAAACTGGTTTGAAAGGGTAATAACTGGTTGCGGAAGTTTGAGAACCAGTTTGGGAAGGCGGTAATCCGTTTGTAGGGGCAACAACCAGTTAGGAAAGGTTGATAAACAGTTTGAAGGGGCAATAACTGATTCCGAAGGGCGACAACTGGTTTGGAGGCACTGTTCGTTATCAAAAATTTGGAAGTTGGTGTAATTTGGCTAAGGGATCTCAAGGCATGCTAAGATGGAGAGGAGAGAAAGAGATATTAATAAATCGAATAGGTAGGAAATGTTTGATCAGGATTTTACTCTTTCAGTGTCAAAAGTCGAATAGTAGAAATGGCAGAATATTTGTTAAAATCTATTTCATTTGCTACTGTAAAACTCCAAAGCGTACAAACCGTAGTTTGTAAATGTTATGATTTACTAGAAAATCTCAAGGATTCCCAATAGCGTTGGTTCAAGTCCGAAATCTTAACGCTTGAGCAGCATGAGTTAAGGGGACCCGTAGGGTACCTAGGTACCTAGTCGAAAAAGAAGGCGAAAACAGGGTAACAGGGTAACTTACTGCCCTGCCCTTAATACTGGTCCAATCTGGCTCAAATTTTTACCACATCTTCAGAATATAGTCTACTCAAAACGCAAGGCTCAGTTTTTATCTATATACAATTCCCAATTTAGCACGGAGTTTTCAAAATTTGGTCACTTTTACCCAGTGAGTTATGGTCGACGCGGCCGCCCCACGAACGTTTTTCCAAAATTTGGAAAATTTTAATGTTGAGCCTTGGAAAATTTGATGTTCCTTCCTTCATGCTGAAAATTCTAAAAAAAAAAAAAAAAAAAAAAAAAATCGAGTCAATATATCAAATATATCAATATCTCAAACACAGCCCGAGAAACAGGTTCCAAAAGAGCGGAAAACATAACTTTCGGGAAACGCGAAAAAACCAAAACCACCGCGCAGTAGGCGGGAGCTCGCTTGATTTGATAAGTGTTTTCACTCTCTATTAAAATTTTTCTCTCTTGTCGAATTTGTGGCCTCCATTAAAATGGCCTCAATTTTTGAGACAAATAAATTTTACTGCAACATTCACATGAAGTGTACAACTTTGATAGGAATGAAAAGAAGAAAAAAAGTAGACACATTTGATAAGTCCGTATTTTCAATGAAAATTTTTCATTTGAAGTTTTGTCTTTCGCGTGGCCCAGTTTTTTGCCGGTTTTGGAAATGCCTCGATCTAGCAAAGTTTTCAAAAAAGTCAAGAGGATCCCTCCTCATTTGCTAACACCGAAATGTGTCCCAGATGAAGAAAGCCCCATGTCAACAAGCTCCACCTCTTCGAGAAATTCGTCCTCAGAGAAGAAACTCTCAGCAGGGTTGGAGGAGTATGACGATCATTACACTGAAGATATTTATGATATCATAAATATCAAGGACTATACCGACTTGTTATGACATAAATATCAAGTACCTACTATACCGACTTGTTAGGTTTGTTCCAGGTCTGACTGCGTCTGTCGACAGAAGTTGGACAGCTGTCGACAGAACCCGACCCCACCTACTCGAGCTATCGGTTTCCGTCCAACTTACGATCGACCTGGAACAGCAGTTTCTAAACTGCGCATGTCCCCGGTGATTTCTGTTAACATTCCGTCAAACCTGGAACAAACCTGTTATTCCAATTCATGCGGTGCTTCCGGTGCCAAGGGAAAGGCCACTAGCCGAGAGGCTGCTGGACTCAACTTTGACGCTTTATTTGAACGGTTTTTAGATAAGGTAAGTTAACGTTTTATGGCTCATTTGACGCCAAATTTATTTTAGAAACCAAAAAAAAAAAGGTAAATTTTTTTTCAATTTTTTGACCCTGACTACCCTTCGGGTCCCCTTAATCTCAGGATTTACTGACCCATTCCGTAAAAGCCAGAAACACCGCATTTGCACTTTGAATAAATTAAGAACTTGGGATTTTAACCAATTTCTTTTGTCAAATGTGCGAATTCCCCAGTTGGGCACAGGGGAAGAACACACCAATTGACTTCAGCCTCTAAACCTCTACTTTTCAGGAAATCATTTTTTCGGGCAAAACCCCAATATCAATTCGAATTTGGTGGAATATAATTTATCTGATAATGGGACTTGACTCTCAGCGTGCTGCAGAGTGCAGCGGTATAGTAAATTGCCCGGTTGCGCTCAGGTTGGTGCGTTCTTCCCCTGTAGGGTTTCTTTTCTCGTATTTTCCCCCTATATGGATATTAATACGTTAACTAGTTAGTGGCTGAACAATTGAAGGTGAATTCGATGACAATATCGGTGTGGCAGATGTGAGGGTTGTACACTGTACATCTCGACTGATCTGGGAATAGATTCAAATAAGCTCTCCTCCCCCTTAAACGTGTAGTAGCTTGTCATCGTTCCAACATCCATCTCGACACCCATCCACGCATTTCCTCCACCGTGACCGCCTTCATCCTCCCGAACGTGTCACTTCGGGGCAAACGAATTTCCTTTAGAGGCTCCCCCGTCACTTTGTCACTCGTCACATTTCCGTCATTTCCACCTTCCGCTTTCGTTGACGCGCAGCGGCCACCTGAACACATAAAAATTGGTTCACTTCGAAAAATATTATTCCTAGTTACGCGATAGGATGACAACCGCTCAATCCGGAAATCCACATTTCATCCGTGTTTTGACTTGTGTTTAATTTACGTGTTTATTTGGGCGAACGTCTTCTCCTCTCCAAAATAATCCTTTGGTAGTGTTTATGAGTCTTCTCCTCTCCGGGCAAAATCTGGTGACCACATTGCCACGATATTATCTCTCCTCTCATCGTTGTCCTGTTACCTTTCTCCGTCGATAACAGATCATCAGATGATCAGATTCTCCTCTCCGTTCGAAAAAAAAACTCAAAATAATGGAATGGTATACCAATCTGTATAAATCTGGTAGCTTGTCTCGAATGGCATTTGTCCAGCAAATGCCGTCATTCTAGAGCAATCATATTGACAAGAAAAAAAATCTTTAAAAAAGAAAGCAAAATCCGAAACCAGCGGACAATGCGGACAACGCTAAAAAAATCAGATTGGATTAGGGGGCGCATATTTTGAATTATGACGACACAATTTATTTTTTGATAATTCATGTGATCTATTCTCTAAATATACTCTTGTTTCTTGTCTAAAAAAATCAGATTAGAGTATTGCACATTGATTTATGATGTCGACACAACCATATTTTGTGATAATTCTAGGGGCCCACCCCCGACCGTATCCCGCCTGGACTCAGACCCATCAACTCGTTTTACCATATTGCGCAGGTTTTTTTTCTTAAAAAATACAGATTTTTTTATTTTTGCTCCACTTTTGAAGCTTAGATGCGCCACGTGGAGCAACTTTTTGGTGGTTTCATATTTTCTCGTCATCTACAGATTTCTTCAATTTTTTCAAATTTGTTAGAAAAAGTTTAATTTTCTATTTTTTCCACTTGAGGAGCTCAGATACGCCACACGGAGCTACTTTTTGGTGGTTTCAGACTTTTCTCGCACTATGCTCGTCAAACTGGATTTTTAAGACCAATTTCAGATTTTTCCGACCGCTAAAAGTGCCCTAGAATAAAAATGAGCATCCTCCTCGTTCTCCTCCTCCTCGGGCTGGAGCTCCAATAATATTATAATAGATTTATTCTAAAAATATACTCTTCTTTCTTGTCTGCAGCGGTTTTCCTCATTTCCTCATTAATGAATAAGTACCTACTATAAATTTCTGATTAACTGTTACTGAGAGGTAGTACTGAAGTAACTGAGAGGAGATGTAACATACCTTTTGTCAGGTCTCAATTGAACGGAGAGGAGTGGTAATATGGCTTTTTTGAAAACTTTTTTTTTTTTTTTTTTTTTTTTTTTTTGAAAACCTGGTACCTCACTAATTTGAGAGGAGAGGTAATATACCCGTTTATTTAATGATCATCTTGAAACCGCTCAAAAAGACATTTCCAGTTGAATGATTAATAATACCGACATTTTCGAGCCGAAAAAAAATCTATTAATACCTCAAATGTTTAACCTCAGGTTCTAATTCATTCAACAACGCAAAATACTCTTCAGCAAAATCAATAAATAACCTAATCATTCGATCTCGTTGTAAGTTGGTCGCGTACAAGTCCTCTCTTTTTTTAATCGACACACAGAATCGTTAATCTTTATTCTCGTCCCCCTCCTTCCTTTACTCCGGTTTCCCATTTCCCCCTCTCTTTCCCCTCCGGCTATTTGGCACCGATGGTAGTTTGCGGTTCTGCCTTCGACATTAAGCTACGACCGATATTTCTGTTGTCTTCGCGTTAATCGCTCGCCCATTTGGCATCGACTTGCATTATTTATGGCCCGCGGAGGATCGCATTTTACGTTCCGCGGTGAAAGTCAACAACAATTTTTTTGCGGATTTTTATTACCTACGTATCGTTTAAATCTATCATTTAACCGTAGGTGCGGCCCAACCCCTTCGAAACGTATGAGTTGCGGCCCAACACAGTTGTGTTGTTGTGTCAGTCTCGGCCATTTTCTGGGACATTTGGTCGCCTCTTTCTCGCCAATTTTGTGACTTTTTACTCGGAATTTCACACGCATTTTGACGCGTGATTGTGGCTAAACGGCTTAACCGAGTCTAATGTTTAAGGTCATTCGACGCAGAATCTTGTGCTCTCTAACTTTGCAATATATTACGAACTTACCTACAGGTAACTTTTTGTCTAAGATGCTTAGTTTTGTGTTATAGGCGAAATTGGAAAAAATCCGTAAAAGAAGGCACCTAGTACTTTTTGGTCGCCAAAAGTTCTTCCGGCAAAAGTATTGTTACAATTTTTGATATTTTGTTGTTCAGACCCATAAGAACATTTACAAGAAAAAAGCTTCTACGCCATAATATGAGGTTGCGTTCGATGCAAGATATTATCTTGCATCGAACGCAACCTCATAAAACCTGAATATTGTCAATTTGTATTGTATTGTATGTGAAGGTCGAGTGATGTCCGAGGGAGCAATACCAGTTTGAAGTGATGAACCAGTTGAGAAGGATACCAAACCAGTTTGAATGGGCGATAACAGTTTGGGAGATTTTAAGAACTGGTTCAGAAAGGCAGAAACTGGTTTTGACAGGCATGAACCAGTTCGGTAGGGTTAATAACCAGTTTGAAATTACAGTAACAAATTGAGAAGGATTGCAAATCCCTTTGAGCGGGTTATAACCGGTTTGAAAGGTCAACCAGACCAGATATGAGAGCCACCCGACTACACCATCCTACTACATCCGAGGCCACGTCTTCTGGCTTGATATCTCGTCTCTGATGAAGGAATGCCACTTCCTCTGGCTTGCTATCTCGTCTCTGGTCCCGGGAGGACACTTTTTCTCCTTTGATATCTCGTCTCTGATCCAGGAAGGCCACTTCTTCTGGCTTGATATCTCGTCTCCGGTCCCGTAAGGCCACTTCTTCTTGCTTGATATCTCACCTCTGGCCAGGCAGGCCACTTCTCCTCTTGTGGTATCTCGTCTCCGATTCAGGGAGGGCACTTCTTCTTCCTTGATAATATTATGTCGTCTCTGATCCAGGAAGGCCACTTCTTCTTGGTTGATATCTCGTCTCTGATGAAGGAATGCCACTTCTTCTTGGTTGATATCTCGTCTCTGATGAAGGAATGCCACTTCTTCTGGCTTGATATCTCTTCTCTGGTCCAAGAAGGCCACTTCTTCTTGCTTGATAGCTCGTCTCTGATGAAGGAATGCCGCTTCTTCTTGCTTGATATCTCATCTCTGGTCCAGGAAGGCCACTTCTTCTAGCTTGATATCGCCTCTGGCCAGGCAGGCCACTTTTCCTCTTGTGGTATCTCGTCTCCAATTCAGGGAGGCCTCTCCTTCTGGCTTGAAATCTCTTCTCTGGTCCCAGGAGACCGCTTCTTCTTGCTTGATATCTAGTCTTTGGCCAGGCAGGTCACTTCGCCTCGTGTGGTATCTCATCTCTGATCCAGGGAGGCCTCTTCTTCTGGCTTAATAACCCGTCTCTGATCCAGGGAGGCCAGTTCTTCTCGCGAGATATCTCGTCGCTCCTCAAACTGGTTTTAAACCACTCACCCCAAATTCCACAGACCCAATAATTTCAGGTGCGTTTTGAAAGTATGTAACTAGGTAACTATAGTCCTGAGGGACGATAAAGAATTCTGACCACTGATCCAGGTGTACAGGTATATTTTTTCCGACGACAAGCGCGAGTGGCTAATTTTGCTTTTTCCGCGGGGAAATCATCAGCTTTTTGCGTGGACCCGTTAAAGTGAACGTTGATTTTGCGTCGATTTCGTCGTTTACGGTTAAAATGGAAAGCTGAAAATGAAAATCGCTCGACGACATGCCCTGCCAGCCCTAAAAAGGGTCCCGAAAGAAGCGACCGGCCCAGATGAGCATTAGCGGCGGTGGGCGTGGCCGGGCGACATTAGCTCCCCCAAATTACATCGTAATTAATCAATACTCTAATTCGGTCTGAAAGTGGTCTGCGGAGGTCTGGCGGCGGGGGGGTGATTACTGGGGGGGTTCTTCGGGTAATTGCCATCCCCCGATTGGTCCCCGAGCCGGCCAATGGGGAGGCGGTGGGGGCGTGGCCTCATCGCCGACTAAACCCTCTGAAAACCTTCCCGCCACCAGTTACCTTTCTAAGTACTTGGGCTGAACGTCCTGTTTGGTGAACCTACGCGAATTTTTTTTTCTCTTTTACACACTTTCGGGTCGTTTTCTTCTATTCAACCTGCCGTTATCATTTCTCCTCGTCACATTGGCAGCCTTTTTATTGCGTAAGTAGACCATTTCACTCATTGTGTCAATTAAAATCAAATTACTGTAATTTGGTACCTAATCGCCCCTTAATGAGACGAACTTGGTTAATTGATGGGTCTAAATTGTATTTGGTTGATAACGTATCGGTTCCCGTAGGCGTTAATGAGTCCGTTTAGGTTCCTAACTTATGTACCTTGCTTCGTGGATTTCGAGCATGCGATTCACAAAGCTCTGATCTCATCACGGTGAAGATCAGAGGATGCAGGTTGCAGAGGTGCTAATGGTCGCATATCAAAAATCAAGAATAGAGTACTTGTAAGAAGTTTCTTTCAAGTTGGCACCTCCACATTTTTAAATTCAAGGGATTATTCTAAGTTTAAGACGGCGCGCTTGTTCAAGCGTCAACAACTATTTTAACCACTTTCCAAAAAATGCTTGATACTGTAGACAGCCCTAAGCCTGTAAATGGGCCAGAAAATGTTGTTAACCGAAAGTTGTGGGAACCGAAAGGTCCACTCCTCCCTCAGCGAACGGGAACCGATACGGCAAAGGTTCCTCGGGATGTCGGATACAGCCAATATATTAAATAGGAAATTTTCCTTGACATCTAAACAGCGCTATTTGTATGCTAAAAGATTCTCCGCAGGTGCAAAGCCGCACTTATCCAGTCCTTCCCAAATTGAAATGCTCTTCGTAGAAGTATGCAGTTTTTAATCTTAATATGATAATCATCCTACAGCTGATAACCTTTTAGAAATACCTGCATACCTACAGGGCTTAGTTATTAAGAAATAATCAATTACTGTATACATTAATTGATTATATAATTAGGTATACCTAATTATTGCTAGCTGGAGCATACTGATTCTTCCATTAACTGGACAATAATTTATCTTTGAATCCGAGCTTTTACTTCATAAATTTGTGTAAATACTTCTACCTTTTCAAAAGGTAGAAGTATTTTCGCAGTATTTTTTAATTATTATTATTATTATTATTATTTATTTTTTGCCGAATTTAATCAAACTCAGTTCTACTATAGAATAGATAATTTCGGAAAGTATCGTAAATATGTACATCTACTCAATTTTCTCATAACAGTATGTTATTGAACGTATGATGAAATTAAACTTGAAATACCTACCTAATTGCCAAAATTAACTACTGGTCTCCTACCAATATTTTTTCTTTTGGTTTATTATTCTTGTAATAGAACACCTATGTTGTCGCGACGGAGGTCGACGACTCCGATCGGCCTCAAAATTTGAAGAGGTCTAGATTCGAAAACCGAACTGTCCGTCCGCCGTCAGAGCCGTTTAGGGCAGTAGCAATTTTTTTAAGAATCTGAAATTTTGTCAAAATACTCGGTTTACCATCTACGTGTGCCCGCAAGGTTTTCAGGCCAATCGTGGGGCGCTATGGGGCTACAGGTTTTTTGAAAGCTTTTGGCTATGGGATAGAGTTAGGTGTCGTTTTCGAAGTATTTTTGGACGTAGAATCCATTTTTGGGGTCCCGGAGCGACCCGATTTCACTGTGGCGATCTACAGGGCTTTCATGGGGCTAAAAATGGGATTTTTGAAGGATCCTAGGACTCCAGGGCCAGGAGGTCAATTATTTTTCAAGTAAAAAACCAAACATTTTGAAAAAAAAAAAAAAAAAATCCAAACAAAATTTTTTAAAATTGAGACAGAATTAAATTTTTGCACAAGTAACCTACCTATATCACAGAATAATAAACCCTAGTGTAAAATTTGCAGCGTTTTTACACTTTTTATACTCATTGTTGATGTGCGGTTCGTTGGAAGTTGCCAAATAATAATTATTTATTATTCATGTTCAGAATTATTTATTCTTAATGTTTAGAATTATTCTAAACATGAAGAAAAATGCGGCTAATTCCGAAGCATATGGCCGCATCTGGGTTGGTGGGATGTCGGTGGCTCAGCAGTCAGCCAGTCACGCCCGAAGTTAACATTTGAATGAAACAACGTGACAATTAATTTTTAAGGTCCTTTGTTACTGCTCCTCGTTGCGGTTAATGTGCAGCAATAAAACGGGGCTGCGGTTCGGCCACTGAGGGTCTCCTGGATGGAGCGACGTTAGCGTGTCTCCAGGAATACTAATGGGCCGAAATTATAAAGAGCTGTGGGAACAAAACCCCTTTTGGTAACGGCTTCCGGCTCGGTGTACATTTGTGTAAAGGCAAGAGTTTTTGACACGGTGGAGCTTTGAGGGGAAGTGTACAAAATCACGAACCTGCTACGTCGTTTAGTTGTACCAGTGTCATCCATGGTGAGCAAGAGGTATGTTTGTGTTGTAGATGTCCGGTGACGCGGGTGGGGGATGGAAGACAAAACGACGATGGAGGAGGGGCGGGAGTGTCCCAAGAAGACGGCCACCGACTTCACGATTGACTCCCTGATCGGAAAATGCGATTCCGAAGAAGTCTCCCCGCTGAGCAACGCCCGGGAACCCTGGGCGCACAATCCGTACCTGCCCCTGCCGCTTCTGTACGGTTCTTGGTTGCCCTTCAGCAGCTTCTTGCTCCCGCCCAGCGATCTTCTGCCGTACCTGCCCAGACCGCCGCAGATGTCGCCTGGCCAGGTGTCCGCTCAACCGCACAGCGACGACTCCAGATCCGAAACAACCAGTCCGCACACACCTCACGACCTCACCGTCAAAAATCCAGGTAAGGTACGATACCGCTTGAAATTGAACATGTCCGAATAGAGTTTATGCGGTGTCAACACGGTCGAGTTTACATTAACATAGGCCGAGATAAGGTTGGTAACTTTCGACAACAACCATGTTATCGTGTTACCTACCAAAATAATATTGCTGCCCGCTGCGCAGCTATTACACGTATTTTCCAGCTTTATCTGCACTAGCAATTGTTTTTTCGATTTGTCTTCGGTTCTTTAGATTAAAAATGAGATTAAAATAAGATAAAACTAAGAATAAGAAGAAAGAAACTAGTTGTCGTATACCTAGTGACGAGTTGGATTAACTGGGCCAGGCTTCACGTTTGGCCATCGAGCAGAGAAAACGTAACATGTTTGGCAACCAATACGGCTAGCGTGGGGACATGAATTGCGCTTTTGTTCATGCAGTTACTGCTATCACCAGAGAATCACTTACCAGAACAGCTGCTGTCCAATGCTTGCTAAGCTCGTTCCACGCTGGCTAAGAGTTTCCAAGGCATGCCAATGTGGTGCCAAGCTGGATAAGGGTTTCCAAGGCTTGCCAACATGGTCTCAAGGTTTCCAGACCTGTCCAAATCTTTCAATGTTGGTGCTGAGCTGTCGAAGGATTTCCAAGCCTTGCAAAGCTGGTCCCACGCTGGCTTTAAGCTTTAAGCTTGCAAAGCTGGTCCCACTTTAAGCTTAGCTGGTCCCACGCTGGCTTTAAACTTTAAACTTTAAGCTTGCAAAGCTGGTCCCACTTTGAACTTATGTAAAATCATTAAATTACTAGTGTAAATTAGGGATAGAAAGACCGTGACCGTGTATATCCGATATCCGGATATTTCTTTTTAATATCGGGATAAATTGTGACCGGAAGAAGAAGTGGGTTGATACGTGTATCGGATATCCGTACTTTTGCAAAAATTCTGAATATCGAAGTTAATATTATATTATAATATATCTTCAAGCATATTATGTTTGAAAATAAAGCAGAAGGGGAGAGTCCGCCGCGGCGCGCCGTCTGAGCCGTTTTGGGCAATAAGAGTTTTTTTTAAAATCTGAAATGTTGACAAAAT
Source organism: Pilophorus perplexus (assembly GCA_955831195.1). Taxonomy (NCBI): domain Eukaryota; kingdom Metazoa; phylum Arthropoda; class Insecta; order Hemiptera; family Miridae; genus Pilophorus; species Pilophorus perplexus. The sequence goes on from OY037016.1 coordinate 23,718,597, forward strand.
ACTCGGATTACCTACCATCTAGTTGTGCCTGCTAGGTTTTCAGCCCGATCGCCCAACCCCGTAGGGCGCTATTTGGCTACGGAAGGTTTTTTTGTGTGAAGGTCTTCGGATATGGGCTCGAGTTTGGTGTCGTTTTCGAAGCATTTTCGGTCGTTGAATCCATTTTTGGTGGTCCCAGAACAATCCGATTTCACTGTGGGGATCTATAGGGCTTTCATGGGGCTACAAATGGGAATTTTTGAGGGATCCCTGGAGTTCAAATAAGGTTTCGTTTTCCGAAAAATTTTGGATGCGAAACCCATTTTTTTGAGTTCCCACTTCTGTCCAAACATAATTTTTTTCAATCTTTTTTTTTTTTCAAAAATATTTTTTATTGATAACACAGGTTTACAAAAAAAAGGTCACTTTCAGGCGCCGCGGAAAAAAACATTAATCTATATGTATTTTGGGGTGCTGAATCCGAATATGACCTCCGTTTTTCCCGTTCACCTCCAAATATTCGAGATATTGCGATTTTTCGCCCCTCATTTTCGAGATAATAATAATAATAATAATAATAATGATAATAATAATCGTGTGTTTTGGAATTTTAATAATAATGATAATAATAATCGTGTTTTTGGAATTTTAGGGCATCTGCACGATTATTATCTGTGATTTTATAAACTGAAAAAGGCCGAAAAAACGAAAAATCGCAAATATCTCGAAAATTTGGACGTGACCGTGAAAAAGGGAGGTCATATTCGGATTCAGCACCCCAAAATACATTTAGATAAATGGTTTTTTCCGCGGCGCCTGAAAGTGACCTTTTTTTGTAAACCTGTGTAAATATTAACAAATATTAGAGAATAATAAACCCTTGTGTGAAATTTGCAGCGGTATTTTCATGTTTTCTGACTAGTCTTATGACCTCTATTGTAGTTACCGTACCGAGTTACTTTTGCAGCTGTGAAATTTGTTTTTTGAAACACTTATGCGTTGGTTAATAATTTGAATGATTTAAAACCTAATTGTTTTTACTACATAATATGATATATTCTAAGTTTACAGAATCTGTAAACTTGAAGTATAATATACTTTAGTATAATATACCATTATTATATTATACTTATAATATAAAATTTGTAATAAACGGACGAGAAATCACATACAAAAAACTTTGGTTACCTTATGATAAAATTTTCGACATTCAGTCGTCATCAGTATTATAAGTATAATATAATATAATTATATTATGTAGTGAAATCTTAAACTTGACTCAAATTGTAATAGGAGTCTATCTTTTAATAAGAGTGTACTTTTTTCTTGTCATCATGTGTTCAAATGAAGTGCCATTCTGTTCTTTGTAGTTTACCGCGGATTCTTTTATTCTACTTCGCCCTTGAGATAGCAGCAGTGTACTAAAACGAGAAAAATTAAGGATTTTTTTTAGAAAAAAAGGGGCGGATTGCAATGCACTGGTGGCCAGACGAGTCGTTCTTCGTATGACCTAATGTGTTGCCTCTCCAGGCTCCCTTCAGATGGAGGTCTTCGTGGCCAAACGTGTTTCCCTGGCGAACAGTTTCACAAGGAAGAGCAAGTCCAGTCAATAGGCTACGGTTGTCAATTGTGCTTAAGTAAAGCTGACACATACACTTGAAAATCCAATTTGGATTTCGAATTGACGGGTTGTAGCTGTACCTTCACAGTTCACGTCGTTTAGAATAGGTTCTCATTTATGGATTCAGATCCATTAAATTGAAACCGCGCTATCTGTCAGGTCGGGTCGCAGGCCAATTTCATCTCTCATCTAGCCGATTCAAATGCGATGTGAGCGCCAGCAGGGCTATTGTTAATTTTCAGGGGACACGTTTGACAGTTGAACACGGGGGTACACAGCAGTGGCATTAGCGGGGAGAAATTTATTAGTCGGGGAAGTTTCAATAGCGGATATCTTGTGTGTGACGAGCGACTGAAGTTTGTGGGGTTACTCAAAGTGGCCTCGCTGATGGGCGTTGAAATTCCCTAAGGGCTGCGGTTTGCAGGGCTTCCCTTAATCGATGGGCCTATTGTTATGTTAAATACCGTCAAAATGCGTCGGCTTTGAAATGCGCTTTTGACGAAGAGGAGGGGAAGAGGAAAAAGCACGTGTTCCCTACAACACCCTTCCCTGTTTTCCATGATATCCCCCTCTAGACGAAATCACGTACAAATATCTCTTTGAACAAAGAAGTCATAAATGGGGAGACCTTTCAGTTTAGTTATGATTTTGGAGCTCAATATCATAAATACGACAGTTTTGCGACGGCGCTGTGTTTCTACTTTTGTGTGTTAAGGAAGGAAATGCAAATGGTCTCGGAAATGTTAACCTGGAAATAGGAAATGTTAACCTGGAAATAGGAAATACTTGGTTTACCATCTAGTTGTGCCCGCAAGGTTTTCAGTCCGATCGCCCAACCCCGTGGGGCGCTATGGGGCTAAAATGAGGCTACGGAAGGGTTTTTTGAAGGATTTTAGCTATGGGATCGAGTTAGGTGTCGTTTTTGAAGTATTTTTGGACGTAGAATCCATTTTTGGGGGTCCCAGAACGATCCGATTTCACTGTGGAGATCTATAGGGCTTTCATGGGGCTAAAAATGGGATTTTTGAAGGATCCCAGGAGGTTAAATATTTTTCGAGTAAAAAATAAAGAATTTTGAAAAGAAAAAAAAATCCAAAAAAAATTTTTTTTTTGAAATATAAAAATAAATTTTTTTTTTTACAAAATTAAATTTCTGTACAAGTAATAATAAAGAATGTAATATCAAAGAATAATAAACCCTTGTGTAAAATTTGAAGCGTTTTTTTGTTCGTTTTGTTCCTTGAGCGTTTTTTGGTTCTAAAAATAATTTTCATTTGACAATGTTGGTTTCTCACCGTTCTAATCACAGTATCTAATGTGTTTTAGGATACTAACGTTATTGTTTGTTGACTTTCTTCTGATTCCCACATGGTTTTGGTGCCCGCGGGTTTGGATCTCACGAGCACCGCCCTTACCGTTCGGAGTTTTTCGCGTTTTTAGTATTATCGAGTTTTGGGTTCCCCCACTAAACACGATGACCCTCATTTTCCATAATGAATTAATGTTTTAGTCATCGTATTGCAATTTAATCATAAACATGTAATGTTATAGTTTCGTTGTTTTGGTTCTTGAGGTTCGGTCAATGTAATGTTATTTATAAATAATCGATAATAATTGCCTTGTTATATTAATCCGTTTATAGGTTCCCTAACACATTAGATCGATTAAAAAAAAGAAGAAAAAAAAAAAAAAAAAAGCAAATTTACACAAGGGTGTCTTCTGGTATGAATTATCCAAAAATTAATCGTGCTCAAGAAAACAGTTACTGTATTCCTACATACACTGTTTGGATGGATGTGGGACCCCCAAAAACGGATTACACGTCCAAAAATACTGCGAAAACGACACCTAACACGATCCCACAGCCGAAACCCTACCATTCGGATTCGGGCGATCGGGCTGAAAACGTTGAGGCTGAACTGAGTATGTTGTCAAAATTGCATATTTCATATTTAATTTTTTTTAATTTTAATTTCTTAATTGTTTTAATAGAACGTTTAATTCTGAAACATTAGGAGTTGAGAATGAGGATTTGGCACGATTTGAACGAAAAGCTTAAACATTCCGTATCTCATCTCATCACTGTGACTTGCACTATACCTTAATTTAGCTCAAAGAGACGAAATCTGTGTGAATTATGAACCTCACAAAGGCATCGCCCATAAAGTTGTTTGTTGACAAGAGTTAACCGTCAGCCAATTTATTTGGAGGAAGTGGCCGCGCAGAGTTATAGCTTCAACTTCTTGGGAGAAAATGTCCGAAAATAAACTCGAAAAAAAAAAAACCCCGTCCCTTCAGAGCTTCACTCGGGGAACATCCACTAAAATTAGTCGCTAATGACAAGCGGGCCGAGAGCCAAACGCCTATTATTTAATAGCCCACGACTACCAGCGTGCAATCGAGGGTGAAATAAATCGAGACGAGTGTTTTCTGTAGTCTAATTTAAATCGATTTCTTCTCGCTGGGGAGTTTCAGAAGGAGATTCTAAACTGAATTAGACCCCGTCTATTTGTCTTGGCGGATATTGGCCCATTAGTTTCTAAAGAGTCGGAGAGTTAATTCGCCGGGACGCTGAGGTGTCGTCGAGGTGTTTTCAAAGGTGTTTTCTAGAGGTTTTTTCCCCGTTGGAAGCAAATCGCTCGTAGAAAACCTTCTACTGAAAAAAATCTTTTTCCGCAGAGAAATATGAACGCGAGGGGTTCACAAATCATAAACGTCATAGCTCAAGGTAGTTCTCAGAAATAGGGGTTTAAATTCTTAAATAGATTTGATACGGTTAAGAAATACCTTGGCGAGAGGTTTCAGAACTAAGCTAAATTATAATTATCATCTTAAATGCTATTCATCAGAGGGAGATTTTACCGTTTTCTTTATGGTGATTATGATTGTTACAAAAGATGTCAGTTGGCGGAGAACTGTGCTGAGATCTTAACGGGCAGAACTTCAGAGCATCTCAGGGCCAGGGCTTCCATCTTTCCATCTTTCGACGCATGAAAGTCGACATGTAGACAGTCATGCCTCTTCGAAGGTCTTGGCGTCGTTTTCAAACACGTGTGGGACTGTCTGAATCAACTCGAATCACTGAACTGAGCGACCACGGTGACTTCCCGCCTGGCTATGGTTGGCGATCCTGGCTGCACGTGGAGCGGCGGCCCTGAGGGATCGACAAAGCACGTGCCTCGGAGTTGTCCAGCATTTGCGAAGGACGGGGCCTGGAGGATGAGGTTTTCCCTGACGTCGAAGACTGGAGCAGGTATGTCAGGCAGTATTGGACCCAGTTTGGGACGACAGCTGGAGAAGCAACAGCTCCCGCTGGCTATCCCCAAAGGCAGAATCTGAAGCATCTGATGCTCCCGTTCGGGATGGGAAGCCTCGCCCCTCCGCCGTTCTTCGTGCAGGAGGTGGACTCAGGCGGTAGCTAAGTTTAACCGCCTGGTGGCGTTGATTCTTGTCAGGGGACTTGCAGTAAGCCCCAATCGCTATACTTACAGCTACACGCGTGAATTTAAAAATAATTCATACATGTTTTTTGGAATGGGCATTCCATCCCTCCGTCACTCCAAAATTAATGCAAATGACCACTCCTCCTGTAGTGTTGTAATCCTTTGACGCTGCAGCCATTGAAGGACTTGGTAAACTGCTCTTTATTTCCCGAGTCTTTCCTTCAGAAAGAAACCTCATTCTATTGAAGCATGTGGGGCCCAGCAGGAGTCAGGTTCCTTGTGGTTACATCATTGCTGCAGATCCAACATTTTCTGCCTGTCACTTCTCTATATAGTTTTAACTATGGTTGCCTTCGACATCACCTCCCCAAGATTAGTCCTTGGCGCTGGTAGAGTTAGGCAAAGCAGCCCCCGCCTTTTTCTAATCAAAGGGTGTCCCATCTGGCTGGAGCACTGAGCTGAGAGGCTTTGGGCGTTTCCGGTCCTCCTCGCCATCACCCCTCCACCCATTCTCGCGGATGTCTCCCACTTGTTCATTTCTTTCGAATTCTAGGCTCAAACTCAGGCGCACGGTAAATTTATATTGTATAGTTCCTATCTGTTTAAATTTAATTATTAAAAAATTTTTTGTTTAAACTTATAATATAAGTTGAATATTATGTTGAATTATGTTGAATATTTGGACAGGTTGATAGATGAAGGACCCGAAAAATGAATTATCAAGTATTGGAATCTACACTTCTGGAACGTTACGTACTGCGGTAGTGCATAGATATAGATATGATCACAAATTTTGAGGACGACAACATTTTTGACCCCTGTTGCAAATACCTATCAAAATTTATACATTTAATGTATTATTCTAAGAATATTTATCCAAAACGGGAACACATAACGCTCACACACAAAACGCCCGCTGGTGAGGGGGAAGGGACCAAATGGTAGGTGAAGGCTCTCTAGAGAGCCAGGAATTCCTGTCTCTCAGGGAGTACACGAAATATTAATCCAAGTGACTGCAGTCACTGCCGATGGCGACTAGTCAGATAAATGGCTTTCAGATTAGTCTGTTTACATCGTTGGTACCCACCACTTACTTGATGGGCATGAATGCGATCCTGAGCCAGACTTCCTTCTTTTGTATTGTGTACAGGCATTGAGGATTCTGTAGGTCTATTGAGACTACACATCATGTCGCTGCCAATCGAAGTGGGTACATTGTTCTAGCAAATAAACCGTTTTGGGGTGATCGGACAGGTCTGGGACCCCGTTAAATCGATTTTTCATCCATAATACTACAAAAACGACACCTCACTCGACCTCCTAGCCAAACAAAAACCTTCACAGCTCCATTTTGAGTCAGAATTTCCTGTTTGATTAATACTAATACGGATAGAAAGACTTCAACATTCAGCCCTGCGGGTGGTTGCTTAGTTCAGCATATTTGGAAACGCCTCATACGTCTTGCTGCGAGCATCACAACTTGAACTTTTTCCTGAAAAGTACACAGCGGCTCACTGATGGCGTGCAATTCCTTGGAAAAGGCCGAGCATCGTGATCACTAACGAGTGACAACCACTGTGATCAGCAAGTGACAACAAACAGTCCCTGAACGCTACCTCCGTCCATTTAATGACTGTCATCCCAATGTAAACCTCAGTCAACAACCAACGTTTTAATTTCAACCCCAAAACGGCAGTTAAACCCTACAAATACACCTCCCGCCCTTCATTTCCAGGAGGTTCGTGAATCCTCACAATCATCGGCCCTTGTAATCAACCGACAAGCGCAATCGATTTGTGTGAATTATCGATAAGCTCAGCGGTCTGAATACACAAAAACGATTGCTTTATTCAAGAAGGGGGGAACACGCGATCACCTTAATTTTTCTCGAGTCGTGCGGCACCAATTAATTATCAAGTATGATTAATAAGAGGGTTTTTACATCTTGAGTTTTTTGTCCTGATCGATTGGACGCATTATCAAGAAAGTCTAAGCGAGTTCCAGACTGGACATTGATTACATTGCAGGAGAAACGCAAGTTCAGAACAATTCTACCCATATTTTCTTAGACGAGGAGGAGTAGGGTAACTACTACCCATTTTTATCCAGAAGGCGCCCGCCTCTTGGGACGTTGCAGAAAGGAGCGAGACACGCCCCTGGTTACTGATTTTATGCCTGGGCAGAAACCAACAACAATTATTGCAGCTGAACAAGTGAATGATACCTTCCAAACAGGTTGGGCACACATGCCCAAAGCGCCATCGTTCGGTAGAGCACACAATCTTCTGCCATGATCATGAAACAGGAACGACAGCGGTATTGTTACAGCGGAGGGTTGGACTCCTACGCCATGCAGAAGTACTCCGGATTACACCCTGACCATTCAGAGGGAGAGTGAGTCTGATTGGGATTATCTTCCGCACCAGTGAGCATTTGAGGATTGGTCTCCCTTTCCTCTTCCTAGCTATAGCCCTTAGGTTGGGCGGCCTGCTCCCCCCACCAAGCCTTGATGAAGAGCAGCAGCAGGTCCTACAGACTGTAGGCTACAGTCTTAAATGTGTCCTTGGGAATGCTTATCATAGTCAATCCCGTTGGAAGGCGATCAAGCAATTGTATGCCACCCCATTCCAGTCAGATGGGACCAGGGGCGGATAGGCAGGTCGGGCGATCGGACGACGCCCGAGGGTCCGAAGGTCGTGAGAGGCCGGTCGAGGCTGAAAAAAGTATCCCACTTAAAATAATACATATCTTCGATATGTACCAACTCGAGACCAAAAAGGAAGACTCAAAGATGAGTCTTGAGAAAAGGCTTACTTCGTCCCTCATAGGGTGGATGGAAAGTGCATTAAATAAATGCGTAATTTATGTTACAAGGTTTCAAATTAGTACAACCTCTTGTATGCAAGTTTCTTTTTGATTTGCTCATTTTCGGTAACGCTTTCTACGACCCAAGTCGAGTGTCAAAATTGAAAATCGTCAAAACAAGGCTGAGGCTAATTCTGAGTTACAACAATCTGGAGGATCTCTTGTTGATGGCGTGCGAGCAAGAGAGACAGGCTGGAATACTGAGCCGAGTGGCTACGTTCCTTTCTGGCCCTCCTCGCCTTCACCCACAGAGCAACAGCTGTTACGAGCTGTTACTCTGTGAGCTCATCAAACTACCTACTATAGTCTATAGACACTTTTACTTTTTCTTTTAGGTTTTAGCGTTCTTACAAAACAAGCGAGACCAACACGATAGAAAATCACAAAAAAGAAAACATGACGATGACGAGTCAATTTCAACGTGGATAAATTGTCGTATGTTGTTATTATCGGTGAAAGTCATTGAGTTTTAGGCAATTTTTTGAAATTTACCGATTTTTGAGGCCTACAGTATATATATATTATAATATCGGCTATATTGGTCAGGATGCCGATTTTCCTCCTTTCATATGGGGAATCGCCACATTTGAAGTATTATCATAGCTCCCTATTTTGGTACTTATATTCATAATGTGTACCTACAGGCAACCCAAAAAGTTTTTCCTTGGGTGCGCCTAATCGACGAACATGCTACGAAACATTTAACAAGCGAAGAGAGCCTGAGCATTAGTCGTATATCTGACAGACCTGCTGTGAAATAAGAGATCGGTCTTATTTTTTCTCCTCCAGTGTCTGATACCATCACGTATCCCTCGATATTGTGGGAGGGTTAAAGGGCAGTTTATTGACCGGCTTATTCAATGTGGGTGGAATCTGGCTTAGTATTCTGCTCGGTGTCTTCATAACTTCCTGATTGGTATTTGAGGGTGATTTAGAGCCCATTCTGATACGTCGATTGACCTGTGGGGTGTTTGAGGAAGACATTTTTTCCCCGTTTTTAGTGGAGGTTAAGCCAGGAGTTTAATTGAAAGGGAGGAACTTGGTTCCAAGTCTGAAACACATTTGATTTTCAGACGAGGCTAACTGCGTTCGATTGGGCGAGGAAGGACCGTTTAGTTGGGCGGAGGTTCTTATAAAACGTGTGTCGAATGTGAGATCTTCTTTCGAGGGTATTATGGATGTTCCTCACCACCAACTTCCACTTTGACTCGAGTTAATTTGGATGCGGCCTGAGGCGCCTGATGTGCCCCGACTGAGACGCCTCCGGTTGTCGGCGACCTCAAATTGATGTCGTCCTGTGAAGCGGTGAACTCGGGCGGGACGAAAACGGTGAATCCGTGATAGATCACCGACGTGTTTTGTCTTCACCCTGTCGATGCTCACCTCTGTTTCGTGTTTAGCCTACCTACACGGCATTGGAATGTTAAAGGTTGCAGGAGGGTTTTGCCAAGCGGGTCGAGTGGGAAGTCGTTTTCGGAGCAATTTGAAACTTGGGGTCGATTTATGGAAACCTCACACCTGTCCGACCAAGCCAGGGATAGATACAAAGGAGGGGTGGGGGCTTTACGTTAAAACAGCGCTAATGTTTACGCAAAACACGCTTTTTATACCTCAAGGTATAAAATAATTTGAAAATGCTTGAAGGGGGGAGGGGGGGGGGACAAGAAAAGTGGATTCATAATCATACGGCATTAGTTCGAAGTTCGATTCAATGAAGTGGATAATAATATTGAAAGCTAAAGAATTCATTTTCGTAATAGGTGTTCGTAGTAGGTATATTGCTCAATATAATCGAAGAACTTATCAGCACGAACTAACAACGCTAATTTGTTGTTGTTACGACGGATTAATCAGCTTTAATTTTGGTTTATTATTCTTGGAATCGCGACGGAGGTTGGTGACTCCGATCGGCCTCAAAATTTGTCATTATCCGTTTCAAGAGGTCTAGATTTTAAAACCGAAATGTCCTTCTGCCGTCCGGACCGTTTTGTGCAGTAGGATTTTTTTTTTAATCTTAAATTTTGACAAAATACTCGGGTTACCATCTAGTTGTGCCCGCAAGGTTTTCAGCCCGATCGCCCAAACCCGTGGGGCGCTATGGGGCTAAAATGGGGCTACGGGAGGTTTTTTTTGAAGGGTTTTGGCCATGGGATCGAGTTAGGCGTCGTTTTTTAAGTATTTTTGGACGTAGAATCAATTTTTGGGGGTCTCAGAACGATCCGATTTCACTTGGTGGATCTATCGGGCTTTTGTGGGGCTAAAAATGGGATTTTTGAAAGATCCGGGAGGTCAAATACGCATTTTGTTTAAGACGTGACATTTGTTTTTGTTGTATTTTCCGAGAAAAAAAATTTGCAACAAAATTTTTAAAAAATGTTTCAAATATATTTTATTGACACTGAATTAATTTTTGCTCAAGTAACCTATATTTAAGAATAATAAACCCTTGTGTAACATTTGCAGCGTTTTCTATCTAAAGCTGCTACTCAAGACACTTTTTTGAGATTTGACTAATGAAAGAGAGCAATTCTTACAGGATTTTTCATGCTGAATCCGATTTTGTCTATCTGCCGTTGTTTTTCAAAAACGGCATTTACAAAATTTGTACATTTAATCTACAAAACCGTGTTTTCTTGGTTTTTGTGTGATTAAAAAAAAAAATCCAGCTGTCCCCAATTATCCTAAAATTATTTCTTTCAAAATTGTCACCAATTCAAAGCGAATGAATTGGAGATCTTTGTGTATTTAGAGAGAGGAGTTTGAAATTCCCCACTCAATTGAATTTTCATTATATTATAATGAATTATCCACACAGTTCACGGCGCAGGATGTGACTGCGGGTCATCACATCTGGCGGCACAACGGATGAAGCGCCTATAATGGGGATTTTGTTTATTTCAAAAATAATTTATTCCACGACGGCTCCGAGTATCCCGCCCCCCTCTTCGCAACCCAACCTCATTCATGATTATCAATAAAATAAAGACGGCGCCGAGGAAGTGGCGGCTTGTTCGGGCCCTTCCTTTTTTGGTCGACACAAAAAAGGGCGTCACGAGGGTGGGCATGATGCAGGAGGGAGCCCGATTAACAGGCGAGAATTAGTCGATTAGGTATGCAGGTGAATGAGTCGCCACACTGTCCGATGGAGGGGGTTCTGGCTTGAAGTAGCTCCCTGCATGTCGATTAAAGCTCCTTTCATCTACACCCGATGCGTCGCGACGTTTTCTTCGAACAAAGCAGACTGTCCTGATTTACGGCTGTAAATTGTTTCCACACTTTTTTTTTTTTTTTACCACCAAGGTCGGCCTCTCGTTATATTGCACATACGACAAGCAATATGGACAATTAGGCACCTTTGTAGTACCGTAAAACGGGGTGAAGCGGGACACTTTTGAAGCGAAGCTTTTATACGGACGCCCCCCTCCACCGCAAGGAACGCTCGCCGCTCGGGGAGTCTCCCAGTGAAAATCGTGAGTGAGTGAGTCTCGCGATATATATATTTGATATAGATGGGGCGCGTTTGGCTCTTCCAACCCGGCCGCTGTCAAGGAAGTCGGAAAGACGTACTCAGAACGGGTGGAATCCGGGGTGGGGCTTCAGGGACCTTACAACAGTGGAGGAGGCGGGGAAATTTTTTTTGCGAGCCGGAGCATCTAGTAGGACACTATACTGGCAGCTGATTTTTGCAAAATGATATAAAGCTTCGCTTCCTTTTTTTGACATTGGTGAGCTGTAGTTTTTGAACGAAACAAGTTTGAGAGTTGGTTGCCATTTTATGGGTCTTGGCTTCAAGTTTACATTACACCCCTGTCCCGGTTGGTCCGACACATGGTCCCAAGCGGGACAGTGTCAATGGAAAACAACTCATTTGGTGCAATTCTATCGATCTGCGGGCTACGCGGGACACAGGATGATGAGTTTAATAGTCGCCCAAACATATGCGATCAAAACAATTCCAGGAAAAATTGGACTGAATGAGTCTTCTTGAGGGCTTGAACTGATAGATATCACCGGAAATAACCTTACAGCCTCGAAAGAATGAATTGAAAAGATGATGGAAAGCTTGTTTGCATTGTAAACAGAGAAAAATACCGCTTAAATCGTTCAAACCCCTAAAAAAAAACGTAAGGATTGGGTAGACCAAGAAGAAATTAGACACACAAGTTAGCGAAAACGATTTGTAAACTTTAAAAAATTTTAAAAACAAGTCTGGAACAGTCTTAAATGTACAATTCTGAGCATGAGACTTCAATTTAAAATCTAAATGACTCTAAGTGACTAATAGGAAACATCTGTTCACAATATAAATGACTCGAATTCTCTAAAACTCCAAACGAATGAACTACATACAAATTCTCCAAAACATCCTCCCTTATTCCAAATGAGTTGAGTCCACACTAAAAAAAAAAAAAAATGCTGCAAATTTTACACAAGAATTTATTATTCTTTGATATAGGTTACTTGTACAGACATTTAATTCTGTCAATAAAAAAATTTAAAAAAAATTTTTTTTGCCGATTTTTATATTTCAAAAAAATTTTTGGGGGGGATTTTTTCTTAAAAAATGTGGTTTTTCAAAAATTCTTTAATTTTTACTCGAAAAATATTTAACTTCTTGGGAACCTTCAAAAATCCCATTTTTAGCCCCATGAAAGCCCTATAGATCGCCACAGTGAAATCGGATCGTTTCGGGACCCCCAAAAATGGATTCTACGTCCAAAAATAGTTCGAAAACGACACCTAACTCGATCCCATAGCTAAAAGCCTTCAAAACACCCCTCCTGTAGCCCCATTTTAGCCCCATAGCGCCCCACGGGTTTGGGCGATCGGACTGAAAACCTTGCGGGCACAACTAGATGGTAAACCAAGTATTTTGCCAAAATTTCAGATTTTAAAAAAAATTCCTACTGCCCAAAACGGCCCGGACGGCGGACGGCGGACGGACATTTCGGATTTTGAATCTAGACCTCTTGAAACGGATAATGTCAAGTTTTCAGGCCGATCCGAGTCGTTGACCTCCGTCGCGAAAACATAGGTGTATTATTCCAAGAATAATAAACCAAAAGTTGTCCTCGCTGAACTTTCATACATCTGAGAATTCTTTCAATGTCCTTTGCAGGAACCTCACAGCAGTCCTCGACATAAAGGAAATACGAAGAATACAATGTAGAACGATGTCATCTTTCTTTCCGCGTTTTCGAAGGCAGCGGATTTGAATCTTTCCGGTCTGGCGGGCATCAACAACTTGAGCAATTAAATTAAATATAAGATAAATTTTATCTTCTCTCACGCTTGTTGGTTCGAAATTTCGCTATGATGAAATCACCTACAGAATCGTTGAAAGATTCTGCATCTTCTGAGCTGGGGGTCAGGTTGGTCCAACTCCGTGTCCATGAGGTAATATTCTTCGGCTGAGTTGTTGTCGCTCATCATGCGAACGCTTAAGTTTGTCCTAGTGCCTTAAAAAAAAAAATAAATAAATAAAAAAATAAAAATAAACTGTTCACAAACTCTGGGCCAGGTAAATTATCGTGAGCTTTAAACGCCGGTATTTACATACCTAGTCTGTCTAAATAGTCCTTGATGAACTTCCGGATGTCAACCCGGTCGAATGGACCCCACTCAGCACAAACAACCATTCGCGTAACAATTACTTCCTCCATCTCAGCGGGTAAAACGGGTTGACCACCAATCTTTCGGATTTCGGGGGTTTTCAAGTGCCGGTGCAGTACTGAATTGGGTATATATTCAATAGAACAATACTTCATGATATAAAGGTAAAGAAATAAAATCATTTTGTGGCGTCTGGTTTCAAATTCAAGAAGAAAAGTAAAAAAAAAAAAAAAAAACAGAGAGAAAAAATTATATGGTCAGTGAAAAACAAAAATGAAATAAAACTTTAATAGCAAAAATAGCTATAAAAATCATTGAAAAACATTTAACAACCTTCCAAATCAAACATCAAACATGAAAAACACCAATAAAACATTAAAAAACAGAAACTAAAAACGTTAGCACCACAACCAATAAAGTATAATACATCAACACAAAAAAGTCAATACAAAGAACAACGCTTACAACATAAATCACCAAAACCATTCAAAAATCAAATCAAACCATTGAAAAAAAAAAAAATAATAAGAATAATTTCTAAACTCATTTTCTGGACTAGAGTAGCGTGATTACTAACGTAATGAAACTACGTACGAAACGTATTTTTTCGTAATTTTTTCGACCCCCTAACCTGCCTTTGGCGCGAGTGGAAAGTGAAACAAAACGCTTGCATACGAGTCTGCAACACATTTGGGACATTTTATGTCTTTCGTCCCCACCAGCATCCCCCCCCCCCCCCCCAAACGGCTTGGTTGACAACAGGGACAATTTTCGTCAACAGTTTTCGTGACGATTTTTGAGTTTATGTGCCAAAGCAAAGACATAAAATGTCAAAACCAACAACAAAACATCCAACATCAAACATTTCAAAATCAAACAATTGAAACATCCTAACAAGTAGGTACAAGACATATAAAATATTTTTCATTGACTTTTTTTTTTGTTTTCTAAATGCTTTCAAAACATTGGACATACAATGAGGACCAATAATTGAAATAATTGAAATGATAAATCTTTACCGTTCTCTGTGCGCACCTCTTTCTCTTCTCTTCTTGGTCTAAGACTTGGACTCTAAGTGGATGTGAGAATTTTATAGAATTTTTATTTATCTCGATTGTTTGGATCTTCCTTGAGTCCGGAAACTTCATAATTGCACAATGATAATATATTTATTTATTTAGGATTGTGAAACATACCAACCATACTTGTGCTTGTGTACCATACTTCGAACCAATTCACCGCCATCATGAGTACATGACAAAGACTGTACGACGGTTCGCCATTTCCAAAATGTCCTGGTGGGCACTCGCTGCACACCCGAATTGTCCCCCAAGTGTCCGTTCCTTAGGTCCGTTGGAACAAAAAACAATAGGTATCTTTTGTTTTCCGCCAGAGCAATTCACTCCTATGGTTTTGCCACTTGTCTCAACCCAAAGTGGATTTCTTACTCTGCAGCGGAGCATTAACCGCTTGAATGAACTCGAAAATAAGTTTTTCTTTTCGAATGGGACAACAAACGTGATTGTCATGTAGGATTCTTTCCCACCACAATTGAATCAAGTAACGTGAGGCTAACCGCCAACTAGTGGGCTGAAGAACGTGATTGGCAACAAAGTTAAACCAGCATCGTAGGCCACCAGGTTCATAGACACTGACAAGATATTGTTAAGTATTCGAGAAAGTACCTAATTCGACAAGGGAATTGTTTAGAATCAAACTTGAAAACTTTAAAGCTGGTGCCAGAACTGGGTTTCGTCAGCCTGAAGGTCCAACGAGCTGAACTAGGTGCCTTCCAGTAAGGATGCTTCCAAGGAAGTGTATCCTCATTACTAACATTGTTGAATTTGCGCTAGTCGCCTACATTCCCCTTTCGTTTTTCACCTTGACTGGTTCTCACCAATCAGGGGTCTCGTCCGCAACCATCGACCGCAGGTCATTCTCCTTGACTCCACGAATCAAATCAGATCCAGAACTGGTCTGCAAACGACGTTTTATGATCCCATGCAACGACCGTCGCGAGATCAGAGAAGTTATTGAAGTTCTAACAGCAGAACCGCCAGAATGGAATCTGTGTTCTTGGAGTATCCGGGCTTGAGGGTGTGATTCCTGGAAGCTTTAGCACCCCCACTCCAGACCGTTGCGACAGGCCCTACAGTGCTTGTGACGAACGGTTCTGAAGAACGGATGAGTGGACACGTACGCAGCAGATTACGAGCAAATCTTTTTCTACGTTAGTCTTCAGGGTCTCGTCTGAACACTCTCTTATCATCTGAATTCCATGATGTGACTGATTGTTGCAGGTCGGACGGAACCAGAAGCGGAGGGCGAAAGCGGTGGAGAGGGAGAGAGCGAAAGCGGAGGCAGCAAAACGCGAAGGCGGCGGACGGCGTTCACTTCCGAGCAGCTGCTGGAACTTGAAAGGGAATTCCACGCGAAGAAGTACCTCAGCCTGACAGAGAGGAGTCAAATAGCGTCAGCGCTGAAACTCAGTGAAGTACAGGTAAGGCTTGAAAATAAAGCATGTCTTTGCCCGAAGCGTAACGTCTATCAACTATCAGAATGTGTGGGTGTTTCAGGTGAAGATATGGTTCCAGAATAGAAGAGCCAAATGGAAGCGGGTGAAAGCCGGGCTTTCCGGGGCGGCGGGGGGCGCCAACCGAAGCTGCACGACCAATTCCGGCCCTTGCAAAATCGTCGTGCCGATCCCAGTCCACGTCAACAGGTTGACGGCGCGACACCAACAGGACAGCCCCGCCATCTCCCGTCTCCACCGCCTGTCGCACATGTGAGATCTGGCCGAGGAGCGGTAGGCCGCTCAAGAGCCGGAACCCAGGAGCGTCGGTAGAGCCTGCCAGACCCTGCCAGGCCCTGCTCCTGAGGTCTGAGCTCAATTCACACGGTTTGTTCTGTGCAGTGTTCAGCAACGAGTGATTGTCATTGCTACAGGAACTGGCTACAGCTAAAGCAACAGCTCCACCATGACCTCCTTACTTAAGCACCTGAGCTTCAAAACCTGAGCCATCGTCAATATGAAACTTTACTTCAGCCCAGCCACCCACATAAGGTTGTGTGAGCTGACAGCTTCACGTCTTTGGCCAAAACAGCTGTTTGCAGCTTCCCAAACTGTAGCGTTTCAAGCTTCCCAAAAGGCTGAACTGCAGGCCGAGAAAAAAATACCTCAAAGTAGCCATGATTTTCATCAAATTGTAAAGATGACTGACATTTAAAAAATTCCCTTGAAAGTGCGTCTGAAGGTCCTACTAGTCAAATCACTAAAATCTTGTAAATCGTATCAAATTTAACGATTTTTCAACGCCGTAGTTAACTTGTTTTTGTTGTTTGACCGATGTTAACGGATCTCGAAACATATTTTACTTGGTAGGCGTTTTCCCCTCAACTCATCTTGTAAATAGTGTAAATTCACCAAAAAAATGTATAATAGTTTGTATTGTATTGCTAGTTGTAAAAGTTTGACAAAAATGGTGTAAGCACGGGTTAACGTTGTGATATTGCCACTCTGGCGCTGATTTATAGCCGTTTCATGTCAGAACGACATTGTAATATGTAAGATACTCAACACACATTGTTTAAGTGTTACATTCACTTTAATTCAGCTGTAAATGAAATTTGATCATGTGAACTTCAATGTGCTAAAAGAACTAACGTAAACACCTAAATTTCTTGTATGCTTTCCTCATCCAATGGCTATCTACAGTTTCTACGGATG
This sequence comes from Pilophorus perplexus, assembly GCA_955831195.1. Classification (NCBI taxonomy): domain Eukaryota; kingdom Metazoa; phylum Arthropoda; class Insecta; order Hemiptera; family Miridae; genus Pilophorus; species Pilophorus perplexus. Next base: position 23,735,845 of record OY037016.1, read on the forward strand.
AGAGTGTAAAGCATTGATTAGTTAATGATATTTTGAGTTGAAAAATATTAGGGGTCTTCACGGTTGGGTTGTTGACGTGTTCACGTATTGAATAGAGCCGAGCAAATTGGTCGAACCTAATAGGTTTTAATAACATAGTATGTTACTAAACTCCGTTGTCAGCTGTACTACCTTCGTTTACCATAGCAGAGGCCGAGGCGTGACAACAACAGCCGCGTTATCTTGTTATCTATCGCTGTTTTCTGCTTCGTCGGCCGGCACTAAACTAAAAGTATTTTTGTTTTAATCGTTTCGTAATTCGGTTTTATATTCGGTTCGTTCGATAGCAAAATTTACATTTAATGACAATGTAAAATACGATGCAAATTTTACACAAGGGATTATTATTCTTTGAAATAGGTTACTTGAACAAAAATTTAATTCTGTCAATGAAAAACATTTTGGGGAAATTTTTTTTGATTTTTTTTCTTCAAAAATTCTTTATTTTTTACTCGAAAAATATTTAACCTCCAGGGATCCTTCGAAAATCCCATTTTTTAGCCCCATGAAAGCCCTATAGATCGCCACAGTGAGATCGGATCTCTGCGAGACCCCAAAAAATGGATTCGACGTCCAAAAATACTTCGAAAACGACACCTAACTCGATCCCATAGCCAAAAGCCTTCAAAAAAACCCTCCTGTAGCCCCATTTTAGCCCCATAGCGCCCCGCGGGTTCGGGCGATCGGGCTGAAAACCTTGCGGGCACAACTAGATGGTAAACCGAGTATTTTGTCAAAATTTCAGATTAAAAAAAATTCCTACTGCCCAAAACAGCCCGGACGGCGGACGGAATTAGAATGCAGACTTCTTGAAACGGATAATGTCAAACTTTGAGGCCGATCCAAGTCATCGACCTCCGTCGCGAAAACATATGTGTATTATTCCAAGAATAATAAACCAATATACGTAAAAAATTGCGGAAACAGGTACAGTGACGAGTAGGATCATGTTCTCTTTCACGCTGTCCCTACTTTTTCGTGATAACACATTTAACATACCGCCTCCTCGACATTTAACGTGGTAAGCTTGACCGTGAAGACCCCTATTGTAAAAAAACGTGTAAGATGTAGTAGTGATGTGCAATGAAATGAATTTTGAAAAATAAAAATATCCTCATTATATAAAAAATAAATAAATCTCTGTTTCAACTAAGTTTTTATTAAATCCCTGACTCCAGTTTGAGAAAGAAACAACAGATGTTGTCGATGTCGTATGGCACGATTTCCTCCCCCAAGACCTTAGTGTCATGTGACGGACACGGGCCGTAGTAACCGATCCGTTCCGCCCGGCAGAGTTTAATTTGACTCCCGTTCGGACTTCTTGAGTGGCGCCCCCAAAGCGCTAAAAGGCCCCTTTATGAAACACAATGGGAGAAGATTATGAATTTCGAACTGTGTTCGGTTGTCAATCACGGCCGAGGGAGGGGATTTTCGTATGGGTTAAATAATAGCGATATTAAATGAATCACAAACGCCGTGCAGGCAACGGGTGCAGCCTGTGATGCTCGACGGGGTGCCTCAAGCCTCAGTGAGACGTATCTTGAGGTGGATGAAGTTGTGCAGAAGGAGACTAGTAAATAACGTGGGGAGTCATGACTTGAAAATCCTACCCTGCTAGCTACCTGGGTCCCAGCAAAAGTCAATACAGAGTCCACGAAATGGTGAACGCCCCTTTTTTACTGGCCTATTTCGCTCTAATTAGGGGGCCAATATAATATTTACCAAGAGTTTAGTGCTAATGTCCAGGTTAAATACCCGAAAGAGGACGCTTAACCACGCAGAGCTCGGTCAAATACTCCCCGTGTAACGGTACGATAAACTCTCGGTAACTCGGATGGTGAAAGTGGCCCTAAGACAATCGTCGAGTGCCCAAAAGTGCCAAAATGGGCACTAACTTCGTCATTTTAATAGGGAACTCTCACTTTTAATTTCAAATTCGGATTATTCGCAAACTTTCATTCGAAAGTGAACCCTTTAGGCGACTTTAAAAACTTCACGAAAATTTGTACACAACCAAACCTCACCAGATGATTTTTTTTTCGTTCTATATTGAAGGGTTTGGGGCCGGTTTTTGAAACCATAGTTAACTCTGACGGCCGTAAAAGACGACTCTGACGGCTGTAAAAGCTTAAAATCTGCTTTCAATTTTAACCGCGTTTTGACAATTTACAGCCCATTTTTTCAGATCACCAAAATGAGCTAAAATGTAAAGCACTGCAAATTACACAAGAGAAATTTATTCTAGAACAGAAGAATAAAAAACATAATATGTTTATAATATTATTATATTATAAGGAAGTCAGTAATATATATATATAACAGTATATTGTTTGGGCGGATGAAAGACCCCCAAAATTGGATTCTAAGTTCAAAATTTCTCCAAAAACAACTACTCACTCGACCTCCTGAAGTCTTCCAAATGAAACAAACAGCCCCAAGGTCGGATGGGTCTGGTACTTCCATAAAACTTATGGGAGTTCATTCAATGAACGTCCAAAATACTTCAAAAACGACACTCTTACTCCACCCTGTGGCAGGAAACCTTGAAACCCTCCATTAGATCCGTCCCATCATCGCATAAGTCTGTCGCTACTTGCGTGTACAGACTGTACGTAGAGATAGCGAGGAGGGTAGGAGTGGGGGAAGGAAGGAAGGAACGAGAGGATACGCTGAAAGTGGTGAGTCACCAGTTGTGACGATGGAAGTGTCCAGTGCATTTCTGACAGGACATAGCTGCAGAGGTAAGTACACCAAGAGGGATTGGTGTACTCCCACAGGTAAATTTATACTTATATGATAGCACGTTCGTCGCCCACTTATACACCATTTATACTATGTTTATACACCAGGATTTACACACTGTTCGTTAATACCCAACTGAGAGGCTTGGGAGCACCTAGGAGGGGAGTAGTGGAGGGTGATATTGGGCTGCACGCCCTAAGCTTAGGGGCGACGTGCTTGGTTTGATACACTATAATATGGTTGGATTACCTATATAATACGTGGATATTGGATATTATTGTATACTGGATATTTTATACTATACCTACAACCGTGCATTGGGATTTATATCAATCGCGATCTTGTTGGGATCCGCGACATAAGTCAGTTCCGGGGCCATTCGGATTATCTACACCCTGTTTATTGAGAGAAAATGCATGATATGCATGTACATTTGTAAACTTAATGATATAAATCACAGATCTAAAATAATCAGTGATTATTACAATGAGTTGGTCAAACGCTTGGTCTCGCCTTGTCTCTGTCTGTTACGTCTCAGCAACATAATCTCCTCACTGCAGTAGAGTTTGTCTTCTGTCCAACTAATTGCCGTGTTTAGGGCGTTACAGCGTCAGCAGGAGAGGTTTTTGGAGCTGGCGGTTCATCTTTGACATCCTCCTCTCCCACGAACATAATCCAAAACTGTGATCAACAGGGGGAGACCAGAGTCGGGGAAGCCCGTCAGAAACGCGTCGTTCGGACTATCTGATGATCGGATTAACGCGACCCGATTGTATGTTGATTGTTTATTTGCAGCCAGAAACAGGTTTGTTGACGCCAATCCCAAGTAACTCCCATAGTAGGCTCTGAAAGGAGTCTTCACAAATTGTACGGCCGATCGCAATCCTATAGGATTATACCGAACGGTGTCCTCAAAAGGTTTTAAGCCGGTATGATGTGGAATCGATAAGCGTCCCTGAGTTAATGAGGGGAAGACACGGCATCCTAAGCCATCCAACCAAATCGGGCTTAAAACGTGCAAAAAGATGTCCTCAAGAAGCCCACAATATTAAACATTTTGACCTTTCCACGTGGGGCTACAAGTGGGGCTTTTCAAAGATACCAGGAGCTCGAATGAGGCGTCGTTTTTGAAACTTTTTTGGGTTTTCCTAATCTGCCCTAAGTTTTTCTTATTTTTTAAATCACTTTTATTTACATGGAATTAATTGTTGCACAGTTTATTGAAAATAATTATGAACCCTTGTTTAAAATTTGCAGCGTTTTATTCCGAGTGAATGAAGTTCGTTGTTGTTGCGACGATGTTTCGAAACGTTATTTCCGGAGAATCCGTTGATTTTTCTTTTCCGAGCGGGTGAAACTCACCCCAAACTCCAACTCAACCCCCGAACTGTCACTTCTGATCCGGTCGGCCCTGAATTATGTTAATCGGTCGGTCAGGAGCCAACCCCCCCCCCCCCCCCCCCCCCCTCCACTCCAACACTCCGCCATAGATCCTCCTTCCTTCCTCGGCCGCCTTTTGATTCGATTAGCCGGCTAAACGGAGCGGCTCAACCGATTCACGAGAGGGTTTTCACAACCGTATTTCCACTCCGCCCGACACGCCCAACCATCAAGTCACATTACGACCCCCTCCCCCCCCCCCCCCTCCACTAAGACTTTCGCCGCGCCAAAATCAGGAGTCAAAAAAGATTTCCTTCAAGTCCTCGTGGTTTTCGCCCCCTCATTACTGTATTCGGGTTGACAGACTGAATGAATTTGTTGATAGATCAAAGAATTCGCTGGCTATGACGACGTTTCAGAATATTCTCCCATCCTCAGGCCCTAAGAAAATGAACAACACTTAACGAGTGTGGTTACATTTCAGAATGCTTGGGGGCCTCTGTTTCTGGAACAACATACACCTAAGAAAGTAAGACTTGAAACGGAAGTAAGGGAAGGTCCAGTACCTCTGGCCACAAAAGAATTGTATCCGCCATGAATTCATAGTCCCAGGCAACAAATTGTAACACTCACCATGTTGCTCCCATTCGTTCCTAGGGATGTTTGATACTTCTAAAGTATCGATACAGTATCGTATCGATACATCCAGACAGTATCTAAAAGTATCGATACGATACTTTCAATAAAGTATCGGTATCGAAGTATCGATACTTTTCAAAAACGCCTGCAAATTTTTAGTCAAGGATTTATTATTCTTTGATATGGGTTACTTGTGCAAAAATTAATTCTGTCTCAATGAAAAATTTTTGAAAAAAAAGGTTTTTCTTTTAATTTTTTTTTTTTTTTTACTCAGACAATATTTGACCTCCTGAGATCCTTCAAAAATCCCTTTTGTAGTCCCATGAAAGCCCTTTACATCCCCACAGTGAAATTGGATCCTTCTGGGACCCCCAAAAATATACTCTACGTCCAAAAATACTTCGAAAACGACAACCAACTCGAACCCATAGCCAAACGCCTTTAAAAAAAACTTTCAATTGCCCCATTTTAGCCCCATAGCGCCCCACGGGTTTGGACGATTGGACTGAAAACCTTGCTCCAAGCCTCGGGGGGGGGGGGGGGGGGGGTGTAGGTACAGGTAGCAAAAAAGGGGAACATTCCCTCGTTTGGTGTAGCTGTGGCCACACTAATTTCTACTGTGATCAGTGAGTTGGGTTGGTTGGTTGGTTGGTCCAACATTTTGGTGGTCCGCCCTTGATCGAGGACGGCTGATTCTTCTGATATGAGAGCTGGTGCAGCTCCAGGAGGTGGTGGTAGGTACCTACATCAACTTTCTTCAATTGCTGGTGAAGTTAGAGGTACTGTCAACTACCTATATGTATGCCGTAAGTTTTGAATCTGATGAAATGTGAGGGATAAAAAAAGTATCGGCGCCGATACCGGAAAAAAAGTATCGATACTACGATATGTATCGGGGACAAAAAGTATCGATATGTATCGATACTTCTTTTGGAAAGTATCGATACTTTTAAGTATCGATACTTTTTCAACATCCCTATTCGTTCCTGAGGGATTCATACTCGCTGGACACCCCCACTCTAATTGGACAATCGGGACTTGAAACACAACCCACACAGTTTCATCAAAATCTGACGGGTGTTTCGGACGTAGAATTTAACGTACAATCACGTTAAATAAAAAATATGGATTATAGGCGACCAAAATCTATCTTCAACGGTTGTAATAACTCGAACAAACAAACGCCAAGACCAGCCAAAATTAGCGGAGATTAAAATCGTCTCTCGAATTGTCAAAAAAAGTCTTGTCCTGAGGGGCTCCTCTCAGTGGCACCTTCCAGCGTGTCGTCTGTAAGGTGCCTTGTGAGGAGACGATGGGCCGACTGGGGTGGAGCCCTCCATACCCACGCGCGCCCGTCCCGTGAGCCGCCACCCGCTTTTGCGTCCATACAACTTCAAATCCTATAAAATAAATTCGCCGTGTACATTCGCTCAATTTCGGAATGAGTTTGTTCAGTATCTCCTATTAAAATTCGGATCTCTAGGTAGGATAAGGTGAAAACGCGAACTGGATCGGACGTTTAACGACCGAACAAATCGAAAAAATTAGTTTCACGATTTGGCGCGCGCCAAAAAATTCGCGCAACAGGTATTTCGGACGTAGAATCGGAATCCGCGAAAAAAAATGGGGGTTATAGGGGAGCGAAAAACACGTTTCGCGCAAATTCGGGATTTTAATATAGCAAGGACACCGGATCGTTAGAAAAAATCCCCGTGGAAATCCGTCCAGCCGTTTATAGAAGCTATCTATCTATACTTCTATTTTATAGAAGTATAGATAGAGGGAAATTTTCCCTCTTCCTGATAACTCATCAGTGATAAGGCTGCTCAAAGTTTTGGTACGTGAGTTCGACGAACTCCTTTTTCGCCGAGCTTTCGATTAATATATCATCTTCATCAGGGCCTATAACAGCAAAACAAACTCGTCATAGAAGCAAAAATAAGGCATGGAATTGTAGGCTACAATCATTTTGAACAAAACTTACTCAAAGATTAATAATTATACACGTAGCATTTCACTACCATGTTGGCAGACTGGAAGAGATGGAATGAAGAGGAAGGGTGTGTCTAAAAAAAATTTTGTTTAATGTGTCTGAGAAACAAATTGCTACCTTAACAAAACAAAACTCAGCAACTGAAACTTCCAACAAATCAACAAACTAAAACCAAGAATACCACACCAGACCAGGACTTACTTAATATGATAATATCATATTTAAATTGATGCTCTTATATTATAAGAGCATCAATTTGAATGGCAACTAATAATAAATTCAATGTGGCTAAAAAAATATAAAATTCACTCTGAAGCTAATGAAAACAATGTAACAAGACCATAACCTTCCACCTCCTTTTTCTCACCTCCAAACCAACAATCATGACAGACACAAAACGTTGCTCTATTTAAAATTATTCAACAGATCACAGCATATCACAGAGCAATGATAGGTGGGTCCAAGTCTTCATGTCGTACAATTCCGTGCCTCTTCCGAGATGCCGGCGTATATCGAGCTCAACCCATTCGCATCCGTCCGGTGGTTGCAGGTAGCTGGAGTTATTTGGATATGACACAATAATATTATGTCATATTGCTCCACATTTCCTTCGATTCCTGTAGGTACACGGTAAGCGATCAGTATAGTAACTGTTGTTTCTATGGAAAACTTGGTACTCACTGATTTTTTTCTCAAGAATAATCACAGAATCACTTTTCAACACTTTTCTTTTTCAAATGTGCGATTTGCTCTGGCCAGTTTTGTGTTTGTACCTGTGGCCACCTGAACAATTCATTTTATTGATCCACGTAGCAATTTCACACTTTTGGGTTATGATAACATCGATCAACAATGAGTTTCCTCGTTTACACTCCCAGAAGTAACAACAGGTCTGGCCAGAGGTACATGCTATGGTTGTACCTCTGGCCGAATGTTACTTTTTTTTCTAAATTGCTCCTGTGAGAAGGTTAATTGGAATTTGAAAATTTTTTTTTCGCCGTTTTGTAGCCAAATAGTTACTGCTGAGAAAATGATGAGAAATTTGAAAATTACGACTATTCATTTATCGATAAGGCAATTTTTCAAATAGGTACTGGCCAGAGGTACGGAGCCCGATCGCCCAAACCCGTGGGGCGCTATTTGGCTATAATGGGGCTACGGGAGGCGTTTTTTTTTAATGGTTTTGACTATGGGATCGAGTTAGGTGTCGTTTTCGAGGTATTTTTGAACGTAGAATCTATTTTTGGTGGTCCCAGAACGATCCGATTTCACTGTGGGGATCTATGGGGCTTTCATGGGGCTCCAAATGTCATTTTTGAAGGATCCCATGCGTTCAAATATTTTCCGACTGAAAAACAATTTAGGAAAAAAACTTTTAATTTTGAAAATTTGTTTTTGAAAAAATTTCGAAAAAAAAAATTCTTTTTAAATGTTTACAGACACAGAACTAATTTTTGCACAAGTAACCTATATCAAAGAATGATAAACACGTGTGTAAAATTTGCAGCGTTTTTTTTTTTTTTTTTTTTTTTTTCATATTCACGACCCCACACTTAATAAGTGTGGAAGAAATAATATTTCTTTCTACTCGTGTAGAAAGAAAATTCGGGTTTGAATCGCTCACAGAAGTAGTTCTGAAACTCATTACAAGGCCGTACTCACCCTATAATTTTCCAAAGTAAAACCGCTTAATTAATATCTCTGAAATGGTTCGACTTGCGTGCTGTAATAATCCGTAATGATCCCTCAACTGGCGAGAAAGTGTGTGAGTTACCTCCTCGCTCTGACCGCTAACGACGTAACATCTGTTTCCAGAGAAAAACCGCAAAACGTCTCTTTTTTTTTCTACGGACTCGGTTATAATTTCGGTCGAACTTTTTTTTTCTCTTTCTTTTAATTGGCCCCGCGGTGGTTCCGAGTCGGTGCCAATTAGCGGAGGAAACGGGGTCGGCCTTTTAGGTGCCACTTGCGGCAGCAGACGGGGTGCCACTTATTTTTCAATTGTTCACCTCGCTGATCTGCTAGTAACTCGAAATAGGGGGCGAATGACAGGAAATACGAACTTCTGATTTCCACTTGAGGAGTTTAGTTTTTAAAACGGATTTTAATTTTTTTTTTAAATACCTTGCGGGCACAACTAGATGGTAAACCGAGTATTTTGTCAGATTTTATGAAAAAATCCTACTGCCCAAAACGGCTCGGACGGCGGACGGACGTTTCGTTTTTGGAATCTAGACCTCTTAAAACGTATTATGTCAAATTCTTGGAATATATTATATTCCGAGAATAATAAACCAAAATGGGGCGTTCCCGGTGGCTGTTTTTCAAGTTTGAAAAAATTGATATTGAATGGAAGTCAAATGCGGAATTTGTCACAGTATTTTTGGAGGTCACTGTAGAATCACAGAGGGATGACGTTTTGGGCGGGAGATGAAGAGACATTCTTGTGCGAGCAAATGGAAGGGGCGACCGAAAAAGCTGATGAGACCGAACTTTTTTTTTTTTTTCGGGGGTTTTATTTCGGTTTTTTTTTCTTCACCCTCAAAAGCCCTGGAAACGTCGTGTAAACAATAAAGCTGGTCGGCGAGGGGTTGGCAGGGGGGGGGGGGGGTGTTCTGGCGAACTCTGTCGGGGTGGTTGGGGGCGGAGGACGTCCAGAATTCCCCTCCAAAGGCTCCTCTTGCTGAGTGGACTCCTCGGGGACAAGCCAACCGGCCACGCCTCCTCCTTCCGCAATATTGCCCCCCCCCCCCCTACCACCCATTACTTCCACTTGCGGCACTTAGAACCTTCCTCCGCACACTTAGAGATTCCCACACACTAATTCTCCGATGTTTGGGGGTTGAATCAAACCTCAGTACTACTGTGTCTGTCCGTCTGCCTGTCTCCCTGCGGTTTTTCAAAATTAATTCAAAACTGTTTTGAGTTTGTATATTTTCCAAGCTCGAGCGAGCAGCGTTTCCGAGCACCTCTAAGATATTTTCCAAAATGAATTGAGAATTTCCCAAACCTAATTGAGAATCATCCAAACTGAATTGAGAACTTTCCATTTCAATTTAAGAATTCTTTTTTCAATTTCTTGAGAAAATTCTCAAATTAAAATAGAAAGTTCTCAATTTCGCTTGGAAAATTCTCAATTGAGCTTGGAAAACCTTTACACTGGAGTTTTCTCCACAACTGCTCAGAAATTAATCGTTCTTCCAATTTCAGCAGTTTTTACGTAAGTCAAGGCCTGAATGCGCTGGAGGGCTTCAATAAATTTAAACATTTGTCGTCGAGCTTTTGTTGTAAAACAATGGATATAACAAAACGCAAATTTTACACAAAGGTTTATTATTCTTCGATAAAGAAAAATTTTGCAAAAATTAATTCTGTCAATAGAAAACAATTAAAAAAAGGAAATTCCTGAACAATGTTTGCACAGATGTGGGACTCTGAGACAAAATTACTCGGAAAACGACACCTCATTCGACCTTCTGACTACCATCAAAATCTCCATTTGGTGCCCCCCCCCCCCATAGCCGCCTAAATCCACATGGTGAAATCAGATCGTTCTGGGGCTTCCAATTCTATGTCCAAAACTTCATCGAAAACGACACCTAACTCGACCCTATAGCCGAAACCCTTCCCGTCGCCCCCGCAGAGCCCTGGTTAGGGTTTGGAGATGGGCTGAAAAGCTTGCGGACACGACTGGGTGGTGAACCGAGTGTTTTGTCAAAATTTCGGATTTAAAAAAAAAAAAAAAAAAAAAAAAAAAATCCTACTGCCCAAAATTAATATTGAATTTGAATTGAATATTGAATATAAGGGGATGGCGATAAGCCATTTCATTAGTAGAACGATTTTGAGCAAACTTTTGAAGGAGGATATTCCGGAAGGAAAGCGGCTCGTGAGGTCATAGGCATAGGCCTTATCCCAAAGATTCATAATCCGTAAAAAATAAAAAAATAAAAAACGTACTATGAAATTAGACTCTCCAATTTTAAACGTGTGAATAGCGCAGACAAGGGTTTATTAGGTTTCTGTTCGTTGACATAGATAAATCCAGCAAAAATTAAATAATTCTCAATGAACTATCACCATTTAAAAGAAATAAAAAAGGAAATTTCCCTTTTGGACAGATGTGGATTATGTGTCCAAACGACAACTCATTTGACCCACTGACATCCTTCAAAAGCTCCATTTGCTCCAAAGAAGCTACATAGATGAACGGTGGAATCGGATCGTTCTGGGACCCTCAAAAATGGATTCTACGTCAAAAATATTTCGAAAACGACCCCTAACTCGACCCCATAGGGTGGTGAAACCAGTCTCATACACCCACCCAGTATCATACACTTGCATCTTCAACTTCAAATGATAAGAGTTCATGGCGGTCTATTTGCTTCCCTCTGAACTAGGAAGTTTCCAGTGGGTTTATCTAACGGCCCTCATGAGAACTTGAAGCACTGAGGAAGGTTTTTTTTTGTGTGGTTATTTGGTGTTTACCAAGGATACCTCCTGGTTCATTCGCTTCATGGCGTCGCCGTGGCATTTTGAATAGGACGTTAAGCTCTACTTGCTTTCACTTTACCACACATTTTTATCTTACTGTTATCCTGTAGGGGCGATTTTTCATGTATTTGGACTCGTAAAATTCATTTCCGTCGATAATTTTGTCAAAAGAATAGGGTTTTTCTTGATTTGAGCGGGTGTACGATACTGGGTACCTGATAACCACCAATTCTCCAGTATCAGGCGTATAATACTGGGGAAACCCGAAACTTTCATAAAATCGCATTTTTGTTACTTTCATAAAATCGGTATTTTAGTTAGTTAGGACTTGAAATTTATCTCATAACCTTTGCTGTATGACACTGGAACCTGCTGTTTTTGAAGAATTTCCAAAGTTCCATGGGAAAGATTTTTGAAATTCCATAAAGTACAATGTGCGTTTATATTCTGTTCTTGATCCTTAAATTTCAACTAAAACGGATTTTTAAATGTTTTATGAGGTGTGTATGAAAATGGTTCCGAAGGGTGTATGGCACTGGTGACACCCACTTTTCACCCTGTATGACTCTGGTGAAAAAAACCTACTTTCGAAATAAATTAATTGCAATTCATAGGAACCAAATTTTGACATTTTCTTGGTTTCTAGATTTTCTTAAAGAGTTGGTCTAACGATATCAACCTCTCCAAAGCTCGTCAGACGACATCAGACCAAAATATTGAGTAAAAACTGGAGATCTTCCACTAATGCGTGTGAGACTGGTTCCACCACCCTAAGCCGAAACCCTTCAGACACCCCTCTCGTAGACCCTTTTTAACACTGCAGAGCCTCACGGGATGAAATCCTCTCGAGCAATAACCGAGTATCAAGTCGAAATTTAAAATTAAAAAAAAAAAAAACCCCGAGGTACCGCTCGAAACGGCCTGAGTACGGACGGACGGACATTTAATTTTTGAATCTTACACATCATTAAAAAGACAAATTTTGAGGTCGATCAAAAATTTCGACTTCATCGCGAATTCAATGGTGTACTATTCCAAGAATAATGAACCGAAAGCGACCAAAAAAAAAAAAAAAAAAAAAAAAAAACGCTTAATTTTAGAGTGTTCTACCCCTTGATATGACAACCGCGGTGAACAAATTACTCGTCCAAACGGTCACAGTTAACACTTGGTTGTACCTACTGTGGGAATTATTAGAACCGCACACAGTTGGTGGGCAATTCCGGCTCGTGACAAATAGTCTGCCATCAGACGGGCTAATCGGTTTGTTCCCCAACCCGATGAATATTTCGACACGAAAAAAAAGAAAAAAAAAAAAAAAACAACGAATAATTATCGGTACAAACCAGTTAAACGTTGGGGAACAATGGCAGATGGTTTTTTTTTTGTGCAATTACTCGATGATCCCTCAATTACAAGTACGGACGAGGCAGGTACGGCCAAAGATTTTCACGGAATTGTGATGCGACAATAGATTGATCCGTAGTGTCGACACAAAAAAAGTAAAACATTGAGTAGGTAGTTAATTTAGGGAAGAAGATAATTTTGAAAATTCGCCGAAAAAAAAAGAAAGAAATTAACAGCATTTAGTCAAAACCAGTTTTCTGGATAGCCGAAAACTTAATTATGACTTTAGAGGCACGTGGGCTTTGACGTGACATTTCAGCAGATCGATTTCGAAAATAATCCAATGGTTTCAAACGATGAAAAACCAAAAATTCTATCCATTACGAAAAACGATGTTTTTGTTTAGCATTTTCGGTGATCGAAATGTGGCATTTGACAATCCTCGATTTCTAGCTTGAGATAATGTAAGACAATGGAAGAAAAAGCTGCAAATTTTACCTACACATGGGTTTGTCATTCTTTGAGCACGGTTGATTGAGGAAACATTAAAAAAAAAAAAAAAAAAAAAAAAAATACAATGTTTGGACAGATGCGAGACTTAAATAATGGATTTCGCGTTCAAAATAACTCGAAAAACGAATCAAAAATCCCATTTGTAGCCCCAAGAAAGCCCCCCATAAAACCCCACGGTGAAATCGGATCGTTCTGGATACCCCAAAAATGGATTTTACGTGCAGAAATACTACGAAAAAGACACCTAACTCGAACCTATAGCTCAAATATTTCAAAATACCCTCTGGCAACCCCTTTTCCCCCCACATGGCCACCACGGGTTTGGGCGATTGGGCTGCAAACCTTGCGGGCATAACTAGATGGTAAATCGAGTATTTTGTCAAAATTTCAGATTAAAAAAAAAAATCTACTGCCCAAAACGGGTCGGACGGCGGACGGCGGACGGACATTTCGGTATAGGAATTTAACTTCTTGAAACGAACAATGTCAAAATTTGAAGGGCACCTACAGGGAAAAAACAGGCAATGTCACTTTTTTTTCGAAAATGATTTTGATACATCATTCTAATCAGAAGGAACAGTACATTCCAACGGTCTATCCAAACAGGGAAAAAACCAGTTCAGTCAGGGTCAAAATAGCACTCAAAGTTTCGCTATACAGGGAAAGAACCAGCTATGTCATCCGGTACTGTAACAGGGAAAGAACCATCTTTGTCTCCAGCAGATTCGGATAGACCCCTACAGATAGCGTTGTTTTCGCGATCCTGTGGGTTATTATTTGTCTAATTCGATTATTATTTGGCTAATTCGAGAGATTGGGCATCGATTATTTTCTTGTATGTTTCAGATGGTCACTTTTAATATGCACAACGATGGATTTCTGAATATTTTTCATGGAGTTTGCCACATTTTTCGATTTTTGTTACCTGTACAAATTTAAATTTCAAGTCATCAATAATTTTCTTGGGGCCATTTCTGGCATCCATATGAGTATTTTGGGACGAAAAACAATTCATTATTAAATAATGATAAATATGATACATTTTATCATAATAAAGGTTTTATTCAGTTTTGAAGTTAAAAACTCGTTTTTCTCAGATGGCAGCTTTCTTGACATAGATGGTTTTTTCCCTGTACCTCAAATTTTGGGGCCGATCTGAGTTTTCGACCTCCGACGCGATTACCTAGGTGTATTTTTCCGAGAATAATAAACCAAAATTCATTAAACACCCAATCCAGTTTGAAAGTCGTTGTGATCGTCGCGGAGCAATCAGCCAGGTTGACAATTTGTTTGGAAGGGGGTGGGATTGGTGGGGGGAGGGGGGAGTAGTAACGTAGCGCAGTTGGTAAAGTGCACGAATTAAAGGCGGGAATGGTCAATTCACTTGAAACAACTTCCTCACATCGCCGACGAGACTGATGAACTTCCAAATAGCCCACGTCGAACTTTAGCAGCAGTTTTGGGTGAGTGATGGGGGGGGGGGGGGGGGTTGATTACCTTCCTCGATGACGAGCTAATCGGGCGAACTTTGAATTTTTTATGGGACGGTTCGATGTTGACGGGTTTCTCAGTCAATATTTTGTGATGGTTTCGTCGAGAAAACCACCTAACGGGGTTCGCTAATGAAAGGAATAAATAAATATCTGTATTTACTTACCGAAATATTTCTCCACGCAAAAAGCGTATTGGGGGGGTGTATCACCACGCGCGGGTGACGAACATCAGAGAACGGAAGACGGAAGTGCTCCCGCTAGATTGCGAGCGACAGCTTCCGCAGGCGGGAAACAGTGGACCGCTTGTTTCCGGTACTGGTGCCCACCCCTGCACCAGAAGAAGAAGCAACGTTTATTTTTATCATGATGCATATGAAGAACACAGGGGAAGAATGATGCATGTCCACAAAAACTGATTTCGAGAAAAAGCAATATTTCAAGTTCAAAACGTACCTGAATGCAAGGGTTTGGCAAAACTAAGAAAATAAAAATATGGGCAAGTGACCCGAGCTATTTTTAATAAATGTACAAAATTTCAACAACAAATTCCCAGTTGTAAAACGAAAGAAAAAAAAAAATCAAAATGTGAAAGACGGCCCTGGACATCGACCGTTTTCCCCGACAACTTGTCACCAACGAGCACTGTCGTCATTGAAATTTCTGGAAATGGGGCTACGGGAGGGGTCATGGAAGAAATAGCTTCCTTATTCCATGGGGAGGGGTTATTTGAAGGTTTTCGCCTATGGGTTCGAGTTATGTGTCGTTTTCGAAGTATTTTTGAACGTAGAATCCATTTTTAGGGATCCCAGAACGATCCGATTTCACTGTGGGGATCTATGGGGCAAACCCAAAAAATAGTGTGTATACAAACTATAGTTTTCCGAGTAATTTCGGAAGCAAAATCTAATTTTTCGAGGTCCCACATCTGTCCGAACATTGTTGTCGAGATCGATCCTGGACAGCGGGCCGGTTGGCGTTGGAACCGGCGGACGTGTCGATCTCTGCACAACAAAATGTGTGGTGACCAGCCTCCAAGTGGAGGCCGAAACAAGGCCGGTTCTGCCGGAGGCTGGGCACTTTCGGCACGTTCACATGAACGAGAGGTTCGGATAAAGGGACTGAGGGGATGCTGCATCAGAAGAGTGCATCACACACAGCCAGGGCGAACGTATGCCGGTCAGCCAGTCGGAGGCTCGGGAGTCTACTGTCTCCCGGGTCTCCTGGAACTTCCAGTTCGTCTCCAGCTCATCCCTTGGACCTTCGTAAGCTTATTCGCCAGCCCAAGTACTCCCCGGGCACCCTACAACATGATGAAGTTCCTGGTCATCCACGCAATGATCCTCGCTGTGAGTAAATTGGATTAACGCCTCTTCTTCTCGGAAAGACATTTCGCGGCGCGTATCGGGTTATTCGCGGAAATGGATATTTAGTATAATGTATAATTATTATATAATAAACACGTTTAGGGTCACAACCCTTTGGATCTGATTCCACATGTTTTGCCTGGGAGAGAGAGGTTCTATTGTCACAGTACCTATTCTATATTTTACAATATTTTATATTCACAGTATACTGTGTATACAAATGGTTCAAGAGCGGGAGGTTCATATCCTCTCCGACAATTGTATAGGTTTTTTTTTTTTTTTTTTTTTTAATTAACCTACCTATATCAAAGAATGATTAGGACTATAGTTATAACTCTTGTGGAACGTTTGCAGCGTTTTTTCTCTGTTGGATGATCCTTTCGTCTTGGGTGCTTCCGCAGTAAGATTATTATAAAACTCCCTGGAAGCTGATTTCTCCAAAGAGTTCATTAGAAACTGCAAATCTTGGTGTTTTGCTGCTTTAATAGGGTATGCTTTTAAGATATATACTTCTTATATCTTTAAGACTATATACCGGCTCGTCGTGGGAATAATAACTTCTGAATTTTGAGGGCGTGGATTTTGTGAAGAGTTGTTGATTTTTTTTCTCGATCTTCCTTTTCAACCCCACCCCCATTCTTCCCCGGTATAATATATTGCGAATATTATTCTTCTTCCTGTAAAAACTCACAGACAGCACCGTTTTTCCCCTTTAGGACTATCACCATTCGTTATAAAGTACTATAGTACTTCAAACCCGCAACAGATAACGTTCTCATCTCAATTTTCGACAAAATTGGACAAACACCACAGGGGGTGTTTGTCCAATTATGTCGAAAATATATATAATATATATATTATTGACAGGATGAGCTGAGTTGAACTCGGTTTCGTCGAGGGTCGTGATTTTGTAGTGTCTGACAAAATAAATCGCACCTCCGTTATTTTCAGGCCTAAAAATGCGCTGTTGGTGTTCCAGGCCTAATTTTCTTTTTTTAGGGTTATTTTATTTTTTTATTTTTTCAAGTTCTGGTGTATTTACATATGTATGTTTTTGTATTCTGAGTAAAATGCTTAAAAAAAAGTAGAGTAGAAGCTTGATGATAAGCCTGGTAAGCTGAGTACATGATGAGGAGCCAAGTCAGCAGAACGGTGAGTAAAGAGCCAAATCAGTCGAGTATCTATGTATGTACTTGACGAGGAGTCATATTAGTACAACTCAAGTGGGGTCCACTTCGACCACATCTATGGCGGTGGCCATGATGATTCCCGACTCCATTTACGAACTTTCCCCGTTGGATTTAAATGGGCTTGTCGGGTCTGTTCGTCAAAGTGGCGGCTCTTCCTCCGGTCAAAGTGGTATCCCGTGTTGAGTCGGGTGAAAACAGCTATTATAGATTCGCCGCAAAAGTGCCCGGGAGGAGGTTCCCGAAGTGAATAAATTCTCGTCCATTTGGTTTCGAGTTTCCTGGAACAAGGATCGGAGTTGGCAATAACTGCGGGTTGTTTGGCGTTGGAGGGTTTTACGAAGGGTGGAAGGTTTTCAGGGAAATTAAACTTTGTAGCTCCACAAAGCTGGCGTGCATTGTCAGACTGTTCGTTAGATGGGTGAATTAGGAACGGAAATTTCTGCACACGAATTTCGGGTTAAATCATCCTGTACCATGTTGTTACAAGTGAAAAAGGGAGTAGGAATTTTTTTTTTAAATCTAAAATTTTGACAAATTCTCGGTTTACCATCTAGTTGTGCCCGCAAGGTCCGATCGCCCAAACCCGTGGGGCGCTATGGGGCTAAAATGGGGCTACGGGAGGGTTTTTTTTAAGGCTTTTGGCTATGGGATCGAGTCAGGTTCCTGACACGTGTCGTTTTCGAAGTATTTTTGGACGTAGAATCTATATTTTGCGGTCCCGGAACGATCCGATTTCACTGTTGTGATCTAAAGGGCTTTCATGGCTACAAATGAGATTTTACAGTAAAAACCAAAAAAAGTTGAAAAAAAATATTTTTGAAAAATTTTTTTTTTTTGAAATACAAAAAAAAAAATTTGTTTACATTTTTTTTCATTGGCAGAATTAAATTTCTGCACAAGTAACCTATATCAAAGAATAATAAACTAATAAGAATAGTAAAATTCGCAAATCCGTCGTCGTCGTCCTCCAATGCGATTAACAAACCAAAAATCAGTAGTCTTAGATAATCAAGAAGGGACAGTCAGGACACCCTTAAAATAGGACGTCTCATAGCCGCTCGAGTCAGCCCAATTTTCTACTATATAATTATAATAGTTAATAATTAATATTTAATTCATGTTGTCTTCTCAAAAAAAAAAAAAAAAAAAAAAAAAAAAAACTAAGCAGAGGATTCAATGGGCCAACCGGCAGCTTCCCCCACAAATGGTCTCCTCCCATACGACGCTCCGACAAATGTCACATTTCTAATTCGATTCCTCCGGCCGAACTAAAACGCCGATGAATAACAAACTAAGGCTTAACCGTATTATCCAGCATTCAAATGGGGCGTGCGAGAGCGATTAATTATCACAGGGAAGGGTCGGACGGGGGCTCAGCGAACAATGTCTTCTAGATGTAATCGCCTGTGTGGACACGCCCCATCCACGAATTTCCAATGAGCCCGAGGAGGGAGATCAGATGGTATAATCAAATTAGAAAGGACTGTGTTGGTTATTATGTAGACGCCTTTTTTTTTTATCTTTTTTTTTATCACAGTGATTCATTTCAATTCGGTCGCGCCTTCAGTTGATTGATTTCCCAACTGCTTCCCAACGGTATCAAAACTCACCTTGTGTGAAACGGCTGATGATATATGAGATTCAAGTATTGGGTGCTGCTGCTGGGCGAATAGTCTTCCCCTATCCAATCAAAAGTTTTGGTCCAATACTGCATACGCCGCACTAGCCTTTTTCGGCAGTCATATTTTGTTTTGAGGAGATTCCTATTTAGTTAGCCTTTAGGCCAGAAGATCCTGCGAGGTGTCGTTTTCGGAGTGATTTAGGACGCACAATGGATTTATGAGGGTCCTTTTCTTGTAATCATTATAATAGTTTTTTAGTTCTGTCAATGAATGAATTAATGGTATAGATAACATTGAAATTGTACACAACTCAAAGGTATAAGAGAATAATAGAAAATATAATATAAGAATAAAAAACGCTGCAAATTTTACACTAGGGTTTATTATTCTTTGAAATAGGTTACTTGTGCGAAAATAAGTTCGGTGTCAATAAAAACATTTCGGAAAAATTTTTTTCTGCAAAAAAAGGATTAAACTCTCATTTAAATTCAGGGCGAAATTTATGTATCTTCTAAGAGATAACGGACAACCGAAACCGCCACGCCAATCTGCAGTACCTACCTGGCAATTCTCTTCCATTCGTCAGCACTGTCCAGCAACCCAATTGCATGGTCTCTGGCAAGATCATTTATGATATATGAGCTTATAAGCTCCAAAAACTTCCATGCGGAACTGTGAGAGGGTGGGGCATATGCACAGGAAATGGTGAAGGTCCTCTCTCGCGCGGAGGCTGCACAAGGGACATTCCTCTGACGAGTCTGTCTCGTATGGCTTCCCATTCAAACTCAGTAACTCGCCGCGGATTCTGAACAGCCATCGGACCTCTCGAAATTCAAGTCCTGTGTCCTTCTTGAAGCTGGCACATTTAAGATGAGGGTTGAGCTCTTTATACAGAGTGAAGTTTTCCGAAGACTGAGCCCTGGCCCACCACTGGTCACGTTTCTCTAGACGAAAACCCTCCAGTATCTGCCCAGCCTCTCGATTCGTTCCGTTCCATGAGTGCAGGGAGTTTGTCACGCCATACTTCATTGCCATAATCCCGTATTTCCCTCGCAACGATCTTGGGCAACCGGTGGTCTGGCATGTCCACCACCTTAGTGATGTACTTTAGGTGAGATTCCAGGGTGAATGTAAAAATTGAATCGAGCTCAGTTTCCAAATGAACGATCTAGTTCGGGGCAAAACTGCAGCCCATGGGCAGACCGAATAGTCTCCTCAACCAGACCCTCAGAAAACTCTCCACGGAAGAGTATTCACGGAATCCCCAGCACTCAGAAGCATAGCACAAGATGGAGCGGACTATTGCTTGGAAAACATTGAGCTTCGACTGCAGAGGGACGCTGGCGTTGGAGAACAGGGCAAACCTGGCAGTGGCCGACTTTGACCTCAAGTGCTGGGTGAGAGACAACCTTGCAGTGGCCGACTTTGGCTTCAAGTGCTGGGTGAGAGACAACCTTGGTGTGGTGCAAACCTGGCAGTGGCCGACTTTGACCTCAAGTGCTGGGTGAGAGTGTGTGCAAACCTGGCAGACAACCTTGCAGACAACCTTGCAGACAACCTGGCAGACCTTGCAGACCTTGCAGACAACCTTGCAGACAACCTGGCAGACAACCTTGCAGTGGCCGACTTTGGCCTCAAGTGCTGGGTGAGAGACAACCTTGGTGTGGTGCAAACCTGGCAGTGGCCGACTTTGACCTCAAGTGCTGGGTGAGAGACAACCTTGGTGTCAAAGTCACTCCGTCGCGATTACGTAGGTGTATTATTCCAAGAATAATAAACCAAAATTTGAAATTCTCAAAATATATGTATACCTGTGTAGTGTTTGACTATATATACGTTCTGTTCGTGCGTGAAATCTGTCACTTGATGATTGGGATACTGAGTCACCTGCCGCAGTAGGAATAGTAATTATTTCAAGAGTAATGATTGTAATTATCATCACACCTGTCTGGGAACAATTAGCGACGGTCACACTTTTCAGGCTGTCCACCATTTGGTTTGAACTTCGAAGAGCTCGAAATCGTACAACGCTGAATATTTCAGGCCGAGAGGCGCGAAAGTGTTGGGCGGGATTTTAGGGTTAACGGCAGGGGACAATTACTGTTGGCGAACTCTCAGAAAATTAATATCCCCAACAACGCTGTGGGGGGGTTTCGAAAAAATTGCCGGACCCCGACGGAGGTCGTGATTAAACCGAAGGTCCTCGAGGAGGGCGAAGGGGTGAAATAACGGGTTGTGGGATGAAAGGGGTGGGGGTAATGGAGCTTACAGCGTCGGGAGTTTTATTCCAAAGTGATTCAACTTCGCGGCTTAACGGTTTTATCTCTGTAATTCGCTTGAACGGTGTTGTTTTGCTTCGAAATAACGGAGTAAAACCTGGTATGCATGTAGTAAAAGTAGTATCCTACAGAAAAATTTCTTTTGGTTTTTTTATCGTGGGAAAATTATGTACACCTAAGTATTCGTGTCGAAGGTCGAATTTGGATGGTACTCAAATTTTGTCAGTGTACGTTTCAAGATGCGTATCAAATTTGGAATGTCCGTACGCTGTTGTCTGTCCGAGCGTTTTGGGTTGTAGGATTTCTTTTTTTTTTAAATCTGAAATTTTGGCAAAATACTTGGATTAATATCTGTTGTGCGCACAAGGTTTTTCTGCCTGATCGCTTAAACCCGTGTGGCTCTGCATTCAACTTATATTTTCTCTATTTTGTTTTACTTATATTTTCTTGTTTTATCTACCTTCATCTACCATCGTTCTTTCTGTAATTCTGTTTTCTTGTGTTGCTTCTACTTTTTTCTTCTGTACCTGCTATCTCCAAACATTCTTCTTCAGCAGTTATAACTTTATAATCTGCTTTTCGTGGCAAACTAATCTCCTTCTTTATTGCTTCTGTAACTGAGTTTTTTTTTTTTTTTTTTTTTTTAGATTTTCCGTCCAACCTTGTATCGCCCGAAGGTCTTTACAATGAACATAATATGTATATATTATTATTTCATTAAATGTTTTCATTTTGCATTTTGATTTCTTTGCACTCGCATTTTCCGAATATCCAACTCTTTTCCATACAGGGAGACGTGGTTTCTCATTAAATGATATTCATAAATTTTATGATCATGACAGCTGTGTTGTCAGAGGCTTTATCACGTCATCACCATGCAATTTCAACTATTTTCGATAATCCAAAATTGATGGTCTCATTATCAGCTATTGCTCAGCAGTCTGAACCCCCCTCTCCCTCCCACGAATAATAACTTTTCAACCTTAAGAAATTTTAACTGCTCCTTTCTCCAGGAGTATCAGGTCCATGAGCACCACTCCCCGAGCATTTAAGCCTGCCCAGATACAGCCCACCATTACTGGCCGTGGTGGGATAATGTCGATGCAAATGAGTCCCGTTTCCCAACCCCGGGGATTCCTTTCTACCCCTGCAGCCCTCCCTGGGAGTCCGAAAAGGGTTTTAATTGGCGCACAATATACCCGAGGGTTTCCCCTGGCCGTCAAAGCTTTCATGCAAATTTTCCCTCTCCCGCCGCCGCAATCCCGAGAGGTTTTCATCGTGAAACTCGATTAAATGGTTTCAAACCTTCCGAATCTGGCCACAAATTGAATCCAACTTCTCATATCGGAAATGTATTAATAGAGGCTTTTAAACGGCCAGTTTTCGTTTCGACCATTTCAAAATCGCCCCTGCATTTCCCGTTCCAGTCCAATAAACTCCGTACAAGTGATATTCTCCCTAAAATGCATAAATGGACTGCAAAATGACTGAAAAGCGCTTTCCGCTGATGCGTATTGGGGGTTTTATCGGAATATACCAGTGTTGTTCATTCGCGGGAATCAGAATTGAATTAGGGGGGTTTGTCGATTTTGCTTAGCTACAACCTGGATGTTTAATGGGTTTTCCGGAGCGGTTGCCACCTGACAACGCAATTAAAAATCATCCTGGCAAGAGCTGCTGACAGGGTTCGTTTTGCGGAATCGCACGTGGTAGCTTGGCCTTATCGACTATTGTCCAGCTTGTTTTAGTGTTATTGCGCCGTGGAAACTGAAGAGAATGCCAGAAGCAAATGTGCAGAAAGACACGGGACGAAACAGTATTTCAGAAGACAAGAAGCAGTAGCAGCCAGGAAGAAGACATAATATTATGAAATAGAAGAAATAAGCGAAGGTAAGGAGCCATACAAAAAGAACTTCCATCAAAGCCACTCAGAGGTAGAAAAAGTATAAAGCAGCAGTTGTAGGAAGACGTACGAAGCGGAAGTGAGCAGCCTTTCAGATGCGGAAGCAAGAAGCAGTAACAAGATGATGAAGGAGACGACAATTTAAGCTCAAGCTGAAGAAGTACTTATGTAGAAGAAGCCAGCAGTCTTACCGAAAAAGCAATTCATATGTAGAAGCAACCAGCTGTAACAATAATAACAAGACACAGTCAACTCGAAGGGTATAGTGGTTATAATGCCGGGTCCACACACAGGGGTCTGGAGTTCGAGATTGTCAGAATCGCACTTGGACTCGGAATCGCAAGTGGTAGCCTGGCCCTAGATTGTTTTAGTGTTATTGCGCCGGGGAAACTGAAGAGAAAGCCAGAAGCAAATGTGCAGAAAGACACAGGACGCAGCAGCATTTCAGAAGACAAGAAGCAGTAGCAGCCGGCAAGAAGACATAATATGTCATATTATGAAACAGAAGAAATGAGCAAAGGTATGGAGCCATACAAAAAGAACTTCCATCAAAGCCACTCAGAGGAAGAAAAAGTATAAAGCAGCAGCTAGTAGGAAGACGAGGAAGAATACGTACGAAGCAGAAGTGAGCAGCCATTCAGAAGTGGAAGCAAGAAGCAGTAACAAGATGATGAAGGAGACGACAATTTAGGCTCAAGCTGAAGAAGAAGCCAGCAGTCTAGAAGCAACAAGCTGTAACAATAATAACACAGTCAACTCAAAGGGTGTATACACCCTACTATAGTAGTTATAATGCTGATTCCACACACAGGGGTCTGGAGTTCGAGACTGTCGATATATTATATTAGGTACTCAAATATATAATAGACTAGCTGCTCCGGCTCGCTTTGCTCGCCTACGCACCCATCCGGGGGGCTGCGCCCCCCTGGACCCCCCAGTGGGTGAGTAGCATCGATGGACACGTTGGAACCCCCACATGAAGGAATTCCCAAATTCGCAGAATTGCAGTGCTCGGTTGGGACAGCTTGAAACAATAATAATAATATTTAAACATGTCTCATGTAGAATAATAAAGTTGAAACATGTTTCAATATTATTATTATTATGTTTCAAGCTGTCCCAACCGAGCACTGCAATTCTGCGAATTTGGGAATTCCTTCATGTGGGGGTTCCAACGTGTCCATCGATGCTACTCACCCACTGGGGGGTCCAGGGGGGCGCAGCCCCCCGGATGGGTGCGTAGGCGAGCAAAGCGAGCCGGAGCAGCTAGTACTTCTATATTATCGTCAAAGTGCTAGTGAAATCAAATTTAAAGTCCACCATCAATCCCTGAAAATTTCATCAAAATCGAATCAATATTGGCTGAACCTGCTGGGAGAAGGTTAGGCCAGTGTCGACTCATGAATGAATATACCTATTACATCTCTAATGGTTGAGGATAAGCAGTTAGGCAAGCTCCAAACAGATAAATCCCCCCCCCTCGCCTTTTTCAGGGGAATTCACACTCTCGGGACACTTTAGGACACTTTCAGGACACTATTTGAACTCACCCCAGAGTCATCATATGGTACAAAATTGGGACTGCTGGAAACGGCTTTTCATTGTATGTATATAGGTAAACCATTCGTTCCCGAGGGATTCATACTCGCAGGACACTTTTGGACAATTTAAGGGACACTATCCAAAACTTTTTATGTGATACCTGAGATCACGATGGAAAAAACCGTATCTCCCTATCTTCAACGGTTTTATAGAAGTACTGCGCTCCCCCCCCCCCCCCCCCCCCCGAACATCCAATCTCTCTATCTCTAATGGTTGAGGAGTTTCATTGTGTATAGGTAATGATTGTATATAGGTAATCCATACAGTTGGGACAGCTCGAAACGGCTTTTCATTGTATATAGGTAATGATTGTATAAAGGTATTTCGGACGTAGAATTAAACGTAGAATCGGAATCCGCGATTAAAAAAAAAAAAAAAAAAAAAAAAAAAATGTAGGTAGGTAGTAAATTTGAATGTGTAGGTAGGTAGGAAAAAGAATGAGATTTTTTGTTAAATAAGCCTGGGTAATCATCTAAGGCACAACCCGGGTGATCCCTGAAAATTTCATCAAAATCGAATCAATAGTGGCTGAAATCCCCACTCCTTCTTTTCTTTAGTTGAAGGAGGGGAAAACGGAAAAAATCCTTGAGGGCGCTCAACCTATCTCAGAATGTAGATCATTTTTGAATTTCTCGAGATTTTCAAGAATATATATAAATTTTTTAATTTTTTTTTTTTTTTAATTCAATTTAATACAATTTTTCGATACTTTTCTCGATAATCGATTCAATTTAAATCGATCCATTTAATTTACATCAATTTCCATCTGGGAGACCTTGCGCATAAACCTTGGGAGCGCCCCTTAAAGGCTGATGTCCCAACCGCTCAGAGTGAAGAGTGATGGCGGGGGGATAGAGGGTTTCACCCGTCGCGACGGGTCGGTGACGCCCGCCCAGTTTTTTCAAAACTCAACTCGCTCTCAAAAGTCGCTCATCGTCGGAATGAATTTGGTCGATATCTCCTATTAAAATTCGGATCTCTAGGTAGGCTACGGACGAAACGCGGACAAAATCCGTCTATTATCGGCGGAATAAATCGAAAAAATTAATTGAGCGAATTCGCGCGCGCCAAAAAATTCGCGCAACCGGTATTTCGGACGTAGAATTAAACGTAGAATCGGAATCCGCGATAAAAAATGGGGGTTATAGGGGAGCGAAAAACACGTTTCGCGCAAATTCGCGGGTTTGCGCGCGTCGCGCGGAATTTTAATATAGCCTATGTTGGGGGCAATCGCAGCCGAGACCGTTAGGAAAAAACCCCGTGGAAATCCGTCCAGCCGTTTAGGCGCCTATAAGGCACGACAGACAGACAGACAGACAGAAACCCGATTTTATAGAAGTATAGATAATACATTATTATATCATTATTAATAAGGTTTTTGTCCTTTTCCTTTTCACAGTTCTCTTTGAACTTCCAGACAATTAAAATAATAAAAAGTGGCACATCATGCAATTCCGGCGGCTTTATCTCATGTTGACATGTGTATGATATAAAACCTGGCCTGGGCCCTTAGGACATCAACACATGGATGCGTCGAATCTAAAGTTCAATCACGTACAATCGGACCACTTGAGGACCGCAGTGCCGCTGGGGATCAAAATCCTGCCAGAATGAAGGGACACCATCGTCTAACCATGACGCTTGTCCCTCCCGCTTCGGGATTGTGATTCCTAAGTTTGAATGTCAGAGCTTTTTAAAAAAATAGTATAATAAATAGTCAACTCAAACTGGAGAGCAAGTAAGCAGTCATTGCGAAAAAGCAATCTAGAAGTAAAAGCAGGAAAATGAAGAAGAAGTGAGCAGCCATTCTGAAAAAGCAATGCATTATCCGTAGTGCTCTTACAGCAGAGAACTCCGTGAGGAAACATAATGGGTCAGGCCTAGATAGTGGGATGCCCTTTGGGAACCCACTTACCATAACCCCTCTGATATCAATATAAGCTAAGAGGAAGTGACAAGAATATGTAAGCAGCTGTTCTGAAAAATGAATTCAGAATTAGAGAGGAGAAACAGTAATAACAGTAAGAAACAGTAGGATGGAGAAGACAAAGTAAACTCCAACTGAAGATGAAGTAAGCGTCATTTCTACAGCCAGACATAAGTTACCTATGCGAAGTTCTTGAACAGAACATTCCAAATTTTCAGGCACAGTAATGAAGACCACATCCCTTCTAACAGATGGTTGACATCGCCACCGTCGGATTTTGGGGATGGGGGCAAGGGCGTAGGCAGGATTTAGCCGGGGGGGGGGGGGGGGGGGGCAAACTGCAAATTTGACACTAGATAGATCTTAATTTTAGCTTCTCAGAATTATTGACCTCCGCCTTTCGCGCTCTTTCCTGTCGTATGTTTAATCCCACGGAATAGTAGGTGGTTTCTATTCCGTGGTTTAATCCCAAAAGTGTTTTCAATACTACGTACCTATCTATAGGTCTGCCACAGAAACTTTGCCTCCGTGTGGCGCCCCCTAGGTGGCGGATCCGCGAACTATCGATCGAGTCAACCTTCCATTGTGAAACCTTGACAAGGAAATTGGATCGGTGAGAAATTTGATGTTTGTGTAGTGGCTGCGCTGTGAACGTGTGCTCTCAAGTTCAGCCCTCCCGAGGAGGGAAATCATGTCACTTTTGAGGGAAGAAATTCCCGAAAAATTATCGTACGCAGGGGAATCTGCTTGATGATAAGCGATGATAGTTCTATTTTCTCCAGAAGAATGCGCCAAAGGTAGGCAAAGTTTCTGTGGCAGACCTATAGAACCTTCTCTTACTATGCATTATTACTCAGGCTCACAAAAGAAATCTGAAAGATTTCATAAAAGAAAGACTTTCGTGTCTGTTTCTGGCTGGCAGAGTATGTCACTATAGGCTATTATAGCCTTCTATAATAGCCTTCTCCTCGGAAAAGGTAAGTAATGAAACTGTGGCGATTTCTTCTATCGTCTCGGCGTTTAGCTACTAATATGGGGGTTGAGATCCTCCCAGAATGCGCGCAATGCGGCGCATTTGCGCCCAACTTTCTTATAGGAACCCCTAACTTTTTTGCGAATTTGGATTCCGATGGGAATGACTGCAGGCCATTTTACGACCAATAAGTGCATTGAGCGAAATTTCTGTCGCGCGCAATTCCTTCTATCTCCGTTGTTTACAGTCCGATTGAGTCGGCGTTTCCTCTGTATTCTACCTAGAGATGCAAATTTTAATACTTAATTCCTGTCGTTCAAATGGGCGAGCGAAGCGAGGACCCCCTGGCCAATAAAAATGATCGGCCGAGCGTAGCGAGCCCCCCTGTCAGAGTGCTAGTGTTTCCAAATTCCAATAATTCTGTTTCAATTCTGTATTTTCTATTAAATAAGTCCAGCACAATTTTTTTTGTGTTCCCAAAAGTCGGGGGGGGGGGGGGGGGGGGGGGGCTCTCCGCCACCATCAGGCTCCCAACAACTCCTACAGTCTGAATCTCTGCAGGGGCCGGTTGTATTTGTCCGGGTGACTTCCCAGCTTTACTGTCCCAGAGAAGAAGTCCTCTTACGGGTGGTTTCAGTAACATGTCTGTCTCCTGTTATGAGATTAAGGGGAGCCCGAGGCCTCCACGACGCCTATAATTTACCAAAAAGGTGACACCTAGCGGTCTGAGCTGGTATTGCAGGTGGATTCGGTAGGAGAAGAGTGGCGTCCAAGTCGTCACCATAAAGTAACACAGAACACAGTAATTAACAGCCGAACAGAACTACAACAGAAGAGCAGCACGAAGGTAAACTCTTGCATGAGCACCTCAGTCGAGCCTTCTGTGCGGCGTTTTCCAAACCAGTGAAGAATGATCATAATCCTTGTTTGCTTGGAAACAGTCACCACAGGCACACCCTTGCAAACACTTATTTTTAAACTCTGTCCTCGCCTTGACACACAATCCATCTCGATGTGAAGTATTCAAGGCATTAGTTGCTGCTTCAGGCTCCTGTGTCATGTGCAATGAATTTTGCGCTCTATGCTGTGTTCGCTGTTGTTCCTGCTGTATCCGCTGTTGGCTGAAGAGATGCAAGTGCGTCAAAAAGCTCCAGAAGTGGCTGGAATTTGACCATCACCGGTACCAGATGTACACTTCGTCGTTCCAGAGGACACTACTGATCAGCAGATTTTATTACTGGTTTAGGTAGGTTGATGATTGATAAGTTAGTATCTTGGATTGGTCTTTCATTTTATCCAAACATTTCTGGTGCGTTTTCACTCCAGGTGGATGATATTTCTCCTCAACCTGGCGACATTAATCGTAACCCTTGGGGATTTAGGTGGGCGTCACCCCATCAAAAAGAAGCCGATGAACTTCTACTACAAATACCCCATTTACTTGACGTACTTGACGCTCATAGTGGGAGTTATTCAGACACTGTTGGCGGTGCTTATCGTTACGAGGGGAATTTGCAAATATGGATTCAAGAAAGAAGTGCCGATCGTTGGAAAGTTTTCGTGTACTCAAGTGAGTGAATGCAGAATTTGAGAAAGAAAAACGTATTTTGCAAGAGCCCAAAGGTCCAGGAGCGCCTTTAGATCACCGCTGACATCCGCAGGGTGTCAGCTGTGGGGAAAATTCCCTATGATGTCATAGCACAGAAGTCAATATCAAGTACCTACCGACCTGCTAGGCCGCGTTCAGCATCCCATGCATGCGAAAGGCCCATGCACCGCCCCTTCCCCTCACGACGAAGTCGACAGTGCGAGAGTGGCTATCCCATTCCCCATGCAGGTCAGCCCTCTCGATAATTCTGTGTGGATAAAATCATTCCGTTTGGTCTGGGGGAAAGCCAAGACCTGGACAAGTCTGAGCCCCCCCCCCCCCCCCCTGGCTGCTTCTGCAAACAGTGGCTCGGACAAATATAGGGAGGTATATGTATGGAACTCTCGATGTCCTTCCCGCTCACGCAGATTCGAGGGGCAGACACCCAGCGCGCTACTGAGCACAAGCGCGCAGATGCTCGTCTCATTCTCCCGAGATCGGCTCATCGCCAGTCGCCTCAAACACGCCGGCAGCTGTCATAGTCCGTACTTATTTCTGAGCATTGACGTCATGATCAATCACAACACTTTTCGCACTACTTCCGTCGATCCTGAAATTCCCTCTGACCCTTCTCAAGAGGGATTTCTGGGGAGGCCACACGCAGGGGCCCTTTGTCCTTGGAGTCCATACTTGAAGAAACTTGACAGTTCAAGATTGGAACCCAGGGGACCATCTCTCACTGAGAGAGAGACTCTCAGTATTCATGCAGCTATAGAAAACCAACATGACTCCTCGTGCCGGTTAAGCCCGTTTTCTTCCATTCATTCCGAGGACCTGTTGGACTTAGAAAGAGGCGAAGCTTGGGGGATTTCTAAGGAACCCAGATCCTCCAGCACTGCGGCTGGAATATTCTCACTGCCTGCTGATCTCAACTACTTGTGTCAAGCCTCTAACTAATCTCCACCCATACTCCATCTGGCCTCCTCCAAAAACACTGGCGGCGTAACCATGGACGCCGCACCAAACGCATTCCACCATCCACACGCTTTACTTACTTAATCAATTAGGTAAAAGCGACACTTTACGCACCCCACACATATACCAGGTGGTACGCTACAGTATACCATGGTCTCTGCCAAGGATCTTGAAGGAGTATTGAATCTGAATGTCTCCAGTGAAAGGGGTTTCTCTGACCCCTCCTCCTTCCCAGGAGGCACCTTCAAACGTGGTTCTTCAGAAACCTACCGTGGTTCCATCCACCAACAGCAAGATCGTGCACGATACTCCATGGAGTATACATGTACACCAGGGTGGTGGCATCTGTTATCGACATGTCTCTGATTATTGACAGTTCCACTTCCTTAGGAACGCAGACCACCGCCATATCAGCCTGTTCTCACAACTCCGAGCGTAGACTACTCGACAACCATACTTTACCCATATAATACTCTTTCCCAAGACAAGCCTTAGCTAAATTTCAAGTTGCATCTAACCATCTTTCATGCAGAAGATCTACTGGAAGTTGTTGACTATGAATACCACGATGGCGCTCTCCATCACGATAGGGTTCTGGTTGGTGATATTCCCTCTCGTCCCCAGCGCTGAAGCTGACGCCAATAACATTTTAGCTCACGGTGTCAATTCTCTGTATGTGCTGGTTGACATGATTGTCAATGGATTACCATACAAGTAAGTGCCTCGATGGGTGGCTGTTGTTTTTGCTTCGGGTCTTGTGCCAATTTGGTTATGTTCAGCTGGCACTGTCATACCTCGATCGTTGCTTCTGCCTGTTTGATTATTAATTGCAATTAGTTTTTCAGACATCATCTGGTGTATCTTCTACGGCCTGGCCTACTTCCTGTTCACTCTCATCTATTGGATTCTGGGCGGCCTGCCGAGGCCCCTCCCGGGTCAGGACGAGCCCCACAGCAAAATGATCTATCCCAAGTGTTTGGACTGGGCCAACATTAAATTTCCGTTGCTCTGCATGCTGATTACTCTTTGCATAATCATGGCGGCTCACATCATAGTTTGCCTCATAATGCAACTCAAGATCAGGTGGATGCCTAATTACAGAGAGGTTGGTGGGTTCTCGTCGATTGCACGCGTCGCATGAGTTGTACATAAATAATCATTTCTTACAACTTGTTCAGGAACTGGAAGAAACCTCTGCCACTGCTATTTCATTTTCGGATAGTACTCTTTGGTCGTCCAATCGAAACAGAGTGACTCCTGCTGGTGATCAGCGCTGACGTCAGCATTTTCTTCCATTTGCCTGGAATTGGAATAAACAACCCGTCCTTGTAAATATACTGTAAATAACAAGTTTTGCCTCGAAGAATTTGTATAAGGTAGAATATAAATTCTAGTCAATAAAATTCAATGTGCTCGTAGAGTTTTGACTGTAAGCTGAATGGTCCTCTGACTGGTTGCTTCACGTATAATAGGACGTTGAAGTGTACCGAGTAGGAGTGCTCAATGGAATTTCAAAATTGGAATTTCATTCAGCTTGCAAACTTCGACAGTCTGAGCTGCAGTTAGTGGAGCTAACAAACTGGTTCTGGAGGCTGAAGAACTGGATGCCTTCAGTACAAAACCGGTTCTTGGGGCTGAAAAGCTAGTTTTGGAGCTAGCAAACCAATTCAAGAGATGAAAAAGTAATTTTTAAAGCTGGATAAATCCTCGGCGCTCTCAAAGAAGGAATCCTATTTCAATAAATCGCTGTAAGTTTTACACAAGGGGTTTATTAATCTTTTATATAGGTTTTAATTGTAAAAAATTAATTCTGTGTCAATAAGATGAATAGGTACCCAATATTTTTGAAAAAAAAAAAAAAAAAAAAAAATCTAGAACCACGAAAAATCGATTATGCATCCAGAATTACTTGGCTTACAGCGGTAAAAAAAAAAACGCTGCAAATTTTACACAAGGGTTTATTATTCTTTGATATACGTTACTTGTACAGAAATTTAATTCTATCAATGAAAAAATTTTTAAAAAATTTTTTTTTTTTGGATTTTTATTTAAAAAAAAATTTTTTTTGGATTTTTTGTTCAAAAATGTGTTTTTTTCCAAAATTCCGTATTTTTTACTCGAAAAATATTTAACATCCTGGGATCCTTCAAAAATCCCATTTTTAGCCCCACGAATGCCCTCAACATCGCCCCAGTGAAATCGGATCGTTCCGGGACCCCAAAAAATGGATTCTACGTTCAAAAATACTTCGAAAACGACACCTAACTCGATCCCATAGCTAAAAGCCTTCAAAAAAACCCTCCCGTAGCCCCATTATAGCCCCATAGCGCCCCACGGGTTTGGGCGATCGGACTGAAAACCTTGCGGGCACAACTAGATGGTAAACCAAGTATTTTGTCGAAATTTCAGATTTTTTAAAAATTTCCTACTGCCCAAAACGGCCTGGACGGCGGACGGCGTACGGCGGACGGACATTTCGGATTTAGAATGTAGACCACTTGAAACGGATAATGTCAAATTTTGAGCCCGATCGGAGTCGTCGACCTCTGTCGCGAAAACATAGGTGTATTATTCCAAGAATAATAAACCAAAAATAAAAGCGTCGCAGGGGGTTACTGTGCTCCGCTTTTTTGACTTTTTTTTATTTTTATTATTTTAGTTTTAAGTTTCCTAATTCGCTTCAAACGAGCTCATACTTGTCCTTGCTTCTCTTGCATTATATTTGAAGCACATTTAGAATCAATAGCGTAGAAACCGTTCACATGTGATTTTTTTTTTAATTTAAAATTGGAGCAAAGTTCCCCGGGCTCAGACCTACTTTGCACCATTAGCAGAATCGATTATGTTGCGTAACAAATTTTGGTGTCGTTTGGTGTCGTTACGCAAATTTTAGAATGACCCCCAGCCCAAAAACATAATATATATAAATAAACTTTGAAAAAACAACGATATATGAACTTTTGAAAACATACGGGCTTGACTAGCCTTTTAAAAGTAGGAATTCGACGTTATTCGACTAAAAAATATTCTGCCTTACAGAATTCATTATAAAGGTATAATATACCTTTATATTTATTCCCATTAATATATTATATTAATGGGAATAAATTTGAATCCTTCCTCCACCTAAACCATGTATCACCAAAAACAAGAAAAATACGGATTAAATGAAAAATTGAAGTATTTTGAAGCATTTGAAGCATATTTTGAACCAAAGTTCATGAAACTAAATGGAAATGGAAAAATGGAGAGACTTGCACCACTTTGTTGTGGAGCAAAGCCTCCCCATTTTTAGGCGCAAAGTAACCTCAATGGACATTTTTGTTTATTGTCATCCCAAAAATCAACATAAGAAATTATTTTAAAAAAATCCTCAATCAGCATTAAATTTGTAACAAGTTTGAGTTGGAACTCAAGTGATTGGTGATGTGAAGACAGCTGTAGGCCACACTTTTTGTGGAGCGCGATCTGCTGGGATCCACAGGTGCACAGGAAACGAGCTGGGTAACCATGCAGAAACCTTCCCTTTCTTCTTTTTTGACTTGAGGCGTTTGGAGAAACATCTCTTCTTTTAATTTATCTCAGAGAGAGCCATGTCAGACAAAAATTGTAGCTTTGTAGAACTTTGAACTTTTTATATTTTTGGGGCAAAGTTCCCCTATGATGAGCAAAGTAACCTCCTGCGACGGTATTAAATAATTTTTAAATTAATAAATTTTGACCTATCTCAGATAATACGATTTGTAGCCCCATCAAAACCCCATAGGTGAAATCAGATCGTTCTGGGACCCAAAAAAATGAATTCTACGTCCCAAAATACCTCGAAAACGACTCCTAACTGCCGACCCCATAGCCGAAAGCGTTAAAAATCCCCTCCCGTATCCCCACAGAGCCCCACGGATTTGGGCGATCAGACTGAAAACCTTGCTGGCACAACTAGATGGTGAACCGTGTATTTCGTCAACATTTCAGATTCTTTAAAAAAATGCCCGCCACCCAAAACGGGTTGGTCGGCGGACGTCCGCCGACCAACCCGTTTTGTCCAAATGTCCGTACGGACATTTCGTTTTTGGAATCTAAACATCTTGAAACGAATGATGTCAAATTTTGAGGCCGATCAGAATTTCCGACCTCCGTTACGATTCCAGGAATAATAAACCAATTAGTTCAGAATAAGTAGAAAATTTATTTTTCAGTACAGTGTTTGGACAGTTTTGGGATCCCATAAAATGGATTACGCGTCCAAACTTACTCGAAAATAACACCTCATTTGTCCTCCAGGCATCCTTAAAACCCCCCATTTGTACTCCAAGAAAACCCGATAGATCCCCACGGTGAAACCGAATGTTTCTGAGACCCCATAAAACGGGTTCTACGCCCAAAAATACTTCGGAAACGACGCCTGACTTGACCCCATAGCCGTACACCGTCATAAACCCCCTCTTATAGTACCTTTTTAGCCCCACGGGTTTGGGCGATGGGGCTGAAACCTTTTTGGACCCAACTAGTTGGAGAATCGAGTAATTTGTCAAAATTTCAGATAAAAAAAAAAAAAATCCTACTGCCCGAAACGGCCTGGACGGCGAACGGACTATTTAGGGTTGAATGATTTAAACAATGTTAAAATGGAAACAAATCGAAAATCTCATCTGGTTATGCAAATTTGTTTTTACAAAGATCTTTATATCTTTGCACGGTTTGAACAGCCTTAACCCGTCCGGATTAAGCGGTGAAAACACTTCGGAGATTTTGCGAAGTGGAGGATTAAATCCATTACCCCCTCCAGAACACTCCACCCTCCTCGCCAACTACCAGCCCTTTTTTTTTTGGCGGCGGTTTTTAAGGACGGGCGAGGCGGGGCGTTGCGGCCAAATTAAACCTTCCACCCTCTCGTCAAATTGGGAGGCGGCCCAGGGGCGGCGGATTCCTGCAGGGAGGGTAACGAATGTGGGGGGGGGGGGGGGGGTGGCGGTGCGTTACTAAAAGCCCGAACTTACCCGACCATGTCCGAAACCAGCCGACCGTGAGGGTTAACACAAATGAGCCCCCCCCCCTCCCCCGCGACGTCTTCCCACTTGGGGCACACAATTCTCACCCCAAACCCGCCCCGTTCCGTCGAAGTTCTCCTCCGGAGGATGACATTCAAACATTAATTTAATGGACTTCCTTTTCTGCGGTTGCTTTTCCCAATAAAGTTTACTATTTCGGAGGACTCCGTGATGGGGCTACAGTGTCGTGTGGTGGGGGGGGGGGGGGGGGGGAGGATACCGAGTTAGTTTCTGAGGGGCTGACATCAGTTAAAGGGGGCCATTAGCTTCAGGACTCCGCCGTCTCCGCCTCCAAATTGACTCTCATCTCGGGAGGAGGAAACTCCTGCAGTGCTCCTATTAATCACCGATCCCCGTCGACTATCTTGTCGGCTCCGGTCGCTCGTACAATCATCACGACTGGAAATCGGAAAAAAAACTTCAGTTGGAACATAATTTTGCGGCGAATTTCACAAACGTTACCCAAAAAAAAAAAAAAAAAAAAAAAAAAAAAAAGCAACAACAAAAACCCACAGGGTACAGCTTAGAGCCTTTGGCTAAAATTCAAGAAACATGGAACATGCTTTGCCTAGTAACTTCACGGCCATTACGTCTACACATATAGCATGCACTTGTTTCTCCTGGGCACGGAGTTTGTCCCTGGCCTTTTCTTCTCTAGCCCTCTCTTTGAGGAGAACATGCTTGTCATAGGTTTCCTTGCTAACATGTCCATGCTTATACGCCGTGCAAGCATCACACTGATCCTTCTTGGGTGCATATAGGCTGATTTTCTGCATTTTAAGTTGGCGATCGAATGTGAACAAGGGACAAACGCCGTGCCCAGGAGAAACAAGTGCATGCTATATGTGTAGACGTAATGGCCGTGAAGCTACTCCCTCTAATAGAAGCCAGCTCAGCCTACTTCCGCATGAAGTTAGCTATTCACAACTATTCGACCTATAATTTGGGAAACCATGACGGATACTGCTGCTGGTTCGCCGAAACAGAGACGAGCCTAACATCCTCGACATTTGCCTCTATTTTGGTCAGGGAAATAGAGCGGCTCCTTCAGCAGCAGGTCCTGGACGTCATCATTTATTCAGATGGATGCACAAATCAGAATCGAAACTGTGTGTTGGCCAACTCTCGTTGAGCGCTAAATGGAAAGTCACCATCCACCAAAAATTTCTTGTAAAAGGCCACACGCAGATGGAGGTGGACAGCGTCCATGCGATCAAAAAGAAGGACGGGATTTACCTTCCCCATGAACCATTACATTCGCCCAGCTCACTAGAGAATCGAGGAAGGCGCCTTTTCCTAACAGGTCCGAAGTCGTTTATCATGACTATTTCAAGGATTATTCATCGCCCTTGAGGTACACATCTATAAGACCAGGCTCCAAAGCCAATGACCCACTCTTGGTGGACCTTCGATGGATTAAATATGATCCCAACGGAATTATCCAATACAAGCTTGACTTTGATGAAGATTTCAACAACCTTCCACAAAGGCCGAAGAACCCTGTCAGCGACCTCAATACCTTCCCTGCTCTAAACACTAGAAAAATTGCAATTCCACGGGACAAATGGGACGATTTGCAGAAGATGAAAGACCTGATGCCGCAGGAGTGCCACTCATTTGTCGACGGATTACCTCACGAAGAGGTAAGTTACCGGAAGACTGTTGGAAGAGAAAAGAAGACCAAAAAGTAGTCCAGACTTCAATTCAATTTTCCTTAGCTAATATTTTACGACGTTCCTTTTTATTCATTGTGATCAACTTCGAAGACTTCAAGGGTAAAATAATCGGATCATCATAACTGTCCGGCAATCGATTGAAAGAACCATCAGGAACGTCGTTCGTGTATTTTCTGACTGGCTCAAGTAAATCGCGTGATGGCAGATGATGAAAATGGATGGCGAACTTGCAAGCCACTACACAAATAACTGTATTGGACTACCAAAGAGGACTGTTGTTGATGTTGAGCACCACATAGTTATTCAGTCGGGTGTCACTGATGGGACCACAAAGTGACTTTTCCTGACTACTAACCGCAACCCATTTGCCGATTCAAATTCACCGCGGCGTTAAAAAAAAGAAGAAAAAAAAAAAAAAAAACACTTTTTTTCCACTCTTAGAAAGGCGGTATTTTTCGTGAATTAATTCACACGGCATCCCCTCAGAGTAAATGCCCCATTAGGGATGCCACGAATATCGCCGTCGGATTTCCATCTGCCTTCTGAAGGCTTCCAGGTTTACCGTCGCCCTCTGATTCTCTGATTATGCGTCCTTTACGCGTACAAACTCGGAAGGCGGTTTTTTAGTATTCAACGAGTATTTTTTCAGACCTCCTCAGTTGGCCTTAATGTACACTAAGTACGCTATCTTTTCTTGATGTTATTTCCGCTCATCTTTTATACATCTGCGGACTTTTGAACGGTCATAAATGGCAGTTCACGATCGGCTCGGTACTAGGCTAAGGTACTAGTTTAAGGAAAATTCCTTTGGGCTTGAAATCACATTTATGTGGTTTTTTTTTTTTTTTTTTTTTTTTCAATTCTTTCTGTCACAAGTTTCCGTTTTTCGTTCACTTCTTTCCGTTCTTGTTTCTTACTGTCACAAATGATGGGCCGCGAGCTTTCCGAAAAGGTGCCACATGAGGGGGTTCTGATAAGCAGATGTGGCTGAAGAGCGATGGAAATGGTGTCAGTTAAGCAGTCCCGCTGTTTGCTTGCTTCCGTACTTTTTTAACGTCAATCCACTTTTTCAACATCCAAAACCGGGTTTTCAGTTCCAAGAACCGGTTTTATAGTGTGGTGACCACATCAGGTTCAGAACCGGTCAATATCAATAACAGTTATTGATCAATAAATAGTTACTATTTCTTCACTCTCAGTAGCAAAGTGGGTGTTGGCCAAAGGTGCAGAGGTAAACAACGGGCGCAACTAGATGGTAAACCAAGTATTTTGTCGAAATTTCAGATTAAAAAAAAAAAATTCCTACTGCCCGAAACGGCCCGGACGGCGAACGGACATTTCGGATTTAGACCTCTTGAAACGGATGTCAAATTTTGAGGCCGATCGGAGTCGTCGACCCCCGTCGCGAAAACATAGGTGTATTATTCCAAGAATTATAAACTCTACAAAATCTAGGGATGGGAATCGATTTCCGATTTTTTTGAAAAATCGATTTTTTGTTCCGATTTTTCGATCTTTTTGAATCGATCTTCAGGTTCCGATTTTTTAGGTGAATCGATTTTTTACTTCCAATTTTTGTAAAAATCGTGAATCGATTTTTTACTACTGATTTAAAAAAAAAATCTTGAATCGATTTTCGTCATTTATAAAAATCATTTTATTATTTCAAGTGATTCAAGCAAATTTCGAGTCTTAGGTCGATTAAAAATTATGATAATAGCTAATAACAACAAAACTCACTAGTTACCAGCGACGTCCGCCATGGCATTTGGTTTATTATTCTTGGAATAATACACCTATGTTTTCGCGACGGGGCTCGACGACTCCGATCGGCCTCAAAATTTGACATTATCCGTTTCAAGAGGTCTACATTCTAAATCCGAAATGTCCGACCGCCGTCCAGGCCGTTTTGGGCAGTAGGAATTTTTTTTTTTAAATCTGAAATTTTGACAAAATACTTGGTTTACCATCTAGTTGTGCCCGCAAGGTTTTCAGTCCGATCGCCCTAACCCGTGGGGCGCTATGGGGCTACGGGATGGTTTTTTGAAGGCTTTTGGCTATGGGAGCGAGTTAGGCGTCGTTTTGAAGTATTTTTGGACGTAGAATCAATTTTGGGGGTCCCGGAACGATCCGATTTCACTGTGGCGATCGACAGGGCTTTCATGGGGCTCAAAATGGGATTTTTGAAGGATCCCAGGAGGTTAAATATGTTTAAAGTAAAAAATAAATAATTTTTGAAAAAACCATTCTTTTGGAAAAAAAAAAAATCCCAAAAAATTTTTTCTATGAAAAAATCCAAAAAAAAATTTTTTTCCAAAATTTTTTATTGACAGAAATAATTTTTGCACAACTAACCTATATCAAAGAATAATAAACCCTTGTGTAAAGTTTGCAGCATTTTTCAGACAGCGAAAATGATTACTCGTCTGATTAAATGTTTATTATCAAATATTTTGAAAACTAATGCAATTTTAATTTTTAATAATTTTTTTTAACGATTTTTTCTTGAATCCTACCTACATTAAATATATCTACCATTATCACTCATTAAAAAAACCTTTTTTGATAGACCGATTTTTGAATCGATTTTCCAAAAAATCGATACTTTTATGGCGATTTTTTTGGGAAATCGATTCGGAACATCCGATTCTGAATCGATTCAAAAAATCGATACTTCATACCGATTTCCCATCCCTAACAAAATCAAGGTGACTAAGCTACGTGCTAAGTCCCACTAGGCCCCGTATTGTTCCTACCTTTCCCGACTTTGCCGCCAAATCCCCCCCCCCCCCCCCGCAAGACCGCCCATTTTCATTTGACTCGAATTCGCAGCCCCCCCCCCCCCTTCCCACTCGTTCATCCACTCTTCACCAGCCGCAATTTATTTCTTGCTTCTCATTCCCCAACAAAGCAATTCATTTAA
Organism: Pilophorus perplexus; assembly: GCA_955831195.1. Lineage (NCBI taxonomy): Eukaryota > Metazoa > Arthropoda > Insecta > Hemiptera > Miridae > Pilophorus > Pilophorus perplexus. The sequence continues at coordinate 23,775,555 of OY037016.1, forward strand.
CCTCCCCCCCCCCACCCCACAAGGGCATTATTGTATCAGTTCCCACCCGTTCGTAATTTCCCAGCAGGGCGATAAATAAATGAAATATGTGAACTTAATGCTCAACACCCCCTTCCCCCCCCTTCCGCACACTCGAGTCCTCACCCCATCATCCAAAACTGAGCGCTATTAAACCCGCAATTATTAACCCCCGCGGGGAGACGCACACCCTCGCATGCGGTCGGTTTTTCTCTCCCGCGTTTCCCACCCCTAACGCCGCTAATGTTATTTATCACCCACTAACAATCCCGCCGGCCGCAAAACCACTTTACCAGCTGGAGCGATTGTCGACCGAGCCCGCTGACCAGGTCGGCGATCAATATGGCGGAAACCTTCACGCGGAGTTGAGCAAAAATTAAGGCAGGTGGAACTCCGAAGAAATGTAACAAAGGAAGAAGATGAGAGTTTTCTCGGCAAAAGTTAATTTTAATTGAATCAAGTTGACTCTTCAGCTGCTTCCCGAGTTAGTTTCCCAACACAAACTCTCCCTTCCCCCCACCCCCTTGGAGATCTGGCATTTTAGGGCCTTTTGTCTTGCAAATTCTGATGATGATTATTAGGGGGAAAAGCCCCGTTTAGAACCCCCCCCCCCCCCCCTTCCTCTCCCCGCCACTTCAAAACTGCCTCCGAAAGCCCCCTAAATAATACAAAACGCTTAATGCCTTTATGAATATCATTTGCATTCATCGTTGCGGGTGCGGTCGGAGGGTTTTAAGTGACGAACGTCACGGTATACTTTTCCCCCGGATTTACCGCCCTCGACAAATGGCGAACTCCCCCCACACCCACACCCACAGCCCCATTTAGCCCCATAGCGCCCCAACGCCGACTTGTTTTTCTCCCCAGAACCATTTGCTTAACAAACGCTTCCCCTCTTCATCAACGCCGATATTAATCATCCGCATATTTACAATTCATTTGAACGCAACGCGATCTTTTCCGATCCCTCGCCGAGTAACACGTCTTGAAGGACTTCGAAGGGAACAAAGCGGCTGATAGAACCAACGAGAGTAGCACCGTAATTTGGCCACAATAGGGACGGGTTTTGAAGGTTTTCGCAGGTTAACCATTAGAAATTGTAGTACGTTTTCAAACTTTTTATGGTTGGCACGTGTTACTTACTGAATTCCCGACAAGATGGTGTTGCGAAAGTTTAAATATATATATTCCTTGTATTTTTTTTTAAGTGTCCCTATTCTAGCTCATATGTGCTATAATAGGGACACACTTTTTTTAAAGCTTAAACCGCTTCACAGCCGTCGTAGGTATCCTCAATAGAGACATAGTTATGCTTTTTGAAAAACCATTTTTCGATGTTTCATAAAAAACCATTTTCCGATGTTTCATAAAAATACAAAGGGTTGACCTAGAAAAGACTACATTTTAAGACCCTTAGATTTTGATAAGTAGGGATGGGAAATCGGTAAGAAGTATCGATTTTTTGAATCGATTCAGAATCGGATGCTCCAAATCGATTTCCCAAAAAAATCGCCATAAAAGTATCGATTTTTTGGAAAATCGATTCAAAAATCGGTCTTACAAAAAAAAAAAGTGTAAACTTCTATGACGATTTTCGCTCGGCCGACCACTGTATCACCACCAAGTGACAGTCGCTCAAGTCACTGGGATGGCGGGGATGGCTCTGGGAGAAGGTTGAGCGGGGGGGGGGACGCCCGCCCCGCGATTCGAGCTCCAACCCATCTCGGGAGAAGTGTATATATACTACAGCGTGACGTGACGGCAGAATCGTATTCACACCCCGCCAAAGTTTTCGATGCGGTGCTCCTATAGAAGTTTACACTTCAAAAAGATTTTTTAATGAGTGATAACGGTAGATATATTTAATGTAAGTAGGATTCAAGAAAAAATAGTTAAAAAAATTTATTGAAAATTAAAATTGCATTAGTTTTCAAAAATTTTGATAATAAACATTTAATCAGATGAGTAATCAGTTTCGCTGTCTGAAAAAGCCATAGCAGACGTCGCTGGTAACTAGTGAGTTTTGTTGTTATTAGCTATTATCATAATTTTTAATCGACCTAAGACTCGAAATTTGCTTGAATCACTTGAAATAATAAACTAATTTTTATAAATGACGAAAATCGATTCAAGATTTTTTTTTAAAATCACTAGTAAAAAATCGATTCACAATTTTTACAAAGATCGGAAGTAAAAAATCGATTCACTTAAAAAATCGGAACCTGAAGATCGATTTAAAAAAAAATCGAAAAATTGGAACAAAAAATCGATTTTTCCAAAAAATCGGAAATCGATTCCCATCCCTATCAAAATCACAGCTCTCAGGGTTGCGCAGCCTCGGAGCCATGGCGCTGAAAAGACAAACATGATAGTGAGCAGTTTACAGGTGGTAGGTAGGTAAATACCGTCAACGTGGTGGCTACATTCATATGCATCGTGGAGAGATGAGCGAGTCTGCGGCCGAAGACGTCCTCATTCGATTCGGCATGGCTGAAAACTTGCAAATTGACCCAAAAGGAGGCCATACACGAGCAGAAATCCGCGGCAGATTTGGCGTTTTTAAACGATATCTGTGGGAAATATCTGTGCGTTAGTGGGCGTTGAAAAGACGAAATATAAGCAAATCGGCGATGTCTGCGAGAGTTCAAATCTGGCAGACGGAAATCGGGCGTCCCCCCCTAACATGCAGATTTCTCAGAAGCGATGTCGGTGGTTCTGAGAACTGTTCGATTCGGATCGGGCAGAGTCCCTTAACGTTCAGATGTCCACTAGTTCTCCCTTCAGATCCTCCTTATCTCTCCTTATCTCCTCTATCGGTGTTTTTGCGTGGTGCGTTTTATCAAAAAATGGATTAAAACTAGTCCCCGAATACCTGATGGGCGGAATTGGGATTTCCTAATTTTTTTTTTTGGAAATCGCGATTTTGGGTTTTCTCACTACAAATTCTAGCATGATTTTTCAACAGCCATTTGGGCTTCAGGAGGTTAAGATAGACCCTGCTGGTAAGTTAAACAGTTTTCCGGACAGATTTACGTTTAAACCGAGCTGCTATGAGGAAAAACGGTTAGGGTAGGCGGAAATTGGTTCACTTACCAGAACCTCAGGACGAGTTTCAGAAACGTGGTCACCAACTTCATGTGTCCGAAGTTTCTTCTTTCCGAAACCCAAGACTTCTCCCAAACTTGTATTATTTTGCCTTAGTCATTTTATAGGTACCTACTGAAAAAATTCCGGAAAAAAGATCGGTTAATTTACGTTTGTTATCACGGACAGTCACTAACCCCATGGCATCATCAACTTACGGCGCTGCAAATCGGCCACCGATCTCAGAAATTTTCGGATCCAACCGAAAACTCGAATCTGCCAGACGAACGTCGGTGACAGACCTGAATCTGCCAGATTTCATCCCACTAACGATCAGATGGCATCGGGAGACAGATCTCGGGCACGAAAGATCGGCCGAAAAGTTTTTCGTGATAAGGGGCAACGACCGATTTCATCGGTCACTCCAGATCGTTAGCGATATCTGTCAGATGAGATCGGCCGACCAAATCTGCCGCGGATTTCTGCTCGTGTATGGGCCGCTAAACACTGGCTTATTTTCACTCAAAACAAATCGAGTCCAAAGAGAGGGCTCATTACGTTCGGCAAAACCGCAATTACTGGGGAAGAGTTGCCTGCAGTGTTCTGATCTTCCGAAAAACTTTTTTTTCAACTACCTTTGGGCTCGTGGCCCCCCAGCCCCGTGTTTGTCTCTTTTGTATTATATTTCCCCCTTTCGCCCTGTATATAAACTTGGGACATGCTTTAGGCGTGAACTAACTGCCAAAAAAACGTTACCAGTAGTTGAGGAGGGAGACGCGAGAAGGTCACGTTTATATATTACGGTAATACATAAAAATACGGTAGGCCACTAATTCAACATCCTAATTCGTCTTTACGTTACGCCACTAATGTGGCGTCCTCGCCTGTCGTACGTTAGGCCACTAGTTCGGCGTCCTCACTTGTCTCACTGTCAGGCCACTAGTTCGGCGTCGAGGAGCTTTACTTTTCCAACACACAAGATGGGTTTCAATCCTACATGCCGAAAACGCAAACGAGTATTCGGTTAAAAGAGCATGTTCAATCTATTATTATATAATTATTGGAGCGGCAGTTAACTACTATGGGGCTACGCCAGCCAACCCCCGATCGTATCCCACCTCAGACCCAACAATACGTTTTCCCATATTGTGCAGTTTTTTTTTCAATTAAAAAATACAGCTTTTATTTTTGCTCTACTTTTAGAGCGTAGATGCGCCACGTGGAGCAACGTTTGGTGGTTTCATATTTTTCTCGACATCTACTCGCCAAATCGGATTTTTGGTATTTTTTCAAATTTTTTTAGAAAAGTTTAATTTCCCGTTTATTCCACTTTAGGAGCTCAGATACGCCACATGGAGCTACTTTTTGGTGGTTTTAGACTTTTCCCGCACTATGCTCGCCAAACTGGATATTTTAAGACCAATCCTGCAGAAATTGGTCATAAAAAATCCAGTTTGGCGAGCAGAAAAGTCTGAAACCACCAAAAAGTAGCTCCATGTGGCGAATCTGAGCTCCTAAAATAGGCAAAAAACGGGAAATTGAACTTTTCCTAAAAAATTCGAAAAAAAAAAACCAAAAATCCAAGAAAAATATGAAACCTCCAAAACGTTGCTCCACGACATCTAAGCTCTAAAAGTGGAACAAAAATCAAAAACCTGTATTTTTAAGAAAAAAACAAATTTAATGGAATTTTTGAAGGATCCCAGGAGGTCAAAATTTGTATTTAATACTTTCCGAATTAGTACGGTGGGGTATTCTGGAGGTTGTAGGGTGAATAAAAATGGTCTTCTTCCGAGCTTTCGACTTATATTAGGTCATCTTCAGGGTTTAGGTACTGCAAAACAAATCAATACATCATGTAACTAGGCATTTCCGTAGGTGGGTATTTGGCTAGCATTAAAGTTGACGACTGGTACGAACCTTGGTGAATTTACATTTGTGAGGGTTGCTCCTGGAAGGGTGCTTGTTCCTCCTTTGAAAGTATAGGTTTGGGCTTAGGTGGTTTAGGTATTATTGGTTTCCTCGGTGTTGTTTATTCCTTCATCCTTTTAAATTATAATGCATAATATTATTATGCATTAATTTTATCTCCATCTGTCATGGTGGATGAACCCCCCCTCCTCATATTCAGCGTTCCGTTTTCCTTCAGACATTTTCGCTCAGGGGGTGAACGTCAACTCAAGTGGCTGACGCACCAAAAACGCATCCACCCTCGACCTCGTTCACCAACTAATCGCTCCACCAATTTGAGTTCCCCTTGTTAAACGGTGCTCCGTGGGGCGTTTAAGCTGTGGGACAACGCTAATACACAGTCTACGTGAAACTCGGGAGGTGAAAAAACGCTGCAAATTTTACACAAGGGTTTATTACCTTATTCTTTGATACAGGTTGCTTGTACAGACATTTAATTCTGTCAATAAAAAAAAGTAAAAAAATTTTTTTTTATTTATTTTGTATTTCAAAAAAAAATTTTGGGGGGGATTTTTTTTTTTTTTCAAAAATTCTTTAATTTTTACTCGAAAAATATTTAACTTCTTGAGATCCTTCAAAAATCCCATTTTTAGCCCCATGAAAGCCCCTAAAGATCGCCGCAATGAAATCGGATCGTTCCGGGACCCCAAAAAATGGATTCTACGTCCAAAAATACTTCGAAAACGACACCTAACTCGATCCCATAGCTAAAAGCCTTCAAAACACCCCTCCTGTAGCCCCATTTTAGCCCCATAGCGCCCCTCGGGTTTGGGCGATCGCACTGAAAACCTTGCGGGCACAACTAGATGGTAAACCAAGTATTTTGCCAAAATTTCAGATTTTTAAAAAAATTCCTACTGCCCAAAACGGCCCGGACGGCGGACGGCGTACGGCGTACGGCGGACGGCGGACGGACATTTCGGATTTTGAATGTAGACCTCTTGAAACGGATAATGTCAAATTTTGAGGCCGATCGGAGTCGTCGACCCCCGTCGCGAAAACATAGGTGTATTATTCCAAGAATAATAAACCAAAAGGCCCCGCGTCAGCAGACCCAGTCTATCAGTCTTTTGTCACTCTGTTTCTCCAATGATTTGAAAAGGACGTCACAATGAAATGAGATGAAGGGGGGGGGGGGGGGGGGTATTGTTGGCACTAATGGACCGATAGATTTCAGAGCCATTGAGCCCCTTCGAGCCGGCTGATTTAGGAATTGAGGAGCGAAACAATAACAAGCTCCCCCCCCCCCCCCCCCCCACTACGGCTCCACTTTATCCCCCATCCCCCCCACCACACATCCTTTATGGAACGAACAAAAGGAAACCGAGGACGTTGAGGGGGTGAAAAGCAAATTGTGGGAGTCAAAAGGGGGATAAGTCACCCCCGAAACCTTCTCTCCCATCTAGAACCCCCCACCCACTCCGCACCCTCGCCATCACCCCTCCCGCTAGTGTAAACACGATAATTAGATTAGGTCGACGATGCCGAGAAGGGGTGTCGCTATCAAGTCCTAATATTCTCGAGATTACAGTCGGCTTGGCGCATTCAGCCTTCCAACGTCTTATTGTTTCCAACCTTTAGGATCCGCTCGAGCGGAACCCAACAGTTGACATTGTGTTGCCAACTTGTTATGACGACGAATTAAGTTTATAGCGCGCTGCAGGCCGTATTTCGCCAAATGACCACTCAACAAATTTGACTGAATTCAGCGCATGTTGGCCACTTGCCTCCCGTCGCACAATGGCCAATTTTTCGGATCCAGGTGGACAAAATTCGTGGATGGGTCTATCCTTCAGGAAATTTAACGCTGATCACGAATATACCATATATGATGGGTCTAAAATGACTCCTTCATATGTTTTTTTGGCAAAAAACTACCAAAAACACTTGTTTTTTCGGCGATTTTGGTTTATTATTCTTGGAATAATACACCTATGTTTTCGCGACAAGGGTCGACGACTCCGATCGGGCTCAAAATTTGACATTATCCGTTTCAAGAGGTCTACATTCTAAATCCGAAATGTCCGTCCGCCGTACGCCGTCCGCCGTCCAGGCCGTTTTGGGCAGTAGGAATTTTTTAAAAAATTTGAAATTTCGACAAAATACTTGGTTTACCATCTAGTTGTGCCCGCAAGGTTTTCAGTCCGATCGCCCAAACCCGTGGGGCGCTATGGGGCTATAATGGGGCTACGGGAGGGGTTTTTTGAAGGCTTTTAGCTATGGGATCGAGTTAGGTGTCGTTTTCGAAGTATTTTTGGACGTAGAATCCATTTTTTGGGGTCCCGGAACGATCCGATTTCACTGGGGCGATGTTCAGGGCATTCGCGGGGCTAAAAATGGGATTTTTGAAGGATCCCAGGATGTTAAATATTTTTCTAGTAAAAAATACTGAGTTTTTGAAAAAAAAACACATTTTTGAACAAAAAAATCCAAAAAAAAAAAATTTTTTTTGAGATAAAAATCAAAAAAAAAATTTTTTTTTAATTTTTTCATTGAGAGAATTAAATTTCTGCACAAGTAACGTATATCAAAGAATAATAAACCCTTGTGTAAAATTTGCAGCGTTTTTCATCGGGTTTTGAAGATTCTTTAAAAACTACACCACTTAGCGAGCTCGAAATGTGTCATAAGGTCATTTCTGCGTGAAATGCAGTTGCCGCACCTCTGTAGGTCCAATAACGGATGTTCTGAGATTTTTTGACATTTAGCCAGAGATGGCAAAAACAAATAATTTCACATCAACAGTTTTTCTTCCAACACCGAGTTTTTAAGGTTTCCAGGAAATGCAACGCTGACCACGAATAAGCAGGTATATGAGTGTAAAAACGGGACAAGTGCCAGAAACCAAATTTTACAGGAGACGCAAAAAACTTCCTACACACAGGAGGAATGAATTTAAAAATTTGGTAAATTCCCCACATTTTTTACACCCAGTCGTCACCATGGTCGGCCATCAGGTATGGCCGTGGCAGTCACTTTTGAGCGATGGACGTGTCCTTTTCTTCCACTCAACCATGGAAATTGCAAAGTTGTGGGCTCTATTTCATTAATTACGATCAGATTGAAAATAAAACAAGAACATAATGACTCAGATTGTACTGTGGAATAAAGAATATGAAAGCAGAATTTAGAAAAAAAAAATTTTACGTGTATGAGTGACCCCCTGGCAAATCTCAAAGGCATTTCCAATGCTTCAGAGCTGGGAGTTTGGCAACCAGAGGCCATAGAGATTTGAAAATGATAGGGTCCATAATAAATTGTTTATTCACAAATTTGTAAACAATTTCGTTGTTTATTTATAAACAATTTATTACACAGGTTTACAAAAAAAAAAAAAAAGGTCAATCACAGGAGCCGCAGAAAAAACCATCAAACTGTATGTTTTTTGGGGTGCTGAATCCGAATCTGACCCCCGTTTTTTCCGGTCACGTCCAAATTTTCGAGATAATATCTCGAAAATTTGGACGTGACCGGAAGCAGTGATTTTCAAAACGGAAAAAGGCCAATCGCCAATAATATTTTGAAAATCACAGCTAAACGTGCGGATGCCCAAAAATTCCACAAAAACTCTCTTCTTACTGGAAATTTATCGCTGATTCCGAAAATATATATGAGTTGGTGTCTAAAACCACGAGAAATGTGTGATTTTGCCAAAAAATGTTGTTTTTTCAAAACCAAAGTCACGTTTTTTGATACTTTTTACCTTCTAGCGTGAAAACTAAGGCCGTTAATAAAAATTTTCCAACGAGGTCTTGTAGGTAGATTGTTTCTGCGTCGAATGGGACCAACCGTGATTCTTTACCTTCCATAATAAGGGAGCTATGATTTTTCAAAGTTTCTACCCATTTTGGCCATTTCTTAGAACTTGAACTCCTGGAGTCGGCAATGCAAGTTGATCACAACAAAACTTTGTTCCGAGGAATATATTGGACTCGGAGGCATCAATTCAGACCGACTCAAAGATGGTTTTATTCATCAAGAACTCACGGAATTGCACTTGAAGCCCTGAAAAACAAGCGCCAAACTCCATTCACAACGGTGTTCCTGATGGATAAAACCATCTTTGAGTCGGTCTGTATTGATGCCTCCGAGTCCAATATATTCCTCGGAACAAAGTTTTGTTGTGATCAAGTTGCATTGCCGACTCCAGGAGTTCAAGTTCTAAGATATGGCCAAAATGGGTAGAAACTTTGAAGAATCGTAGCTCCCTTATGGAAGGTAAAGTATTACGGTTGGTCCCATTCGACGCAGAAACAATCTACCTACAAGACCTCGTTGGAAAATTTTTATTAACGGCCTTAGTTTTCACGCTAGAAGGTAAAAAGTATCAAAAAACGTGACTGGTTTTGAAAAAAACACGTTTTTTTCAACATTTTTTGGCAAAATCACACATTTCTCGTGGTTTTAGACACCAACTCATATATATTTTCGGAATCAGCGATAGATTTCCAGTAAGAAGAGAGTTTTTGTGGAATTTTTGGGCATCCGCACGTTTAGCTGTGATTTTCAAAACGGAAAAAGGCCAAAAAAACGAAAAATCTCCAATATCTCGAAATTTTGGACGTGACCGGAAAAAACGGGGGTCAGATTCGGATTCAGCACCCCAAAAAACATAGTGTTTGATGGTTTTTTCTGCGGCGCCTGAGATTTACCGTTTTTTTGTAAACCTGTGTTATTTAATAATAAATTGTTTATTCACATTCAACAGAAGGTTTTGAGTGCTGGATCCTTTTGGTTAATTATTCTAGGAATAATACACCTATGTTTTCGCGACAGAGGTCAACGACTCGGATCGGCCTCAAAACTTGACATTATCCGTTTCAAGAGGTCTACATTCAAAATCCGAAATGTCCGTCCGCCGTCCGAGCCGTTTTGGGCAGTAGGAATTTTCTTTTAAATCTGAAATTTTGGCAAAATACTTGGTTTGCCATCTAGTTGTGCCCGCAAGGTTTTCAGTCCGATCGCCCAAACCCGTGGGGCGCTATGGGGCTAAAATGGGGCTACAGGAGGGGTGTTTTGAAGGCTTTTAGCTATGGGATCGAGTTAGGTGTCGTTTTCGAAGTATTTTTGGACGTAGAGTCCTTTTTTGGGGGTCCCGGAACGATCCGATTTCACTGTGGCGATCTATAGAGCTTTCATGGGGCTAAAAATGGGATTTTTGAAGGATCCCAAGAAGTTAAATATTTTTCGAGTAAAAATTAAAGAATTTTCGAAAAAACACATTTTTGAAGAAAAAAAATCCCCCCCAAAATTTTTTTTGAAATAAAAATCCCCCAAAAAAAATTTTTTTTATAGTTTTTTTCATTGACAGAATTAAATGTCTGTACAAGTAACCTATATCACAGAATAATAAACCCTTGTGTAAAATTTGCAGCGTTTTTAGCGCAACCTTTTTCCAAAAAATGGAAAGGTGCGCTCACCTCCTCGACATGTGTTTTTTTTTTTTGTTTTTGTTTTTTTGTGTACAGAGCATCACGCCCGAGCGGCTCAACAGATTTTCATGAGGGTGGTCTCATTGTGATCAGCGAGTTCGTGGGGTGGTTATAGGCTACCTTGATTTTTCCTCCCTCATCCCTTTCATCGGTTTTCGGGAGGTACTTCACGACGAAAGTTGTTTATCTCTGATGTGTAACTAAGGAGGCCTCAATAGGGGGACGAAAGTTTTTGTCCGATTTCGTTGGTACAAGGGTCTATGGAATGAGCTTTTTAGGCTGATTCCAACGACTCCAAAACGATTTTTGCAGCCTGAGCCGTTCGTTACCTCTGATCGGCATAAGGTTTTCTTAAGCATCGGTCGTTAGGGTGCAGTTGTTTACATAATTATATCTAATTAAGAAACGCCTCATATCCGTCGTTAGGGTGCAGTTGTTTACGTAATGAGCATCACGTGGATATTTTTGATGTGTTGTGTGGCATAGTTTGGTCGCTAGATACCTACTGTTTCTTAGCTAAATATATCGTAATAACAAAAGGTTGCGCTCATCTATTCAATTCAATTGATGGCTTGTTTTATGTGATTTCGACCTCTCCAGTGAATGGTAACGTTTTTAAACTAAGGGTCTCATCTGGAAGGGTTCTTGCCTCTGTATCAAATAGCAGATTTCATTCTATTGTAATTTGTAACCAGATAGAATCCAAAGAAACAGTGTTCATAGAGGTAGAATTACAAGGTAACGAGCGTTTTATTAATTAATCTTGATCACTGTAACTTTGAGGTTTTGTTCTGGTTGACACAACAAACAACGAAAGCACTGTCGGTATTCATCGATTGAGTGAAAGAAGAAGACACGTCCTGGACTTGTCCCGCTCTTACACTCAACGCCGAATTCGTTCATCACTTTCTACCGCTAAAGGTTACGGGACGAGTCTCATTAAATGAAAATTTTTCAAACCAAAGTTGTATTGACACGTGAACAGTTTTTCTGGAAAAAAAACGCTGCGAATTTTACACAAGGGTTCAGGGGCGGATAGGCGGTTTTGACAGGCCCGGGCGATTCAATTTGACCGGCCCTACCCCGCCCCCTCCACCACCACACACGGTTACCTATCAAAAGACCTTACTTTTAATACCTAGGTGAACCTAATGCTTAGGTGAAAGAGAAAACTAATAGTGCCTATATTTAGAACAAATAAAAGTGGCGCTTGCTATGTGAATTAGTTGGTAGGTACCGTTTATGCAAACAAAATAGCGCTTCAAGCTAAGATGCATTTTGCACATTTCATCAGTTAAGAACATAATTACAGCTTATCAACAATAAAAAAAGAAGGCTCGCAAGAGGAGCATCTGGCTGGAGCACTGAGCCAAGAGGCTTTGGGCATTTCCAGCCCTCCTCACCTTCACCCCACCACCCCTTCTCTCATGAGCATATGTCCCCCAATTGACAATTTCTTTCGAATTCTAGGCTCAACCTCAGGCCCATGGTAAATTTGTTTTTATTTTTAAATTTTCATGTCAAGTGTTTGGACGGATGAAGGACCCCGGAAAATCATGATTGCAATTATCAAGGTTACTCGAAAAATGAGTCCTTATTCAACTTCCTGACATCCTTCAAAAGCTCGATGGATCCAAGGAACTGCTTTTGGAACTCCCAAAAATGGATTTGACGTCCAAAAATAGTTCGGAAACGACATCTAACTCTTCAAAAACCCCTCCTGTAGCCCCTTTTTAGATCCACTGAGCCCCCGCCGGTTTGTGCGATCGGGTAGAACACCTTGCGAGTTCAACTAAAAGGAGACCCAAGTATTTTGTCAAAAATTTCAGATTTTTGAATGAATTCCCGAAGAATTGAATGAATTCCTACTGCTCAAATCGTCGTGGGCGGCGGACGGATATTTCAGTTTTGGAATCCACACATCTTGAAAGGTATAATTACAAATTTTGAGGACGATCAAAATTTTTTACCCCTGTTGCAAATACCAAAATGTATTATTCCAAGAATACGGGATCACATAACGCTCGCACACAAAACGTATGCTGATGAGGAAGTAGGCACCAAGCAGTAGGCGATGGCGAGGAGGGCGGACAATGGCCAAAGCCCCATGGATCAGTGCTCCGGCCAGACGCTCCTGCTTGCAAGCCATCAACGTATGTTGATGGATCTTATCAATCTGGAGGATCTTATATAAGATCCTCCAGATTGTTATCACTCAGAGTTTGCCTCAGCCTTGTTTTGATAATTTCAAATTTTGAAAAACTCCTCCAACACTCGACTTGGGTCGTGAAAAGCCTTACCTACCAAAAGTTTGGTGACAATAAAAAAAGTCTTGCATACGATGAGGCCATGAGGTTGTACTGTTTTAAAATCTTGTTGCAAAAATTACGAATTTATTGAACTTGCAATCCACCCTACGAGGAACAAAGCCAACCAGATTCATTTACGTCTGAGTTTTTCTTTTCTGTCTCGAGTAGGTACCTAGGTACTGTAGGAATACAATACGGTCGAAACTGGAGAAAAATGTCATTTTTCTCCAGTTTCGACCGGCCCCTCAGGACCGTCGGCCCTTCGGGCGACGCCCGATCGCCCGACCTGCCTATCCGCCCCTGCAAGGGTTTATTATTCTTTGATATACGTTACTTGTGCAGAAATTTAATTCTGTCAATGAAAAAATTAAAAAAAATTTTTTTTTTGATTTTTATCTCAAAAAAAATTTTTTTTGGATTTTTTTGTTCAAAAATGTGTTTTTTTTTTTAAACTGTATTTTTTAAAAACTGTATTTTTTACTCGAAAAATATTTAACATCCTGGGATCCTTCAAAAATCCCATTTTTAGCCCCACGAATGCCCTAAACATCGCCCCAGTGAAATCGGATCGTTCCGGGACCCCAAAAAATGGATTCTACGTCCAAAAATACTTCGAAAACGACACCTAACTCGATCCCATAGCTAAAAGCCTTCAATAAACCCTTCCCGTAGCCCCATTATAGCCCCATAGCGCCTCACGGGTTTGGGCGATCGAACTGAAAACCTTGCGGGCACAACTAGATGGTAAACCAAGTATTTTGCCGAAATTTCAGATTTTAAAAAAAAATCCTACTGCCCAAAACGGCCTGGACGGCGGACGGACATTTCGGATTTAGAATGTAGACCTCTTGAAACGGATAATGTCAAATTTTGAGCCCGATCGGAGTCGTCGACCCCCGTCGCGAAAACATAGGTGTATTATTCCAAGAATAATAAACCAAAAGCGATAGGTATTGACCAAAACATGGATTTGTCCCGTTTCTAAGCTCAGCGATTCATTAAATGAATGAGTACAAATTTTGTACTAGCAACTGGTACTAGCATTGTGGGTGGACGTTGATACAATCAGGACTCAGAATTGGGAGAGAGTTGTTATCGCTTGTTTCTCAGGCTCTGGGCGGGAATTGAGTACCTACCTCTCACAATCTGTTCGATGCGTTTGAGAGGGAATCGATGTACTCAACTCCGCGTCAACTCGGCCATAAAGTGGTACCTTGTCAGGAGACAGTCCATCAGTATTCTAAAAGGTATTACATGTTGACAGTAGTGGCGGTGGTGGAGGGGGGTGGCCACCCTTGAAGACCACTCACCGCTCATTATACGCGTTCTCCCTCCGGCATATTAATTGGGCTCCGTTAGCAGCGCACGGATGTAATCACCAGAACTGCCCACCGACCTCCTCATTAGTCAGTTAGTTAGTGAAGTCGCGGTCGAGAGGGCTTCACAATGAGGCCGCCATCTTTGACTTCCAACCCCCCCCGGAATGATATCGCGGCCTCATCTGTATCCTGTATTACCCCCACTGCCGCCAACCTCCTCGAAGCGTGAAGGACTCTGCAAACGTGACAATATGACATCTTAAAATGACGTTGATGCAACTCCGAGGCAAGCAATGTTGGCATTTACGGGCTTCACAATCAGTAGTGCCAACATTCCCATTGGAAATGGACCCGGCGATTCCAGGTAAGTACCAGCATTAAAAGAGTCTGGCGCCAATGGGGTCTGATCCTAAATCGGAATAATGAACAAGTTCGGCCAAAAATCTGCCCAACGGCCCGAAATGAAAGGCACTGGTCGGCTACAAAAAGGAAATAGCTCTTCAGTGAAGAGAAAATCGCGAATTAAAGAACCTGTATTCAAACCAGGAACCTTTCCAGAAAGGTGAAAACTAATCTGCCAGAGCGCACTAACACTGAAATTAGGAAAGAGACCTGATTTTGTGGTTGGTTCTGTTGGCCAACTTGGTTTTCGACGACCTTGCACTAAAGAGTTACGTAGGTACCTATTTCGATACTGAGCGTTGTTGCCATCGAATTCGAATCGCCAGAACATTTACCGACCATTTGACAACGACATTTACCAAAAAATCGCGGAATCGGAAGGAATATTCATTCAGTGGCAAAAAATAAAGGAGGAAATCACAACAAAATTGAATGGAGGTTCTCAGCCGAGTGGTGGTTATCTACTTGAATAACCTTAATCTAACCTGCGCTTAGAAAACCCGTCCAATTTTTCATTGGTCAATGAGTAGCCAATCACACAGCCGAGTTCGTGATTATGTTCAAAAATTAACTTTTGGTGTCTCGCCGAAAATTCAAATTGCACTGGAGGGGCCCGAAACCCATTTTCTCGTATCCTGACGTGAAGTACTTTGTCGAAAAAATGAAGATCGAATGTTTTACGACCACTAACATCAAGAAGGAATGCCAACGAAAGCCTCTTTCATTGCGTGTTCAAAACAATACCCAAAAATGGGGGTTTCAATTAATTCTAATTTCTGAATAAACTTATTATTCTAATAATTAGAATTTAGTAGGGGCGCTAATTCAGAAATTAATGGTAGGTTTGTTCCAGGTCTGACGGTGTCTGTAGACAGAAGTTGACTGCCGTCCCAATGCCTTCAGAATCGCTGTTGAGTCCCGTCCAACATCGCACCTGCAGACCTGGAACGCCTAACCGTCAACAAAGTGTTGTAGCATTACTTCACGCGTGATTCACGTGACTGTAATTTTCATACGGTGTCGTTTGAGAAGTATTTTTGGTCGTAGAATCCAATTTTGGGGGTCCCAGAACCATCTGATTTGGGGATCTATGAGTTTTTCGTGGGACTACAAAATTCTTAGCCCCACGAAAGCCCCATAGATGATCATATGGAAGAGAAAAGTGTCCGGTCATCTCTTCCAGATGGCAACTTGACACGCCAAGCACCAAAATAAAGTGAAAGTAATGAGAAAGGGTTCAATTGGTTTCAATCAAAGTCGACAGCTTCCGACACTCGTTCGAGCTGTTGGTTCCCGTCCAACAGTAGTTGAACTGCTGTCAACCTACAGATCGACCTGGAACAGCAGTCATCGCTACTGCGCATGTCTCCGTCGATTTCTATCAACAGTCTGTCAAACCGGGAACAAACCTGCTGCCATGTTAGGCTGATTAAAACATAAATCTTGATAAAACTCACTTTATTTTATCTAATCAGTTTCTCGAGGCTTTCACAAGCCTTGTCTTTGTATGTATAGAAATACAGATACCTATGATTTTGTTTTAAATAAAATAAAATAAAATAAAATTTACTTAATGCATGTTTTTAAATCACATTCAACGCATGTTTTTATCGTTCTTCATTCCTACTATACTTCAAGTTCGATAATTCAGCGGAATATAACAAATTTCGTAATAAACATTTAATGAGTTCAATTGGTAAAACACGTAATATAAATCATGGTTAAGATAACGGAAGTATACAGTGAAAACAATTAGTTATAACTCTATATATAAATATCTATTCACACGTACTAGAGTAGAACTGCCGAAGGATAAACAGCTAAACATCTTGGAACATTTTGAATCACTTTCCAAAAATCAGACAACAACGCCAAACCGCAAGTTTACCGACAGGTGCCAAAAAGGGGCGAGGCAAGAAAATACAAAAGAAGGGAATGAAAAATTTCTTTGGAGAGTCAAATTGCTTTTATGGACGTTTCATCATATGTTGGTCGGAGGTTTGTGGGTTGGAGCTGCCGGCGTGGTGAATATGTTGTTGTCGTCGTAGGGGTTTTCTTCTTTCTTCTTTTCCACAGTCGACGGAGAAGGCGCAGCGCCTGTAAAATCACGAATATTCAGTTAGTCGGCGAGGCGGGTCGGGGGTGCGCTCTGTTGGCAACGAGACCGAACTACAATCACCTGGTCCTTTGTACTTGATGAGCTGGTGGTACACCTGTTTCATTCTTTCCATGTTGTTCTTGGCGACGACAGAATGGTTGACCATCGGGAGGGGGTAGTCCACTCCGACGATGCACTTGGCAGCCTTTTGAACGCTCTCCGGACAGTTCCAGGGCTCGTGGATGTATTTCGTTGGCATGTTTTTCAAAACCGGCAGGTACTTTCTGGAAAATTAAGTTTTTTGAGCGTGATTCACTGTCGTTATATATTAAATTGTAATATAGTCAAGACTTCTCAAACGCCCCCCCCCCCCCCTATCTTCATTCTCAGACATGCTTAATAGCTCTACTGGCTGACTACTTGGCAGTTGAGTCGAGTCCCTGGCCCGAATCGGTTCCGAGCAAAGGTTCGTCAAAAGAGCCTCAACTTTGCCTGCCTGGTTATTGGGAGGCCCAGGAGATACAAATGAGGAGGTGTCTTTCAAAATTGAACATGTCCACCTCTGGCTGAAAATGAGTTTTTGTCGAATTTCAGTCGTGAACCATCGTGGAAATGCCGGGTTTTAATGGGGGGGGGGGGGGGGGGGTTCATATTTAGGGGCTCGAAATTCTTTGGGACATGATCGCAACGGACCTTCCTACTATTCCACCTCTTCTTGTAGCTTCTGGTGTTCGGGTCGTTGGTGGTTGTGGAATGCAACAGACCATACCTTCTGCCTCTTCTTATAACTTGCAGTTTTCGGATCTGGGGGGGGGGGGGGGGGGGGGTTGCTCTCTCCCTTTTTATTTGTCTGGTGGAGGGCGAGTACTACTATAAATTTCCTCCCCTCCCTACATCTAAAACGCCTAGCCTAAACACAAATAAAAACCTGAACATACATACGATGACACACATATCACAGAATTGTGATCTTTCATCCCTGTTACTCGAGGTTTTCCCAATTACAAAAAAGTGAGCATTGAGGAAACACTAAACTTTAGTACTTCAGTATTGCTTCCACTACTTAAGCTCCCTTCACGTACAGTCATACGTCCAGGGTTGAGCTCTTGCACATTACGGATCTCTCCTTCCAACACATTCTCAAATAGAAATAAATCTCTCACCTAATGTAGTCTCCGTTTGGGTCGGCTTTCCTGCCAAACCGGACGGGACAGTAGCAATGGAAGAACTGTTGGAAGAAGGAGGAGCACGACATCCACATCCACATGCCCGCATTGACAGACCAATCGGCGTCGAGGAGCAGTTCATCAAAAACCTGTAAACAGTTCCGTTTAGGATTCCTCGACAAAAGAATTTTTTGAAGCTGATCAATTCTTAGGCCGTTGACACAAACCTTCATACCGTCTTCCCATGATATCCAGAGGTCTCCTCGCGTGAGGAAGCAGGCGACTGCATGTCGGGCCAGGTGATGGATCCAACCTTCTTCCCTGAGTTGAGTCATGATGGCGTCGATCCAGGGGAATCCAGTTTGACCCTTTAGGGCAATACAGAAGCAGAATTAAGATTTAAAATAGTTCATTGAGCAGTACAGCAGTTTGAGGTACACTTACGTTGGCCCATTTGGCGAGAGCTTCGGGGTTCTTGTCCCACGGAACCTGCACGCAAATCGGGTTCCCAACCATCTGGTCAAAGTTAGGATTTCTTGTGGCGGCGCAGTAGAAAAACTCCCTCCAGAGAATTTGACCGTGCAGGGACAACGGAGGAACAGCACGTTTTATCTGAACATGGAAGAAACACTTTGGTTGGCGGACTAGGGATTTCCTTGGGGGATCAACATCGGCCACTGTCAACAAGGAGGTTTCTTGAACCATTGGTTCTAAAAGCACCTGCAAAATGTTCTGGGCAAGATGTGAAGGTGTTTATTTACTAGGGGGCTGCTGAGCGGAAAAGGTCGCATTTCCGCAGGGCCTCACCACCTTCAGATGATTCCTTACCTTTCTGTATAAATCGTTCAGTTGATAATAGAAGAG
Organism: Pilophorus perplexus; assembly: GCA_955831195.1. Lineage (NCBI taxonomy): Eukaryota > Metazoa > Arthropoda > Insecta > Hemiptera > Miridae > Pilophorus > Pilophorus perplexus. The sequence continues at coordinate 23,794,218 of OY037016.1, forward strand.
TCTCGTAGAAAGGCAGCCAAACCTGAGGTACGGACTGAGACCCGTCTGTGAGGCTAGCAGCGACTGAGGAGTCATTTTAGGGCGACCAAACGACGCCACCCATGCCTGCAAACCAAAATGGCGCTGAGCATCGGCACAGAAAATAACAAATTGGCAATCCTGAGGGATTGATACTGCCATATAGAACTCACTTTACGTTCCAAATGGCGTTCTAATCGAGACAGAGCTTCAGATTCGCCTCCAACCCACACACCCGGGCGAAGTCCCTCAATATCAAATCCTGAAATCATGCGGGACGTGTAATAAGGCACAAATCAGACCTCGGGCTTCTCAACTGACTTTAATTGAATTACCCAATTCTTCGAGGGTTGGCACGCCGTATTTTTCATCGTGGTCGTCGCTGATGGACGACTTGGCCGATCCAATCGTCTCCAACGTCACAGCCGACTCGGGCACTGGAGGAGGAGCCATGCTGGAGATGATGCCTTGAAACTGGTGGTAGGTCAATGGCGCCTTGCCATGGTTCTTCTCGATGATACTACAACATGGAATGAACTGAGTCTAGTAGAGGGGCGACAAATATCGACTGTAGTCTGTTCACTGAGAGCGGAGAGCAGGCGTAAGGTATACTAAGCCGGAAAGCTTACCTGATGGTCTGGGCTACGGGCTTGGGACGAATTGCGACACATTATTTTCGGGGTTCCCTAGGTCAGACCCACGAAGCGTCGGATTACGCTTCGAAAACGAAGTCGTTATTAGCACGGTCGTAAAAATGACCGTTCCGAGTACCTGAGATGGCCCTTTGAGACACTCTATAAGCAAGGCCCCCTACACGAAGCACAGCTATATTATGAGTAAGCCTATAGGGGTGAAAACGAGACTACTAGCGATTCTCCCACTAACATACTAACATAGCTAATAAATTAGTTATATATTAATGTCAAAGATTGGCGTATTCGTATTCGTATTTGCGAATACGAATATCACCCAAAGCATACCCAAACTGCGAATACGAATACGAATTTATTCGTATTCTCAGCTGTGAATACGAATATTCGGATTCTCAACTGTTAATACGAATATACGTATTTTCGGACGTATAAATACGAATATTCGCCGAAAACATTTGCGAATATTCGTGTTCTCGATGATGAAATACTCAAATAGGTTCAAACTACGTTTGAACATACCAGAAAAAATGAAAATACACTCGTATACCGTCGTCGTATTCGCAGGAAAAAAAAATTCGATTCTCACTTATCCAGGTAATTCCCACTTATCAAGGTTAGTGATGGTCAGGGATGGTTTGGAATGGTTAGGGGGGGGGGATGGTTTGGGGGGTTAGGAATGGTTAGGGATGATTAGGGGGGTTAGGGATGGTTAGAGAGGGTTAGAGATGGTTAGGGATGGTTAGGGAGGGTTGGTATGGTTAGGGGGTTTAGGGATGGTTAGAGATGGTTAGGGATGGATTGGGATAGTTAGAGATGGTTAGAGATGGTTAGGGCGTTTAGGGATGGTTAGAGATGGTTAGGGATGGTTAGGGGGTTTGGGATGGTTAGGGGGGTTTGGGATGGTTAGGGGGGTTTGGGATGGTTAGGAATGGTTACGGATGGTTAGGGGGGTTAGGGATGGTTAGAGATGGTTAGGGATGGTTAGGGGATTTGGGATGGTTAGGAATGGTTACGGATGGTTAGGAATGGTTAGGGATGGTTTGGGAGGGTTAGGAATGGTTAGGGGGGTTTGGGATGGTTAGAGATAGTTAGGGGGGTTTGGGATGGTTAGGTGATCCTGTTGGAATAATCTGCCATAACTGGCTAAGTAAGAATCACCTGGATGAGTGAGAATGTCCTGGATAAGTGAGAATTACCTGGATAAGTGAGAATTACCTGGCTAAGTGAGAATCACCTGGCTAAGTGAGAATCACTTGATTCACACTGATTGAACACTGATTGATTAGATACCTGATTCATTGGTTTGAAAAGTATTTTGTCAAAATTTCAGATTTAACGAAAAATTTATACATCCCAAACGGCCCGGACGCCGGACGGACATTTCGGATTTTGAATGTAGATCTCTTGAAACGGATGTCAAATTTTGAGGCCGATCGGATTCGTCGACCCCCGTCCAAGAATAATAATTATTCCAAGAATAATAAACCAAAAGTGGTAACTCATTAGTGCTGAACATTACTTATATTATAAGTAATGAAATTTTGGTGATGACCTACCTATACCAAAAGACCTAAGTCAAGAGTTTTATTCTACTGCAATTTAGTATCTCTTAATCCTGGACTCCGGGCAGCCGGCCATTGAGTATTGACCACTTGAGGAGGTTCTGGCAGAGGTCATAAACAGCTCGCCTTCGTCAAATCGGATTAGCCCGTTGACAGTTATAGGTCTTCGAGACTGCCCAGGTATAAGTCCAGGTATGGGCAGAAATCATGTGTCGCAATTCGTCTTTTACCTTGCTGTCTCTCCTACGAGATGGGAACTCAGAAGAAGACAATAAGATCAACGGGGAAGTGAAGAACGCCGACAATGCTGCCCGACTACTTCATCAGAATGATACATGCGCATGCATAACGTTGAGTTATACACAATACGTTATATAAATGATCCGCAACGGCATCCCACGAAATTTTTTTTTTCTTTTTTTCTTCTATCGTTGAAAATAGTAGCGTCACAAACTATCAACACGACGCGTCCTCGCGATGCGGAGACAGAAACCAACAACAGCGAGCAACCTGAGCCAATGTTGCCAACAGACCAATCTGAAAATCCCATCGCTTGACCTCAGCTCAGGATGCCACAATGGTGTTTCCTTTTGCGGCCACCAGAGCTCAGGGTCGGAGCACAATATTCTTGTGAGAAACCAATAAAACAGCATTGAGGGACAGTTTTTGGAAAATATGGGTGAATATGTTCAAGACCCCTAGTCAAGCCAAAAAGGCCAAAGAAGCCAAAGAGGCCCAAGGCCCGAAGGGAGTGGTCTCAGCCTTGTGGATGAAAGTAGGAAGTTGATATCATTAAAATTTAATGATCATTTAATGATATGCTCAAATTTTGAGCAGATTTGGGAGGGATCCCCCTTTCAGGTGCTCAAGACCTTCTCGTGCTAAGCTGCGTTGGGAAATGCTGGCCATCCTTATCGGCTGGCGGCAGGGGGATTGGGTTGCCAATTCCACCGGGATACCCATTGAGATCTTCTCAACTATGGTTGGCAGCTGGAGACGCCTTAGATAGTCCCTCATCACTCAGTTACTGAGATCACGCGGATTTCCCAGCAAATGTACACTAACTGGCACTCTTGGCCAGGCATGGTGCAGTGACCAAGAGGACTTAGTAAAGCATGCGTTTTTGCTGCTCTGCACTTGCGAGGGTGAGGTCGCCCGTATATCTCCAGCCTTCTAGGCACGGCCAGCCAGATGACGGTGAAAGCCAACTAAAAGATCATATGCGCAATATCTGAGCAACTCTTGAGAAGTGAAACCCTTCCAGCGGCAGTAGATTTTCACTTAATTTGCTATTGAAAGCCGCCTAACTAAAAAGCACGAAATCTGAAACAGCTCTGAAAAGCAACACCTCTGAAATCATTTCTAACCTTCTCCAACATCCAAACCTGTCACATCTACGCCTGCCACTTCCCGCCATTTTTCAATGTTCGCAGGTACGGGCAACTTCTGAGTTAAACTTGATCCCGGCGTCCACACAAGGCGAACTAAAATAATCATTCAGTAAATACTTACGATTCCAGCTTATACAACGTATGGGCGACGGACTTGTGGACTGTTATGCTCATCGAGCGACACAAAGCGATAATGTTTTGGTCTCGAACTCGTCCAAAAGGCTCCGGATCCTCTTCGAAAGTCAAACACGTTGTGCTCCATTCCTGTAAGAAACAATCAGTTAAAACTCGCAGTTCACTGAAATTTCAAAACCTCATCTTTTCGAACTGAGACGTGAGAGTGTCAAATCAAAGAAAATGGAAATTGAGCTATTTGAGTCTGTCGAGCCTCTGAAATTGATTGGTGCAGTTATTAACAGCGACGCCTTACAAGTGAAAAGGGAGGACGACAACGGTGGTCTCAGACAACCTATTACGTTATTTCAGAGCTGATTTGTTGCATAATTTCCACCTCGTAACTAACTGCCTGTGAATGAAGGGACACCTTTAGGTTATCAACACATTTCGACGGATTCTAAATGACAAAGGTGGTCTCTGTGTACGACATGGTAGATCAGCATGAATACACCTGTAAATATAACTTCCGCATTGGGAGGGTAACGTTAATTTGCAATTCAATACGTCCTGAGACCCATTGACAAAGCACATTGTGAGTTCCCGTGAAGTGGGATCTTGTTAGCGCTCATAGAGTCTGGGAAGTGGGCCTTCAGCAGCTTCTCAGTGTCTTGATAGAGAAGAACTGGTAGGGGGCCGAGTCGGGTGTCATTTTCCAGGTATTTTCGGATGCAGAATTCATTTTCTGGGGGCCTCAGACCCATCCGACCACACCCGGGGGATTTAAAAGGCTTTTATCGGGCCAGGAGCTCGAAAGAGGCAATTTTGTCCAAGTAATTTTTGGTAAAATTTACCTACTTTTTTTTTTATTTAATAAAAAGAAAGACATCCTAGAATTGGAACTGTTCTAATAATTTTTCATTGTGGTTAAAATACCTCATAAAACGAAGCGTTTTACCTACCTTGAGAAGTTTAGGCAAGATGTCGGCCGGCTGCCCTCGTATCACAAACAACCTCGAGTTCAGCTTCCGCAAATTCCTGTCCAAGTCTTCCAAACATTGTAGAAGGAATCTATAGAACAAATAGTGTAAAGGTGAGACTGCTGGGTTATAGAGTAGAATGAAAAACAAGTTTAATTTGTACAGAATATGTAGGTACCATTTGTATCAAATACTTACAGGACGTGGAAAAGATATAATGGTTGGATTTTTTTTTGGTCTAATTCAATTTTTTCGGGTGCTGAATCCGAATAGATTCAACGCGTTTTGACATAAGGTAAGGTGGGGGAAGTGCAAAAACGGGGCAAGTGCGTAAGTGGGATGTAAAAACTACTTAGAACGGTTTCCACTTGATCTCGTGGCTACGTTTGAAACTATACGCCGGACATCACTAAGTGATATAAGATAAGTGATAAGTCTTATCCGCCAGATGTGGTCAACGCAAATGGTACCTAACCTAGCTGGAAAGTTACGAAGTCATTTGTGCCATTTCACTCAGCTACCAAGTCCATTGCCATTTTTATCATATTCCATCCTTCAAACAGGAGAGTATTTTCAGGTGTTATAAGGTTAGTTTATGAATTCAGTAGTTGTACTTCACTCCTATTTATTAGAAAAAGAAGAATAATATAACCCTGAATTTCAGTACCTAACTGTTATAATTGAATTTTTTCTTACCTATTATTCTTAGTTGGGCCCTACCATGCACTTACTTGGTTTTTCAAGAAGGGGCATGTGCGTGGTGATAATCAAGTTTGAGATTGACAACTCACTTAAAAACTGAATTGAACTTAAAATTGTTTAGAATGTATTGACTCAATCAAGAGTTGAGTCACTCAATACTATTGAGTGACTTTTTTTGGTGTTTATGGATTTTTCAATTATTGTCCCCATCGTCCAGGTACGTACTTACTGTCTTGATGATCGGTAAAAGTTGATATCCTTTTTCTGCGAGTTTAGTAAAAAAAGATCGCTGAGCGCTCTGGCGGCTCCAGGCACAACTGTTCGACGACCTGCGAGGCGAGGTGTGACGTCACCTGCCCCCAAATTTCAAAAATAGATCTGCACGTAACTATACGGATTTCTTGACTAAAAATTGGGATTAGGGGGATTTAAGTGTTGAATCTGAATTTGTTGTCAGAAATGCTGAATTTCGACCTTCTCAAGGAGCCCATTAGAAAGTGTCGAAAATTTTCCGAAAACTCACTTTTTCTTGCCATTGGCTTCTGGAATTGCTGCTTTTTTTTTTTTTTTTTTTATTGTGGATTTGGTCCAATTAATCGTCCGACCCCACTTCTTGAAAAGCTGCAATTTCGTCGTCATGCAAGAAAGTGGCTCACTGTGAATACCTACTATACGCCTCACTGATTGTAAATACCTGGTAGTCCAAAGCAATATTAAATATACAAATTTTGTATATTCCTAAGGAAATTTTATTGACAATTTACCTCCATTTGTTGATCCCGACGTTGGACGATCCAGCGAACCAGGGATCCAAAATGAAGATGCACCGGAACGTAGTGGCGTTGACAAGTCCCTGTTTGAGGCTGGGGTTGTCATGGAGGCGCAGACCTTTTCTGAACCAGTGGACCAAATGCTTCTCGCTCATAGTTTGAAAATCCTTCGAAGGCTCAGGTGATGTTGATTTTCAAACTGAGAAGGGTCTTGTGACTCCACGCTACAGCCATTCTTTCCGATGGTGAGATCCGCTATTCACACGCCTGAAGTTACCTGTTTGGAAGACATCACTCAATCAGATTATGGGATATCAGATTTTTCCATGACCCCCAGCCAAAAGACATATCCATGTAAAAAAAAAAAAAAAAATCCTCTATCAAATTTGATGAACTGACGAAATCTTTACGAGAAAACCTAATGCAACTTCGAAAATTACTATACATTAAAAAAAAAAAAAGAAAAAGAAAAAAAAAGATGAACGTCTCAGGGTGGCAGCCTTGGAATGTTCAGAGACAAGAAAATAAAGAGGAGAGCATCAAGAACAAACTGGGGGAAAATATTTGAAATAAAGTTTGTTATCTTCACGAAATTAACAATTTTAGGCAAAAGAAAAATATTCTAACCATACTTTTGAACGTTATCTGAAATGGGTTTGGATAGGTAAATATCGAAATATCAGAGGAGTCGCATCGTTGATGTCGAGCATACCTACTAAGTACAAGTCTTGTAAAAGGACAAAAACCTAATGGGCCCCGGAACCGACTGTCGAATAATACTTTTTTCTGAAAGAACTTCATAATTTGAAGACATAGCAGTGAGTTTTGGGCTCCTACGGTGTAATACAAATTTCCAGGGCACTGTCGAAAATTTTGAATCTGGAGGGAAAAGTGGCGCCACTCTCTCATTGGCTGCTCACGGCCGCCATTTCCGCCGTCACCTCCGGCAGATGCCCGTCGGTCCCTTCTTATGCTAGCGCACTCTGGCGGATTAGTTATAGTGCCACCGCGGGAAAATTCAAAACGCCAAATATTCACTAGTGATTTCCTCTGCTCAGACACCTAATTTCTCAGTGCTAACTGTACTGAGTACTTTGTTCATTACTAGTTCAACTATGTTCGGCCGAATTTTCCCATTTCTCTGACCTAGTTCCGTGGCCCATTGCGAGACAGAGCCGAACCCCGCAGGAGCTTTGTCATTTTTCCCTAACACCTTTTTTTTTTTTTTTGTCATGGGTCCAAATTGTATCGATATATGTACCTATCGGGGTTTGTACGTCCAAAAAATGTGTACCTATTGTTATCCAACATCGATGTTTTTCTATGATACCTAACTACACATCCCTGCCATCGATCGACCATTATATCGATGCTTTTCAAGTACCTACCTATTGGACGTTCCTCAATCTCACCACTTGTCAATAACAGTAACAGTTACTTACTGTTATTAGGTTTGTTCCAGGTCTGACGGGGTCTGTCGACAAAAGGTGACAGCTGTTGACAGCGCCTACAATGCCTAGGTACTGAATTCGCAGAACTTAACTGTCGAACAGCCCACCTGCTGACCTGGAACGCGAACTGTCAACTAAATTTGTTGAATCAAGTCACGTGAATCACCGTGAAGTAATGCTACAAATCGACCTGGAACAGCCGGCGACGGCGACTTTTCGCCGACCCAGCGACCTGGTACAGCAGTTTTCTCAACTGCGCATGTCTCCGTCGATTTCTGTTAGCAGTCCGACAAACCTGGAACGAATCTATTGACTGTTCAGAAATGAACAGTTAAAGTTAACTTTACTGATCATCAGTCTACTATTTGATACTATTTAACGATCATTAATCGTTAAATAGTATTATGATAATTTTGCTCTCCATTATTATGATAGTTAGGTACCATATCATAAGTGGTGGAAAGCTGGAAGTGGTTGTAATCCCTCCAAAATTTGGCCTATTTAAGGGCCCAATATCAGGAATCAGAGTTTGCACCACCGTTTGATGCACCGTGGGAAATGAACTTAACTTTTGTTAGCCCAAAAAAACCGCGATTTTAACATAGACTGTGTTTTTACGGAGGTTATTTGGTTTGAAGTTGTTGGGATCGTCGAAAATTCATACCTACTAGGTATTCAATTAATGGTACTTTTACATGTTAACCCAGGTTACAGGGAGATGAAAAAATCGAAAAAGCACTAAGTCTTCGTATGAATGAAGGGGTCAATGAGAATTAATTATTTCTCATGGAACCCTTTGCTGTGGCGGTAGGTTTTTGAGAGGAATGGCTCTCAAAAGAATCCATACAGGAAAAATTATCCAGAAATGGATTTTTTTTAACTTCTTTTTTTTCAGCCTCACTCAGAGTGGGAACAGAACCCGAGATCACATAATATGTGATAGATAGATATTATCTACCACAGATCATTGGGAATTGAACCGCCCAAATAGTGTAGGTAGGTACGTTCAAAACTGCAACAGCAGCTGTAACAGTAACTGTTGCTGTTCGCTCGTCCACGCCGAAATGTCGATGTTAGCGCCGTCTATATTTAGAGTTCGGTAAACGTTGAACTCTAGAATATTACAGGCTGGAAGGATTTTTAGCGCAACCTTTCCCTCAAAGGAAGTGCGCTCACCTCTTCGACGTTTTTTTTTTTCACAGCTTCACGCCCGAGCGGCTCAACCGATTTTCATGAGGGTGGTCTCATTGTGATCAGCGAGTTCGGGGGATGGTTATAGGCTACCTTGATTTTTCCTCCCTCATCCCCTTCATCGGTTTTCGGGAGGTCCTTCACGACGAAAGTTGTTTATCTCTGATGTGTAACTAAGGAGGCCTCAAAAGGGGGACGAAAGTTTTTGTCCGATTTCGTTGGTACAAGGGTCTATGGAATGAGCTTTTCAGGCTGATTCCAACGACTCCAAAACGATTTTTGCAGCCTGAGCCGTTCGTTACCTCTGATCGGCATAAGGTTTTATTACACATCGGTCGTTAGGGTGCAGTTGTTTACGTAATGAGCATCACGTGGATATTTTTGATGTGTTGTGTGGCATAGTTTGGTCGCTAGATACCTACTGTTTCTTAGTTTCTCTCGCACATTAAATATATCGTAATAACGGAAAGGTTGCGCTCATCTATTCAATTCAATTGATGGCTTGTTAATGAATTTCATGAACCATGATAAATTAAGAAGGGAATGAGCTAAATGTTGAAATCTCTGCTACCACCCAAATTTTATGGTACCTAATTGGGAACGAATTCTATCTTACGTTCTATCTTACCTATTCTACCCGATTCTCACCTACTCGCCCGCTCTACGCTCATCATCCAATATAGTAGCCCAGAAATGTACCTACTACCTACCAAAAATAAAAAGTACCTAGTCTTGGAAATTAAAAAAAAGTTGCGGTTCTTTGAACCTCTTCCATTATTTTAGGTGTAATTAATGGTCTCTGACCCATGCTGTTTAAATTGAGATACAGATATATCTTTTATTGAAGGGGCTCCCACAACCTAAGCTCTGTTCTGCAAGTCGACGATCGTTGTCGGATAGGTCGTGGGCCCTTCGTATTCCTGCTCACAGAAGCTCCTACTTCTCTAAGTCCCTGTAAGTATATATACTTAGCCCCATATATGGGGCTAGGCTCTGGAACGCACTACCTGCATATTATATTCGCACGCTGCCAACCCTTGGGCGTTTTCGGACTGCTGTCATGCAACATCTTGCCCTCAATGAGTGGAAATCTTAAAATTTAAGATTTTTAATATTGGAACCCTCCCCCTCCCACTCACACAATAATAATCATTATTGTGGCAGAATTATTCTGTCCTCTTTCCTTGATATGCATTTTACTTTATTCTGTACATTTCTTTTTCTCATCATGCAGTTGTCATATTTTCAATGCAATTACATCCCTGTCGTTCATGTGTATATAGACCGTAAGGTATCCAACACAATAAAGGCTTTTTATTATTATTATTATTATTATTAATTTACTTGCCTCTCTTTCGAAGGAACTCGTTGTTTTGTTAGAAGCAGGCGCTGAAAGATCCTGAAAGATGGGTCATCGCGAGCTCCAAACCGTTGATCAAATTTTACGCTCAATTTCCGAAAATCCTACGAGCCTGAAGTCGAAGTTGGGAAGGGCCCGAAACAACACGCAACTGACTTGGGAGTCGGCTTGAAAACGTGACCTGTGACGTCACAACGTGGGGGGAAGAGGAGGAGTCACGTTGTCACCGCAGTCGCCGCGAGAGGTGACGTAAGTGATGTAACTACCTGCAAGAGGCATCTGGCGGAAGGGAGAGAGAACTACTCTCGCCACTACAATATCTACTGAGAGTTATACACATGGGCGGGTTTATCAAAGCTCCGAGATGATAAATTATCATGGGCCATCAATCATTGATTGATATGGCATTGAACTGCGGTAAGACCGTCCAAATTTACTCCAGGTTTCGGCTTACATTTGGTATATTATTCCTGGAATAATAATTATTCCATCTTGGAATACTAATTATTACACCTAATCATTAAAAAAAAAAAACCTATTACACCTATGTCATCGCAACGGACGTCGAAAATTCTGATCGGCCTCAAATTTTGACATTTCGTTTTTGGATTCTAGACATCTTGAAACGTATGAAGTCCGTCCGCCGTCCGAGCTGTTTGGGGCAGTAGAATTTTTTTTTTAAATCTGAAATTTTGACAAAATACTCGGTTTACCATCTAGTCGTGCCTGCAAGGTTTTCAGCCCGATCGCCCAAACCGGTGGGTCTCTGTGGGTTTAAAAAGAGGCGACGGGAGGGGTTTTTGAAAGTTTTCGGCTACGGGGTCGACTGAGGTGTCGTTTTAAAGTATTTTTGGACCTAGAATCCATTTTTGGGGTCCCAGAATGATCCGATTTTACTGTAGAGTACCTATTACATGGGGCTACAAATGAGATTTTTGAAGGATCCCAGGACGTCTAATATTTTCTGAAGAAAAAAAATTTAAAAAAATCTTTTAATCGACACAGATTTAACTAAGTATTGCACTTCTAACCTATGCGAATGAATAATCAACCCTTGCGTACAATTTGCAGCGTTTTTTTAAATAAATCAAATCAAAGAATAATTCTTTTAAAAATTATTTTCGCCCATGTAGGTAACCTATATCAAAGATTTCTTTCTAAACTGGAGCATTGAACTATTTCCCCCAGGGAGGGGTTCGAATTTTTACCCCTGGGGCTCTGAGCAAGAGCAAACACGAGAAAATATTATTAAGGTTTTATTAAACTCATATTCACCTCTTTTCGATGCTAAAAACAGATCGACGGTTGATGGTAGACGACAGCAGCTTTTTATCGTAGGTTTTTTCGCCAGTTCTGGGATGCAGGCTTTAATAATTAAAATCATTAGTGATATAGATTATTATTTTCAGAAGGATTTAGGGGTTTGTAGTATAGGTTGTCTGTGGCTGCCAGGCAGAGTACCTATGTCACAAGCCTTCTCCTCCGAAACGGTAAGCGATTCTTGGAATAATACACCTACCTATGTAATCGCGACGGAGATCGACGACTCCGATCGGCCTCAAAATTTGACATTATCCGTTTCAAAAGGTCGACCTGTAGATCTACATTCAAAATCCGAAATGTCCGTCCGCCGTCCGGGCCGTTTTGGGCAGTAGGAATGTCTTTAAAAATTTGAAATTTTGACAAAATACTCGATTTACCATCTAGTTGTGCCCTCAAGGTTTTCAGCCCGATCGCCCGAACCCGTGGGGCGCTATGGGGCTAAAATGGAGCTAAGGGAGGGGTTTTTTGAAGGCTTTTGGCTATGGGATCGAGTCAGGTGTTGTTTTCAAAGTATTTTTGGACGTAGAATCCATTTTTTTGGGTCCCAGAACGATCCGATTTGACTGTTGCGATCTATAGGGCTTTCATGGGACTGCAAATGAGATTTTTGATGGATCGCAGGAGGTCAAATATTTTTCAATTAAAAATCAAACAAAAATCTTTGAAAAAAAAAAATTAATTTTGGTTTATTATTCTTGGAATAATACACCTATGTTTTCGCGACGCGGGTCGACGACTCCGATCGGCCTCAAAATTTGACATTATCCGTTTCAAGAGGTCTACATTCAAAATCCGAAATGTCCGTCCGCCGTCCGCCGTACGCCGTCCGCCGTCCGGGCCGTTTTGGGTAGTAGGAATTTTTTAAAAAATCTGAAATTTTGGCAAAATACTTGGTTTACCATCTAGTTGTGCCCGCAAGGTTTTCAGTCCGATCGCCCAAACCCGTGGGGCGCTATGGGGCTAAAATGGGGCTACAGGAGGGGTGTTTTGAAGGCTTTTAGCTATGGGATCGAGTTAGGTGTCGTTTTCGAAGTATTTTTGGACGTAGAATCCAATTTTGGGGGTCCCGGAACGATCCGATTTCACTGTGGCGTTCTATAGGGCTTTTATGGGGCTAAAAATGGGATTTTTGAAGGATCCCAAGAAGTTCAATATTTTTCGAGTAAAAATTAAAGAATTTTTGAAAAAACACATTTTTGAAAAAAAAAATCCCCCCAAAAAAGTTTTTTTGAAATATAAAAATCCAAAAAAAAAATTTTTTTTTAATTTTTTTTATTGACAGAATTAAATGTCTATACAAGTAACCTATATCACAGAATAATAAACCCTTGTGTAAAATTTGCAGCGTTTTTTTCATTGATACCTACCTACAGAATAAAATTTCTGCACAAGTAACCAATATCAAAGAATAATAAACCCTTGTGTAAAATTTGCAGCGTTTTGGTTTATTATTCTTGGAATAGTTTGAAAGGGTAATATAGATTAGGTACACGGAACAGGACAGGACGAGACTGTGAGGTACGAATATGGAATATGATTTTTATTTTCTAAAGATTGTCGTAAATGTCCATCAATTGTTGTATACAGATTTGGTCACAGTTACATTTGCCTTTTGACCTGATAGTAGGGCAGCTCTGGGGTTTCCTTGGTTTCTTGGGGCCAGGAATACATTCTTGACATACCCAGGAATACTGCTTCTCTGTGTTCCGATCATCCCACACGTAATGGTCGTTGTTCAATTGTGTTGCAATCATGACCCGTTCTCTAAAAGTGAATGAATACCGACAAAATTTACTTATATTAGCCTACTTAATGAGTAAATTTGGAAATCTTTGAATTTCTTATTGTTTCGGAGGACTGAATTGATGATTCTGATGTTCATGTTACATATTATGTCATATTACACATCAGAATTGAAAAAAAAAAATCATTTTCCATTACGACCATTTTTACAGCAATTGAGAATAGTTTTGGTTGCTGACATCGCATCGAGGTCATTCGGTTCACCATGGTTCCAACGTCCTGCTGCACCTTCAGTCTGGTACACAAAAGTGTAGTCGGTTATCCAATACCATTTTTGTTTATCTTGCGGGTTACATTGGTTAGAACCAGGCCCGGATTAACGGGGGGGGGGGGGGGGGCTAGGGGGGCTATAGCCCCGGGGCGCACACCCCAAGGGGGCCACTTCGCCACCGTTATGATTTTTTTTTTTTGTGGTAAAAATTGACAAACCGTTTTTCCTTATTCCTATGCTGATATCCAAAAAAATGTTTTCCTGAAAAAGAGGAAGGTGAACGGAAAGTTTCAAGTTACCTACCTTCCACTAAGTCTTCCACTACCTTCCTTACTACTCGAAAACCGGAAAACCTCATGGAGTCGTCTATGTCTACACTCCCAACGCGAGTTATAGACCTCACGGATTTTCCACACTGTAGCGGTGGTTCAGAGTTTGCTAAGCGGGTTGAACTCTGTACCGCATTTGGTACATAAAAACAAAAATAATTTGTTAAATTTTTGGTTTATTATTCTTGGAATAATTCACCTATGTTTTCGCGATGGAGGTCGATGACTCCGATTGGCCTCAAAATTTGACATTATCCGTTTCAACAGGTCTATATTCCAAAACCAAAATGTCCGTCTGCCGTCTGCAGTCCACCGTCCGCCATCCGCAGTCCAGAGCTTCTTAGGTTGTGTCTAAGGCCATTTCTGGCCCATCACAACCTTTCTCATACCTTCTGCTCTCTTTCTTCCCCCAGAGGAAGTGCACTTATCATAGCTTAAATCTTCTTTCTTCTACCTTGTTCTTCAGATTTCCCCTAGGGGGAGTACAGTGGGCCCTCCTGTCTCCTCCAGGCACACCAGAATGGTGTGCCTGGGTTGGACCAATGTGGAGGCGCCGGGTTTTAAAGGAGGTCTTATCATATAAATTGGCTCGAAATTCTTTGGGACACACTGAAATTGAACACGCATACAATGACGTCCGCCATCTAGAATGCAGCTGCCGTCCGGGCCGTTTTGGGCAGAAGGAATTTTTTTTTTAATCTGAAATTTTACCATCTAGTTGTGCCCGCAAGGTTTTCAGCCCAATCGCCCAAACCCGTGGGGCGCTATGGGGCTAAAATGGGGCTGTGGGAGAAGTTTTTTGAAGGCTTTTGGCTATGGGATCGAGTCAGGTGTCGTTTTCGAAGTATTTTTGGACGTAAAATCCATTTTTGGGGGTGTCGGAAGGATCCAATTTCACTGTTGTGGTGATCTATAGGGTTTTCATGGGGCTACAAACGGGATTTTTGAAGGATCCCAGGAGGTCAAATATTTTTCAAGTAAAACAGTATTACTGTTTTGACCCAGTTTTTGGTTGTGAAGCGACAGACGCGATTTTCTAGTGGTTTTTACGTGATACTCCTGCCAGAGGATCCACTTTCATAAATAATGTATACCTATGTGTACCTATATGTACATATATTTAGGGGGCCAATTTTAAGTCTCAGCCCTGGGGCCCACGAGAGGTTAATCCGGCGCTGGTTAGAACATGTAGCTCCCAACCAGTAGTCTTGCAGAGCTGTTGGGAAAAATGACAGAAAATGGCATCAATTAACTATAGTAGTAACTATAGTTAAGCAACGTCGGGCGTGGTTAGTACTTGGATGGGTGACCGCGTGATGAGCGGGGTCACCGATACAAGTATTTTCTGCGTTCAATCGGACGGCGAACTCCTCCCAACCCAGGGGGACGAGGCAATGGGGAGCCATGAGCGCAATCGTCAGACAAGTTCCGATCCTCCTTGAGAGGACGGCTGACGACGTCCGCGACGGCAGCAGCCAGTCGGACGAAAATTCAGGGTGAAATTCCCTTGTTACCTACATTTACATTTACATTTTTTACACATTTTTTAACTATAGTAGGTATGGGATAATATTATCCCATACCTACTGTTGTATAATAGGTATGCCGTAACATATGTTACGGCATACCAGTAGGTAAAGAATGTAGGTCCTGTGGACACTTTTGGACTTTGACCCCTGGCGGCCTCCCCCCCCCCCCCCCTCGCCGCGCCAACTTCGCCCCCTGCCCCCACCTGCCGCCTCCCCTCCCGCCGCCCACCTCACCAGCCTCTGCCGCCCCTGGACCCCCCCCCCCCCACCCCAACAGCTGATCATGTTAAAACCTGCTCTGCTCACCCCTAATACTTGCATACCTATGCTCTGTCCTGTCCTTGCATGCTCTGCTCACCCCTAATACTTGCATACCTATGCTCTGCCCTCTCCTTGCATGCTCATTCCTGCCCTTCTGATTTAAAAAAATGAATTAAATTAAAAAAGTAATTAAATAAATAAAAAAATAAATAAATAAATAAAAAATAAATAAATAAAATATTAAAAATAGGTAAAAGAAAAAAAATTGAAAATAACAATATAAAAAAATTTAAAAAAATATAAAAAAATAAAAATTTTAAAATCATAAAAATAGGTAAAATAGAAAATAGAAATAAAAAAATAAAATGATAAAATGTTTTTATTTTACTTCAGCTTTTTATATATGGGCTACCATCATTTTCACAGGATATAAGGGTAAAATAATTGGAATACAAATTTTAATTTAACAAACTCTTCTTTATTGTTTAAAGTACAACATTTTCTTTATTCTATGAATACAAATGATAAATCTCAAACAAAAATTAATTCGTGACGTCCGCGATGAATCCCTTGATAGATGATCCCAACTCTATTGTAGTTGGGATTTTGATTGTAAATCTCCATCTCTTGCGCGGTGAGGGCGAAGATGAATCTTTTCGGTAGAAAAATTTTTGGTGGATACGGTGTCAAGTAGGAATTCCCGGCGAGGCGGTTGCTGATGTGTACCACAAGAACCGGTGACTTCTTACCGGTGAAAATTTCAAATTTATCAATGTCGTAGGTTATTCCCACTTGTAGATCCGAAAGATTTCCAATCTTTTTCCACGCGTTATTGAACGCGTTCAAATGATGAGCCAGATTCAACTGAAACGAAATGAAAAAGTTTTAATTCGCGATCCAAATTTGGACCTACACACATAGTTAGGTAAGTAGGTAAGGTAGGTACTTACATAATGAAAATCGTAGGTTTCAGGAGAATATGATCTCGTGTCTCCCTGCCAACAGGCCTCGATAGACGAGGTTGATTGACCATTTTTGTTGTCCATTGTACTCTTCAATATCTTCGTCACTTATTTGATTATTAAAGCGTGACGGAAGAAAGATCTCAATGGAATCCTGTCCCGAACGATTGACTCTTGCTACGAGAGTCTGTCCAAATTTGGTATCAATTCTTCTCAAGTCCAACACCTCGTAAACATCGCCGATTTTCAGTGCGGACAATCTTTGGATTGGTGCGGACTGGCGATTGGCTCTGTTTAACTGTTGGGCAAACAGGTAATGGCTCATCTACAAACACAAAAACGGGACAGTTAGTATTCAAGAAATTTAAATAGGGACTTTTAGTTGTTATTAATTGATAGGTATTAGTTTAAAAGTAATTTAAATCATCACTTACTTACTGTGATAACGGTGAGTAGCGCGGCAGGTTCGGGAGAGGAAGTTCACTGCTCGAGTGACTGGCGAGGACTGAGCTGTCCGCGTCTTTCCCTACCCCCACTCCTGTCCACGCAGGCGCAGCCTGCATATTCGTGTTCAATCCGGCTCACGCTCCGAGACTTCAGTGACGTCACAAGCGCATGTCTCGGCAGGCGCGTCAGCCCCCACCACCCAACAGCTGTTCGTTCATGTTCAATCCTGCTCACACCCCTAGACTTCAATGACGTCACAAGATCCTGTCCGAACAGGCGCCTCCACCTACCTCCCTTTTTGTATGTGACGTCAGACACGCATGTTCAAACATGTACACATCATTTTGTGACGTCACGCATCACGTTTTGACCACGTTTAGGCCACGCCCCTCTCACGTATCGGTGAGTTCTGATTGGTGCATTTACAGGTCACGTGACCTTGACCACGCCCCTCCCACCAGATTGCCCATGACGTCACACGCTCACGTTCAAACCTGTGAGCTATGAGGGGCAAGTTACCTCCTTCTCTTGTGGGACCCTCGGTAGGTGAGTGGTTAGCATACCTGACTCACGTGCTGGGGGTTGGGGGTTCGATTCCCACCGCCTCAACCACTGGAACAGTCTTTATAAAGACTTGTCAACACTGGATGTTGATCCGTGCTGGCCACGAGTTTTAAATCTAGATATAAGTTATCAACACTGGTTGTTGATACGTGCTGGGCACGAGTTTTATCCCTAGATATAAGGAACCAAAATGTGCCGAGGAAAAAAATTTTTTTTGTAAAATTAAAAAAAAAACCTTTTTAATTGTTTTATTTTATATTTATTATTAGTAGGTATTTATTTTTTCCTATTTTTAATTTTAATTTTGTTTTCTTAATTTTTATTTCATTTTTTACATTTATTTATTTATTCAAATTTTGGTTTTTTAATTTTATTTTTTATTTTGAAGTTTATCTTTTTACATTTATTTATTTTTATTTGAATTTTTTTTTTAAATTTGTACCTATTCTTTATTTTCATTTTCATTTTTTTTTTTTTTTTTTTTTTTTTTTTTTTTCATATATTTTATTTTATTATTTTTTTCATTAGGTCTATATTATATTTTGTTTATTTTATTTTATTTTCAATTTTTAATTTGAACACTCACAAAGGTACCTATCCCAGAAGGTCTCACGCGCGTCCAAGGTCTCCCACCCACCCGCTCACCAGTCGCATTCCAGACGACGCGCCATCAAATTCAGGTTTCGGCAGGTTCCTCGGGTGAGCGGCAGGTCCCCGCTTGCCGCTCATGTATCGGCCTCATTCTTGCTTGGTCCTTCACGCCGTGAACATCGCTCCTCGCAACGTACCTTCTAATTAATCATTTTCACACATCTCTTCATGTTATTCACACCGTTCTCATCGATTCATCGCTTCATTCTTCATCAGTAATATCATTTAAATTGCATCTCATCCCCATTATTTATTTTTTTTTGTTCATTCATTGTTTGTTTAGGCATTCTGTAAATTTAGGTAGGTAGGTTAGGCTAAGGATTTGTTCAATTTAGGTTAGATAGTTTATGAATTAATTTAGATTAGGTGTTCTGTAGAATTTAGGTAGATTAGATTAGGATAAGGAATAGGTAGTTCATTAGTTAGATTAGGTTTTTAGGTAGGTAGATTAGTTTAGGATAAGGCTTCGTTCAATTTAGATTAGATAGTTTATATTTGTTTCGTTAGTTAGTTAGTTAGTTAGTTAGCTACTTTTTTTGTTCTCAACAAAAGTTAATTTTCTTTTCTTTTTTTCTTCTTTCGTTCTTGTTCAAGGGCTTTTTTTCTCTCGACGTTTTTTCTTTCTTTTTTAATTTTTTCACTCGACAAAAGTTACTTTTCTTTCGTTCTTGCTCAAGGATTTTATTTTTTCTCCGAAGTTTTCTTTCTTTCTTAATTTTTCTCCCGTTAGAAGTTTGAATTTAATTTTTTTTTTTCATTTATTTATTTACTCCTTCTTTTTTTTCCCCCCCAAAATGGCTTCCACTTCCAAAATGTGTAATTTCTGTGGGATGCAATTTCCAAGTTCAAATCTAACGAGACAACATGAGGAAAGATGCCAGTATCTTCACGATTCAAACGACGAATATTTTGAAAATGTGCCTTCGCCGAAAAGACAGCGGCTCTCCTCGCCACCCCCACCAGCACCTCAATGGGATAATGTGAGCTCGTTCAACTTTTTAGCAAACTGTTTATGCTCGTTTTGCGGTCAACACTTTCCAACCCCACAGCTTACCGCCCAGCATGAGATAATACATAAAAAATGTGAATGCGCTAAATGCGGTCAAGTATTTAGTACGAATTTGGAGAAAAATTTGCACGAGACAGAATGTCGAGTGGAATTATTATGTACAAGCTGTGGAGGATATTATCGAACGATCGCTCTATTTGACGCACATCGGAAATATTGCTCGAAATCCCCAGTAAATACTCCTAATCAAAGGGAGCCGCACGTTGGACAATTATTAGCTCCCGCTCCAAATGATGATCAAATTTTACCTTACGAAAGCGCATTCACCAATCGTATTGCTTCGTATTTTATTCAGTCGGACTACGCTCTAGATTTACCCATGTTCCTACATCACATCCGGTCAAAAATTTTAAGAATTTTGAATAACGCTCTTACCGAACATGGGTCCATCAAATTTAATTTTTTCGTCGATTGCTTACTCGTTAATGTAGTTGGTGACCAGTTAGAAGGGAACTTGAAGACTAGTTTTGAAATTTTACTCCATAACGAACATCTTAATCACCAATTGAATAGAATGTTTGAGAAATTAAATACTGAGTTATGCCAGTTAGAAGCTAAAGGAAGTGGTTGGAGACTAGATACGATACTCGGTCTACGATTGAAAATTTGTAAATACTCACCCCTACGTGCCGGTTGCGACATCAAGTTCCCTTCTTCGATTTCAAATCGAAAGGCCTGCTTCAACGTCCCAGGAGGAGACAATCAATGTTTTAAATACGCAGTTTTAGCAAAGTTTGTTGATATCCGTCGTTTTAATCATAAAAGACCCTCCTCCTACCTTATGCATGAACATAAATATGATTTTAGCCGCATTAATTTTCCCGTATCACTTCATGACATTCGGACCTTTGAAAAGAGAAACAATATAACGATAGCTGTTTTTGCTTTGGAAAATAATATAGTCCGCCCGCTTAAGCCAGTTCGGCATGAACAAGAAGACCATAGAGACTTACTCATGCTGGAGGAGGGTGAAAAACGACACTATGTGTGGATCAAAGATTTTAACAAACTCGTCCACTCTCAAATAACCGCGAATCATAGGAAAGTGAACGTATGCAAATGGTGTCTGTGGTATAAGCAAACCGATCCGCTATCGGGAGATGTCAAAGCACACGATAATCAATGCAATACGAATGCCCCGGTAGCGGTGCGAATGCCCACGAATGGTGATAAAATTAAATTCAATGAAGTTCAGAAGGTTTTAAAAGTACCCTATGTCGTATATGCAGATTTTGAAGCACTCCTTAAGGAAATAAACTCATGTTCTCCGAATCCCCAAACTTCTTATACAGAAAAAAAGCATCAGCACATACCCATTTCCGCCTGCGCGTATCTGCATATCGACCCAAATTTTGAAAGCATTAGTCAGCGTCTGAGTGACAAGATTTTATTTGAATATCGAGGGGAAGACGTAGTAGAGAAATTATTAATACATCTAGAGAGTATCGCAAATGAGGTAGAATTAATTTATAAACGAAATTTAAGAATGTCTCCGCTGACTGATTGGGAAATATTTAATTTTAACAACGCGACTAAATGTTATTTATGCGATCAAAATTTTACTACTCAGGATCCAAAGGTTAGAGACCATTGTCATATTTTAGGTGGGTACCGCGGTGCGGCTCACCAATCGTGCAATTTAAATTTTAAGAAACCAAACTTTTTACCCGTATTTTTTCACAACCTATCATCCTATGATGCGCAATTTTTAATCCCTAAACTTAATTTTAATAATAAGCGGATCGAGGTTATAGCTTCAAATACAGAAAAATACATCAGTTTTAAAAAATATACCAGTAATCGTTTTAGCATCAGATTTTTAGATTCTTACAGATTTTTAACCTCCAGTCTTGATAGTCTCGCCAAGAATTTAACTAATTTTAATATTTTATCGAAATTTTTTACGGATCCTGAGCAATTGGTGCTAGTTAAACAAAAGGGTGTATATCCCTACGAATATATGAATTCGGCCGACCGCTTCGAAGATAATAGATTGCCACCCAAAGATACATTTTATAGTCACCTTCGTCACGAAGGGATTTCGGATGAAGAGTACGCGAGAGCTCAGCAAGTGTGGACAACCTTTGAATGCGAAAATCTCGGCCAATACCACATGTTGTACAACAAAATTGACACCCTCCTCCTCGGGGACATATTTGAAAGTTTCCGCGCTACGACTTTGGAATCACACAAATTGGACCCAGCTCAATTTTATACGACGCCGCAAATGACCTGGTGCGCGATGCTACGGCAAACTAAAGTTGAAATCGGACAACTGACGGATTATAATATGTTATTAATGTTTGAAAAAGGAATAAGAGGTGGCCTTTGCCAAGTCTCTAAACGGTATGCCCAAGCCAATAACCCTCTGATCCCCGGATACGATCCTGCAAAAGAAACGACGTACATCACATATCAAGATTGCAACGCATTATACGCCACTGTCATGACGAAACACTTACCGATCGGAGAATTTCAATGGGTTGATCCAAATGATGTGCCACCGCTAGCAAGTTTAAACGAAGATGACCCATATGGATACATATTAGACATAAATTTGGAATATCCCGAAGAGCTGCACGACGAGCACAATGATCTCCCCTTCTTTCCAGAAAAGTTGAAGGAAGTAAATAACAAGCTGGTGGCACATTTGGGTCCCCGAAAGAACTATGTTTCCCATTATATGGCCCTGAAGCAGGCGGAGACCTACGGGTTGATTTCAGATAGAAATCCGATTAAGATTAACAGGGCCATAAGGTTCAAGCAGGCGGACTTTCTCAAATCGTACATAGAACTAAACAATAATCTCCGAAAAGCCGCGAAATCTGATTTTGAGAAAGATTTATTCAAACTATACAACAATGCAATTTATGGTAAAACTTGCGAACAAATTAGGAATCGGAAAGACATTAGACTGGTCACCAACTACCGACAGGCGGAGAAACTCATAGCCAAGTCAAATTTTAAAGACTTCGATATTTTAGATCAAAACTTTTTAGCTATTCAAATGGGTAGGACAGAAATTTTATTTGACAAGCCAATTTTTATCGGACAAGCTGTGCTTGATCTGTCCAAGACGATAATGTATGACTACCTTTATGGAGTCATGAAGCCCAAGTATCCTGGAGATAAGTTGAATCTCCTTTATATGGATACCGACAGTTTTATTATGGAGATAAAGACGAACGATTTTTACCAAGATATGGACGGATACATGAAAAATGCACATTTGGATACGTCTAACTACCCACCCAACCACTTCCTGTACTCGAATCAGAATAAAAAAGCTCTCGGAAAGTTCAAAGATGAAAACGCAGGAAAAACTGTTAAACGCTTTGTGGGTCTTAGACCAAAGATGTACGCACTGGAAGTACATACAGACCAGGCCAGTGAGAATGACAAGTTCAAAAAGGTCAAAGGTATCCAACGTGCTGTCGTTTTGAAGAAAATTACCTTCGACGACTACGTCAATTGTTTAAATCTAGAGCGTGATGAAAATGGGGTCATCAAAGTCCGAAGAGACTTGTGCACCGGCATCCGTTCAAAAAAGCATCATTTGTTCACCATGTCGCTCAACAAAGTATCGCTCTCACCGTTTGATGACAAACGACATATCATGACTGACAACATTCACACGTTAGCTTTAAATCACACATTCCTTGTAGAATGTGAGGATGCCGGTGATGACGACATATTTTATTAGCTAATTTTAATTCTATCAATTCTAGTCATTTTAATTCTATAAATTCTAGTCATTTTAATTCTATAAATTCTAGTCATTTTAATTCTATCAATCTAGTCATTTTAATTCTATCAATTCTAGTCATTTTAATTCTATCAATTCTAGTCATTTTAACTCTACCAATTATTTTAGTGTGAATAATGATATTATTCACACATTATGTCCCTTCCAAGAATCCGAAAAGTCCCCACGGGGACATTAGTAGTGAGGTTGGGACTGTAAAACAACGTGCTGGTGGGGGGTGGAACTCGACTATAAAAGGACAGTTTACACGAAGAATTTCATCAGTATCCAATATGCGTCTGCTGCAACAACATGTCAAACTACCCATTTTGGACGTGTCCAAAAGTTCAGGATGGCATGAAAAGCGCCTCAAACACAGTGCACTACTTCCAAATAGTATTCGCTGCATCATCTGCGCCACCTCAAATGGCGGTAAAACCAATTTAATACTTAACCTTCTATACTCCTCAGAAGGGTTAAAATTTGAAAATATCTACATATTCTCGAGAACTCTACAACAACCGCAATATCGACAACTCGCCGATATAATTTCCCGGCTGGAGGGTATTGGACTCTATACGTGTGATAATAGTGTGGATATTCCATTGCCAAAGGATCTTAAACCAAATTCGATAGTGATTTTTGACGACGTAGCGTGTGATAAGCAGGATCGTATCCGATTGTACTTCAGTATGGGTCGTCATTATCAGATCGATAGCTTCTATCTGGGCCAAAGCTATTGTAGAATCCCAAAACATCTGATTCGAGACTGCGCGAACCTTATAGTAGCATTCAGACAAGACGTTTTGAACCTGAAGAAAATTTACAATGACCACGTCAATATCGACATGACTTTTGAAAAATTCAAGGAAATTTGCTCCATCTGTTGGGAAACCAACCAATTTGGATTCATCGTCATCGACAAGGAATGTTCCATCGACAATGGACGATATCGACAAGGCTTTGACAACTTCATCATAATATAGAGTGTGAATAATGTGTCCCTTCCAAGAATCCGAAAAATCCCCAAGGGGAACTTAGTAGTGAGGTTGGGAGATGAGCTCAGTGTATATTTGGGGGACAGTTCGGGCTCATAGAGCTGGGATTGTCTGTTAACTCTATATACAACAGTAAATCAGAAGGAGGGTATGAGAATGGTTTTAGGTAGGTTCTTGGAGGTTGCGATTGGCGGTGTGGACATGACCAGGCGAAGAAGGGTGAAAACCCGACCCCTGCCGATGCATCTACACCTTGTCGCGGTGGTAGGGCTTTTTTTACTAAGATAGATGCTAAATGTTTTTTTCTCAACGTCGTCGTCGTCAAGATCAAGATGGCTGAGGTAAGTTTGGTATATAAGTAACTCACATTCTCAGTAGTAGTATCAGTTTGTTCTCAACCATGGAACGAATAACATCTCTCGATCAACAGCTCGCACAAGTGCGAAGAAACATCAAGAGAAAGTACGATGAACTCAGGAGAAGTCAAGAGGATACGTTAGAGGGGCGGAAAATCAAGTATCAACCGATACGTGATCCTCTACAACAATTAGTCAAGCAGACTAGAGTCAACAACACCAAGAAGAAGGAATTTGAAGAAGAGGAAGAAAACTTGGAGGATTATGATGAAGAAGGAGACGGTGATGAAGAAAATTCACCATCTCAAAATTTTCATACTCCAAATTTCAAGTTTCCCAAAGTGTTGAATTTATTCTCGCAACTTCCGACCAACATGACTTCGAGTGGGGAAACTAGTCCAGGTGGAACTTCAAAAATCAAGATAACCAAGAAAAGAAATCGGAGACAACCTTACGCGATTAGCCCAGCTTATGGCTCGATTGCTGCAAGGCTTGAGGATCTAGGAGAAACCTCCAAGGAGGAATCTGATGAACGTCCAATCGTACAGTTATTGGAAAATGTTGACAATGAAGAAGGAAAAGAAGAGGAAGGAGAAAAAGAGGAATTAGTTGAAGAAGAAAAAGAAGAATTAGTTGAAGAAGATGACAAAGAAGGTGAAGAAGGAGCTGTCGGAGGCGTTGTGGCTCCATATGGAGAGGTTTCGTCCGAATATGTGGAAAAAAGGATGAAAAACGATCCTCAATGTGACAACAAATATGGAGTCAAATTCGACGGTCGCAACTTCACAATTGGCGATTCATTTCTCACCATTGAAGACGACATCATTAAAATCGGACAACATACGAATATTAACGCCACCAAGGGGATTCTAGAACTATTGTTCATGAAGAAACCAAATCCCAATTACATCAAGGAACACGATAAATTAATGTACAAGAAAATCGTTACAAGTACGAAACTTCATAGGAAAAAATATAGTATGAATGAACAGTACAACAGTGATCCAAAAAATAGTAAATGGCTACTGATTATGCAAACTTTGAGTATCAAACAGCCGGAAAAACTTAAATTGACGTCCAAACCAGGAAGCCGGGATTCCAATAAAAGTCAAGGCTCAAGACCAAACAGTGGAGAATTCAAACAGTCGAGTCTTGGATTGAGACCGCCCAGTCGAGATTCATGTTAAGTCTGCAGAATAAGGTTGCTTCTTCCTACATTTAGGAGAAGTGGGTATGTGGGAGTGGGCATCATGCTCCGGGAACCTTTTCATAATATAAAAGCAGACTCGTCAAGTCAGAATCACTCAGTTTCATAATGGACACCGTCAAGGAAGGGATAGTTGGCGAACTCCATCGACCCGCTCGGAAGAATTATTCGCGCCGACGAGTCATAATTAAAGGAATCGACGATTTGTGGCAAGCAGATTTACTCGAACTACAACCTTACGCTGCGCAGAACCGAGGACAACGATACATTCTCATCGTCATTGATTGTTTGTCAAAATTCGTATGGTACTCTGGACTTAAATCTAAAACTGCTAAAGACGTGGCAGAGGGTTTTGAAAGTATTCTCATCCAAGGGTATCCTAGAAAACCGCGTCATCTTCAAACGGACAAGGGAAAAGAATTCTACAACGGGACTATGAAGAGACTTCTCGAAAAGTACAACATCAACTTGTACTCGACGGGGAGCATTTTGAAAGCGTGTATAGTCGAGCGAGTCATCCGAACTTTGAAAACTTGGCTTTGGAAAGAATTTGGAATTCGAGGTAGATACAAGTGGATCGATATTTTCTCGTCCAAGATCGTCGACAAGTATAATCGACGTATTCATAGAAGCATTGGAATGGCACCGGTGGACGTGGAAGGGGAGCCGGAAGAAGCGAGAGCCTTAGCGAAGCTCTACTCAACCCCTCAACCCAGAGGAAATAGATTACCTAAATTTCACGTTGGCGATTACGTCCGAGTCTCGAAGAGGAAAGGAGATTTTGAAAAAGGTTATACACCATCGTGGTC
Source organism: Pilophorus perplexus (assembly GCA_955831195.1). Taxonomy (NCBI): domain Eukaryota; kingdom Metazoa; phylum Arthropoda; class Insecta; order Hemiptera; family Miridae; genus Pilophorus; species Pilophorus perplexus. The sequence goes on from OY037016.1 coordinate 23,820,674, forward strand.
GACACAAATCTTCGAAATCTCTAAAGTGAAGAAGACTCAACCACCAATGTACATCCTAATGGAGCGAGACACTCGCGAAGAAATCAAAGAAGGCTTCTACGAAGAAGAACTTCAACTGACCAAATATCCCGATACGTATTTGGTTGAAAAAATAATAAAAAAACGCGGGAACAAGGCCTACGTGAAATGGTTGGGATTTGATTCCCGATACAACAGTTGGATCAACACTGATCGATTCACTGTATAAAAGGAGTGGAATTGCAGAACGTTTCTCATTACCATTTGGGAACTCAAACCGTCAACATCATCATCATCATCATGTTGAAGATTGAAGCTAAATCTGTGGAAGAGGGGATCGAGGGTGTGGAATATCATTCCCACCACCCTTACACTCCCACTCAAATGAATGGTGAAATTAGGATCGCCATTCAACATCAAGATCTCATCACTCTCCCCAGCCAGAGTTTTCTTTGCATCGAAGGAAGATTTCTCAACGAGAGTGGTGAAGTTCCAACGACGGCCACCGTCACCAACAATCCATTCATGTTTCTCTTTGACGAGATTCGCTACGAACTTTGCGGCTCAGAAATTGAAAGGGTTCGTCATCCTGGAGTAACAACGTCGATGAAGGGCTACACATCCTACAGAGCTCACAGTAATCATCTCATCGAAAATTATGGATGGTCCTCGAATCCGGGCACCAACCTGATCTCAGAGGATGGGTACTTTTCCGTTTGCATTCCACTGAGTACAATCTTCGGGTTCTGCGAAGACTACGATAAAGTCGTTGTGAACGTGAAGCAAGAACTCATCCTCATCAGATCTCAAACGGACGACAACTGCTATCTAGCTCCAGAGATGGCACCACCTGCCGAAGGTGGTCGACAACCGACGAGAGAGAAATGCAGGTTTCAAATCAGCAGTCTCACTTGGCGTGTGCCATACCTCACCATCAGCACCCAACATCGCCTCGCTCTCTACAAAATTCTACAAAAAGAAAAAGGCGTCAAAGTCAACTTCCGCTGCTGGGAAATTTACGAATATCCTTTACTACCTACAACGGAAAAACAGATTTGGAACGTCAAGACTGCGCCTCAAGTCGAAAAACCTCGCTGGGTAATGTTAGCTTTTCAAACGGGCCGAAAATGTTCTCCCACCAGGAGCGCTAGTGAATTCGATCATTGTAACGTCATTAACGCGAAATTATATCTAAATTCAAAATCTTATCCTTACGACGATTTAAACGTCAACTTCGATCAAAATAAATTTTCTCTACTCTATAAAATGTACGCGGATTTTCAAAAAGAATATTACGGCAACGATTCAATGATTTCCCCGTTATTATCGTTGACCAATTTCAAAAATGTAGGTCCCATTATAGTATTGGACTGTTCGAAACAGTCGGATTCCATTAAATCAGGACCCATAGACATAATGTTGGAATTTGAAGCGAGTAAACCTTTTCCCGCCAACACTGCGGCGTATTGTTTAATAATTCACGATAGAGGTTGCGAATATAATCCGCTGACTAATGTCATTCGGCGGATGGTAGTATAAAAGGATGTGGGTTACACTCAAAGAACTTCATTTCCCATCATGACTCCAGCGAGAACGGGTGTATTGGAAATTCAATGCTTTTACGACGACGATATGAAATATATCGTCAAGGAAATGAGTCTGTACGACTTGAATTATCATTCCCTTCAACATTGGATTTTTAAACCGCCGAAAAAATTCACCGACTTGATGTCAAAAGCCCGAAGAGCTAACCAATGGGTTAGCTCTCATCATCATCGTATCCCCTGGGAAGCTGGCGACGTCAGTTACGAAGATTCGTTGAAAATATTTGAGGACATCTATTCGAGTTTCAACCTATTGTACGTCAAAGGACTTCAGAAAATAGAATTCCTCAAGGAACAAGCTATCATTGATAGTTTGTTTCCACAATTTGTAAATTTGGAAGATATGGGTTGTCCCAAAATCGAAGTTCTATTGGAACCATTATGGTTCGGCACACATTGTTTTCTTCATAATTTCAATCCAACGTTTTGTACATCGTATAGACTCAAAAGTTTAGTGAGATGGTTGTGGTCGCAGTAGTTTATTAATAAATTGTAAATTCTAAACGAGGGGCGTGTATAAATTTATCAATGGTTGACACGCACTGAGGGACGCGTTGGATGGAGCGTCATCTCACAAAATAAAATTTGTAATTTAAGTTTCAATAAAGAAGAGTTTGTTAAATTAAAATTTGTATTCCAATTATTTTACCCTTATATCCTGTGAAAATGATGGTAGCCCATATATAAAAAGCTGAAGTAAAATAAGAACATTTTATCATTTTATTTTTTATTTCTATTTTATATTTTTTTATTTTACCTATTTTTATGATTTTTAAGTTTTTATTTTTTTTAAATTTTTTATATTTTTTTTATATTATTTTCGATTTTTTTTTCTTTTACCTATTTTTAATATTTTATTTATTTATTTTTTTATTTATTTAATTACTTTTTTTATTTTAATTCATTTTTTTAAATCAGAAGGGCAGGAATGAGCATGCAAGGAGAGGGCAGAGCATAGGTATGCAAGTATTAGGGGTGAGCAGAGCATGCAAGGACAGGACAGAGCATAGGTATGCAAGTATTAGGGGTGAGCAGAGCAGAATTGAACATGATCAGCTGTTGGGGTTGGGTGGGGGGGAGGGGGGTGGTCCAGGGGCGGCAGAGGCTGGTGAGGTTGGCGGCGGGAGGGGGGAGCGGCTGGGTCGGCAGGGGGGCGAAGTGGGCGGTGCGAGGGGGGGGGGGAGGCCGCCTGGGGTCAAAGTCCAAAAGTGTCCACAGGACGTACATTCTTTACCTACTCATACCTATTATACAACAGGTTATCGATCGGTACCTATCATCGTATATTAGGCCAGTCAAAATCGGCACTAAAAATCGCTAAATTCGCAAAACGAGATGTGTCTCTGATTTTTTAGTAAGTTTTTCGGACCCATTATGGTAGTGTATAAACAATTTTGCAACTTCCCAAAAGCTGTGCTTCACGCGTAGCACACGAAAAACCGCGATTTTTTCGGCCTTATTTCAGTTTTTGCTCTATATCTAATAAACTATGCATTGTCCGACGAAAACTACTATATGAGTTTTTAAATAGCATTGAATGTGTAACAATTTAAGTCCAACCGGAGCTGTGTAGGTAAATTAGTTTCTGATTTATGGCACTTTGAAAATAGCCCATTTTTTCCAAAATGTGAATATTGCTTCCGAGTCTGCGAAGCAGCGGAAGCCTTGTGTTCACTTTCGGGAGAAAAAAAATTTTTGTTGTTCGAATTCAAAATTTCCACTCGCATTTTGCGTTTCATAGCCTACTGAACAAATTTGGTTCCGTGTCTGTCGGTCTGTCCGCATTTCCTTGTTACAGCCATAATTTCCACAATTTTGAATGAATTTAGCTCAAATTTTGAGGGATTATGCGGATCAGGCTCCTTGAGGTCCCATACGAATTTCAGCACAATTGAATCAGCGGTACGCTCTGCGCATGCGCTAACGTGAAATTCTTGAAACAGGCATAACTTTCTCAATTTTGATCGGATTTCAATCAAATTTTCAGGAATTGTGTGCGTATAGCTCTAGATGGTCCCCTGTCAGTTTCATCACGATTGAATCAGCGGTACGCTCAGCGCATGCGCGAACGTAATTTCCTTGCCACAGCCATAACTCCTACAATTTTGATCGGAAATTTTCAGGAATTGTGTGGGTATAGCCCTAGATGGTTCCCTATCAGTTTCATCACGATTGAATCAGTGGTACTCCCTGCGCATGTGCGAACGTAATTTTCTTGTTACAGTTGTTACGTTCATTTTGAACTTGGCACGAGGAAGCTCATTTGCCATTGCCTTGGCCGTGTATTTTAGTTGAAGACATGAAGACAGCGGAAACGGTTGGTACGATCTTAAGTTTTCTTCTTTTTTTTTTTCTTTTTTTTAGGTGAAAGCTGATTAAATTTTTAAAAGCGTGGGGGCAATGAAATTTCGATCGGAGAAGTAGTCTTGGAGGGAGAGAAGAAAATCTTCCGAAAAACGTGGTCGTAGAGGGTCAAATATCTTGTTTCCACCTTTTCCAACGAATACGAATGGCACTTTTATTGTTTCAATAGACATGCAATGTGCCGTCCCCTGTATAAAATTTAATCAGCTTTCATCTAAAGAAAAGAAAAGTAAGATCGGACCAACCGTTCCCGCGTTACGGGCAAAAATCTGCAAAGAAACACGGTTTTTTCGAAAATTGCCACTTCTGTGCCGTGCTTGCCCCTCCCTTATCAACGCTCAAATCAAAATTTCACATAGAATAGCTGCGATGGGGAATTTATATAGCTTTCACGAGAAAAAAAGAAATTTGGAATCGGACCAATAGTTCTTGAGCTACAGCCGAAAACGCTATGAAAAACGTGCTTCCGCTGTCTTCAGGTCTTCAACTAAAATAATATTTGAAATAATATTTTCAAAGTGCCATAACTCTGGAACTAATAGACCTACACAGCTCCGGTTGGGCTTAAATCCATGAGAAGAATGAGCCAACTTCCGCCCTCTCCCAAGGCGAACCCGTAGATCTACCCGGATCTATCCGAAATTCGTTTTTCCTATTCTCGGTGTCGGGAATGCCCTGTCCAGGAATGCTCCAAATTTTGACCGTTTGTCACCTTTGATAATAAAAATGAAGGGTGCTCAAAATTCAAAATAGTAGTTGAGCGATTTGCCAGCAACCCCAGAAGACTGGTGCTGTCTTAAAAAGTATTCATTGCTGTTTTGTAGAATGTTGTAGGTATATGTAATGAAATAGGTAATGTTAAATATAATATAAAGATTTATCATGAAAATGAATTCAGAATTTGTGCCTTTCGTTTCGTATAATATGCACACGCATACTTTGAGAAAAATATATATATATATTATAGGGCATGGAGTGAGTTTTTATTCACAAACAACCACCAATTTTGAACACATTCCACAAGCTTTTATTCTATTTTTCGCTAGAAAGTATTCATTTTTCACAATCAAAAAAGGTAAATTTACAATTTACAGTAATTACAACCTGAAACATTATTTATAATAGGTACCTACAACGAAGTTTCCTTCCACGAATATTTATGAATTTTTTAGGAAAAATATAATAAAAGCTTGTGGGATGGGTTCGTTGCCTTGCAGTGACTATGCAGGGACTAGGAAAACCCGGCAGTGATCCGATTTTCCATGTTTTTTTATGTCCCAATTGGGTGGTTGAGGTGGCTGTCGAAGGGGAATTTTTATGAGCTCACAACACTTTTTTTCTATCAAGGAGAAGGCACTTCAGGCTTGTGGCCGTCCAGCCCAGAAAATAACTAGGTACAACCACGTATCCACGTAGAAGACTTCGAAAAAAAGAAGAAAACTAGGAGGCTGAAGGCCGAGGATTGAGAATGTTATTCCTAGTTTACGCCGCTGCAGAGCGCGCCCCCTCGTTAACGTTCTATACCAGTCTAAATTTTTCCTAAATTCTAATTTGTCCTTTCAGGTCCACGACCCAACGACGCATCATATTGGTTGGGGGCCTCATGTTCTTTCCAATGTGCAGTAGATAATAAAGATGCTTGGTATTGGTTAACAGACCGCACTTACATATCACGATCCCCATCAAGCATTTCAGAAAATTGGAATGATGGCGAACCAAATTTTTATTCGAACGAGTGAGTACAAGAACAATGGAGAGAACCCACAATCATAACCTGTACCCATTTTAGGATACGTCTGGCAACAACTCTTGAAAAGTATTGACGACAGACAATCGTTGAAAATTCGATTGTGGAAATATTAATTATTTTATTATAAATCCGCCTCTTTCCAACGAGTGGTGAACGGATTTCGAGGGACACAAGCTGTTCTACAGAAGGACGTCCATCCCACATTACTTGTTCACCAGTTCATGGGATCATTCCAAACTCTCGTTCAACGAATGAAATGTCACGCTTTTCTGCAGTTCTCTAATAGTTGGAGAATAGCGTGATATTTTTCTGTTTGGAACGTTTGGAATGATCCCCTGAGCTGAGAGCCACGTCCAAAATGAATAAAGTCAAGAGGTTATGACATAGAATCTATATCATCTGATAGATGATATCTAACAGCCATGAAGGTACCTACTGTGGAATTCAATGCGATCTTCAGAATCATTATTTTCTCTTACGTTGAAATGATGCATCTATTGCTATAAAATTTAAACTAATACAATTTATGCATTATACAATTTGACTGTAGGTAACATTAAATTAAACATAAAATAATAATAATAATAATACATAATAAAATAATAATTATAAAATAATAAGGTACCATTAAAGGTAACATTAAACCTATTTAAATTTTAAATTAACTGTAACATTAAATGATCTACCTAATATTACAGTCAAATTGTATAATGCAGGCATTCAATGTGGCTTGTTCAGTTCCAGCCCAAGATACCAACTCCTTGTATCTTTTGAATCTTTTGAATACCAACCATTTCAACGGACCAAAATTTCAAATTTCATAAAGTTCATGAAATTTGATTATTGTAAAATAAACACACTTCAACATGTCTGTCGGAGTACCTAGTCAACAAATCTCTTATTAACACCAACCTCAGACACTGTGTAAAATTTAAAGTTTCCTGAAATTGATTAAATATAACCTTATAAGTTACACTATTTCAAATTTACATTTATGTCATACCGTTTTCTGGAGTTGGACAAATATGACGTGCCGGCATTAATTTATTTTTAGTGAACGAGTCCTGGTTGGATACATGGTTGATGAAGGACGAAAGTTTAAATGGGACGACCGAAGTCAAGAAATGGACTACGCCTGGGTATGTCAAGAATGCGTGACCAATCCTGAACCCAGTCAAGAACTCACGACAAGCTGTCCAACGAACCCTCCAATGTCATGTCAATGCGAACAATTCTGTTTAGAAAAAGTTTTTGAAAATTATAATCAGGATACTAATGTTCCTAATCACAATAATAATGATAATATCTATTATGAATATGACATTCCTGTTTATGAGTATGTAGAATAATTATTAAACAGGATGAGTGCACCTGGAGAGGAGTCATACGTCTTGTTCTTATCCAGTGGAGCAGTAATCAATTGGCAATAATTGCTATTATTCTGCTAACATCCTGTCCTCTGAGACGGGGTTCACACGGCGTAAAAAAAGGCGGGGCGCGAGGGCGTTCGGCGATCTCATTGGAGGAAATCTGTGCGGTGAACCCAGCTTGACTCCGAGTACCTAGGTAGATAACGATGCCAGGCATCCTCTCTTTCACGTCCTGTCCTCCAACTTCCTCTCATTTTTTTTGGCCAAACGTTATGAAGTGTTGATCAGTAACACAAATTCTCGTCCCCCCAACATTTTTTATGTTCTTTTCATTTTAAAGTTCTCAATAAGACCTGTCAGGTCCAAATTCGATTTGTCGATTTGTGCAGTTTTTTATTTTAATTCCCATCAAAAATAGAATTATAGGTTTGTTCCAGGTCTGACTGCGTCTGTCGACAGAAGTTGGACAGCTGTCGACAGAACCCGACCCCACCTACTCGAGCTATCGGTTTCCGTCCAACTTACGATCGACCTGGAACAGCAGTTTCTAAACTGCGCATGTCTCCGGCGATTTCTGTTAACATTCCGTCAAATCTGGAACAAACGTAAAGTTTACTCAGGATATACCCGACCGGCTTTGATTTAGATCTAATTTTCAGGGATTATGTGGGTGGGGGCCATTCTATAATGGTGTCACTATGATTGTAACGAGGAAGCTGGTGGGCACAATCCTAGTTTAACCTTCTTTTTACGGGTCCACCAGAAAATTTGCATCACCGTCCGAGGTCCCAAGAGAGGTTGTTTACAGTGTAAACTTTTGTTCCTCAGATCTTGTGTTTCGAAGACAGATGCCGTGGCCGCCTTCGTCACATGTGAGGAGCCTCTGCAACGATTCTCATAAACTTTCAAAGGTTCAGAGGTGGATTGTCAGCCGGCAAGACAGATATTGACTTTTGGTCAAACATTGGTGTTCGTCCCCGGATTCGAACCAGGCTGATTAGCGCCCCAAATGATTTGTAAACAGGCGTTTCCATAGTCCACGGGGCCATTCGATTTCTAAAAGGGGGGATCGGAGGTACTTTTGATGAGAAGAATGTTAGTTGTGTGCTTTGTTAGTTGCGTTTAATAATCAAAATTGTTTTACGACGTAAATAATAAAAATTCATTGTCAACTAATAGCGAAACGAGTTTTCTTTATAGTACCACAAAATTGGGTAGGAGTGGATTGAATTTGACGTATCAAATTTCGTCACATTGTTAGCGAAAAAGGAAAAGTAATATCGAAGGATGAGAAGTCAGTTGAAATTTACCCACCCAGGATGATATTAGGGGTGTTGTTGGCGTTGCCTTTGGTCCTGGCAAGTCGGTCCAAGGAGTGCGATAGCTTCGAACAAAAGATCTACCATTTGTCACCATCGGGATCTGTAAGTCTCACTTCCACCAATTGTATCAAGTTCCAGGATTCACGCAATTCGGCCGTCTTCTTGTCATTTTCGCGCTACCATAATTTATCTTTCAGACTGCTACATGGTTACGGTCTTTGGCAGAGTGTCTGTCAAATGGCATGACGCTGGCCACAGTGAAAAGTGATGCAGAGTTTCAAATGTTGTTGGATGCATTGAAATACAGACATGGTAAGCCATTCAAGTTATAGATTATAGTTTTTGCTTTATTAATCTTATTTATTCGCGATGGGGGTCGACAATTTTGATCTTACTTGAGTCCGTCCGCCGTCCAAGCCGTTTTCGACTGAAGGAATTTTTTTAAATCTGAAATTTTGACAAAAATAAGTTAGTATTTAATACTCGGTTTACCATCTAGATGTGCCCGCAAGGTGTTGCTCTGGGGTGCTGAAAAGGGACTGCGGGAAGTGTTTTTAAAAGGGTTAGGCTGTGTTATCGAGTGGGGCGTCGTTTTCGAAGTATTTTTGGACGTAGAATCCATTTTTGGGGGTCCCTATACGATCCGATTTCACTGTGGGGATCCGTAGATCTTTCATGGGGCTACAAATGGGATTTTTGAAGGATCCGTGGAGGCCAAATATCTTCCGAGTAAAAAAAAAAAAAAAAAAATTAAGAAAAACGTTTTTGAAAAAATATAGTAAAACAATCTTTTTTTTCGAAATTTTTTTATTGACAGATTATTATAAAAGAATAATAAGTTAATAAGTTAATAAGAATAATAAGTTCACTCGCACAGGGGGGGGGGGGGGGGGGGATTAGAGCACCAAAATCGGAAAAATGGAAACGTCCTGTTAATCGTTAACAATTTTTTTTTTTTTTTTTTTCAAAATATACTATATATTTTTATAGTTTATTATGTCAAAGAATAATAAACCCTTCTGTAAAATTTGCAGCGTTAAAAAAATCCCACTGGCGGTGTGGTCGACGGAAAAATCGAAGTTTCACTTTTGTGATCAACTCATCTTGAAACATGATAATATTAATAAAAATATTAATTTAAAGACAAATTCCTTATATTATAGTGTCAAATTTTGAGGTTGATCAGAATTTTCGACCTCTGTCGCGAAAACATGGTTGATAATATTTATCTTAGAATTATTTTAAGAATGATATCATTCTTAAAATAATTCTAAGAATTAATTCTTGGTTCATGGTTCTTGGTTCATATGAACCAAAAACAGACCAATATTATAATATTGGTCTGTTTATATATAATGCTTTGCGGTTCCACATTTTCCCTAACAGGAGATAGATTTTGGATGGGAGCCTCGTGTGCTGGCGAATGTGGTCCTGGGAAAAAACAAAGTTGGTTTTGGATTACCGACGACAGTAGCATGTCACAACTCTCATCTGCAGCGGACCACTGGCAAAACAACGAGCCAAATTTCGATTACGACTCGTAAGAAAAAACACTTGATATATCAATTGAATAATATTGAATAATTTATAGAATATATTATATTCTACAAATTAGAAGTTCACTCACTGCAACACGCCATAGCGTCGCTTTGCCATCTTTTCAACCGAGACCAAAAACCAGATCTCAATGATTTTCTCCTCAAAAAAGGGGGCGATCCAACTGTGGCAAAGTTCAAGCAAGTGAAAACATCCCAACTCCGCCAGCGATGCGTTATCAGGTCAATGTGGGGACTACCATCTCCGCCAGCTCAGTTCCCAGTTTTTATAACTAGGCTTCATTTTGGGCCTTAAGGCCCAAATTTGGCTCAGAAATCCCGAAATCTAGAATTGCAGGAACCAATAGATCCACAGATTCTAGAGATCCGGAAATCCAGGAAAGATCCAGAGGTCCAAAAAATCCTGGAATACAAAGTTCTAAGAAATCCAGAAAAACAGCTCTTGAAAATCCTGGAATTCAGAGATCTAAGAAATAAAAAAAAAACAGCTCCAGAAATTCCGAGATCCAGAAATCCTGAGATCCTGTGACTCAGAAATCCAGGGATCCCATGGCACAAACGTGTGTAAAGCTCCCGTCACTGGCGGAGTTGCATGCCCCCCCCCCCCCCCCCCCAAAAACCGGACGGTTCCATAGAACATACAGCCAGATCATATAATCGATTAATTTTAGGCTTAACAACGAACAAGGCGGTGGATTGCAAAACTAGCTGCGTTCGCAGTGTAAGTTCTGGCCGTTCGGGATCCAATCAGAACTCGAACGCTTCCAGGAATTAAAATGGACAGACTTTCGGTCCTCCGCCAACTCGATCCCTGTGGGGAACTTAAATCTACCGTGACTAGTACCTAACACGCCCTTTGTTCATCAAAACAGTGAATAATTGCTGTTTTTTCTCATTTATTTTCAGGGAAGAGTTCCTGGAAGCCACTCCTGATGGTGACTCATGGAAATGGAATGACGCGAGAAATATTGAAGCTCTTCACTGGGTGTGTCAAGAATGCTTGAAGCAGTAGCTGAACGATTCCCCGAGCACCTCACAAAATGCGACCACCATTCTGTTTACAATTGAGTCTTCCAGTTCCAAAAGCCACTTTGTCCAATTTTGGGAAAATTGGAGATAACCATCGATTTAAATAAAAAGGTGACGAATAGTGAAATGGTTTTCTTCTAAACCCACTGTGTCCCTCCCAAAATGGGCTCTGAAGAACGTGTTGCGTTTTAAAACCTGTATTTCCAAAAGCCGCCATGTTCATCTCATTTCTCCTGTTTCAAAACTCACTTTGTCCTCGGTATTCTTCTCTTTCAGTTTTTTCGAGCTTTGTAAATCTTTTCAACAAAGGAGGTAAAGCGAGACATACGAGATATATTTGGTTAGTTGCAGTTTTTTTTTTTTCTCTCTCTCTCTCTCTCTCTCTCTCTCTCTCTCTCTCTCTCTCTTTCTCTTTAAACTCTGACCTCGTGGAGTGTGTGTGAATAAATTTCCCATGATGGAAGGTGAATTAATGTTCTAAAGTTGTTAGAGCAGAATATGGAAAAGGATGGAAGAAGTTGTCAGATCAAGCTCAATGGAAGAAGAACGTTGAAAAACGTAAAAGTTAAGATTTTATTATGCTAGGTAAGATTTTTATTATGCTGACGATATAATGAAAATCACCGAACAATTTAAATGAAGTTAGTTTGGACGAGAGGACTTTCAGTATGACATAAATAGTTCTCTTTCTAACCACCCTAACACACATATACCAGAGTTGGGCAGTACTACAACTACACTGCCGTTCCAGTGTAGACAGTATAGAATAGATCCCGTATCTGCATTTTTGGCCGAATTGAGGTTTCTAGCAGTGTTGGGATAGTAGTTTCATCCCCTAAGCTGGGTGGCTCTGGCAACCCTGTCTTCCCTCTCTCTGTTTCCCGTTGTTCGCACGATGTGCTCTTAATGCGTAATTTGTTTTTTCCTTATTAAACACTTCAATAGTAGATTTTTTCGACAGAAATCGAGATACGCATGCGCTGTGCCAACCTGAGAAAACAACCGTTTTCCTACAGATTTCTCGTACAATAACAGCGTTTGTTGTGTTGCCTACCCTTTTCGGACACCGTTTGGTCATCATCAGGCTTGGTTATCGTGGCTACGTAGTACTTGTAGTTTTCTTTTACCCGAAAGTACGCTTGTTTAGAGTTTTTCCTACATAATGATTTTACGATTCTTTATTGTAAAATCATTGTTAGATATGCCGGCCCATTGTTGCTTCGGTATTTGTAAGAACGATCAACCTTACCCGAAAGAAGGGGTATCATTCTATCACTTATTTCAGTTTTTGCTCTATATCTAATAAACTATGCATTGTCCGACGAAAAGTACTATATGAGTTTTCAAATAGCATTAAATGTGTGCTCATTTAAGCCCAACCGGAGCTGTTTAGGTAAATTAGTTTCAGTGTTATGGCAATTTGAAAATAGGCCATTTTTTTCAAAATGTGAACATTTTAGTTGAAGACCTGAAGACAGCGGAAGCACGTTTTTCAGAACGTTTTCGGCTGTAGCTCAAAAACTATTGGTCCAATTCCAAATTTCTTTATTTCTCGTGAAAGTTAAATAAATCCCCCATCGCAGCTATTCCGTGTTAAATTTTGATTTAAGCTTTGATAAAGGAGGGGAGGACACTGCAAAGAAGTGGTAAATTTTGAAAAAAAACCTGTTTCTTTGCACATTTTTGCCTATCACGTGGGAACGGTTTGGTCCGATCTTACTTTTCTTCTTTTTAGGTTAAAGCTGATTAAATTTTATACAGGGGACGGCACATTGAACAACAAAAGCGCCATTCGTATTCGTCGGAAAGGATGGAAACAAGATATTTGACCCTCTACGACCACGTTTTTCGGAAGATTTTCTTCTCCCCCTCCAAGACTATGTCTCCGATCTAAATTTCATTGCCCCCACGCGAAGCTGATTAAATTTCCTTTCAGAACTGATATTATGATTTTCGGAGACCTCAGGAAAACAGGCATAAAGTGCCTCCCCAAATAGGTATTCAGAGGTAAAATGGTCGATTCCCCGCAAAATTTTCAAAGTGCTCTTCCAGCAGTTATAACGTTGAAATGGTTAGTCCTAGTAAAAAAAAAAAAACGCATTGAATGAAAGTTGTAGAATCTATTTTCATGATCTGATCATGAAATTTTACATAGGTAAGTTGATCATCCTAGTTTTCAGATTACCTGCCATAACGGCCATTACGGTGGTTTTGCGACCTGCTAATCTGAAAATTTTCGACATTTTTAAATGGTAGCATGCCTTCTTTGTCATTTCCACACACAAAAAAAGGTAGGTACCTAATAAGGTTTTCAAAATATAGCAAATAATTTCTGGAAAAATGCGATTTTACGTTACCTATATCGATTTTTGAGATTTTGAAAGAACTAGAGGGCCTACTGACACCACTCTGCGATTAATTTTATACTAATTAGATTGCCTACAATGTCTGTTCCATGAGTTTCATACTTAGGATTAATGATTTCCCCGCAACTTTGGTCTAAGGAAGGTCTTCAACTAAAATGTTCACATTTTGGAAAAAATGGCCTATTTCCAAATTGTCATAACTCTGAAACTAATTTACCTACACAGCTCCGGTTGGGCTTAAATGAGCACACATTTAATGCTATTTAAAAACTCATGTAGTACTTTTCGTCGAACAATGCATATTTCATTAGCTATAGAGCAAAAACTGAGTTAAGGCCAAAAAAAATCGTGGTTTTTAGTGTGCTACATGTGAAGCACAGCTTTGGGGAAGTTGCAAAATTGGGTTAACACTACCCTATTGGGCCCGAACAACATAATATTATTATGTACTAATGTATGTATGTACTAAAAAATTAGAGATACATCACGTTTTGCGAATTTAGCTTTTTATTTTTTTGAATGGCTGTTGAGCCACAGCTCTGAACGAATTATTTTATGGGAGGCAACTATTACAGAGATATCACATTAAATGTCCTAATTTTTATCACAGCCCTTATCATCTCCTCCTTCCTCGAGTTGTTGGGTTTCCTACTTTTGATGGCCTCGCTACTATGTCCGCCATCGACATGCGCAGAACGGGTCGGTAAAATCTACTATTTACTTATCCGGTTTTGTCGCTGATCTTCCACCAGCTCCGCTAACATTTAGGGGGGTGATTTCTATCAATTTCCCCAGTTTAAAAGTCGTATCTGCACAGGATCATGGCAATGGGTCATGCCCGTCTGCCAGAGGATGCGCCATAAGCAACAATAACAATAGCTAATATGAGAACAATAACCGAGCGAGTGAGGAAAACTAGATGCCTAAAATTAAACCTAATAATAGAAAATTGTACATTTAATGTAGGTACAAGAAAATCAACAAATTGCTGATTTAGGGCTGCATCTCGTTGGCGAGGATAAGGTGTCAGTCCCAATTAAACTGGGCCACCAGCGAGATCTACAAGTCCAAGCGGCCTGGCAAAATCTAGCCTACCTCAAGTATATTTTGCAAATTATAATATTGTTTGTTAGTTGGACTTCGTGTCCCAAAATTTACCATCGCAGCTTTCCTATGTGAATTGTTGATTTGAGCTTTGATAAGAGAATGGGCCGGCATGGCAAAAAAAAGGAAATATCTTTTTGGAAAGTAAGGTAGGTATACCTACCTACCTGTCACCTAGCTGTCCCCACGACTCTCCATTCACGATTTAGATTGTGTTGAGAGAAAATAACATAAGACCTTCCCCGTTCTCATATTGAGAAACGTTCTCGGGAACGCGGAGAGAAATAAATTTGCATGCTCAGTTCATTATCATCGCAGCTTGATGGATGGCATAAAAATATAAATTGCATCCTCCAATTTTAATTTAATTAAAATATGGGAGTGAGGACACTATTCTGCGTGTTTGATCCTGGCCGACGTTGTCTGATGATTTCGGTCGTAGAATCCATTTATGGGGGTCCCCGACTGATTCAAACCCACTATAAACTAACAGCAATGGCAGTCAGTTAGGATTCATCAGACTACGATGATGTTGGGGGCAGTGGCGGATCCAGAGGGGGTCCCCCCCCCCCTCAACGAGAAAATATATGAGATTTAAAATTTTATAATCGCCTAAATTTGAGGAGAAGTACTCAACATAAATTTGATTAAATGTCTGTGTGTTGTGTGGTGGCTGCGCTGCGTTCATCACTGTGCCGAGAAGGTGTCAGGACGACAAGCGACAGGGGTATAGTGAATAGGGCGGAGTGAAAACGGCCGAAAAAAAAGTTTGAGAACCGGAGAAACCCTGACCCTGGAATAGTGGCGAAATTGGTTGAAAATGATTGTGTAAAAATTTGTGGCCGAAATTCGGTCATCTTGAGGTGGCACAAATCGTTAAAAGTTTTAGGTTTGCGTAAAAAAATGAAAAAGCGCGAAAATTAAAGAATTTTATTATTTCTGACCAACAAATCGTGGTAAAATGACTTGAAAAATCATTTTAAAAATAACTCATTGTTGTGGAGCATTATCCTGAGGTTGGTCACCACCATTGAAACAAGCCATCAGTTGAATTGAATAGATGAGCGCAACCTTTTTGTTATTACGAGAGAAACTAAGAAACAGTAGGTATCTAGCGACCAAACTATGCCACACAACACATCAAAAATATCCACGTGATGCTCATTACGTGAACAACTGCACCCTAACGACCGATGCGTAATAAAACCTTATGCCGAGCAGAGGTAACGAACGGCTCAGGCTGCAAAAATCGTTTTGGAGTCGTTGGAATCAGCCTGAAAAGCTCATTCCATAGACCCTTGTACCAACGAAATCGGACAAAAACTTTCGTCCCCCTTTTGAGGCCTCCTTAGTTACACATCAGAGATAAACAACTTTCGTCGTGAAGTACCTCCCGAAAACCGATGAAGGGGATGAGGGAGGAAAAATCAAGGTAGCCTATAACCATCCCCCGAACTCGCTGATGACAATGAGACCACCCTCATGAAAATCTGTTGAGCCGCTCGGGCGTGATGCTCTGTACACAAACAAAAAAAAACAAAAAAAAAAAAAAAAACATACATGTCGAGGAGGTGAGCGCACCTTTCCATTTTTTTGGAAAAAGGTTGCGCTAAAAATGACGCTTTGTCTCAAATCGTGGAATTTGCTTCCGGGATTTTTTGCGGGTCCTTATGAACCCATCTCTATTGGTTTCACCGCAAACTGAAGTAGAGGCCTGGGTTACCAATTTTATGTGCCTCTCAAATGCCTGGGAATGGCACGTGCAATACCGTTCCGTACGGAACTGCAGCAATATCCATTTTGATGCCATTTTGGGCAATTTCCCCCCAGCTCAACATCGCTTTAATTGATCGTAGATGGAGGTTCCTCTGTATTATCTTCAAATGAAACCATGGTATAATATTCGTCAGCGTTGAAATCCAACTGAGGAACATCGAACTTTCGAATATGAGCAGTCCCTCCAAACCTTCTGCCATCCTGGATTCTCTGGGCAGCGAGTTCACGAACTGGTACCCTCTCATCGTGCAGCATTACCAAGATGATGTTCTCTGGGTGAGAATTTTGATGTTGAGGCGTGCCCTTCTCTCTCCACTTGTCTCTCAAATCGACGTAGTATTTTTATCTACTCCCCCAATCATCATCATTCTTTCCTGCCTCTGATCAATCAAAAACGCCCGTACAGCAATGGGAACTTTTTGTTTGCACTCGCAAGACAGGAAATCTACGCACTTGCAAAGGGCCACGTCAAAGAGGGTCATTTTGGCGTGTGCTACAAACGCCTTGATCTCCCCATTCCTCTCTGCTCTCAATTTCGGGATTTTTTGTAACTTTTTGTATTTTTGATGATAGTTCTGTATCAAGCGACCTATTTCTTGTTCACTCACCACTGGTATCGAAGCTTTATCCCACACTCTTCTCAAGTCCCTGACGAAGATTTGGCAGATGGCTTTCACAGGTGGGTCCTTATTATTTTCTAATTCACGCAGTTCCTTCTTAACCAACAAATAATGCTTCATCATCTGTTCATAAGTAGGTAAGCTGTTCTCATTGAACTTTGTCAACACTCCAAAGATAGGGCAAACGAACTTACTGCGAAATGATTTGGATGACATATTTGGTTAGCAGAAACGAATCACTCACACTAGAAGGAACTATAACAAAACGATAAATACTCGTCAATTGAGGGCTCACTTCAAAAAATAGTCAGTACAGGTTGTAGAATTAGCTAAACAGCTAAACTTTGACTCAGAGGAAAAATGTGCTTCACAGAATCCTGAAACAGCTTTTTCCTCTTCTCGCTACTAGTCTACTAATACGTAGAGATAAATATAGCCCAAATGCAACTATCCAAGCCCAAGGCTAATTATTTGAAAATTTTCCCGACGGGTGGGGGGGGGGGGGTCGCCCGGAACCCTTTTTTGGTTTGGGGGTATCTATCATTCAATCATTTCCCCCCCCCCCCCCCCCCTCAGAAAAATCCTGGATCCGCCCTTGGTTGGAGGTGTTGTTGGCGTTGCCGTTGGTCGTGGCAGGTCGGTCCAGCGAGTGCACTGCGGACGAAAAGAAGGTCTATCATCTCTCAAAATTGGAAGCAATAAGTCAAAGTTCCGCCACTCCGATTAGGTGATGCACCAAAATCTACGCAGTTTTTCGATTCCAACGTCAAAGCATCAATGAACGTTTTCAGCAACTTACATGGATACGAGTTGAGTCTGAATGTGAATCTCAAGGCATGACGCTCGCAACAGTGAAAACTAATGAGGGGAGTTGGCAACGTTGAAGAAACTAATTGCAGGCACTGGTGAGTAGTCATCTAGTTAGATTACCAACCTACCTTCATTTCACTCTTGACTGAATTATGTACCCAGTTGTGTCGGAGCGCACAGCGATGTTTATTCTATGGGCCGTCCGGGGTGGCGTTGGTTAGACTACCGCTCAGATCAGCAAAGTTAAGCAATGCCAGGCTTGGTCAGTAGGTACTTTGGATGGGTGATCGCGTGGGCCGCCGAATCAAATGTTTTCTGCGTTCAATCAGACGGTGATCTCCTCACAACCCAGGGGGACGAGAGAAAGGAGAGCAAGCGAAATCGTCAGACAGGTTCTGCTCCTCCTTGAGGGGACGGTTGACGATGCGCAGTGGGCAAAAAGGAAGGTTTTCAAAAAACATTCCGAGTGTGTTATGCTACTGGATGAGTCCAGAGTCACCTCTGATAAAGGAAATACACTGCCAAGGCAATGGCACATGAGCTTCCTCGTGCCAAGTTCAAAATGAACGTAACAACTGTAACAAGAAAATTACGTTCGCGCATGCGCAGGGAGTACCACTGATTCAATCGTGATGAAACTGATAGGGAACCATCTAGGGCTATATCCACACAATTCCTGAAAATTTGATTGAAATCCGAACAAACTTGTAGGAGTTATGGCTGTGGCAAGGAAGTTACGTTCGCGCATGCGCTGAGCGTACCGCTGATTCAATCGTGATGAAACTGACAGGGTACCATCTAGAGCTATACGCACACAATTCCTGAAAATTTGATTGAAATCCGATCAAAATTGAGAAAGTTATGCCTGTTTCAAGAATTTCACGTTAGCGCATGCGCAGAGCGTACCGCTGATTCAATTGTGCTGAAATTCGTATGGGACCTCAAGGAGCCTGATCCGCATAATCCCTCAAAATTTGAGCTAAATTCATTCAAAATTGTGGAAATTATGGCTGTAACAAGGAAATGCGGACAGACCGACAGACCCACAGACCGACAGACCCACAGACCGACAGACACGGAACCAAATTTTTTCAGTAGGCTATGAAACGCAAAATGCGAGTGGAAATTTTAAATTCGGACAACAAAAATTTTTTTTCTCCCGAAAGTGAACACAAGGCTTCCGCTGCTTCGCAGACTCGGAAGCAAAAAGGCAATCCTCACCAACGGATCAGCGTTTGTTTGTTCAGGTTCGCGATTTTTCGGTTATTTGAGCTTATCACATCTTAAGAGCAGAATGTCTCGTAGGTACCGTTCAGTTAACGATTGCAATGGCCCATGCGAACATGGAGCTCCATGCACTCGAGTGCTAGGAAAGGTAAGTAGGTACCTACCTACAGACGATGTATGTCATACTGTATGACATACATACCTACTATGGTGAGTCAATGTAATGTGAATCAATGTAACACTAGATGCTCCGGCTCGCTTTGCTCGCCTACGCACCCAGCTGGGGGGCTCCGCGGGGGGGGGGGGGGGGGGGGGGTTGGCTCAATCCCCTACTCAGACATAAGGCCTCGCTTCGCTCGGCCGACCGCTTAATCAGACATAAGGCCTCGCTCCGCTCGGCCGAGCGCTTATTCGACCCGGTCACGGTGTACCAGGCCGAGCTCAATGCCATAAAAGCATGCATGGCTGAGAGTGAAAGGAGAGCCCTTGTGAGAAGGCGGATCCATATATTCTCGTTTAGCCAAGATGCTCTGAAATCACTGGCGGGAATATCTTCCAATTCGGTAGGTACTTGTCTGCTGGGAGTCCATCAAGCGGCCTCTAGTGAGAT
The DNA here is from genome assembly GCA_955831195.1 of Pilophorus perplexus. Taxonomy (NCBI): domain Eukaryota; kingdom Metazoa; phylum Arthropoda; class Insecta; order Hemiptera; family Miridae; genus Pilophorus; species Pilophorus perplexus. Next base: position 23,840,200 of record OY037016.1, read on the forward strand.
TATTCTCAGATGGGTCCCTGGTCACGCTGGTATTCCAGGGAACGAGAAAGCAGACGCCCTGGCCAGACATGGGTCTAGTACGGACCTTATAGTACCTGAAACCTGTCTAGGTATTTCGGGGGCCCTTTTCCGCGAGGCTGTTGACCAGTGGCAGCGGTCACAGCACAGCCGGGAAAGAACCCCGCACCAACATGGACACTAGGGTGGGTCGAATTTTTTTTTTTTTTTTTTTTTTTTTTTTTTTTTTTTTTTTTTTTTTTTTGCACCGCTTTGAGATAGTCTCCACTGGAGTTCTCAAGGTGTTAGAAAGTCACTCCACAAAAATCGGTGCATAAAACGCAAATGAAGTGCCGCCCCAAGCTGCAACAGTAAAATTGGCAATAATGAAAAAAAGAAAAATAAGAAAAATGATGGACTCTCAATTCGAGTATTTCGCCCTCCCCAACTACAATTTACCGCATAAAGAGCTCAGGTTTGGTGTATTTGTCATTTTATGCATTGCGACGATCTTATGCATATCATCTATTGCGATTGACCATTATTTTGCAATAGTAAATGGTAGAAAATGACGAATTAATATCGGACTTCTTCAATTTATTCATTGAAAACGAAAGTGTCTATTAAAATTTCTCTGGCTGTGCCACTTACTGCGCTCTTCAACTCATCCCTGTCTCTTGGTCGGTTCCCCGGTTGCTGGAAGTGCTCATTTATTACTCCCATCTTTAAGAAGGGCGACAAGGCCGACATTAGCAACTACAGACCAATTTGCTCTTTATCGACCATCCCTAAGATTTTTGAGATGCTAATCGTCGAGCGTATAACGCCTCTTTTCTCTTCCCACCTTGCTGTGGAGCAGCACGGCTTTGTACGGGGACGATCAACCGTGACGAACCTGCTTTCATTTCAGGAGTATACCCTTCGAGCTTTTGAGGCGGGTGCCCAGGTTGACATGATTGCCACTGACTTTGCCAAAGCATTTGACAGACTGCCCCACTGCGTCATCTTGTCTGTGCTCGAGTCTTTGGGGGTGTTTGGAAGTTTCCTGGAGTGGGTGCGTGACTACCTGAAGAGCCGCACACTTCGTGTACGAGTGCAAGAGTTCGTCTCTGAGCCCTTCGCTGCCGCATCCGGTGTTCCTCAGGGCTCTCATCTTGGCCCCCGACTATTCCTACTGGTGATGAATGATGTCACTTCGGTTCTCTCGCGTGTTGACTTTCTCATCTTTGCCGATGACCTCAAATTGTATCGTCATATTGAGTCCCCGTCTGATTGTCAACTCCTTCAGGAGAGTCTTAATGGTTTATCAACTTGGTGTGTTACAAGTGGTCTTGGGGTGAATCCGTCAAAGTGCTCAACGGTAACATTTGCTCGCACAATGTCGCCCCATGTTCATCGTTACCACATTGGGGGAGTGTGGCTGGCTGGGTCGGCGAGTGTCCGTGACCTCGGTATTCTGCTGGATTCGCAGCTCGCCTTCAGTGACCATGTGGCCGAGGTGGGCGCCCGGGCATTCCGAGCTCTTGGATTTCTGAAGCGCTGCGCTCGTGAGTTCGACAGTGTCTCTGCCTTGGTGACCCTTTATAAGGCCCTTGTGCTTCCCGTGATGGAGTACTCGTCAGTGGTGTGGAGCCCCTTCTACCAGTGTCATGTCGACCGCCTGGAGCGTGTACACCGTGCTTTCCTGCGTTTCATGGCATTCAAACTCCATATCCCGTTGGGGGAGCTTGACTATGCTGGGCTGGGCACTCGGCTTGGGCTCTTGCGGCCTTCGGATCGACGCTTCGTTGCGGACGTCTCTTTTCTCCACGGTCTCCTGGCGGGCCGTCTGGATGCTCCCCATCTCCTGTGCTGCATTGGCCTGCACCCGCCTCGTCTGGGTTCCCGCTGTGCCGAGCCGTTTGCCGTACCTTTCTCGGCCACCAATTACCTACAGCATCGACCTCTCTCTCGTTTGCCCCGTATGGCGAATTTGCTCGCGTCGAGTTTCCCGTCCATCGACTTGTTTCACCAGTCACTTCATTCTGTCAAGTCCAGCCTCCACGACCTTCTTTTGAATCGCCGCCTCCAGCTTTGAACTCCTTCTCCCCCCCCCCCCCCCTCACCACCGTCGTATTGCTTTTTTTCTTCATTTTGTCCTTTCTTTTGCTCATCACCAGTCGCAGTGTAATTATTATTTTACTCATATATTTCTTGTTATTGGGCTCGACCCGTATTTTCAATAAATAAATAAATAAATAAATAAATAAAAATCGAGAAATTGCTATATAAAGCAGAAAAAACACTATAAAGAGACCAATTTTACTGTTACAGCTTGGGGCGGCACTTCATTTGCGTTCTTGCACCGATTTTTGTGGAGTGACTTTCTAACACTTTGAGAACTCCAGTGGAGACTATCTCAAAGCGGTGCAAAAAAAAAATTTTTTTTCGACCCTCTCTAATGAACACGCCATGCTGGGTCGGCTGAAACGTGCCTCCGTTTACGGCGGACACAACTGAGGTTCACGGGGGGCCTACTCAGGACACGGTAGTTTCAGGAAGCGTTTAAACCGGATAGGGGCCATAAATGATGAACCCGCCTTTAGGTTGCGCCCAACTTAGGAACCCCTAATTTTTTTATGCATTTGGAATCCCCGGCCATTTTTACGTCCGATAAGCGCATTGAGCGAAATTTCTGACCCTCGCAAATCCGTACAACTCCTCCTATTTTCGTTGTTTACAGTCCAATTGAGTCGGCGTTTGTTCTGTATCCTAACTACAGATCTAAATTTTAATACTAAATCCCTATTATTCAAATGGGCAAGCGAAGTGAGGCCCCCATGTCAGAGTGCTAGTATTTCCAAATTCCAATAATTTCAATAATTTCCTTTCCTTGCCCCTACCTACGCATTCTTTCTTTTGAGTTCAGCACAATTTATTTTTGTGTTCCCGAAAATTCTAGGGGGGGGGGCCGCGGCCCCCCCCTGCCCCACCCTGTATACGCCCATGTTCGGTAGCTCTCTGAAAATGGTTGAATTGGCTGTGCACTTTTGTGTGATATCTAGTACTGTTATCTTAGGAGAAGGTTAAAACGTTTTTGAGGTGCCAGTTTGTGATCGTGGAAATTGTACATTTGATCGTCCCAGGGCTGAGTTAAGTCGTATTTTCGTACAATTGTTTGTTTAATGTGTTGTCCAATATGTCTGTTAAGCACTGAAAAAAAAGTTTTTGAAAAAAATAGGATCTGTGGGTGTCATGACCTTTTTTCAAAATTGGTGTGTATGCACGTACCTTACCCCACCTCCTTGTGCGTACCTCGCCCCTAGGATTTTGTGATACCGTTGTGGTTACCAACCAATTCCTAGCCATGTTTTTCTAACTATAATTTTTTAATGCATTAAAGTTTTATATTCAATATAAAATAAATATATAAAATAAACGTATAAAACATCAGGTACTATAAAATAAACGTAGGTATTTTAATAATATATACATATATACAATATAAAATAAACGTATTTTATTCATTTTCCATACTTCTGAGCGCTCAATTTCGAGAAATAGGGTAGGTGGCGCAAGGTACGACCCTATCCGGGGCGAGGTAGGTACTATGTTCGTACCTGGCCCCACTTTGGAGGGTTTTAGAAATTTAGCTCTAGCTCTTTTCTAGAAAACTCGAAAACTTGAAATAACCCATTTCAACACCTGGATCTTGTAGACAACTCATTTCCCTAGCGATCTGTAAAAAAACCGATTCGATCAGAGCCCTAGGGGCCCCCAAGAGAGGAAAATCTGAAAAGTGGGGCGAGGTACGGGGCTTTACCCTACACCATAACACGCACGGGAGGGTGCAACAAGTTTATGAACCCGGTGTAGAACATTAAAGAACCCGTTGGTTGGTAAATGTATTTGTAAATTTTGCGGGAGTCCCCCAGTACGGAAGCCTACTGGCTTATTGTACTCCCGAGTGGCCGTTTTGCTTCCGAGTCTGCGAAGCAGCGGAATCCTTGTGTTCACTTTCGGGAGTCAACAATTTTTTTTTGTCCGAATTCAAAATTACCACTCGCATTTTGCGTTTCATAGCCTAGGTACTGAACAAATTCGGTTCCGTGTCTGTCGGTCTGTCCGCATTTCCTTGTTACAGCCATAATTTCCACAATTTTGAATGAATTTAGCTCAAATTTTGAGGGATTATGCGGATCAGGCGCTCTGCGCATGCGCTAACGTGAAATTCTTGAAATAGGCATAACTTTCACAAATTTGATTCAATTTCGCTCATATTTTAAAGGATTATACGCACAAGGTATAAAGTCTCATATGAATTTCATCATGATCGAACTAGTGGTACGCGCTGCGCATGAGCTTACGTGGAATTCATTAAATGTCGTTGTTACAGCCCTAATAACCACAGATTTCATCCGATTTAGATCTAATTTTCAGGGATGATGTGGGTAGGGCCCATTGAGGCCCATTCTATAATGGTGTCACTTTGATTGTAACGAGGAAGCTGGGTGGGCACAATCCTAGTTTAACCTTCTTTTTACGGGTCCACCAGAAAATTTTTATCTCCGTCTGAGGTCCCAAGAGAGGTTGTTTACAGTGTAAACTTTTGTTCCTCAGATCTTGTGTTTCGAAGACAGATGCCGTGGCCGCCTTCGTCACATGTGAGGAGCCTCTGCAACGATTCTCATAAACTTTCAAAGGTTCAGAGGTGGATTGTCAGCCGGCAAGACAGATATTGACTTTTGGTCAAACATTGGTGTTCGTCCCCGGATTCGAACCAGGCTGATTAGCGCCCCAAATGATTTGTAAACAGGCGTTTCCATAGTCCACGGGGCCATTCGATTTCTAAAAGGGGGGATTGGAGGTACTTTTGATGAGAAGAATGTTAGTTGTGTGCTTTGTTAGTTGCGTTTAATAATCAAAATTGTTTTACGACGTAAATAATAAAAATTCATTGTCAACTAATAGCGAAACGAGTTTTCTTTATAGTACCACAAAATTTGGTAGGAGTGGATTGAATTTGACGTATACAATTTCGTCACATTGTTAGCGAAAAAGTAAAAGTAATAACGAAGGATGAGAAGTCAGTTGAAATTTATCCACCCAGGATGATATTAGGGGTGTTGTTGGCGTTGCCTTTGGTCCTGGCAAGTCGGTCCAAGGAGTGCGATAGCTTCGAACAAAAGATCTACCATTTGTCACCATCGGGATCTGTAAGTCTCACTTCCACCAATTGTATCAAGTTCCAGGATTCACGCAATTCGGCCGTCTTCTTGTCATTTTCGCGCTACTATAATTTATCTTTCAGACTGGTACATGGTTACATTCTTTGACAGAGTGTCTGTCAAAGGGCATGACGCTGGCCACAGTGAAAAGTGATGCAGAGTTTCAAATGTTGATGACTACATTGAAAGACAGACATGGTAAGCCATTCAAGTTATAGATGATAGTTTTTGCATTATTAATCTTATTTATTCGCGATGGGGGTCGAAAATTATGATCTTCCTTGAGTCCGCCGTCCGCCGTCCAAGCCGTTTTCGACTGAAGGAATTTTTTTTAAATCTGAAATTTTGACAAAAATAAGTGAGTATTTAATACTCGGTTTACCATCTAGTTGTGCCCGCAAGGTGTTGTTCTGGGGGGCTAAAAAGGGGCTGCGGGAAGACTTAGTGTTTTTAAAGGGGTTAGGCTGTGTTATCGAGTGGGGCGTCGTTTTCGAAGTATTTTTGGACGTAGAATCCATTTTTGGGGGTCCCTAAACGATCCGATTTCACTGTGGGGATCTTTCATGGGGCTACAAATGGGATTTTTGAAGGATCCCTGGAGGCCAAATATCTTCCGAGTAAAAAAAAAAAAAAAATTAAGAAAAACGTTTTTGAAAAAATATAGGAAAACAATCTTTTTTTTTCGAAATTTTTTTATTGACACAGATTATTATCAAAGAATAATAAGTTCATTATTCAGTTCGTTAACAATTTTTTTTTTTTTTTTCAAAATATACTAAGTATATATTTTTTATAGTTTATTATATCAAAGAATAATAAACCCTTCTGTAAAATTTGCAGCGTTAAAAAAATCCCACTGGCGGTGTGGTCGACGGAAAAATCGAAGTTTCACTTTTGTGATCAACTCATCTTGAAACATGATAATATTAATAAAAATATTAATTTAAAGACAAATTCCTTATATTATAGGGTCAAATTTTGAGGATGATCAGAATTTTCGACCTCCGTCGCGAAAACATGGTTGATAATATTTATCTTAGAATTATTCTAAGAATGATGAACCAAACAGACCAATATAATAATATAATTTAGCTAAATTATAGCTTTTGTTAAATATCTGCTTTGCGGTTCCACATTTTCTTAACAGGAAGTAGATTTTGGCTGGGAGCCTCGTGTGCTGGCGAATGTGGTGATGGGAGAAAACAGCGATGGTTTTGGATGACCGACGGCAGTAGCATGTCACAACTCTCAGCTGCAGCGGACCACTGGCAAAAAGACGAGCCAAATTTCGGGAATAACGAGTAAGAAAAAACACTTGATATAATATATTATCAATTGAATAATTTATAGAATATATTATATTCTATAAATTAGAAGTTCACTCACTGCAACACGCCATAGCGTCGCTTTGCCATCTTTTCAAGCGAGGCCAAAAACCAGATCTCAATGATTTTCTCCTCAAAAAAGGGGGCGATCCAACTCTGGCAAAGTTCAAGCAAGTGAAAACATCCCAACTCCGCCAGCGATGCGTTATCAGGTCAATGTGGGGACTACCATCTCCGCCAGCTCAGTTCCCAGTTTTCATAACTAAGGCTTCATAACTTAGGCTTCATTTTGGGCCTTAAGGCCCAAATTTGGCTCAGAAATCCCGAAATCTAGAATTGCAGGAACCCATAGATCCGCAGATTCTAGAGATCCGGAAATCCTGGAATAAAAAGTTCTAAGAAATCCAGAAAAACAGCTCTTGAAAATCCTGGAATTCAGAGATCTAAGAAATCCAACAACAAAAAACAGCTCCAGAAATTCCGAGATCCAGAAATCCTGAGATCCTGTAACTCAGAAATCCAGGGATCCCATGGCACAAACGTGTGTAAAGCTCCCGTCACTGGCGGAGTTGGATCCCCCCCCCCCCCCCCCCAAACGGACGGTTCTATAGAACATACAGCCAGATCATCGATTAATCGATTGATCAATTAATTTTAGGCGTAACAACGAACAAGGCGGTGCGTTCGCAGTGTAAGTTCTGGCCGTTCGGAATCCAATCAGAACTCGAACGCTTCCAGGAATAAAAATGGAGTCCATTTAATGGACAGACTTTCGGTCCTCCGCCAACTCGATCCCTGTGGGGAACTTGAATCTACCGTGACTAGTAGGTCCTACCTAACACGCTAGTAGTTAGGCCTACCTAACACGCCCTTTGTTCATCAAAACAGTGAATAATTGCTGGTTTTTTTCATTAATTTTCAGGGAAGAGTTCCTGGAAGCCACTCCTGAAGGTGACACATTTAAATGGAATGACGCGAGAATTTATGAATTACTTTCCTGGGTGTGTCAAGAATGCTTGAAGCAGTAGCTGAACGATTCCCCGAACACCTCACAAAATGCGACCACCATTCTGTTTACAATTGAGTCTTCCAGTTCCAAAAGCCACTTTGTCCAATTTTGGGAAAATTTGAGATAACCATCGATTTAAATAAAAAGGTGACGAATAGTGAAATGGTTTTCTTCTAAACCCACTGTGTCCCTCCCATAATGGCGTTTTAAAACCCTGTATTTCCAAAAGCCGCCATGTTCATCTCATTTCTCCTGTTTCAAAACTCACTTTGTCCTCGGTATTCTTCTCTTTCAGTTTTTTTCGAGCTTTGTTAATCTTTTCAACACAGGAGGTAAAGCGAGACATACGAGATATATTTGGTTAGTTGCAGTTTTTTTTCTCTCTCTCTCTCTCTCTCTCTCTCTCTCTCTCTTTCTCTTTAAACTCTGACCTCGTGGAGTGTGTGTGAATAAATTTCCCATGATGGGAGGTGAATTAATGTTCTAAAGTTGTTAGAGCAGAATATGGAAAAGGATGGAAGAAGTTGTCAGATCAAGCTCAATGGAAGAAGAACGTTGAAAAACGTAAAAGTTAAGATTTTATTATGCTAGGTAAGATTTTTATTGTGCTGACGATATGATGAGAATCACCGAACAATTTAAATGTTAATTTAGAAGTTAGGTTGGACGAGAGGACTTTCAGTATGACGTACATTGTTCTCTTTCTAACCACCCTAATACACATACCAGAGTTGGGCAGTACTTACTACAACTACCGTTCTAAGAATAGATCCCGTATCTGCATTTTTGGCCGAATTGAGTTAAAGGTTTCTAGCAGTTTAGGGGGTGATTTCTATCAATTTTCCCAGTTTAAAAGTCGTATCTGCGCAGGATCATGGCAATGGGTCATGCCCGTCTGCCAGAGGATGCGCCATAAGCAACAATAGCAAATATGAGAACAATAACCGAGCGAGTGAGGAAAACTAGATGCCTAAAATTATACCTAATAATAGAAAATTGTACATTTAATGTAGGTACAAGAAAATCAACAAATTGCTGATATAGGGCTGCATCTCGTTGGCGAGGATAAGGTGTCAGTCCCAATTAAACTGGGCCACCAGCGAGATCTACAAGTCCAAGCGGCCTGGCAAAATCTAGCCTACCTCAAGTATATTTTGCAAATTATAATATTGTTTGTTAGTTGGACTTCGTGTCCCAACATTTACCATCGCAGCTTTCCTATGTGAATTGTAGATTTGAGCTTTGATAAGAGAATGGGCCGGCATGGCAAAAAAACGAAATATCTTTTTGGAAAGTAAGGTATACCTACCTACCTATCACCTAGCAGTCCCCACGACTCTCCATTCACGATTTAGATTGTGTTGAGAGAAAATAACATAAGACCTTCCCTGTTCTCATATTGAGAAACGTTCTCGGGAAGGCGGAGAGAAATAAATTTGCATGCTCAGTTCATTCTCATCGCAGCTAGATGGATGGCATAAAAAATATATATTTATAAATTGCATCTCCAATTTTAATTTAATTAAAATATGTGAGTGACGACACTATTCTGCGTGTTTGATCCTGGCCGACGTTGTCTGATGATTTCGGTCGTAGAATCCATTTATGGGGGTCCCCGGCCGATTCAAACCCACTATAAACTAACAGCAAGGGCAGTCAGTTAGGATTCATCAGACTACGATGATGTTGGGGGTGTTGTTGGCGTTGCCGTTGGTCGTGTCAGGTCGGTCCAGCGAGTGCACTGCGGACGAAAAGAAGGTCTATCATCTCTCACCATTGGGAGCAGTAAGTCAAAGTTCCGCCACTCCGATTAGGTGATGCACCAAAATCTACGCAGTTTTTCGATTCCAACGTCAAAGCATCAATGAACGTTTTCAGCAACTTACATGGATGCGAGCTGAGTCTGAATGTGAATCTCAAGGCATGACGCTCGCAACAGTGAAAACTAATGAGGAATTAGCAACGTTGGAGAAACTAATTGCAGGCACTGGTGAGTAGTCATCTAGTTCAATCAATGTAGCATACATACAATGGTGAATTATCATATATTATGAAACAACGTGTGACATGACCGATTTAGGCAGTAGGAACTTGAAAATTACCTACTGAAATTTTGACAAAATCGGTTTACCATCTAGTTATAAGTTATAACTGCGGCATAAATGCCCGCAAGGTTTTCTGCCCGATCGCCCAAACCCGGGCGCTATGAGGCTATACTGGGGCTACGGGAGGGGTTTTTGAAAGTTTTCGGCTGTGTGGTCGAGTTCTTGACAAGATGGGCGGGAGCCCAGTCACCCTCATGCCCACAGACTTTGTCAAGGCGGAAACCCTGCTGGACGGGAGCTGGATGGGGTTATCATATCTAGCAGGGGGAATTGGAAGGAAGGTCCACCGGGAGTACGGTCTGGGGACATAGACGGCTCCAGGATGTACAACAGAGCAGGTAGTAACCAACCGCCAAACTTCCTTACAGACCAATCATGTGATTATAGTTTTCGCGATTATGTTGCGTAACAAATTTTGGTGTCGTTTGGTGTCGCAAATTTTAGAATGACCCCCAGCCCAAAAACATATCCATGTTAAAAAAAAGGAAAAGGACTTTAATCTTATTATAAGACAGTCTCGAACTCCTGATACTTGTGTCGTGCACCCGGCATTAAAACTAATAGGTACCTACCTACACTATCGCCGAACTTGACTAACTTTTGATGCCATATCACTCTTTCTTTTGTCTAACAGGCCCGCGACTACACGACGACTATTTTCATCTGGGAGCTTCTTGTTCCGGCCAATGTTTGTCATACACAAAAGATGGATGGTATTGGATAACCGACCACAGTGAAGTTCAGTCACCAAATCTTACAGACAATTGGTACAAGAAGGAACCAGATTTCAAGGGAAGAAAGTAAGGAAAAGTAGGGGATGATCGCCAGCACTTGGCCATGTTCCCTTAGTTCGCCATCCCGGCTTATCATCATCATCATACAATAATATAAAATTGTGTTGGTCGACGGTAGACGGCCGTGTGGTTTGTTGGTACGGGATAACGCGTTCCCGAATGAGTTTTTTCACTTTCCGCTCGCTGGCCGTTTAGGGGGTCGAAAAAATTACGAAAAAATACGAGCCGTATAGATCAGACCTGGAGGTAGACGTCGGTCAAATCGAAAATCCGAAATTCGCCCGGGAAATTCGTCGAAAAATCGTCTTTCTCCCGTTAGTCCTACGTTTTCCACTTTCAACTCGCGCCAAAGCCCGTTTAAGGGGTCGAAAAAATTACGAAAAAATACGAGCCGTATAGATCAGATCTGGAGGTAGACGTCGGTCAAATCGAAAATCCGAAATTCGCCCGGGAAATTCGCCGGAAATTCGTCGAAAAATCGTCTTTCTCGCGTTTGTCCCACGTTTTTTCGGGTTCAAAAATACCCAGTAAGGAGCCATTTTTTGGGTATGGTATCCGCGAGCCAAATGCGCGCCAAAATATGGCCAATCCGATTCCGAAGTCGGATTTCAAAAAAACCGAGGGGGAGGGGGTGATTTCACGGTGAGAAGACAATTGGATCGTTTTAATTCGCGCGGGGCCAGGGAAAATTCGTCGAAAAATCGTCTTTCTCCCGTTTGTCCTACGTTTTCCACTTTCAACTCGCGCCAAAGCCCGTTTAAGGGGTCGAAAAAATTACGAAAAAATACCAGCCGTATAGATCAGACCTGGAGGAAGACGTCGGTCAAATCGTAATTCGGAAATTCGCCCGGGAAATTCGCCGGAAATTCGTCGAAAAATCGTCTTTCTCGCGTTTGTCCCACGTTTTTTCGGGTTCAAAAATACCCAGTAAGAAGCCATTTTTTGGGTATGGTATCCGCGAGCCAAATGCGCGCCAAAATATGGCCTATCCGATTCCGAAGTCGGATTTCAAAAAAACCGAGGGGGAGGGGGCGATTTCACGGTGAGAAGACAATTGGATCGTTTTAATTCGCGCGGGGCCAGGGATCTTAGAAAACGGAGGGTCCAGGGAACTTTGATAGATGGAGAGGCCTTTATTTAAAAAAAGTTGAATTGAATTAAAAATAATAATTTCCTAAACGGTAAGCCCTAAAAATACGCTGATTTTTTCTATCGTCTCTGCTACGAATAGGAGGGGCCGAGCGGAGCGAGGCCTTATGTCTGAGTAGGGGTTTGAACGTGTCCATCGATGCTACGCACCCCACAGGCGGCAATACACCCCACAGGCGGCAATACACCCCACAGGCGGCAATACACCCCACAGGCGGCAATACACCCCACTAGGGGAGCGAGCGAAGCGAGCCAGAGAGACTAGTTCCCTTCATAATTAGGGGAAGGTAGGGCATTAGGAGACATACTGGCCTTTTTATCTTAAAGCTTTTGATAATTTTCCCGACAATCTTCTTCTACCTATGTGTCAAGAGAAAAGATTTTATAATATTTTAGGGTGTTATGCAGTACTGCCCCCACTTTCTAATTAAGGATTTCTCCTTCAAAACCTTACTCTCCAAAACTCCTTTGGAAATTTAATGAGCGATTTTTAAAAGTTAAACTGCACTGCAGTGTTTACAGTACTTACTTTTAGGTGGAATCTGATTAAATTTCACAAAACTAGTGTTTTGTCCAATAAAAAACTGGGTTTATTATTCTCTACAGGTTACTTGTGCAGAAATTAGCGTCAATGAAACAATATGTTGAAAAGAACTTCTTTTTTTTTTGGATTTTGTTTTTTCAAAACTTTTTCGTTTTTTACTCGCAAAATATTTGACCTCCTGGGATCTTTAAAAAAAAACCCTACCGTAGCCCCATTTTAGCCCCATAGCGCCCCACGGGTTTGGGCGACCGGGCTGAAAACCTTAAGGCAATTGCGGGCACAACAAGATGGTGAACCGAGTATTTTGTCAAAACTTCAGATTTATAAAAAAATCCTACTGCCCAAAACGGCCCGACGAACATTTCGGATTTAGAATGTAGACCTCTTGAAACGGATAATGTCAAATTTTGAGGCCGATCGGAGTGGTCGACCTCCGTCGCGAAAACATAGTTGTATTATTCCAAGAATAATAAACCAAAAGTTACCTATTGAAAATTGAGTCAATAATACCACTGTGCGTGCAAAAATAATTAAATTAGCTCAGTTTCAAATTTTGAAACAATTAAAACTAAACAACTACAACATGCATGTACTGATTAGTAAAACGAACTTAGGAATCGTTCGTTCTCTCTGACTTCGAAATGCATAGGTATATTACCATGAGTGTAATCACATGTCGGTAATACTTTTCTTCAGCCAGTACGTCATGGGCACGGGTAAATCTACGGAATTGAAGTGGTATGACAAAGAATATACTTTCGAGTGTCCCTGGGTATGCCAAGAATGTGTAAGCGACTCATCGAACTCCGCAGAACGTTCTTCTTGCCCAGTCTGCCCTACCGCCTCACCAAGTGACAACAGTGACTGTGAATCATACTGTGTAGATCAGTTGAAAAAGTTTTACAACGCTTGAAAGGCACCACTGCACCTGCTGACCAATAAACATATGCAATACACGATTTTGTTGATTATCCTGGCGACCTGCGCTGGGCTGGGGGTCGGTTGCTGCGGTCTTTGGCACTTTGAATGACGCTTTGCCGCTGGACGCCAGTCTTTTTCCAGTTTCTGCGCTAACATCACTTTGCCGCTCTGGCTATGAATTTCTGTAACTTCTTTTTGACTCATACTCATATCGAATACTGACTCACCTCGGCGATTGAGAGGAACGGCCAGGAGATGATCTGTTATCGAAGGGGAAAGGTAACAGGACAACGAAGAGAGGAGAGATAACATGGCAATGTGGTCAAAAGATTCTACCCGGAGAGGAGAAGACTCAAAAACACTACCAAAGGATTATTTTGGAGAGGAGAGGACGCTCGCCCCCTGCGCTGTCTAAAACCAGAAAAAACCAATTTTGGTTTATTATTCTTGGAATAATACACCTATGTTTTCGCGACGGGGGTCGACGACTCCGATCGGCCGCAAAATTGGAAATTATCCGTTTCAAAAGGTCTGCATTCTAAATCCGAAATGTCCGTCCGCCGTACGCCGTCCAGGTCATTTTGGGCAGTAGGAATTTTTTTTTAAATCTGAAATTTTGACAAAATACTTGGTTTACCATCTAGTTGTGCCCGCAAGGTTTTCAGTCCGATCGCCAAAACTCGTGGGGCGCTATGGGGCTATAATGGGGCTACGGGAGGAGTTTTTTGAAGGCTTCGAAGTATTTTGCGAATCCATTTTTTGGGGTCCCGGAACGATCCGATTTCACTGGGGCTATCTTTAGGGCTTCCATGGGGCTAAAAATGGGATTTTTGAAGGATCCCAGGATGTTAAATATTTTTCGAGTAAAAAATGAAGAATTTTTGAAAAAAACATTTTCAATTTTTTCATTGACAGAATTCAATTTCTGCACAAGTAACGAATATCAAAGAATAATAAACCCTTGTGTAAAACTTGCGTTTTTTTTTTTTTTTGTTTTTTTTTTTAGGTTTGTTCCAGGTCTAACGGCGTCTGTTAACAAACGTTCACAAATTCCCAACTGTTTTCCGTGATACAGCTCTTCAAAGATGGGCTGTTTTCGCCAGAAAGTGGAGTTTCCACCTATTTTTCGACTTTCATGGCTAACGTCCTGGTTTTGACGCGTTCTCACCCCCCACTTAGTGGTAGAGGTTGATAGAAAAGCTAATTAGCTTTCATTTGAGCACTAGTAGAACTCTGTAGGTCAAATAGGTACCTAACGAGAAAGCGAATTTAAACCAAAACAAGAAACGCCCAATCTGACACCACTCGGTAAGCGAAAAATCACGTTTTTCAAAATGCTGGTTAAATTTACCATCGCCGCTTTCCTATTTTTTTGAGCTTTGATAAGGGAGGGGCAATGGAAACATCTTTTTTGATAGTAAGGTATGCTTGTCACCTAGCAGTCCCCACAACTCTCCGTACACGATTTAGATTGAGTTGAGAGAAAATAACATAGGTACAACCCTCCTGTTCTCACATTGAGGAACGTTCTCGGGAACGCGGAGAGAAAGAAATAACATTTGCAGGGTCAGTTCATTCAGCGGGAGTCATCGCAGCTTGATGGGTGGCATAAAAATATAAATTGCATCCTCCAATTTTAATTTAATTAAAATATGGGAGTAACGACACTATTCTGCGTGTTTGATCCTGGCCGGCGTTTTCAGATGATTTCAGTCGTAGAATCCATTTATGGGGGTCCCCGGCCGATTTAAACCCACTATAAACTAACAGCAAGGGCAGTCAGTTAGTATTCATCAGACTACGATGATGTTGGGAGTGTTGTTGGCGTTGCCGTTGGTCGTGGCAGGTCGGTCCAGCGAGTGCACTGCGGACGAAAAGAAGGTCTATCATCTCTCAGCATTGGGAGCAGTAAGTCAAAGTTTCGATCTACGCAGTTATTCGATTCCAACGTCAAAGCATCAATGAACGTTTTCAGCAACTTACATGGATACGAGCTGAGGCTGAATGTGAATCTCTAGGCATGACGCTCGCAACAGTGAAAACTAATGCGGAGTTAGCAATGTTGAAGAAACTAATTGCAGGCATTGGTGAGTAGTCATCAAGTTAGATTACCTACCTACCTTCATTTCACTTTGACTGAATTATGTACCCAGTTGTGTCGGAGTGCACAGCGATGTTTATTCTATGGGCCGCCCGGGGTGGCGTTGGGTAAACTGCCGTTTAGATCAGCAACGTTAAGCAATGCCAGGCTTGGTCAGTACTTTGGATGGGTGATCACGTGAGAAGTGGGACAACCGAATCAAATGTTTTCTGCGTTCAATCAGACGGTGAACTCCTCCCAACCCAGGGGGACGAAGGAGAGTCATGAGCGAAATCGTCAGACAGGTTCTGGGTCTGTGGGGGGGGGGGTGTTCAAAGCTGTAGGCGGTGATGTAAGAGAAGGTCGTATAGGCCGGACCTGACAGCATGAAGTGGCTGAGGAAACAGATCGATTGTGGAGAAGCTCGACGCGAGGAAATTCGCCATACGGGGTAGACGAGAGAGAGGGCGATGTTGCAGGTAATTAGTGGCTGAGAAAAGTACGGCGAACGGCTCGGCACAGCGGGAACCCACACGAGGTGGGTGCAGGCCAACGCAGCGCAGGAGATGAGGAGCATCCAGACCAGGAGACCATGGAGAAAGGAGACGTCTGCAACGAAGCGTCGATCGGAAGGCCGCAGGAGCTCAAGCCCAGCATAGTCAAGCTCCCCCCACGGGATATGGAGTTTGAAGGCCGTGAACGCCTTACGCCGTACGCCACGCGACATGACACTGGTAGAAGGGGATCCACACCACTGATGAGAACTCCATCACGGAAAGCACAAGGGCCTTATAAAGGGTCACCAAGGCAAGGACACTGGTCAAACTCCCGAGCGCAGCGTTTCACAAATCCAAGAGCCTGGAATGCACGGGTGCCCACCTCAGCTATATGGTCATTGAAGGTGAGCTGAGAATCCAGTAGAATACCGAGATCACAGACACTCCCCGCCCTAGCCAGCCACACTCCCCCAATGCGGTAACAATGAACAAGAGGCGACAGGGTGCGATCAAATGTTACCGCTGAGCACTTTGTCAGGTTCGCTTCTAGACCACTTGTAACACACTAAGCTGTCGAGCCTCTACTGAAGAAGTCGGCAGTCACAAGTGGACTCAATACGACGAAACAACTTGAGGTCATCAGCAAAGATGAGAAAGTCAACAAGCGAGAGAACACACGTCGTTCATCACAAGTAGGAATAGTAGGGGGCACAGATGAGAGCCCCGGGGAACACCAGATGCGGCAGTGAAAGGCTCAGAGACGACCTCCTGTACGCAAAGTGTGCGGCTTGTCAGGTAGTCGCGCACCCTCTCTAGGAAACAGCCAAACACCCCCACACACTCAAGCACAGACAAGATGATGCAGTGGGGTAGTCTGCCGACTGCATTGGCAAAATCGGTGGCAATCATGTCAACCTGGGCACCCATGTCTGAGTGCTAGTAGGTACACTATCGCCGAACTTGACTAACTTTTGATGCCATATCACTCTCTTTTGTCTAACAGGCCCGCGACTACACGACGAATATTATCATCTGGGAGCTTCTTGTTCCGGCAATTGTGGGTCATTAAAAAAAGATGGATGGTATTGGATAACCGACCTCAGTAAAGTTCAGTCCCCATTTCTTATGGACAATTGGTACAGTCCCGATTCCTTAAACCGAATTGATTATGTTAATCAACCAGATTTCGAGAGAGAAAAGTAAGGAAAAGTAGGGGATGATCGCCAGCACTTGGCCATGTTCCCTTAGTTCGCAATGACTTCGAAATGATCGTGTTACCATGAGTGTAATCACATGTCGGTAATACTTTTCTTCAGCCAGTACGTCATGGACATGATTAAATATCCGGATGTGAAGTGGTGTGACGGAGAGCATAATTACGTGTGTCCATGGGTATGCCAAGAATGTGTAAGCGACTCATCGAACTCCGCAGAACGTTCTTCTTGCCCAGTCTGCCCTACCGCCTCACCAAGTGACAACAGTGACTATGAATCATACTATGTAGATGAGGTGATAAAGGTTTACGACGCTTGAAAGGCACCACTGCACCTGCTGACCAATAAACATATGCAATACACGATTTTGTTTGATTCTCCTGGCGACCTGAGCTGGGCACATTATTCTCCTCTCCAATTTGTGAAATATCTGGTTTTCCAAAAAAATGCCATGTGACCACCCTTCTCCGTTCATTTGTGACCTGCCATATGGTACATCTCTTAGTTACTGCTACTCTCGCACTGGATCCAGCAGTTCACAGCCCATGGTTCCAGTTCACATGCAGCTCATTTGTTGGCTTATTATTTCCGACAGCCGGTTTATTTAAACGGGCAAATGTTTACGCCTATAGGCCTATGTGCGCCTATAGGAAATAATAAGCCAACAAATGAGCTGCATGTGAACTGGAACCATGGGCTGTGAACTGCTGGATCCAGTGCGAGAGTAGCAGTAACTAAGAGATGTACCATATGGCAGCTATAGCTTTGTATAATATGTTCATGTCATTGGAAGACGACTGCTCGACACATTGACGGATAATCTTTACAGGCCTCTCCAAAAGATCGTCAGTTGCTGCTGTCTTTGGCACTTTGAATGACGCTTTGCCGCTGGACGCCAGTCTTTTTCCAGTTTCTGCGCTAACATCACTTTGCCGCTCTGGCTATGAATTTCTGTAACTTCTTTTTGACTCATGCTCATATCGAATACTGACTCACCTCGGCGATTGAGAGGAACGGCTAGGAGATGATCTGTTATCGAAGGGGAAAGGTAACAGGGAACGATGAGAGGAGAGATGGCAATGTGTTCAACAGATTCTGCTCGGAGAAGGAGAGGACTCAAAAACACTACCAAAGGATTATTTTGGAGAGGAGAAGACTCTCGCCCCCTGCGCTATTAGATCCACATAAACCAAATTGGTTTTTTTATAGTAAGATACTAGTAAGCTAGACTCAACAACAGTTGTCACTCTCTGTAAGAGTTGTTACTTAGTTGAATAAAGCTGTTTCTGAGTTACTCTCTGTATACGGTTTGCTGAGTAGATTTTGTTGATCATAAACATTAAACTGTCCTGTTTTCATGTAAGTCTTGAGAACGCGGAGAGAAATAAATTACATTTGCAGGGTTAGTTCATTCAGCGGGAGTCATCGCAGCTTGATGGGTGGCATAAAAATATAAATGGCATCCTCCAATTTTAATTTAATTAAAATATCGGAGTAAGGACTATTCTGCGTCCCAGCTGGGGGTCCCCGGCCGATTCAAACCCACTATAAACTAACAGCAAGGGCAGTCAGTTAGAATTCATCAGACTACGATGATGTTGGGGGTGTTGTTGGCACTGCGGACGAAAAGAAGGTCTATCATCTCTCACCATTGGGAGCAGTAAGTCAAAGTTCCGACACTCCGATTAGGTGATGCACCAGAATCTACGCAGTTGGGTGATTCTCACAGAAAGCTCAAATTCTAGGGTCCAAATTTCAAAATAGTGGACCTTTTCAAAAATTCGTGAGACTTCTTGTGACTTTATTGAAGTTTTTGAATCGCAAGATCGAAATCAATTCACAATTTCTGACCAGAAATTTAAATTTTCAAAATTGATAGGGTGGTGGTAATGAGAACTTGTAAGTAGGTATTATACCTACCTACTACCTCTCACACAACAATTTTCGACTTGAAAAATAGAAGTAGGCTTGCATTTAAGGTGATTATCTCATTACCGCGGTTATATCATTACCACCGAACAAACATAGAATGGTGGTAATGAGTTGGATGGAAGTGCGGTAACGAGAACTTGAGGTTTGAGAGCTTGTCATTGCTATCCTATTAGAACTACAGTTTTCACTCAACGCCATTTTTCGAAGGCGAGAACGATGGAAGAACTCAGCTCAACAAAAGATAATTTGAAACACATATACGGAGCTGCAATATGCCCTGATTAGTAAAACGATACTAGAAAACATTCTTTCTCTGGCATCGAAACAATCGTGTAAGTGTTAATATGTCACATTGTGACAGTAATACTTTCTTTTTTAGACAACTCGTCATGAGAGTAGGTAAATATACGGATATGACGTGGCATGTCGGAGTATAGTCTAACCCGAGGGTATGCCAAGAATGTGTAAGCGTCTCATCGAACTCCGCAGAACGTTCTTCTTGCCCAGTCTGCCCTACCGCCTCACCAAGTGACAACAGTGACTGTGAATCATACTGTGTAGATCAGCTGAAAAAGTTTTACAACGCTTGAAAGGCACCACTGCACCTGATGACCAATAAAAATACCTACATACAACATCATGTCACGATCATGTCTCATTATCCTGGGGACCAGTACTTCCAATGGAGTCCTTCTTTATAAAAAACAAAAACAACTTTTTTTTAATCAAGAATCAGCAACTACATACATACTTTTCAGTGCTTTCGATTGAACGAAAATTTTTAACCAAAACGTTAACAGTAGGTTTAAGGATTCACCGACACAAAAAAAGAAGACAAACTAACGAATAAAATTTAAGAAATATGATAAAATGATGGGGTAATCTCCCGAAAAAAAAAGTTTCTGGACCGCTGCTCAACACCTGGCGGCGCAAAAGTGAACCACACTTTGGGTACATTCTGGGAATGACAAAAAAAAACATCCCTCAGCAATTCTTCCAAGTTCGTTTTATTATTGCACTATATCAAATCAAAAGTATGGCCTACTACGAGAAGATTCTGTACGTTCAGACACAACCTTTTCACGAGGAAACTCGTCTCAAACTATGAGTCACACTAGCGTGAACGTTGCCAACTTAAATCTGGGACAAAAACAATGCAAATGACACGTAAAACTATAGGCAGTTATTAGTTATACAGGTTAATAGCCACTTGGAGAAGTTGCACGATTGTAAAAATAGGATGATAGCAATGATAGTATTTATTTTTCATAGAAACAGATATGTCATCTATTTAGACGGTGAGTCACAATTAGTGTGCATTGCCAAGTAATCACAGCTAATTTGAACAAAAAAAGTTATAAACTAATGTAGTACAAACACAATCTATCAAGTAAAAGTGTACTTCACAAAAAAAATCAGTTCAATTATTGGACAATTAGGGCTCGTTCAGAGGTATTCTCTGATTTTTGTTAAAATGCCATTTGAAAGTTTTTTGTTTGTCGTAAAGGCAGTTCAAACAGGGTTTGACAACGCGGGAACGTAGGCTATATTCTCTGCAATAAAATTTATTTTTCGTCAAAACGTCATCTTGCTCACCAACTTCAAAACTTCCTCTGGTAGAGTAGTCAGCAACTCAGAAGGTGAAATACCAATGAAGTAACAATAAGGAATGGACGTGTTTCTGGATATATTTTTTTTAATCAATAGAAGGCTTCCAAATAACACCGAAAATGGGGTTAAAACACAAATTGCAAGTTCTTACTAGTGTATGGAATTTATAGAAAAATCGCAATTTGAATTTTTGGTGGAAACCAGCGATCAGCTCCCATTGGTCAATGATTCCGCCATAATGGCCACCATTAAAAAAAATTAAAAACTGAAGGATCGGTCTCTGAGGTTAAACTATGGGGAAGCTTAAAAGGGAAAACACGGCCATTGTTTTGATTCGTTCACCTTTTTATTTTTATTTAAATCAGTTCTTAAAATGTCGAGATTGTTCAGGGAATAATTTATGGGAAAAGTGGTTTTCGCAGGTGACAACCCTAGCCGTCAAACCAGAAGCTCCATCGGAAAACGCACGTACTTGTTGAATCGACCAGGACAACTTTAGATGAATATAAACTACGCGAAAGACTTTTTGTCACAAAATGATATATTCTTCTCTTTTTGACTTCTAAAAACATGGCTCAGGATTCAACCTGGAATTCGGGTGCACGTCTATTCCTTATTCCTAAAATGTTGGCCAACCTGCTTGAACGCGTGACTCATTTCGTCATTTTTTGTCATTACTGCCGCCTTCCGAGTTGCTGACTACTCTACGTTATGCATGAATTTGGTGTAATTGAAAGAGAAATGATTCAAACACAGAGGTCTAATTGTTATCATTTCCAATTTTAACAGTCAATGGGCTTTTTGAATGGCCTTTTATTTGGAAATGGAATGATATAATTTTAATAAGCGTTTCAATTATTTATGAAGGGTTAAGCAACAAAAAAATCTTTCAATCTGGGAGTGGGGCGTGAAATCATAGGAGTTTTTCCTATTCTGATTGGTAGAGCCATAAGCGGGGAGGGTATGCAATAGGCCGTACTACTTCTAGCAAAAAGCTACTTTCAGGGTCAACGGATCTTCTATGAAAAATCCCTTCGCAAACTCAATACAGAACAAAGTGTGGGTTGTTCAATATAGGAGACGATGACGTCTGCATTGAGGTAGCCTCCAACCAATTGGTTTTGTACTGATGATGGTCTAATCAACCGAAACGCGTCTACAAGTTATATTTATATTTTTATCGTGGACATTTAAGGGTTGGAAGGGATTATAGGAGAAGGTCGCCTCAAATGGCATCAAATTGCTCTCGCATCAAGAACAGTTTAGTGGGGATTTTAGCCTGTACTTGCTTCAGCCATGGCCCCCAGCCCTAAAATGTCACATGGGCCTTGACACGTGAGCGTCAAGTAGCGTTTTTCAACACTAGGAAGGTGGGGAATTAAGAGAAAGGGGTAATAATGCGCATCCCGCATGGTATAAATGTTCAAAAAGTGCCTACAAAAGTAGCTGGAGATCTGAACTAAAAGTTGAGGGGGTCATTAGCTCCAACAGCCTCTTTCCCTGGCAACACTGGCCAACCTACGAAAAACCTTCCCATCGACTTCAGATTCCCAGTCTCTTATTTTCCGAGGCATCATTTACCCGTCCATTAAGACATTCGTCGATGCTGGTAAGCTTTTCAAAACATTTATTCTATGAATAAGTTGAATATCCGAGAGCCCTATTTCCGTCAGATTACTTCTTCATTTTTTAATGACGATGTCTCCT
The DNA here is from genome assembly GCA_955831195.1 of Pilophorus perplexus. Taxonomy (NCBI): domain Eukaryota; kingdom Metazoa; phylum Arthropoda; class Insecta; order Hemiptera; family Miridae; genus Pilophorus; species Pilophorus perplexus. The sequence continues at coordinate 23,862,292 of OY037016.1, forward strand.
ATTCACCCCAGCTGTGGTGCAGTTAGGACAGTAGGAGACTGTCTGTCTCTTATTATCCCAAGTCTCAATCGATCGATTCCTGTTTTTTTTTTTTTTTTTTTTTTTTTCAGTTCCGTGTGGCTCGAAAACACCAGCGCTAGCGAATTCGGTGCAACTACAATCAAGAGGATTTTCTGAGAGCAGTGAAAGCTGTGAGGCAAGGAATTCCCGTCTGGAAAACTGCGCGAATGCACAATGTCCCTGCGTCCACACTCGGAAAACATTATAAATGCGAATAACTTGTGTTGGGGGGTGGAAGAAGGCCGGGGCTGAGATGAACTCAGTTTGTGTCAGAGAGACTGCGGCAGCGTAAACGACATCCCTGCAAGCCTCATGGAAACTGCGCAGCGTAAAAAAGTCATCAGAAGTCATCAAATTTTAATAAAAAGCGTTCCATTCACAGGACTTCAGAGCCGAAAGTTTTGGCTGACCGGCAGATAAGGCGTGGGAATGTGTCCCCACTACGCCTATCCAATCTATGTAACCACGTTGCTATAAAAGAGACCAAGGGGCTCACAATTATACACAGTTCATCACCAGAAGTCAGAGCCTTCTTATTTACCCTTCACTCACGACACTGGTGAACCTGACGTGGACTTTCTACCTCATCAGCCATCGCCGAACTTCCGGCTCTGTCTGGGGCCGCCATTCTGCTGACTCCATCGAACCGCCGCCATACTTCCGCCGCCTCCATAGGACACTGCCGAACTTCCGCCAGCCAGTTTTTCACGTTTTCGCCGCTTCCTCACGAAAATTTTTCCCTTCATCATTTTTCAGATTCAGCTCAAAACGGACGCCATCAGTCGAAACATGGCTCAGTAGGTATATATACCTACTGAGCCATGTTTCGACTGATGGCGTCCGTTATATATCCGGATATATCCATCCTTCCAAACTCCCTTCTACACCGACATCGGCCAACGGCAGAAGTCCTCTATCCGATGGCTCGACCGTACGAACCTACGGAAGACATATTGCAACTGTCCATCTCCCAGGCCTCCCTGCATGCGAATGGGGCTTTATGGTGGTCGAGATAAAACCGCCGATCGTCGGCGCTGGCTTTCTGTGTCATTTGTGCTCCTAGTCGATCTCCAAAACCGACGTCTCACTGACACCAACGAGCACCGGTTTGTCAAAGGGGCCACCGCCCTTGACCAACTGACTCTATCTGCTCAGCATTGAAGTCAGGGCCTCCTGCCTTCGCAAACCTGCTTCAAAACTACCACCCAGCAGAGCGTCCAAAGTCACCGAGACTCCTACTCCCGACCCCAAGACTCCATTGTCTCCGACTTCCAACCCTTCAGTCACTACAATTGAATGCTCGTAAAGATTTGACGATTTTTCTCTCTTACCAGGATTTTTCTGTGGATCTCAAAAAAATTGTGGGTTTTCTATTTGTTATAAATTACTTACACAAACATTTACGACGGAAAAAAGTCAACGATTCGGTTGAAAAAAAGAAAAAAAGTCTTGATGCCCCCCACCTTCCCCTTCTTAATGCCATACCACTTTTGAACACCCTGCACTAAATCGAGCTTAGAGGCGACTTGCGCTGAATTGGGAAACACCCCCCATTTACAGTTCAGGCTTATTCCCATATCTAACGGACTGAAAGTTCTCCGTAAATGCAATTGCTTTACTGGTCCACTACAAACGAAAAACATCTTCACAACACGAAAATACAATTTCAGCAGGTCTATTTTGTGCTAGTCCCAAGTAGGAACGAAATCTTATTGAATCAATACAACGAAGTACGACAAAGTTGAAATCGAACAGTTTGCTAACAACATGAAAATGACAATTAACAGTGTGACCTTGTTTACAACAGTTTTAGTAACTAAAATAACAGGCTTTCATAGCAGCGCACAACAAAAAGTGCTGTCTATGTGACAATATGACAATGTGACAGCGATTTTGTCTTTGGTCATTTTCCAAAACTCCAACACAACGATTGTTTGCAAAAATCAAAATGATTTCTGATAATATGAAAATAGTTCTGACATAAAGACTTTCGCAGAGTTGGGCACATTTTTATTTATAAATAAGGTTGTGAATTAATTCACATCATGCTTTGTTTGTGAATGTGAATTAATTCATACTTTACCTCTTTGTAAATGTGAATTCATTCACATTCACAACTGAGGGGTTTGATTTCAAAAGGTACTAAACGCCATTCAAGAAAATGTTGGGAAATTGAGAAAAACTGCTGTGCTATGTTGCGTAGACCCCCGGTTTTAAACTTTTTTCTAGATTTTTTTGTTATTTTGTAGAATTCTATTAAGTGAAGAACCAGTGCGTTGAATAGGGAGAGGAAATTACTACAGCATTTTGAAATTTTAAAATTTTGGATGAAGTACCTTTTGAAATTAACATCCTTGGATAAAGTACCTTTTGATGTGAAAAACGCTCTCATTCAGTTTTCAGGAACCTATACTTACCTAGTTACGTTCCAGATTGACTTATTTTTCATTTCATGTATTCTTGTCCCGAAATAGGTATCTTGGATAGAATGACACGGATGTGTCTTCGAATAAATTTCCTCTCATCAATATTGGTTTTGGTTTTTCTAAACTTCGCGCGAAATTCAAGTAGGTACGTCCTCGTCAGTACACAAGTTTGCAATAGAACTTACTACTTTGAAGATGCTTACCCGGAGCAACCTAATTATTTTCGTCAGTCTTACGATTGCGTTCATTTTTTTCCAGTTTTGAGGATTGTTACTTCTTTTCCTAGCCGAAGTAGAGGGCTGAACTTGAGGGCTCTCCCACTCATTGCCGGCGAGAAGTTCGTCAACATTGCACTCCTGTCCCTGATCTCCTCCGCATTCTTCGGCCTCGGGCCCCATTCTCTCGCGGAGATTTATCCTTCCCTTTCCCGTTAAAACATTCAAAACGGTCGGTAAACCAAATATATTTTGGGTAATGAAGGAAAATTAACAGGTTGTCGCACCTTGAAGTGAAACTTGAACTGTCGCGGATACAAAGGTGAAACCAGCGACTAAACTCGCGGAATTTTTTACAGACGGTTTCAATATCATCAAGTATATTGTGTCAACCATTGCACGTAATCACCTAAAAGAATAAATAAAAAAAAGCGGGACGAAGATGAGGAAAAACGAGATCTGATGGATAAAGTACCTTTTGGGTTGAAACGCTCAGCGCCGGGATTGTTAGAGACTGGATAGAGTACCTTTTGATATGAAACTGTATACAAGCCACCTTGGACATTGGCGCTTAGTACCTTTTGAAATGAAAACGGAAATTAAGAGCCGTTTTTAACAAGGATAGAGTACTTTTAGCTCTAAAATAACTTCATTTTTGTGAAGAAACCACTCCTGAAACCATGGAACATGCATTAGATCGATTTTTTTGAAAATGGCGTTTAGTACCTTTTGGAATCAAACCCCTCAACTGTAAATGTGAATTACACTGAGAAAAGCCGATGAATACAATTTTTCTGGCAATTTCCTACCACTTAATTGTAGTATATTATTAAGTGGTATTATTGTGGTAGAAGGATTAAGTGGTAGTAATTGCCAGAAAAATTGTATTCATCGGTTTTTCTCAGTGTATTACAATATAAGCAGACCCATGAGAACTGTAATTACCGCGAATTTGGTCTTAATTCACTGTAAATGAAAAAAATTCACATATTTTATTTTAGTTTAAAAAAATTCACAGGCTTTTTTTTTGTAATTATTTACATTTTTTGTGTGAATTTAATTTAATTTACAGAAAAAGTTGTGAATTTGAATTAATTCACATTTACAGTTGTGAATGAATTCACATTCACAAATAGGTAAAGTATGAATTAATTCACATTCACATTCACAAACAAAGCATGATGTGAATTAATTCACAACCTTATTTATAAATAAAAATGTGCCCAACTCTGGACTTTCGGCAGAGACGCTTACGAAATATGAAACCTGATCAAACCCATCACTGTCGCGTCCAAGTTGCAGTCGCAACGAACGAACCCATTATCCAGACATCTTTATCAAATACAAGAACTACACTACACGATACTTCTTAGAACTGGGGGGATTTGTGCTACACGAATCGAATCTACTTCAGTGAACGGTGGCCACATTGAAAAACTACCTTTTATAAAAAATGTACGCTACATTTACAGCCAACTAGAAAGTGAGACAATCACGAGAGTAAAAAGTCAATCGAAAAAAAAGGCGCACATCTAAACGTCTTGTCACGGTAGAAAGCTATAAAATTGTTGATCGAGTTCACAAAGGCGCCCACCAAACCTGAACATCCCCATCAACAGCTCACACCTTTAAATCACCTACAAAACTACGCTTTTCTCATAAAGGAACATCAAGCTATTCTAAAGCTGTTCTTAACAACAAATTGACTAAAGATTTCCATTTTTTTTCACTTATAAACAATACATTAAAACAATACTACAAAAATACTTCACAGCGAAGGAACAAAAGAGAACTATAACAATAAACGACATAAACCTATTAAAAATGTCAACGAATAAAAAAACCGGACTGGCATTCGCAATTCAAAAACAATCTTGAGGGAACTTTTTTTGCAGTCCAGTTAATTTGTGACAAAAAAACAATATCAAATGTAAAGCGCACGAATGGAGGAAAACATGAAAAACTCAACGGTGATCACAGAACAACATAATACTGGGTGAAACGGTGAAAATGATTATTTTATACATTAAATAAACGATATTTGAACGGAAATCATGATGCGCGGGGAGTACAACCGACTGGGACTACGGGAGTCATTCAAAAATCTCTCAGACTATCAGTTAACGACTTATGTCCATTGGGTTATACGATATAATACTTGTTCCGTTTTTCATATCATATAAAATGAAAAAAAAAATAAGAAGGAAAGAAACGAAAAATACGTGGATGGCACTTGAATGATATTTTGTGGCCGCTGCGACGTTCAACTTTTCTGCGTTGACGTTGAGGGCTGAGGATCTTCGGGTTTATCAGGCTCCGGTTGGTCTTCTGCGCAAAAATATCCGTCAGACAAGTTCAGTTTAGGTGAAGCGAGACCACAAAAGGGGGAGTGAGGGGGAAAATGGATAATGGGCTCATTGAGAAGGTCGGGAATTTTCCAATTACTAACAACACATTCGGATTCAACACCCTTTCAAACCCCCTGAAGTATATTTTCAGTAGGGAAACCCGTTTAGTTAGGGTCATTGTCAATGTTGAACTCGGTCCACGGCAGGGCTCAGAATTTTGACAAACACAACCAAATATCAGTCCAGTAATTAGGTGAAAAAGAGAAACATATTTTGGGATAGAAATGGTTTCTATGGTTCTCTATGTTTTTTGGGGTGCTGAATCCGAATCTGAGGTTTGCTAACAAAATTTCGTGACGCAACATGGAGAAAAATGCAAAAAAGTGAGAAATGTTCGGGTTTTCCATGGTTTTTTGAGTATAGCTCAAACACTATCAACTTTGTGAAAGAAGACGTTCTTACCTTTATTAAAGAAGATTAAATTTGCTCTCGTTTGAGCGCAACCGCAGCTCTGTAGGTCCAATGGATTCCGAGATACAGCACTTCAAAATTTGGCAATTTTTCTCAAAAAGTGCAATTTTTAGGTTTTGAGAATCTAGCGAGCCAATTTTCGGCAGGACCCCCTCCTGTTTGTTTTAGCTTCTGAACATTCATTTGTACGCACGAAACGAATTTGAAACAAAATATGAAACCTCCAATCTGACCGCGCGGAGAGCGAAAGCACGTTTTCGGTTGTAGCTCAGAAACTATTGGTCCGATTTCAAATTAATTTTTTTCTCGTGAAAGCTGATTAAATTCCCCGTCGCAGCTATTCCGTGTGAAATTTCGATTTGAGCTTTGATAAGGGAGGGGCGGGCACGGCAAAAAAGTGGCACATTGTGAATAAAACATGGTACTTTGCACATTTCTGCCTATAACTTGGGAACGGTTTGTCCGATCTTACTTTTCTTTTTTTTAATCAAAAGCTTATTAAATTTTATATAAGTAACGGCACATGGCATGTCTATTGAAACAACAAAAGTGCCGTTAGTATTCGTAAAAGTGAGGAAACAAGAAATTTGACCATCTACGACCACGTTTTTCAGAAAACGTTCTTTCCCTCCCTTATCAAAGCTCAAATCGAAATTTCACACGGAATAGCTGCGACGGGGAATTTAATCAGCTTTCACGAGAAAAAAATTAATTTGGAATCGGACCAATAGTTTCTGAGCTACAACCGAAAACGTTCTGAAAAACGTGCTTCCGCTCTCCGCGCGGTCAGATTGGACGTTTCTTATTTTGTTTTATTTTTGAAGTGCTGTCTTTGAAGTTTTGTTCTTATTTTGTTTTAAATTTTGAAGTGCTGTATCTCGGGATCCTTTGGACCTACAGAGCTGCGGTTGCGCTCAAACGATAACAAATTTAATCTTCTTTAATAAAGGTACGAACGTTTTTTTCACAAAGTTGATAGTTTTTGAGCTATACTCAAAAAACCAAGGAAAACCCGAAAATTTCTCACTTTTTTGCATTTCTCTCCACGTTGCGTCACGAAATTTTGTTGGCAAACCTCAGATTGGGATTCAGCACCCCAGAAAACATAGAGAACAACAGAAACCATTTCTATCCCAAAATATGTTTCTATTTCACCTTTTGGAGGACCTAATGACTGGACTATATACCTACACAAAGATAACCTCAGTACAAAATTGATTACAATACAAACATTACACGTAAAAACTACAGCGTTAAATCAGCACAGCTGGGTTGAAATGAAACTTTTGGCACCGTGCTGAATTGAACACGCAAAGAACGTTTCAGGCAGTGAGTGTTGCCATCATCAGAGCAGCACTGTCGATCTACTGATGAAACGGAGCGACGCTGCTTAGTGTAGCGCAGAAGATTCGGGATTGATGTAGTAAATTTTCATCACCAGATAGGTATTACCGAAAAATTGAAAGTAACGCACAAAAGGAAAAGCCTTATGTCTGTGATGTCGATCCAAACCTCAATGATGGGCATCACAGCCACAAGACCCCTCTTCGATGCGCCACTGGCGAATTCGTTGTTGGCCTCTGGACACCGTATTTTACACAGTCAACAAAAAACACAAACACCACACAATTTTATAATGAGCATCATTTGATTGTTGAGGAAACATTCAAGTAACATAAACATGCACAGCGGTTTCCTCTCAACAGTGTAGTGGCCCTAATGGGTCCATGATATCTGATGATCCCTTTTCCACAAGAAAAGGGCAACACCTCCAGAGTATCACTAATAAGTTATTATTAGTAATAACTGTAATAGGTACTTCCCACACATTCACCAGTGACACAATTTTTACTTCATTTCGCAAGTTAGAGAATATTCGTATTCAAAGATGTTGTCCGGCACCTTAATTACCAACACATAGATATAACACCACATGTAACAAGCCATGTCAGCGAAGTCAGCGGTGAGACGAACTGGAGCTCTGGTGCACAGGAGGAGAAACCTTATGTTTGTGACGTCATCTCAGAAACGTTGGGTGGCACCACAAACACAAACCCCCTCTCCGATGCACCGACAATGACACAGATGACGAATTGATGCATTTTCACGATAAAAATGCATGACATAAAATACAAACAGGTAATACATTAAAGTACATTATGACAGGTTGTGAAGGAGACTCCTACTTGGGTCGCTTGTTAATAGCCTAAATACACGCAGAAACATTTTGATGATATATCTTGAAATTTTCAAGTTCAATAGCCAGTAATAAAATAACATTATTAAACCAAATTTACACCTTATATTCCAAGTTACAGTTACTTGAGGTTCTTATGGTTTTTACAGTTGAAACGTCGACAATCCAAGACCAAAGTAACGCTCTAAGTGACAACCAGCGAGATTAATCAACATAAGAAGGGGATATCTTTGAAAAATTGACGCTATGATCGCAGTGCTACTTTTGACTCCCTTGAAATTGGTCGCCACCAGTCAATGGTAAATCAACTCGTAATACAGTGGCAGAGCGCATGCGCATTCGTGGCAAGTATCGTCAAAACGTCACTTTCCACAAATCGGGCGACGCCACAGTGGTCCAGAACCCCCGAAAACGTGATCGAAACTCAATTTTTTCATATTTTTCTACAGATTTGAAAATTTTATCCTTTGTTCTACAGTTCTTGAAAACCCAAGCCTGCCAAGGCTTTCCCGAAAACTGCCTAGAAAAGTTGGCAGGAAATTCGAAATGTTTAAAGTAGACTGATGCTAGCGATTTTTTTGTTAATGTAGCGATTTTTTTTTTTTTTTTCTTTTCTTATTTCCAACATTTGGAGAGCATTGCTGATTGGTTAATCACAGCCAACAAGTAGATCCGAAGATGAGTAAATTATCTTTAAAGTACAATTTGCATGAATATTTTTCGAAATTAGGTAGAAAACCCTGCAAATTTTACACAAGGGTTTATTATTCTTTTATATAGGTACGTTACTTGTGCAGAAATTTAATTCTGTCAATGAAAAAATAAAGAAATAAAATTTTTTTTTGGATTTTTTGTTCAAAAATGTTTCTTTTTCAAAAATGCTGTATTTTTTACTCGAAAAATATTTAACATTCTGGGATCCTTCAAAAATCCCATTTTTAGCCCCATGAAAGCCTAAAGATCGTCCCAGTGAAATCGGATCGTTCCGGGACCCCAAAAAATGGATTCTACGTCCAAAAATACTTCGAAAACGACACCTAACTCGATCCCATAGCTAAAAGCCTTCAAAAAAACCCCTCCCGTAGCCCCATTATAGCCCCATAGCGCCCCACGAGTTTGGGCGATCGGACTGAAAACCTTGCGGGCACAACTAGATGGTAAACCAAGTATTTTGCCGAAATTTCAGATTTTTTAAAAAATTCCTACTGCCCAAAACGGCCTGGACGGCGGACGGACATTTCGGATTTAGAATGTAGACCTCTTGAAACGGATAATGTCAAATTTTGAGCCCGATCGGAGTCGTCGACCCCCGTCGCGAAAACATAGGTGTATTATTCCAAGAATAATAAACCAAAAATCGTAAAAATATGTACGCGCCAAAATTGGTCTCAAATTGTCGAGAAGATTTTTTAGATTTTTTGTGGGAACGGCTACCAACCAGAGGAGAGACTACGATGTTTACCTATCAGGTAATCAACGGAGTCTCACCTTGAACTTACGCCCGGACGACACATTGTTCACTGATATGGTACCGATGACTCTATTTGCCTTCTGGTGGTCGAGGTCCAATCCCTAATACAAGACTTATCACAACGACTGTAGGTCCATCGACAAACCGGGTCGGCGGTCCCCAGCTCTCCCCCCTCAGTCGTAGATTGCTGTGGCTAGTTTAACGTTCTCAACGCAAACGAAGACAATGTTTTTTTTTACCGGTCCACCAGATTTTTATCCCGGTTCGAGGTCCCAAGAGAGGTTCGTTCATGCGATCCCTCGATCTTGTGTGTTGAAGACGGATGTCTCGGCCGCCTTCGTCACGGGAGCCTCTGCTAGGATTCACATAAACGTTCCAACGTTCAGAGGTGAATTGTCAACTGACAAGACAGGTATTACAACACATAATTGACTTTTGGTCAAAAATTGGTGTTCTTCCCCGGATTCGAACCAGGCTGATCAGCGCTCCGACTGATTGTAAACAGGCGTCTCGCTGACGCCTTAGTCCACGGGGCTACCCTGTCCCCCCAAAATTGTCGAGAAAGGTATAAAGAAAGTTTTCGATCCAATTCCAGGTGCTACTAGCTGCTACCTTGGCCTGTAGGTCAATTTTTCTGATCCAAAGTCCGTATCTCTGCTCATAAACCTGGGATACTTTTCGTCCACGTCAAGATCAATGTCCAGAGACGGAAGTGGAGCTACCTTCCATCGGTTTCGTGTGCCCTCTCCCAACCTTATTTTTCGTCTGTAAATTTTACTTTCTCAGGATTTCCGATTAATAAAATTTATTATTTAATAATAAATTTGGACATTTTTTTCTATTTTTTCCAATATTTTTGATTCAACTTCAGTAATTTGTTAATTTTAATGAAAACGTTGAGATAACCAATAATACACTTGGGGCTGACATGAAAAGTTCAGGTAATCAACGAAAAAGCCGAAAAATGTCATTTTTGGACCATTTCTGGGTCTCAAAAGTGAACAAAAACGTGATTTTTGGATTCTGCGCACTCAAAAACATAGGACCTACTCATTTTGAAAGCAAAAGTAAAAAAATTAAAGTCGCTAGGAGTTTCGATCACGTTTTCGGAGGTTCTGGACCACTGTGCGACGGTAGGGTGGGCCAATCATCCTTGTACCATGGCTCCAGCAGGACCGAGCCACTGCTCACACAGTAAGACTTCAATGGAACTTTTGAGGGAACACTACCATGAGCACCTCATCTCAGTTTTAGTTTCACTTTTTAAACTAACTTTCGAACTAAATTAGTTTTTAGTTTGAATTGTGAAACTAAAAACTACTTTTTTCATTAAATATCTTACACGTGGGGGGGGGGGGGGGTGATGATGTGGGTAGGCCGACCACCCAAAATTAAGCTGATTTCGCAGGACATATACGAGTCTACAAAAAAAGGAGTAGCAAAAATTGAACTCGTGTTCAGCACACCATAATGGATGGAGAGTACCTAACCATCAGATCATGCAGCGAGGTGCCTATTTGATGTTATAAAATAAAACACATAAATAAAATACCACATAAAATGGCTAGTCGTGTGCTCTCACTCTGTCAACTGAATTGCATAGCTGTGGTCAGGGATTTAAAAGGTATTTTCCTGTTTTTACTGGCCCACGTGTGTATGCTTTTTACAAGTGAACTTTATTGAGCAACTAAAACGTTGTCACGGAACCGAAGTTTTATTTCTGTTTGATTTCCCTTTTTTTAGGCATTTCTGCAAATTGACAATAAACAGATTGACGATCCTTCAGAAAAAACTAACCGTAGTAACCTTCTAGGATAATTTACGACGGTGAGTATGCTAACGTTTAAGCGAAAGTTATTGCGCTAATAAAACGTAACGGAACCGACGTTTGATTTCTCTTTTTTAGACATTTTTTGCAAATTGACTAACAATAAACTGATTGAACGATCTACTAGGTAACCGTAGTAACCGTCTAGGATGATTTACGAGGGTGTGTATGCTACATTCAAGAGAACTTTATTGCGCTAATAAAACGTAAAGGAAAAGTTTGGTTTCCCTTTTTTAGACGTTTTCCGCTAACCGACTGACAATAAACTGATTACATGATTACCAATAAACCTAATTACATACATTTATGAAGCGAACTTCCAGAGTGTGAAGATTTTTCGTTCGACGAAGAGTGCCTCGTCATGAAGGTCAATAAAAATCTACAAATGAAAGCGTAACAGTGTGTATTTTCAGCAAGTTGTGGAATTGGGTGGGGCCTCATGGTGCACAAGCTAAACACGGCGACACGTCAAACACGACGACGAGGCTCTCTCCGGTTCTTGGGCACCACGTGAGAGGAACCCTGGCCAACCACTTTCTTGCTTGATGCCTTTTTCTTTCTTGCTGAAACAAGAATCGCTATTCTTGCTGAGCGGTAAGTACACACCCGCTAACCACAAAGTGTTTACGATCAAAACGTTCCCGCCTCAACCCCTAGTCTCATCTGTCCGTCACAGCTTTCAACTCACTAATAATTTGAGCCTGTATACCTTTGGTAGAAAGTTGGTCCATTTTTTCGGGCAAGTCCGCAGTTGAGACGCGAGCGTGATCGTGCAGGATGTCAGGCATGGCGTTGCGCCGCCCCACCCGCCCCGTCGTGAGGAAATCTTTAATAGGATCTGTCCCTTCTTCAGGTTGAGACATCAGTGTGAGCATTTTCATCACTGCAAACAAACAACAGAAAGTAAACGGAACTGACAAAATCGAAGAGGAGGATTTTAAACAGAGATTTTATCGATTCAGGTTAAGCAATGAGGTTAAATACGAGAAATCAACCTCTTAGGGATGCGGGTAGGTAAAAATTATAAGGGAAGGTTACAATTTAACGTTGTGGACGAATTTTCGCGTTGTTTCTGGGTCTAATGTCAAATGATCAAGTAAAAAGAGACGAGGTAATAGACGCAGTACCACAGAACTTAGGCAGTCTTAGGACACATCAGGTAGTAGACAAGCAAGACAGCAAACTAAGAAATAGCAATTATCTGCAAGAACGCCTTTTGTCATTATCCACTGCCTATGGCTGAAATTAGTATAAAAAGGAATTTGATATCTGGGAGAAAAGAAAGATACCTACAATAAAGTCAGTCGCTCCCGAGCAATGTTTTTGTAAAAAAACCAAACTTCCCGATTTTGTAAAATAACGTGTCAATCAACGTACTAGGTTATATCTGGAAGAAGATCGATTTCAAAAATAGGCCAAACGTACTTGAGTGACGCCACTGAAGCGCTAAGTACACGAAACTTGAAAATGCACAAAACGATGATCCACAAAGCAGGCAATTCGAAAGGTTATTGTTGGTTAATAACAGTTATTAATAACAGTTACTATCACCACTTAGAAAGGGAGGGCTCCATAAGTTTGACTACTTGCGCTCACATGAGCCCTAATCTATGTCTGGTCCACCTAATAAAGGACGCTGGGGGTAAAAAATCCAAAAATATCCGCCGTAACAAGCGTATCTTACAAATAAGAAACAACTGCAGTAACTGCAGAAGTAAAGACAGTCTATGATATCTGGATACTTTTCCACAAGCAACGTCGGCTCCATAAGAGTAGGAGTAGGATCCTAATTAGGAATGGAAGTGCTCCTGAATTTCGGGTTAAATCATCCTGTACCGTGTTGTTAAAAGTCAAAAAGGGAAAAATACATCTTTTAGTGACAAAAAGTCTTTCACGTAGTTTACAATCATCTTAAGTAATTTAGGCCGATTCAAAAACCACTGTGAGTGACTTCACCTACAGGAGTTCCGGTTTCCAATCAAAAGACACCAGAGTACAGTCGATTTTTTCTTCGTTGTCGATTTTTTCTTGGTGTTTGGCTCTAGTGACACTGGAGTAACGAGAAAATGGCCGTGTTCGCTTTGTTTTGAATGTGATCATGCTTATTTACTCAACTTATTTGTGATATAAATTAACTTATTCCAATGACCGATTCTTTAGTTTTTAGTTTTGTAATGGTGGCCAACGTGTCGACCAATAGGAGCTGACCTCGGGTTCCCGCCAAAATTCAAATAGCAATTTTTCCATAAATTTTATAAATTCATACGAGCTTGCAGTTTGTGTTTTAACCCCATTTTTAGTATTATTTGGACGCCTTCTATCGATAAAAAAAAATAATCCAGAAACGCTTCCATTCCTAATTCTAATAACAGTAATTGTAACAGTAATAGGTAGCCTACACAAATTCACCAGTTACACAATTTTAACACACATGAAGATAATACCTATGTTATATATTGTACACACTAAACATTTGTACAATATATAAAACCTTAATTACCAACACATAGATCTAAACACCACATAAAACAAGCCATGTCAGCAAAGTCAGCGGTGAGACGAACTGGAGCTCTGGTGCACAGGAGGAGAAGCCTTATGTTTGTGACGTCATCTCAGAAACGTTGGGTGGCACCACAAACACAAACCCCCTCTCCGATGCACCGACAATGACACAGGTGACGAGTGACGAGGACAGCTCTTCCTCTCTCCGATCAGTCCTTCCACCCTGAGGCAGTATGAAGTTGTGGGGGCTGGGGGAGTCTCCCCAGTGGCGTATAATATACGATATTATCGTCGCTGTAGAAGCAACACCGCCTAACCCACTTCAAACGGAAAATGAAACAGTTACATAAAACAGTAAAATGGAACAGTTACATGTTACATTTTTTAAACGGGACAGTTTTTTGTGTCACCTGTGAAGTTGGGAAATTGTGGCTTGTTGCTTCAACAGCGAAGATATAAGAAATATTTTCGAGGGGGAATGTCCAGGGTGGTAAACATTTTTTAAGGCGACTAAAATAACGTATTCAAGTATTCTTCTAGCACTACAAATTTAATAGACTATTGATTCATTTCTCTTAGTAAAAGCATCTTAAATAAAATTCGAATTATATATCGTAGATAATTTCAGATTAATAAAATATTTTCCTTATTTCGGGAGCAGGGCCATCTTATAAACGCCTGCTGGCCCCGCAGTGAGGGTGTTGATCCTACGCGTGGTTGAGTCCCTAACAACTTGAGTGTTGTGTTGTGTGTTGGGTGGGGTTTCAAAGGAGCTATGTCAAAAATCACACCGCCACTTGTCGTTGGAGGATGTTGGATTGGTCGGGTAAGGATAGCTTTCACAGAGTCCACGCTCAAATCGTTGAGCGTTCCCTGTGAACGTGCAGTGGAGTAAAATGTGAGGCAGAATCCGCAAAATATGCTGTGGAGACACACCAAGATTTGTATGCTGGGTAAGTACCTACGTGTTTTTGTGTACCTAATTTGGAAGTTACATACCCTACATTTCGGCGTAAATCCACGATTTCGCCGCCGGTAATTTGGAGGAAGATAATGGGAGAATGGAAACACCTCCATCCAGGGAGTCGCACGAAGTATTGTCGTGAGCTCCAAACCTGTGGGAGAGTGGAGCCACAGAAATGGGTAAGGAGCTTACTGCGGATTGGCCTGAAGTGTCAGGATCCATCCCAAAGGCATCCTCACTGGGGGATGACCATGTCCTGCACGAGGAGGACATGGATTCGCCGTATTATTGGCGTCCGTTTCTGAAGCTACCTCGAACAAAATATTGTTGTCAGTGGTGGCATGCTCCACAGGTCCAGTCTTATCTGGAACCGTCGCCGTGGCTTCCTTGGTCGGATTATTGCCATAAAAGAAGTCCTGAGTGGCGGATCCTGGCGTCGGGATCTCTCCCACTGATCCAGCTTCCCTGGGCAAATGGTCGCCGAGGGAGGCCCAGTTGTCAGGATTAATCCCTAACACAGCACTGCGTTTAGTTGACATTTAGTAATTAAAGGGAGGGAAGTGCGTCCATCCATAAAAAGGAAGACTGTCTCGCCAGCAGGAGAAGAGGGGCCTCACGCCGTCGCGTCACGATAGTGGCGCGATCCGCCCCTCCCGCTGGCACTACCTCCGGCAGGCTGAAGAGGTTGTACCTATGTGCTAACAAATTGGGGTGAGCATTCGATATAAGGAAACTTGCGCCCAATGACCCTCTAACCAGAACGAGGTGGGACAGATTGGGAGTTGTAGGGGAAAAAAAACGTAATTTTATCGCGCAAAATCTGTGTTTGGCGACATACAGAGACATACCGAGATTTGGACTGTGTGAAGTCGTTTTTCAACAAGCTGTACAGCCAACAATCAATACCCAAACATAATACAGCGGTCAATAAACCAAAAAAGCACCATTTTACAATTTTTTTTATTAAGCCCACTACGAACAACAAGTCTTGTTCTACACCTGACCACAATGTTCGGCGCAGAATGCTATATTCAAACCATAAATCTCCTTCGGTTCGAGCGGACTGTGTGGTTTAGGCAGACTCATTCATTGAATTACAGGAGGTTCGTAAACCCAATCGTCCGTTCAGAGAGGCCTTCTAACGCAATTTACGGCCAAACAAAATGCAGGGGGGGAGGGCCTAATATAATAAACCTTTTGAACCCTGCCGCGTACGAGGAGATTCAAGGTAGGACTATATGGTTTAGGAATAAATCAAAAATTAATCCAATATCAGCGTACAAACTTTGGATAACTGTCAGAATGTTATTCTGTGGTTTTTGTCGAGCTCACTCTGCCGACAACAACTGAAATTGTTAAATCTTGAAAGGGTTCACCTCCAAAGTGCGCTCTTATTTTGCACTATTGTTCGTCTGTTTGGTTTATTTAGCGCATTAGCGGGATGAGATTTTTTTCTAGTTTCTTTTCAAAAGCAGGTTAATGAATTCCACCAGCCGCCCGCTTATTATGCGAAGCGAGTTCAGTTATTATAAATTCCCTCAAGTTTCCTGGCAGAGTCGCCTTTTTTTACGTTTTTTTCTTTTGCTTGGAAGCAAACCCGTCAGTTTTAAAGAGCGTTCTGAACGCCGGTGGAAGGCGAGGGGAATTTGATCAGATTCCCCAGACGACCCTCAACGCCAACTTGTAAGAGGCAGGATATCTTTTCTCTGGCTGGGCTCACCTATTGTAAACTTTTGTGATTGTGTACTGTTACACAATCAGCTAACTCTGACAGAACTAACGTGATCAAGGTTTCGATCTAAAATTTCAAAAGTTAGAACGTCATTACACCGATGAGGGCGTCATTTGCAAATAGGTTGCAACATTGGGACAAAAACCAAGCCAAAGTGGATGTAACATGTTGATGCATGCATAGCGGAGGGAGACGAAAAAGGCTCAGTGGTGCCAACCCCACTCGAAAAAAGCCCAGACCTACCTTACGAACCAACCAAAACTGATCAAAACCCAACCAGTGCACATCGAAACCAAAGAGAATCTCATTAACACATCCATGTTGGGCCCAAATTACTATTAAGGACAAAAGTCCTAAGGAATGACTTCCCGGGATAAAAATGTGTGGGGAATGACATTTTTCCACAAATAAACCGTTCCACGTCCTAGTTAAAAAGAAGATTTGAAGGTTTAAAAAAAAGTTAGGTACTATTTGAGGAAAGGTATTATGTTCATTGAAGGCTTGGGTTGGTACCAAGCCAATACCCACTGTGTAATTGCCCCCTTTACATCCCCGGGTGCGTGACCTATGTCAATTGTATACCATTTATTGCTTTCTTATAATATAAGGACATATTATGTTGATTATCAGTTCGGATCATCGATAATACCATGTTGGAGATATCGATCCTAAAATATTTAATATCAAAAGCCAAATATGGATCGACAACAGCGATATCCCATCCCTAGAGACAGGGTTTTAATAGTATAAGCATGGCACCAACCGATCCACTCTATTTCCACCAACGCTTTCTGCAGACGTTCCAACGGAATATTCCTCCGTACTTTCCACCTTCGCTATCCCATAGCTGTCAATCCCAGGACCACACCAAATCTACGAGTTATTTGCATGCCAAGGTAGTTGGGGAACACAAGCAACACTACCAGCACCACACCAGTTCTTTTGTACAGCTTTGGGTAGGTACCTGATTTTCTTGATAAACGCTTAGGCTTCAACTTTCTGCGCTTTGGCGCGATAGGTGAGGATTTTGTCATCTTTGGCGACCTGAGAGAGGTGAAATAAGATGAAACAAAAATGAAAGGAAATTTTGAAAAAATGCAAAGTTTCCATTTGGGTAGCAGTGATGAGCACAAATGAGCTGAAGACGACATCAATCACTCCACGAAAACAAAGACAATGAACACGAATGTATCAAATCATACATCCATGAATGTATTCAAAATATGTCACCTACATGAAATATCCAATTGAAGCCTCGAGAAATGACTCGCGCAAAATGTCCATGCATTCCAGCTTACACGTTGAGCATTTCTTTTCTATTTCTCAAATTTGACAATCTGAGCCATTCCCTTCACAAAAGCCGTTTTCTGGACTTACCTAGAGTCATTCGATTTGACGAGAATGTCTCGTATATAAGAAGTAGTCATGGTCCGGTTCACTCGTTGAATTGTCACAAATTGAAAGCAAGCTATGACGCAGAGGGTTTTCATACGGCGAGATTAATCAATGACGATAAGCTTGAGAAGGAACGGTCATCACCGAGATAAGAACTACTTTTGGCAACTTTACAAAGAGTCGATGCCCTCAGCACATGGTAAATCGATTAGGGGAAAGTGGCGGATCGGCTCTCGCGGAAACTTGACTTTCGACGATTCTACGTCGAAACTATCTGACCAAGGAAAACCTGAGGATTTGGTCGACTGACTCTGAAAATGGATCAAGTGACACAATACCGGAGGATCGCCTAAGTAACATCTAAAGAGTCACCTGAGATCGCTGGGTTCCTAAAGAACCATCCACACCAAAGCCTGACGGCCGGTTGCGCTGCCTTTCAGAGATTACTGCTGTAGGAGGTTGTACCATTAGGGTTAAATAGTCCCACTACATTATTCTTCAGCAAGAGGATCTCCAGTGATCCCAGGGTAAAATATTTTTTCCAGGGCTTCACATTAGGGGGCAGCTGTCTGCTGCAGATTTCATTCCCCTCTACGGTGGTGCTGTGATTTCGGCCACTGATGTGCCGTCGTGGAAGACAGGTAGGGTTTAGGTCATATAAGATCCCAAATGGAATCCTCCAGAGCGTCTGCCATCTCATTGTCTGGCATTCTGGCGTGTCCGGGAAGCCATCTGAGGATTCCGTTGGAAGCCCCAATTCGCCCATAGTCTCTCAGCAGCCAAGCAGGTCAACGCCGCGCAAGTGAGAAACAATGCAATTTCAGTACGACTTTGCGACCTGAGAATATGCTCATACGCCTTCTCCCGAGAGTTGTCCTCTCGCTCTAGACCACGAAGCCTCTCAAAGTATACTTGGTATGTATACCGCTGAGTCGGCGCTTTCCCACTTGAGCTGTGAACTGAGCATTCCCGAGCCAGCTCGATGTCTAATCCTGGACCCGTCTGTGTACCATTCTACGTCCCAATACTGCACTCTAGGAGGTCCATCCTTCCAGTTTTATCTACCAGATAACTTTAAAGTTCCTTTGCAGTAGCATCTTCGACGGAAAACGTCCGATGACATGAGAGCTACTGCGCCTGGTTAAGAACGGTGGTGTGTTGCCCCATGGCACTTAATATCCATTCTCCAGCAGCATTTGAGGCTAGTAGAACCTCCAAGCCTGCCGCTAGACCGTCCCCTTGATAATGGCAAGACAGAAGCTTGAAATACCAATAATCTATTGGTATTACCTTTCGCACGAAGGCTATCATGAGTGTTATGGTCCCCATCTGTCACGTCATGTTCCTCCCTTTCACAGCTAGCTCAATTCTTCAACGTGACTCCTCCTTATGACCCATATCGCCTATAAAGACTTACCTTCTTTGCACACTGAACGAGCACAGAAACGCCACCGTGCTACCAACCTCAAAATCTCAACTACGGGTACTCAAATAACTGACGCCACAACAAAACGTCCCGCTCACTAGTGCGAAATTTAACAAAAATGCAAACACACATCATGCACAACAAACACTGTAGCACAAGCAATGACAATGACACACAATGAGTGATTTAGTAAAGTGGAATATACAACTAGTCAATTCTAGTAACTCAAAAGCATTTGGGGTACCGTCAAATTATTCTTTCATAACCCTCACTGAGTGGCGAGTTCATTCTCAAGTTATTGGGCTCAAATAAGACAATGAACTGTGTGAACCATGAGTATTTGAAAAAGTCGGAATTGGCTTTTTTGCAACAAAATTTTGTGCATCGAGCCCACTAAATGCTGTTAATTCTCAGAATGGCAACTATGGTCACTTCACGTCTTTCCAAAAACGGCAGATCACTAATGTGAATTCCTTGGGTTGGTGACAACTTGGGCGACGTTTGATTTTCAGCGTCAGTTGATGCGTTGGGCTGTTGGTTAATTTGCTTCTCTGCCCAGACTAACAAAAACCGGACGATGTTTTTCTAGAGTAGTGCGTTTTCGTAACGTTTGAAGGATAACCTTTCCAAGAAGAAATTTTCAAGGAGCTCATTAATGAGCCGCAAGAAGTTAATAACGTCCCTTGGCCGTCAGAGGGCGCTCACGAATGGCTGTAGACATGGGGTTTTCGGAAATATTTCCTCAAAAATAAAGCCATCAAGTAAAAAAGAGTGGCGTGATAGTTTTTGACTGGTATTGATTGGTTTTTTTTCTTTTCATTGCACTTGAGATACAAATGGTTTCCCCGTCCAGACTGAGCAACGAGCTTTCTCAAACTGCCGCTACAACCGTGTCAGATGTCAGTTTCTCGACAAATCAGCTGAAGGAATAACATTGATAGAAATACCGGGGAAATCTCCGAGGAAAATGTCACTCAATTTGGTCACACTGGCAAAAGGAGCCGATTTGTGAGGAGCGCTCGATCGGCAGTTTGAAAAACTAAACGACGCTCACTCACATGCCGATTTCTAAAGCAATTACAATTCGTTGTTATATCACGTAAATTTTCAACGAGAGAATGAACTTGCACAACAGGATGTTTTCAGGGTGATCGCTGCGATTGTGTGTAATGACGTCAACAATTTAAAGGCCGATTCATCAAGAACTGAATTGAATTATAGTTTTAAACAAAAAAAACCATTCCATGGGTTTCAGTCAAAGGTGTGGAAACGCAGTGACATTGGCTAACATGAAGTGATACTAGCCTAATCAAATTCAGTTGGTCAAAGACAATCAGTACAGAATGATATTGAAGGTACCAAGAGTTTGCTATAGAAAATATCATCAATGGCATGGCGTGAGGGGGAATCGCTACGAAGTACAAAGTGTAAACAATATAATCTTGAAGCTCACCTCAAAAAGTCGATGACATGGAAATCCAAGGAGGATTTAGGAGCACGTTGAAAAACTGCCAAACCCCTGAAAAGAAAAAAGATAGTACCTTATATTCCTCACGATATAAAATTAAAAATTAAAAAAACAACCCAACCACGTTGACATTGGAGTCAGTGGTTTGCTGGTAAGGTTGGGCGCAGAGCGCTCCACCAATTGTTTCTGAGTGGCTGACATAAAGTGGTACGCTTAAAATTATTTATCCAGCAACATTTTTTGAACTGCCGAGCTGTGAACTGGCCAATTGTCAGCTTTTCCATAGCTGGCCGAATCTGGGAAACATTTTTTCGAACACGGCAACAGTTTTGTGGAGTGTTCCGTGTGATACTGTACACAGTAACTGTCTCAACTACATGCGCATGTGAAGCACTGTCAACACATCCTTCAGCAAGTACCAACAGAATCAGTACCAACAGTCAAGATCAAGAAGCTAAAAGTTAAGTTAGTGAAAATACCCCCCCCCCCCCCCCCCCCCTAAACAGACTTGACACCAAACCCCACATTATCGTCAAGTGCCACACCGCTGACTCAACCTCCTCGAGTAAATTTTCCCGCGAGCAATTAATTAGTCAGGACACTAACGACCCTTCCGCGCTCGGGGTACCTCCCCACAGAATTCCCGAACAATTCACAATCTACACGGCCAACATAAGGTGAAAAATTGGCCAATACGCAGCCTTGTTTTTAACCTGAAACGCCACTTTCATTAAATTTTACTTGTCGCCCCCTTTAAAGTTGTAATGAAAATTCGATACATCTAGAGCATTTAGGGAAATGTTTAAACCTGTAAATCGACTTTGGAATTTTTTTTTTTTTTTTTTTTTTTTTTTGAGTTCACATGACATGTCTGGAGCGAGAAAAAACCATCCCCATCTCGGAGCGGACCGGAAAACTCGCAGTTTATTCCCCTAAAACGGGTTAAACAAATTTTTTCCCAAGTTTGGCGGTTTTATTGCATAGATGGACAATGTCCATGTCATCCTAGAAGACAAAGAAAAATTTCATGATTTTTTCCAGGTAGATACGTATTAACCCTCATCGAACTCAGGTCGAATCCACACAAAAAACGCTGCAAATTTTACACAAGGGTTTATTATTCTTTGATATAGGTTACTTGTGCAGAAATTAAATTCTGTCAATGAAAAAATTAAAAAAAAAATTTTTTTTGGATTTTTATTTCAAAAAATTTTTTTTTGGATTTTTTTGTTCAAAAATGTGTTTTTTTTTCAAAAATTCTGTATTTTTTACTCAAAAAATATTTAACATCCTGGGATCCTTCAAAAATCCCATTTTTAGCCCCATGAAAGCCCTAAAGATCCCCCCCAGTGAAATCGGATCGTTCCGGGACCCCAAAAAATGGATTCTACGTCCAAAAATACTTCGAAAACGACACCTAACTCGATCCCATAGCTAAAAGCCTTCAAAAAAAACCCCTCCCGTAGCCCCATTATAGCCCCAGAGCGCCCCACGGGTTTGGGCGATCGGACTGAAAACCTTGCGGGCACAACTAGATGGTAAACCAAGTATTTTGTCAAAATTTCAGATTATTAAAAAAATTCCTACTGCCCAAAACGGCCCGGACGGCGGACGGACATTTCGGATTTTGAATGTAGACCTCTTGAAACGGATCATGTCAAATTTTGAGGCCGATCGGAGTCGTCGACCCGCGTAGCGAAAACATAGGTGTATTATTCCAAGAATAATAAACCAAAATCCAATATTTTGACGTTGAGTCCCAATTTACGCTCTAAAACTTGATTTTCAGGGGAAATCCCTACTGAAACTGGATTCCGTGACTAGTATACTGTGACGTTTGCATTGTCATATACATGGATTTTGCAAATAAAAACCAGTTTGATTTGATTTGATTTTAGAATTGTGAAACAGATAGTCGAAACCAGCGTAATATGCAGAAAATTATTCGGAAAAGGCGGTTTTGCCGCTCTTGCCTCGCTGTTCGGCAGGGGGTGAGATGCTTCCTCCTCCAAGCCATAACATTTTGTAGAAATTGTGTACATTCAATTACTTAAAGCCCCCGAAGTCCCGATGATGGGAATAAATTCCCCGAAAGTTCGGCAATGGAGGAAGATGCACCTTTTCCGATCTACTGATGAACAACGTGGTCGATCCATCACCACAACAGATCAAGATGTATACTCCCATCGAGAAAACATAGTACGTTGGGTTGATTATTAGGAGGATTACAAACCAATACAAAAGAAAGGGCGGTCCATGATGAAACGTGATGAATTTAGGGACACAATAACATTGTGTACATGCCATGCTATAAGCTGAAGCGTTCAACATTGAAAAAGTTTCGGATTGAGATTTCCAATAAATAGTAAAATCCAATCTTTCATACAAAGGTATGGCAGCTTACACCTACCAGCTCTCATCTCTAAGTTCGATACGTCCACTTCAGCTAAGCTCATCGTGCTTGAAAAAATATTGACTTTTCTCCAAGTGCTTGAAGCTCTTCAGTGCGCCTGAGCGCAATTTTTCTACCCGTTATGTGAAAGTCGGCCTCTAATTGGCACGCACGATGAGCTCGCACTCAGTACGAAAATACCGACACGTTCTCGGCTCAAAATAAAATATGGGATCCAAAGCCTACGATTCAACTTACCAGACAAACAGGGATGATGAGACGATAAGGCCAATTTAAACGTCGGATGAATACATGCGAGGACGATCCCCAATTGGGAACACAATTTTGAAGCCTCGAAGCGACTGAGAAAACGTACGAATAAATTTAGCAACCCCAATCGGGACCTCACGGCCCGACCACAAATAACGATGCTCGCGAAAAGAACGAAAAACTCGTCGCCCCTCGATTCGTCAACATTTTTCCAGGAAGTGGAAGAAGAATAAGAATATCAGAGTTGCCAACCGGACAATGCCAAAATAGTTTACAAAATTCGTAGGTGGGTACCGTGGGGTCCGCTCACCAGGAAGGTACTTGCCGATGCTCGGGGGGAGTTTTTTGAACTGATGCGCCCGCTGACGTGAAACTTGTTACTGACCCCTAAATAGGTACTAATGTAGGGTTCAATGAACCCGGTTCATACCTACTATACTAGGGTAGGGTAGTGCCTGTAAATGTCAACTCTCAAATAGTAACCACAAAATGAACGGTGATTCTTGAAGTGTGTTTGTCATGAATATCTATATAATAGATAGTTTCTCAAGTAATTCGAAATTGTTCTCACGCCAATGATAAATCATAGTTGGAGTACGCAATAACATCGATAGTCACGACCATCGCCCTAAAACTATCGATAACTAACGATTATTCGTATTATATTATAATAAGTTATTACCTACGGATTAGTTTTTAGTTTTACCGATAACAATTTGATCGTTCTATGCAATATGAATTACCCTGTATCACCCTTGTATCGCCGGAAGGCTTTTACAAATGAACCATTTCATTTCCTAATATGAATTTAAAATTAAAAATAAAAATAAATTAAAAAAAAAAATTGAGTATAAAAAACGAGTTTCTACTTCAACTCCCGTTTTACCGGTTTGAGCTTCAAATCTACCGGGCTTTGGCATTTTTGACAAAACAAGAACTTTTAGCATGATAGAGCTAATGGAGATCAATAATTTTTCATCCCATTTGCAAATGTTGATGATTCACCTTGCGGAAAGACAAGACAGAAGAACTATTTCTAAATGGTTTGGTACAGTGGAAAAAGTTAAAAGAAAAACGTCCCAAGCTACGTTCGGTTAAAATGATAACTTTAAGAAACTAGCGACTGATTTAAATTTCAGCAATACGCTTAGATTACGTATGTAGTTTATTATCCTATTCTTACTTTTAGACCTATGTTTTGATCTACCTACTAACTGCAAACTCGTTACCTACCTTCTACTGAAATTCGTGATGAAAGGCTGCAATTTGTAGAAGGTAGGTGGCCGAACCAGTAAATTCTCGGAAAAAAATTTTCTCGGAAAGACTGCACTTGAATTTAAAATACCATAAATTAAAAATACTTTAAAATGTCACCGAGGGTACCGAGGTTCTTGTGATGTGATTTGAAAATGCTGATTCTCAACGTTTAGAACGTAGTATATTACGGATAGTTTTGCAGCACAGACCTATGAGCACAACTTCTATAATAGCACAACTTCTAATAACAACCTTGTTACCTAATGAACTTCTTGATGGAAGGAATAATTCCTTCCAATTGTAAATTATTTACACTGTAATTCCTAGGTTCTCTATTTCATTTTATTTTTTACTATTTCATTAGACATAATAGTAGAAAATTTCTAATCAAATTTAATATTATTTTTTATCAATATTTTCCTATATTACACTATCGATTGTAAATATTGAACTACCCGACACTATCGATGGCCATCGACTATCAGCACTATCGATAACAGCTGGGAAGGTTTTGTTATTCTTTCAGATTATTTTAAATTTTTTTACTGCCACCCAAATTCACCTACATACGAAGTTCAAATTTGTTTGGGGGAAAATCGTGTTCTTAAACTTTTTTGTTTTTGACGTGAAAGACGTTCATTCTCCGTGGTAAGCTTTTGATTGTTGAAGGTGTACAAATGAGAAGATTGCGAATGACAACTGTATTTCAAAAAGACGCCTAAAAGGTTGATGATGCAACATGTCACCAAATTGGAGTAGAATACGTGGTCATTTCAGTAAATGTTGATGGGCGGACATTCGTACGGCAAGAGACGTGGGAATAACGTGTGAAGTGTCGCTGTAAATCCTGTATTATACTGTAATAGGTTCGTGAGTATCCGTAGAATGTCAAGTTCTGGTAACATCTGATATCTGGCCGTTAACACGACTTTTGTTTTATTTGTAGGCAGCTCGTGAAGAAAGTGCCAATGAACTTGTTCACCTCTCAGGATGAGACGAGAGCAAAGAAGGCAACGAGGTCTTGAGCTAGGTGTGCTCCTCCTGTTGGGCGAAGTCCTCAACGTCGGCTATGATGCCATCCCTCCCGTTACGTTGATCACCATTGTTGGTCAGGTAAGAATAGTCTCCAGTTAGGATCAGTTGCTGTAGACTATCTATGCTGCCGGCTTCTATCCTCATGAAAAATTATTCCATTCTGCAAGTCGCCACGTCTTGCTGCCGCCTGTTTGAAAGAACAAGTCGCTTCGCTCGCCCGTTTGAATAACAGGTCAAATGTATACATTTTAAATCGCAAACGCTCGCTGGTCAGGGCGAAGGGCCAAGTGGTGGGGGAGGACAGAAAAGGCCACAAACACCCGCCCTCTCTTGGGCGCTCTGGCCGGATGGCCCTCCAAGGTCCCTCCTACAACTACACAGGCCTTACCGACCGCGGAGGGGCCTGGCCCCAGTAAGATATCATTAGAATTCCATCTTTCGGGGTTAAGTATTAAAATTCGGATCGCTAGGTAGGGTACGCAGGAAATGACTCATTCATTGAAGATTGGCAGAGTTGTGCTCATGGAAAATTGCGAGCAATGTGCTTATAGGACGAAAAATTGGCCGGGGAATCCAAATCTGACAAACAGTAGAGGTTCCCATTTAAAATAAGAAAGTTGGGCGCAAATGCGCCGGTTAGCGCACATTTTGAGGGGATCTCAACCCACCCAGTAGGAAATGTGAGGGACTTGAAGGTAGAAAAAACCGCCGTATTTTTATCACTTACAGTTTCAGAGGAGAAGACTTGTGACATAAATACATACAGAGACAGTCAGAATTAGTGGTTTAGCAAGGAAGAGGGAAAGGAAGTTTCACTTCATAGGGGGTGGTGGGCTACCAGCCAAAGACTGCCAAGAGTAACACAATCTGGGCGCGTATCCTTCGTCACTAGTAAGTTTACCAGGTGCCCGCCAGGTAGAGTCTGGCTTTGGTGTTTCGTAGGTTCTCGGCATTTGTGGTTCGCAAATATTTGGGGAATAAATTGCTCCCTCCAGACGGCATCGGCCAGGCGCCAGACGCTGCTACCCTCCAACCCCTCAAAGATGGGTAGTTTGGAGTTCATTAAATTTTACTCTCTGTAAAAAATGCACAAAAGGTGAGCCGCCCGAAAAATAGCAAAAGAAAAACCAGGTGGGTGTAACCTGGCGCGATCTGTGGATGTTAAGGCAAACTCCTTCGCCCTTAATAATCGAGGATTCTCCCAGAGGTGTCGCTAGGGGTCGAACGCGGGACCAAATGGGTGAGGGGGGGGGGATTTGTTGAAAATGATCGTGTCCTACATTGATTGTGGGATTGTAGATTTTAGTTTAGAGAAGGAATGCTCGAGAAGGTTAGACCTTACCAGCCTTCTAGACCAAGCCAGTTATTAGACTCCTAGTATGAATGTGAGATACATAATATGTATCTTCTTTTCTTCTTTGGGTGCCATACCCTTCAGGCCATACCCATTGGGCCCCAATAATATGTAATCAGGCGTTGGCGACCTCTCGCTACTAACTTCTGTTGAGCGTGTTGACCAGTTATTAGGTACAGAGATAGTAGGGGCCTACTGTTTCCTACCGGTTCCGAACGGCAAATTTGAGAGGTTTCCACGGCAGAATACTTGAAGACCACAGGGAAAGAAGGGGGAATGTGTGAATTTTTCCATTCTGAGAAAAATGAAATTGAAAGTTTGACGCGTTCTACTCATATCCATCTTCATGAAAGGCTGGGTCGTTTTATTTTTCCTCATTAGTTAAACTTTCATCTAACGATATAACGGAAAGAGAAATAAATGAATGAACATCCACAATTTGTAAATAATTTTATTGAAAAAAAGAAATCCGCAATTACTCAAAAAAAGTGAAAGAAGGGGGAGGGTCAGAGAGAGAACAGGGAAAAAAGGGTGAGTGACAGAAAAATGGACAATTTTATTATTTTCACTACTCCCCGCGTGTGCCGCTTTTCTTGCCCTCCTTGCGTCTGTATTAACATGGATATGTTTTTGGGCTGGGGTCATTCTAAAATTTGCGACACCAAACGACACCAAAATTTGTTCCGCAACATAATCGCGAAAACTATAATCACATGATTGGTCTGTAAGGAAGTTTGGCGGTTGGTTACTAGAAACTGTTTCTACTCGACAACCAAAATTTGTGACGACGAGTTTACAGTAAACATATCCATGATTCAATGTTTTTCCGTGAAGCGGAGAATTTCCAGGGTTTTTTAATTTTGAAACGTATCTCCTCGCTGCCATCGACTGACAAACCTGTTTCAAGTGGAGTAAATCCTTGAACTTTTCAAAAGAAATCGGTCGCCGGCCTGGAATAGAAACACGAAAATTAATAGCCCCAATGAACAATTTATTTTTCCTTTCCTACATAGGTCCGAGTTTTTATAATATCATTGAAGTCTAAAGGTGGGTATTAGAGAGTTCCTAAAGAAACATCCGAGTTACGTCGACCGTTAATTTTTATCGCCGTAAGGGATTTGTCTAGGGAGAATCAAAGAAAAGCTAACTTCACATAAGACCGTAACAGAGATACGGTCTTATCAAAAGTCACGCTAAATTTAAAGTGCCGCTATTTACGTTCTATTGCTCGAAATTAACGGCGGTATCCTTAAGACCGTAAGTTTATTACCGTAACTTTACGGCAATAACGTTCGACGTTAGGCATAAGGACGTAAGTTATCACCGTTATTTCCGCGCATGCGCGAAATCTCGAGTTACGTCGACCGTAACTCATCACCGTTAGGCAAAAAGTGGCTTTAGGAACTCTCTATTGACTCACCAGTGTAAAGCCGTGGTGGCAAACAATATTGTCCAATCGGGTAATCACACGTTTGCTATCACCAGACGTGCCAACGGAGTACCTTCCTCTTTCTTTCCCTGTTTTCTTTCAAACCTTCCCCTTTCTTTCCCTTCATTCGGACCTTCCCCCTTCTTTCCCAGTAATTTCAGATCTAACATAGGCTATTTCTTGCAGACCCTCCTCCTTTTTTACAAGTTTGATCTCGTATTATGAAACTACATCCTTGGGAGAGTTTGTTGCCAACCTTAACTCATTTTCGAAAAAAAAGTGACCTTCCCCCTTCTTTCCCTATGGTCTTCACTTTAGGTGAGTTGCCATTCCCTTCCGAAAGGTGATTATCATTATGAGGAAGATGTCTAGCGGCTGCTGGGATCGAACCAGCAACCTTTTTGACTCAGAAGTCCAACGCTCAACCACTGAGCCGCTGATGACCACAATATGTATCTATATAATATTATTATGTGTACTCACACACGTGTCTTTATTGAATCCCAGGCGCTCCTGTATGTCGGCATCATCAGCCCACCGTGGGACAAATGGGACGTGTGCATCAGTGGGAAAAAGGTTCTCTACCACGAGGACTACAAGACGCTTTTTCTGTCCACCATAGAACACGCTGACGACATGCACCTGTACTACAACATGATCAGTTACCTCGTCAAAGGGCGGACTCTCGAGTACAAGTACGGCAGCGCTAATTTCGCCCTGTTGCTCGGCCTTTTGTCAACGATGACGTCATGTATTTACGTGGGACTGGCGTATTTCTGCGCGGAGTATCTGGGGGATAAGCACGCCATGTCGTCGTGTGCCATTGGATTCTCAGGTAGGTTCTCAAACTAATTGAGACAAGTTAAGGCTCTTTGGTCCTAAAAAACAGACTTGTTCACCTCTGTAACCTCTTAATGTTTCAACGTATTGCAGGTGTCATATTTGCTCTGAAGCTGCTGACGACTTTGGAAAACCCCGCTGGGTACACGAACGTCCAAGGGTTTCAAGTTCCGGTGAAATACGCCGCTTGGGCAGAACTCATCGCCATTCACGTCCTCGTCCCCAACGCATCATTCATGGGACACCTCGCTGGCATATTGGCAGGCCTGGCGTATTACTCAACTCCGCTCCGTTACCTTGTGGATTTCTGTCTCTCCAGCTTTACAGGTTCATCTCGTAATCACTCTTACTGCATTTTCCTTTCTCCTCTGGAATTACTCTCACACACTTTTTATTTTAGGGCATCCCATGCAACATGGCGTCACCACCCGAAGATCCGGTATTTACGACGATCCAAGAAATTACGAAGATTACTACGACCAGAATGCTGGCAACTTCAACCGCAGGCCCTCTTACGGGTTTGGCGCAGGTTTTGGTGGTAACCACTTCCAAAGACCCTACACACAACCAGGTTGGCGGTTTTAACGAATCTGAGGTTCAATAAAAAGACTTGACTGCGTTTGTGTACGGTTTGAATCAGCTCTGAACCGAACACCGACAAGTTTACACTGCGACCCAAAATGAGCACAATGCTGCTTACAATGGAAAGTTAAGAGTGGGATGAAATATACTAAGCATTTCTGTGACGAATTTCTGTTTAGATTTTGATATTTAAGGCTGTTATTTTGACCATTTGCATAGTATGCTACCTTTTCGGTTACCTATTTATTGTTGTGAACTGTGGAGGTGTTTCCTCGAATGTTTACGAAATGAATTTTGGTTTGTTTGTGAAATCACAAACATTTCATGCGTGTTTTGATTTAAGAGAGAAGCCAGGATCCCTCGGTTCCTCATAGATTCTAGTTTATCTGAACTTCACGATGTCAAACTCGGTTCATCGATTTCTCACTTGAATAACTAACTGTTGTTAAGTTCACTGATCAAGGGACAGTGACCAAAATGACGAATTTTAACTTCGCTGTTGAATTGCTTATCATAAAAATGAATATTTTTCCAAAATCTGGAAAATTTAATAAAAACAAAAAGCAATGGCCAAACATTTAATGAGAAAATGGAGTGTTTTGTGGTTTAGGGAATCAAAGTGTCCCACTATGTGAAACAGGGCCTTATAATGGAAAGTTAGGACTGGGATGAAATATACTAAGTATTTCTGTGACGAATTTCTGTTTTCATATTTAAGGCTGTTAATTTTTACCATGTACATAGTATCCATCCTACCTATTTGACTATTTATTTTTGTGGACTGTTACGTGTTTCTGCGAATGTTGACGAAATGAATTTTGGTTTGTTTGTCAAATCACGATTTTTTCATGCATGATGCCAGAGAGAATATTTTGGCCGAAAAATGTTCCTGCATCAATGTATCAATAGGTGTGTCTTAATTTTGGTAGTTTCAAGCCTATATTTTGATAATATCAAATATTATTAGGTATCAATATGATGATATTATCGATCGATTGATGTTATTAAATAATTTTGGTACCAGTATGACGATATTATCGAGAAATCCATTTCAAACCCTCTGTTTCGGATCTCATTCGAAGACTGGGGTGTATCCCTCAAGCGCTTTACGTTTTGGAGCATAATAATTATTGTAACAATTTTTTTTTTTTTTTTTTTTTTTTTTACAAAGTGGAAATGTTGACTAGGGGAATTACTTTTTAAGCTCATTGGGTCTGGATTATGTTCTGGATTTAATATCATATCAGTTCAATTCACTTATCTTTATTTGCAGTTATCTCTTTGTACAGACATTGCAATTTTCAGTAAATACTACAACTAATTTTCAAAACATCGTTATAAATGATGAACCATGTCAATATTCAACTTGTCATCAGTACAAAAGCAACCCTAATAGTGACTACATTTAGTCAAATTTTAAACAAAGATACAGTAAAAACAACATTACATTTAGTTAAATTTAAAAAAAAGATACAATAAAAACAGGTCAAACGAACACCGTATCACAAAACTCCTCAATTTTGTAAAAGGGCTCTTTTTTGAAAACCTCGAGGACATTACCTATGTGAGAATTTCGATAAAGGAAGATCACGCCAGGCAGCAGGGAGGTGATTATAGAAATTGATCCCCTGGTGACCGTGAGTACGTTGTGTACTAGCGAGCCTCGCAAATGGAACGTTCAGTTGATCCCGTTGCCGGGTATTGTATTCGTGGACATCCCCCCTAATTTGTAAGGAGTTTTTTTGTTTGTGGGTAAAGCAAACCGCTTGATACACGTACAGGGAATAAACTGTGAGCAGTCCCAATTTAATGAAAATCGGCTTGGCATGGTCATCGAATTTTGCTCGAGCAAGTATC
The DNA here is from genome assembly GCA_955831195.1 of Pilophorus perplexus. Classification (NCBI taxonomy): domain Eukaryota; kingdom Metazoa; phylum Arthropoda; class Insecta; order Hemiptera; family Miridae; genus Pilophorus; species Pilophorus perplexus. The sequence continues at coordinate 23,893,811 of OY037016.1, forward strand.
CGCACAGCTTTTTTTTTGTAAAAGGAGTATTAAATACAAAATTTTTGTCTACTCCAGCTGCGCCTCCCCATAGTACCAAACCATAAGACATGGTTGACACGAATAAACTATGGTATGCTATAAGCAGGACAGACTGTGGCACGGCCCTGGCTAAACGTCTAAGCAAAAACAGAGTTTTGGACAATTTTCCCTGTAGTAACTTAATATGGCTCGTCCAGTGCGCTTTGGAGTCGAGGTAGAACCCCAATAGCTTAACCGGTACATAAGTCAGTCAGGGCATTCTTCTTGTTGGAAATCGTGATTTTCTGCAGTTTGCTATGATTTACCTTCATTTTATTTGACGCGAACCAGTTTTCTGCCTGTGCCACCTGGTTTGCAGCAGCTAACTCAAGTTCGGCTGGATCCCTGGAGCCCCCAAAAAAATTTAAAGAAAGGAGCCAAGAGGACAAATTATTTTAAATTTCATTTTTGTTGGAAAAGTTGTAATAAACAGCTTAAAAATGTATATTTGGTTTTTTTTGTTTGTTTTTTTTTTGTTTTTTTGTTTTTGTTTTTGTTTCTTGACAATGAAAATGTCTTAGTCGACGGGTCAACCGGAAATTTTGTTACGCAAAGAAAAAAACGTCACTACCTTTTAGCGTCACAGTGCGATCCCACTCCATTTCATGATTTTCAAAATTCGTCCTGACATTACTCCTTAATCTGTGCATTACTCCCAATCGATAGGATGTTAACGGTTTTGCGAATATATCCTGCGCTCTTTTCAGGAACACGCGAAACATCTTCCAACACAAAGGCGGTGGGGTCCGGATAAAAGGAAGATGGGCTACGTAAGCGATCAATTCGCGGTACTTTTGCGGTTATTGCCTCTACGACAAAATTTATTGCCCGTCCCAAATAGCGCAAAACGTTTTCATTCTGGTCACGTGAAGACATACACAGACCAAGTAGACCTTGTGAGTGCATTGAGACAAAACGGAGGTGGCCTATTAAGTCATTCTCTTCGTTACTCTCCCCATCCGCCCCTGTTTAAATGTAGCGCGTTGAAGGCTGACATTTCAGGAATCAGGTTCGCCATCAAACCACTTGAACGAGTCCCATTTTGATTAACATCTTCCACCGTTTTTCAGGTGTACAACAACCAACGTGCTTCATGGCAGCAGCTACTGTAGCTATAAAAATATACATAATGTAATTATAAAAATGTACATAACGTGTAACGAAAACTTTTTTTATTTTATGAAATTATTTGCCATTTTGCGTTTCCTTCTTTGTATAAAAATATACAAATCGATTTGAATATTTTTATACAAAGAAGGAAACGCAAAAATGATCAGTATCAAAGTTGATACTCGTTAAATCCGTCCTAAATCCGAAGTAAATTTTACAGCTTGAATTTTTAGCGTGTGGAGAAAACTTGCGGAGTGGAGCGCATGCAGTGAAATGTAACGACACAACTCCATAGACATAGAAGAGTTACTGCGAGGTATTTGCTCCACACCATCCCCCAGATGGCGGTTCATCCTCCTATCTGTAAGGTCAGATGTAGGACCTCCAAAAATGGATTACGAGTCCGAAATTACCTGGAAAACGACACCTCATTTGACCTCTGGGGATCCTTTAAAAGTCCCATAAAAGCCTCACAGATCCCCATGGTGAAATCGGATGGATCTGGGACCCCAAAAAATGGATTCCACGTCCACCAAATTTGGAAAAATAGCTTGACAAAACTCTAGCCCAGTAGGTAGGTACCTCGTGGTAACCTAGATAGTAGGGGGTGGTGGGGGCTTAGGTTACAGTGCATTTCCTCTTTGATGGTTACCAACTGGATACGATACCTCGAAAAGACCCACGTTTGATTCTGTACACCACCAACGAATCCAACTAATTTAAGTTCAACATTTTTTTGAGGACAAATGGTTGAAAAACATCGAAGGATGGAAACATCGATGTATCGATTCAGCGATAGCCAAAGATCGATGTATCGTTGCCAACCCTAAATTAGGGTCCTTGCCAAGGACTCCTTGGGATATCTCTAGCGACCATTCCAAGAACTTATGTGACCTTTAACCGTCTCCAAACAGCAGTATTCGACTTTCCTAGTTTTGGTAGCTTATTGTTAAACATGATTGAAAATTATTGTTTTGTTCGTAGGTGTGAATAGAAATGTAGTGACGTCGTTCTTCGTGTGTAAAGTGACCGCAACAAACAAATTTCGGGATTAGACGATCCTGTTCTCTCCTGGTCTCTTTTACTCTGTGATCCTGTTGCTACGATGAGCTCGAGGAAATACCGAGGCGTAGCAATAGCTATGCAATTTTATTTACCTACCATATTTCGGTAAGTGGTTGTTTTTAGGCCGGTGGTGAAGCCAAGTAAGTTTCCGAATAATTAGGCCTCTTAGTTGGAAGAACACAATGCGGACGATAAAATTGTCCGATCTCAGCTTTTCTGGCAACTTGTCCTGTTTTTTTGCGTGGTGATCGTAATTGCGGGTTCAGCCCGAAGTCTGCAATGTTTTGGGCAGGAGCATCTGAAAAAAGAGATGTTGTCCTTCTTTTTCGATTGAAACTGACCAAGTTCTGGTTCTCCTGCCTGGTTGGTCATGAATATTATGGTTATAGATCCAGATCGGCTGGAACACTCCACCTGGGGCCTACAAAGAGGCTGCAGGTAAGTTTTAGGTAGGACCGGATCCATGAAGATGTAAGGTAATACGTTTAGGACTTGGGGTCGAGTGAGGTATCGTTTTGTAAACTTTTAAACTTGTCATTCAACAAGAAATCGATTTGTTGGGATTGCAGACCCGACAAACCTGACTACTCCGTGGGCTCTGTGGGGCTTTAGAGGCTACTTTTGTAGCTTTCGAAAGTTTCGTCCCATGTGGTAGAAATAAGTGTCGTGTTCGACTATTTCGAGATTAAACACGCTTTTGTCGTTTTCTACGTGATGTGTGGATTCATAAAATGCTAGGTTGTCCGTCCGCTGTCTATATGTACCGTTTTGGGGCGTTGAAGTTTTTTGTAAATCTTCAATTTCTACAAAAGGAATCCTCGGTTTTCCAACTTCCTAGGTGTAGTCTTTTCATGCTTTTCGTTCATGTACTGGAGTGAATTTTAAAAGAATTTAGGGTAGAAGTTCAAATGATGTACATACGACTCGTTGTTTTCGATGTAATTTTGGACTTATCGACGGGAGTCGAACGGCTGGCGTAACCCTACAGTAACTATAAGTGTTATAGTTTCTTTGGACGGGCCTAGTTTAATCGAATCGTCGCACTCTTAACTTTAACAGGTATCGCTCCCGGGGGAGGGATTCTACGCTCCACGGTGTAGGCAGGGCAGTACCGAAAGCGTTTATTTCTAACAAAAAAAAAAAAAACCTTTTGTAAAATTTGCAGCGTTTTTTGGTTTATGAATTTTGGCCTCTTTATGGCTTTATTGTCAGGAAGTCATATTTATATATGGTGTCGTTTTCCGAGTAATTTTGGACGCACAATCTATTTTTCGAGGTCCAAACATTGTACAGATTTTTTTTTTTTCCAACAACAATTAATTTTTTTTAATTAATTTAATCAAACAATAATAAACCCTTGTTCAAGATTTACAGCATTTTTTAAAAATGTTCCATTGAAAAATCAGTTGTTTTTTTTTTTGGAAAATTGTGCACAAAATAAAATTAACTCTACATACGTGAAAGTTTTCAGCCTTTGGAAGAATAATGAACCAGCCTTCCACCATCCACATGTGCCGTTCTCTGCGCCAAATTCAACTGCTTCGTCTGCCATGAAATCATACGCTGTGGATACGTCCGACTTCTTGAAAATATCCAAAATGGTTGTTGAGTGTTTGTCTTCCCTCACTGGCTTCTGGTTGTCACTGCAAGTGTGAATCCCGATATGAAGGTTGGTACTCTGAGAATGAGCTGGCTATTAGCAGCTTTTGTGTACCAATGTTGACCCAATGGTATCGTTTTCGGAGCAATTTTAGGCACCTTATCGATTTTTGGTTTGTAATTGTTGGAATCATACTCAATTATTTTTTATTTTTTTTATTTTTTAGCAGCAACAGCAGCAGCTGGAGGGGCGTCGTACGACTCGTACCCGATGATCCAAAAGTGATAATGGCAGGAGAAAAAGTGAATTATTAGATGTAAGAACTCGCACCCAAGGCGGCCAGGCGAGACCAGAAAGTGAGGGAACTGCTCATAAGTGCGAGTCGAACCACAAAAATATTGACATTTGTGGGTAATTGATCTCCGTACGTGTCAACTCCTTTAGGAAAGGTATGTATGTTGTATACAAGGGTTGTATGGGAAGTATGTAGGCTCCGTATTAACGTACGAGCTTTTGAAGCATGACAGAATGTCAAACGAGATGTCGTTTTCCGAATAATTTTCCGAATAACAATCCATTTTTTGTCGTACGTTGCACAGGAAATGTTTTTTCTTTTTTAACATTTTTTCAGAGTAAATTTTTGACACTGTTCTCCCTAGAAAATTCGAATTTGAAAAGATCATTGGAGCTGATATGAAGAAACCTTTCCTGTTCCTCAGAATGGAACCATTTAGGCTAGTGGGAAAATCGCAGGGCTATTGCTGCTCCGTAACTAAAAGATTTAAAATCTTTAATGCATCTACTACCCATTGAAGCGTTTCTACAATTCCCTTCAAGGTCCGTGGTCCGTGGACGACATAGACGGGTTTGGAGTGTCTTTAAATTTTGAGATTGAAGATTAGTAGACATGCTCATTCCATTTTTGTTTCAAGTTTCTTTTTTGTAGACATTCTGAGTTTTCATGTGCAATTTTTTGTATATTTGGTGTTTCAGTCATTCAGCTTAATGGAAGCTTAAGAACGCGTTGACTTGGAAAGTCTAAATTTTTTATTTTTTCATTGAAATTCCGAGTTAAAAAAAAATAGATAATTTGTTTTCTTCAGCAATATTGTACTACCTGGTTGGAAATTTGTCCTTTTATCGTAAGCCTTGCTGAAGCTCAAAACTGAAAGTTGGATTTGATTAGGAAAGGCTGTTTTTGGTTTATTATTCTTGGAATAATACACCTGTTTTCGCGACGCGGGTCGACGACTCCGATCGGGCTCAAAATTTGACATTATCCGTTTCAAGTGGTCTACATTCAAAATCCGAAATGTCCGTCCGCCGTACGCCGTTCGCCGTCCAGGCCGTTTTGGGCAGTAGGAATTTTTTAAAAAATCTGAAATTTTGACAAAATACTCGGTTTACCATCTAGTTGTGCCCGCAAGGTTTTCAGCCCGATCGCCCAAACCCGTGGGGCGCTCTGGGGCTAAAATGGGGCTACAGAAGGTGGTTTTTGAAGGCTTTTGGCTATGGGATCGAGTCAGGTGTCGTTTTCGAAGTATTTTTGGACGTAGAATCCATTTTTTGGGGTCCCGGAACGATCCGATTTCACTGTGGCGATCTATAGGGCTTTCATGGAGCTAAAAATGGGATTTTTGAAGGATCCCAAGAAGTTAAATATCTTTCGAGTAAAAATTAAAGAATTTTTGAAAAAACACATTTTTGAAAAAAAAAATCCCCTCAAAAAATTTTTTTGAAATATAAAAATCCAAAAAAAAAAATTTTTTTAATTTTTTTTATTGACAGAATTAAATTTCTGTACAAGTAACCTATATCAAAGAATAATAAACCCTTGTGTAAAATTTGCAGCGTTTTTTACGTACATATGTACGCACTTTTGTATTGAAACTTTGAATCTGAAATACCTAATTTCTTATGTATATACACTTCTTTTAAATGTATATGATGCATGTTCGTGTGTGTTCATTATTCTGCACAGTCGACTCAAAAATCAGGGTTTGTAATGAACAAACTAGAATAATAGTAATAGAACGAAACCATCGATATCACATGTCGATTTTCTAGTGTAATAATCAACTCATTTTCTCAAGGAAAAGATGCAGAATTTTAATGGCATGCTGATGAAAAAAGAAATAACCCAGTTAAGTCATTACCGGATTTGCAAGTTTGATGCTTGATTACTAAAAACTAGAAATTTGGAAATGGCTTCTTTCTGCTGTATTTCGTCCAATTTGCAGTGTTTTACGTCATTGAGCCTAGTGCTCTAACAGTGTTTATATACATAAAAATGATTGCATGATTAATAGTTTTTTAAGGTATTCATTTGGGCTTTTATTGAATGAAATTTTGAGCTGTTGATGTTTTGAGTGAAACAAGATCAGTTTGATTCTGCCAAGAAGTGTTAACAGGATCGGTTGTGTGCCGAGTGAGAGGGACGACCCTCTACAACACTGGAACTTCCCCCGTTTCGCCCACCTCCTTCAACAATACTAACTGTCTAGTTTGTAATTTATGTTAATGGCCGGAATGGGCTATAGAAGGGCTCCGGGGCGTCCCCTGGAACACCCCTCGCCCCCTTCGGGTGCACCCCCTTGAGAGGCCATCCCCTTTTTCGCAATGGTGGGGATGAGCTCAGGGGCTCCGAGGGGAGGTGTTTCCTCTCTCTCTCAGACTCGCCACAATCCCGTATCACCCTCTCGCTCTCACGCGAGCGTTTGTGCCCGTCCCGGCTCCCGAGGCTTAGTAGCTTCATGGGTCCCGTTCAGCACACAGCAGTGTCCCCAGGCCACCCCCTCTACCCCAAACACCAAAATGGTAAACATCAATTTTATCAAATTTCTATTTTCAAAAAAAAAATTAATCAAAATTTGTCTCACCCCAGAAAAACACCAAAATCGTCTCTCTTCCATTAATTTCACTAACTTCCTCCTATCCGTCACAAAGCAAAAATCATTACTCTTTATCACCCCCACCACGTCACCCTCCACACCCACACCCTCAACTCATCCCTTTCTCAAGTCCCCAACCGCCTCAACCATTTTACTCGACCGCTTTCTTCCTATGTTTAAAATGGTTCTAAATCCAATTTAAATTCAATTATCACTATATATTTTTTTTAATTTTCGCACGACTACGATAAGGGTAGGTCGCCATCTTCAAATGTAACGCATCGACCGGGGAAGGTGCGCAAAGGGGGTGGCGCCGATCCGCCCCTCGCTGTCGATCGATTGGTAAATTTTTAGACTTTTTGTTTGGATTTTTGTCCCTTTTTGGTTCATTATTTTCAGAATAGCCCGCTTGTGTTTTCGCGACGGAGTTCGACAATTTTGATTCAAAAAGAAACTAAATCCGTTTTGGTAAAATGTAAGAACAACGCGAAAACGCCTTGAAAAACGGCCAATGATGTTATTTTTATTATATTTCTAAATTATGATAAATATTTTTGGTAGAAAGTGTAAATTAATTCAAATTTTCATATAATTTGAAATTTCGGATTTATGGAAAAGTACTTTTTTTTAACGAAACGTGGCTCTCAGTACTTTTTGAAATCAAACGATGTGGATGTAGTACCTTGTGAGACAAAACGCTTCTTGAAACAAAACACTAGGAACTGGAGAGAGTCTTCCTGTCATAACAATAGGGAAAGACAACCTTATGAGATAAGCACATGGACGAGAGTTGCCCCGACCAACTGCACCCATTTTGCCTTCTGCGGGAAGAAAAATATTTATTGGTCACTAACTTTTGATGCACTGCATACATTGAAATTAGTTAAATATTAGATTACTCACCAAATGACGGTATTGAGTGTGAATCGATCGCATTTTTGTGAAGAACTACCTCACTATAACCCTATAAAAGTGATATCTCAATTTCGACGAAAATGTTTTTTTTTTTTTTTTTTTTTAGTACATAACTTTTGAACTAACTCCTCAATTTTGAACGGCCTCGAACTTGGTAATTACGTTTCATGATGTGTTAATTTCCAAGCTGAAATGTCAGTCCGCCGTCTACGCCGATTTGGGCTTGATCAAATTTTCTTTCCGAAATTTCGCCTCGGTACCCCGTCTAGTTGGATCCGCAAGAGTTTCAGCCCGATCGCTCCTACCCAGGGCTGTGGGGCTAAAATAGGGCTACGGGGTTCTGTGAAGTAGTTCGGTCATGGGATCGAATGAGGTGTCATTTTCGAGTTAAGGTAAGGTTGGGGGAAGTGCGTGGTATGGTTTGTTGACTTGTCAAATGTGAGGATTATGACCGAAATGGGAGAGGTCGAACTCGTCCACTTACGTCGAACTCGTCCTTCTGACTTGGTCGAGCTGGCCCACTTCGACTGTCGAACTCGCCCACATCAACCATGGTCGAACTCGTCCACTTTGATCGTCGAACTCGCCCACCTTAAATTTGAAGTGGGCAACGTTACACCGAACCGGTAAAGTGAACCACTGGTTTGACACTATTCTCTCTCTCGCCTGATGAAGTCATATTACAGACAAATTTTGTCCTTGGTTCTGTTGACGGCCCTCATACTTGCAAGTTGCAAGTTGCAACCCCATCTTCGCTGCTCCTAATCTTGATATGCGCCTCAGTTTGAAATTCTATCAAAACTTCTACAAATTTAAAAATATTGGGTGATGGTGATATAATATATCACCATCACCAATATGCATATTATGCTGGAGTTCAGGCGTGCGTTGTAAGACGCGCACGCATTTGTGGTTTGTTGAGCGACATTGTCCGGACGATCTGGAGAAAATGCCCACATTACTGTTGGAAATTTGGAGTTTTCGGAAGTGTACTTCCATAGATACTCGCACATTTATCCACTTCGACACTTGGCGGTTTGGTGGCTAGAAACTGAGAAAAGCAGTAGCACAGAGTAACAGAGAACAAGCAGTAGCTACTCTACTTCGTCGTTAAAAGCAGTTCCAGCAGTTCCGCGCCACATTGACTCATTATCTTCGAGTCGAAGACTTCGACACCTCCATTGCTGCACATGATCAAATCGGTAATAGCAAACTTTATTTAAAACCGGTTCCTCCGTTACCAGCAAACTGTTTTCCTGATTGGTGGAGAGGTATAGGAGGACGAGCTGAACGATCTCGGTGGGCGAGTTGGACGATTGCACCTCTTTGGTGGATGGACGAGTTCGACGGTCTCCGTTTGACACTTTCTCACTGATTTCCAGATTGGTGGACGAGCAGGCACACGTCCGACCGAAATAGCTGTCCACATCAGGCTTACGCACTTGCCCCGAGTAGGGCAATGATGATTCTTTAGCGATTTGAACATTTAAAATTGGACAAAAACTCACTGATTTATCAACTGTACAATATTATCATCAAGACCTGGACAAAAATTGAAAACATCAATAAATACCAATAAACTTAGATAAATCCGTACTAAACATTAACAAATTCAGTCTTTACGTGAGGTTTCAATCTCAAACTTGATAATAACCTCACACATGCCTCTTCTTGAAAACCAATGTGGTAAGTGCAAGGTGCCAAACTCACTTATCTACAGAAAAAGATAACACTGAATTTCAAATATAGCAGCCACTTGATGGCATCCAGTGGACATTATTCCAAGTAGCAATTTCATCCCACTTGCGCTCTTGCCCCGTTTTCGCACTTCCCCCACCTTACCTTACTTTCGACGTAGAATACTATTCTAAGCATCATTAAATTTTAATGTTGCTTTTGAAGGACGTTAGGAGGTCCTGAGATGTGTCGTTTTCGAAATATTTTTGAACGTTTTTGGGTGTAGTTTATAATGTTTTATGTAACATTTGCAGGTCTTTAAGCTACTACTAGTTTGTTTAGGAATCTCGTCACATCTATTGTATTTTTTCTAAAAGAAATTTGCAGTGTAAAATTTGCAGCGTTTTCTCGTTTGATTGGTTACTCTCAGTTTCGACTATTTTGCACTGAGGAACCACCGGGTGCCTATGTCTTGATAGTAAAACAACTTCCTACTTACATTTTGTCATTCAACCAAGGTTATCACTCCACTAACACGAACACAATTAAGAATGGACAGGATTTGAGGTGGAAATGAAATTGAATACGATGAATATAAAAAAACAGAATGAATGTATAAGTGGGTAATTTCGTTTGGTAATGCAGTTATTTATGTATGTATAAAGTCAGCAATTCCACCATTAGCCAATTTTCGGTTCATTATTCTCTGAACGTCATTTTGTCTTTCCAATGGATTGATCGATCTGGAGAGTTAACTCGTCGAGCTATCAGGCAATATCCGGCAATCCTAGAACAAACCAGACTTTACCTTCCGAATAGGTAATACATTTGGTGGTAGTAATGAATTCACGTGGGTTTATGAATTTAGACGAAACAACCTTTTTACTACCACCAATAATGCTGTATTTATTTGCACATAATCGTATCTTTAACCCGGAATTCTACATAGTAGGATAAAACCCAACGGTATTTACTGAGCTTAGAAAATCTATTATTTTTCAAAAAAAAAAAACAGTATAATATTATTTTAATGGGAATATTTTAAAAGAAATTCTCCAGTCTGTTTTAAAAAGTCAATTTTTCCCCCCAAAAATTTTTTTTTTTGAAACTTATTGCACCAAGTAAGCAAACTTATCAGCAATTTACAGTTGATGTATACTAAATGAATTGCCAGAAGCGATGACACATAACACTGCTTCTATGCGACTTGTTGTTTTGTGCAACTGACGCACAAGTAATTACTCACTGAGCTGATAATTAGTTCACAGGGCACCCCACTCCCACAGGTCATGAGGTTTTGTTCTTTTCAGTCTTCTGAGCAGGCCTTCAACGTCGAGGAGCTGGACAACCTCGCTGTTGATGTGTCCCCGAAGCCTCTGCTGATGGGCTAATGCTTGTTTTTTGATGACTTCTTCGACAGTAGGAATTTGAAGTTCCCGGTGTAGTCTTTCATTCCTGGTGTAACGGTACGCATTTACGCATGCTCGTAGCACGTTATTTTGAAATCGCTGAATGATCAAGCGATTGCTCGGAGCGGTGCAGCCCCACAATTGTGCACCATAGGCCCAGACTGGCTGAAGGACCTGATTGTATAGTTTTAGCTTGTTGGGGATTGACAAGGATGACCGTCGCCCCATTAGCCAATACATCTTCCGAAATTTGGTGGTTAGTTCCATCTTCTTTTTTTGACATGTGCTTTCCACCGAAGCTTAGCATCGAGGGTCATGCCCAGGTACTTGGCTTCGTTTGCGTGCGGTATGACTTTGTTGTTGAGGTGAACGGGTATGTACTCACACCTACGGTTTGTGAAGTCGACATGTACCGATTTTGCCTCATTCATTTGGATCCTCCACTTTAAAGTCCAGCTGTGAAGTCTCTTGATTGACCTTTGTAGTTTCGAAATTGATTCCAAGTTGGTATCGCCGACAGCAAGGACTGCAGTGTCATCTGCAAACGTCGCTATGGTATTCTCCTCTCTTTCTGGAAGGTCTCTGGTGAAAAGGACGTACAGGAGTGGGCCCAGTAAGCTACCTTGTGGTACTCCAGCTTGAATCTTTTGAGCTTTCGAATACGCATCTTCTTGCTTGATCCGGAAAAATCGGTTTGAGAGGTAGGATTCTAGCAACTTGGAATACGAGGCGGGAAGTGTTTTTCTGAGTTTATAGTTGAGTCCTTCGTGCCACACTTTATCAAAGGCCTGTGTAACATCAAGAAAGACGGCAGAGCAAACCTTTTTTTGTTCAAGAGATTGTTCAATAATGTGCGTTATTCGGTGCACCTGATCAATTGTAGAGTGATTTCGACGAAAGCCAAACTGATGGATTGGAACGAGGTTCCGTTCCTCTACTATTTTCAACAGACGTTTTTGAATGATTTTTTCAAACAGCTCCCCAAAAATAGTTTATCAAGATAGTATCTGCTGCATCCAATAAGTAGAAGGTGTGATAAGAAAGAAGTCAAGGACTTTACGAATTTTCAAATGTTGAAAAGGAGGATGTGGAAAAAAAACCTTTTCCAATGCAATTTGGTTTGGTAACAATGTAAGGGGCTGAAATGACAAAGAGGGTGTCACTGGCAGGGTTACCAGTTGATGTATAACATTACAGTGCATGATCTATTACGAATTGAGTGAGGTTTTTCGTGTGTAACATCACTTTCCGCGTGTCCCGCTTTGACCGGGCGGCAGATCGAAGTTGTCGTTAGGTTTACATCAAGTATCCAGTTCTCTCTTCCTTGTTGTTCCGAAGGTTTAGATGGAAAATGTCCAGATACCAGATACCTACCAATTTAAGATAGCAGTAGAGTAGACCATCCTCTATCTCTGAAGATGGGAAAATAAAGGCCTCAAAAGCTCGGTTGCTGTGAACTAGACTAGTGTATACCTATCGTTGAACGCCAATTTGAGGGATTTAGTTTCAAAAGTTACTATATCCTCAACGTTTGATTTCAAAACGTACTAAACGCCATGTTTCGTTTCAAAACGCTGCAAATTTTACACAAGGGTTTATTATTCTTTGATATTGGTTGCATGTCCGAATATTAATTAGGACCTACGTGTCATTGAAAATGACTTTGACAAAAAAATTTTTTTACTCGGAAAATATTTGCCTCCTGGGATCTTTCGAAAATCCCATTTGTAACCCAAAAAATGGATTCTACGTCCAAACATACTTCGAAAACGACACCTAACTCGACCCATAGCCAAAAAGCCTTCAAAAAAACCCTTCCGTAGCTCCATTTTAGCCCCATAGCGCCCCACGGGTTTGGGCGATCGGGCTGAAAACCTTGCGAGCACAACTAGATGGTAAACCAAGTATTTTGTCAAATTTTCAGTTTAAAAAAAAAACCTACTGCCCAAAATGGCCCGGACGGCGGACGGACATTTCGGTTTTGGAATCTAGACCTCTTGAAACGGATAATGTCAAATTTTGAGGCCGATCGGAGTCGTCGACCTCTGTCGCGAAAACACAGGTGTAGTATTCCAAGAATTATAAACCACAAGTACCTACTTTAGTATAGTAAAAGTACCTACATATATATAATGTATACCTACTTATACTTCGAAAACAACGCCCCACTTGATATCACAGCCGAAAACTTTAAAAACCCCAACCGTAGCCCCTTTATATCCTCACAGAGTCCCACGGGTTTTAGGCGATCGGGCTAAAAAACCTTGCGGGCACAACTAGATGGTAAACTGAGTATTTTGTCTAAATTTCGGATTAAAACAAAATTCCTACTACCTACTCAAAACGGCTCGGACGGCGGACGGACGTTTCGTTTTTGGAATCTACACAGCTCGAAACGTATGATGACAAATTTTATCGCCGATACATAGTTGTATTACTCCCTGAATAACCTGATTAATTAACCAAAATTGAAATATTTTGAAAGATTCCCGAAAGCTCCCCAGTTTTAAGTGAAGGGATGCTGATCTTTTGAGAACTCATCAAAAGTAACATTACTTTTATACATTTCTACTTGTGTTGGTTCTTCGTTTTTTTGGGGGTCGTGAGGGGGTGCAGTTCTGCAAGTTTGAGGTGCATTCAGGTAGATCTTCCTCAATTGTGAAGTCAACGCCTGTCAAACAAGTCGTCACTCATCGGAGGAGGACAACCGAAAGGGATAACCTCACGTTTGAACGCTACACGTCAATTTGAGTTTCTTGAATGGTTAGGTACTTCAAAGAGGCGTAATCCTCCACCGTTGACGTACCACAAAGCCCCCCACCAGACCCAATTTAAGACCTGAAGAAACTGAAGATTGTATCGTCCGCCACTTGGTCGGCGTCAGTCTGCACCACATTCGGGAGGAGAGTTTTTTTTTTTGTTCCAAAATCGAAAGAAGAAAGTCGGGTCCTTGTTCCCCTGATAGTCCTTATGCGGATTTGAGGACCGGTTCTTGGAGGTCATCCAAGAAGTCCGCGCATTCTAAAAATAGGACCCTTCGAGATATCATTCTGCCAAACGTTTGGGGGCCGACCGTTCGAATCGCTTTTAAAGATGCCAACCTACTCGAGCAGAAGCCCAATTCAGTCATTCAGTTCATGACGACCGGAGGATGTAGGTCGTTCCAAAAAATGCTGAAGTAGGTTCCATTATTCATGTTTTTCGAAATCTTATTCTCTGGGGTACGCTAAAAACCGCCATATTTTCGGACTGTTTCAATATTTACTTTTTAGCATCTGTAGCTGGATTATACGTCCAAAAATACTTGTATAACGACACCCTACTCGATATCATAGCCGTAATCCTTCAAAAACCCTTCCCGCAGCCCCTTTTTAGCCCCACGGGTTTGGGCGATCGGGCTGAAAACCTCGTGGACACAACTAGATCGTAAACCGTGTATTTTGCCAAAATTTCAGATTTAAAAAAACGGAATTTTGTTTTTGGAATCTTCACGTCTTGAAACAAATTTTTACCAAAAGTTTCGACCTCTCACACGAATGCACAGGTTTATTATTCCCAGAATAATAAATCAAAATCTTTGGTCGAGCTAAGGCGTAGACACTCACGTTTGTGGAATTTTTTTGCGTCTATTGAGAAATTGATTTCTTGATTCCGAACGGTCCGCTTCAGTGTTGGGAATTCTTTTGGGACCTTGGGAGAGGTATACCCTTGGGTGAAATCAGGGCCTTTTGAAGGCCTCAGGACCCCCCCTTGGGTAACGTCATAAATAAGTCAGAGGCCGTTATTTGGTCATGCCGGTAGAAGCGCAGGTAGAGGGCGGTTTGAACGATTTTGAAGATATTCTCAACTTGGTGAGTGCGGAGAGAAGATTCGAGGGAGTTCGCGCGATTTCGAGTATTTTTTTAAACGTTTCGTTGTTGTTGACTTTTGGGAGTCTTTCAGTGAGGCGGAAATCGATAAGCGATACATACGAAGACAGTGGAAGCCGAGTTTGAGAGCTGATGTAGCTGACAGCTGTTATTCAAAGGACAGCTGCTGAGCTTCATCACCTGCCCTCGCAGCAATTACAGACTTGGTCGTGTTTGTTTCAAGTGAATTGGGCGCTCCCTGCTGTCCTCATTTCTTTCCCTACACGGTAATATACTTCGTTATTTATTTAACAAGTCGATTGTTACGTTATTTTTTGGCCCCTGATTGAACTGAAATGCATCTACTTGTGAAGGTCAGGAGTAGAGGTATATTTCTGCATAAATTATCTGCAGCAACTGACCAATTCCTATGGTTTTTGGTGGTTCATAGAGAAATTTCGGTCTTTCCCGTAATATACGTATCAATGTAAAACTCGGCGCTTCGCGCCTTGGTGGGACTCTGCCTTCTGCATCCCCGTGAATATAATATATTCAATAGGATATTATCCTAACAGGCATCTTCCTTGAAGGTTGTTTAACCTCCTAAAAGCGTGACCACACTGGCTGATGATTTGACTTTTATTCCGCCTGGATTGGGGATACGCTTTGTGCACAGCAAGGAGGGGCAAGAGCGGCAAAAACCCCCAACATGCTGATTTCAATTACCTATCTGGCTCATCTTTCTCACACAGAATCCAGTTCCAGCAGGGTTTTTTTTTTTTTCCAGAAAATAAAGTTTTAGAACGTAAATTGGGGCTTAAAGTTGGAAAAAAATGAATTTTTGGTATGAATTCGACTTCTGAGCCGATGAGAGTTATGTAACTCTAAAAGAGGGGAAAAACATGAAATCTTCATGTTGTAGGATGCCCATCAATGCAACAAAGCCGCCAAACTAAATAAAAAATTTGTAACCCGTTTCAGAGGGATAAATCACGAGTTTTCCGTGCAAATTGGGAATCGGCAGAGCTACAAAAAAAAATCCGGTTTGCTCCGAGCTGGGATTGGCTTCTTCTCGCTCCACAATAAAAAATAAAAATAAAATAAAAACATTTGCCCAAAGCGTTGCAACGAGTGGTTTTGTTCGTCAGGAATCGAATTTTAATAATTGAATTGGGCAAAAGGTTACTGCTCAGATTTTTTTTTTTTTTTTTACACAAATCATCTGCTGGGCTCTCTTATTTTGTTAAAAGAATTTTTTAATTGAATTCATCAATGTCACGGGGTTCAATATGATCATTGGTCTTCGACCGAAATCATCTACGCTCTTATTGTTGTAGCACTTTTAAATTTTAGGGGTTCAATCGATGCAAAATTCATTACAACTTTTCGTGTTGAAACTTCGTGAGAATCCACGCTAAAATATATACTGAAAAACTTGGTGTTTGGGGAAAAAATAAGGGTAAGGGAATTTTAGGTATGGGGACATGGGGTATATTCGTGATCAGCATCAAATTTCCTATAAGTATGAAGGTTTTCAGATTTTTTTTTCCAAAATATGGCCGTTCGGGCCCACTGTGGGCCGCTTCTCCCCGGTAGTGTCAGACTCTCACTGACTAAAACCCCACTCCAAACCCTCGTTAGAAAACCACCCTAGAGACCACCTTTTCGGTATTACTTTAGCTCTTAGCTCCCGAGGGGCTCTGTGGTGCTAAAACGGGGCTACGGGAGTGGTTTACGAAGGTTTTTCGGGCGGCTTCCATATCTGTAAAAAACTGAGCAGGATTATTCCGTCGTGCTTCTATACTAAGTCTTATGTATAGATTTTTAAAAGAACTTTTAATTTATTTTTTATTTTAATTATTTTTTTAATTTTTATTTTTATTTAATTTTATTTTTTTTGGTTTATTATTCTGGGAATGTAATTGCGTCGGTGGTCGAAAATTCTAATCGGCCTCAAAATGTGACATTATCCGTTTCAAGACGTCCAGATTCCAAAAGCAAAATGTCCGTCCGCCGTCCGAGCCGTTTTTGGCAGTAATTTTTTTTTTTTTTTTTTTTTAAATCCGAAATTTTGACAAAATCCGTTTCCATCTAGTTGTGCCCGCAAGGTTTTCAGTCCGATCGCCCAAACCCGTGGG
Organism: Pilophorus perplexus; assembly: GCA_955831195.1. NCBI lineage: Eukaryota > Metazoa > Arthropoda > Insecta > Hemiptera > Miridae > Pilophorus > Pilophorus perplexus. Next base: position 23,910,524 of record OY037016.1, read on the forward strand.
GCGCTATGGGGCCAACATGGGGGCTACTGGAGGTTTTTTGAAGGGTTTCGCCTGTGGGGTTAGGTGGGGTGTCGTTTTCGATGTAGTTTTGAACGAAGAATCCATTTTTGGGGGTCCCAGAACGGTCGGATTTCAGATTTGAAAATTTGTCCTACTTGGATCCTTCAAAAATCTCGTCTTATTTAATAAGGTGTCGTGTTTTGTATACTTTCTCACTTGGGTACAAAAGAATTCGAGACGCTTGCTGGACTCACATTTTTACGCTAAATGTGAGAAATGTCAGCCCCTAACGAAGTAGTTAAAGACCTACTTGATGCTCAGTTCATAATCAGAGCTTGGTAGGTGAAAGCATTCATCATCTCCAGAGCACACGAGCTTTACGAAGGGGGATTAGCGACGGACGGAGGTGATGATTTTGTTTAAAATAAATTGTCCGCCGTGAATCCCTCTATTGATTAATCGTGGCAGCGCAGGGGTTGACGGGCCGGGTGGGAGGGGGGGAGTCGACAGCAGCGCTCTCTATTCAGCCCGAGGTGTTGGCACAGTGCGAGCCCGGTGGGTGGGGTTTTCTCCAGCCCGGGTTCTCCAATGGGGTTGGCAACCGCCATGAACTAGAAGGGGAGTCTGGAGCACGCTTGCTATCTCACGTCGGAGATCTGTCGGGATGATTTTGCACGGGCGACGCACAGTGGTGGTGGAAATTATTCAAGGTGACAGACTGATTGATAGAGATGGATTTAGCTTAAAAAATGCAAAATCTAAATGTTTAGCTGATTATTATCACTTTTTAAACAAAAAATAAAATTTAAAATTATATGCATAAAAATTGAAAAATAATTTTGCATAAGCATGTTTAGCTGTTTATTAGGTCTTCTTTTTTCAACAAAACCTAATAAACAGCTAAACATGCTTATGCAAAAATTTTGTAAAAAAAAAAAAAATAATAATAATAATAATTATTATTATTGTGTGCTATTTGTAATTCACCCACGATTTTTATGAAATTGAGACATCTTACTCTGACGGTTGGTGGAATTATAAAATGGACTGAATAAAAAGTCAGAAAGGCATACAAATCCAGAATTTAAAAAAACTAACCTTAGAATTCGTCCAAAGTATCGGGTTATTGAGGACTGAAGTTAAAAACAGTGGTGTTTGATGCATTGTGTGGGTCGTATAACTGGCCAAATGCAACAAAAAGGTATTCGTTGTTCGTTGACCCTCACAGGACGTTGTCATCTTAACACTGGCAGCGAGCGCGGCCGGCCTGTCTGAGGTTGCCTCATCAGCGGACTTTGATTGTGAGAAACCGATGTGTATCTTCGCTATTCTGTCTTTAAGTTTCCATGTTATTGTTATGGACGGTGTTCGAAAGTTAAAATATACTATGATTTCAACAAACTATGAGAAATATTCTCGATTTGTATGCCTTTCCGACTTTTTATGTCAACTACCGTCAGAGTAAGGTACCTATTTAAATTTCATAAAAATCGCAGGTGAAGGACAAATAGCACACCATTAGCAAATAAAATTAAAATAATTTTTTCCTCTTTCACGTTTTTAATGCGCGCACTTGCGCACGATCATTCTAAGGTTCTCAGTGAACACAGAAAAAAACTCCGTGTAGTTCAGTAAATTCCGCAACTTTTTTTCGATTTTCCGATCCCGCGAGCCCCACACATTAATTATTAATATCAGTGGTGAAATAATTATTTAGCGAGCCCCACATATTAATTATCTATTAATATGTGGGGCTCGCCCGGCGAAAAAAAAACTACTGGTTATAATGCCGATTTCCAACTTTCCGCCCCTCTGCTCTCCTCCAGTCAGCTCGAAGCGACAAAACCAGCATTGCTCGTTGTTCATATACAATAATATAATATCTTGATTGTTTAGCAGATATTATCTGCTAAACAATCAACATGACACCGATCGGCCAGCTGCCTTTTTAATTTTTCTAATTTCCGCCACCTTTTAGCGTCAAAATTGGATTCATTGTCCTCTGACCTAGTCACAGTGGCCTTATTCAATCACTGCGCTGCAATCAGAACTTCCTTTGCCCATACAAATGTTTCATCTCCATTTCCACTCAGTTTTTGAATGTATGAACCTAACAGTGAATCACCGCTTGTTGATGCGCCGTAAACGTTAGTAACAACCGTCAGATAACAAGCGTAGTCTTACCGCTCCCAGTTTCAACCCCTCACCAACTCCAATGGTCGTGTACAGCTGGAATTTCCGTTTTATAGGATGTTGGAACAATTTGCGGAGCGTTTGGTTTTGCCATTCATCACCATTCCACGCCTACAATTCCTAACATTTTATGGCATCAAGAGGTTTGTATTGATCTGATGTTAATCTGATTTCAGGATTTTTGGGCAAATATTCGTTAAAAAGAAGAAACGAACCAGGCTGATATGAAGGTACTCAAAGTAAAATCTCTCACCGAAGGGATGCTGAATTCATGCAGTCAGCGGTGAGCGTATAAATACTTTGTAAATTTACAAACGAAGAATTTGAATTGGCTCAACATAATCTTTTTAGCAACATCTAAGGCCTTATTGTGGATGCTCTGTTTTTCAACTCTGTCGACAATATAATCTCACATGTGTATTGTATTTCAGGAAAAGGACCAGAAGATGTTCGCTTCTTTCTTCATCTACAGACATCTTCATGAATCCAACGGTGGGATCCTTCCATGGAATATTGGTAGGTACCGCAGGGTGGACATTTCTCACAAAACTGACTATCATCGCGCAAGAATTGTAGCGTCGTTCAACCTTGCTGCTTGGCCTTATTCGATATACCTACTTTAGTAGTACACTGGAAGCGCCTTTAGACTAGGTTTGGCCATCGATTGTCGATAGTATCGAAATATCGATGTTTTCGGATATAGGTCCTATATGTATAGATATTTTTCTATCGATGATGCATAGTCCGATTGTGGGCCGGTTTTTGAAACCATAGTCAAATCACCGCAAACGAGTGGTTTGGTGACCACCGTCAAACGCGATTTTACAGCCGCTATTTTGTCGGCGTTTTTAGAACCATAGTCAGCGTTCCGACAGCTGACCACGCCGCTAAAATTTTGGCGCCTTGAATATTTTCCCTAGGTGAAATTTTTTCGTCATTGCGGGTTTTGACAACTCATTTGTGAGGAAGGAGTTCACATTTCCCGCTTCTTCTGCCTTCAACATGTCATTATTTTGAGCGTTATTTGAGCGAAAAAAGTAAACAATTATCTCCATCTCTTTCTACCACTCCGCACCCTCCGCGCCGCGGAGTCCGCGGCGGGCCGTCTCGTCAGTCAGTTGTTCCTCGTCAACCAATGAAAGCGGTGGTCACGGCTCCGTAAAAATTTGACCCCAGGGTCCTGCTGTGGTTACCGTTTCGTAAAAATAGCGGCCCGTAAAACGGTAACTAAGGTTCAAAAAACGCTTTTTCCGTTTTACAGCCGTCAGAGTCGTCTTTTACGGCCGTCAGAGTTAACTATGGTTTCAAAAACCGGCCCTGTATCGTGTATTGATACTTAGAGGCTGATAGTTTTGGTTGATTTTTTTTTTTTTAAATTTGGCTTCAAACTCAATATTTTCCTAAAATTCGCGATTTTTATTAAATAACATTTTGATACTATCAGTGGCACAGAATATCGATGCTTCAAGTACGATATATATTGGTATCGATATTTCGCTTGTGATAGGTACTACCGAACATCGATTTATCGATATATTGACTACCGATGGCCATCCCTACTTTAGAGCGACACTGATGACAGTTCGATTGCCCCTTTATGGAGTGTAGTTACTGTAAACAGTTGTTTCAATGAATAAGGTCGCAGTGTGCTGATAATTACATAGCACTTTTGATCAATTATTGATGATTGAAGCGTTAGCTGCCAAAGTGGCGTAAGTGCCAAAATTTGGAGATTCAGCGTTCCAAGGTTTTTGTGGACGTAGGTAGTAGCAAGGCCTAGTAGTTTTCTGGACCCCAAAAGTGGATTCTACGTTCAAAAATACTTCGGTATTATCATACCTACACGAAAACCATTTTTTTTAAAATAGGTATCTAAAAAAAAAACTCCCCCAGCCACCTTTTTAGCCCTACAGAGCCCCCCGGGATTGAGCGATTGGGCTGAAAATCTTGCGCACACAACTAAATGGTAGACCGACCATTTTGTCAAAATTTCTGATTTTTAGTTTATTATGCTTGGAATAATACACCTCGACGACTCCAATCGGCCTCAAAATGTGACAGTGTCGTTTCACTTCGGCGCGTCTCATTTCTGCTGTTACCTGTTTCTGCCTTTTCCCTTATAACTTCGGCGCCTGCCATAAATCTTATTTTTTGTTGAGGGAGATTAGTGGTGGATATTGATCGAAGTGAGCATCATGAGTGACTGCATCGAATTTCTGCAAACGGCCAAATGTAAAACAACTGTTGCGAACCAGGGCTACGAATTCAACAGAAGGAGGATCTAGATTGACAATTGGGGAGGATTGAGGATGATTTGGTGTCTACCAGGACTGGAGGGTTCTCCAGGTTATCGCTCTGAGGATTATCATCCACAGCATCATGGTCGAGGCAACATGGGGGCGAGCATGGAGGTTCCAAATCTGATCTGATCTGATCTGAAAGCTTGTCAGTACAATCCTCGAACGGCAAAGGAAGGGTAGCTGTGACATCACTGTCAGAGGGTGATGATGCAGTCAGCCAGGCGATCTGCGTTGATCATCCGCTGGTCGAGGAAGGTGAGCCACACATTTTTCAGACTCCAGACAGTTTTCGAACTGTTTGGACTTCATAAAACTTTGGTTTTCCACACATGGAGGCATTGGCTGTTTCCACTTTAACCAGTGTTTGTGGAGGGCAGTTCAGTTGGTATTTTAAAATAACATTTTCTCACTCGTTTTCTCTCTTTTGAAAAACTCCTGTCACCTGTCATATCAATAGGCGCCGAAATGGGACCCAGTCCCAAACGGAAAATGATGAGGCGCCGAAGTGAGACAAAAATTGGCTAAACCTGAACAGGCGCCGAACTGAGCATAATCCAATTTGACATTATCCGTTTCAAGAGGTTTAGATTCCAAAACCGAAATGTCGGTCCGCCGTCCGGGCCGTTTTAGGCAGGAAGAAGTTTTTTTTTTAATCTGAAATTTTGACAAAATACTCGGTTTACCATCTAGTTGTGCCCGCAAGGGTTTTCAGCCCGATAACTCAAACCCGTGGGGCGCTATGGGGCTACGGGAGGGTTTTTTAAAAAGGTTTTTGGCTAGGGGATTTTTGGGCATAGAATCCATTAAATGGATTTAAAATTTTTGGGGGTGCCGGAACGATCCGATTTCACTGTGGGGATCTATATGGCTTTCATGGAACTACACAATTTAATGGGATTTTGAAGGATCCCAGGAGGTCAAATATTTTCCGAGTAAAAAACGTTTCCTGGCCCAACCAGATAGTCTTCAGTGTCGGTCTAAAGGTGCGTTCACAGTATGCCGAACGAGGCCAAGCAGCTTAAGTAGCAGCTAGGCTGAACGACATCCGCTTGTCGATTGACCATAGCCAAAGTTGATTTCGAAGTAAACGAATTGGAAAAGCAAATCCGCTAAGTCTTGATATCCTCTCAGGTATCTTTCACCAGGCCACCTGCATCCCAAATTGCGGGGCAGACATTTTGGTTGCGTTCTACTTATCTTCCTAATGCTAATAATTGTTGCCTATTGTGTATTCTTGATGTATAAATCCAGCTTCAGTCCAATAATGGTTATAAAAATTACAAATCACAGAAGTTTTTTTAGCTGCAGCACAGCATTTTATGCTAATAAGATTTAATATAATTTTCAAGCTGGTAGGATCAAATTTTGGATCTGACGACAGTACCACAATTTGAGTTCAACTAAAGACGTTTTCACCAGTAGATGACAGAGCCCATCGTAGGGCACCCAATCTTTCCTCAAGATTCGAAGTTGAAATTTTTGAAAGTGCCCTGGAAATTTGTATTGTACTGTAGGAGTCCAAAACTCACTGCTATTGCTTCAAATTATGAAATTCTTTCAAAAAAATATATTAGTCGACATGAGGTTCACATGTGGATTTACTGTCAGGGTCGTGACATTTCGTATGGGCAATGTGAGGTATATCGTAGATCGGCTTCTCGCATCGAGAAAGCAATAACCTTTTTTTCTCGTTGATTAGCATTCCCATTCCCTTGAGAACCTTGGCGTGATCCTTGCCTGACGCTATATTATCGCCGGCAAACGTCACAACTACTTACCATCTTTCAAAAGTATCCAATTGAAATAATTTTGGAGCGCTATGGATCTTCGAATAAAAATATGTTATTGATTTCAGGATGTGAGAAGACTTATTTGGATGAGAAAGGTGACCAGATCAAAATCAAATGGCGATGGTGAGTTCTTGCCCTTAGCTATTTTTTTAGTCGTCGAAAAGTGAAGGTGTTTTAGCTATGAGAGAATGAGAATGAGAAGGTTTATTTTTAAAAGCCTTCCGGCGATACAAGGGTTGGAGCAACCGCCCATGATCCGAAAACTGCAAGTTACAAGAAGAGGCATCTGTTGCATTTTGCAGCCACCAACGACCCGAACACCACAAGTTACAAGAAGTGTTGGGATCCGCTGCGATGACTCCTGCCCCAAAGAATTTCGAGCCAATTTGTTACGATAAGACCTCCTTTAAAACCCGGCACATCCACATTGGTCCATCCCGGGCACGCCAGAATGGTGTGGCTAACGCCGGAGGGGACAGGAGGGCCCGCTGTACTCCCTAGGGGAAAGGCTGAAGATCAAGAACAAGCAGAAATTTGAAGAAACATAAGTGAACTTCCCCTTGGGGAAGAAACTGAGCAGAAGGCACGAGAAAGGTTGTCATGGGCCAGAAATGGCCTTAGATACAACCTAAGAAGCTCTGTACAGCGGGTTGGGGGTTGGCTGGCGGAGCCAGCAGCGGGTGGCCCCCAAATAATAAACATTAGGTATTGTAAGAAACAAGAGATGAGTAGGCATCCCGTTTGGGGGCCAATGCCTACATTGACGGCCTAAAAAAAGAAAAATGTGAATTTTATGTGATAGTTAGAGAGCATGCAGTAACGTTGGGTCGAATAGGAACGGTTACGTTTTCAACCCCATGTGCACCTTCGTGGGAGTGTAATTTACTCAATCGTACCCACGTTTTTTGAAGGATGAAGATGTTCAAGCTCATAGACGACAGCAGTTTTGTAAAGCTTTCACAACTGGACATTGGGGAATTTCCAGTTGTGGTTGAACTCAGTATTAGTAACTTTGGCAAAAAAAACGCAGTCCCAGAAAGCGCCAGGACCATCCAGTTGGGTTTGGTGATTCTCAGTTCGGTTTCCAGAGCGCTTTTGGAACTGGAGGCTCTGTTTGCCAATACCTCGTCCAGAATCGTCTGTAACAGGATTGCCATGTCCAGAAAGCGGTTAATGTTACATGTTACAAGCTTATGCGTATTCTGGAGGAAGTTGGCTTGGAGTTCAAGGGCTTGAAGCTTATGAGAAATCTGTACTGGTCTCAGACTGCGCAAAAGAGGGTTGATAGTTGTCTCTCTGAACGAATCAGTATTGCCAAAGGTGTAAGTTAGGTCTGCCTTGTTCAGTATTAAATACTCCGTTCAGTAAATTTTACTCCGAGCAAGTAAGGATGCTCTCGATGGCTGTGAGACGGTTATCCACGATCATGCGCGTCGTAAGGTCTCACCATCAATATATCGAAGACCATACTCACAACTATAATCAAGGCTGAGCAAATCGTTCAGGTAACCTTTTCAAGTTTCTGGGGCAATGGATTTCGGGGTTGATAGCAGGACACCGAGCTCAGAGGATGGATTCAGAAGCCACGCGCTTTTTAAATGGAACAATAATTACTAGGTTTTTTTTCCAACATTCTCACTGTGACTCCTAAAGTATCTCCTAAAACAATTTTACGAGCAGGCCGCATACAATGTATTTTTAACGCTTGGGTGTAGGGAACTGTGCACTGGCTAATTCACTTTCATTGAGGTTGATACCAGCAACCTTGCGCCCACCTGCCACCAGAGCGCCCATCCTCACTGTTATATCCTCCATTAGGTACTAGCCGCCATACATACAATCCTAACTTCTTCTTGTGTTGTAACCAACCACTGCGTTGTTCATGTTCTAAAAGTTAATGGCAATAAACCGAATACTCGTTTATTTCCAGAATATAAAACTCACAAACCCTATAGGCGGTCTGCCCGTCCGCCGTCTGGGTCGTTTTGGGCAGTAGGAATTTTTTTTTTAATCTGAAATTTTGACAAAATACTCGGTTTACCATCTAGTTGTGCCCGCAAGGTTTTCAGCCCGATCGCCCAAACCCGTGGGGCACTATGGGGCTAAAATGGGGCTACGGGAGGCGTTTGTTTGAAGTTTTTTGGCTATGGAATCGAAAGAGGTGTCGTTTTCGAAGTATTTTTGGCCGTAGAATCCATTTTTGGGGGTGCCGGAACGATCCGATTTCCCTGTGGTGATCTATAGGGTTTTCATGGGGCTACAAATGGGATTTTGGAAGGATCCCAGGAGTTAAAATATTTTTCGAGTAAAAACAAAAAAATTCTGAAAAAATAAAAATAAAAACAGTCTATATACAAACGTAGACAAAAAAATGTTAAACAATTTTTTGTGGCTCCAAGCGTATTCGAGCTACAAGAGGGCGAAAAAGAAGGAAAATTGGCCATTCGGAAAATTTTTCACTTCCTTTCCACTTCCCACCTTAAAAACAGGGGGAAAGACTGTATCTCAGCGAAACGTTAATGGAATGAAAGTTGCAGAGAATTTAATTTTCCTACTTCAAAATCCATTTCGCAAACAAAAATTCACGAGCAATAGGAGTGGGGGCAATTATTGTATTATATAAGAAAAACGGAAAAATATTTAATATCCGTATTTTGTAATTCTGCTCATCCCCTCTCCTATTGCCTCGTCCGCCATATTGAAAAAAAAACCCAATCGGTCGAAATTTTCTTTATCTACTTGCCAAATCCCGGGCCTTAAGATTAGACGATTAGCCGATAAGCCAGCTCAGTCCGCATTTCACTTTCGAATGATTTAAAAGAGGGAAACTCGCTGTCCACGTATCACAATCAGCCGAAAAAACTTCAACAATGAAAGATGCAGGTAGTTAGTTATTTATAACGTTGTATTTTTTGTCTGTAGACATTGAAAGTTATCTCTAGTTTTAGGTTGTACAGCTGGACTTTTGTTAAACGTAAAAAGTATCGATTCTTGAAAAAATTGATTCTTTCAAAAAACGATACGACGATTTAACCCATTTTTGATAGATAGAAATAATTTAAATCGATTCATTTTTCAAGAAACTGACATCTTTTTGTGGACTAGGCATTCAAGTCTATTTCTGCTCCAAATGAGAATTCATTCAATTTTAGTTGAAGTGAATGCTGTTCTATCAGAAATTCTCTCTCTGGCTTTTTCAATACGAAGTTGGAGAAATAGGGTTTGAATAATTGAATGCCAGACAAACAAGAAGTGAGAACCTTCATTGTTTTGCACCTTCGTGCAAACTTAGATAATCAAGTACTTCATTCCATTCCGCTCTCTCCTCTCTTTGCCCGTTTTCTCCCTCCTCCTTTCCACGCCCTTCTTCTCCCACGACCTCCATAATCGTAAAATGTCCCTTTGGCCCGTTTCCATCTCCGTCTCTTGTTTCCCCCTCCACCAGAGCCCTCTGAACCCCCATCGCGCCCGGGGAAGCTCGATCGACCCGTGACGTCACGATTTCCCAGCCCCCAATCTCTGGAAGGGTTTGAATCAAACAGCTTTCAACACCCCCGCCCCCTTCACCACTTCATTCCTGCCATCTTCATTTTCAGTATTATGATCCTGAGAGTGTCAAAACACACGTTATAAAAATATTTGTATCAATTTCAGCGCTTAAAATCCTGCAAAAATTATCCACTCGGGCAATAAATAACTGCTCTACTCTTCTCTTTTTTAAATCACTGCCTACATTTTAAATTTATTCGTGCACCGTCTACTATGTGACAGCTTACCTCTTTATTTCAGGCGCTGGTTCCAGCTTTGGGCAAAATTGGTGACATCTGGATGAGCCGAAACGTTTCCAGAAGCCGACTGTTGGTAATGATTATGGTACTCATTCTGGACTGTTTTACTTTTGGAAATTCACTTTTGTTGCACATTTAGACAATATTTACAAACAGAGGCGGATACACTTCTTCCTTTCGTGGAGTCACTGCCCCCTCCCTTACTCAATCGACCCCTGTTTATTATTAAATCAAAAATGTTGTATTATAGGGGTGTTCATGGTTTTTTGCTCTTAGAATCGTAAATCGATGTAAGTGAGTGTTACCTACCTGGGGTTTCTCCGTTTGGGTTGATTCTTGGAATACTAATTATGTGTCCTCATAAGTTTCATTATGCGTAGAATCTACTCACATTTGAAATCTGAGTGTGTAGAAAATCTGATTCCCGCCGTCGAGGCCATTTCGAAAATTTTGGGGATTTTTTTTTTAAAGTTTAAAATTTTGACAAAATAGTTAGTTCTCCAAACTATCAGACCATGAAGACCCCTAATACTATCCATATAAGAGGATCTAAGTTATGTGCATCATAAAATAGGTGGTCCCTTTAGGGCGGGATAATCAGCGTGGACCTGAGAGACCGCCCCTATTAGGTCTATAAGGTCTATAAGACGCCAAGCATACCCGCGCGCGATCGCAAAATCGTTCAAATTAAACTTGCAGTCTAATTTTGCTGATTGTCGATTGATAATTCGTTCTTTTGGGATTTGGTATTGAAATTTGGATCTCCAGGTAGGATACAGAGGAAACGCTAACTCAATCGGACTGTAAACAACAAAGATACGAAGAGTTGGGCGGATTTTCGCTCATCGAATAATTGCGCTCAATGGGCTTATCAGACGTAAAATTGGCATGGGAATCCAAATCCAACATAAAAATTAAGGGTTCCCATTTGAAATAAGAAAGTTGGGCGCGCATATTGGTAGCTAAACGGGAGGCCGAGACGGTAGAAAAAATCGGCGTATTTTCTCTTACTTTTTCAGAGGAGATGGCTTGTGACATACTCATCCAGACATACACGTTCTGAATTAGTGGTATACATTTAACCGACCAGCATATAATATATTATAAAATTTTATTCATTTTCCTGCTTCTTCCGTTTCGCCACAGTTGACTGAGGTTTTGAGCTTTAAGCAGTTTTCCTCGCGTCGGGCCTCAAATGCTACCTCGTGCTGTCTAGTTATTCCAACAATCACAGTTTTACCCATAAAACGAGTACAAAAACATTTTGTTGTCTACTGCATTATTTTTTTCTAGGTAGGTATGGGACATCGATGTCACCATTGATTTTTTTGTTAGGTATCATCGATGTTACAGTAAAGTTATCTATCATTAACCCCAAAAACCTAGCAATACTTGTATACCATCAACTTCGATGTCCGTTCCCTATGGGGTTGGTCTCTCAATTTACTGTCCTGGCAAAAGACAATTTACATCTGACTAATTTTAAACGTTTTCCAGGGCAAATTCACGTGGGAGGACTCTGAAGTTCGCAGCGAGCCAGGGGTTAATGCTCTACATCTACCCTGTAGATCCGAATTTGTTTGATACTTAGCGACAAATTCGGTTCTAGAGAGGTTTGTGTGGGGCATATACGTTGCCTGCACCGAGCGTCTTCGTTGAATTCCACTTCGAGCAACGTGCGATGGCTTCTGAGAGAATATTCCTACGACTTTACAATTATTGATGATGGGAAAATCCGTAACTTTGGAACTTTTAGTATTCAGGTTATAACAGGCGTTCCAAATCTGTAAATGTAGTTATTTATTGTAGTTATTTAAGAAGTTATCAAATATCATTTCTTGTACAAAGTTGACTTTGTTTCATCAAATTTTTAAAGTTTATGTAGAACCAATACTGCTTGTACATGTATGAATATAATATAATATTATGCACATCATACGCTTCAAGGGTGCAGGACGCTCCATCTCAGGTAAATAGGGATCAGTTCCAGAAATGGAGCGTCCTATTAATAACAACACAATTAAATTGTTAAATTAACAACATTTAATGGCCCTCTTTGCCGGAACAAACGAACAAAAGTTGGTAGGTAACTTGGTAAAGTTGGTAGGTAAAGTTGGTAGGTATTACGTATATAGATGCAGTGACTTCAATTTATATTATTCAAAATTCAAGTAATATATAAACGTGCATTATGATGGAATATCAGATTCTAACATTGTTAAGCCAAGTTACCAAATCTGATCGTGTGTGCCCCCGCTTGTTCAAATTTGTGAGTCAATTCCTGAGGTGGAAAGTCCTGCGCCCATCCAATGAGGAATGAACGTCCTTATAAATTCTTATTAAATCGATAGAAGGCTTCTAATTAACGAGCGTTCTTCCGACCTGCCCCCCACTGCTCTCTCGTCACTTTAAAATGATATAAAGTTTTTCGAGATTCATGTTGAACGATCGAGACGCTACTAAGGGTATTTCACCGACGGAAGTCGTCGACAAGGACTGATGTGATTTGACCTCTTTCGCTCAAAGTGTATCAGCCGTTGAAGGCACATTAATAAGTTAGTTGGTATGGACGATTCGAAATCACTCATTACAAGTCTAAACTATAAAAGTAGGGTTATTGAGGAGAAATCTTAATTTAAAAGTGGAGGGCAGTAGGGGAGATCGTTGTACCTTGGAACACTTTTCAGTTTTTTGGAGATAGTGCCTGGAAATTCATCAATATTGCTCGGCTTTCGGTTTCAATACCTTACAGCAGTCTTGACTATCAGTTATGTGTGCCAAAATTGTAATCCCTTGAAGCATAGGCGAAGGTATGAAGCAAATCCGAAGGGACGTTTTTGTTCCAAGGTACAACAAAGCTCGTGTACCTTAAGGTTCTCGAAAATGAAGAATATAGTGAACGACGACGTTTTTTCTCTTAATAACAGCAGTAAAGAACACCTTGAAAACGTTAACAGAAGTAATAATAATAATTGTTCATCATCGTCGTCTGAAATATCATTTTATCAGCATCTGAAGAAAACCCCTGAAAAGTTACATAATATGCTATAGAAACAATAGAATATTGATGAGTTTGTTGGCAAATTAAGTGTTTCAAGGTACACGAGGTACCAACCCTTCCAGCCACAGATCTGTTCCAAGGTACAACATGGTCTCCCATTTTGCAAAAACGGAAAATACCCAAACCTCACATTTCTCTCATTGAAATTGGTAAGCAATTTGGTTTCTATATAGCATATAGAACTATAACAGCTAGGTAACCATCGAACACTAAGTCTATATAATATAATATATCTATATAATATAAGATATATTATATCTTATATTATAAGATAAGTCTTATCTTCGAAAGCGTGGGATAAATGAGTTCAACTCAACGATCTCAAAAGTAACTTTCTTATCAAATTTGTCAATTCGACCCCCAATCGTTTCCGTGCATTGATGAAACTACACTGATAAGTTATGCCTCCTCAGAGAAGAATTTGGGCGTAGAAAGATCTGCTGGATAGCAGCACCAGCCGGAGCTAATTCAAATGTTTCAAAGTACAGTGTGATCAAGGTAAAACCTCTGCTACTACAGAACACCCCAGACTAAATGCGACCTGTAAATTAGACCGTAAATGGGATCAAAACTCTGATCGTTCTTATTAATTTATAATGAAAATTATATTATAATTTATGGAAAAGTTGGAAATAAATTCCAAATTTTGAATGTGCAGCACGTACACAACTCGGCCTCCGTTGGTACGACAACGAAGTGTTTTTCACTGCAAAACCCGCGTTTATTGGGGACTTTTTTTCAGCGAATGGGTCTTTCAAAGTAGGCATACGAAGTGTAAGACAACTTTTAAAGTGTTGGAAATTTTTTTTTAAATTTCCCTTAAGCATCACATTAAATGTGATAATCACTGTAACATGACGTCATTGATTACAATTTGTTTGTACTCAATGATGTAAAACAGCGATTGTATTATTAAAGAAACAAACGGTATCGTTTTTGAGGACTGCAGAGGTTTTCTGGCTTATGGGGGGGTTTTCAAAGGTTGAAACGGCATCTGTATTGGAATCCCGAACGAAATTGGACGTTACAGCTGTAACAATTGGTCCTAGGAAGACCAATTGAAGCCTACTAATGATGGTCCGAGTTGGTTTTGTGTCTATCCAGAAAAAAGTTGCCTGAAATCATAAATGTTCAAACTACTTTCTGTACTTACCACCTAATTTCTCAATCTCTTCCGAGCTGGCTGATGGTACGAAAATCGTACGAACCTGGAACCACCTTAAGTTATACCATAGCTGGAAGATTGAAGTTTATAAGTTTACCATAGCTTTTAGAAGATTGAAGTTCATAAGGTATAAGTTTACCATAGTTGGAATATTGAAACGGAGATTGTATCGCTAAGACGGCGTTTAGTTGCATTAAAAACGGAAATTTTGCCTTCAGTTAAATCGCCAATTTAGCATTTAATCTTATTTTTAATCTTTGGTGAAACTGAGCCTTAATAGAAAAAAAGTTTTCATATCGAGTCATTTTTGGAGTTTTTCAGGAGAGCCCCAAAACACAAAAGCTTTACCCATTCGAACTCTGATCGGTTCGCCGCGAGAGGACGCGACGAACGGTTTGCATTAAATGCGCACATTTTTTTGCTAAAATGAGTTACATAACTCATAAATTGTATGTATGTACCATATAACTCATTTTCGCAAAAAAAAGTGTGGTGTTGCTCTGACGCCCACGATATGGAATCTGTTTTTATTCTGGAGACCCTTTGACGTTGTTTTTAATCTGAGGCATCTATAATAGTTACGATAAATCTTCTATCACATTCATTTCACCCTGAAATCAGTTGGCGTGGGTAAAGCCCAGCACCTCACTAAATTTTATTTCAATCAAACTTTGATAATTTTGCTTTCACTCCTTATGGTTTCTGAGATAGCGAGTAGTGGCATTTATGCCACACCTTACCTTATCTTCTCTTACCTCACCGTACCGTGCCAACTAACCGTTGCCATTTTCTACCCGCAACTGAGAGAAGAAAGCCTGCAAAATGAGGAAAGATGGCGTTTGGGGTTCTAATATTTTAGTGATTATTCGCTGCATTGGTGCGTCTCGATTTGTGCCAATGAACGATTGCAATAAATCGTTGAAAAAAAAAAAAAAAAAAAAAAAAACCGCTGCAAATTTTACACAAGGGTTAATTGAGGTGGTTAGGGTGAGAAATCCCATTTGTAGCACCATGAAAGCCCCAGCGTTTGGCACACCAATTTAAAGACTCGTGAAATTCGGAATATAGTGTGTACTGATACAAACTCAAAAGCCATTAAATTCTATAAACCTTTGCATGGAGTAGGAACATCGAGCAGGGAATTGTGATACAAGCTCACATACTAGTGTCTTGATGCTTCCGCGAAATTTAGCATTGGGTTGTAGATAGTGATAAAGTAGTGATAGGCAGTGATAAAGCTCAACAAGTGCCACTTTTTTCATTCAGTAAGGCTACGAATTACCTAAACGTCTTTTGGTAAATTCAACATGCAGTAGTGATAAGTTCAAACAAATAAATTTTTCATTGAGTATTAACGTAATTTTTTGGGGTAGTTATAACCGTTAAAGTTATAACTACTAAATCATGAGATGCATAATATGCATAATATTATTATGTCGCAGCTTTTTTTAAACAATTCGAGCTTTTATCACTTCTCAATGCTTCACTTCACAAAACGTAGTCCCTCTTGATGTTTTTACAAATGCTTACATCAAGAAGGAACGCCAATTTAAAGTTTTGTGAAATTGAGCATTGAGAAGTGATACAAGCTCGAATACCGTTGAATTTTCCAAGGAGTAGGAACAACAGTTGTTCCTGCAGTTACTGCAATTACTACTTTAAACGTCTTCGTGCGGGAACACAATTTTCGCCCAAAACATTGCCCAAATTTTCCGTAACGCATCGCGATTTCCACCACCTCATACCATTGAATGTAAATACCAGTAAATTTTGCCGGAATTTCTTGTCGAGGGACCAAGTGCCATCGTGAATTGGGCAACGTTGCAAACATTTTGATACCGACCCAGGTTGTGCAGGTTATTGCAGTTATTTTCAAGTAGGCATTGCATTATAAGAAGGTGGACAATTGTTAACATCAACATCTAAGGGAAATTGAGAGAAAATCTTGATGCAAGTGCACAAAGGACACGAACCATTTTTTTCCAGCACCTACGTGCAACTCTGAGAAAAATTAGTTATATCGACGATGGTAATTTTGGTTTATTATTCTTGGAATAATACACCTATGTTTTCGCGACACGGGTCGACGACTCCGATCGGCCTCAAAATTTGACATTATCCGTTTCAAGAGGTCTACATTCAAAATCCGAAATGTCCGTCCGCCGTCCGGGCCGTTTTGGGCAGTAGGAATTTTTTAAAAAATCTGAAATTTCGAGAAAATACTTGGTTTACCATCTAGTTGTGCCCGCAAGGTTTTCAGTCCGATCGCCCAAACCCGTGGGGCGCTATGGGGCTATAATGGGGCTACGGGAGGGGTTTTTTGAAGGCTTTTAGCTATGGGATCGAGTTAGGTGTCGTTTTCGAAGTATTTTTGGACGTAGAATCCATTTTTTGGGGTCCCGGAACGATCCGATTTCACTGGGGCGATGTTTAGGGCATTCGTGGGGCTAAAAATGGGATTTTTGAAGGATCCCAGGATGTTAAATATTTTTCTAGTAAAAAATACAGTTTTTGAAAAAAACACATTTTTGAACAAAAAATCAAAAAAAAAATTTTTTTGAGATAAAAATCAAAAAAAAATTTTTTTCATTTTTTTTCATTGACGGAATTAAATTTCTGCACAAGTAACGTATATCAATGATTTTTTATGCGGATAGTACTCCTGAAATTGATATTGATGCCGGTCGCACCGGTGAAAACTGGATATTACTCTTTCTTTTTCTTTAGTCTTCCAATACATTTGCTATTGAATGTGTATTTCACTGGTTGATCTGATTTCATTTCTCGTAATTTTGAGGCTGACAGTTTTTAGAACTTTTTCTGGTAATAGGTACATACGATATTTTTCTTGTGGTATAAAAGCACAGGAACACCGTTGTTTTTTCTGTGGTATTTTGCATAAATAAGATGGTATCGCATGTTGTATTATCTTGTTGTAACCTTCATTTCATCCCGGTACGAAAAGAAAATTAATTAATTTTCTGGGTTGTGTTAGGAGAACCTGACTATATTCTGATGGATTTAGCGCACCTATGTTTGTGTATCAGAATTTTGAATTCTAATTGGCATTGAATTGTGTTGTGATATGGTGGGAAGGCGAAAGCGCTGTGTCCATGTTCCGTCGTTTTGGGGCGAGGAAAACTGAGGAAGGTCTCCCAGGATGCTCGCTCAAGATGTTCAGGAGGCTTCCTGCATCTACCGTCCCAGAGGAGGATGGAGATGAACCATAATGCCAGCGGGTCGTCAGCTCTTGGACTGAGGAAGTTGTATAGGACTCCGACAGAGGGGGCCTCGCTTCGCTCGGTCGACCACTTTCTCAGACAGGGGGGCTCGCTTCGCTCGCCCATTTGAATAATAGGTCAAGGGATGGGGTTGCGCGGATTCGCGTGCGTCGGAAATTGCCCTCAATGTGCTCATCGGACGTAAAATTGGCTTGGGAATCCAAATTCGAGAAAAAATTAGGGTTCCCTTTTAAAATAAGAAAGTTGGGCGCGAAAAATCGGCGTATTTTCATCACTTACCGTTTCACCCAAAGTTACCACGTTGAACAGAGTTGAGCGTTTCATATTGCTTATTTCGAGTTTGTGAAGTCGTTTAGAAAAGGCATAACAACCCTTACCTAATGTGTTTAAGCTAACTTACAGGACGATGTCACCTGAAATTAGGGATTGCAATCCCGGGATCCCGGTCGATTTTTGCCAATTTGAAATCCCGGGATTCGTGGAGTCAATCCCGGGATCCCGGGGTTCGAGAATTAATTGCACCTCGTACGTAAATTGCTCAAGTCTTGTCGGGAAAAATCTTTTAATTACGGACAATAATTCGAAGGCTAAGTGAAAGTGCTCTAAGATGAAAACTGTGAAGTCCCCTGAAGAAAGGATTCGGAATTCTATGAACCAGCCGGTGCCGGTGCCGAAAATACGAAAAGATTTATCGACCTCAATTAAAAAAGAAACGAGCCTGTTCAAAAATGGAGGCAGCCGAGGCCACCATTTGGATTTAGTATACAAAATTTGTGGATATTTAATATCTCCTGTTAGGCCGGTCAGCGGACGAAAAATGGGGTCCTTAGAACGGAAAAATAGACACGTTCTAATTTTTTTTAAATGTTTTCAGGGACGGTACCAGCTTCGAAACCCTTGTGCTAAATGCTGGATGCCCGAAAAACCGCGAAATTTTCGGATTATTTTTATTTATTTTTTTTTTTTTTCAGTTCTTGGCTTTCAACTTCAAAAATGTGCGCCCTAACGAAAAAGTCACTGTATACTATTTTCAAGTAGACAAGATTTGCTACCATTTGAGCGCAACGGCAGCTTTCTAGGACCAATGGGCCCCGAGATTAACCCTCTTCAAACATTGACCATTTTCCCCCAAATGTTAGAAATCGTGGTTTTATCCTTCTTCAGTACGGAATATCGACTATAATATTCATCCCACGAGGAAAGTTATGAGGAATGAAATTGTAGAGCAGTGATTCAGCTTCAATTTAAGCACAACCAGAACACGTAGGACTATCCCACTGACCTCCGTAGAAGGTGAGAGGGTCTTTTGAGTAGCAGGACTATTTTCGACAAAGCTAAGAAGCAAATTGGCTGATCCAACTTTGAGTGCTTTCTAAGATCCAACATTATGATTTCTAAAAGCACATTTTTTGAGTACATACGTGAAATTTTTCCTTGATGAGAGAAGTAATATTTTATATCATTTACAATTATTGTAAATAAACAAGTTTTTCGTCCGTTGTGAGGAATCTCGGGGATTTTTTAAAAAGGCCGCTTTATTTTATGAGATCTTGCTGGTTTTTCCTTAAATAACTTACGTACTTTCCCAATTGTTTTAGAAATCGTCGACGGGTACGTCTTACTATACTTATGGTCCATTAAGAGGTTGATTTTAGCAGACCACCGGATCCTGTTCTTGATAGCTTTCTTAATATAATGAAGTTTACCTTGCATATGCCTATGAAGTTGCTCTTTTATGCGGTTGAATAGCGTATTCATTTGGCATGAAGCCGAAGTATTTTGCTGGTTTGTGTTGGCCATGTTCACGTTCATACGTTGTGAGGAATCTCGGGGATTTTTTAAAAAGGCCCCGAGATTCCTCACAACGTATGAACGTGAACATGGCCAACACAAACCAGCAAAAAGTTTTTCGTCGTTTTTAATAAATTTTTTCACGTTCAAACAAAAATCATCAATCCCGGGATTAATCCCGGGATCCCGGGATTGCCCCTGAAAAATCCCGGGATCCCGGGATTCAGAAAAACGTTCGAGATTGCAATCCCTACCTGAAATTAGTGACTCAATGCTTTCCGCCCCTAATCCCCTTCTAACGGGACATCCGCGGAAGCGCCTAAAAAAGAAGGAAAAATGAAAACAAATCTCTACATTCGTTCTTTCATTCACTCCACACGTGATGTGACCTGTAAGAATGAACCGGGGAGTAGATGGATTGATATCGCCCTCCCGCAACATCCTTCCAGACGGCTGAAATATGATAGTTGGCGGCACGCAGTACCGCACGCGAGCTCGGCTGGTAATTGATGGTAGGAGCGTCTCGCCGGACAAAGACCTCCCTCCGTGAAAATGGTTCGAAAAGAGCTCTGAAAATGGACTTGGAAATTTTTGGGTTGGAAAATGTGCTGTTCAATAATTGATTAGACTAATCGACCTGTCGGGTTTCCTACCTACTACCGGTTCTTCAAGCTCAATAATTGGAATTCTTTCTAATTATTGAGAATTTTCCAAACTGATTTGAGGCTTTTCCAAGCTGAATTCAGAATTGTCCATTTCAATTTGAGAACTTTCTGAAGAGAAAAGAGATAAAATTCAACGTTCAATTTTGCCAACTGGCCAATTAATGGCTGATGATGATAGGTGTAAAGTATAGATCTGATAAGGTAGAGTTCACTCTAGAGATAATTTTATTGAACGGCAGATAAAGTTTATCTCATTTAATCTTTTTCGATTTAATACACGATTTAATAGCACTCGTTTAATCTTTTTCAAGATGTTGATCCCTTCTAGTTGTCAACGTCAAGCATTCTGGTGTGCACTTGCAACTTGAGTAGTATTCATGTTCTTGAATGAGAGCAGGCTGTACCTATGGGTGCCTATGACACTTATGGTGGATTTCACCACCTCGGCTTAAGGTTCGGCTTACCGGTAAGCCGAAGAATAAGAAAAAGATGCGTTTCACCACTCCCGCTTAGTCTTAATCCTCGGTTTACGGGGTGAGGTTAAGCCTCAGATTTTAGTCCCTACTCATCCACGTCTTAAGCGTTAAATCTGAGATTTACGCGTGTGTTGTAGTTGTTGTTACAATTTTCACCAACAACAGCAGTGCCCATTTCGTTGATATCGGATAATATCCAATCGGATAATATCCAATATCATCTATCATATTATGATAGTTGGATTTATTCATTATCATTTTCCCTCGAACGGTGTGATTTTCGCTTTTTCGACCAGAGTGTTAATTATTTCGTTCGTACTGCGTGTTTGGGAATGGCATACCGAAGAATTACATTCGAGGATGACGACGAGGAAATTGAGATGATTATTCAGTTGCAAAGGCGGCCGGGAGTCTTCAAACAGATCGAATTATGTTTCTCTTTTCGTCAACTGTTGGAAAAATTTGGGAAGAGTCCTCAATAAGATAATATACCCTAGTCCAATTTTTTTAATGACTAGTCCATTTATCGATTTATCCATTTATCGACTGAAATATGCAGAAACTTTGGAGATTCATTTGTAATTTAAGTGCCTTTGCCTTCCTATCTTTTGAATAATAAATTAAATTACCTGAAAAAAGTTAATTTTCTCAATTTATCAACCTTTTCCTTTGAATGCGAACTTATTCACAAAAATTCGCATTCAATAATTTTTGAAAATAAGAATAATCCGTGTTCTTCTCCCACTTCTGTTTGAGATTTCACACGAATTAAGACAGCGCATTAGGTACTTGGATTTTTCGAAAAATAATATCGATTATTTCTGACCAAATTATATATTTCTGTACGATAATAGTTTAATAATTTTAATTATTCTGGATTTTCATTGAAAACTTACACCGGCTATCTCATAATAATATTATTACTATATTATAGTAAACTACAACACACGCTAGGTATCTCAGAATAAACTTTGCGTGCTACACCCGCTTACTCAACGTTGCAAACACCAACGCCGGCTATCTCAGCTGAATTTTCATTATTATTTATTTTTCGATTTTTGGTTTATTATTCTTGGAATAATACACCTATGTTTTCGCGACGGAGGTCTACGACTCGGATCGGCCTCAAAATTTGAAATTATCCTTCTCAAGAGGTCTAGATTCTAAATCCGAAATGTCCGTCCGCCGTCCAGGCCGTTTTGGGCAGTAGGAATTTTTTTAAAAATCTGACATTTTGACAAAATACTTGGTCTCCATCTAGTTGTGCCCGCAAGGTTTTCAGTCCGATCGCGCAAACCCGTGGGGCGCTATGGGGCTACGGGAGGGGTTTTTCGAAGGCTTTTAGCTATAGGATCGAGTTAGGTGTCGTTTTCGAAGTATTTTCAGACGTAGAATCCAATTTTGGGGGTCCCGGATTGATCCGATTTCACTGTGGTGATATACACGGATTTCATGAGGCTAAAAATGGGATTATTGAAGGATCCCAGGAGGTTAAATTTTTTCGAGTAAAAAATAAAGAATTTTTGAAAAAATACTCCCCCAAAAAAAATTTTTTTTTGAAAAAATACCCCCAAAAAAAATTTTTTTTTTGTAGGTACTTAATATAAAAATACAAAATTTTTAAATTTTTTTCATTGACAGAATTAAATTTCTGTACAAGTAACCTATATCAAAGAATAATAAACCCTTGTGTTTATTACGTTGAAATCAATCATTGCAATGATATAGCTATATCCCCATGGGGACCGTTTTTTTACGTTGAAGCGTTTTTTAGCGTTGAAATCAATCATTGCAATGATATAGCTATATCCCCATGGGGACCTCCTTGTCCTAAGCTTCTGACTTGCGATGAAAGTCGGTCCAGGGATTCAGAAAATTTCTAATTTCTAACTGATTTAATCAGTTTTTAGGCTCTCCTTAAAAGCTGAGAAACATGAGATAACAGATGTTGCCACTAACGTGACGATTTATCACGGCCTTATCACTTTTTTGTCACTGATTACCGAGTTTTCCGCGGGAACACGAGTCTGGGGCAACCTGTTCCAAAGCTAACCGAGGCTTAGGTAAGCGCCACCTTCAGTCTGATGGTGAAACGGAATCTTGCCTAAGTCGGACTTAACGTTAAATCCGAGATTTAGCTAAAACGAACTTTAAGCTACACTTGGTGAAATCCGGCATTAGAAAAGTCACCTCTCTGTTTTGCGAGAAAAAAAAATTGAACTTGAGATTCTTCTGGAGCTTCCATTTTTAAACTCGACACTGCATCACGAGGAAGTTGGGACGAATGGCAAAAGGTAGCGCTAGTATGTTGTTTCCCAGGCAGCTACATCCAGATTCAGGTTATAATGGAGAACCAACGACTTTCGATAGGTAATCCAAAATGTAGGAACCAGCACTCAAGCATTTGACATCTCTTGAATAAGTATCTTTAGACAAAATACTAAGTACGAAAGAGTCTTGTACCTACGAAAAAGTTTTGTAAAACGCAGGAGAAAATCTAGGTATTAAATTACAAAAAAAAAACTGTTTTGTCAATAGTACCATCGTCTTCCGCCAGTGCCTAACTAACCAAAAGTTGCAACAAAGGGCAAATAAGTTTTTGAATTACCTCCCTCAATATTCAACCGATTTTGACGAACGGGCTCAAACTGGTGGGCGAGATGCCTCAAGAAGCTATTCCTCCAATATGAGATAATTTGAGGAATATTATTCCGACCTTCATCACGTTGGTAGCTAAGGCTCAAGAAACTGCGTGAAAATTTGTTTCCTCCTCTTCTCTTCAAAATTCTCTTCCACAGGAGGTCCAGACACTGGGAGACGTGCCGCACTTCATGGTTTAATTGGAGCAAGTAAGTGGACATTTAATTGTAGGCTAAAACACAGACGAGAAAACTACCACTCGCATGATAAAGGGGTGCTGTAACTTACCTCCTACATTTGACTCATAATATTATTAATTAATATTAATTAATTTAATTAATTAAAAAAGCATGCGCGGAAGGTAGACGAATATTGTCTACCCCAAAGTTTTTTCTATCCCCCTAGCACACTAAGTTCAGCTCTGGAGGATATGTCCCGCAAGGAGAATGACTACTTGACACCAAGGAGAAAGAAGAAAACGAATCATGTTAGAATCCAACGTTCGCGAATGTTTGAAGAAGTGGAAAAAACAACAATGTCCTTGGCGACTCGTGGCCGAGTGCTGCTTTTACTCCAAAATGTCAGTTAAAATTTCTACTTACTCTCTAATGCCCATTACTGCAGACTAAGGAGCCTCAAACTATTAACTGCCCACAACTGGCTGCGGTGCTGTCGAGATAACGAGCACTTGTTCAAACACAAAATTTGTGTGATGGGTGATTCCACTAAAAGTGGCGAATTTCGATTGAGCAAATCTTACAATTTTTTCGACGAATTCTGGACGTTTTTTTTTTTTTTTGTGTCAGAGTGTTCAGTGCCAATGCCTGAATGGAGCCCATATACCTACGAGCAGCTCAACTTATTGACATAGGGGGGGGGTTCACAGTAATCCCTATACAGGGTGTTACATTAAACGCGTTGAGCCACTCTTGAGCCACCTTTCTGGCCCTAAAGGGAGGTGTATCTTATAGGAAATTTAACGCCCTTTCCAACGGTGTCCTTGGATTTTCAATGCGATGCTTCTAAAGGAAGTTATGGCCACATTTCTGAAGTAACAATGCATGTTGTTGGAAAAAAAAAAAAAAAAAAAAAATGCAAATAACGAGAAAACGAAGCGGTTTTCGAAAAAACTCTAAGAGGCATTTTCGATCGGAAATGGGCTCCAGAATCCATGGAATTTTTTTGGCAACGTTAAATGTAACACCCTGTATACCTAACAGCCTCAACCACCAGGGGAATGATACACAGGGGAATGAGAAATCATATGTTTTTTCCATGTCCCCCCTCCATGCACGCTTGTAAATATGTGACAAAATTATGACTGTTTTTTTTTACCAGCTAACCTAAGCAATAGTGAAAGAAAAAATAATCCACTTTTAAAATAACAAAGTTATGGGTAGGTAACAGGGGGATGATAATGAATAAAAATACTCCCAGAAAATTCAACAAAAAGACTTCAACCTCGGCCATCACAAACATTACTGAGCTGAGAGTGAGGTTGCTACCGAATGTAGAGGATCAGAGCTGCCAAACTGCGTTTTCAAAATTTCCCCAACACCAATAAGGGTCTCCTCCACAGCACTTGCCAGATTTTGCAGGGGTATGAGAAGAAATCGCGTGGACACACCATTCTTTATGCATAACTCTAAAAGCTAGCACTTAAAAAATCAGGACAGTAAAGGGCTTGTTACTAGACTACAATGTAGTCTACAATGTAGTCATGTCATGAGGAGAATATGAGTCTTTGCAGTTTTCAAAATATTGAACTGGGTAACTGTGGTAGCTACGAAAAGTTGTGAACCTATGGCTGTGGACACGCCAGGGGCCTGAGAAATCGGTCATGTTACCATTTTTCCTGAGCTAGCTACTAGTCCACTCCAGAGAAGAAATAATGCCTGGTGTAGAGAAAGATGTTCAGTACCAAATGCTTTTTTCCCCTCCCCAAAATTCCCAGATGAAGCTGAGAAAAACGTCGTGGACAGAATTTCGCCACTTTTAGTGGAATCACCCAAATAGGGGTGACTCGTTTCCACAATCAAATAAGGCTATAGGAGGTAAATATTTGTGTATTACAAAATTATTGTTGTATGTACTAATAATAATTTCAGCAAATTTTCAGTATAGTCTTTGTTAATCATAACAACGGCTACACTGAAAATTCGGGATTTTTAAGATTTTTCTTTCCACCTAAATCAGCCATTTTGCCCACTGTGCGTCAGATTCAAAATTGGCAGCAATTTGAATTTAGATCATAAAGGCGATTTGGGAGCTGATCGCTGGATGTCTGCCCACTCTAGAACGACGGGTTCTCCCGACGGACTGTTTGAAAATTTGTCATTTTAGGGGTCAAATTGTATAAACTTTAGGAAGGTTGCACGTTTGACACATAAAAATGGTAATTCGAATAGACAAATTTATTGTTGTTTGCCAACACAAAACGATTTCCATACCCTGGCGGACTGAATTTGAAAAATTGCCATTTCAAACGTTAAATTTCGTCAATTTTAGGAAACTTGAAAATTTCGTCAATTTTAGGAAACTTGAAAATTTCAAGTTTCCTAAAATTCACGAAATTTAACGTTTGAAATGGCAATTTTTCATGGCAATTTAATTTTACAGGGTTGGGGGTTGTTGGTATTGTTAAAGTCTTTTAACAACAAAGCTCTTCTACTACAAAATTTATAGTAGGTAGGTATAAGATATTTGTTTTCTACAGGTCATAGGCTACGTGAGTTGAAAATCGATGACAAAATTATTTAGAACAAATAAATGAAAAACGTTAACCTGATAAAAGTAAGCTTAGGAAATATTTTGAAGGAACAACAGATGGGGTAAGATGTCAACCGATTCCCTGGCGAGCAGCACTTCAGCGCATCGTTGCTCATTTCAGGATGAACTCATTTCCGTCGTTGTACGGGGTAACAATGAAACTATGTATCAGCTAAGGTAGGTAAATTTCTTTCGCTAAAAAATAGATAATAGCGATATAATAATCGATAATATCGAATACATATTATGTATTTCCCGATATATCGGTAATAAAATATCGACAAACGATAATATCGGTGGAAAAATGTCGATGTTTCGAGATATATCGATACTTTATTGCTATCTGTTGTAATTCACACATTTTCTGCTTATCTTTTTCATGAGTCTTAATCCGATCTCTTAAAGAACCCCGCGAACCAATCTGTGGCAAAACCTGCTGAATACAGTTGCGAGAGGCCACCCTTCGCGGACCACCCAGAACCGAATTGAAAAGGTCTCGCTCTGAGCTTTGCATTCACCGGCTTTCCAAAAGGCTTTTGGACAAATCTAATAGTCTCAGCGCTCCGCCGACTGCCAGACCTTCATGAGCGGTCTATCATTTATCATTTACCATCCGTTTCATAAACACACCTGCGCGGGACTTTTTTCTCTCTTCGGGGCTCCGTACGTCCTTTTTGAGAATTTTTCATTCTCCTTCAGTTGACTGATTGGTCCTCCAATTGGGCAAAAACGGGACACTTTGTTAGATAAGGATGATGAAAAAAAAGGGGTTATGGAACCTCTCAAACGTCCGTTATAAGAAGCAATTTCTTTATTAAAAAAAAATTATAACATTTGTACCTGATTGAACGAGAGTGTTGGGCGAATCAATTGATTAGCCATTTTCTACACCACAAAGTGTACGTGAGGCAACTGACAGCTCCGAATGGTTAGAGTTGGTAATGACACTAATCGACAGTTGCTCGAGCTCATTATTAATCACCATTAGGACGAAGTAATTAAAGTTGGGTTGAATGAGGGAGCCGAAGGAGATCAGTAGGGAGAATTGACGGACGGTGGGAGGGGGGAAAAAGTTTTATCTCAATCTTCGCGAGCCCTTCCCCGGTGGAAAAGCGGGCCGTTATTGATTGATCGAAATCGTTAGACCCCCTGAACTGTCTCCGTAACTTTTGAATTCATCCGGTGTGCGCTATACCCGTCTTGGAAAAAAAAAGGAAAATGAGAAGTACAGCGGAAAACGGGAAAAGGCCCGTTAGAAAACTTTAATACCAGTTACCTTGAGTATTAGCCTTGTGCTGTTGATTTTAAGCAATCAGACGAAGGGCGTGTCTGAAAAAACTGAATTTGAAAAACACAAATTTATGTGACTAGGACAATTCAAGGCAATCTCCAATAAGACCTCCTGCCATCAGTTCTTCAAAGACACAGTTTGGTCAATACCTGGGAAAAGCCAACCTTTACCTCAAATACCACGTAGTATATAATTCAACTTTAACCCACTCCAAAACCTCTTACAAAAAAGAAATATCATTTGAATGAATATAACACTGTACAGTTATATTGCTAGAGGACAGTCACGAGTCCATTCCCACACATGTGGCTGTCCTCTAGCAATTTCAGGAAAATGATGACCTCACGCCAGTGGCTTCATATTTTAAAAAAGCATTAGGACTTTTATAAAGCAACTTTAAAAAAAAAGGCTAGCAGAGTCATAAAAATCATCAATCAAAAATACTCATCTGAGACCTAACACCACGTAATAATTACGTCAAATATTGACATTTTGACGAAAATGAGTTTTGACATAGATAATATCCACATAATATGTAGACATAGAATGGCTGGCCTACGTGAGCACGAAAATTAGGATAGAACGCTGAAAATTTTACGCTAGGGTTTATTTTTTATATATAAATTATCTACTTGTGCATAAATTTAACTCTGTGTCAATGAAAAAAAATTTTTATTTTTTTATTTTTTTTTATTTTTTATTTTTATTTTTTTTACTCGAAAAATATTTGACCTCCTGGGATCCTTCAAAAATCCCATTTGTAGCCAGCCCCATGAAAGCCCTATAGATCCCCACAGTGAAATCGGATCGTTCCGGGACCACCAAAAATGGAGTCTACGTCTAAAAAAACTTCGAAAACGACACCTAACTCCTAACTCGATCCCATAGCCAAAAGCCTTAAAAAAACCCTCCCCATTTTAGCCCCATAGCACCCCACGGGTTTGGGCGATCGGACCGAAAACCTTGCGGGCACAACTAGATGGTAAACCAAGTATTTTGTCAAAATTTCAGATTTAAAAAAAAATTCCTACTGCCCAAAACGGCCCGGACGGCGGACGAACATTTCGGATTTACAATGTAAATCTTGAAACGGATAATGTCAAATCTTGAGGCCGATCCGAGTCGTCGACCTCCGTCGCGATTACATAGGTGAATTATTCCAAGAATAATAAACCAAAAATGCAACGCAACACCCTATAAACAAATTATCTCTTGGAGATGAACGACGGTTTATTCGTATTGAAAATTAAAATTAATTCCCCTACTCTCTGTTGATTGCCATTCTATAGAATATTGAAATCCATAGTCCTGGTCTGGTAAATTTGTCTGTGAGCAGCGCAAATTAAACAAAAATGATTTTATACCTCTTCTCAACGCCGCGTTCATTTCATTAGAGGAAAACTCGGATCCGAGCGGGTGGAAACCACACGTGGTCACACGTGGTGAAAGGTATATTCAGGGGTGGTTTAGGGGGATTTGAGGGGGTGTTCAGCACCAATCAGGGTGGAATCAATGTTGTCAACCCTTCAACCAGAGTTGCCATAGCGACGGTTCCTGTATGGCTCCCCCCGTGCAGCTCAGGTCGTCACTTTCCAGGCATACATTAGGATAAAATCCCTCCCAATCAACAGCAGGGTTTCCCCCCCTTTTGGATTGGCCGTATTGAAATCGGGATGTAGTTGGAAGGAGTTGGGAAAATGAGGTAATACTGAAAACGCTGCAAATTGGATTGTTTGAGATCAATATAATTTATTGATCTCAAACATAATCCAATTTAATATTTAATATTATTGATTGTGCGCCCAAAATTAAAACGAAAATGGTCAAAACCATTTAGAAGTACATTCGAGTCATCTTCAGGGCTTATAAAGAAAAAAAGCTGCAAATTTTACACAAGGGTTTATTATTCTTTGATATAGGTTACTTGTGCAGAAATTAAATTCTGTCAATGAAAAAATTTAAAAAAAAATTTTTTTTTGGATTTTTATTTCAAAAAAATTTTTTTTTGGATTTTTTTGTTCAAAAATGTGTTTTTTCAAAAATTCTTTATTTTTAACTCAAAAAATATTTAACATCCTGGGATCCTTCAAAAATACCATTTTTAGCCCCATGAAAGCCCTAAAGATCGCCCCAGTGAAATCGGATCGTTCCGGGACCCCAAAAAATGGATTCTACGTCCAAAAATACTTCGAAAACGACACCTAACTCGATCCCATAGCTAAAAGCCTTCAAAAAACCCCTCCCGTAGCCCCCTTATAGCCCCAGAGCGCCCCACGGGTTTGGGCGATCGGACTGAAAACCTTGCGGGCACAACTAGATGGTAAACCAAGTATTTTGTCAAAATTTCAGATTTTTTAAAAAATTCCTACTGCCCAAAACGGCCCGGACGGCGGACGGCGGACGGACATTTCGGATTTTGAATGTAGACCTCTTGAAACGGATAATGTCAAATTTTGAGGCCGATCGGAGTCGTCGACCCGCGTCGCGAAAACAGGTGTATTATTACAAGAATAATAAACCAAAACACATAATAATTTGGCCCCACGGGCCGCGCCAGGGTTAACCCCCCCCCCCCCCGTAAACGGTTTTCCCCAAGGATTTAAATTAATTTTGCATTGATTGATTATTTACCTATCTCTTTTATTCTTGTAAATTAATTCCCCGAATTCTTCAAGTTAGGACCACAAGCCATTTCTGTTCATTCCATTTGGTCCTGATGATAGGAGAACTTCAATAAATTCACCACCCACATTTTCAATTATTGGGAATTCGGGGATGAGGTCAGCTGAGCACTCTGGCATTTCAATGGCGGCTTCAAAATACACGGCGAGTGAACTCAGTATTTTTATATCAGACGAAGGAATGGCTTTCAACAATACAACCATCTTACCCCCTCAGAAAAGCTTTTATAGTTTGCGCCGAGGCTTTCACTTCACCCCTTGGCTTCATCCACCAGTCGACCCCCCCCCCCCCCCCCCCACGCCCCTCACCGCCTACCACTTCCTCTCTCCAGTTTCTTATTTTCTATGCGGCTCTGACGTGTTTGTGCCATGGTTGATTAATGATCCCGAAAGGCTTCTCCCTCCTCTTCGCCCGCCCTGACAGTTTCACCCCTCCGCCCTTCTCCGACCCAACAAAACAACCTAAAAACCTAATCGAAAAATCCCCCCTCCACGACCCTCCTTCAACACCGAAGGGCCACCCTCTGCCATGCTATGCCCCACCACCTTATATTTCTTGCCAACTCCCTTTTTTTCAGAAACGAAGGACGAACCGAAAAGTAGATAGAGATTTTATAACTGAACACAACAGCTCATAAGCCTGCCAAGAACGTGAGAACATTTTTACCAAATATTATCAATGATTTCAAATCAATCCATTTACAAAATCCTTGATTGCTGAGCTCCAATCTGCATCTCCAGCTATGGAAAACACTCTACCGGCACTTCCAGTCATTCGTCCCGCGGAGATCCCCATGGAGAGCAAAATCATAGCACTGCGCCAGCGCCCTGAGCACTGACAATCACTGATGGTGAGCCGCTGCAGTCATAGATCAGTGATCTCTTCACAACACACAGAAATATCCACTCGGAGCCAAAGCAGATATAAGCAAGAGTATGTCCTAGATACAAGTGATCTCCCAGAAATTGACTTGAACACCGCGGCCACTTTTGCGGATCTTGCCGACGAAAACAATAGCAAGTCCATAAGCATCTTGACGATCAGTAACCATCATAAATGAGTAGCAAAGCAGCGAATCAAAATTAATGAAACGAAGTCAGTGCATGTCGATTTCGCCAACAACGAATTGTCTACATACCTCTTTAAATTAAATTTAGCTTCATCGCCGTAACAGAATCCAACTGTACTGTAGAAAGCCACTCAGCCACATCAAAGAAATCAAAATCATTGTAGGAGATATAACGAAAATCAGTAAACTGATGTCGAGTATCTACACTGCACGCAGTTACATCTGTACATGGATGATATCCATACGACATAATATGTCGTATGGATATCACGACATATTGGACATACCTAATAGAGAGTTCCTAAAGCCACTTTTTGCCTAACGGTGATGAGTTACGGTCGACGTAACTCGAGATTTCGCGCATGCGCAGAAATAACGGCGATAACTTACGTCCTTATTCCTAACGTCGAACGTTATTGCAGTAAAGTTACGGCAATAAGCTTACGGTCTTAAGGATATCGCCGTTAATTTCGAGCAATAGAACGTAAATAGCGGCACTTTAAATTTAGCGTGACTTTTGATAAGACCGTATCTCTGTTAAGGTCTTACGTGAAGTTAGCTTTTCTTTGATTCTCCCTAGAAAAATCCCTTACGGCGATAAAAATTAACGGTCGACGTAACTCGGATGTTTCTTTAGGAACTCTCTATTATTATTATTACAGGAATGACTTGAGGAAATTTTGGACTGCTTCCCTCACACAGTGTTTTATTTGGAGAAGGGAGGAGTTATTAAATTAAATGAGGGATATTTGTATCCTATGCGCAATAAAGTTATTATTATTATTATTAAATTAAATTCATACTGAAATTGAAATTGAAATTCTAATTATGAATTTATTTAAGTTATTTCAAGAATTCAGAAGGGAAAGGCCGAAAAATTTATTGGCCCTCAGGTGGGACTCGAACCCACAAGCTCTGCATTACTAGTGCAACGCTCTACCAACTAAGCCACTGAAGACCACAGGTATGATAAAACATTGGAGATTGAAGGCCTAACTGTCCCCTGCCCCCAACACTTGATTCGGCCTTATCATATTTTTGCTTATTTTCCCCCTCTGAACCCTGATATGATGTGAAGCCAGTAGACATCCTACGTTTGTCCCTCATCCTAGGGGTCCCTTAATTCCCCAGGAGGAGTAGTTTCAGGAGTGGGTACGAGTCCCACCTGGGGCCCAATAAATTTTTCGGCCTTCCCCTTCTGATTTCTTGAAATAACTTAAATAAATTCATAATTAGATTTTCAATTTCAGTATGAATTTAATTTAATTTAATAACTCCTCCCTTCCCCAAATAGGTAATATTATTATGACGTATGATATATATTTGTTGTTAGACGGGAATTTGATAATTCACTACGAGAAACTAACAAGCGTTGTTGCTATGAAAAATTAAGTTGACGGGTTGCCATGGGTGCAACCAATAAAAAACGTTGCATTTTTTGTGTGTCGCCAAATTTGTGCGTCGCAAAATTTTGCAAGACCCCAGAACTAAGACATATCCATGTCAAAAAAGTAGGAAGTAAAGCAACTCAAATTAAAAATCGGAAAAATTTACTGACTGATTTGGAGGTCAAAATCACGATGGTTCTCTTCTGAGAGGTGGTAAGTAATAAAGCGTCAGCTTAGACACATCATAATATTATTTTGTATGATCTGTTCATGTAAGACTTGTCCCGATTGCACATTTTCACTATTCCTCCCAATTGTTATTATTCTCCGATGTAGGTACTGATTTCCGAAGGTTACCCGATCAATAACGAGCCATTTGACAGACCCATCTACGAGGCTCATTCTCTTTGAAAATTTCTTAAAGAGGCGGAAACCCATCACTGAACAGAGGAATCTGGTTTCTGACCAAAACATTGGGTTCAGGGAAGAACAAACTACCATTGATCAGGTTCACAGGATTACCACGGAATAGAATTCTATTCCGTGGGATTACTAAGGAGATGCTTGGAAAAAAACGCTGGAAATTTTACACAAGGGTTTATTATTCTTTGATAGACGTTACTTGTGCTGAAATTTAATGCTGTCAACGAAAAAAATGAAAAAAATTTTTTTTGGGGATTTTTATTTTTCAAAAAAATTTTTTGTATTTTTTCTTTCAAAAATTTCTTCTTCAAAAATTCTTTATTTTTTACTCGCAAAATATTTAACCTCCTGGGATCCTTCGAAAATCCCATTTTTGGCACCATGAAAGCCCTGTAGATCGCCACAGTGAAAACGGACCGTTCCGTGACCCCCAAAAATGGATTCTACGTTCAAAAATACTTCGCAAACGACACCTAACTCGATCCCATAGCCAAAAGCCTTTAAAAAACCTCCCGTAGCCCCATTTTAGTCCCATTGCGCCCCACGGGTTCTGGCGATCGGGCTGAAAACCTTGCGGGCACAACTAGATGGTAAACCAAGTATTTTGTCAAAATTTCAGATTTAAAAAAAAATCCTACTGCCCAAAACGGCCCGGACGGCGTACGGCGGACGGGCATTTCGGATTTTGAATGTAGACCTTTTGAAACGGATAATGTCAAATTTTGAGGCCGATCGGAGTCGTCGACCCCCGTCGCGAAAACAGGTGTATTATTCCATGAATAATAAACCAAAAATGAAACCCAAGATTACGTCTTCGAGATCGAATGGCAAACCGCCACTATGATTGGTGTACGTAATTTAAACTCCCCGAGGGTGGTACAAAGTATTGATTTGAGATGATGATCCAATGTACAGACCTGTAAACCACATTAGACGATATGTTTTGAAATGCTTGCGATGACTAGCATGTTTCATTCTCCGTTTTCAGAAACAAACTACCCAACCTTACATCAATTTCCCGCAAAGTTTTCATGAATAATTTCCCCTTTCGGTTTTTGGTTTATTTTTCTCACGGAATGTGTGGAACAGGTGAATGCACTAAACCCGTGTGGGAAACCGACTTTTGTTGAAGGCATGTTGATAAGGTATGTTGAGGGTCAGGTAAGTCTTCGGGGGATTCCTCGGAGGGCGAAGAGAATTGCTTTTAGACGAAGGCTGAGTTGAATGATACTGTTAGGACTGTTAGGGCCCTCGAGGGAATTTTATCGGCCCTTTCTTCTCTCAGGCCCCTCGCTTGCACCTTACCCTAAAAATCGAGTGTAAAACGGAGTTGTCGATTCAACGCACCCTTTTCCGCATTTAACGGGCATTGTTCATTTGAGTGCCCCACTTTTTCCGGTTTGCGATTCACCACAGAGATTTTTGGAGGGAACGAGGCGTTATCTTTCTTTAAAAAAAAAAAAAAAAATAATAATAATAAGACGAAGAAGAACCAGAGAATCCACGCTTGATGCAGATACCCTGCATGCAGGTTTTTAGTTCGCATTTTTAGTTCACGTGAGGCTTCAAATTTTGGTTTATTATTCTCGGAATAAGACACCTATGCAATCGCGACGGAGGTCGACAATTCTGATCGGCCTCAAAATTTGACATTATTCGTTTCAAGTGGTCTAGATTCCAACACCGCAGATACCAGGTGAATAACGTTCGGGAAGCTTCATATACAATCTATCTGATGCCTTCCTAGAGCTCACCATAAGTATAAGAAAGCTGTCTTCACATCGAAGGTCGCCAATTTGAATAATTCAAAAATTGAATTTGGCGACGGTAAAAATCACTCGGAGTCCGAGCCGTTTTGGGCGGTAGGCTTTTTTTTCTCTCTTTTTTTTTTTGTGGTTTGACTATGTACTTACCTTGTTTTTTATAAATCTGAAATTTTCGGTTTTCAGTCCGGGGCGCAATGGGGCTAAAAAGGGGCTACGGGAGGGTTTTTTGAAGAGTTTGGCTGTAGGGTCGAGTTAGGTATCGTTTTCGATGTATTTTTGAACGTAGAATCCATTTTTAGGGGTCCCAGAACGATCCGATTTCATTGTGGGGATCTTTGGGGCTTTCATGGGGGCTACAAATGGGATTTTTGGAGGGGTTATGGCGAGGTGCGTCCTAGTCCCCTTAATGACGGTTAGATGCGTCCCAATGCTCGAGTCATGCAAAGGTGAGGTGCATTAGCGTTACCCAGGAGACACCGCGAGGAGGTTGGCTGAGTAGTCTCCCATAAGTTTGAGCCATTCAGTCAAATTTTGTCAAATTGTTTGTCATATTTCAATGTGCGACCGACGTCATCATTTTTTCTTATGTTCACTGGGCAAAAATTTAAAGCTCAATAATTTGACGAATTGAAATCGAGAAATTTCTTTGCTCTGCAGCCTCGCCATCGCTGTTCTTATGAATTCTTCCTTTTCTTCGATTTTCGTCCCTTGCTACTGCACTTAGCATACGTTTCTGCCTGCTCTCCGAGGAGCAGGCAGAAACATCAAGCAAAAAAGATCAAGCACGATCAAGAAAAAAACAAGCAAGCAAGCAGGAAAAAGACAAGCAAGCATCGATCAAGTTAAAAATATTAGGATGAGGTGAGTTGAAAAACTTGTTCAACCTGGAGTGGAAACTCTCGCAGCTATTAGTGGTACGGTCGGTCGATGCGCAAAATTTCGCCCAAATACGTGGAGGAAATGTGGAGTCCGGAGCGATGTAGGTGTCAAAAACGTAGTCAGCAAAATCGTAGATTTTAGTGTTTTCGGCTGGGAGGATTAAGTGATTTCTCCTCGTCGCATGCATGATTGTGAGTAGCGAAACTGTCCAGAATATTGTTGGTAGAAGAAAACTTTAAAAAACACTAATGTAATACGTATCTAATCAAATGTTTGTAAACGTATTGCCCCTCGGCTGTTCTCAGTGGGATGCATCCAACCTTCGCACTCCCAGGCTCTTGGGACTCACCTAACCTTCGCACATCCAGCCTGTTTACTAATCCGGACGCACCTCACAATTCTCGTTTTGGAGAGTCCCAGGAGGGTTAAATAAGGTGTCGTTTTCCGAGTAATTTGGACGCAAAAACCATTTTTTCGAGGTCCCACATCTGTCCAAACATTGTACAGAATTTTCTTCTTTTTTTCCAAAAATTTTTCCAGACACAGACTTCAAAATAGAATCTTTTTGAAATCGATGGTGAACCTGTCGTTTTGTTTTTCCGATCATGAGTGGAATGGAGTTGACATCTTTTCTAGATCAACTGCGATTTTCTGGCAACGCTCCCCTTCGTGAATTTCCGGGGAGCTCCTGACGGGGATTTTCGATAAACTTCGACTGACTCCCGAAGTGAAGTTCTTCAAGTTTCCATCCGCCACCTCGACGGTTCGTTGGGTTAAATCGATAAAAGGGGTGGAAGGGAGAGGCCACCTTCAAGAACGGAAGGTTGCGACGGTTGGGGAAATGGCACGACGCGTAACGACGAAGGGGAAGCGAGATGGCGTGGCGGGAGACGAGGAGGGGGGGGCTTCGCTACTTCCAAAGCGACGAAGGCGATAGGATAGCATTGCCTGGGCTGCCCGGAAAGGCCCCAACTGTCCAGGAAGACATCGTTAATCAACGTCACTCACTCACATAGAAGAGACTATGGTTGGAGCGACGTGAAGACGGAGGTTGGCCGAGGGGTGGCGGGGAGGTGTAGGTCTTGAAGGAGGCGGAGAGGAAAAGAGCGGCAAAGGAAGAGAAGGAGGGTGGGGGGTTCCGAGGACGAAGAGGGAGAATCGACCTGCTTTTAAATTTCCTCGGGCTTTCCCGCGAGAACGGAACAAACATCGACGTGAACACTTTGGCGGATTACATCCAATATTGATCTCCTATGTGATAATGAGACATCTGGTTTCGGGTTTATCTGCCTTTCACAAGAATACCAGCAAGCGAACAGGTGGGGCTCGCTTCGCTCGGCCATTAGTGCGCACTTTGCCCCAAACCCACATTCCACATTGTTTCCGGAATAATTTGAATCTCCCCTCCAACCCCGCTGGTGGTAAAAAACCCTAAATTCTGTAGCTAGAGTCTAGAGTGCTAGCACGATGCGCTCCTGAATCATTGGATCAAAGGGAGCAAAAATGTGTCCCACCCCGAGTGGGTTCGAACCCAAGTCTACCGCATCTGTGCCCGCTTTGGCAGTCGGGAAACCCATTTGCACGCATGTCACGGATTTCAGCGTGTCAGCATGCTACTGACTCGTCCCGGACGTGGCTGTCCAATCAGCCTCCGTAATCCTCCTTTCAGTGATTTCGCGGTAAGTGTTTGAAAATAATTGTATTCTTCGTTTTGGTGTGATAGAGCTCGTTGAATAGTTTCAATTTCACTCCAAACAATCGAGAATGAAGTTGAAGTAACGTAAAGATAAACAGGAAAATCCAAATGTTCCCGTCATTCTCCATCCACCCATCGAAGGGCGGAGAATGACGCCATGAACGAGAGGATGACGGTAAAGACAATAATAATAATTATTATTATGATCGACCTTTTATTTAGTTGTAAAATTCTTTTCTACTCTGAACGCAAAAAAAAAACAACTTGAATTTTGAACAATTAGGTAGGTTTTGTATATTTCAAAATGCAATTTGTGAAAATAAGGCAAAATAAAGTCAATATATTGACTCACGGAGTTGTCAAAGTGCGACCCATTTATACAATGTGCGTCCCGTCAAAATATCAACCCCTAAACAAAGTGCGACCCGCCAAAATATCAGCCCTTCTACAAAGTGCGACCCACGGCTGTCACTGTTCCAGTTCGTTCAGCGTTACCCAGGGCGCACCAACGAGGAGGCGAACTGGTCCACGCCCCATAAGCAGTTGCAGTTTCCACTCTCTCAAAGTTCGGATTTGCTCAATCGTCGTCATTCGTCGTCATTCCTCGTCGTCATTCGTCGTCATTCCTCAATCGTCGTTTTCAATTTGTGGACCTCAGTTTCGGGTTCGGTAGGAATTTGAGGGAGACGCTCTTTACGAATTCCGTCTCCGTAATTTCCCCGCCAGTAAGGGATGCCATCTTCTTCTGGAGGTACTCCTGCTTTTCATTCTTCTTAGTACCTTTTGAGCGCATCAAAATATACGTGTCTTGCTGAATTGACTGGAGGGTCGCAATAATGAGGAAGATGTGTGGATGGGACTTATAAAACATTTTATTCAATTTGGAATGGAAACTCTCGCAACTGTTGGTCGTTCTGATGGCACTATGTGAAAACATGGCCCATACTTCAGGAGGAAATTTTGCATTGGAGTTGATGTACGTGGTTTGCATGTAGTCCTACTCAACGAATGCTCGAACTTTGGGGTTTCTCGGGGGCATGTTCGTTATGACGTGTTTATGAAAGAACGGCTGGACGTTGTCCGGTTCCAAAAACGGATGTCCAAAACACAACTTTAAAAAGTCAGCCACTTCCCCTCCTTCTTTGTACGCTGTGCTGAGGCCGATATTTTGGATTTTTCGCCACCAACTTTGACCCAGATGGAATCGACATCCACGGATGGTGACTTCTGGCCATACGGATTTTGCGGCCTTGTGGATAGCCGTCTCGAAATCTACCAGGACCACGGATGGCTTGAATTGAAGGCCAAATTTCTCGCATTGTTCCACCAGATTTTTGAATACGTATGTGTAAGAGTTCGTGTGCTTGTTGGGCAACAAATATAACACTAATGGCACGTAAACACCGTCTCGAGATGTGTGGACAGTAAATAGTTGATTAAAAAGAGCAGGAGACGAATCAAAAGTGCCATCGACAAATATATGGTCACTTCCAGCCAAAAACTTTACATTTCGAGGGGTGGAAAATCCCACCACGTTTGCGACGCTGTCATTTACAAGCAAGAAATGTTCGGATGCATTCGTTGTTAGTTCATCTTTGGGCAGATTGCTGATCGCTTCGTGTAATTCTGGTAAACCACTGGGACCTTGACTCATACCTGCCTACCTCATCTCTGATTGAATCTTTTCTTTCTATAAATTATTATTGTTGTCAATCACTAATGCGTTTATTTAGTTTAAATTTCGACATAGATAAAAATAAAGTTGAATCAAATTTTAATTTTCATACGTTATTTTGACGGAAAATATGGGCATCATCTGTCATATTTGTCAGAAGATTGCATACCATGAGAGATGTCTTCCCTCACAAGTAAGCAGCAAGAGACTCGGAGAAAATATTTATAACAGCAATATAGTATTTAGCTGTGAAATATGTGAAAATATGGGATCTCGTCTTTTCAGTGAGGTTTAATTTTAAACAGTTTGTAATGATATTTAAATCTTTTTATAAAATGTGATCTAAAATTTACTATTATTTACTATTTACTTATTTAAGTAAATCACTTAAAAATTATCGGCTATAGTTTGAAAATTTTTGCTTTTAAATTGTAACACATTTCAGGAACGTTTACTTTTAGATTTGAGTTTGAACCTTGACTGGCTTTTTAAGATTGGATGTGTAAAACATTGTAATTAATAATTAAAGTAAGTAATTAATCATTATTTTAAAGTATAAGTAGCAGGTATTTGACAGCTGATAGATCTTAAAAAACAATGTACTTAAATGTGCTTCCTTTCTTCTGCAGTCATGGAGCGAAATAACGAATTAATTACTAAAATCTCTAATACGATGATCTCCTGTCTCAATTAGTCATTTTGTGCAATTAAAGCTAACCCACCTACTTGACTGAACCTGACTTGAAAGTGAGAATTAGACTCTTTCGAAAATGTGATTCTAAAATTAATGTTACCTACCTGAAAGGTTGAAACTTTGTTCCATTTTTCACTATATTATGTAAGTGTCGATTAAAGAATTTCCACGTTGATTCACCTTGGTCATCTCTAATTTCTTTTCTTCTTATGATACCTTTTTTTCGACCTAATGAAATACACCTGGGTATATGCCTGGGTATATGTACGTAAAACCTTCATAATTTGGCTTTTTGAAAAACATGATTGGAAGGAATCTGGTTTTCCCAACTAAAGAGAAGCTCAATTACAAACTTAGCTCAAGCAATTATTGAGCTCACTTAGCTTATATTAATTTGCCAACGGTTTGGTGACAGATCATTTTTGCGATTTTAATTGAAAATAGAAGTTATGTCAGGATAATTTAACGATAAAGAAACGCAAGATAATCTGGAAGACCCATCAATCAGGAACATAAGGGCAGACGACGGAGAATGACGATTTGACTGACAGAATCGTCATTCTCCAGTCACCGCGTCATCCTCCGGCCCGGACGTTATTCTTTTTTTGTTTTTGTTTTTTTTGTTTTTTCTTCAAAATAAGAAGTATTCTTGATTGGATAGGCATGAATAATCATTAGTGGTGGTTACCTGAATGAACCAATTTTTTTATGTTAACACTAAGTGCGATAGCAAGATCATGTCTTGTCAAGTGAAAAAGTCGTCTGCCAGACATTGTCTGACCATCTGATCACTCGGTCGTTTCGTGAGGACCATCACTGTTCATTGCTGGTAATGTAGATGAAGTAATAACAGCAACTCCGTACGCACTGGTGAATGGTGCTCGAGGAGCCACCCTGATAGTCAGGATGGCATTGCAGGAGGAAAAATACAATGTATATGTCATATGCCTGAAGCTAAGGCGTTATTCAGAGAGATTCAGTCTGAAATCCTGAAATCCAGCATTGATTTAGGTAGCTGCAGGATCAAGCTGAAGACCAGACTCCATCACAAATCATCAATCTAGCACGAGTCAAGCTGTAATTCAACAATGATCCAGACAGAACTACGAACTCGATGGTAACCAAGCAAAAGTCCAAACAATATCAGCAGAATCAAGGGATAACCGGATCGGCAGATAACCCAACATTAAGAGGATTTTGGTTGAAATCCAACGTTGTTCTAGACAGTGGCAGCATCCACATAGTAACCCAGCTGAAGATCACACATTATCAGCCCAACCAATAAAGTTCATTACCACTCGGTCCTCGAGCTTTGCTTCTCGAGGAGCAGAGCATCAATCCCCCCCCCCCCAGATCCGCTATACCCAGTAGATGCATCTACGCGATGAATAAAATTGAAAGTTAATTACAACTCTCGACTCGAAGGACCTTCACGTGACATCAGGTCCCTTGCAGAGGTCTACACTGTCTCCCCGAGACACCGACATCAATTATCCCAACTGATTGATGAACCTCCCTTTGATTTGACGTCTATCATACGACCATAAATTATTTATGAAGTCGAATACAGTAGGAGTATTGTTCTCAAATTGCCTCGCGCATATCCTCAATAATTCAACGGTCGGACGCCCGCCAGAAGAAAGCTTGTTTGTGCGTAGTCGTTGAGATGGAATTTAATTTATTGACAAAGACTTGATGCTATAGCGTCATAGAATTTTCAACTTTAGGGTGTTCAGTTGACGCAAAATTTATTGCTCTACAACAGGCGTAGAAAAAGTTACTTTTCTTCGTGTTCAATCAGTGTTGAAGTGTGTTGAATTAGTTTGGCAATTCTGAAACGTTGAAAATTGTTGACGAAACTCCAAACACTGGATTGTTGTAGGGTATTGACAAAGAAGACAAGACAGTATTTTGGTTGTGGAATCGATTTATAGGTTCTGGACAAGGAAACGTCAAACCAATGTAGAATTAGAATAAGCCAGTGTATTGTCCAATTTTGGATATTTCGTCCAGGCTCCGTGCAGCTCTTCATGTTGAACGGCACTTTTTTAGGGGTTTCAATTTCGAAGCTTGGGC
Source organism: Pilophorus perplexus (assembly GCA_955831195.1). Taxonomy (NCBI): domain Eukaryota; kingdom Metazoa; phylum Arthropoda; class Insecta; order Hemiptera; family Miridae; genus Pilophorus; species Pilophorus perplexus. The sequence goes on from OY037016.1 coordinate 23,952,043, forward strand.
CTGTATGGGTGGTAAAAGACGCCCTAACATAATTTGACGAGCCAGTAGTTTTTTTTTTTTTTTTTTTTAATTGATAGAGGGCATTCCAATAACAATAAAATTCAATAAAATTAAACAATAAGAGTAAATCAAACAGATTCAATCTGTTTGGATTTACTCTTATCGATTAATGAAACAGCATCTGGGTCAGCCTAATATGAAAAGGCAACACATGGTCAGCGGACCGGAGAACCGAGTATTTTGTCAAAAATATAATGTATAATATTTGAAATCTACACATCATGAAACGCTTACTGACAAAATTTGATTGGCCGCAACATTAAATTTTATGACAACCAGCGTAATATTATTTTGGCAGAGTGTCGCGTCATGCCGACAGTCGACTCGGGGCGTGGGGTGGGATATTTTGTATGCATCTTACCTTACACCGGCCAAATAACCTACGTAAAAACACATTCTGTGTTAATAATATCGAACTATGTCCATTCTACATTGTGTCAACTGTTGTTATTGTTCCTAAATGTTTAAACAATTCTGCCGAATTCAGTTTTAAGAGCAGGGTACGATTATATCACAATTTAATACGCTTGAAGAGTACCTACACAAAATGTGATAATTGTAGCAGTCACAACTCTAATCGGTAGCAATGTAGTTCTTCATATCCACTGGCGCCGCTAGGAGTCGCATCCGAAATCGGTGAGGGGTGGTGGGGACGTCTCCCCTGTCGAGGTCCAGTTTAAGGAATGACCCCCCTTTCCTCCAACTGAGGAGTAGTGTTGGGTAAGTTTTGAATGAGTCGACTCAATGAATCGACTCTTTCAAATGAACCGGGTGAGTCGACTCATTGCGAATCGTGAAGTGTCTTAAAGGAGGGGGAAGAGAGTCGTCTATCCTCAAATCTGATTGGTAAGATACGAGTCGACTCATCGAGAATCGTGAAGGAGGGGTGGAAGAGAGTCGGGTATCCTCAATTCTGATTGGTTCCGTGGTTTCTGTACAGGGTACCAAGGTTCAAACTCATGCGTATTTTTGTTTTCATTGTTGATTTCTCTAGGTATTCTCTTTTACTCTGTCCTTTCGGGAGTCGAAAGGACAGAGTAAAAGAGAATACGGGGAGTCCCTGTTTGTTGTTGTCATGAGCAGACAAAAAATAGCATTATTTGGGATTAGGTGTGCTGATCATCTTCCACAATTTTGAAAAAAAAAAAAAAAAAAAAAAGTTTTCAAAAAACAATTTTTTTTATTGACAGAACTTATTTTCGCACAACCTATATCAAAGAATAATAAACCCTTGTGAAAATATTTTACATAATGTGCAGCGTTTTTTATTAGCATCTAATGCCAGAGCCGAAATGCAAAAAGAAGTTCATTTTTTTCTAGGTAATTTGGCTTTCAATACCCCAGTTATTTATTGGTTTTTCTCATAAAATTTATAAGCTCATGTAAATGGGTAGGTACATAATAATAAACCCTCTGACCATGGAATAAGGAAGAATTTCTTCCAGCTATTTCTTCCATGCCCTCTGACCGTGAGTCGTCTCGTCAGCCATCTCACGCATCAAAATCTCAAAGAGTCGACGACTCAGGAAGAGTCACGATTCAAAAAGAACCGGCGATTCTTCGGGAAATGGCGGGTTAACGACTCGCAAAGAGTCGACTCAGGAAGAATCGCGATTCAAAAAAGAACCGACGATTCTTCGGGAAATGGCGGGTTAACGACTCGCAAAGAGTCGACTCATAAGTCGACTCTTTTTAACAAATTGAATCGCGAGAATCGACTCCTCGAAAAGAGTTGACTTTCCCATCCCTACTGAGGAGCCACAGGGAATTCCTTGCTAACCTGCACCACCTGGCACTGGCTGACGATCCAGGATGCACATCGTTCAGGCTGCCCAGCATTTGCGAAGGAGAGGTCCGTCTTGGTGGCTGGGAGTGAGGGGTACTTACCCGACGGTGTCAGAAAGGTCTAGCAGATAATATCTCGAGATTAATCGATCGAAAAATCGATTTTTGGTAAAAAAAAAAAAAAAAAAGTTTTAAAAACTAAACCCAATTCTGGAAAAAATGATACATTATATATATATATAAGAATAGATCCGCAGGTTAACGAGGTACCGGTAAATAGATCCTGGGGCTAACGAGGTACGAAAAATACCCCGTTATCGTACCTTGTTAACCAGGTGCTTTAATGGATCCTAGGGCTAAAGAGGTACAAGAGTACCTCGTTAATGTACCTCATAATTTTTGTATAACAAGTTGAAGGGGCACATTTGGAACAAGTTGTGCGGGTCTGCCTACATGTACTGCATAAGGGGATTCGAATTCAACCTTTTTGGGCCCACTGACCAGGAGCGTGTGAATGAAATAATGGTAGCAACTTCGGTCGTGACTGCCGAACGTCAGTGAGCTATTTTTTGAGACTCTAACAGATTGAAAAATGTAGGCATCATTTCCTGAAACTTGCTCGCTAGGCTCGCCTCAGTGGTAGGTAGTAGGTACCAACTTCGGGGGTGACTGCCGAACGTCAGTGAGCTATTTTTTGAGACTCTAACAGATTGAAAAATGTAGGCATCATTTCCTGAAACTTGCTCGCTAGGCTCGCCTCAGTGGTAGGTAGTAGGTACCAACTTCGAGGGTGACTGCCGAACGTCAGTGAGCTATTTTTTGAGACTCTAACAGATTGAAAAATGTAGGCATCATTTCCTGAAACTTGCTCGCTAGGCTCGCCTCAGTGGTAGGTAGTAGGTACCAACTTCGAGGGTGACTGCCGAACGTCAGTGAGCTATTTTTTGAGACTCTAACAGATTGAAAAATGTAGGCATCATTTCCTGAAACTTGCTCGCTAGGCTCGCCTCAGTGGTAGGTAGTAGGTACCAACTTCGAGGGTGACTGCCGAACGTCAGTGAGCTATTTTTTGAGACTCTAACAGATTGAAAAATGTAGGCATCATTTCCTGAAACTTGCTCGCTAGGCTCGCCTCAGTGGTAGGTAGTAGGTACCAACTTCGGGGGTGACTGCCGAACGTCAGTGAGCTATTTTTTTGAGACTCTAACAGATTGAAAAATGTAGGCATCATTTCCTGAAACTTTCTCGCTAGGCTCGCCTCAGTGGTAGGTAGTAGGTACCAACTTCGGGGGTGACTGCCGAACGTCAGTGAGCTATTTTTTGAGACTCTAACAGATTGAAAAATGTAGGCATCATTTCCTGAAACTTGCTCGCTAGGCTCGCCTCAGTGGTAGGTAGTAGGTACCAACTTCGAGGGTGACTGCCGAACGTCAGTGAGCTATTTTTTGAGACTCTAACAGATTGAAAAATGTAGGCATCATTTCCTGAAACTTGCTCGCTAGGCTCGCCTCAGTGGTAGGTAGTAGGTACCAACTTCGAGGGTGACTGCCGAACGTCAGTGAGCTATTTTTTGAGACTCTAACAGATTGAAAAATGTAGGCATCATTTCCTGAAACTTGCTCGCTAGGCTCGCCTCAGTGGTAGGTAGTAGGTACCAACTTCGAGGGTGACTGCCGAACGTCAGTGAGCTATTTTTTGAGACTCTAACAGATTGAAAAATGTAGGCATCATTTCCTGAAACTTGCTCGCTAGGCTCGCCTCAGTGGTAGGTAGTAGGTACCAACTTCGAGGGTGACTGCCGAACGTCAGTGAGCTATTTTTTGAGACTCTAACAGATTGAAAAATGTAGGCATCATTTCCTGAAACTTGCTCGCTAGGCTCGCCTCAGTGGTAGGTAGTAGGTACCAACTTCGGGGGTGACTGCCGAACGTCAGTGAGCTATTTTTTTGAGACTCTAACAGATTGAAAAATGTAGGCATCATTTCCTGAAACTTGCTCGCTAGGCTCGCCTCAGTGGTAGGTAGTAGGTACCAACTTCGAGGGTGACTGCCGAACGTCAGTGAGCTATTTTTTGAGACTCTAACAGATTGAAAAATGTAGGCATCATTTCCTGAAACTTGCTCGCTAGGCTCGCCTCAGTGGTAGGTAGTAGGTACCAACTTCGAGGGTGACTGCCGAACGTCAGTGAGCTATTTTTTGAGACTCTAACAGATTGAAAAATGTAGGCATCATTTCCTGAAACTTGCTCGCTAGGCTCGCCTCAGTGGTAGGTAGTAGGTACCAACTTCGGGGGTGACTGCCGAAAGTCAGTGAGCTATTTTTTGAGACTCTAACAGATTGAAAAATGTGGGCATCGCGTGGAGGTAGGTAGTTGTAAGTTAAACTGCAATTTACGACCACTTAGAATCAATCAAATATTCCTCCAAATTTTCCCTGGTTTCTGGGCGATTTTTCAAGATTTTTCACGCGGAGAAAATCGGGATTTCATATTTTCTTCAAAACGCGTGGAGGTAGGTGTCGTAAGTTAAACTGCAATTTACGACCACTTAGAATCAATCACATATTCCGCCAAATTTTTCCTGGTTTCTGGGCGATTTTTAAAGATTTTTCACGCGGAGAAAATCAGGATTTCTTAACTTCTTCAAAACGCGTGGGGGTAGTTAGTCGTAAGTTAAACTGCAATTTACGACCACTTAGAATCAATCACATATTCCGCCAAATTTTTCCTGGTTTCTGGGCGATTTTTTAAGATTTTTCACGCGGAGAAAATCAGGATTTCTTAACTTCTTCAAAACGCGTGGGGGTAGTTAGTCGTAAGTTAAACTGCAATTTACGACCACTTAGAATCAATCAAATGTTCCGCCAAATTTTTCCTGGTTTCTGGGCGATTTTTCAAGATTTTTCACGCGGAGAAAATCGGGATTTCATATTTTCTTCAAAACGCGTGGAGGTAGGTAGTCGTAAGTTAAACTGCAATTTACGACCACTTAGAATCAATCAAATATTCCGCCAAATTTTTCCTGGTTTCTGGTCGATTTTTCAAGATTTTTCACGCGGAGAAAATCGGGATTTCATATTTTCTTCAAAACGCTTGGAGGTAGGTAGTCGTAAGTTAAACTGCAATTTTATAAAGGTTACTTGTTCGAAAAGTAATTTTGTGTCAATAAAAAATGTTTAGACAAAAAAAGAAACCTGGGACCTTGAAAAAAGGATTATGCTTTAAAAATTAGGTACTAGGAAAATCTCAGACCTTATAGGATCCTTCATAAACTCCAATTGTTGCCCCATGAGAGCCTAATAGATCCCCCCGGTGAATTAGAATCGTTCTGGGACCCCCGAAAATGGATTATACGTTCGAAAATACTTGAAAACGACACCTAACTCTATCCTAAAGCTGAAACCCTTCAAAAAGCCCCTCCGTAGTCCCTTTTTAGCCCCACGAGTTTGGGCGAACGAGCTGAAAACCTCGCGGGCACTACTAGATGGTAAGCCGAGTATTTTGTCAAAATCACCTGTTTGAAAAAAAAATTTTCTACTGCCCAAAATGAAGAATAATAAACCAAAAATACATGTGGTTGGAAAGTGTCAATGAAACGGTCAACATCACCAATTGAGAAAAAAAAGAGGCTCAAAATCTTGGCTTCATTAAATGAATTTTATTGAACAAATCATTGAACAAATTTTGTTTTGCTTCCGAGTGTCAATTTTGGGCCATCGGGATATCGAGGTACAATAACGGGGTATTTTTCGTACCTCATTGCCTCGAGGATCTATTTACCGGTACCTCGTTAACCTGTCTATATATTCGTTAAAAAAAAAGTTTTCCACAGATCACGTAGGTAGGTAAATTGTTATTGTTAAAAGTGGCGAAAATCCTGGATTAACCCTGATGGAAAATACAAGAAAAATGTTGAAAAATTAAGAAAAAATTGCAGGAATTTTTAGATGACTGGAACATTTTCATTTTAATAAAATACGTGGGCTAACGCTAAATCACACGTGGCGTAACGCGAATTGAATTTCATCATCTGGCGGTAGAATAATACGTTTTGCTAAATGAAAAACCGCTTAAATTCTTGCTGAAGTGGGGGAAATTTTCTAGGATTTATTTGAGTCGGTTGGGAGGAGATTTTTACTAATTTTTATTTTCTAATTGAAATTATTTTCATTTCACCGGCGACTCGAGTGCGGTCCGCTGACGAGGAACGTAGGTACCTAAACGATTTATTTTGGGAACGTAGATACCTAAACGATTTATTTTGGGTCTCCTGAAAATATAGGGACGTACCTATGAAAAACCGACTTTGCAAAGATCTAATTTATCTGTGTACCTAGAAACTAACCATTTATTTTGGGCCTGCTGACCAGGAACGTAGGTACCTACAACGATTTATTTTGGGTCTACTGAAAATAATATATTTTCCAAGCATATAAAATAGGTAATATATTTTCCAAGCATATTATGCTTGGCCGACCACTTCCTTCGGAAAGGGGGGGGGGGGATTACTTGTTGAGGGTCAACTATTCTTATTAGACTTCTAGATCTCTGACTGGAGGCCGAGCTAAGCAAGGCCATTTCATTGCCGTGGAGGGGGAGGGGGGCCTTGCTTCGTCCGGCCAACCAATTTCTAGGCCAGGGGGTCTCGCTTCGCTCGGCCAACCATTTCAGGTCAAATAGGGTGTCGTTTTCCAAGTAATTCTGGACGTTTTCTCGAGATTCCACATCTATCCGAAGATTGTACAGATTGTCAGAGAATTAAGTTTAGCACAATTAACTTAAATAGAAGAATAATGAACCCTTACCTAAGTAAAATTTGCTACTTTTTTTCGTTCAGACTCCATAGATAGGTAAATTTTAATATTTGAATTCTCGAAAATTCTGAATATCCCCCGATGAGAAATAAGTTCTTGGAAATGATTGAAAAATTGAACGACAAAGAGTAGGTTTTTTTAGGGGGTTGGAACAGGCGACCTGACAGTATCTATCCTATCATTTCCTATATGAAAACCCGCTTGAATTCTTTTTCAGGTAAGAGAAAAGTTTTAGGATTAAATCCTAATTTAAATCCTATAAATTTTATAGGAGGCGGAGGAGATTTATAGAAAGACGTGAAATTCCGGATTACCTACCACAGTTGAAAGATACTTGGTAAATTTCATTTTATAATTCGGGGGTAAAATTCAATGATCTGCTTTATGAAAAACAGCTCAAATACCGTTGAAAACCCTTTTAAGCGGGGTTAATTTTCTAGGTTAAATTTGAAGTGGTCATGACCATTTTCACCAACTACCTACCTACCTACCTACTCTGTACGTAGGTAGGTAAATTGTTATTGTTAAAAGTGGCGAAAATCCTGGATTAACCCTGATGGAAATTACAAGAAAAATGTTGAAAAATTAATGAAAAATTGCAGGAATTTTTAGATGACTGGAACATTTTCATTTTAATAAAATACGTGGGCTAACGCTAAATCACACGTGGCGTAACGCGAATTGAATTTCATCATCTGTATAATAATAATACGTTTTGCTACATGAAAAACCGCTTAAATTCTTGCTGAAGTGGGGGAAATTTTCTAGGATTTATTTGAGTCGGTTGGGAGGAGATTTTTACTAATTTTTATTTTCTAATTGAAATTATTTTCATTTCACCGGCGACCCGAGTGCGGTCCGCTGACGAGGAACGTAGGTACCTAAACGATTTATTTTGGGAACGTAGATACCTAAATGATTTATTTTGGGTCTCCTGAATATATAGGGACGTACCTATGAAAAACCGACTTTGCAAGGAACTAATTTATCTGTGTACCTAGAAACTAACCATTTATTTTGGGCCTGCTGACCAGGAACGTAGGTACCTACAACGATTTATTTTGGGTCTACTGAAAAGAATATAATATACTATTTTCCAAGCATATTAAATGCCTGGGCCTGCTGACCAGGAACGTAGGTACCTACTGCGATTTATTTTGGGTCTACTGAAAATAATATAATAATAATAATATATAATATAGGTAAATTGTTATTGTTAAATGTGGCGAAAATCCTGGATTAACCCTGATGAAAAATACCGGAAAAATATTAGCAAATGAAGGAAATATTGTAGGTGAACTTAGAAAAATTCAAAAAAATAATAATAATAAAAAAAAAAAAATTAAATTAATACAATCCAGTTTCACCCAGAGCAAGAGATAACAAGAATGATAAACAAAATAAAAACTAACAACAACAACAACAACAACATTAAATTAATATTAAACAACATTGATAAATAAAATTTCAAATTAAATTAAAATTTAAAGAAATTAATTCTTCCAAATTTCTTAAAATAAAATCAATGAAAAAATTCTTTCTTACAATTATTGTCTTACCATGGAATCAATCTAGGTGTCGTTTTCCTATTATTTTCGCACGTGGTATCGATCATTAGAAGTTCCAAAACCATCCGATTTAAAAAAGAAAAAAGAAGTTTCTTAAATATTATGAATGGCCATGGGGTCGAGGTTGGTGTCGTTTTTCAATTATTTTTGGACGAGGTATCCATCACCAGGAGTTCTAGAACCATCCGCTTAAAAAAATTATTTCTTAGGTACAATAATTATCATCAAGTCTTATCACGGAATCAAGCTAGGTGTCGTTTTCCTATTATTTTCGGACGTGGTATCTATCATCAGAAGTTCCAAAACCATCCGATTTAAAAAAGAAGTTTTTTAAATATTATGAATGGCCATGGGGTCGAGCTTGGTGTCGTTTTTCAATTATTTTCGGACGTGGTATCCATCATCAGGTGTTCTAGAACCATCCGCTTAAAAAAATTATTTCTTAGGTACAATAATTATCATCAAGTCTTATCATGGAATCAAGCTAGGTGTCGTTTTCCTATTATTTTCGGACGTGGTATCTATCATCAGAAGTTCCAAAACCATCCGATTAAAAAAATTGTTTCTTAAAATTATTAGGTCTTACCTATCATGGATTCAAGCTAGGTGTCGTTTTCCTATTATTTTCGGATGTGGTATCTTTCATCAGAAGTTCCAAAACCATCCGTTTTAAAAAAGAAAAAAAGAAGTTTCTTAAATATTATGAATGGCCATGGAGTCGAGCTTGGTGTCGTTTTCCTATTATTTTCGGACGTGGTATCTATCATCAGAAGTTCCAAAACCATCCGATTAAAAAAAAATTGTTTCTTAAAATTATTAGGTCTTACCTATCATGGATTCAAGCTAGGTGTCGTTTTCCTATTATTTTCGGATGTGGTATCTATCATCAGAAGTTCCAAAACCATCCGTTTTAAAAAAGAAAAAAAGAAGTTTCTTAAATATTATGAATGGCCATGGAGTCGAGCTTGGTGTCGTTTTCAATTATTTTCGGACGTGGTATCTATCATCAGGAGTTTCAAAACCATCCGATTAAAAAAAAGTTTCTTATACATATTATGAATGGCCATGCAGTCGAGCTTGGTGTCGTTTTTCAATGATTTTCGGACGTGGTATCCATCATCAAGAGTTCTAGAACCATCCGATTTAAAAAAAAAAAAATTGTTTCATGAAATGAACTTATTTTAATCTGTTAGAGTCTCCATGAATAGCTCACTGACGTTCGGCAACCACACCCAAAGTTGGTACCTATCAAGTACCTCTGTGGCGAACCTAGCGAGCAAGTTGCCCACATTTTTCAATCTGTTAGAGTCTCAAAAAATAGCTCACTGACGTTCGGCAGCCACCCCCGAAGTTGAAACCCTGGGTCAGCAGACCCAAAAAAGTGAAAAATCGATGGTGAGCAATTTTGTTTTAGCCTTCATCCAGTATGAACTCCATTTGACGAAACTCCTCTGCAAAGCGGGAAAGCCTATCCTAATCGCGTATATACAGTTGTTGAAAAAAAGTACCTCATTAAAGTAGGGCGTTATTTGTACCCCGTTAGCACGGGAAAACGTATATATATATATATATATATATATATATATATATATATATATATATATATATATATATATATATATATATATCTCAACTCACTCGAAGTATTTTTACCGAGGGTTTGAAATGAAGTCTTCAGCTAGAACGCCCGCCGGGTCTTCCTGCATTTATCGCTAATATCTCAGTTCAGCCTTTTCTCATCGTTCGGAACCTCTAGTTTTGTTTAGTCAACCTTTTTCGATTCTGTTTTTTTTTTAAATGTGTTTTTTCGATTCAACGAGAAAAAATAAAGCGACTATCAGACAAACCAAAAAAAGACAATAGGAAGACGTGAGAAATAGGAACATCCTAAGAAATGAGGATTAATTTCATTCCAACTTGCCTATAATGTTCTCGTCACCCAATCGTAATTTTACTCGGATAATTTCATCTATATCTCTTTCTGAACATCTCGTAAAAATTTCAGCATGATTGCTCGAGAAGTAGGGTAGTTAGAGGTTCCAAATGGAGACCCCTATTTCATGTCAAAAACAAACCGCGTGTTTTGCGGGCTTGGGTCCCCGGTCGGCAAGGGTCAGCAGACCCGTTGCCTTTTCCTGTAGTCAGTCACCAGCTTTGGCTGGGGGAAAACTGAATCATTGAAAGCAGTCTCAGAAATCGCAAGCCAACCTGTGGACAATCCAGACTGCTCTGGGAACTCTGGAGGTGTGCCATATCTGGACGATTCCAGTGAACACACTGACCAGGTTCACTGCCTCCAACAACTCAGGTGTAGCGAATCCAAGATATTACTTTGACGTACATCCTGGAGGGTCTATCCTGGAACTCCCTGTCACTTCCTCCAAGTGGCGGCGCGTACCTGGAGTTTGCGCCTTCAGATCTCCGTCAACCACACAACACAAATTTCATTTCAAATCCCCAGACCCAGTTCCTACAAGAATATTTTGCCTTCATATTATCCTTCTTTCTACAAACTCCCCTTCTTTCCACCGTCACTCAATATACTCTACCCTGACATCCCCCCCTCGCTGCCGTCCCACTAACGATCCCTCAACCAGAGAATTCACTATGACGTCAGGCGGAGTCTCCCGTCTTTTGGGTGTCGTCTTTTATCAGCGGGGACGCGACAGGTCAGGACGTGTCAGGACGTGCCAGTTACTGTTGATGGTTGCCATGGAGACGGAGATCCCCGCACTGACAGCCTCGGCGTGAGTTATGGTGTTCCCCTCATCTTCCAATCTCGCGACGGGAATTTTCCAAGTTCATGGACGGTTATGGTGAAGAGAGAGAGAAAAAAAAAATTAATAAATTGTCTGGGAAAATAATTATTATAAAAGATAGCCAACGTCGGTAGAACAGCTACGTCAGCGACTACCGCTAGTTTGGTGTTGAGGCCTGCAGCGCGGATCACACAAATGCTCCGTGGAGAGTGAAGATTAGAGGTTTTCCTCTGGTTTTTCACTCGCCCGTTTCCATCGCTGGCTGACACGAGCGGGATTTATTACATAGATTTCCACGGGGACCCCCCCCCTCCGCCACCCCCGCCAATCATCCCTCGAAATCCCTCTTTCACCTTTCCGCCGAACCTCCGAGTTTTCCCCTCCGCCCTCCGGAAAATCCCCGCACGCCGTTTTCGCTCCCATAAATCAGGCGGACTACATCATATTTCACTTGTTGTTTTCGGGTCCCAGACGGGAAGCTCCTGGCAGCTATCTTCGCGGAAACAGACTGTGCGGATCCGCAAGAGGCGGTGCTAATGATCCGCGGATCCGCCAAGGCTTCGCACTCTATTGTTTCTAGATGTGTCTTTCTCCGAATCAGCCTGTTGTGTTAGTAGCTCGTAGGTACTGAGCTTTAATACGTACTGTTATGATGTGCCGGCGTGAATTCGGCTGGCAAATGACACAAAAGAAACAACGAATTCTTTAATCGCATATTTGCTAATTCTGGCAATGCAATATAATCCGTTTCAAATAAACTACGAGTCAAAAGGACTCCAACATCCTCCATGGGAATCGAACCCATGACCCCTAAACCGGCAGAACAGCAGCAGTCCCTCAACACTACCGGAGGGGCCCCAAAATAATGAAATCTGTACCCAATGTGGATGTTTTTTTGCGTACCTACCCTCGTGAGGTTGTGAATTCCTAGGGCGGAGTTCCAAAGGCGCATACTCCACGTTCACGTTGCGGTGGAGGGGAGTGCTGGAGAAGACCCTCCAGTATGATCGCTCCAAGCTTCAAGGCAGCATCATGGATTTTCTTCTTCAGCAGCGTTGGGGGGGGGGGGGGGGGACACGGGTAAACGTGTTTTCACTTACAGTTGACTAGATATGACGAGTCTCTCGAGAGGAAATCCGGTTATCCACAGTTCGACTGGAGACTCAGGTTTCAGGCTTTCCCCACATCTTCGTTACCAGCTGTTGAGGTAAGACATGGGGTCGAATATTGGAGGCTTAGCTTCTAGTGCACATCTTGCCGACCATTTTTTTGTTTTCCAAGTAGCTAATCGTTTCGTTGGAATGCAAAAAGAAAAAACTATCTGCGCATGCGCCAACAACGCGAAGGTTTTTGTTCAAACGTGAGGGCTTTCGTACCAACAGAAGCGGGTCCCCCCCACGTCGAACGTGAAGCAGTTTTCTCGTTGTTCCAGAAAAAAAAGCTGCAAAATTTACACAAGGGTTTATTATTCTTTGATATACGTTACTTGTGCAGAATTTTAATTCTGTCAATGAAAAAATTGAAAAAAAATTTTTTTTTATTTTTATCTCAAAAAAAATTTTTTTTTTAAATTTTTTTGTTCAAAAATGTGTTTTTTCGAAAATTCTGTATTTTTTATTCGAAAAACATTTAACATCCTGGGATCCTTCAAAAATCCCATTTTTAGCCCCGTGAAAGCCCTGTAGATCGCCCCAGTGAAATCGGATCGTGCCGGGACCCCAAAAAATGGATTCTACGTCCAAAAATACTTCGAAAACGACACCTAACTCGATCCCATAGCTAAAAGCCTTTAAAAAAAACCTCCCGTAGCCCCATTATAGCCCCAGAGCGCCCCACGGGTTTGGGCTATCGGACTGAAAACCTTGCGGGCACAACTAGATGGTAAACCAAGTATTTTCTCAAAATTTCAGATTTAAAAAAAAATTCCTACTGCCCAAAACGGCCTGGACGGCGTACGGCGGACGGACATTTCGGATTTTGAATGTAGACCTTTTGAAACGGATAATGTCAAATGTCAAGAACAAAAACTCTATTGAGAGAAATAATTCAGGAAAACGAAACCCTCTGCAGTTGTCCGAAATCATCTCCCTCCATATTCCAGCGATTGATGAGATTATTCGGAAGATGTACCCAAGAAGCTACGTAGCACAGGCTCGAGAAATTGCTAGAAAACGAGGTTTTCTCAACAGCTAAACACAAGCAAAAGCGCACAAGTCACAAAATTGAGAAAAATGAATTGAAGTTATTTTCTGAATCGGTTCCGTCATTCAAATTGCTTGGAATAGTCAGAATTGGCCAAAAGATCGTAAATTCCCGTAAGAACCAATGGCAATCTAAAGCAGTTCTGAGCAAAATCGCACATTGCCGAGTCACGTGACTAAGGCATTAGGTATCAAATAATTCAGAAGACTTTTGGAATCAAATCAACAGATAAGAACATTAAAATTTGACATTCTCAGAGGAAGTATTTAGTTATCGTTCTTCTCACCTTCACGATTACCTACAATTTGAACAAAAAAGAAAAAAAACGCTGCAAATTTTACACATGGGTTTTACATACCTAAGTTATTACCTACTCCTTGATATAAATTATCCAAAAATTAATTCCATATAGATATGGATCTATAAAAAACAATTTTAATTCAATTAAGTATTTTTTTAAAAATGTCAAAGTTTGAGGAAGAGATGTTACATCCTACAGTAGGACCCTGAAAATGGATTATACGTCCAAAGTTACTCGGAAAACGACACCTCTTTCGACTTCTCGGCATCCTTCAAAAGCCCCCATTGAACCCCTCAGTGAAATCGAATCGTTCTGGGACCCCAAAAATGGATTCTACGTCCCAAAATACTTCGAAAACGACACCCCACTCGATATATCATACCCGAAAACCTGCAAAAACCCCTCCCGTGCATCCTTTTTAGCCCCACAGAATCCCTCGGGGATGAAAAATTAGCGGGGTTCAACTAGATGGTAGACCGAGTTTTTTTTAGTCAACATTTCAGATTTTAAAAACGATTCCTAGTGCTCAAAACGACCCGCACGGTGTACGGCGGACGGACATTTCGTTTTTGGTACATACACATCCTGAAACGTATGATGACAAATTTTGAGGCCGATAATAATTTTCCACCTCCGACCTCCGAGACGAAGGACATAGGTGTATTACTCCCTGAATAAACCAAAATCATTGAAAGCTACTTGCCTGATGCGTATTGTTATGGCCGTATCTTACAAGTCCACTGAGCAATCTAACACTGCGTTCAAGAAAAACATTAACTTAAACTTAAACTTGAAATGTATATCATGCTTTCCTTTTTTGATGTTTTAGTAACTGTTTTACCGTATATTAGGCACAAATGAACGTTCCTCTTCTCCCAACCCTTCTTAATGAGATTCTCCGATGAGTGATGAAATTTAGACTAGATATTCCAATTCACCTTATTTCAAAATTTCAAGTATTTAATACATTCAGCTCAAATTCTGTTTGGAGTATCCATAATGTCAGCTGCGGGAGCGACACCGATAGAATATTCTATATGGAACGTAATTTCGGGTAGCGGAAAATAACCGCCAAATCCAGACACCTGCTCAGGGGGCTTCAACACCCCCAAATTCTGTTCTTGATACCTTGTCGACGAATCGAAAGAAGAAAAAAACGTCAAATTTAGTTAGAGACACCTGGCCAGTGGGTCCTAAATAATATCGGTTAGTTTTAGAGTGACATCCGAAATGTAAAATTGAAATTTAATAATTAAATTTAATTTAATAATTAAACAATTATTGTTGACCCCTGATCAACCGAACCGAAAAATGTGAGACACTGATATCTTACTGATGATGGTCTAATCAACTGAAACGCGTCCACAAGAATATTTATTCGTTTTATCGTGAAAATAGACGACTTCGTCTGAAACCGTCTTTGAAAATAATGGTGCTTACTCTTCTTACCTCGCAGCACCCCCGCCAGGACAACACCAAAAAAACGCTCGTCCTCTGTAAACTTTATATATTACAATTTAATGTATATTTTATACATAGTCGCTCTATAATCACTCACACTACATCATTACAGTAACTGAAATGTACAACAAAGTCAAGTATGGCACTATAATACAATCTATTTACCATTCTCTTTACAATGGAGTAGTTTTTAAAAAATATATTACAAATCGAGCGAAAACAAGTTTCCAAATAAATTTGTTTTGATTGAAAGAAACACAACAACCACTAAACTCTTCCTCTAATGACGGGAATTAAACACGTACATACACAAAATATACACTATTCTTAAAATAATGAAGTACGTAAAATTACTCTCAAAGTACTCAAAAAGAATTTGGTTCTAAAAGCCTGACCAAATCAAAATGTAACACAAACATTTACAGAATGACTAAAGTAATATTCAAAGAGCTTCGTTTTTTCTTTCAAATTCATATATTTACATAATGTATCTCGTAGAAAAATAGTTGTTCATAATAACTGAATCGTGGCGGGAATAATGTGACGGACGACTGTGGATGAATGGAATTTTTAATAGTTTCTGAGTGGGTGTGTGCATCTTCGTGTATGAATCAGAGTAGGATGAGAACGGGTTTCGTTCTCAGTTCAATGGTTGCGGTAATTTCGTTCCCCGGGAAACATGAAGAGATGTGGGAACAAGTCTGTCTCAATTAGGTGTCTGAGGATATTTAGACATCAGTCCAACCTCAAACTTACACTGCACGCGATTCGGGGCAAAGCGAAAAGAGGCGCGATGGGGTGCGATGATTTTTTTTTTTTCATCCAACTTGCGATTACAGGCGAGTAGACCAATCAAATTGTCTGCGTCCCGCCGCTCTCATGTGGTTAAAAATGCCTGGTGGACACCCCCAGACCCCCGGATTATCTCAGTTTTGATCAAGGATCATACATGGAAACATGTTTTTCAGATTAGAATAACAAGGATACGGTTCGTCCATAATTTATCCAACATAATATCGCGGGCCCGCAAGAAAAGTGACACAACTCGAAAGCAACCAATAATTGGTTGTTATTGGCAAGCAATTATTGTTTAGGAGAGCCAAAAGAAATATTAAATATTTCCTTTTTTTTAATTTTTAATTTTCCTTTTTTCAGCTTCCTGTAATACTATTAGGCCAGTCGTATAGTACACTAGAAAAGGCTAAAATAGCAAATTAAGGGTATTTTGTTTGGGGTTGTTATGTGTAGGAAATCTATTTAGCTTTCATTTGAGCACTGGTAGAACTCTGTAGGTCAAATAGGTACCGTGAAAACGAATTTAAACCAAAACAAGAAACACCCAATCTGAAAAACCACGTTCTTAGCTCAACCTTTCCAAAAAATGGAAAGGTGCGCTCATCTCTTCGACGCTTTTTAAAGTGAAACTTTTATTACATCGTCCCAAATTTTTTGGTCTGTGTGTCATTTCTTGTAACGTCACGCTACCGTTGATTTTCGCTTACAACCGATTCGTTGCTACGGAACTTCATCTTCGCCAGTTATAATCGTACAAAAATCACGCATTTCTTTCGTACTTGTTCTTTGTCATTATGTCCCCATTTTATATTTATTGATGTTATTAATGGATGCAGTAAACAATGCCGCTTGTATTGTTGTTATCAGTTGCCACGTTAGAAATCAATTTGAGAAAACGCCAAAATGAAGCCGTGGGTAGAGATGCAAGGGTAGGTGAATGAGTAGGAAATGGGGGGGGGGGGGGACTAGACATAAAAAACGTGTCCATCGATGCTACATACCCCACTAGGGGAGCGAGCGAAGCGAGACAGAGAGACTAGTTTTTAAACGCGTTTTTTCGCACATTTTTGGCCATCGGGAACGGTTAATCTGGCTTCAATTCTTAATGTATTGCTCCTAATATAAAATTTAATCAGCTTCCTTCCTCCAGAAACAAGGAAAATTAAGATCCGACAAACTGTTCAGGATTTATAGGCAAAAGATGAGACGCGTGAATCTCATAAACTCTCCTTTTACACACAAGAACATCTTTGAGATGTGTCATTGTTCAAGAGCCATCACATTTTCGATGGCGGCAATGCAACACATCGCTCACTCTAGCGGTTTTCCGTCCAACTACGTTTATGACGCTTTTCCTGTAGCAAGAAATGACTAAAACGATAATATTTGTGGAATAAAACGAAAATTGAATTTTTTTCGAGTTGTGTCACTTTTCTGAAGGCCCGCGATAGTAATATTAGTAGTATAGATGAAGCAACTCTTAATAACAACATAGCTCACAACAATGGCGAACCTACAGGGAGCCGTCTCGAGATCGATGGGAAGGGGCGGGGCGTCGAGCAACCTGTAGTGGAGGTGTGTGGAATCTCCCCTCACTCCATCTGAGAAGTTCCGATGGTAGGAGGGGGGCCAGGGGATCTGAATGGTCACGCAGTCACACTCTTTGACGAGAACCCCTCCCCACCGCGTAAAAACATGTACCATGTACATAGAAGTAATTGAACCGTGCCTGAAATGCAGGACAACACGCTTCAAATGGCAAGCTGGCTTGCGATTACATCAGACGATTTGCACCTATGATAGGTGACCTATCACCTCAGATTGGAGCGGAAGAAAACCTCCACCCTCCACCTACCCATTCAACAAGCTGACTTGTCTTTTGGTCTTTATCGCGCATCGTCGCCAGTCATCGCTTAGCGTGTAGTGTAAACAACGGCTCGTGTACACAACGAGAAGTAGACATCAGTCCGTCTCACCCTCGAGTACACTGGGAGATGTTGACATCAGTCCATCTCATCCTTACAGGAGATGTGGACATTAGTCCATCTCACTCATTCTGCGAGATTTGAATGTCTGCCCTCCTCTGTTCCTGGGAAACGTAATTACAACAACCAGCAAATAGCAGTCATTCGAATAATAAATAAACATTTGGTTGGTATTAATTTATGGTGAGCTTCTGAATTTCATAGTATGGTTTCGGTATCCGGCAGGCTCTCGAGTACATCAGGACCAATTCGTATCACAAGTAAAATGAAAGTGGTATTTCTTTGTGGCTAAGGAACTAACAATATGAGAAGGAGGGATTTTTTTGTTGTATTTACAAGGGAGTAAGTCAAGGTTATAAGGCCGTCAGCCCGTAGTCGGAAGTCTTTATTGGCAGGGGGGGCTGATGGATGGGGCCGCAAGCGGGGTGGATGGCAGGCTGGAGGGGAGTCAACTGCTGACCTAAGGCCGTCAGGTTGGGAGGGGGACTTTGGTAGACGCCGCCTTCTGAGGGTATGTGTAGTTCACTCAGTGGGCCAGAACCTGTGGACATGGAGTTAAAACGTTGAAAAATTGTTCGGACACTGAGGTACCCGGTTTTGATGCAATTTTCGAACGCACCTGTGACGGGCGCTCCGGGACTGAGTTCTTCCGTCAAATTGCCTTCTTGACGCCGCCTGTCGCTCGCCCGGGGGCGACTCTTTTTCACCGGCGGTTGCCCGTTTTTCCTCCGGACGTTCTTCGTGTTGGGCAGCTTGTTGTCCTTTTTCCACTTCATCCGCCGGTTTTGGAACCAAATTTTGATCTGCCTCTCGGAAAGGCACAGGGTGTGAGCTATTTCTATCCTCCGCCGCCGCGTCAGGTACCTGTTGAAGTGGAATTCTTTCTCCAGCTCGAGGATTTGGTGCCGGGTGTACGCCGTCCTCTGGCGTTTGGGTTCCATCCCGGGTTGGTAAGAGCCGTTTGCTAGAACAGAGAAAAAACAAATTGAATGAACTTCCAGCAAGTGAGCTGAATGAACAAATTTTGAAACTCCAGTGTGGCAGCGTCACGGCCCCCAAATCTCCAGCTCCAAATGACTACACAAATCAACAGATCAGTAACTGATTGACGAAGCAACAATAGAATAAAAAACGAGGGAAGTTTGGCTCAAAAACCCACTTGTTCATGTTCGGGAAGAAAAGGGTACCAAGTAGGTAATTGATGTAAGCTGTGGAGCTGTTGCATCATTTTGGTTTGAATAATGATAACGGTTGCATTTGATTCTTGGAATAGTACACCTATGTTTTCGCGACGGAGGTCGACGACTCCGATCGGCCTCAAAATTTGATACAATCCGTTTCAAGAGGTCTACATTCCAAAACCGATATGTCCGTCCGCCGTACGCCGTACGGGCCGTAGGAATTTTTCAAAAATCAGAAATTTTGTCAAAATACTCGGTTTACCATCTAGTTGTGCCCACAAGGTTTTCAGTCCGATCGCCCAAACCCGTGGGGCGCAATGGGGCTAAAATGGGGCTACGGGAGGGGTTTTTTTTTAACGCTTTTGGCTAAGGGATCGAGTTAGGTGTCGTTTTCGAAATATTTGTTAATGGACGTAGAATCCTTTTTTTTTTTTTTTTTTTTGGGTCCCGGAACGATCCGATTTCACTGTTGCGATCTGTAGGGCTTTCATGGAGGTACAAATGGGATTTTTGAAGGATTCCAGGAGGTCAAAAATTTTTCAAGTTTTTCCTAAAAAAAGATTTTTGGAAAAAAGATTTTTTGAAAATTTTTTTTTTTTCATTTACACAGAATTACATTTCTGCACAAGTAACCTATATCAAAGAATAATAAACCCTTGTGTAAAATGTGCAGCGGTTTTTCTTCAGGTTTTTTTTTATGTTTTGGATTTTTTCCTGTAGTTGTAAGAAAAATTGACAAAAAATTGACTTTTTCGCAAATTGTCAAGTACAAACCAAACTTTTTTATTCAAGCGAATAATTAATTAAGGGGTTGGATACCTCCAAAATAAAAAATTCGGCCAAAATTCTTTTATTCCATACCTATTTTGATAGCCAATTACGTGCTGAATCGAATGGTAGGTATATTATTATGTATTTTTACGAACTTCTTTAGTCGATTTATAGGGCTCCAAAGCAAGGCGCTCATTCACGGACCGCCCGGCCTAGGCAAGCCGAGAATGCGAAAATCTTTTCTTTTTTTTCAAAATTTGTTTTTTGATTTTTTGTTTTTACTTGAAAAATATTTGACCTACTGGGATCCTTAAAAAATCCCATTTGCAGCTCCATGAAAGCCCTATAGATCGCAAAAGTGAAATTGGATCGTTCAGGGACCCCCCGAGGTTTAACTAAAACTAGTAGTAGATTTGTTTTGTTAATGGGAGTGAGCCGGAAGAAGATGAATCAATTGTTGATCTCATTGAGATTAAATCAATTATAATTTACGCACATTTACTGTTGCATTTGTAAATAATGCAACAGTAGATGTGCGAACATTTTTTTAAATCGTTCAACACGTTAATTTCGGTATAGTTTGACAATAAAACCTAAAACACATTCCTTTGCTTGAGATTTTAGAATAAAAATAAATAATTTCTTTTGATGATTGCAAATTTATTTTCATAGGAGTTCATAAAAAATGTTGATATTTTTTTGATTCATTTATTAATAAATTTTATAAATAATTTAATTTAATAAATTAAAATAAAATTTAATAAATTTTTCGTTAAAATCCTCTCAACAGTTTACGTATATATTTATCAAAGGGGACTTCACAAGCATTCACGACAAAAAAGTTTTCCATGAATCATTTTTAAATCATGTTTTTGCATTTTTCAGTGTGTTTCTGCTTGGCCTCAAATTTTTGCGTGTTGATCCGGACCCTAGTGATGATGTAAGTCCGAGCCCCTGCTACTTGAGGCGACCTCACACCTACCAAGCCCTGTCGCGACCCCGAATGCAGAATCAGCTGAGCATTGTTGGGCGAATACTCATTGTAAGCGATCGGTTGGCTCGATGACATGCCAATGTAAGGTCGCCTCAAGTAGTAGTGAATCGGAATTACATCAACATTTTACCAACTATTCATACATACCCAATTCTTTCTTAAACTAAACGATTCCAGTTCCCGAGTCAAACTTCCCTCGTTCTGAATTCTATTGAGAGTAGAGATTTTTTTTCTAAGATTCGTAAACCAAGCACGTCATGGATTCAAACCCACCATAGCAGACAATAACACATAAGTCAGCAGAACCATCAAATCGTGAAAACGAGCTGTCAAGAGGTTCGATCGTTTCGGAAGACTTTATCGGGGGATGCCCGGCCAAACTTGCCGGGATGGGACGATCGATCAAGTTGTCGAGAACCTTTTGGATGGAACCGAAAGACACTTCGAACATCACAAACGCTGAGCACACTTTCAAGATATTATCGGCCTTTAAGAGGATGAAGGGGTGCCCGGGGGGGGGGGGGGGGCTTCAGCCTGAATGGAGAAAGAAAGTATTTTACCGTTAACTCCCAACTTTTGACGGAGGTTCGATTCAAACTGAGAGATCATTCAGAATTCCCTTTCAATGAGTTTGGAAAGATTAGGGAACGAAGGAAGGCTTCTTAATCGGTCAGATGGAGCATCAAGTAAGGAACCTACCGAGATGGAATTTTGGCCGCCTGGAAAGACCATGGAAAGAACATCTGATAACGGCAGACCATTGGGAAAAAGCATAACGCAGAGCCACGGTGGAAATTAATGTAACACTCACGCCAAGAACTGTAAAACTTCCCAAATTGCGGAGGAAAATGCATGCACATGAGGATAGTAAACTCAAAATGAACATACGAGGAGAAGTCCACAAAGTGAATTGCCAGATATTCCAAAAATATGGAAAATTAAGCAAACAACTTGGCATAGACGAAAAAGATTATTGACCAGAACCTTAGCTATGCTGTATGGACATCAGGACAAGGCTAAAGGCAAGAGAGTCATTTCTTGCAGGATTCACAGATTGAGGTGGCATTATAAAGCTACACGCACCCTTTCATAATCGTAACACATTTCAAGTAAAAATTAAACGAGAAATTTGGTTCAGAGATCGAGGAGAT
Organism: Pilophorus perplexus; assembly: GCA_955831195.1. NCBI lineage: Eukaryota > Metazoa > Arthropoda > Insecta > Hemiptera > Miridae > Pilophorus > Pilophorus perplexus. The sequence goes on from OY037016.1 coordinate 23,973,868, forward strand.
CCAAACTGTGCTAAGCAATAATCAGTGAAAATTATGTTAATAATATTAGCGTAATATCATGAAAATATTATGACATTCATGACATTGTATGCAGGGAACTCATGAATAGAGAATCTCTCTTAAGATATTATTAGCCTGTGCCGTTGATTTCGAAATCTCCGAACATAGTGCTGATTTTGATGGTAGGAAAAATGGAATGAAAATGACAAGGACTTGAGTGGACTTGATTTGTTTGACTGAAGGTGGAGGTGATCTCTTTTAATAAACATTCTGCTTGCATTCTGTACAATTTCATCTTTATTCCAAACTCTTCGGTGACAAACGTAATTTTTGAACCTGGGGCTGGATCTCTTATGGGCGGGTGGCTATCGATAATGTCCCTTAAGAAATTGTAAAACATGAAAGCAAGACTTGATTTCATCACTTAGGGAAGTGCAAAGCTTCAAGATTTATTCTCATGAGGTTCAAACTCTCATTCAACAGTATTAACACTCAAGTAGATGTACCAGTAGTCGATAGCTCAAGACAATTTTCGATTTCAGGTGAGTCAAACACCGACAGGATATTTGTTTTAAATCATGCAAACCTCCTTATAAGTAGTGTGAACTAGTTCATTCTGTATTAGGGAAAGTCTAGTTCGTTTAAAATTACGTCTTTGGGATAGAAAAAATGGTTTTCCAATTTTTGGATTTGCACCAGAAAGTAAGTGAAGGGAAAAATCGGAAATTCACCAAAAGTGAACAGGGGCGATGCTCAAATAGCGGACATCCGTGTGCTAGAAGTTGACCTGGGCGACGTACCAGAAGTCGACATCCATTCTCCAGACTTCGGCAGGAGCATTAACACTTATTAGAGTTTTAACCATTTAGAATTTTGTATGGAATCATGCTAATGAGAAAGACAATAATTATGAATCGCACAATGAATTTATTGAACTTAATCAAGGTCTCTAACCTAACCTCTCCACCAAATTACTAATTTACCCTAACCGATGCCCGCACGCGAACGCGAGCCCCCCGGAGGCAAATTCGGGGTTTCCCAAAAAGTGTTTTTGGTTGGATCTGACCTAAGTGAGTGTGACGTGGGAGGTCTCCGAAGGTCCCTGGCTACGTGAGCATTAGTGCTGCAAAAAAATCGATTTTTTCAACTTTTCGATTTTCGATTATTTTTGGAAAATTAAAAATCGAAAATCAAAAAACGTTTCAATATACGTAAGGGTTTCGAAAAATTATTACCGTAGTATTAAATACTACTACTACTACTATGGTAAATACTACTATGGTATTAAATTTTAATACCATCCAAAGTCGACGGAGCAGCCTCCTGCCATACAAATTGGAGTCCAAGTCTTGAACAAACTTTTTTCTTTTTTTTTTAAGGAAAATGTAACCTTTTTCCAACCAACCTAAAATTTGATATTGACGACTGCTGATATTCGTAAAGTTGTTAACCACTCTCAGTGCTGCTCAAAAGGCCATAATATATCTTGAAAGTGAATAATAGTCATCTTCATCATGCGTTTAGAACGTCCCTGACGAGCATTTAGAACAGTACCTACCTACATTTTGTATCAAGATTCTACTCGTTTGTTGGAATAATAATTAAATTATTTCAATTAATAACATTTTTATTAACTGAATTGGATCAAATTTATGTTGTAAGATCTCAATTCTTCGCTGATATAATCAAGATGAATAAGTAATTCAAATTATTTTAAGAGGCAAATTTCATTTTTCCTCCTTTGCAAGAGTTGAGAATTTTTGTGCCCGATTAAAATCGATTTTATTTTTTTAACATCGATTTTTCGATGTTTTGGGGAAAAATCGATTAATCGATTACGATTACGATTTTTTTGCAGCACTAGTGAGCATCGGGGTCGTGGATGCGACTTCTTTCATTCACGAACGACCGGCGACTGCTGACCAGGAGCTTTCTTCGCTCGCGTCTGCCGGTTTTATTGTGAATGTGAAGAGAATTTTCCCTTCAAACACTATACCTACACTATCATACACTATGATATTGTATTGTGTTTCCAGTTTCCAATGCATGTTTACAAGGAGATGTGTGCAGTTTACCGCTCTGCTGTGACGACTGTTGAGATTTGCGTTATCAACTTTTACTTCATTATCTCCTTCATGCTCACCTCTATGGCCTTCTCACCATTTTTTTTTTTTTTTTTTTTTTCGAAAGAACGTCGATTTTTAGGCCTACATGTTGTTAGCAACCTAACTCAAAACGCCCAAAAAATGAGATTTGCCAAATTACTGTGGCAACGACGAAATATCAAAACTATCGATATAACGATATATCGATATCATGTTGCCCATATCTAACACCTACTCATCTTTATGTACGCGGTTGATGAAAAATGATTTGAATTTATGTAACTCCTGCAGCAATGCCAACGAAAGATAATTGGCGACAACCAGAGGTTAGGCGTGAATGAAGGTGGTCCAGTCAAACGACCTGTGGAGTTGTCTGTTTGTCCGTCGCGATACGCTCGAGATGTATGTTGTGGTTCTGGGCCTGTCATTCGGCCCGAAGGGACCAATTAAATTAATATTTCGAACGGTAGGTTGAGCAGCTACCTGGTTTCATATCTTGATGGGGCGACATCCGATGGTGACACCGAACATCGGTTTAGCCTGGAGGGCCGTTGTCGATGAAAAATATTTCCGTCCCCTTCGGATGACATTAATGCTCACTTATTGAAAGAGATTTTTGGGCTGACGGTCGACCCCTGAGGCCCTATGAATGATTCCAGCCTGCTATATTATACGAACTATGCGAGCTGTATTTGCACTATGCAATCAAAGTGTGAGCTTTGTCATTCTTTCCATGTTGTTATAGTTGCGTTTAAAATGCTTGACTGCCGGGAACTTCTTTCAGGTTCTGGAAGTCGGGAATTATGTCTGATTAGGCGATTCCTAGAAAACACCATGGGCACATAAAGTGAGCGACCAACTCAAAGCTCGTCTGTTGTGAAACCCAATGATGATTTATTTGGGATTAAAAAAAAAATTTAATTATAGCGCTAAAATCAGCTTTTCGTTAACTGGAAACGCTGTTTTAAACTTCAACAGTTTCACAACTCAATTTTTACGTTTATCCATGCCTAACAACCCTCATTCTATCACTCAGTCGCCGTAAATAATTTCCGCTACCTTTTCCCCTCGCACGACACGCCGAGTTTGAATGAAACGACGATCGCCGGCGATTAAGGGTAGGCTCGGAAATCGGATCGATTGCATTTTCTTGCGCTTCGGCGGCTTTGCGATTAAGTTCTTTGAGACGAGCTTCGGGTTTTCGAATCCTATCAGCCTGACGTTTTGGGCTATTCTGTAAGTCAAGAAACGCTTTCATTTTCCCACTTTCTCGAGTTTCAGAAGCGAACGGCGTAACGCGCAGGCACGCGAGAAAGCCCCGTATTTTGATGGTACATGATAAGGCATTATCATGTTAACATCAAAAATCATATTTTGGCGAACAAAATTTCAGCCATATTCAAGTCAAAACAACGGTGTGCTGTCGCATAATAGACGAATTTCGACGATATAGTATACTTCCATGATAACTTGTAGGCCAGTTGGTTAAACTATCACGGGTTAAACAATCACCTACAATATGACCTGTATTGCTCGCTCTCTTCTGTATCAATTTTCACTGAGAGATTGAAATTGTTATATCTTTGCTGATCAAAAAAGTCTGAGGTAAGGTAACTTTTGACGACAACAGTAACTGTAACAACGACAACTTTAACACAGTAACTGTGTTTGACGACAACTGTTGTCGTCAAACACAGTTACTGTGTTAAAGTGTTATCAACCAGAACAACTGACTGCTGGCCAACAGCTACGAGGGAGCAGGAGTCGGAGGTGGGATTTTCGGTACCTCGGCAGTGACGACGGATTCTGAGAAAGATCGGGATCAACTTCTGCAGAAATCACACGTCTTCTTTTTTTGAATACTAGTGGGCCCGGTGCGCTTCGCTGCACTCCGTCCATCACCTATCAACGACGCTTTTTGACCCGTCTCTCGTCGCGAAGGAAACCTAGTACATACCTATCAAACTAATCGAAGGCTCGCAAAAAATACTCGTACCCACCTACCGACGATCTTCGAATAACTTGCGAACGGGTTATCGCACAGAAATCGTTTTGTACTCGTTGAAATCAAAGTGAAAAGCTCGTTTTAACAGACGTTGTTTCGTTCTAAACCGACGAAAAAAGTTGTACCGGGTTTCAGAGTTTCGAATATTTTCCTAGCGATCCCTAGTAACGACGCTATTTGACCCAGCTCTCGTCGCGAAGGAAAGCTCCGTCCATCACCTATCAACGATGCACCCGTGGCAACGACGCTTTTTGACCCGTCTCTCGTTGCGAAGGAGTACCTACCTAGTAGTAGGTAATTGAAGGCTCGCAAAAAATACTAGTGGGCCCGGTGCGCTTCGCTGCACTCCGTCCATCACCTTTATCGGGCGTCACCACCAAGTGACAGTCGCTCAATGCGCTAAATTTAGGCTCTACCGTTGAGGCTGGGTAGCGTGGATTAGACACAGCCAGCCACAGAGACGAACAACTTTAGTAGTATAGATAGTTGGGACACCCGTGCTTCGCACGTACTATCACATTCCCGTCCATCCCCCATGCAACCCCCTAGTAACTTTTCTTAGTACTAACAACGATTGTTGGCCTCTCGTTGTGAAGTATCGAATTCCCGGCTATCACCAACTATACCTATGCAGCCCATAGCAACCCATCAACTGAAAAAGGAAATTACCTAGTACCTATCAAACTAATCGAAGGCTCGCAAAAAATACTCGTACCCACCTACCGACGATCTTCGAATAACTTCCAAACGCGTTATCGTACAGAAATCGTTTTGTACTCGTTGAAATCAGCGTGAAAAGCTCGTTTTAACCGACGAAGTTTCGTTCAAAACCGACGCCAAAAGTTGTACCGGGTTTCGGCGTTTCGAAAATTTTCCTAGCAATCCCTAGTAACGACGCTATTTGACCGAGGCTCTCGTCGCGAAGGAAAGCTCCGTTCGCGACGAAGGAAGAGATTTGGCGAAATCTAATACGGCCTACGACACATCCGGGCCTACGCGGAACCGACTCGAAAAAACCCCGTCTCTCTAGGCTCTACCGTTGAGGCGGGTTAGCGTGGACAGCCAGTCAGTCCGCCAGCCAGTCAGTCCGAGACACGAACAACTTTAATTGTATAGATTCCGTGATCGAGGCATTACAACAACCACATAATGGAGTTGTTCAAGCACGACACAAAAACAAAAGTGAAGTTGTCGTTCTATTATCTCTAGTTGACATGTCGTGAAAGCTCCTATTCGTTATATCAAAACTCTCCTCGCAACAAGGACAAAGTTTGGGGAGTTGGAGTCCACAATTACGACGTCAAGGGATGAACATCGTTCACTTTCAGAAAATCGCGTTTCCTGATTTTGGAGGTTCTTTCATCAACCACCACTTTTTCCAATCCATACCGGCATATCCATGGCACAATTATTAGAGGACTACATGCTTGACAATATTTTTAAAAAATTAATAAATAAAGGCCAAAAGGTTCTGTACATTCCGAGAAATAAAACAAAGATGACCTTTTTCCTATTAAAGGCGGGACAGAACCCACTAAAAAAATATATATAAATAAAAACGCAAAAATTCCTGAGCTGCCCGCAAAGTAGCCGCCAAAGATCCAAAACCAAAATGAGGGTTACAATATTTCGAAAAGTGTTATATCAGTCCGCTGACGAACTGTCTCATACATTTGACTTAGGGCATGCATTTGTGGCCAAATACTATTTAGAATTAGTATCATCATATGAAGTGTCTCATCATAAAATCCATCTATGAATTCATTTAATCTAATGTCTTATGAACATTAAAATTTAATGTTACATTGTAACCTCCAAGAAAGAGTAACTTGACCAATTTGGCTTCCAAATTTGGTGCCAAATGCCATGCCCCCTACCAAAGGCTTGTTGCTAAAACCGAAAGTAGTAATTCATGAAGTTAAATAAATTAGGTACTGTTAAATTTTAAGGGACGGTTCACTAATGATGAACGGGGGTGCCCTGTTATATATCAAAGTCGCCCTACCAATATATCCCTGAAAAATCATTAATACTATCACCAGTTTGAGTCTTATGCAATTATCATGCTTAGCCCACTTTCAGCAGTTCAAAATCACGGAGAAAAGTTTTAATATTAACAGGCGGGTTTTCTTATTACCTTAGAGCCGAAATCCGATTGCAAATTAAATTCTAGGTAGGTTTGAACAGGTTATCTCAAAAATCATTAGTAGCAATAACGTTCAGTAAAAAACTATCTGACCTCCGATAAACACAGATAGGGTTTTCTCCGTGGGATGAAATTTAATTAAGAAAATAAGACTAGTAAGATAAGGTAACGTACTATTGAACGAGTTGGGATCGAAAACACCCTGGCCGTCCGACTGCCGACCTGTTAACATACAATCGGTTTGTAATCGACAACAATCAAGGCAAAGTTTTCGTCATAACAGAATATATTCGATAAATAGCGGTTGAAAAAGGGTTGATTTTAGAGTAACGTCCCAGAAGAATTTTGTTAGGTAAGAGAGGAAACGTAGAGGTTATTTTGGTCTGATTTTTCAAATTCATCGTCAGCACCCAACCACAATTGAAAACCCCAAAATCGACATGTTGAGCTTTGAGGTTCCACGCTGTGGAACTATTTTGAAGTTCGATAGAATAGGCTATTTTGAAGAGGAACAAAATTGTTGGGAAGTGCTAAACAACTGGCTACAGAGGCACAAAACTGGCTCAAAGGAAAGTGGCTGAAGATGTACAGAATTTGTCTAAAGGGCAAAAAACTGGTTTAAAGTCCGATTGAGCCAGTTGCAGGGCTATACAACTTGTTTGATTGTTCGAAGGGCAATAAGACTGGCCGAAAAGCTGCACGACCGCTTGGAAAGCCCATACAAGGAGTAGCAACACAACTATGGAATAGAAAACAGTACTATCAATCAATTGCAAAAAAGGCTATAAAACAGTATTATCAATCAATTGCAAAAAAGGCTATAAAACAGGGTTCAAGCCCGTAGGAAATGGTTGCATAGCTATAAGGCTGATTTTAAGGGCTTTATAACCGGTTTGAAGTGCTATACAAAAAAAGGTACTGTCCCAGGCCCAAACATACCTGCTGCTCCGCCCTCCTTTGCACGTTCCCTCACCCCCTCAAACACTCCCCTGCGCTACCCTCTCTGCCCACCTTCACACGTGCCTTCACCCCCTCAACCTCACTGCTGACGTTTCTCCTTCTCGTGGCTCTGCTGAGTAAGTACCATACAAGGAGAAGGTGCCTGGGTACTATACGAAAGACATAAAATAAACACCCCAATCTATATTGATTTCACAATAAATCGATTTTGGGATAGAAATCTGTACCATCAAACAATTGCATAAATCGGAGATAAAAAATCGATTTTTCGATTTATTCAAAAATCGAGTTGCATCCCTAGCGTGAATTAACTAACGATTGAAGAACTAAAATCTGTTTCCAGGTTTTTAGATTTGAGCCGGCCACACTTTTAACACAGAATGTGTTTTTACTGAGGTTATTAAATAAATTAAATACCCAAATTTTGGGTTGAAGTTTGGGCGTAAGGTAAGTCAGAAAATTTCTGGGATATTTAATAGCCCACTGGCCGCCCACCAACCGCCCCAATAGTCATCCCCTCCCCCACACCGCAACTCCTTCTAACCCTACCCCATGGCCGAGTCAATCCCCTCTGAGGAACCCCTCCTGGAAAATCCTTTTTATGTCAACATTGGGATCATACGAAGAGCAGTTAGTATCTACCCCACAATTAACGGCCATGCTCGTCACCCCGCCAACATAATATTATATCAAATTGTTTAACCCACATCATAATATGATCAAATTGTTTGACGCCCGTCGTAATATTATTATGACGGGCGTCAAACAATTTGATCCGCCTCAACATTAAATTTTGTCATTAAACGTTTCAAGATGTGTAGATTTCAAAAATATGTTTTTGACAACATGTTGTAATAATTGCATATTATGCACCTACTCGGTTCTCCCTCTATTTGTGTCCAAAGATCCGCTGGCTCTTTTCAAATGAGGCGTTTCTGGGTCTGCAAATCCAGGTGCTGCAATTTAACTCGAGCCTATAAGGTAAAACTCTTCAAAAACGCTTTCTTGCCCCCTTTTTAGCCTCAAAGAGCCCCGCGGGTTTGTGCGATCAGACTGAAAACCTTGCGGTCACAACGTTCCTGTTGCTGGAGACGGAAGGTAGTAAATCGAAAATAACCAGAAGCCGTAGTTGTGTGGGTGTTAATAAGTGGCCGAATGACTTATTACGTTTCAACCTATTCCACCAGCCCTCTGTGGAATCACCGAAAGCTCTGCCCAAATCATAATGATCGACTGACAGGTAAACGACGACTGCCGGGCAGATGTGAAGAGCCAAACTCACCTACGCATTCACTCATCGAGTTGTAAAAATATTTCTTTTCTAACGAGGTGGCTATTAATACGTTTAGTCGGGTGACGCAGACCCCTAATGCCTATTGATGGGCGAGCCAATCCGGCACGAACCGAACTCGTACATTTCTAAGCCACGGCGCACAGTGGGGCAAAGCCGGAAAAAACCCTCAAAAACGAAAATTAGTTTTGCGAACTTTTTCCGATGGTTTATATAATATATAACATATTATGTTGAATAGTTGTAGAATGCATCCCTGTAGCCGTTTTCCTGGAAGAATTTATTTTCAGCTTGGACTGAGGGGTACAATGTGGAGTTTTTTGAGACTTCGAAAATAGACACTTATAAACATAAAGTTTGGAGTATTCGTGTGTGTTCATTTTTGAAGATAGAAATCTGAAATTTTTTGGGCGTGTTCCTGATATATTAAAGAAAATTAAGAACCTTCAATCCGCTTGAAATACCATGCTCTTCATGGGGGGCTGAATCATTTAGTAATTAATCGTGTTTTAACGAGTAATCTCGGGTTTCTAAGCTTTCAAAAAATGCTCCACCGAGCTCCGCTCTGGCAGGGCAATTTTTCGATTGTAGACACCCTAGGGAAGCTCTTGTAAAAATTTCAGCTGCAATCATTTGCAATTCTGGACGCAGGATTGATTTTAGTGTAAAAAACATGGCCGATTCAGCCGCTTTCGGTGAGATAAACGAGCTTGATCGAATATAAGGTGCCTACTCCGTAGCTGGAGGTTTACGGTAGAAAATTTGATGACCCAGACCATTCATTTAGTCAGTTCAATATCCTAAGTGGTCGCCGCAACAATGCCAGGGCTCATAATTCAATATCGCGAATTATGCGAGGTTTTACTCAACGGTGCGAATTTGGACCGTTTCGTTGCAGGTAAATTGGCTGATTTTATCAGGATTTGTCATTAACAAATAATGTAGAACGGCTTATCTCAAGCCAGGTTGTTCAAGCAAGTATTTATCATTGTACCAAATCTCTGAATGATTCACAAATAATTAAAAAAATCATTATTATTCAATTTCAGAAAAATTTGGCGAGAAGTTGAATGAAACTAAATTGAACTAGATCCTAGTGACTTCTGACCCAGTGGTTAATGATACAAAAATTAAATATAATAATACAAATATAAATAATAATAGAAGCATAAATAATATACTAATACAAGTATAAATATAAATAAATATAATAAATATAAATAATAATGATGATTTAATTTAATAATTTTAAATAAATTAGATTAAATAAATTTTAAATAAATAATAAATTTTATTTTCACTAATATTACAAGCAGAGGCTGATTTCATTTGTTGTTTTTCTACTACTTTCATTCTATTATCATTTTTCTGGCCAATCTTGTATAACAGAAGTCAATTGAACTACCCTGACTAAACAGTACTATTCTCATTAATTATATATATATGTTAAAATGTACTTAAAATTTTTCTCAAGAGATTGTGTACACTTATTTGGACCTTGGAGAGTTCTCTCTTCTACTCAGCACCCCAGAAACTAAATTTTAATATTCTACCTTCTACTTTTAGAGCATATTGCGATTGACCCACTACAGGTCAATTGACCCCGGGCTATCCTATATATTATATATATAATATATATAATCCTATGAAATTTAATATTTATAATCGATTGGTGACATTGCCAGCTTTGTACCTCATAATGGAGTTGAATTATAGTGAGACGGTGGGTCAATTGACCCATGTGAATTCGGTTAATGTGACCCACTGACTACGTACAATGCGTAGTGAGACTCAAAGACCACGTGTGATTTTTTTCAGATTTTTAAAGGTGTATGTAGAGTTTTTACAGGGTTTTTTCCGAAAAACAGCCGTTTTGCCCCACTGTGCGGCGTTCTCTCAATCTGCGTTGTCGCGAAAAATGAGGAAATCGTTTGAATTGCATGGTCGCAAGGGTATTTCCCGAACGCGGGCCTGCGCTTGTGACGGAAGAACGGCCCGAAAACGAGACCGGGAGATGTTTCCAGTGAATGAGACAAACTCACAACATTGCCGAGGGACGGCAGAGTCATCCATCATGTTCCCAATAAGATATCGGCCGTTGAGATCTGAAGCCCACGCACCGTTACCATTACTCTTCCATCTGTGAGGCCTCCTCTTCTTGTGTCATTCACATCGGAGAATATTCTCCACCTGGCAACGCGATCACGACTTAATGGAGGCAGGGACGCGATAGCGCGGAAATGTCTCATTGGCTCTGTTCGAAATGTGCGTGTACGTTTGCAAGTACTACATTGCTGCATTCTACGCATTGACATGAGTTGGCAGAACAATTCTGGCAGTTCAGAACCGTTCAAAGTCCGAAAGATGAGAGCTACAGAGCTGGTTTGAAGTGCTATACAACCGACGGAGAGCAACAGAACCGGTTTCTATTGGACTATGTTTACACGCATTTTTGCATACACATGGGGCAAAAGCGTTGGCACGAGGTGAGTTGTCAGAGCAATTCTGACAGTTCAGAACCTTTCAGTGGATGAGCACTTTGGTAGGGAGTTCCTCGGCTTCTAGTAATGATGCCCCCAATCCGAGAGGCTCAGCGAACCATTGCTTCCTTTTTGAAGGAAAAATGCTTCTCTGAGGGGGAATCTGACTTCAGACGCAAAAATGGGGAAAATCGGACTTTAAAGTGTAATTTTTTTAAAAATGCAAAAAGGAATGACTCACCCCCGGTGAGAGGGAAAAATCTTGCTTCCAACAGAGGGGATAACTGACCAACGGCGAGAGGGAAAAGAGGAAAAGTTAGCTCGTAAGTGGCGGAAATCACTGCAGGAATTCGACATCAGCGAGTGGGGAAAAAAGCTGCAAAATTTAAACAAGGGTTTATTATTCTTTCTTCAAGGGTTAATAGTACAAAAATACTTCGAAAACGACACCTAACACGGCCCCACAGCCAAAAATCTTCAAAAAACCCTCCGGTAGCCCCATAGGGTGCAGGCAATCGGGCTGAAAACCTTGCGGGCACAACTAGATAGTAAACCGAGTATTTTGACAACATTTCTGATTAAAAAAAAAAAAAAAAAAAAAAAAAAAAAAAATCCTACTGCCCAAAACGGCCCGAACGGCGGACGAACATTTCGTTTTTGGAATCTACACATCTTGAAACTTATAATGTCAGATTTCGAGGCCGATCACAATTTTCGACCTCCGACGCTATTAAATAGGTATAGAGGGAGAGAGGGAAATCGGTTTCGGTCATGTGGAAGCACAGCTGCGAACGCGGAACACGTTTGGAATTGATCGGATTCAACTCTGGTAGTTCTGCCAGTGGCTTTTTAATAACTTCCATTTTCAGACTTTTTTTTCGTTCTACTCCTATTGTATGCCTTCTGACGGAATATCAAATCGCAAAGTAATCGCTAAGGTAAGTAATTGCAAAGGCCACATCAGTATCTTTTTCAAACTAGGTAAAATTGCTACAGTTTGCGAGTAACCTCAGATTTCTAGGTCTAATACTTTCCGAGATACAGCCCTCCACAATGTGGACATGATTTTATTATGTTGGCCATTTTTAAACGTTTCGTCCATGTTCCGCGCCGAATTTCTCCACGACAGCGTGAGAGTCAAGACCAAAAATATCAGATATGCAGGTGCTGAACAGTTTACAGTAGATTCTACTCGTAAGCTCTACAATTTCATACATATTGTGACGAGCGCTTTCGCTAATTTAGCATCTTCAGGTCTGCAAAAAGAACACGATCTATTCCCTAAGATGTATATTAATTATAGTGATATTCGTTAGCCATTCCTGCTCTAACGGTCGGTGATCTTTTTGCAGACGTGAAGATGCTAAATTAGCGAAAGCGCTCGTCAAATTATGTTGTAGAGCTTACGAGTATTATACTGAAGTATAACCACCACCACTTCAAACCCGCTGGGTCCATCATTAACGCTCACAACCCCGTCGCCCATAAAAGGCAGGACATGGACTCGACAAATTTTAATGTACTGTAAACTGTTCAGCACCTGGTGGAGGGGCCGTGCGCCCCTCAGGCCCTGGATCCGCCCCAGCTTCAATGATTTTGTGGTGGCCACTTCGTGGGACTAAAACCCATCGTTCGCAGAGCATCTGAAGCTTGGGATACCGATCTATTCTAAAAATGCAGGGGAGCGTTTGCCCTTTGAGGTGAATTGGCAGAGCGATTCCGGTAATTTGAAACAGTTTGGTACGTGCGCAATAGGGCCTTTTGCAAGGGCTGCGAGCAGGAAGTCCACTTCCAGGAATCAAGCGCTCAACCCCTGATTCTCGTTCAGGATCGATTCCAACAGTTTTCATGTCCTTTAGAACATCAAGAACCAATTCTGAATGCCCCCTCAATCGTGAAATCATTTCATTTGCTTCTCTAATCTCGTGGTCGTCACTTTGTGGGATCAGTTCTGCGATTTCGAACAGTTCAAAAAGTGGAGGGGAGAGTTTCATCCCTGGAAGCGATTCTAAACGGCCAGAACTTACCAACGAAGCCTCACTTTTCAGTCAGAACAGGCGATAATTTTCGGTCACATCGACTGTGAAATCGGAGTCTTTTTTAAAATGTGTATTAGATCTTGAGAGAGATATTTTCTGTTTGACGGAACGTCAAAAAATATGTCGACGGGTTCTGACGTTGCAAACAGAACGAACTCATTTCTGTCGCGCAGATGTCCCAACACATTTTGATATTTCAAAAGACCCGAAGCTGTCAGGCGAAAGGAGGATTCCCAACCAGAATCATAGCGTTTGAGAGATGTGTCTTGTCAACTGAGAGCGAACGGAGTTGATTGGCATCGGAGGATTGGAAGGATGTGGTGTGGCAGGGGTGAGGTGAAGGGGGGGGGGGGGGTTAGTTTAGAAGGGCGTTGTATCTGTGAGGGGTCCATCACGAACAGGCTCCGACACTCCCACGTCCTTGCCAGACGGGCCAGTGTTTTGGATCCACGCCCCGTCAATGGGAGCGAACTCGGCTCGAGGGCCTCATGGCCAGGATCAAAACTTAAAAGCAAAACAAAGGCTGGCGTACAGCTTTGCACGAATCGCGGAGCCGATTTTTATCTGTTCATCTCATTAAGTGGGACAGATCGAATCAAGGCAGGAGAAAGCTATGATTATACGAAATTTCACATAGTGGGACACTGGGCTGCGTGAACTGTTGACAAATCAATTTATACAAATGAAGAATTTCGACCTTCCTGAATTTGAGAGTTAAAATATGGAACAGCAGCGATAAAAATTCAATTTCGACGGATTAATCGCCGAAAAACCAAATTTTAGGTCATTTTGGTCACAGGCGACGACGGCGGACGGACATTCGTTTTTGGAATCTTGACCTCTTGAAATGAATAATGTCAAATTTTGAGGCCGATCAGAATTTTAGACCCCCGTCGCGATTACATACGTGAATTATTCCAAGAGTAATAAACCAAAATGAAGTTAAATTTTTAACTTAATTTTTTTTAATGTTCCGTTTTTAAAAACGCTGTCAATTTTACACAAAAGGGTTCAGTATTCTTTTATCAAAATATAGGTTACTTGTACAAAAATTAATTTTGTGTCAATAGAAAAATATTTTCGAAAAAAATAAAATAAAATAAACTGTACATTGTTTGAACAGATGTGAGACCTCGAAAAATGGATTATGCGTCCAAAATTACGAGGAAAATATTACAATATGTCAAATTCTGAATTCTAAAATACCTATATTAAATTTTGACCGCTGGGGATCCTTTAAAAATACCATTTGTAGCCCCACGAGAGCCCAATAGATGAATTCGAATCGTTCTAGGACCCCAAAAATGGATTCTACGTCCAAAAATACTTCGAAAACGACGCCTAACTCGATCCCATAGCCGAAACCCTTCAAAAAAGCCCTCCTGTAGCCCCACAGGACCCGACGGGTTTGGGCGATCGGGCTGAAAACCTTGCGGGCACAAGATGGTACAACTAGATGGTAAACCGTGTATTTTGTCAACATTTCAGATTTAAAAAAAAAAAAAAAAAAAAAAAAAAACCCTAATGCCAGAAACGGCCAGGACGGCGGACATGCATTTTGGTTTTGGAATCTAGATTTCTTGGTGTATTATTTCAAGAATAATAAAGCAAAAGGAAGTCTTGAAAAGCTGAATCGTCTTCATCATCATCCTCCTCCTTTCCTGGCAAGATTTCTTAGCTTGCCCCGGACCCCCCAAAGCATAGACGATCCAGCGGTAGTTGGTTCCCAAAGTTTACTCGATTGAAAATTTTGTGACTTGTTTTTATCACGAATTTTGGTGGCAAATACGTCGTTATTTGCTGTCTGGTTATTTACTGATTCTTACATTTTCTTCTTTTGATCTTTTTTCTCGAAGACATGGAATGGACTGAAGGTTTCTATAATATAGAAACCTTCAGTCCAATCCATGTCTATATTATAGGTTCGATAGCTTTCTTTTTATTTCTGCTATATACATAAACCAATATGCAAGTGGTTGCCGTGTTTGTTCTTAAATAAGGGGGTCGTTTTCTGGTAAGCATACCTGGGAACATGTTTTGCTACCTCACCAACATCCCTCCTCCATTCATCCTTCTTCCATTATTCCAAGTCACAAGCCTTCACCTCACCTACAAACAACAGGGCCGAAAGTTCTTCGGTATTTGTAGGTCAATGATGAGAACTCAAGGAGATTGCAACAGTTAGAGCTGCCGAAGGTACCGCGTTTGGGGCGCACAATGCCGGGGAGGTCTCCATAAGAGGAACACGAGACACAAACAGTGTGAAAACAGTGTGAAGAACAGTATGAAAACACTGGGCCGCCCCGGAGCGACGCGGAGGAAAAGGGTTCTGAGGTCTACCGATTGTGTCGGGTTAATTACCAGGTACCCCGCTGGTCCTTTCGGCGAACCTACGAGGAACAATGGGATGATAATCGATAGCGTACAATCGATCGGAGCAGACAGCCGGCTACACTCCGGACAATGTGAACCTGAGGAGTCACCATTGTGAAGTCTTCTATTCTGATAGCGCGGGTTTTCTCGGAAACGGCTACGAGTTTTTCTCGGTTTATCTTGATGTCGGCCTGAGAAGGGTGCGATGTTACCACCAACGAGTGATTATTGTGCAGAACGTGATATCGCAAGGGATCTACAGTCGACACGCGTCCTTATACTAACATGGTCTAAAGCAACCACATGTCACAATGAAATTGGACGAAGATCAGTCGCTAAGTGATGTTCACTGACATGAACCCACAGAAGGAAAACCACAAAGAATGAACGTCTTTTTCCATAGAAAGAAAAACTCAGTCGAAGCAGAACTACATGAGATGCTCTCATCAAGCATCACTACCAGTGAAGCGATGCTGGGAAAAAAAAAGAAAAGAAAAAACCCACAGTAGCTTCGAGCCATTGGCTAAAATTCAAGAAACATGGAACGTGCTTTGCCTAGTAACGTTGCCAAGCAAAATTTCGTCACCCATCCGCGTAACATTTTTCGGTTAGTTAGTCCAAGGCTAAAGCATGTTCCATGCTAAAAGGGAAACGTGGACGTGGACAATACAATGTGGAGTCGATGCGTCGAATAACACATAAAGTTCAACCACGAACAAGATAATATCATTCACGGTTGTTCGCCAAGTTTTGATTATTCAGAATGAAAAGTTGTAGTGAGATCGATACTCAGCCTACATTGTTGGGTAGGCTGAGCTAAATTATAGTCTAACGTCTTTACTCCTCGAAATGTTCATCAAAAGGCCAAGATATTGTTGTACAACTTCCGTAGCAACGGCGGCTGGATGAAATTCTAAAATTTTCTAGAACCACCACCTGCAGCTCCTCTAATGGTTCCAAAGAGGTTCTACAAGTGGCCGCATGGGCTAAACTCTTCTGGCTTAAATTTGTTCGCCCGCCTCACTTCCTCAATCGCGGTCCACGGGAAGCGCCACTTCTGGTGGCGTGATCGGAAAGTCCAACTTTTCCTGCTAACGAGAACGCTGCTATTTACTCGGACTCCTCGATCGCCACCGGCGTTTTAATGACACTGACCCGGTATTTTATTTACAAATTAAATAAAAATGTCCATTTAAAGAACATTTTTGATTGGAACCAAAGACCGTGCCTCCCAGGGATTCCAGGATCTCTGGTTCTGTGTATTTCTGGATCTCAGTATTTCTGCATTTTCTGATATCCAGATCATTTCTGGATTTTACATTGCCAAAGGTCTTGAAGCTAGTCACCTATTTCGCTCTCCTTGTTCTTGTATTCTCTTGCTAAGCCCAGTCGAGGTTGTTGGGCAAACGGACCACTGGAACTGAGCTGGCGGAGACGGTAGTCCCCACATCGCTGGCGGAGTTGGGATGTTTTCACTTGCAATTAGCAGGACTTTAAGGACTTGGATCGCCCCCCATCCCCCAGACTGTCTTCAGACTTTCTAGACTAAATTCCGAAATTTCGATTAATGCTAGATTAAAGTACCTCATTGCACGGCCATAATATATGTATTATACAATATCGTAAAAAGGGTATTTCTAGTATTTCTAGTGCTTCTGTAGTCCTATGGATTCATGATCTCAAATTCTGTTTACTCAAATTTGAAACTTTTTGGAGGATGAATATAAGCGTGGAAACCGACGAACGTAACGTACCCGAAGGTGCACCTCAGCATCCGCTCAAAAGGCCCCTCGAAACTTCGTAATCCCTCCAGTTGGAGAAGTCAAGGTTTCCCACAGAGGGCAAAGCCGGCTTCGAGGTTGTGCGATGGGCAGACGAACGTGAGGTTGTATGGAATGGTGTAGCCCTGTTGTGAAGCTGGCCGAGGGGTTATGGCGGTGATGGGAGGGGGGGGGGGGGGCTTACTCAAAAGAGCTTTCGGGAGGATGATGGTGCAACCCCAACTGACGAGACGGCTCAGTCGGGATGACTTGCTTATTCTTCCTCTTCGGCTTCGCCTTCTCTTTCTCCCCCAAAATGCGGTATAATGTGATTGGTATACATCCGAAGAGGCTTCTGCCACGGAGACAGCGTGAACAATACCGACGTATTTGCTAACCCAATACCCCCCGGATGTGAGTTTGAAGGCATCAAAAAGGGCACAATAATAATTATTGTCAAATAGACAATTATTGTCAAAGAGACGCTCTTTATGCCATACCGCAGGGATTGAATACGAGCGAGTTTTATTATTCAGAATCGGTCAATATTATTTTTTCGCTCTAAATAAAACTCCATACGTCATAATCCATATCAAATCTGACCATACCGATGAAAAGACCCCATAATTTTCTCTCTCCGCGCTTTCGAAGGTTTCTGGATGGAGAAGAACTTGACTGGGATGAAGCGCGGAGGAAAGGCGGAATTCAGGTAGGTATGTATTCAACGAAATTGGGCATGTGGGTTTTGACCATTCCGAACATGAGCAAGGCAACGGAATTTAAGAAAATGTACAAAACATGTACAGAAACCATGTACCCCCAGACCAAGCACATCACATAAGTAGGTACAAAAAGAAAGAGAACCCCTCATTAACAAAAGGTAATTATTACCCTTATAAATGTTATATTATTTTAATATTATCAACTCCGTTCATGATGAACAAATTGCAAGCAATGTCACCGTCCCACCATGCCATTTCAAACTAGCTGCTGACGAAGAGCAATCGAACCGCACACCCTCGCCCTACTTTTATGATTTTTGTTGTGAAGTGTGCATCGACCTCATTGCGCTAAAAACACTGAATGATAAAAATAACATCAAAGCCAGCTACCTATCAGCGCAAAATAGAGGAATCTGATGTGATGTCCCTCAAAGAGTTTTTGAAATTTAGCCGTTTTATCCATCGTTAACAATGTCAACAATGGAGGAGCAGAATGACGACCCTTTTTCCAAAATTCGCAATCTTGCAGAACTTTTTCTTCAGAACTGTATCGTGGTATACCATGGTATACCTACAGAAAAAAAAAATTAATAAAGCGCAGACGAGATGATGGTACATACCTTACAAAGGGTATTATAAATAACCTCGATGAAATTTCGAAAATTACAATAACTGTTATTGTAACTTGGAAAATTTCATGAAGATTATTTAGGTCAAGTAACGTGTTAAAAGTAGAAGGCCTTTACTCTAATCGTCTTATTCCATATTCGATTCATTTTATTTTATTTTATTTATCTGAGATGTAAAACTAACAAAACGTGTTCAAAATCCATCCCAAAGGCTGTTGATATTAGCAGATGAAAAATTTTCATCGAAATTTCATGGAACTTTGGAATTGAGCTTATCATTTAATGATAAGCTCAATTCCAAAGATCCAAGTTTAGTAACAACTACGTGATATTGATGTATTATTCCTGGAATAAATTAATCCAGATGTATTATTATTCCGAATAATGTGTTTTCGAGTCGGAGGTCAATAATTTTGATCAGCCTCAAAATTTGTCATCATAAGTTTCAAGATGAGAGTCGATTTCAAAAATCTAACATCCGACCGCCGTTCAGGCCGTTTTAGGAAATTTGTTAAAAATCTGAAATATTGGTAAAATATTCGGTTTACCATCTAGTAGTGCCCGCAAGGCTTTCAGCCCGATCGCCCAAATTCGTCGGGCTCTGTGGGGCTATAAAGAGGCTTCGGGAGGGGTTTTTGAAGGGTTTCGGCTGCGGCGTCGAGTTAGATGTCGATTTCGAAGTACATATTTTTGAACGCTAATCCTAATCCACTTTTGGGGGTCCCAGAACGACCTGATCCCCTCCATGGGGATACAAATGGAACTTTAGAAGGTTTCCAGAAGGTCAAATAAGGTTTAGTTTTCCGACTAATTATAATTAGAAGCATAATCCATAATCCATAATTATGGAAGCATAATCCATTTTTCGACCAGACACCTGTCCAAACATTGTACAGAACTTCATTTTTTCCAAAATTTCGTTTGGAAATTTTTAGTGATACAGAATTAATTTTTGCACAATAATAGAGCAATTATTGATCTACTTCAAATAATGATACCCCTGTAGAAATATTTTACTTTTTCTAGACAGTTTAAAAGTTTAAAATAGGAGTTTAAAAGGTTTGGGAGTTTCTTACTCAATTATTAGCCAAACGCACGTTTCCATAACCAACATACCTACTCGACTACCTTCGATAATCCAAGTTCGATTAAATCTCAGTTTTAGAATAAACTGGCAGGGAGTAATCATACTCGACTGTACCTTCTGTTTTGATAACTCTCGTCCGCGAAGGTATCAGTGAGAATAACGGCAGAAAAAAAGCGTCAGCGGACCAAATCTCAAACAGCGAAACACCACCTCAAATTTGGGTCATGTGAATTTGTCAGTAAGATAAATGTGTTTGAATTTGGGCCCATATTAGATTGAAATATCAGTGTTCCTAATTAATTTTTTTAAGCGTTCGCGTATCGTCGATTTTTTTCACGCAGATAGAACGGCGCCACTCGCGTAATTGAATCGTGTGGTTGTCCCCAGCTGGCCTATAGGCTCGTATACGAGCGGTTCAGAAGAGCCTAATTTTCTTCGATGATTGGAAGTTCTCGGCATGTGGGTTATTAGAGAGCTGCGGAGATAAGTAATAGAAACCGGGGTGGGGAAGGTCCATGAACTTTCGCCTCCCTGGCTTTCAAACTGGCTTCAAAGATAAAACAATACCCCTTTATCTGCCGTAGACTGTTGACGAAGGAATGTCAGCCCTCACGGAGCCCACCACGTACGGCCCGGCCTCTTATTCTACGTCACGACATTTACACCGCCTTCAAAATCTCCATAATGCGACAGGTTGTTTTTTTTATCGTAAAAACAACGCTTCAACTGTTGGAGGTGTGTCGCATTGCAGAACAAGAGATTTGCAGAAATGAATAATTTGTGATTGATCAGTCCCACGTCAAAAAGCTACATAAACATTGAAAAAATAAACCGTATTTATGAACAGTGTTTGGACCGCGAATAATGGATTTTACGACCGAAATTACTCGGCCAACGACACCCCATTCGACCTCCTGGCATGCTTTCTGCCTCGATTCCACACAGGCTTCAAAAAGCCATCTAGATCTCCACAGCGAAATTGAATCGCTCTGGGACCCCCGAAAATGGATTCTACGTCCAAAAATACTTCGAAAACGACACCTAACTCAATCCCATAGCCAAGCCTAAAAAAAAAAACCCTCCCGTAGCCCCATTTTGGTTAATTATTCTTGGAATAATACACCTATGTTTTCGCGACGGGGGTCGACGACTCCGATCGGGCTCAAAATTTGACATTATCCGTTTCAAGAGGTCTACATTCTAAATCCGAAATGTCCGTCCGCCGTACGCCGTCCAGGCCGTTTTGGGCAGTAGGAAATTTTTAAAAAATCTGAAATTTTGACAAAATACTTGGTTTACCATCTAGTTGTGCCCGCAAGGTTTTCAGTCCGATCGCCCAAACCCGTGGGGCGCTATGGGGCTATAATGGGGCTACGGGAGGGTTTTTTTGAAGGCTTTTAGCTATGGGATCGAGTTAGGTGTCGTTTTCGAAGTATTTTTGGACGTAGAATCCATTTTTTGGGGTCCCGGAACGATCCGATTTCACTGGGGCGATGTTTAGGGCATTCGTGGGGCTAAAAATGGGATTTTTGAAGGATCCCAGGATGTTAAATATTTTTCGAGTAAAAAATACAGAATTTTTTGAAAAAACATTTTTGAACAAAAAATCAAAAAAAAAATTTTTTTTTAATTTTTTCATTGACAGAATTAAATTTCTGCACAAGTAACGTATATCAAAGAATAATAAACCCTTGTGTAAAATTTGCAGCGTTTTTGTCCCATAGCGCCCCACGGGTTTGGGCGATCCGGCTGAAAACCTTACGGGCACAACTAGATGGTAAACCAAGTATTTTTCAAAAAACGTACGGGCACAACTAGATGGTAAACCAAGTATTTGTCAAAATTTCAGATTTTTTGAAAAATTTCTACTGCCCAAAACGGTCCGGACGGCTAACGGAGATTTCGGTTTTTGAATGAAGACCTCTTGAAACGCATAATGTCAAATTTTGAGGCCGATCGGAGTCGTCGACCTCCGTCGCGAAAACATAGGTGTATTATTCCAAGAATAATCAGATGGTGGGTGTGATGGAGGGTCCTTCCAGAAAACAAGATTAATCTGAATTCGAAACTCGGAAATCACATTTTTTGGCAATTTCCTTTTTTTTTTCACTTCCTACTCATTCACGGCACTCCCTTCACAAGTGATTTTTTTTTTCTTCTTCAAAATGGCGTATCCATGAGGTTGAGGTTTATGTGTGCTTACTTTAGTACAGGGATTCCCAACCTGGGGGGCACGCCCCCCTCAGGGGGGCGTGAAGGGTCTCCAGGGGAGGCGCGATCAAGGCCCAAAAACTGACAAAATGTCTTTCACGTAGTTTATAATCATTTAACGTGACGTCACCTCTAGTGGTTCCGGTTTCCAATCAAAAACACCAGAGTGCAGGTCGATTTCTTCTTCTATTTTCGATTTTTTCTTGGCATTTGGCTCTGATGACACTGGAGTTACGCGAAAATGGCTGTGTTCGCTTTGGTGTGAATGTGATCATGCTTATTGACTCAACTTATTTGTGATATAAATTAACTTAATCTTAATCTGGTTTTTAGTTTTGTCATGGTGGCCAACTCTTTGACCAATAGGAGCTGACCTCAGGTTTCCGCCAAAATTCAAATAGAAATTTTTCCATAAATTTTATAAATTCATACGAGCTTGCAGTTTGTGTTTTAACCCCATTTGTAGTATTATTTGGACGTCTTCTATCGATTAAAAAAAATAATCCAGAAACGCTTCCATTCCTAATTATTTAGGTAGGCTGGAGCGTGAGTGTTTGTCAACATGAATACAACAACAAATAAAATTAAAATTAAAATTATACCATGATTATACTTATACTTAGCATTTTTGAGGAGGGGGAGAGTATAATTACATAGAACAAAGGAGGGGGGCGCAATGGTGTTCACACCGACCTAGGGGGGGCGAGGTAAAAAAAGGTTGGGAACCCCTGCTTTAGTAACATGCTGGGAGAACCATAGAGATGTATTACCAACGATAAACTGCCCATTTTTTGATTTTTTTTTTTACCCAGAAACGTTTTGAGGTCCAAATGTGACCGACATTTTGAAATGACCCATTTACAGATCAACCAACGACCAACTCGGTAATTTTGGAACTTATTATCAAGTCCTGAGATTGACGATGAAATGAGACTACCAAGTTCAAGTCTTGAACTCAGCTTGCGTTTGTCTGTCGTTTGCTGCTCACTCTTTGACGCTTTGATTGGAGGGGAGGACGAATTTCATTTTGAAACGAAGGGGGAAAAAGTTTGCATTCCAAAGTTCTTGAAGTGGCAAAGTAACTTGGAGCAAAAGGGGATCCAAATCAGATGAGACGCTAACGAGCTGTCGGAATTTTCGGAAGGGGAAGTGAAAAAGAAGGGCGTGATTAGGCCCTGAGCTGCTATGCTAATAGAAAAGTGAAACGTGTTCTTTCCCAGATTGACTCCGAGGGTGGTTTTTCCCCCGTTCAGATAAGGGTTGCACCTCCCTTAAAAACCACTAACAAGGATAGATGAGCGTAATATGTACCCGTCAGTAGACCTCCGAAGCAGCGCAACGGGACACCCCGCCCTTCAAGGTTGTCTCTTCAAAAGGCCATCTTCGGCAATGTTTGGCCTCCATCTTTTGTCAGGAGCCAGAACAAATCTCAGGCGCAAACAGTGTCAAAACCGACGAGACAAGTGTCTGTTCTGTGGTGATAATATCCCTTGTTAAAGGGGTTATTGCACAAAACGCTGCAAACTTTACACAAGGGTTTGTACGTCTTTTACATGAATTGAGCTCAAATTAATTCAATAATCTTTAAAAATTAGAAGAACTATGTACTTTTATAGGTATGAACTCGACGACTGAATCTACTTCAAAAACGTCACCCCACTCGACCCTTTCCCCAATATCTTTCAAAAACCACTACGGTGGCCCCTTTTTAGCCCCTCAGAGCCCCACGGGTTTGAGCAATCGGGCTGAAAACATTGCAGACGCAACTATTTTATTTAAATTTCAGATTTTCGAACCTATTCCTAGTAAAGTATCAAACCTCCAGGTTCAAATTTTGTACGACATCGTGCAAAAATTAATTCCGTCAAAAACAATATTTTTAGAAAATTAGAAAATCGACAGTAGTAGATTAGAAAAAATTGGAAAATTTACTAAGTCAATATTAAAATTTAAAAACAAACCACATTTTTTATACAAGGGTTTTCTATTCTATGAAGAAAAAAAAAAAAAACTTGAATGTCAACAATTTTCTTTTTTATACAAATGAAAAATCTTTTTTTTTAAGTTTTTGGACGGATGTGGGAACCCAAAAAATGGATTATGCGTCTAAAATGACTCGGAAATTACTCGACAGAAATGCACTTTGGCCTGAATGGTTCAGTATCATGCCGAACACAAACTAGATTATGTTTCTGGACATCCTGAAACACATTATGTGAAAATTTGGTGATGTACGGGCGCCTTTAGTAAATTCGACTAGCTTCTTAGTGCTCTTGCTAGCTACATTTTTCAAGGAAAATTCGCTTTATTTAAAAAAAACAGCCTATTGCCCGGTTGTTTACCTGACCTATTTCCTCAATGATGAACCAAATGCAATAAATTAATAGAAATAGAGGAAAAATTGTTTTAAATTATATTTTCTGTTGAAATATGATAATAACAGCTCAACACTAATTCCTTAGTAAATATAAGTCTTATATATTGCCATTTGCCAAACCAAGCTTTACCATAGAGTCTGGCACCTTAAATAATTTCCGTCACCTTTTAGCATCATCACAGTGCGGCGGACGGACATTTGGTTTTTTAAATCTAAGCGTCATGAAACATAAAATATTAAATTTTGATTCCTATTATTCCAAGAATAATAAACCGAAACGGAATTTCTGTACACTGTTTGAACAGATGAGAGAAAAATTGATTATGCGTTCAATATTATTCGAAAAACGACACTCCATTCGGACTCCTCGCATTCTTCAAAAGCCATATTTCTAGGCCCATGAATGCGTACAATTATACCTAGTACGTCCCAAATTACACGGAAAACGACACCTCATTTGAACTCATCAAAGCAATTTTGTAGTCCCATGAAAGTCCTAAAACTCCCACAGTGAAGTCGGTTGTTTCTGGGGCCCAAAAAAATTAATTCTACGCTTTTAAATAATCGCGGGGATTCGAACCCGTGGCCTAATCAGAATCCTAATACAAATTATCCATCCTAATCCATGCCCTACAGAGCAGTATTGTTAGAGCGTGGCTTCTTCAAGGACTACTTCCTCTATCATGCCGGGTAAAGCTGCAGGAGATCCAGTCGTCGCGGACCTACGAGCCATCATGTACACTCCGGACGTAAAACATTATAAACTTGACTTCGACGAAGAATTCCGTGAAATTCCTCATCGGATCCGGAAAAAGCAAGAAAGCTTCGCCAAAGAGTTTCCCCCGCTCTTTCCTACTCGTCCTAAAATTCCGAAGGACAAGTGGATGGACCTGCAGTCCCTGAAAGTGTTACTGCTAAGCGACACTCATCATTATTATGATTAAAACTCATGAAGAGGAAAGCAAGCGTCAAACGAAGAGGAAAGAGGCGGCGAAAACAAAGCAGAAAAGTACCAATGTTAAGCGAGTTGTCTTCAATTTTCTTCTATCTTCTTCTGATGAACATTATTCCAATGCGTTTTTTAATCTTCTTACAAGCGACTGCAAGAACAGATACTACACTTTGATCTTGGCCAAGGGGGGACAGGGTGGCCCTGTGGACTAAGGCGACAGAGCTTCGTCCTGTTTACAAATCAGTCGGGGCGCTGATCAGCCTGGTACAAATCCGGGGAAGAACACCAATGTTTGACTAAAAGTCAATCACGTGTTGTAACACCTGTCTTGTCGGCAGACAATTCACCTCTGAACGCAAGTTAATGTGAATCCTTTCCCTGGAGCAAGATTTTCTAAAGCGTTTCAAAGTACAAGTGCAGGGTCGGCTCCTGCCCCATTTGTGAGAACCGAAAATGGTCAAACACAAAAAATTCCACTTTACTTTTGGTACTTTTCCGTTATACCCCCCCCCCCCCCACGCGATTTTGGTTGGCTTTGGGTGCCCTAAAGCCATCGGGAGGGGTGTGTATGAAACTCGAAATTGAGTGTGAGGGGGTGGGGGGTGTTATAACGGAAAAGTACTCGAATTTGGGTGCCTTAAAGCCATCGGGAGGGGTGTGAATGAAACACGAAATGGAGTGGTAGGGGGGGGGGGGGGGGATATAACGAAAAAGTACCTTTCTTTTTTTCTTTTTTTTTTTCAAAGACTGCGATTCCAAGACATAGTTTGAATGAAGGAAACTTTGATTTTAATTATTTCTAGGCCAAAAGTTAAGGCATGGATGTACGTCTAAAACCACTCGGCTAACTGCAAAATTAAGTACAAACAATCACATTTTATTACTCGAGTGTTTTTGACATCGGCCACCTTCATCTTAAAATACGCATTTATTGGAGTAAATAAGGTCTTGGTGTCTGTAAATAAGTCTTGGTGATGCAGATTCTAACGATTTACAGGGAGTAGGGCACCATATGAATGAGTTGGTTCTTACACTGCTCTACAAAAAAACATTTTTGGCATGTATCTTTGATGAAAACTGTCATTCTTTACTATTTTTGGTGTGCAGAATCCAAATTTTCAATCAGATTTGCTCCATTAGCTACTGATTTGGAGATACATCAAATACAAAAAATTTGCTACCGGAAGACACATAAACACCAAATTAGACGTTGAAAGTACTTTATAATTCACTAATTCTCATCAGAACTTATACAAAAATGAACTTCAACTCCATACAACAAGAGGATGCTGTTTAGAGTTATTTGGAACGTATCTTCTTCCGGTAGATACCTCACAACGGTCCAACAGTTTAACTACTGTAGTCTACAAGCATAGATGTGTCCGACCTTTCTTGACAACTTCGTTCCAGTGATGAAATATCTTGATGGAATCGCTCTCCATGTTCGTCACTTACAGCTCCACAATTGTCGGGGGAAAAGTTTAAATGAGAATGAAGAAAGTGAATCTTGAGTGACATGTTGCATCCAAGATCTCTGTACTTCTCAAGGAGGGTTTCTACTAGATCAGCATAATAATCTTGTCTTCTGTTACCCAAGAAGTCATGAACTAAAGCTGTAAATGCATCCCAAGCTGCTCTTTCTTTTCCCTGAAGAATATTCAGAATAATCAAAAATGCTCTTCTCAAAAAATGCTCTTTGTTTTCCTTCCTCCCTATCTTTCCTCTTTCTTCTTAAAAAATGCTCTTTGTTTTCCTCTTTCTCCTCCAATTTGAAGTGTTCAGGAGGACTGGGAACAGGAAATTCATTCCCGTGAGGGATCGGTCGTATTGCGGAAGGAATGTCATGTAGTTGACTGAATATTTATTTTTTAGGGACATTCCTTTATTAAGAAGGGGGTCATGCAAAAATAGCAGTCGTCTGTGTGGTTACTAGGCTCCCTCCACACCATGGGAATAGCAAAAGGCATTGAACGACCCTTGTTGTTTAACCAATCCCTTAAATTAACATTACATGTGATACAGCAGATGTGAGGGGACCAAGGTTTGTCTTGTTCACCAACCTTAACACCAAAGTAGTGGTGTTATGCAGTTTAGATCATCTAGGTGATGAGTCGTTTTTGATTAGCAAAGGTAACTTCACCACAAATGTAACAAAAGTTGTTTGGAATGTTCCTTCACATTCGGGGCCTGGTAGCTGATTAAAAACGAATGTTTATTAAAAAAAAACACTAGGAAGAACATAAAAAACAAGCACAAAACAATGCAACAAATACACCTGATGAATGTAAACACTGCCCACAGCTATAATTATAGGACTCAGGCTCATTCCGGAGAGAAGTAGGTAGAACATTATACAATAATTGAAATTATTTAATCCCCACCAGGTAGAAATTCTACTACATAATATGGAATCATGAGAGAGGCAGCGAAAGACGACACTCCATGTGTTGTGGGAGTAGGATGCAGGGGAAACAAGCAAACATTTGTCCGAAAGTAAGCAAGGCCCGCAAGGATTCCCAACTCTTCGAAAACATCTCCGGGGCATTCCATGTAGCCCAAATCTTTAACTACTCTGACAACTCTCCTCTGAACGCAGAATGAAAGTGATCCCAGCAAAAGATGCAATAAGCAGTCCTACTCTAGCAGATAATAGTAGACAGCAACAACAGCGGCCTGAGCAGCCTCATTGATCCCCACAGTATGTTTCGATTCTAGGCCCAAACGAAAACGATACCTCATTCAACTATAGACAAAAAATCTCGAAAAGCCCCATACTGTCAGTGGACCGGTCTGGAACCACCATTGATTCTACATCCAGACGTCTAAACTGTGGCCCCTTTAGCAGTCCCATAGAGCTCCAACTTGTGGGGCAATCAGGCTGCAATGCTTAAGGCCACAAAATACAGAGAATATGAGTAGGTTTTTTTCTTTTTCAAAAATGTCGATATAAAGCTTACACACCAAATGTTGGCAACAAAACGTGTTGATAGCAAAACATTGTTGACAACAAAAATGTTAGTGGACGAGAAGAGACGGCCAACAGAAATCATAAAAACATTGTTAGCAGCAAGGTTATAAACTTTTTTGCTATCAACAATTCTTCTATCTGTTTTTGTGGGTCTAGTTCGTTAACAAAGTTGTCAACAATGTTGATAACTTTCATAGTAACATTTTGGTAATGGCGGCCGTCTACAGTTCATTCCGGTGTGGCAAGTGGGTGATATCGCGACTGCTGCCGCTTGCGTTTTAGTTTTATGCTCGGTTTGTGAAAGAAAGAGTGTATGGGACCGGCCCTCCTTAGTGAAGAAAGTTAGCGGTCAGGATCTTCTCAAGGATGTCCGAGAGGATGAAGTGATGTTGAATTTGAAGCAGATGAAGCTGGACAGTTTCAGGGGATTTGCCAGAATAATATTATCCTCCACCGACTTTGAATTCCTTCTGAATCGTGTAGGCCCTCGTATTCGACGGCAGGCAGGAAAGCCATCTCAGTATTCCCTTTATGAATAGAATGAATGTACAAAGATTCAAAGAATAATATTATTTATTTGGTTTATTAAACCAAAAAATAAAGAGTGAAGATACGTACAGTAGTTAATTATCCATCTGGATTTGCCAACCCTTGCCCTTTCCCCGCCCTTGTAATAACTCCAAATCCAAATGTTGCCGAAAGATCCCATTTTGCGATCGCTCCTTGGGCGATAGCAAAAATCGATGTTGGTGACAATGTTGCTGACAATGTTGACGGAAAAAATAACTTTGTTACTTGGCATGTTTCCAGTAACATTTTGGAGTCAGAATTGTTGCCAACATTTTTCGTGCGTTCTAACAATGTTTTCAACAATTCGCCTTGGGGCCGGTTTTTGAAACCATAGTTAACTCTGACGGCCGTAAAAGACGACTCTGACGGCTGTAAAACGGAAAAAGCGTTTTTTGAACCTTAGTTTCCGTTTTACGGGCCGCTATTTTTACGAAACGGTAACCACAGCAGGACCCTGGGGTCAAATTTTTACGGAGCCGTGACCACCGCTTTCATTGGTTGACGAGGAACAACTGACTTGACTGACGAGACGGCCCGCCGCGGACTCCGCGGCGCGGAGGGTGCGGAGTGGTAGAAAGAGATGGAGATAATTGTTTACTTTTTTCGCTCAAATAACGCTCAAAATAATGACATGTTGAAGGCAGAAGAAGCGGGAAATGTGAACTCCTTCCTCACAAATGAGTTGTCAAAACCCGCAATGACGAAAAAATTTCACCTAGGGAAAATATTCAAGGCGCCAAAATTTTAGCGGCGTGGTCAGCTGTCGGAACGCTGACTATGGTTCTAAAAACGCCGACAAAATAGCGGCTGTAAAATCGCGTTTGACGGTGGTCACCAAACCACTCGTTTGCGGTGATTTGACTATGGTTTCAAAAACCGGCCCTTGGTCGATGTTGACAACATTGTTGTCAACATTTTTACGTTGGTGTAAACGGAAACTTTCTGAAAAAACGCTGCAAATTTTACACAAGGGTTTATTATTCTTTGATATAGGTTACTTGTACAGAAATTTAATTCTGTCAATAAAAAAAATTTTTAAGAAATTTTTTTTTGGATTTTTATATTTCAAAAAACATTTTTTGAGGGGATTTTTTTTCAAAAATGTGATTTTCAAAAATTCTTTAATTTTTACTCGAAAGATATTTAACTTCTTGGGATCCTTCAATAATCCCATTTTTAGCCCCATGAAAGCCCTATAGATCGCCACAGTGAAATCGGATCGTTCCGGGACCCCAAAAAATGGATTCTACGTAGAGCGCCCCACGGGTTTGGGCGATCGGGCTGAAAACCTTGCGGGCACAACTAGATGGTAAACCGAGTATTTTGTCAAAATTTCAGATTTTAAAAAAAATTCCTACTGCCCAAAACGGCCTGGACGGCGGACGGACATTTCGGTTTTGGAATCTAGACCACTTGAAACGGATAATGTCAAATTTTGAGGCCGATCGGAGTCGTCGACCCGCGTCGCGAAAACATAGGTGTATTATTCCAAGAATAATAAACCAAAAGCTAGTAACAATGTTTTCAACAATGTTATCGTCCGGTGTGTAAGCACCTCAACACAAAAACGCTGCAAATTTTACACAAGGGTTTATTATTCTTTGATATACGTTACTTGTGCAGAAATTTAATTCTGTCAATGAAAAAATTAAAAAAAAAAATTTTTTTTTTTGGATTTTTATCTAAAAATATTTTTTTGGAATTTTTTGTTCAAAAATGTGTTTTTTCAAAAACTGTATTTTTTACTCGAAAAATATTTAACATCCTGGGATCCTTCAAAAATCCCATTTTTAGCCCCACGAATGCCCTAAAGATCGCCCCAGTGAAATCGGATCGTTCCGGGACCCCAAAAAATGGATTCGACGTCCAAAAATACTTCGAAAACGACACCTAACTCGATCCCATAGCTAAAAGCCTTCAAAAAACCCCTCCCGTAGCCCCATTATAGCCCCATAGCGCCCCACGGGTTTGGGCGATCGGACTGAAAACCTTGCGGGCACAACTAGATGGTAAACCAAGTATTTTGTCGAAATTTCAGATTTTTAAAAAAATTCCTACTGCCCAAAACGGCCTGGACGGCGGACGGACATTTCGGATTTAGAATGTAGACCTCTTGAAACGGATAATGTCAAATTTTGAGCGCGATCGGAGTCGTCGTCCCCCGTCGCGAAAACATAGGTGTATTATTCCAAGAATAATAAACCAAAACGGGTGAGGTATTATGAAACCACGGTAAACGTGAAACTTTTTTCCCACTAGTCTCTCCGGCTCGCTTCGCTCGCTCCCCTAGTGGGGTACGTAGCATCGATGGACACGTTTTTTATGTCTAGTCCCCCCCCCCCCCCCATTTCCTACTCATTCACCTACCCTTGCATCTCTACCCACGGCTTCATTTTGGCGTTTTCTCAAATTGATTTCTAACGTGGCAACTGATAACAACAATACAAGCGGCATTGTTTACTGCATCCATTAATAACATCAATAAATATAAAATGGGGACATAATGACAAAGAACAAGTACGAAAGAAATGCGTGATAAATCGAGAGCTTTCCAGCGAATGGTGAACGATTTTTGTACGATTATAACTGGCGAAGATGAAGTTCCGTAGCAACGAATCGCTTGTAAGCGAAAATCAACGGTAGCGTGACGGGACAAGAAACGACACACATACCAAAAAATTTGGGACGATGTAATAAAAGTTTCACTTTAAAAATCTCCACCGTGGAGATTAGGTTCTCCAGAAACAAATATAGGCCCGTCCGTGCTAGCCTGGTGTGGCTGGATCCACCACAGACTGAATTCCTTGGAAGGCAAAATATTAGACCCATTTGGAGCAGGTTGAACGATTTCTGCGGCATTCCGGGTGTTTGAAGGGGGAATTTCAAGGTGGGTTCCTCGAAGATGGGGGAAGAGACCACCTCGGGAGGAATCTTGTCAGGTGTGGCCCTTCGCCAGCCGCCCCCCTGCCGCAACCATTGTCCGTACAATGGGATTACAAATGGCCGTCATTTGTGAGGACGAGGGGGATCCCACCAATCACCCCGACCAAGTCACAATAACACCTCATCACAACCGCCAACCCCACCTTCTCACTAACAGCACTCGGTCCCCCAGAGTACTGTCGTATCCCAACTCATTCCCGTCCAAAATCTAATACGTCTCCAAACCTCTTCTCAAACTAATCACCAGACCCTCACCTCAATCCGGTTCTATTCTCCCCCATGGTGAGCTCCATCACGAACCATCACGTTATTTCCCCCATCGGGCTACACAACCTCCCAAATCTGTCTTCAACTAAAGGAACAACTGCACGGGAATTACTGCTACTTTTGGGTTATTTATCTTGGAATAATACACCTATGTAATCGCGACGGAGGTCGATAATTCTGATCGGCCTCAAAATTTGACATTATACGATTCGTCCGATCCCGTCGACATAGTTTGGTCGTTAGATACCTAGCGTGTCAAGTTAGTTACGGTTTTGGTTCTGAATACAGAAAGGTTGCGCTCTTCTATTCAATTCAATTGATGGCTTGTTTATATTCATCAACTCGAAAACCGAATTTCCACACTGTTTACCATAATATTATGTATAACCGACAAACTATCAACAAAGTTTCAACTTTCAAAGGTCACTGTTCAAAGGTCGACAGTAATCGCATAACAGCCAAAGCCAAGGATGTATTTCCAAGACAACTATCGACCAACAGAAAAAAAAAAAAAAAAAACCAAAAGAATGTGATTCGGTTCATCACATCCGTAGATCGTTGCAGCTCCGCCACATACCCATCTCCACTTCATCCCTGCAGTTTGCAACTCCGCTTGTTAGCAGCTCCGCGAGAAAGAGAAGGCCAGTGCTGGATTTCGGATTTCTGGTCGTGGTAAAAATTTTCATCCGTTTCTGTTCCTTTTTTTGTAATGACGACTCAGCCCGAGATGATGAAATTCCAGGCCCAGTTCATTGCATTTCCGATTCACATGTGTTAAAGCAAGCACGTACGTAGCCACTGTTTTATCCGGGAGTAAAAAGAAAATCAACGGGATGTAATGGTCATTTCTGAGTACACGAATGGTAAAAAACTGGTAAAAAAAAAACTTAGGGCATTGTGCGAAAGTTCCATCCACGAAAATACAAGACGTTGCTGTTCTGTGGCGTTGAAAAACAGGCAATTTTGTGTTCAGGGTCGTACATCTGCAGAAACTCTACTTTACTCCCTCTACTTTCATGGAGTCCGTGTTCATCGCTGATCGAATTACTGTCCCTTAATCTTAATACTCTTCGGTAAAGTAGGGAATACTAAGTCTTCCCGACGAGCGCGATGAACATTCAGTATGATATTTTTCACGGAGAGATATCACGGTGAAGATGGAAGGGGGAGAGGGAGCGAGGACGAGCGGAGATGATAATATGCTTCTGTTGTCAGTCTAATGACTCATTAGAAAGCCAACGAGCGGAGTTGCAATGTGTCGTTCCTGAGTAACTTTTCAAACTGGCGGAGATGCATACGCCCCGAAAAGCGGGTAAACGTGAAGAAAAACCATAAAGCAAGAAAGTTTTTCCCTGAATGGGAAAAACATAGGATCATAGATAAGTCTAGTAATGTTCATCTCGGTATAGTTCAGATGGCCCGAAGAAGCAACAAAATTTGTATATTTAATGAAATATCAGATTGTAGGACAACGGTAGCTACCTAGCGGTTTTTTTTTTTTTTTTTTTTTTTTCAACTCCACGGTTCTTCTATAATAGCGGTAACCATCTTAACAACAATGACAACAACAACTATAATTTTCTGTCATTAGGGAGTTCCTAGTGGTGAGATACGTCGTGGTATCTCGATTCCATCCGTATCCTACTCCAGCAGTGCGCATGCGCGATCGCCGATGGTATCGTATCTGCGATCCGTCGGTGGTATGTTTACGGAAAATACGATACCACCGGCCGATACGGAAGATGGTATCTAGTGAATCCTTATCGCAAAGTAACCTGCCTAATTGATAAACAGCTTCCAAGAAGACATACAAACGTCGACAACAACAACGAAATCCGAGAGCAGCACTACTTTCCTCTGTGTTGTCCTGAGTTTGTTAGGTGCCGTTAGGTGTTGTTTAGGTGCCGATTTCACGAATCACTGCGGTTTTATTTCACACCAGTTCGTTCGTTGTTGAAATAATTTGGAGGAGCAACGAAACATTACACTATTGGAAGCAGCAATGCAGACAGCCGACCTGGAAGACGGGGAGTGCTACTAGGAAATGTGCGGTCTAACGAACACCGTTAAAATCTCACCTCCAAGCCACTGAATTACAGTGGAACTGGTCGGCCACTAATCCAGATGAGTTAAATGTTACAATCATTGTAACTCAATAATCATTATTGATTTGAGGAGCTGAGCTTCAAAACTCGCTCGTTCCACTCAATCGCAATTTCCAGAAATCACGAAAAACTCCGTACATCCTTGCAACTGATCAGATCAAAATGGTTATGAAGTTTAATAAATCTAATAAGTTTCCTAAGGAGGCACTTTCGACAACAAACCCAAAAAACAACTCCACTTTGAAAGCTGAATACCGCGGCGGTATTACCGCCTGATGTTAATGAACTTGTTTTAATAGTAACGTGACCCGTTTCTCCAAGATCCTACTCGGAGATACGGCTGATTCTCAGGAAAAGTGCGCTTTTCATGTCACCGGAGCGTCAAGAGAGACTGAAGAGTGCTGGGGTGGATTTTTTTTCTCTGGCGATTAGTATTCCCTCCCACCTAACTGGTACACATGTTATACGCCCTCTGAAATGTATTTTTAACGTTCAAATTTAATGTTAAACGTGAAAAATGTCAGTAACGTGGATGTAACCAAGTCAATTTTCATGTATTCAAACTTGTGGTATGTCCAAAACACAAAGAGTTCGAAACCAAGCGCCCATCTCCAGTATCTGGGGATGTCCGTCAACGATTTCCACAGTTTTTGAATTCATTCATGTGTTTTAGGTTCAGGTGGGAGGTCTGTAAACTTTGTCACTGGAAAATGTGTCAGTAGAATGGATGAATCGAAAAATGCCTACCAATTTCCCTCAGAAGAGAATTCGGGACTTTTGAGGGGCTCATTTCGTAGTGGCAACAACTATTGACAAGATTCCAGCATGGACGAGGCGAAGTTTGATGGCAGTCCCCCGCCAAACGGCAAACAGTGTGCATGGGCAGGCGCGTATTTTTATTCTGGTCAGTAAAATGGCTTAATCGTATACTTCTAACAAATTTAGTTTTGCACTATCTTTTTGCTTGCTGTTATTCTACTTGTTGAGCTTGAAAAATGCATGGTCAATGTTTTTTTTCTGCCATCAAAGTGGAGGAGTACAGAGCTTTTGAAAGGCGATTTGCCAGTGGTGTGGATGAATAGTCGTCAGTGGCATGGAAGCATCATTAATCCACGATACTGACAATACTATATCGCATATACATGCAAATATGAGTAATTCATGTGGAGGAGAATATATACATGCAAATACCTGTAATACTATAAACTTATAATTTACACTATATATGTAAGTAACTATGAACATTATGCTATAATACTATTATACAATAACATTATTATATAATAGTATTATTAATAACATAATATAATGTTATAATATTAATGTTCTATGTATGTGATAACATAATATAATAATATCTTATTAATAACATTAGTATTACTGTTATTATAGTGTACATATATAGTTACTTATATACATTAATTATAAAATTATAAGTACTTATAATATACTTAATGAAGTACTTTATTATAAGTAGGTAGGTACTTATGTTATTATAAGTACATTATCTACACAAATAACTATGTACGCTATGTACATTATGTACATGTACACAAGGTAGGTACAATAACTACAATGTAATTGTATTTGTAATTGTAGGGTATTGTAGTAACGTTATAACTAATGCTCCTTAATAGGTAGTAACTAATACAATGTCATTAATTACATACAAATAGGTATGACTACTATTTATTTGTTGTTGTAGGGTTAGTAGTAATACCTAATAATTTTACAAATATACAATTTTTACCTATACAAATAGGTAAAAGTATACTCGAATGTCCATACACACCACGTCCTTAGCGTGGATTAATCAAAATTTAAATTTCGTTATCTGGGTTAAAAACAGATTCCGATCTCGGAAAAGTGGTTTAAACTATCCTGCTCCACCATGAGAACAAAAAGAAAAAAGAAAACCCCGATTCTAAACACCTAAGGTTTTTGAAAATCTGGAAGCTCAAAAGCGCACTTTTCCTGAGAATCAGCCATACCACCTAAAAATGCTAAATGGTATCTCAATAAATTTTGGTTAGCATCGCGCTTGGTTTCCCTAGATACGGCATCCGTATTCCAAGTGGTGGTATCTCGATCGTATCCACTAGGAACTCCCTATTGTTGTTAAGATGGTTACCGCTATTTTCATATTAACTTATTGGACTGAAACTACCCTCAAACTACCCTGAATAGTGATCCTATCTCAAAATGATGGATTCTCAGCCAACTAGATTCCCAACGGAGCCTTCATTCCAAATTTCAAGTCTCTACCACCACGGGAAGCGCCTCCAAAAGTGTGACATTTTTTGGTGTTGCAAACAGCGTGACATTTTTTTTTTCTTTCTTTGATACCCCAGATTCTGGACTGACCTCCTCTCCTAAAGACATATCTATGTCAAAACGAATCAGGAGAGGCATCCAAAGTTTTTCTTCCCATGCGTGCCCGTAGGTACGCAACACTGCTCAATTTCAATTCTCACTCTCCGCGACTGTTTTAAAAGTTTGATTGTTGTGCTTTGTGCTGTCTCTGTCTGGTTATTTCTCGTGGGATTGTTCTTGTGTGTCTGAAGTGATTTTTCTCGTGATTTATCTAAATGACGAAGAGAAAGTCGATTTTCAAAAAGAGAAAAACTGTGCCTCCTCGGAAGAAAAAAGGGTCTGTGCAGGTTACAAATGAAAATAACATTCAGGCTCCTGATGAAACTGTTGAACAGTTCAGTTCTCCAACAAATGTGCATGAAAACACCCCGTCGATGTCCTATCCAAATCCTGATTCCTCCGTTTTGAGTGGTTCTGCACGAAAATTGCATGATTTGCATGAATATAACTCGTTCGCTAGTGACAATCAATTTGATATTGTCGATGTCACTAAAATATGTTCCATGGTGGTGGTGTGGTGGTGGTGGTGTTCCATAATGAAGTTTGTAACGTTTGCTTCTCCAGCATGAAAATGGAAGAGTCTAAACGTCTCGGCATGAATATCGTTGTGTCCCTAACTTGTGAAAACTGTGATCTTGGGGTTGAGTATGAAAAGTTATGAATCCTACTGAGACACTGTCTTTGAAAATTCATATCTCCGCGAATTTCTAAGATAATGGAACGCGGTTCATTTTAAAATGTTTGTAAATAGTTTTTCCCCATCACAACAGCGTAAGAAGAAGTTTGTCAGATTATTTTCCCTTGTTCAATTTGATCAACCAAGAAAATTCCCCAATCGAAAAGTGGATCTGGAGGTGTTATCAAGCATACAACGAGAATCTGCCAGAGGAAACAACCAAAACACTTGAATCAGTCTTGTTAACGATTTTGACCGGAAATACTAACTGTCAATAAAACATTCTAAGTAAATAAATAAAAGTCGGCAAGAAAAACTGTATTAGTGTTTAGAAGGATCTGGGACATCAAAAAATGGATTCCAGTTCCAAAATTACTCAGACGACTGAAAACGCATTCGACACCAAGGCGTCCCCCAAGGCCCCATTTTAAGCCCCATAAAAGTCGATCGCAACGTGAAATCAGATTGTTTTGGTGCCCCCAAAAATGGATTCTCCGTCCTAAAATACTTCGAAAACGACACCTCACTCAACCTCACGGTGAAAAACCTTCAAAAAGCCCTCCCGTAGCCCCTTGGGTTTGAGCGGGACACAACTAGATGGAAAACTCAGGATTTAATACAACGTTTCACGGGACTCAATTCTAAGGAACATTTTAAAAAGAATTTTGGAAACGTTCGAAGCACTAAAACTTCATTCAAAATTTGAATTAAACCTTCCCATTTCAACCATTGATAAACCAATATAGCTCTCACAATATACGCACGCCCGACCGTAGAATTGATAACACAATAGAGCCATTGAATGTTCTGAAGCCGTTGAACGCAGACGAGATCGTAATGGACAATCACTCGAGAATTACGCGGCGAGCGCGAGAGGACTTCACGGCTATAAACAGGATTATACGGCAATTTGGATCCTTCCTAAGCTTTTTTTTTTTTCGTCGTTCGTCCACAGAAGTGTGATCAACAATAATTGTTTTCATGAAGCGTTTTGGTTGTTCTGACAAAATGTTAGGGGACTTGAGTCCTGGACAACCGAAGAGGTTCGACGTTTGAAGAGGAACGAGCCTGAACTGAGCTTACAGAACTGAGCCTGAACAAAACAACTGTGAACTCAGTGGACATATAGACCAACCTGTGATTCCGTATAGGACCTAAGTGTTGCTGGATGTATCATTTTATGTATGTAGTTGTAACAATAAAACATATTTACAACGACTACTTTATTTTAGGAAAACCTATACTTATCTACAGGAAAACCTGAAATCTAGATCTTGTCGAACTGGCACCCTTATCATTGGATGAGGAGGCTCGATACCTGATTATAAACAACAGATGGCCAAACCATGTTCCATGTTTCAAGATTTGTTATAAAGATTTTTAATAAGCAACCAGCACCCAGGGGGGAAAACCGAGAGCGAAGTGGTTATGAAAACTCCTGCTTTCTTCTTCTATTCTTCACAATGTTTGTTAAAACACATCTTCAGGAGATCGTGAACTGTTCATTTACAGTCATTGCAGTGCTTCTGAAGATGGGTTACACCAAATCGACGATTTTATGTACATCATACAACCTGTCATTTTTCACGCCCATGAAGGACCAGTGATGTATGTGCAACAAATTCAAAATGGCATCTGAGCAAGATAAAGAGGCTCTCAAAGATGAGTATGACGCCCACATTCACCGAAAAGATGCTGCGATGGAACAAAAAGCTCAAGATGAAAAGAGAGCGTCAGAAAATAAGAAATCCTGTTCCATAACTTGCGATCTTGAAAGTGTACTCCAAATTCCAGCCTCTGCCGTTGGCCTATTGTACTATCTGAGAAAACTGAATGTGTACAATAATTGTACAATTATTGTACTATCTTAGAATCATCATCCCACATTAGAAACCATTGAACAAAAGTTTATGGAGAGTGGACATTCGTAAATGGAGGCAGATAGTATGCACAGTGCCATCGAGTCAACGAAGAATATGAATGTTTATTCGATAAACGATAGGGAGAACATTTTCAAAATATCTAGACGGAACTGCAAGAAGCCCTATATACAACAAAGGAGATGCTCTTCAGTGAAATGGGTCTGAAGAAATTAGCCCAGACTTTGATTATCAACAAGAAGAAAGATGTCGACGGAAGTACTGTCAACTGGTTGAAAGTCAAATCTTTCTGTTAAAAGAAAGAAGCCCCTCATTCCATCGGGTACCGGTATACCAGGAAATTGACATCTCCTCGGCGAGAAGGTCTCTGAAATCCAAAAAATCGGATCTAGATCTCAACCTCTCGAGTCTATACAATAAAATGCTTCCGATTTCCATTGCCGAAAAGAAAGACCTCATGTCTTTATGTAAAAATAAAATTATTCCAGATGCTCAGATGGTTTGAATCCCTCCCGACAAGCTTTGGAGTTAAAGATAAGGCTCCAGAACCCGGCGCGCAATCTGAATCGGAGGATGAGGACAATTAATTTTTTTAAACAAAATTATAATTTCATTTTAAAAACTTTGAAACTTTAATAACATTTAGCGTGTTAAAAAAAAACGATTTTTAGTTTACATTCAATTCATTTTTTTAATAAAAAATAATGATCGTTCAACTCTTGATGTGTCTCGTATTTTTTTAAGCGCTAAAATTTAACACTAATGCTCACTGTTTAGCCTAATCTCAATCCAGATTGACTTGAACTGAAGAACAACTTTTTTTTTCAGTTCAAGACAAATGCACCAATTCAATGTTATTAACAGCAGAAATGCATTTAAAAAGGCACCTTTTTCGTAACAATTATTGACAGCAGAAAGGAACTATGCCGTCCCTAACAGCAGAAAGGCACTATCTGTGGGTACCTTCTCAACAAATTGTACTAAAACCGGTACTTAGAACCGCGCTACACAGTTCACATTTTCTGGGCTTATAGTGCAGACATAGAGTTAACTTTTCAGCTCCCTACAACAATCTGGACTGAAGCTATTCAGGACTGCAATGAAGCTAAACCTTTGATTGCAATTTCTCGAAATCCATTTTTTTCCGATAGCGCCTTTCTGCTTTAAACCCACGCATTATGTGTTCAATACATAATGAACAAATTATTTGTTCATTATGAAATGAACAATTTAGACCGTACACAGAGGAGTCGTCTATCTCCCTAATCACCTACCGTGTTAAATTCAAATTTTGATTAGATTCTGATAATGATTAGAATTTGATAATGTATTTAGCATAAGTGCCGATTAGCGTTGTCTCACATTGAAATTAATAATTAATGAAAATTATTATTTGGTAATAATATAGGATAATAATTCTTATTAAATGATACCAATATATGATAATTATTATTTGATAATAATATTATCATTATTATTATATAATTAATATATATTATATGATAATTAATAATTTGGTAATTATTAACAAAGTAATTAAATAATGTTAGTCCGGTCATGTTCCCCCCAGCGTCAAACGGGTGTTAGATTTATATTAAATTGTCAATGAATTGACAATCTTCAGGGCAAATATTTGAGCAGCACACTGAGTGTTGAGTTTTATGGCGTTTTCCTTCTATGTGGTCATTTTTGAGGTTCCCAATACTACGGCGATTAATTTAAAATACAATTAAATAGGCTCCTGGGTTAGCCATTTATTACTTTTCACCCAAAGTTTCATTATGAACATCTTCAGGGGCACCGAGGGAGTAAAAAACTATCACACGTATGGGGGAAGATGTATCCAAGTGATTAGAAAACGAATTTTTCAGTTTCTAAAATTTAAAATTTAGAATTTAATAAATAAATTCCAGTCATCACGTGTCTAAGATAAGATGTTAACCATTTTCGTCCAGTGTTTGTACTTGTCCCTTTCGAAGAAAATTGACTGTGCATTAAGAAAAATACTTAGGAGCTAAATTTAGTTGCCCCTGAAGATGTATCTTAGTGAAACGTTGTGTGAAGGAATAAACAAGTAAAACCAAAATCTTTCTAAACTTCAGTGAACTGCAATGTTGTTCGAAGTATCAATTTTATTAACTTGATGGTTTTTCATGATGGCCAAAATGAAGGGAATTTGGAAGCATAGTTCGGTGCAGCTCTGTAACAACGTTAGGAAGGAACCCGTCGGCGAATGTAATTTTCTGTGCTTCAGTCCATCTAGGTTTTTTAGTTTCTTAAATTTGTTGCCAAACGTAATTTTGTTCATTCCCGTGAGTTGAGGTTACACCTTAACGGTAATAATTATCGTTAAGGTGTAATGCCAATTATTTGCACTTTTTTTTTTTTAAATTTGTAGCCGAATGTAATTTTCTTTATTCCTGTGAATTGAGGATTGTAGTGTACTTTCTTTCAATTGTTGCTGAATGTAATTTTCGCTATTTCCGTCCATTGAGGTTTGTAGTTTAGTTTCTTTCATTAGTTGCCGATAGTAATTTTCTTCATTTCTGTTCATTGAGGTTTGTAGTTTAGTTTCTTTATCTGTTCTTGTTTTTTAGGCATTTTTCTACATTTTTAACCCATCCTTGTGGATTTGAAGCGGCTAAATGTGTACACCCAAACCAAACCGAAAGCAGTGCTTTTGGAACAGACAGGTTCAATTTCCCTGACATCAAGTACATATTTTTCAATCGTACATAGTGATCTTTTTGCTGATAGAACAGGATTGTGCTGGCAATGGAGAAGCTACAGTATTTTGCTTTGGTGACTTACCGACTCCTGCTACGTGGATTTTCCTCATCCAGGGGTAAATGACGCGGTCGCCGGATTCCGAACTTTCGTCGATGGTCAACGGCGAGCTGTTGTCGTCCATCATTAGAAGCTCGTCGTTGTCGTCCATCGTGTCCTGGTCGGAGTCGTCCAACGTCGGATGGTGGGCCTGCGGGGGCGGCGAGGACTTGGGGGATTCCTCGATCGGAGGCACTTGCGGAGGACACGGTAGCCCCGGAGGCGGCCCCGGGGGCGGAGCACCCTCCAAATGCGGGTGGACTTCGCCCTGAGGCCAATACTGACCGTAGCCATGGTACTGCGGCACGTAATTCTGATGACCGTACCCGCCGTAATGGGGGTTGAAAAAGTCCGAACTGATGTAATTCGACTGGGAATATTCCTCGCTCGGGGGGAATTTCGGGTCCACAAGGACGCCTTGGTGATAGGAAGGTGTGTTCATAAGGAAAGAGCTCATAGCTGGCTCATGGCAGATGGCACCCGACTAAACTTCCTCCGTCCCAATCCCCATCCCACTCACCCCACTTAAGCCACACCCCTTCACCCAATCCACCAATCCCACCACAGAACGCCATCATACTCTGCGCACTCAGCCACCCCACTCAACCACTTCTGTGGATTAAGGTGATGATACTCTATGCCACGATTGTTTTCCTTAGTCACAATTGAAATTCCCCTCCTATTTACTATCTACATTAGATCGATATCCACTCTCCTGGAATTATTTATAGCTCTTCTTTCTTTTCCCTCCCGAAGAAAAACAACAATCCAAATTTACACACGAAACACCCACGTCTGATAATTCTTATTGCCTGCAGAAAATGTAACCTTTTTTTGTAATTTGCCAATTAATGAATACAGAAATCGAAACTGTAACAAATTTTTTACCAATTCAAAAGAGCTACGGTAACAATGTGAGCCACTGTACACGGAAGACGAAAAACCAGCATAAATTGGCTAGTAGCTCGCTTTATTAAAATTTAATAAAGCGACGGCCACGGATTCCAAAACTGTCTACATTCATTTTCGGCCAAATCGAGTTAGCAGTGGATTCTAAAGCATTTTCCCGCGCTCCATCGAAAAATGACTTCAGAATCAAGGAAAACTCTCTCCTTTCCACTGGTTTTAGCTCCCAAAGTTTGGGTTATGTTCCAAAACTCTGTACTTTCATGAGTCAGTTCGAAGCAAAACTCTCTCCATTGGACAGTAACTGTTCGTGTCAAAACTGTCTACATTCATTTTTCAATCTCAATTTACTGGCTCCCTTCTTAATTGAATTAGTTCAAAATTGCAGCACTCATTTTGTGATGTCAAATGCAAAAGAAATCGCGTCTCCCGGCTTATTGGTTGAGTTGAGGCATGTTTTTTGTGTTTCCTGAAAAATTGCTAAATCGGACTTAGGCAGTTTTAAAATCAAGCAAAACTCTCTCCTTTCCACTGGTTTTGGCTCCCAAACTTTGGGGTTCGTTCCAAAACTCTCTACATTGGACAGTTCGTGTCAAAAACTGTCTACATTCATTTTTCAATCTCAATTTACTGGCTTCCTTCTAAATTAAAATAGTTCAAAATTTTCTCTCTCATTTAGTGATGCCAAATGAGTCAAATGCAAAAGAAATCGCGTCTCCCGGCTTATTGGTTGAGTTGTGGCATGTTTTTCGTGTTTCCTGAAAAATCGAAAAATCGCACGTAGACAGTTTTGGAATCCATGGCCTTGAAATTTTCAAGTCATAATTTGAGTGAACTGGAGTACGTACTTCAGAATAATTCTGAAGTACGTACTATAATTATTATACTCCGTTAGTTGTGCAAAATTAAATACAATTTAGAACAACAATAATATTATGACAATTCACTGCTCAGAGAAGCGACCATAGATGCATTCATGGCTATTGGAGTTGACCCTTAGTTCTCAAAATGCTCAACTTTTGATTAATTCTTTCTTTCCTAAACCCGTTACGAAACCTTTGACTAATAGAATTATTCTCTATTTTAGTTATCAAGATAATTTTGTCTGAAAATGCATCAGTGGATCAAATTGCCGGAAGGGCACTCAAACTTCATACTACTAAGGGCACACAAACGTTTGAAGAAAGACTTCATAAAGGGTAGTTCATGATAATTATTACCAATAATAGAAAAATTATCGACATGAATGCTAAATTAGATACATAAACTAAAAAAGTAGGCACCTGCCATCGACTGACTAAAACGAATTTTCTTGGAGAATATAATACATTAACTTAATATAAAATTTTAAGCAATTGGAACTTGTAAGCAGTTGTACGAAAAAATACGAAAGATTTGAAAGGTAAAGTTTTGAATAAATGAAGTCAATTAAATTGAAATTAAAATGGAAATCAGCAGAATTACAGCTTTACGGGAGTTTTAATTAGGTTAATGTAGGGATTTTTGTCAAATTTCTTCGAAATGCGAAAAAATTACTCGTTTTGAAGTCAAATCTTTCCCTATTTATAAATAGGGATGATTCCTTTTTGCAAGTCGTGAAAACTTATGAAAGAGATTTGTGAGTTTAACAAAACTAGGTACTAGAAATGAACCTACTTAACTAGTTACATTGATTTATCTCAGGTCACAAAATTTGATTTATATGATGCTTATTTGATTGAATCTCTTATTGGCGAAACAAATGATCAAAATACGGTCTTAAACATAGTTATAAAGGAAATAAGCCGGAGTGGTCTTACTTAAACGTGGCCATGTAGGTGGTAGGTACTGGTGCTTTTCCTATCATGAGAGGAAATTCAATGCATAGAATCAAAAAGGTACGGTAATCAATGAATCAGTGGTTGTTCAATGACAGCATTCAATTTGCCGCAGAAATTCACCGTAATGTGAATTAATTCTTTTGTGAAACGTCTATAAACGTAGAAACATAAATATTACACATTGTACAAACTAATATGAGAATACTTGTATACCTACCATGCCAAAGTAAGTTCAAGTTCTGATTTAAAGCAAGGAAAACTATTGCCTACTGGGGAAGAATGACTTTCGTCCGCCCATCAGGGGGAAGAACCATCAAGGTCTTCTAGATTCGATGAGGAAATCTCCGTAAAATGTGATACAAGAGTCGTTTTTCCCGTAGTTTAAGTTTTTTTTTCTTTTTTAAGGGGCGTAGGAGGAGGGCGAACTCCTAGTGGTCCCTGTGATA
Organism: Pilophorus perplexus; assembly: GCA_955831195.1. NCBI lineage: Eukaryota > Metazoa > Arthropoda > Insecta > Hemiptera > Miridae > Pilophorus > Pilophorus perplexus. The sequence goes on from OY037016.1 coordinate 24,018,785, forward strand.
GTCCAGAGGAATGGGCCAACCCGGAATTGCTAACATTACTTCGGGTTGACCCCCCTCTCTTCGGCGTCAAGCCTCTTCTTTCTTGACTCTTCACCCTCTGTTATTAGGATTCACATGAACGTTCCAAAGTTCAGAGGTGAATTTCAACCGACAAGACAGGTATTACAACACACTTTTAGTCAAACATTGGTGTTCTTCCCCGGATTCGAACCAGGCTGATCAGCGCTCCGACAAGGGGCTAACCTGTCCCCAACCCGTAGTTTTCAAGTTTACCAGTGCTAGAATGAACGATCCTTACTTGAGAAAAAAGCCGCAGAAGAATGACTTTCGTCCAGACTAATTTTGGTAATTAGAGAATAAAATACATTTAAAATTAAATTTGATTTTTTTTCTCGTGAAATTAATCATCTCAATAATGGTTGTTTTTTTTTTTCAAAATTTATTCTTTACCTTTTCAAAGGGTTTTGAATTAAAATTTTGATTTTATCAGAATGAGTTTTGGTGGAGGAAGGTTATTTTTTTCTCCCGGGTCTTCATAATAATGTCTTCTATAATAATCAAATAATGTCTTCTTCTTTGGGTGCCATACCCGTAATCGGGCGTTGGCGACCTCTCGCTACTAACTTATTTCGAGCGTGATTACCAGTCATTTTAACCCCGGTGGCGAAAGGCAAATTTGAGAGATTTTCCACGGCAACATTTTGAACCTCGGAGGCGTGAACTCATCCACTAATTCGCGTTTTTTTAAATAATTTTTTCAAAACAATAATCCGCAGGCGGGTGACAATCGTGATCTTGGTTTGGTTTTCTTCGATTTTGGTACTTTTGATTTTTGCAAATTCGATGGAGCAGGAGAGGGAACGAAAAAGAAAATTGCAGGAATCACCCACAGAAATAAAGAAATAATTAAATTTAACCATGGTATTAGCACCAAACCTGGGCTGTTCAAAAAAGACTGTATCACGTGACAAATTATTCAGTTCGAAATCCCATACCCCTGAATTTCCGCTATTCCTTTACTGATAAACCTATGAGGGACTTGACGAATTTTCCTCATCATCAACGTTGACACTTCAATTCCACCACTTTGTGGCGTTCTGAGGACGATTTACCGCCGTTTCTAACGCGAGCCCTCTCAGGTTCAACGGGACCCGAACACTTCCTGATTATTTATCATTGCATGGTCTTTTGCCGGGCATCATGAATACGTTTTGAAAAGCCATTAGTCACGGGACATAATAATGAATGATCGCCGACTAAACCTCACTCCAAAACATCAATCACTTTGAATTTGTCAATACATGACAATATTACTCTGAAGTCTCTTATAAGAAGAATGATTACTTGGGTACTTGTTTTTTTTTTTTTTTTTTGTTATTAGTTTTTACCTTTGGGTTGAGTGTTTCAAGTGAGTTTCAAAAAGAACGAGACAGGAAGTCATATTGTACGGTTGTCACTGATTTGTAGTCGTGACAGAGTGTGGTGTTCAAAAATAACCTCGTGGAGTTCAAGTCAAAGACGGTAGGTACACCAAAGGTGTTCTATATTAAAAACGGCTAGGGATTTTTAAGAATCACTAATTGACAATGCAACGAAAGGTGACATGATTGGATTCAAATGAACAGCAGGTGGATGGGGGAAAATCCCTCACATGTGGGATACTTTGAATCCAGCCGCAGTGCACAAAAAGGTGGTGTTCAGCATCAACAGGCAGGCATTCCCTGTAGGCCAGTCAACCTAACCCTAAAAAAGCCTACATAGTGGCAGTCAGTTTGCAATTTGTAAATTCTACGTTATTTCGACGCTTCTCAGCATGAGTGAATTTTTAACTAATTTTCAGACTTCGACGGGAGCTTTTTCCGAGACGAAACTTCACCCCCCCCCCCCCCCCCCCTCTCTCAAGTACCGGACATCAGTAATCTCGTACAGAGTTTGGCTGCAAATTCCGGTTTCTAGTGGATTTTAGCTGAAGAAGAAGCTGTTGAGCACGGAGTGTCCATACTAGAGGGACTCCGAATAGAGAAGATAGTTTTTACTTTGGGCCGAGAAGCGAAGTGGGAGGCGTTCATTGGACTGGTAAGAACTACCTTTCGATTACACAAATCTGGCAGATTTAGCCCAGTCAGAGTAGAAAAAATGGAGATGATTTTTGCGTAGTACTATTTATTTTTAATAATTAATTTTCAAGGTAATTAATTTTTACTAATCTATTTAGTTACAGGAATGACTTGAGGAAATTTGATCTGCTTCCTCATGCAGTGTTTTATTTTTGGGGAAGGGAGGAGTTATTAAATTAAATTAAATTCAAACTGAAATTTGAAATTCTAATTATGAATTCATTCAAGTTATTTCAAGAAATCAGAAGGGGAAGGCCGAAAAATGTATTGGGCCCCATGTGGGACTCGAACCCACAACCTCTGCATTACTAGTGCAACGCTCTAACCGCCACCAGGACCAACAGCTATGAAAGATTGAAGGCTCAAACTGTCCCCTGCCCCCAACACTTGATTCGGCCTTATCATATTGTTGCTTATTTCTCCCCCTCTGAACTTTGATCTGATGTGAAGCCTGTAGTGTTGGGGGCAGGGGGCAGTTTGAGCCTTCAATTTCATGGTACACCGAGTCTCTGTTTAAGACCCTTCTCGACCAGTACCGTAAATGTAGGTAATTCCGAACGATTTTGAATTTGGGAGGGAAAAAGCGTTTAGCATCCATATCGCTCTCCGTGGAAGGCTGTTGGGGATATCATCTGATTCACTGGTAACCGCTCGATCTTATCAAGTTGGCGGGATTCGTTTTCGTTATCACTCCGTTCCCTGATAATCTTTGTTAGCAGTGAAAATTGTCAAAAGTTTGAATAGCCTGCAAACATCGCTGTGGTACGTATAGATCGAATAGGTAGGCCTACATTTTAAATAATGCAATCAGTTACTGATTTCAATGGGTTTTGTAGGATGTAGACGACCATGTCTGTGAGTTTCATTGATGTAGGAGTGCTAGTTTCTTTTCTATGCCGGTTTTGATTCATTTTCTCCTTTTTATGTAGGTAATTCCGAACATGGGTAAACCACGAAGAAATTTGGGAAAGAGGACATTTATTTTATTTTTTCTGATGAGAGGATGTCATGGGGAATATTGTGAGGTCAAATTTTAAAAAAAAAAACTTGTGATTAAGAAAATTTTGCGAGGCCGCCATAATTTTAGAATGGTCGATGTCCAACTGGACCTAGTTCGTTAAGGTCTAAAATGTTCAAATTTTGATATTTTGTTTTTACGTCATAAGTTTTGTAATTAGTTTATTGAGTGATCTCTGAAAAATTTTGGTTCCTACTCATTGCCATAATTTAGCTTAATTTGAGTAAAACTGAGCGAGAAACGTGTTCTGTGACGTTAATTGTGCCTTCTGCACCTCAGCTTCTAAGTTAGTTTAAAAATAGCAGAATTTATAATACATCATTTTCTACGTTCCCAGAATACTTGCTGTTCTTGTGGTTACCCTTTCTAGTGAATATTGATACCAAATTATACATTTTGTGCCTAGGAGGGAAACGTTTATTAAAAAAACGATTTATTCCGAACACTCGCAGTTATCATTCTCAAAAAAAAATTTTTTTGAAAGTTTTTGTGATTGGAATTTTTTAAAATTATCCCAGTGTTCGGAATTACCAGCGAAAGCCCAGAAAACCGGTTCCTATCAAGTTTAGGGGGGTGTTCGCAATTATCTACACCATGTATCTAATTCCGAACACATGTTATCTAAAAAAAAAAAAAGGTACTTGATACCTTAATTAATTATTGATTTTGGGTTTATCAGGTAGGTGTGTTTTATGTAGGTAGTTGAAAAAACGGAAAACCCATCAAAACCATCAAATGATCAAAACCATCAAAAGGTACCTTAATTAATTATTGATTTTGGGTTTATCAGGTAGGTGTGTTTTATGTAGGTAGTTGAAAAAACGGAAAAACCATCAAAACCGTTCGGAATTACCTACATTTACGGTACGACGCAAGAAGTGCAAGGTCCATCCAGCGGGGCATCAATCATGAAGCGCAGGCTTCAGGTAAATGCGAATCATTCTTGGGGTGGCGCATCGAGCATAATGCATCCTTCAGGACTAATAGGAGTCTCCCCTGATGGTTTCATCAGTGAAAACGCCATTTTCGAAATAAAGTGTTCTTACTCCATTAGGGACCAGTCCCTTACAGAGGTGTTTCAAGAAGTTCGGAAAACACCTTTTTTTGACAGAAAAAAAGGTGACCTCATCGAACTAAACCTCAGGAGTTCCTTGGGACTTAAATATTATCACCAGGTGCAAGGCTTGATGCACTTGTGCCAAAGACCAATTTGCAAGACCATTTTGCAAACTCTGTTGGTCCACTTTATTCCAACAATTTATTGCAATGATCTTAGGTCCAAGTTCACAAAATTTCTGGTTTCTGCGGTTTCTGACAATGCTTACAACATATCTGGAGCTTTTGAACATTTTTTAAAATGGAAGCACTACGGCTGTTACCCGCCTGAATATAGTGGGGTAAGATCGTGTCCGGGGGAAGATCGTCTTTTGCTTGTATTTTCTGTTTGAATCGCCCCAGAACATTAGGCCCTATTATTGGCCACATGTTAATCCTACAGATGTCTTCTACCACCTGGAAAGATTGTTTGGGCACTTGTTTCACTTGTATGAAACGTCATTCCTCTCCAAAATTACCCTTGTTCCTGAACCTCAGAACGAGTTTCGAGGTGAGCCACTTCAGAATCATATTTCATCATTTATATCTTGTAATTTCTGCGGAATTGTTAGTGCAATAGATTCCTTGGATAATCTAGTTTTTATTTATCACCGCAAATGGTAAATTGGTTGAATTTTCACGTTGCATCGTTGGCGGTGGTTCAATGTTCGGCAACATGATGTTCCTATTCGACAAGCTGCACGTGCGTATAACATACCTTTAACTACCTTGAGGGAGCGAGTAACCAACAAGAGGGGAATTAAATCTTCGACATCGGAAGAAAAACTGAAATACCAATCGAGGAAGAAAGAAAGTTGGCAAATGGCATCAATAACATGCAAAAATGGGGGTTCGGACTTACCAGAAAAGAAGTTCTCTAAATAGTCAAAACTTATCTAGACCGAAATGGATTGGTGACACGGTTCAAAGATAATTATCCGGGGGAAGATTGGTTTCTTGACTTCAAAAGGAGGCACAATCTCTCTTTGAAAAAACCGGAAAATGTTGAAATGGCCAGGCGAAAGGCAATAAACCCATTTTCGATTAACAACTATTTTGACCTTCTTTATGACACACTGATCCAACTTGCACAACAACAACTTACTTCTGTACAGATTCAAGCAAGACAAAAGTCGTGGGTGTCAAAGGTGTGATTGTACCTATACAAGGGGATCTATAGTTGGGATCAATGGATGGGAGACGCGAATATTGCAAATCCAGGAACAACTTATACTGTCACAAAAAATGGCTGAATGGAGACTGATGCTTTCAACAACTGGTTCAGAAATAGGTAATTTTCTCGAAAATATTGGAAGTGAACGTCCCGTGCTTCTTATTTACGATGGGTACTCGACTCATATTTCTATAGAATTGATAGAAAAATCTTTGGAAGAGAACGTTTATATCTTCTCGAAATCAGGGAGCTTCGTGTCGGAAAAGCGTACCAGACTATCAACCAAAAACGGCACTCCGACCAAATGTGATTTAATGATCTTCATATACATATAAAGAAAAGTGATTTAATGATCTTCATATTATAATATGAATAAAAATATAAGTATTTTTTAACGAGTGACTCATACAAATTCATATCTATTTTTCTAGGCTTTAGTTTCTGAAACTAAAGGAAAACAGAGTTGAATGGGTGCAACAACGGAAAACAGTTATTTTTTTAAAGAACGAAATATAACGTTTCGAAAAAATAGCAATAACGCACATGCCTATTTGCATACTTAAAACACTGTGGTTATGCTAGATGTTACCAGGATGTTGTCTCCTATATGATGATTATCATTCATTAAATGAATTTTATGTTTTATTACGCAGTTGAGACGGCGAGAAGCGTTGGCGATCGTTGAGGGACCGCTTCGTGAAAGAAATGAAGGGAAGCATAAAAATTGCAGGGCAAGGCGCAAAGAAGTGTACACGGGAATGAACAGCCAAAGCTACATCGACAAAACACAAATAAACGCGGGAAGGAACAGCTGTGTGCAACGCAATGACAATTTGCCGGACGCTTGTGACGTCTGACGGGAATGCCGGAATCCCCTCCACTGCGGACGCGTTCGCGCATTGACGGATTGCCGCATGGAAGTGAACCCTCCTCAAGACCATTGGTTGCGGAAATGCAGTCAACTGAAAATGGGCGATTCTTTCAAAAAAGTCCCCCAATCTGACAGCGCTCGGTAAGCGGAAAACCGTTTTTCAGAACGTTTTCGGCTGTAGCTCGGAAACAATTAGCCCGATTCTAAATTTCTATCTTCTCCTGAAAGCTGATTAAATTTTCTATCGCAGCTATTCTATGTGAAATAATTTTTTTATTTGGTCTTCAATAAGAGAGGGGCAGGCATGGCAAAAACGTATTTTTTCGCACATTTTTGCCCATAACTCAGGAACTGTTAGTCCAATCTTAATTCTCTTTTTTTCTGGTGAAAGCTGATTAAATGTTGTATAAGGGTACATTGCATTTCTGTTGAGACAACAAAAGTGCCATTAGTATTCGTCGGAAAGGGTGAAAACCAGAAATTTGACCACCTTCGACCTCGTTTTTCAGAACATTTTCTTCTCTCCCTCCGATCGAAATTTCATTGTCCCCAGCTGCGATAAGTAATTTAATCAGTTTTCACGAGAAAAAAATAAATTTGGAATCAGGCAAATAGTCTCCGAGCTACAGCCGAAAATGTTCTGAAAACTGAGGGACTTTTTGAAAGAATCATCCATTTTCAGTTGGCTGCATTTCCGCAACGCCTGAGGACCTCAACATTTTGGAGGAGTCCGTGAACAGTCCACGGGAATGCTCTTAAAGAATAATAACCCCCAGAATCCACCAAGTTTCAAGTCTTGAAATTGGGAATATTTTCGAGTGTATATTTCCAATCTTACAGCTGGAGTTCATTAAGGCTCCCTTCAAAATTGGCTGAACCTAACAAATGGATTGTTGGTGTTAACAAGTTCGTTTCCCAGCGGGACACCGGAGTCTTCCCGGAGCTGAAATCTTTGGTTAGAGTCTACAAAGTCCTTTTGTGATTAATGAGAAGCCGTAATTTTCAAGGTAGGGGGAGTCAGGTTAGGTGGAGGGGACACTTCAGGGTCAAGAGGTCCCCGTAGCGCCGACCTAATGAGGAACGTTGTGGTTGTTGTCACACCCTTGTAAGTCCCTTTTTACTTGAATAGGGAACAAATTACCAAGATGGAGTGCCTCCCATCTATCGGGTTCTTCGGCAGACCTATGTAGTTGTATGGCACCCCCCCTCCACGACTGCCTTCGTAATCTATAGCCTCCCGAAGCCTTTTGGCCTTTCCCGACAAGAAATATTATGACTGCGTGATCGATCGGGCTATTGTCCTCTGGCCTCTGTATCACTTTCGGACCCAAAGTCGATAGTCGGCTCTGTCTGACTTCCCCAACACATCTTTCAAACTCCACCACAAAAGACCTCATATCAGTCATTCATGGCTCTCAAATCTGCGCACACACTTAAATATAAATAGGTAAATAAATAGATAGCGTGAAACGGAAGTCTGAACAGCGTAACGAGCCATCCATCATTCCTACTCCCTTTCGACCTCAATCGACGGAAAATTCGTTTCCAATACACTTCCCGCCACCTTCGTCGGATTTTCTTCGGAGGACGGGAAACTTGAATGCAGGCGGAAATGAAAAATTAGTTCCCCATTTACGGGCGGACTCCTGAAAGGGGGTGTACGCGTCCGCGGACTAGGTGCCTCAGGGTAGCGTGGGATGGGGTGCAAGGGAGGTCATCATTTGGTTTTGTTATTCTAGGAATAATATTCCTAGAATAACAAAACCATATTGTGTCTTTGTCGGAAGGTCGAAAATTCCGATCGGCCTCAAGATGTCTAAAATTCCAAAAACGAAATGCCCGATCGCCCAACCCCGAGGGGCTTAGTGGGGCAAAAAAGGGGCTCCGCACAGTGGTCTGAAACCCGAAAAACGTGATCGAAATATGAAAAATCAATGTTGGCGTTCATTGCCAACATCCTGGAGGTCATTTATTCACCATTTATTCGGTTGAAAACGTTTTTCAAGTTTGTTTAATGAGAGGTTGAAGTTGGGGGATTTGTACACTCTATTTTGATCGCTTGTGAAGGTATAACTCGACAAGCTAGAAGAAGGGTTGTACTCCTACCCTTTGTGTACACGACAAAAATATGAACCACGCGAAATTCATTAATGAAATACACTCTTTGAGCCCATTTAGTAGGCACTCGAAAAAATGGAAGTCCCAACTTCAAGTGAAGTTTCAAAAAATATTACACAAAAGGTCACTCTGGAATTGGTCTAGGAGTGTTGGCCTGGGCCAGGAGAAACGAGTTGAATCATGTCCAACTGCTACCTGCAGCCCGGACCTTGAGCGCAACATTACGATGTCAATACCAAGCGATGGGAAGGGGTGTTGGACAGATTACGTGTTTTTCTTCGCATACTCTCAGTTTATCGTGCACTATGGCAGTGAATCTAAAAAGAAGAGAGATACACCGCGTGTTGGTAAAAGAGTTTTTTGAGATGAAATCAGACGATCAAACTGAATTCTTTCAACAAATGAAAGTTGAATTCTTACTTCTTTACTAGAAGCGGTGGGAGATATGCCATCGGAAGCGAAGCCATTTCGAGAAAAAATATCCTGACTGGCTGGAACAAGAAATTGACTACATTCAAGAAGAATCAAGAATCAAGAATTTTTTATTTGCCAAAGCCAAATACTGACAGAGCAAAAGTCAAAAGTTAGAACATACAGAATAAGCTGACTGGTTGTAGAGCCGATTATATTGACTGTAATAATGGGAATGACAGAGAAAATAGCATCAATTCGACTGCAGATGTACAAAACAATGAATGGCCGTGCACAAGACAATGACAAGAAAATACATGACAAGACAATGATGGGCAGACACGAAGAATTGGACTTTACATGGTTTAACACAACCAATACATAAGTGCTAGGAATAGTAAGAATTCCTAAACGAGTGAAAGAGCCCCTACAACTCTGACCCCATGATAGATTGGCCATTATTCTGATGACTCGCTTTTGAAGTTTAAATATGGTTAAAGCATGATTGGAATTGCCCCAAGCGATGATACAATAGGAGGCTCTACTGGCAAAGCAAGCATGATAAACCGAAAGCAGGACCTGGTCGGACACTATTCCTTTCAATCTCCTAACCATGTAAATAACAGATGATAACTTAGGCGACAATACCTCAACATGTGAAAGCCACGAGAGACGATTATACACCATCAAGCCCAGGAAATTTACCGATTGATCCAGGCGCCTGTTTAGACCCAATTCCAGAGTCTGGGTTTTAATTTTGTTTAAAATTAATTCATTGGCCGAGCACCAACTTTCGATAATCTTTGATCTGTTTAAAGATTCATGCCTAAGCTCAGTACATGAAGCTCCCCTCGCCAAGCTAGTTATATCATCAGCAAATAAAAATATTGTCTTCGAGTCTGGAAACTGATAAGCCAAGTCATTGATAAACATAAGGAAAAAACATGGACCTAGGATACTACCTTGTTTGACAACACAGGGTATAGCTAATTCCTATTACAGAAGATGTAACTCCATCTACTAGTGGACGTCCTTCAAAGAGTTTTGCAGAAAGCTCTGCGGTAATTAAAAGGAGAAAGACTGCTCAGCTCCGGAAATCGTCTTCAGCCCTTGAATTACGCTGCCTCCATGAAACTACGAGAGGAAGGGGATGAATGCTCAGCGAAGTTGAAGACCAAGAAATTTAAAATAAATTGGTATTTCCTGTTTCTATTGTCAGTCATCATCAACTGTGGACATTTTTCTAAAGAGGATTTTGGTGTTTATTTTTATTTTTACACAACTTTGAGATTTACTTCCGTTATTGACTTTGAAGAAATATGTGGGTGATAATTCATGTGATGTTTGTTGAACGATAAATGTGATGTATTTATCTAGGTATCTCTATTCAGTATAGTTTTTACTATATTTTTCCCAAACCGAACAATTTCTTCATGAATTGCTTGCTTTAGGAATGTTTTTGTTTGCTGCCGTATGTGACATGCTCATCTTTTTATTTTTCGATTTAGGAGCCCAGCGGGGTTTAACATTGTGATACCCAATAAAGAAAATATTATTTCGTTCAAGACCACTCTTTATCTTATATCGACCGAACGATTGCAAAAATATCTCAAAGAGCGAATAAACATTGTTTAAAGGCAATTTTGGCCCATATGTGACGCTCAAAACCGAATTACCATGATTTTTTCTATTCGGCGCACTCAAAAACATGAAAATTTCGACCAAAACGAATATATTTAATATATTCGTTTTGGTCGAAGAAACTAAGAGATTCGAGTCGCTATGGATTTCGATCACGTTTTTCGGGTTTCAGACCACTGTGCTCCGGGAGGTTTTTTCTGGTTTTCGGGTGATATCGAGTGGGGTGTCGTTTTCGAAGTATTTTTGAACGTAGAATACATTTTTGGGGGTCTCAGAACGATCCGATTTCAATGAGAGGATCTATGGAGGCTTTCACGGGGCTACATAGGGGGATTTTGAAGGATGAAAGGAGGTTGTATGAGTTGTCATTTTCCGAGTAATTTCGGACGCATTCTCAATTTTCTGTCCCACACACTTCAAGGCGCAAAACTGGGGATGGTACGTCGACTCATGCGACGAGGAGACAATACCAGAAGAAACCTTGTCAATACACCCACGAGACGCAACGATATGATCCACAACAAATTATCGAAGACGTTGAGCCGCATAAATAATAAGGGAAGGAAAAGTAAAAACATTAAAAAGCAAATTTTGCTTCATTTCATATGAATAACCATAATATATTACATAGTTAATAATTATGTAATATATTATGGTTATTAATTATGGTAATAATTATGTAATTATATATTGTAGACGGTGAGCTATGTAATATATTATGTAATAATAATAATTATTATGTAATATATTATGGTTATTAATTGTAGACGGTGAGCTATGTAATATATTATGGTTATTAATTATGGTAATATATATTGTAGACGGTGAGCTATGTAATATATTATGGTAATTAATTATGGTAATAATTATTTAATATATATTGTAGACGGTGAGCTATGTAATATATTATGGTTATTAATTATGGTAATAATTATGTAATATATATTGTAGACGGTGAGCTTTCGTTTGTAATATAATGGGATGAGGTCAATGGGAAGAAGGGAAGCTCCGAAATTGGGACCTCTTTGTTGAAGTACATTCAGCGACTTGACGACCAAACATGTCATTCTGTATGCTGACACTTGCGGAGGCCAGAATCGCAACCAGAATGTGGTCGCAGCGATGTTAAATGCCGTAAATTAAAAAAAAAAAAACCTAATCTTGAGACAGTTGACATCAAGTTCATGGAGAGTGGTGCACTCCTATCTCGAAGCGGACAGTATCCATGCCGCTGTAGAGAGAAAGAAAAAACATGCCACAATAATTGAATATAAAGCTCTCATTGAGATGAGCAGGCTCCACCCTAAACCGTACACAGTTCATAAATACGCGTTCAACCAAATATTCGACTTGGAAAAATTATCGAAAATGATAATCATCAACAGAAGCAAAGCAGCAGATGGTCAACGAGTGAACTGGCTCAAGATAAAATGGTTTCGATTTGAAAGAGGAACATCCGAGTGTCATTGCCTTGGCGGTGTATTTTCATCTAGGACGCCAGTTCAAGAAATGTTTTTTCTATTATTTTCGCAAATTTTGATTTTCTGAGCTCTCAACCCGCGTAAGATTCGGAATCCAGTGACGGTGAGTGAGAACAGGAAGAACAGAACGGCTGCGATGTGGATGTGATCGCGAATTTTGTCGCAGAAAATGCAGTTCTTCTGTCGAAATCTCAGACTCCTTCGACGATCGTCACAGGCCGAATCATCTCAGCGGCAGACTCGGAGGTCAAATCGATGATCGAATACGCTGGTCCTGTCGTCAGCATCCTCCAGTCGGAGACCCCCGCACGTCTGGAATAGCACGTTCACGTAAACGAGGGGTTCGGGTAAAGGGACTGAGGGGATGCTGCATCAGGGAGAGTGCATTCCAGACAGCCAGGGCGAGCGTAAGCCCGTCAGCCCGTCGGAGGCTCGGGAGTCGACTATCTCCTGGGTCTCCAGTTCGTCTCCTAGAACATCCAGCTCATTTTGAACCTTCCAGATCGTCCCCGGATCCCCGGGACTCTCTTCTCAGCTCAGGCAACTCCGGACAGGACTCCCTGGACTCCTACGTCGCCAAGATGAAGTCCCTGACAGTCTACGCAACAACGATCCTCGTCGTGAGTAACTTGGCCAAAGAACGGATCCATCCTTCCTCAGCTTGTGTTTTTGGAGGCGACTTTCAAGAACATTCTAGGAACGATTGAGCTGATGCAATCTCAAACGGTGTTGCTGACAACATGCGTTGAGAAAATGAAGGAGATTGAGTCGACCTGCTACCCTGGAGCTACTGGGACGAAAATTCAAGAGAAGGTGAAGGCGTTTCTCTCACGGGATTGTAAATGGGAGGAGGTGACGACTGTAGCTGCTAATCTGTCAGGGCTTCCCCTCAAGAAACACTGAGAAGCTGCCGACTTCCCATCAATGAATTCGCATCAGCAACATCAGCAGACGTGGAACGAACCTTCTCCAAATTAAAATATATTTTGAGCGACCGACGCCTTGGTTTTTCCATGAACAGCATCACAGCCCACCTGAAATGATTTTACAACAACAGTGACCCTGCTACAATTTAACATTCATTTGTAATTTTCAATTAAATGCAATAAAATTTATTGCATAATAATATTATATTTAATATAATATTATTCGAACGGCAATAGTCTATTTTCCCATAAAATCAGTAACGGAAAAAAGGAAGCCCAGAAAATAAATGCCATGAAATAAATTCCATTTTTGGCCAAAATAAGTGACATTTTGCCATGTTTTGAAGGGCTCTGCTGATAACACTAATGAAGTACACTCTGAACATGACGGAGGAAGAGCTCGCGGAGAGGTTCCCGTCTTCCGGTACCTAGTCCGTTTCCTCACGCCTCATCGTCCGAGACTCCGTCTCATCGGCCGAAACTTCGTCGCCTCCCGTCTCATCGGTGAGCATGAAATTATCTAACAGGTGTAATATCAAATATGAGTATCTAAATATTTTGAGGATCTAAAATTCTTCGCTATTTCATTTCCAGAAGCGGAGTTGGGGGCAAAAGGGCATAGCAGTTGTTTAGTGGGCGGAACGAGCAGGCTGCGATTGTTGCCTTTGAGTTCGGTTTGTGTTGCCCTATGTACTCGGAAATGTTCGGTGTTATATACCAAAATGTTCAGAATTGAATGAGGAACTCAAAAATAAATTTTGAAAAAAAAAATTGTTTTTCGAAACTTTTCGTCACTCTGAACATGACGGACGAAGAGCTCGCAGAGAGGTTCCCGTCTTCCGGTAGCTAGTCCGTTTCCTCACGCCTCATCGTCCGAGACTCCGTCTCATCGGCAGAAACATCGTCGCCACCCGTCTCATCGGTGAGCATGAAATTATCTAACAGATGAAATTATCAATCCTGACCCCCTCAATCAGCTGATTTTTATCACCGTTCAAACTTCCCGCTTGCAGAAGAAGATACGAATCTGACGACCTCGTCATGTTATCAACATCCAATCGATGAACCTTCCCTCGAAATTTTGAAAAGTTAAGTTTAATTTTCAAGCAGCAGCGGCCGCATTTCCGCCGCGAGTGCCGAATTTTTCTACGAACGGGGTGTAGAGGGACAGTGCAAAATGCCGCGAAATTATAAAGGGGCCCCACGAGGGAGATCCTGCGGATATTGCAAAAGCTTTGGATGCCGTCAAGAAGGGTAAGAGCGTCAGAGCTGCTGCTAAAATGTACGATATACCCAAGTCAGTACTGCACCGGCACTTGAAAAACCCCGAAATCTGAAAGGTTGGTGGTCAACCCGTTTTACCCGCGGAAGTAATAATTGTTACGCGAATGGTTGTTTGTGCTGAGTGGGGTCAGACTAGGTATGAAAAAGATTTCAAATTCTACAAACCGTTTTTGTGTGTCTAATTTCTTCTTGGTCTACCCAATCCTTATGGTTTTTAGGTGTATGAAAGAGTTAACTGGTATTTTTCTCTGTTTCCAACAAGCTTGCCATCATCTTTTCAATTCATTCTTTCAAGGCCATAAGGTTATTTCACTCCAGTGACTCGGAACTGCTTGAAATGGGGGTTGGAATGGAAACTAGAAGCCAAGACCCATAAAATACCGTGGCAACCAACTCTCAAACTTGTTTCGTTCAAAAACTACAGCTCGCCAAAGTCAAATAGTGTCCCGCTTCACCCCGTTTTACGGTATTTCATTTCTTTATAAAGAAATGAAATAATTCTTTATAAAGAAATGAAATAATATAAATACACGTACGTGTATTATTATTATTATGTACTTTGTAAATGCTGCTGAAATGAATAATTAGTAAATTCAGTATGAACCCTCCAAGATAATGTCAGCCAAAATCCTTCGTTGTTCCTGGCCTCGACCACGCACTCCTCTGTCCTCAGGTTTAGTTAGATGGTTATCAGGGGGACAGGAGTCCCCATCGTCTTTTGCATTTTTAAAACATTTTACGCGCATAGTAAATTGTTTTAAAATGCAAAATATTCCCTAGTAAAACTCTCATAAAAATCAATCTTCCGTCCATCCAGTCGGTACCCCCCTACCTACTTGCCAGCCATGCCCCGTAACTCTGTATAAAACAACCCTCAACTTCTAACTCTACCACAAAATAGCAATAAATGACCCCCAAGTCCAAAGACCCAACAAGCGACCGACCGTGGACGACGTGGTGCACTGGAGTGAGGGTATGTGGAGCGGCGCCTACCACTCCAGTAATTCTGTAGAGTGGATTAGAAAACGGCCTGCTGATTTGGGGTTGGAGTTTACAAGCGGTTTAAGTCACGTTAATGTTGGTAGTTGTTGAGGAGGCCAGGAAAATTGTTGGCGGATTGTGACGAGAGAAAAAAAACGGATGAAGGAAAACGGCGAGCGAAAAAAAAAGATCACGTTGACGGTGGGGATGCTACACGGCCATATTTCAGGATGAACCCTCCCGTTTTTTTTTTCCTCTCTCCCTTCCTATCGAAAAAGGATTTGCATTTTTATAAAAGGCTGACGAGACGAGGCGATGGCGGGCAGGAAGCGGGGGTTTCTGAAAGCTTATCCTACCGGAAAGTTCGTCTTTTTGAATACAATTGTACGGTGCGATGGAGCCCCCTGCCCCTCCCCTTAAGGCGTATAATACCGATTCCCCCAGGGCCTTACAGCTTTTGACAGCTTCATCTTCCCCCTGTGCACCCAAGCAAGATCCCTATTGAACGAGTCAGTCCCCCTCCCCAGTTCCCTCCCCGGACTTCCTTGACGGGTCAGATTTTGTATGCGAATCGTTGGAGGTACATTTTGAAAGTAACCGCCCGGAGCTGGGGTGTGTTTGTTGAGTACAGTATGTCATGTTTGATGTCGGAGCACGATGAGATCTTTTTGCGAAGGCGGTCCCATAACGATGACATGGAGACCTAATTCTAGCTCTAATAATTAGAACTCATCTCTATTCTTCTCAGTAGGTATATGATATAATAATATTATACTAAGGGTATTCACGGTCGAGGTTAACGAGTTAAACGTTCTAAGTAGTAAAGTTGCTAAGTAAAAAAATCATGAGGCACCCTGGTTAAAAGTGTAGTTCTGTAGGTAGAAAGCGTAGTTCAGGCAGATGCCACTACGACAAGTGGCGCTTTTGCTTCACACCCCCGCGACTTCTTGCGACCCCCGTGGAAACTTTCTTCTCTTGGGATCCATTGCGTCAAACCCAATTTAGGAAAAAACTTTAAAAAAACCAGGAAGAAACCCCAAACGAAAACAGAAAACACCAGAACAACAGAAAACACCAGGAGGCGGCCATTTTGAAAGATCGCAAGAAAACTGATAACACTGATAACTTGGTTGCTGTCGACGTTCTCCACACCTCTGACTCAGTTACGTTAACATGGCTGATAACTCACTTTGATAACAACTTTTCCACGGATTGTCTCCACGTTCTCCACGTTCTCCACGTTTAACCCGTTAACTCATCGACAACGGCCCGACCGTGAAGACCCTTATCATATGTCTTCTCTCAACAATATATTATATTGTTGAGAGAAGACTCCACGCGAGTTTCCACATGTTTCCAAGATATAATCACTTAGTTATGGTTTAATAAAAGTCACTTTTTGGTTTTAGAAGCCAACGATTACGTCATTTTGACATGGATATGTCTTTTGGCTGGGGGTCAAGGTATTTTTCGCGACACTTTTTTTGGAGGACACTTCTTTGTTGGAGGACTTGAGGGATAACCTGAAGAAACAGCGTGTAGAAGCGGAGCGCGCTGTGAAGTGGCGAGACCAGCGTATTGCCTCTTTGTGCGCCTCCCTCTCCAAAGAAAAGGAATTAAGGGCTCAGAGCCTCAGGAAGTTCCGCTGCCCTATATCCTAACAGTACAATGGCAACTGCTTAGAAGAAAAATGCCCAAATGGCTCACATGATATACAGCTAGCTTTACAAGAAGTACACAGACAACAAGTATGTCAAGATCTAAAAATTAAGAAGTTAGAGAAGACGAACCAGAGGCTAGTCTGTCTCATAAAGACCATATACAAATCCAACGGAATTCTGCTACAGAAAGTTAAGGAAGTTAGTATGGTCAACAAGATCCTGGAATGCAAATTAGACTCCTGTTCCTCCAGCGAGACTATTAAACCCCCCCCCAACAATAATAACCATGGGTGGAGAGGAAAACAGGTTTTTAGGGGGTCAAGAGAAACAAGCCCATACGGTTATTCCAGAGGAGAAACGAAAGGAAGTCAGCCGACAGCAAAAAGAGGAACAGGCAGAAAGCAAAAAACATCTCTCCAAGAGAGAGGAAAGATTCTCAACAAAACTGACAGACATAAGCAAAAGAGCAAGAGAGTTTATAACAACTCTACTGGAAGCTTATATAGATCACAGATGAAAGGAGATGAAGATCCAGATGAATACAAAAGTTCAGAGGAAATAGAAGATGAATGGGTGTACACAAGACTCGGGCGACCCCCCTGCATCCCCAGAGTGACGGGCTGGTCGAACGCCTGAACCGGACAGTTTGGGACCATCTATCAAAGCTGGTCGACGAGAATCAACGGAATTGGGATCAGCAATTACCCATTGTACTGAGGATACAGGGCAGCGGAACACCCTTCAACTGGTATGGCGCCTGCGTTCCTTGTCGAGAATTGCGTCTGCCCATTCATCTGCTGTTTGGTGATCAACCCCAAAATCAGCCACTGCCGGGGTATGTCGAGGCCTTGCGAGATACTTTGGGCAAAGCAGGGGAGCAGGCTCGGAAGAACCTGAAGTTTCGGAGTGAAGAGATGAAAGATCGATCGAGTACCTCCACCATAACAGTCATAAGATCGTTACTGTCTTGCGCCCTCTGCAAAATTTCCCCCTGAATTGTGGGCTTGTAAGACAGCCGACCTCGCACGTACCACGAATGCCTGCGAAAGCTTTCATTGCCACTTCAACCCGTTTTGATTACGTCTTTCCGACTTCCTTGACCGCGACCGGTCTCAAAGTGCAATACGCGCTCGGATCTCAGGAAATCTTAGAAATTGAACTCGCCGTCTAAAATCGCTATTTTTCTATTAAAATGTTCTATTAAAATTCGGATCTCTAGGTAGGATACGGGCGAAACCCCATTTCGATCCGACCATTAATAACGAAGAGACCAATAGTTGGACCAATTTGCGCGTGCCGAAAATTTGGGTTCTAAACCCCCCTATTCAAAGTTAAACGGTCGGCCGAGACGATAGGAAAAGTCGCCGTATTTTTAGGGCTTACCGTTTAGGAGGAGTAGGCTCCTGACATACATAGATAGATTATCTATCATAGTCAGCCACCCACAGACACGATGAGAATTAGTGAAGTACCCTTCCCCTACGTATCGACAAGCTGAGGATGTGCTAACGCCACTGTGTTCGGCTGCTGACAACAAAAATAAACCTATGGCCAGGTACCTATCACAGCGCCATGTACAATTCATTTACTGCAGGTATTGCATTATTCCTGGAATCAGAAATTATTTACGTTGATAGGCATCAATTTTTGCAACAGGGCCCATGGCCCAAGTATTTGACAACAGAAATGGAATAGCTGTCACAAAATGGTACGACAACAAACAGGTGCTCGTAGGTTCAACCTACTTGGATAACCATCATGGTGATATCGAGAGAAGGTGTAGAAAACCAAACTGAGAATTCATTTATTGTACTCCATTATAAAGGAGTACAATAAATCCATGGGTGGGGTAGATTTGGCTGACATGCTCGTCTCGTTGTATCGCATTGGCTACAGGAGCCACAAAACTAGTTCGCCCTTTTTTCCCAGTTGCTCGATTTAAGCGTGGATAACGCTTGGCTTTTGTATCGAAGGCACGTGAAAGTTGAAAATACTAATCGAGAGAAGGCGAATGAGGCATTGCGTGTTGTGACACAAAGTCCATATTATGGAAATTTAGCTACCTACAGATCTGAATAGATCGAAAGGATACGCTCAAATATGAATTTTAGGTCTAGGAACGAATGCGCCATTTATAATTGCTGGGTTGGTAGTATTGTCTTAAATTATTCCAAATTAGTGATCGGCCATCTTAATTGCTCATTCTGTTTCCGGCCGCCGCTGCTTTTCGCTATTGCGTTCCGCTAAACTGTGCTATTTTCAACTCTTTTATTCAACCGTCTACACAAATCGTGTATTTTCTCTTACTTTGCAATTTCGCATTAAATCGTTTCGGGAGATTCCTGCGTTTCTTTTAAGAAGACATCTATCAAGGGTGAGTTGCTCAATTGATTTGTTTCAACTTCGATGAGCTGTATCGAGACAAAAGGCTTTGCTAAAACTCGAGTAATCTACGTTTAACATCAATAGTCCAATTAACAAACAATATTGATGGGATCACTCCGGTGAGCCCATCGAGTCATATGAGTTTTGTGTGGTTAGCGACGCTTCTTGAAAAATATAATTCAGTCTAGTTTTGGTGATCCTCAAGTGTTGTCTATTTGAGCGAAGTCATAACAATATTATAATTTGCAAAATATACTTGAGGAAGGAAGCCCAACGAACCAATCGAAATCCCACTTGCCGCGCTCATATACTAGAGGCTAGCCCGTGTGGACTAGCTGTAGTTCACCAAACTGCCGATCAGTGGAAGCGCTGTCTGTCAGTTTCCCGGCAGCTGCCTCGAAGTTCAAAGTGTGAGCGTCCTTTGTTTGTTTATTTTGTTTCGAATTGTTTCGCCCATGTTTGTCAGCTCGTTTGATTCGATGGATGGATTTAGATCGTGGAAACTGGAGAGGGAAAGTGAGACGTGCTCGTTTTACCGCTTGTACCGGGGTACGCATCGTAATAAGGATGGCGCGCAAATAATGAACTTTGTCTGCAACAGATCTGGCCACTATTTGCCCGAAAGGCGATCGTCACCTGAAAACCCAAGGTACAAGGAAAATCGATGGGTACTGTCCTTCAGAAATAAGATTGAAGGTAGGAGCAGATGGTGAGTGTGCTATGCGATTTGTGAAAACTCACTGGGGACATATGCAGGAGTTGGCCCATATTTCTCTCACTGCTGCTGAGAAGGTATCCTTGGCAAATAAAATTGCCGCCAAAGGACGAGATGAGAAAACACGCTCCTAAGCACAAACTAAGCATTTCTCAAGAAAAATTCATCCGTGATTTTATTGAATCGTTTCCTGCAGTTGAATCCCATTATTGCAGAAAATGCTCTTCAACAAAATATTTGGATTCATCTCTGAATATACAATTAATAATTATGTACAAACTCTACCTGGAGAAAGTAACTGCTGGAGGAGTTACAAAAGTTTCCTTTGATTTAGACAAATTTTTCGCACCTACAAACTTGGATTTTTCCATCCAAAAAAGGATCACTGCCAAACTGGTGACAAAGAGAGGACAATTTCAACAACCATCAAAGAAGAAAAGAGCTGGCTCGCCAGTGCAGGGATGAAGACAAGTCATTGGGGAGTGCTGCAGATGGATTCGTCCTTTCAATGAAAGGCTTTCATTTAATTTCGACTTACAAGCAGTTCTATGCACTCCAAAGAGCAGGCCGGTCAAATTTTCTACCTGAGAAAATCGGCCGTGTATAACTTTACTATTTTCAATTTGGGTTCTCACAGAGGACATTGCTATCTACGGGACGAAACCCAAGGAAATAGAATTTATGTACATCAGCAGTATGGTTGAAGAAAATGGCAATTTAACCACAATCAGAATGATGTCTGATTCTTGCGGAGGACAAAATAAAAATTCTATTGTTGCAGCAATGTGCATTCATCTGCAGAGGACCACGACGTCTCTGAACACTGTTCGACATACTTTTTACATTATATTCTCCTTAAGGGTGGGCACAGGTGATTCGGTGTGCCAGGAATAACCCGACTCCTTTTGAAGTAACCTCATTAACTTTTGACCGAATAATTGATTTTTCTGCTCTTTCAAAATCACTTGAAAAGTCATCCCACGGAAGAGGGTTTGTATGGTTGAGTACCGAACGTGCAAGGGAAAGCTAGAGCACGTGAAAGCAACGACTGCAACCTTCTCCCGAAAGCCTATCAAAAGGCAATCTGATTCTGATTCTGAAGATTCTCAATATTTGGTCGAATTGCACAATCTCGTTGAAAATTGCAAGCAAAGTGGTATGTTGTTTCGGATTTCGAGTCAAACTAGAAAGGAAGTTCACCCGGGGCCTGATGAGGTACAAAACCCTTCAACAAGTTATTTTGAACTTGCTGGACCTCTCACCGCACGAGACTTCGAGATTGTTGAAGACCAGGTAACCTTAATTGCCAATACTTGTGCTCATGGCCAGTTTAATGTCCTGCGATCCGAATGAATTTGACGATTCAATGGTTTTCTACTCCAACCAGAGTGGCCTTAGTCCTGAAGATGTCCTCACTGCAGTCCTGGAACCAGAACTTAAAAAAAAGTTGGTTAATGAAGAAATTTCCTGACGTTATTGGATACATTGACTGCACCCATATCCCAACAATTCAGAAGCCATCAGCCGATGCTAACGCTGAGCGAACAGTAGGGTAGTAACAGGAAGGGAAAGCTCAGTTTAAATGTCCAGGTGAGAAGTGGCATAGGTACAATTCCCAGTTTGTTAGAATCGCTGTGCAATCCACTAAGACTAAAAACAAACATTCACAGTTGACACAGTAGTCATTTTGTGGGCCAGACTTTGTGGCACGTTGGCCAGGATCCGCCCACGACAGTCGCATATTCGACAATTCCAGTGCGAAGCTGAGATTTGAAAGCGGCGCACTGAGGAATTTTGTTAGGTACGTATGTAACAAGTGATGTTTTGTACAATACCTAATTAGACAAACTAAGAAAAAAAAAATTGCTAGAATGAAGAGGCGGTGGCAGAAGAAAGAAAGAAAAAAAAAAAAAAAAAAAAAAAAAAAACATTCCTGGCATCATTGGAAGCATTGATGCATCTTTCAGTGCTTATTCAATGGGCATCGCATTGTTTTCCATTTTCTGGGGATAGCGGGTACGCCCAATCCGAGTAGGTACATATTCATTCACTCCCGTCCCAACACCAACGAGTGACCCTGAGGAGCGTTATAACAAGGCGCACATTAGAACGTGTCAGTCTGTTGAACGCATGTCTGGAACCCCAAATCCTACGAAAGTAGGGAATTTTTCGGTCCATAAGTTTCTTTTGAGGTTTGATTTTATTCGAGTTTGGTGGAACGTTCTATGTGCAATGTTTGTAGAATTTTATTTTTTTCAAGTGTTACTTTTGGTTTAATTGAGACCTGAATTAATTAAATTAATGTTTTTATTGAAATGACTACCTGTTCAGTTCAGCGCTGGTTTCAGGTCTTGGCTGGATGGTGCGAAGGAATTCGTTCTCAATCTTCCGAACCCGATTCTGAGGAGCGATTTTGGTGTGGACCGCCAACGCCTGCATCAGTTCTGGGATCAATTTCAGCACTAGAAAGAGTCCTATTGGGCCATCCACAATAGAACTCCAGAAGAAAAAACCCATAATTCTTGTTTAAATGCTGGTGAATATAAGAGTTCCAAAATTTCCTACTTTCGTAGACCCGAGTATGGACGAGGCGCTTTATCGAAAACATTGGCGACAAAGGTAACCAGTTGAAACCACGACGCACAGTGGGGCCAATGACCTCAAAAGGTGGTGGAAAGTCCAAAAAAAAATAAAGTCCCACCTCGCGGCAGGTTTCTTCCTGAGTTGGTAGCTAATATATAGGTGGACAATGCCCCTTTATTGTTTTGCAACTGAAGGCTGTCGGGGGGGAGGGGGGGGGGGGTAGTAGAGAGAGTCAACTCTTATCTCTATTCGTCTTCTGCCGGGATGTACTTGTGCAGTTAATTTATTCCACTGGTCACTACAAGATGTATTATTTTTCAACGATGACTGAAAGTGCTTCAGTTAAGTGCTTACCATACAAAAATAATTTATTCACTTATCAGTAAATTTCCCTTTCTTTCAGAGTATCCCACATTATTGTTTGTAAGGTTGTAATTTCGATAACAGCGATGTCGAGAGCGGAAAACAAAAATAAGAAATTGGCGATTCTCGCGACAATTAGAGAAGAGAAGGATGTTTTATTTGGGAGGTAAGACCGCAATCTAAAAAGATGACTATAAATCTTGAGTTTGTCTGTATTACGGTTTACTTGTTATCGAGAACTCAAATCTAAAAGCCGCATCCACACTGGTAGGCAGCAGCGAGCTTTTTACGACCCCTTCACGGTTCTGAAAATGTGCAGGGGACAGATATTCGCTATTCTGAATCACACCTTTGTGGAAGCGGCTCCAAGGATTTGACGAAGTGTCATCGATTTCCTTGTACATCGTCAAGGATTTGACGAAGTGTCATCGATTTCCTTGTACACCTTATCATGTTACGTTATGTCTAACTTTGATTTTTTCAGGTTTTCGTCGCAAGTAACGGCAAAAGACAAGGAGGCTGCGTGGCAAAGAATTAGGAGTAATGCTGTCAGTCTCGGACTCATGCCAGAGGGAAGAGACTGGCAGTATTGCCGGGGTAAAATGTTCTCGGTGTGGAAGAGCAGAACAATGGTGAGCTTCTTCACATAATAATAACAATTTTTTGACATGAAAATGTCTTTGCTTTCACGAGGGTCTCTCCCCACTTTTTTCTGTAATAATGATAATTATTTCTGTAATTATTACAATTATTAATAATCGGCTCCGACTCTCCTGCTTCTGGCCCAGAAGACTGGGATGTTGAGCTACCAGGGACTACGAAGCCGCAACCAGAACGCAAGAGGGTGGAACCCATTCAATTCAACTTCAGTCAAATCGAAACGGCTGAAAAACGAGCTGCTGGAGGTGGCCATTTACAATCAAAGGCTCCAGGCGTTCGCCCTGGAGCGGCAATTGGGGCTACCTCCGTCGAGGTTTACGGAAGAATTCGCTCGAATCGCGAACAAACCAATTGGGAGAAGGTGAAATCTGTGATATTTTTCTTTGTTTCAATAAAAGCTACGGTTAGCAGTCCAGCATTATTTCAGTTACAGCATTATTACGAATGCCGCAGAAACGGAAAAGTAATCTGTCTCGGTGTAGTGCGAGTACGAAGAGGAAGCGTCGTGAAAGTGCCCTCCAAACTCCAGAAGAAACAGAGGTATGTTCAAAATATTAACAATCGTAGCTACTATGATGGTCTGTTACGGCAGAACAAACCTGACAAGGTTACATCATGATTAGGATTGATTGGATAGGAAATTCGTGTTGAACTCCTCGGGTTGATCGAAATTGTGGTGGAACCTTCGTGTAGAACTCGAAGTGGTTAACAGGGAGTTTCTCGGATCGAAGGTAACTTTCGGAAATTCCAGAATTTTGAAGACTTGTCCCCACCATATTGGAGGACAATCGAAGCGCGATGAAATTAGCCGAAAAGGAAGATGCAACATCCCTTAGACAGCTCGTTCGACATACGTGAGGAATTGAAGAACGGGAACGTTGAAATTGAGTGGATCGGTACGGATTCACAGGTGGCGGACTTTTTCACAAAACATTTGTCTCGGAAACAATTTGAAAAATTCCGCGATTTACTTGTGGCGTTGAAACCAATGTACAAAAGCTAATTTGGTATATTTGATTCCAGATCGTATTAATTGAACTGGATCCTCGAGACTAACGATCAGACGCTGAAATCAGAAAACTGGAACGCTCGATGGAAAAGACTCTCGATATACAAGAACTCTCGATATAAAAAGCTCGACTCACACTTGGTAAACCCTTTTGTATTCAAAATTCATAAATTCAGAATACAATGGTAATATGTCACTGTAATGATGTTTATATGTATCGGGATGTTTGTACTAGTCGTAAACACTACTGTATTTGCTCACCCTTCCTGATGGGAGGGAGTGACAAGGTTACATCATGATAGGTGAGGTCACTCCAGTAGTGATGATTAAGTCTTCTCGATACTTGATGTATTCGGCCATCTTAATTCATTCGATTTCGGTTATTTGCTGACGCTTACGCTTTGTGCTGTTCGATTCGTATATTTCGTAATTACAACTGGATTCTCGTCATTCCTAAATGTGAGTACTTACTCATTTATTGAATTCCTCTCTTAAAACCCATGTGGGTTCAGTATCTGTACCTACGTAGTATTAAATTTTGTATTAAACTATTGCCATCGTAGGTACAATCAGTATGTTAAGATATAAAATTAAATAGGTCTTTCGACTCTGTAACTACTAATCGATAGGATATTTAATGTGAGTTCAAGACCTTTCGAGGAACGTCATCTGTGTTGTTATGTTGGCGTTACTGTTTTCTCCGGCAGCCATGTCGTGTGACGTGGTGCCTCCTTCATTCCGATTTAGGGATGTTTGATACTTCTAAAGTATCGATACAGTATCGTATCGATACATCCAGACAGTATCTAAAAGTATCGATACGATACTTTATTGAAAGTACCGATACTTTATTGAAAGTATCGGTATCGAAGTATCGATACTTTTCAAAAACGCCTGCAAATTTTTAGTCAAGGATTTATTATTCTTTGATATGGGTTACTTGTGCAAAAATTAATTCTGTCTCAATGAAAAATTTTTGAAAAAAAGGTTTTTCTTTTAATTTTTTTTTTTTAACTCAGAAAATATTTGACCTCCTGAGATCCTTCAAAAATCCCTTTTGTAGTCCCATGAAAGCCCTTTACATCCCCACAGTGAAATTGGATCCTTCTGGGACCCCCAAAAATATACTATACGTCCAAAAATACTTCGAAAACGACACCCAACTTGAACCCATAGCCAAACGCCTTTTAAAAAAAACGTTTGGACGATTGGACTGAAAACCTTGCTCCAAGCCTCGGGGGGGGGGGGGGGGGGGGGTACAGGTAGAAAAAAGGGGGAACATTCCCTCGTTTGGTGTAGCTGTGGCCACACTAATTTCTACTGTGATCAGTGATGAGTTGGGTTGGTTGGTTGGTCCAACATTTTGGTAGTCCGCCCTTGATCGAGGACGGCTGATTCTTCTGATATGAGAGCTGGTGCAGCTCCAGGAGGTGGTGGTAGGTACCTACATCACTTTCTTCAATTGCTGGTCAAGTTAGAGGTACTGTCAACTACCTATATGTAGGTATGCCGTAAGTTTTGAATCTGATGAAATGTGAGGGATAAAAAAAGTATCGGCGCCGATACCGGAAAAAAAGTATCGATACTACGATATGTATCGGGGACAAAAAGTATCGATATGTATCGATACTTCTTTTGAAAAGTATCGATACTTTTAAGTATCGATACTTTTTCAACATCCCTATTCCGATTCCGTCCGCCGATCTTCGCTCGTATCAACCCTGTATCCGCGTTCTTGCTTTTGTATCATTTTTCTCTAAGTTATATTCAGCTTCCGTTTCATACCAATTGTTCAGTTTCCTTCACAATCGGTAATTATAAAGCTTCCGGAGAATCTGTGTATTTTATCAAGACTCCAAAATACCCTGGGTGAGTACGTTTGATGTATCGTTTCTGGTCTGATCGAGGAAAAGGATTTGATTAATCTCGAGATAGCCTTCGGCCGATTTAATATAAGAGTTCTAAAAATGATCTGCTTTCAGATTCGACGAGCTGCCAATCTCGCCTCGACTACTGCCCGTATAGCAAACGAGACGTCAGAACAAACCCAGGTTGGTTACACCGAAGACAAAAGTTCTCAATGACGTGAGAGCAGGGCACATCAGCCAGCTTGGCGCTGCCAAAAAGTATGGCATGTAACTGTGATCTCATAATGTTGACTGATCTAGTTTAAAGAAAAACCTTCCAGCATTACATTTTTAGGCTCAAACCTCTGCATATGTTCGTATTTCGTTTTTATAAATAAAGTTTTCTTGAATGTTGTTAGTTTGCTCAATTCTGCTGGTTATCGGAATCTTGCCCTTACTCAAGTCAACTTCCGTGAGAGCCGAGATCTCCTCGGTCATCCCGTGCTGTCCTCCCTCCTATGACCCAGTCGCTCCTTGCCTGTGAAACAGACCACCATCGTCATCCTGCCACACTGAGACCTCGCCCAAACGACGCCCAATTTCACCCCCATTCCCTCATCGCAAAGCAGACGAACGTTCTCAACACGAAGAGGAGGCTTTCGCTTCACCCGGAGATGTCCGCCAATTTGTTGCAGCACACTGAGCACCAATGCTGATGACCCTTCCCGTGCTCCAATTGCAGAAGTAATCAGTCGTCATTCCAGCTTGAAGAGACAGAAGCCTCGTTAGATCCGCCAAACACTCCTGGCTTCTATTTTATCCGCCAACCTATTCTACGTGATTTCATATATATATATATATATGAAACTAGGATATATCCTAGTATCGATACTATGATATAATTTAACACCACGTGTTGCTCGAGTTCTACCACAGAGTGGAAGAATGCAACTATCGGGGAACAGCATCGATATTTCAAAAGTAGATCGTTTTAGTAATCCGAAATGTGGTAGAAAAATATCGCTACATCGATATTTTTCAAAACATTCTAAAATAATAATATTTTTGTAATGCAATATTTTTGTAACGCAAAATAATAATATTTTTGTAATGCAATCAATACTGTGATAGTCAACCGACTGGTAGTAGGGTGGTGCACCGCGTAACGTACGCTATTAACCAAACGCTGATGAAAAGGTCCCCAGCAGATCGGGCTAAAGCAAAATCCCTTTTCAATCGAAAGACAAGACCTTTCAGCGGGGCAACTGATGCCATAGACTACACACATTCTAATTACTTCCCCCTCAAAACACGAAGAGGCATACGTGAACCACCATGGTACGCATTCCATCAACGTCCAGGTTATAGTCGACCCCAATATGAAGGTCCTCGACGTATGCGCACGCTGGCCTGGAGCTAGACGTGATTCGTTCATATGGCACCAATCTAGCGCAAGGTTGGCCATGAAGTTATTGTATGAACGGGGTGAGCGCGACCTGCTGGGAGAGTTGGGGTTGCTGGTTCCAACTCTGTGTCTCCCTTCAGATCCACAAATTTTGTGGAGCCCTACTGGTAATCCCTCAGCTTGGGCTGTCAGCTGGGACAGGGCAGTTTACGTTTCTGGGTAGCTAACTTATTATTATTACTTTCCTGCTGGGGGACTCAGCCATGGCTCCTCACTCCCATGCCCAACTTCCCCAAAGGGTCAAGGCAATTTCTGTATTCGATGGACCATGTCAAAAACCCTAACCCGGTCGAGCGTTTTTTCGGTGTTCCCAAATCTTTCTTCAGAGCCGTCTGTGGCGAGAGAGTACTCGGGTACGACCAACAATTTGTCGGCGAACTTGTTACTGCAGACATGCGGATCGTTACGGGGATGCAGCCAGTGCCAGTAACGCGGTGAAGTTACTCAACTCCTCCAAATCTGCGCACCTCAAAATACAAAAAAGCAAACCTTCACATGAGGGTGTTGATGTGTGGCTTGGCCTTGGAGATCGAATGAGGTGTTGTTTTCGGAGTATTTACGGGGGTCTGAGAACTATCAGATAGTTGAAAGATTCTGACTCAAATATAGGGATGTATGGGACTTCGAACACCCGAACAAATTACATGCCCTTACAATAGGGCGTTAGGAAGACCTGATTTGTAAATAAAATAAGATAAAATTAATATACTCCGAAGGACATTTTTCAACTAGCGAGGTGTTGGGGGATATAGCGGTGATTGTCAGGGCTGATGAGCCTTCCCATGTCGACAGGTGCCTACTAACATCACGAGGGCCCTAAGTGTAGCAAAAACTTCGGGCTCTGGTGTTACCCCCTCCCCTCGCTCGACCCGAGTTCATTAGCGAGCGAAGGTTTTACCCACCCCTCCCCAACACCCACTGGAAGGCCCATCCCTGATGAAAACATGGAGACCGGACCCGCCTGCGGAAAGGATCATATTTCATCGTAATTAAAAAGTCCGCCGACGCGTCGAGTGTTCTGCCTTTCGGGGGGTGTGTCGAAGTATTGCGGGGGTGGGTGTTATCAAGGTT
Organism: Pilophorus perplexus; assembly: GCA_955831195.1. NCBI lineage: Eukaryota > Metazoa > Arthropoda > Insecta > Hemiptera > Miridae > Pilophorus > Pilophorus perplexus. The sequence goes on from OY037016.1 coordinate 24,047,661, forward strand.
TTTAACACCATCGGGAAAAAGAGAGATGGAATGTGACTAGAAATTGTGAGAAAACTACTTGATGAACGGCTACACTACAGTTTGATGAATGATCGCTATTTGAACCTCAATTCTCATCACCTACATAGACCTCTCCATACATCAAAGTACAACCAAGTGGGATGTTTCAACTGCAGCCCTTACATTAATGGACATTACGAGTCTTCACGACGGTTCCTAATGTGGAGGTCAAATCAAATTGGCTAGGGAGAGAAAACGACTCCTCTGCTAAACCGACCGAAACCAGCAGAGGAGTCGTTCTCTCTCCCTAACTACCTCACTGGATTAGACCTCTGCACCATATTATATTATATTTGTTGAGAATTTGGCTCTTGGGCCACTTCTGCCCTCTAGCGGCGGGATGCTTAGTAGGTAGAAGACGACCACCCAGAGCGCTTTCTCCGTAGTACTGCACTATCTCGCCAGTTTAACGATGAACTTTATATATTCGGGAGTGCTATTAATTTCTTAATTATTTACTCAGACGATCAGAATTATGTAGAGTCATTTCGCAGAGATTAGCGTTCATAATAACTGGGAGAATTGGTACCACTGTTGGTGTACGTTCTCAGTTCTCATTGTCTGTCGTCATGTTGATTATTCCTCCGCCGGTTTTCAAGTTAGTTGTGTTTTGCTACAATAAAATCCCTGCTGTCAAGTCGTTCAAGTCATGAAAGACTTGAACAAACACTTTCATAAAGTGTTTGTGAAGTTGAAAGATGTCTCAAGAGAGTCAATCCGAACGTGAGTAATCACTTTATTTCAATAATATTAAATATAATAAATTAATTAAAAATTTTAATCTATACCTATCTATAAAAATGACTGCCAAATCTTTGAGGACTCACTACTTAAAAACCAGTGGAATGTTTGGCACCAAATTGAGTGAGAATGTTTGTGAAGCATTGTAGATGGGTTTAAACAAGTTTCGGTACCGTTTCCGTATGCTACACCGACACGGGTAGGTAGGTATGTGTCGGAGCTGTGTCAATATCTACGCCTGGGGTCAATATATTATGTTTCGATAATATCAATATATCATGTTCCTGCCAGTTTCGCTCTTCGAAGTTCCAAATGCCATCGAATCGCAGGCGAAACCCTTTAGAGTGCCCACTTTGCCCCCGGCGGCGGGGAATACAGCAGAGGCGATTCGCGTCACTGTTTTCGTTACGACGTCATATAATTGGTTACGCTTGATATGAAAATTTTTGAAAATTCTGTTAAATTTTACCGGGTAATTGTGACCGGGGACTGTTCAACTTTTGCAAGAGGACTCCAAGGCTGGTGGCCTCCATGGCCTGAAAGCGGCAGCTCCAAAGCGCAGGTGGTTCGCCCTGCAGCACAAATCTCGTCGGCCTTGCAAGTGTTGGGCAGTACAACCAAGAACACCAAGAACACCGGCGCCCGGATGGGCACAAGACGCAACACCGAGGGATCTCCAGGCTCCCTGTTCGAGCTTTTTCTGTTGGTTGCCGTTTCGTCGTTGTTGTTTCTTGTTTTTGTTTTCGCTTTTGTTGTGGTTCTCTTGGCGAGATACTAACTCAGTATTATTAATAAAGGGTTAATATATTATGTGATATAAGTTGAACGGGAGCAAAGGTTCATGTTGAGGTTCAATAATATCAGATATTATCAATGATAGATCAATGATTAGATATTATCAATGATAGATCAATGATAGATTCTATCATTGAACGTGAACATAGTATTATGAGACCTTGCTACATATTTTATGCTGTCCTAGTTTCTGTTATATTCTCTTGGCGAGATACTAACTCAGTATTATTAATAAAGGGTTAATATATTATGTGATATAAGTTGAACGGGAGCAAAGGTTCATGTTGAGGTTCAATAATATCAGATATTATCAATGATTAGATATTATCAATGATAGATCAATGATAGATTCTATCATTGAACGTGAACATAGTATTATGAGACCTTGCTACATATTTTATGCTGTCCTAGTTTCTGTTATATTAATTAATATTTAATATATTATACGGACACGTATATTAAATATACTATGCGGACACAAATTGGTGTACTTAGTCAACTCTGATTTGGTAACTGCAAGAACGATTTCGATAAAATTCTTCGAACCAGGCCACACGTTTATGAGTGCGGACAGTATCCTCCACAGTTTCCAGGTTGAAATGCAGATGAAATCAGCTGGAAAAGTATACGACTTTGAAGATTTCAAATCGTATGTTGGAAAACCCAACCATTGTCAATGTGGAAGTCAAGGAAAATTTCTTGTGAAATTTTTTTGTGGAATGGCAATAGAAGATTTCTACAACTGGAAAACCCAACCATTGCGCGTATGAGCGAGCGAGCGCAGGAAGGCTGGGCTCCTCCTTGGAGAAGGGTTTACAAAAACGCCGTTTCCCGCAAACCACATTTTTTGAGCTTCATGTTCCCTTTTCTCAGCTTTGGAACGACGTAGCTTCATGATTTTATTTTTATTTTGTTGGTACCGAATAGGGGAATAATTTGAAATAGGAAGGATTTTCGGCCGAACCTTAGTTTGGCACCTCGGGCTTCTTATCAACATGAGAGTAACGGGTCCCGGGTTTTTCGCGTTCTAAAATTCGTCTCATCGCAACTAGGCGGAATTTCGAGATTCCTACAATTTCAAAATCATTGTCAATATGTATGAAACAACGTGTAATCATTGAAATGCGATTGGTTGAAGGGTAAGCCCCGAACAGGAACATAAGTACGAAAAGTAGAGTGTAAATTTGTGCAGGTGTAGTGCCGCTTGAGGTCAACTTTTCGAAAATCTGACAACGCAGGTATGTGATGATGTATGTTGATAACGTTGCGTAAAAGTTTGAATAATTTACGATAGAAAAGTAGGACTGTACGAAAGAATATGCCAAAGCGAGGGCATGACAAAACCAGAGGCATGGCAAGCATGGCCTGGAACGGCGTTCAAAGTGAGCCAGTACTCCGCGAAAGTGACGCCCGCAACCCAGCTCTCATCGCGGACTTGGCTGTCCCAGTACGGAGAGACTTTCGTTTTTCGACAACCGCGTAATCAACGCTGACGCAGTTTCCTATGCCCTGTGGCATTGTCCATCAGTTTCCCGCCGTGCAGAAGCGGCCAAACATGCGAAATACGACAGCGGAAGACATGAGGGCATTATTCCATGTATGTTTGTGTGATGGGTCACTTGGGACGGAATTCCAGCGGTTCCACAAGCAGCTTGCCACTGTTCTCTCTGAAAAGTGGTCCCGTACTCTCAAGTAGCTGCCTGGGTTCGGGTCATGACTTAGTTCGCAGTGATCCGTGACTACAGGGGACTCGGCAGAAGTTTCATTGTCTGGGGTTGGAGGATGGCGCCAGACTCCAGGTATGAGACTGCGAGTGAAGGATGAACTTCCAGTTTATTGCTTCCTCCACAATTTTCAGCATTGGCTTTTCCGTGCTGGTTAGCGGGGAACGTTGACATTTTTGACAAAAATTATGTTGTTAATTAAATAAAGTTCATAATATAGAGGTAGGTATTAAGTTCAGTTTACCCCTTTGTAATGCCAAAAATCAGGAAGCAAGCTAGCCAGGTTAGTCGAAGGCATCTTAGATGGAGAGAGGAATTTTATTTAGGATCACTTGATTCTGACAGTGAAACCCAAGTTCATCCTGATTCTGTCGAACTCGTTGGGGTTCCTTCATTTCCCCAAAATGTTGAGGCTTTCAATAGAGCTTCTATGAGTATTATTTGTGCAGACCCCGAGGATAATCACCGCCAAGAGGTTTTTGAGAATCCTGGGTGTTTTTATCATTCGAATGAGTCTAGTATTATGGATTTCGTGCTTGGTAATTCAGAGCTGTCAATCTTATCATGACTTCAAAGAGGAAAAAACTGCCACAATAAATGACACGCTTCTGGCGAAACAGACAATAAAATTCAAAGGAGGCTGTGTCAAGTTCGAACCCACCAAAGCTGTGATGAACCCCACCAATCTATGTATATATACTCAGTGTAGGTGCTCCCTCGGGATAAAGGGAGGTTTCCTATTGGATCAAAAAATAGCGCGTCCAACTGTTGACACGCTTGATACTTCGTTTATTTGCGCTAGTTTCGATCTAGAAAAAGTCCTGAACACCACATGTATAAAACATGCTTTTTTATTAAAGCCGGAAACTGGCGGTGTACAATGAGACATTTTACGAAAGTGGAACTAAACGTGGCTTCTGCTATTAGTGGAAAGAAACAAGAGGGTAAACAAATTCTAGCGCCATCACAGTGTCAGCTACTGCTTAAATAAGTTCGAGTTGTTAACTAGTCGCTCGAAGTAATTTCCTAGTCATTTTCTCCTACAGAACGCCTTCAACAACTCTTTGGCTCAATATGAAAGCAGATTCAGCTAGGTACTGCTTAAATAAGTCCGAATTGATAACTAGTCGCTCGAAGTCATTTCCTAGACTAAAACGTTACCTTCTGCTGAAATTTTTATAACAACGTTTCGTCCATTTCGTGAACCTTCTCACGTTACAGCTGTTTCACGTAGTACAACACCCTCGTTGTTCTCCATGACGAAGCTACTTCGGATGACGGGGACACAGTTGGCAAAAGTGATCGGCTACTGTCTGGGACTTATGCCGACGAACCTCACAGGGCATACCGAAACCAGCAACGTTTTCCAAAAACTATGCCAACTGGCTCCGGTTTCCCCTACTAGTTTTTTTTCTCCAAATATTCGCTTAAAAGTCCCCCTTGACTTTTATCAGAGTTGAAGGTCATTTATCATCTGGTTGGTGGCCAGTGCTAATCGTTGTGGGGAGATCCGCGCTCTAAGCAAGCCGGTAATGATTGAACTAATGAGGACCTTAAGAGTTGAACCATATGACTGATGATTGACCTTAAGAGAAGACCGCAAGGCACCTCAGCCGAACTTCACTTGCCCGCTAATTTAATAGACCTGCACGGGCCACGAGGAAGACCTCAGACCATCCATCAACTCTGGGCCTTCGGGGCTATGGAAGTGGCTCGCAGGGTTGGTAAGATGGGGTGAAACTCGGAAGCAACACACAGTAGGCTTTGGAAAGTGTCGTGAACTTTGAAGAAGAAAATAACGCAGAAGTGACACTGATCCTGTATGTTCTCTTCTGATACTTTTGTACGTAAAAATTGAGCACAAATTCAATCTCTGAACATTTAAAGTCACCTTGTCGTATACTCCCAAACCTATAAGTTGCTAACTTCAGGTAGAATCCCAAGTCATACGTCCACCTTGTCAAGCGCCTGACCGATATCATCATAAAAAGGCTGCCACGTTTTCCACACTTGTCAACCGAACCGACAGCCTCAAAAACGTTGTGGATATGACAGGCGACGACAAAAAGGGCTCAAGTAATATCCGTGACATAGGTAAAGAAAACCACGTCCATTAGCGGTCTTCATCACACGGCGAGTAAGGTACGAGAGAAAAAACGGTACTTAATTTGTGTGCGACAGTCGGCTCGGCGGACATGTTGGAGGGTGAAAAGGCGGCGTAACAGGGTAATGACGGCAATCCCAGCGGGCCCTTTCCTTTTTCCACCCCTTTCGGAAATTTCTCCCCCGTGGGAAAACCCCCTTTTTGCTTCGTCTTCCTCCAAAAACTCGGAAGATTCCACCCTTTCAATGAACCCGCTTTTTCCCTTCCCCCTTTTCTCACAGACAAGTTACCTTTCCCCACAAGTCTGACGTTATTTCGACTTACCTCTTTTATTTTTCTCTCTCTCTCTCTTCCCCCTTTTTCAAGGGGCAAGTCTCGAGGGAAATCTCTGTGCGGTGTTGGCGGACAGGTTTTGCAAAGATCTTTTAACCAAACAAGCGGTTCGCCTTGTGTACCACAAACGGGAATGTCGACTTACACGATTCATAGCCCCTCAAAGTACTTCAGTCATTTCAATTGACTCAGTTGTTCATCAGTGAACCTGAAAACAAGATTCGCTGCTTTGCCAATTCAAGTTCTGCCAGTGATATCAGGGAACTGCCAGGGACAAGATGGATCAAGGGCTCAAGTAGGTATGAATCTGGAAAGTGTAAGTCGAAACCGGGGGCTCCCCACACCAAATCATCAAATCAAAAAGGTTATTTTTAAACGTTTTATAAAACGGCCTTTTTTCGAAACGTTCCAGAAATGTCGCTGTGGTTTTTGACGGATACTCTCAAGAAAACGGCTCCAAAAGTGACGAGCGATTGCGGTGTCTGAGGCTTCACCAAGCCCATCAGCAGATCATCGTTTGGAGGAGTTTGAGAGAATTGAATTAGTCGTGTTGTATTCGCGTTCTGTACGTTAACTCCCATGGGGAACCTCCCAGCTGACCGACTGGAAGCGGTTGCACCTTTTCACGTGACTGGGGTGGACTATGCTGGTCCGTTCCATGTGAAAATCTCCACCTTGAGGTCCGCCAAAAGCGTCCTGCAGCTTTCTCTGTTTTGCCACCAAGGCTGTTCACATAGAGGTTGCGACAAGTTTTAAAACTGCATCGTTCTTTCTGGCCTTCCAGTCGTTTGTTTACCGAGACCCCAGGAAGAAAACGAAACCTCCCGTAGAATCATACATGATGCTGTACCAAAAATCCATGGATGCAGCTCTTCAAGAAGCGATTGCTGAAAATGGAAGCTCTTGACATAGCTGTCGGCTTGGACTGAACCTGGCAGAAGCGCGGATTTTCGTCAATGAATGGAGCAGTAAGCGCCACCTCCGTCGTCACTATGTCCAAATATTGTCGATGTCCAAGACGTCTTCAAGGTCAACACGATTCGCCATGTGCAGCAAATTTTGATGGAAAGAGTGGGGCGATGGAAGTAGAGGGAGCTAAAACTTTTTTTGAACGCTCCAACTCCAGACACGTGAGATATGTAAGTTACCTTGGAGACGGAAACAGTAAAGGGTTCAAGACAGTCGTTGACATGAATCCATACGGAAATAAGCACCCAGTTGAAAAGTTAGAATGTGTAGGACACATACAAAAACGCATGGGGTTGAGGGAGCTGACGAAGAAGTATAGCCGAAGGAGACTGTCGGACAACAAGACTTTGGGAGGAAAAGGTCGACTTACAGAGGCTGCAATTTTGAAAATTCAAAAATTTTATGGCAATGCCATCAGGAGAAATGCAAATGACTTAGATGCGATGAAGAAAGAGATATGGGCTGAGTACTTCCATCTGGGCTCAACAGATGAAAATCCTACTCACCAACTATGCCCAGAGGATTGGTGCAAGTACAAGAAAGATCCTTCATCCTACACCCATGCACAACATTTTCATCTTCCAAAAGTTGTGATGGAAGTTTTAAAACCAATATTCAAGGATTTATCAAACCCCGAGCTGTTGAATAAGTGGTTGCACGGAAAAACACAGAATCCAAATGAATCGTTCAACAATATCGTACGGACCTGCACTCCCAAATCTACATTAAACAAATTTTGTTCAGTTGAAGGCGCTAAAGACCGATGTGAATCAAGCCGTGTGTTCAATGATGGGCACATCTTCCACTGCCAGCTTTTCAAACAGATAGGACTGGATCCTGGCAAAACTTTGATAGAAGCTATGAAATTGTGGGATGAAAACAGAATGAATGAATGACATTTATATCCATGTTTACCAATACCATATTTCCATGGTTCCCTAATCCCTGCATGTTCCTTATATTTACCTGTCCTTTCCCATTGTTTCAAGGACAAGAAAGATAGTTCCAAAGATGGTTTTGTTGCTCAACAAGGTAAAGAAGAGGAATCGGATGATCACAAACACCATCAAAGGCTGCCTGCTGGCTAAAGAAGCAGTGAGTAAGGGAACGTTTGGAAATGACCGAAAATCCAAAAGCAAAAATTTCGATCCAACGCAGAGGATGCTCAACCGAATAAATAGAACAAAAAACCATAACCCCCCATAAATATATAAATTATACAAAAATAATCAAAAAAAAAAAAAAAATTTTAATAGTTTAAGAAAAATAATGATCTTGTAAATCATAGATAGTGTATACTTTAAAACTTCAAAGGAAAGAAAAATTAATTACAGTAATCCCTGTATCCCGCGAAGGCACCCTTAGCTCTGGGCGAAGGCGAAGAAGTATGAGGCCAGATACGAAGAGGGTGTGGTGAGGGTGAAGAAGTGTTTTACATAGAATAATTGTGTCAGAAGTTTCATTTCGGTTTATTATTCCACGTTCAACATTATTCTTGGAATAATACACCCATGTACTCGTGTAGGGGGGTAGAAACTTTTTGTCGGCCCCAAAATTTGTCTTTATACTTTTTAAGATGAGTAGATTCCAAAAACCATGTCCGTATGCCGTCCGCCGTCCAGACCGTATTGGGCACTAGGAATTGTTTTAAATATTAAATTTTGATATCGAGTGGGGGGGTTCGTTTTCAAAGTATTTTTGGAAGCATAATCCATTTACGGGAGTCCCACATCCGTTCACAAACTACCTACAAGAAAATTAAAAAAAAAAAAAAAAACTTCACGGTGTGGTTTTGCCGACGGTGCAGAGGTCTAATCCAATGCGGTGGTTAGCGTGAGAAATGACTCCTCTGCTGAGTACTAAATTGTTTATTTAAATAAATTTAAATTTAAATAAGCAAGTTAGTACTCAGCAGAGGAGCCATTTCTCACCCTAACCAACTCACTGAAAAAAAAAAAAAAAACGTTATTAGGTAAACGTTAAAATATGCATTAAAAAGAACAGTCAAATTCAGATTTATTTCAAGAGTGATTTCTCCTTCATTACATTGTATCAGCTGATGTAGCACGGAAGACATGAAGCTGCTTCATGTTCAAGACGATGTGCGAAGATGTCTAAGACATGAAGCAGCTAAGAACCAGCTTCGCATAACTCAATTTTCGTTATTTTACAGGAGAACAAAAAAAAAACTGATTGCCAGAAAGTCAGCATAACTCAAAAATCACAAGAGTCAGCATGGCATAACTAAACTGAAACTACCTAATGCGTGATTTCCGATCGTCAATTTCTAAGTGATTATATATATACTCTTTACTCCAAAAATTATTAGAAAGATGATCCTCCCAAGAAGAAGACAAAGGAAACTAATGAGAAGTTCCTATTAAAGGCTATAATTTATAGCCCTATCCTTGTGTATTCCACTACATCTTTGTTGTTTGCGAGCTTTCTCATTCAAAATGTATGCTAGTTATTAAGTGGTTCAGTTCGTTAATCACGCTGACCAAAACGTAACAATTCAATCGAATATTTCATTGGCAGTAGGTGTAAACAAAGGGGAATAGATGACTAGGGAACCAAAAGTCTCATCCGGAGAGCCACGATCAAGGTCCAACGACTGCGTTCAGTGAGTACAAACATGAGCGTTCCTGTCGTTTCATGTCAAAGTTGTTTCTCGGCGAATCACAGGTCCAAGTTCAATGTCCAACGACTGCGTTCAGTGGGGCACAAACAAGAGCGTTCCCCTTCCTGTCGTTTCACATCGAAGTTGTTTCTCTGCGTCTAATCTTCTTTTTTTCTCCCCTCCCTACCTACGAGAATCATCATTCTGGTAGCAGTTTCATGATAAAATATCATTCAATATTCGATTGAATTTTGTTGAGTTTTGGTCAGCGTGATTAACGAACTGCACCAATGTCACATAATAATTAGCATACATTTTGAATGAGAAAGCTCACAACATATCACACAAGGATGATATTTCTATCATTTTGTACGCAAGGAGGGGACAAAAGTTCCAATGTACAAAAAAATAAATTAAATAAAACAAAAATTCATCAACATCTATGTAAAGTGCAGTCTATTATTTAGGTCGATCTATGGATTTTTCGCAAATAATGGAGAACTCAAACTTTATAATATAAAGTTTGAGTTTCAGATGACTGCAGTACTCACTTCATATTATGAAGTGAGTAGTGCAGTCATCTGAAACTCTCTGGCAAAGATGTAAATTGATTTCTTATCAGTCATTTTGGTTTATTATTCTAGGAATGTATTAATGTCTGAAATAAGCGAGGAAAAAAATTGTCTCCCGAGCCTAGAAACGATTTCTCAAACTTGCTTCGCTCAGCCACTCGGGCCGATGGGGCCCGGTTTGATCGCCCATTTAAGCACACGTGCACCTGATCCTACCCTGCTAGCGAGGGAATCTATAGGTCTATAGATTCCATGATTTCTCTGTCTACAGACAGAGATTGAGGGAGATCTCATAGACCTTGCTTTTTTTTTCTTTTTTTTTTTTTTTTTTGGCAGGACTAACACCATCTGCTGCCTCAAATGCCCGAAATGGCACAACATCTGCCAACGCCATAAGAAAAGGCCTTCTTCATGTATTTCACGACTCAAGGGCAAGTATCGTTATTCTTTGATATTTTATGAATTTATAATCTTATATAATGTTATATGAAATGTTATATAAATATTTCTTCTTGAAGAAATGCATTTTCTGTTGAAGTCATGAAATTTTAAATGTATGGGGGTTATTTGATTAGATCAAATTTAATGGGCCGACGTGGTTAAGGATTTGCATGCAGTTGTCATCAAAAGCATGATAAATGGATCATCACAATCAATAAAGCTCATCATCAATGTGTGAACATTTTTTGGAAATACTCAAAACGGACTCAAACTTAGTGATAACTTGATGACTAACAACTCGACCAGCCAAATAAATGGATCACAACAGGTTCACCATACTTGATTCAAATAGCGCATCCGTGGCAAAGCATTCAAATTCTAACGCATCTCTGAGGGGATGTTGCCTGTCGCTTTGCCAATAATATCATGTTGATGGACATTGACAATAATTGTCAACAATAATTGTTATTGTTAATATGGGGCACGAGGTGGATCACTGCGACACTGTCAGAACAACTGATCTCAGTTCACTCATTGATTCAGTTTATCCTGCTATTGGCGACATTCTAACTTAGCATTTGTCAGAATCAAATACTTAGAAAGTGATTCATCATTTACAACGTTATTTTTTAGTGGTTTATAAATTTATAAGACGAAATATATTTCCATTCCCACATTTTCTGTTGATGACATGAAATGGTGCCAGTTTCGTTCAAGATCGGAAGGGTTATGTGATTAGATCAAATTTCATGGGCCGACGTGGTTAAGGATTTGCAAGCAGTTGTCATCAAAAACATGATGAAAATTTCATGTTTTTGATGTCGAAGTGAAGTCCACGACTTAGAGGTCGGTGTCTTCTCGACGTGGAGCTGCGCGGCCACCACTACCAGCAGGCTAGTCTAGCCGTGATGCCCCAGCTAAGCTCTGACGTCATTATAGGGAGGGATCTGCTCATGCTCCACTCCAGCGTCCAACTCGAATTTGGGGGAGAGCGTCCTCCCCTTGTCTGCGCTTTCTCAGCCGCTAATGTGAAGCCTGCGCTCCTCTTTTCAAACGTGGACCCTTGATGTAATCCTATTGCTGTTAAACCTCAATTCTTCAATCAGCAGGGAACTCTTATCAAAGCAACGACTCCTTTGAACGGCTTGGGACAGCATGGAAACCGTTGTATCACTGAACCATCACTCCATCCGCTCGCTGCTCTGCACTGCGACTAACGCCTCGCCCCACGAACGGATGTTCAACTTCCCGCGCCGATCTGCGCATGGACACCCCTTCCTGGCTTCTCACTCCAGGACCTGTGCTGCTCAGACGCTTCGAGCGTCGCTCCAAGTTTGATCCCCTCGTGGGAGAGGAGACTATCCTCAAAGGGAACCCCGAGTACGCCCTGATTCGACTCCCGGATGGTCGCGAAACGACGATCTCCTTTCCAGGATGGCGACCAACAAACCGACCGTCGACACTACCGACCACACCAAGTCCGACCCCGGCCCCAGTGCCTCCGTCAGCGATTGTGCCCCCACCAGCTCCAGCTCCAATTAAGAAGCCAAATGTACCGCGCACCCTGACGCTATTCACACGACCAGCTATGCCGTTCATAACCGGACAAAATGCAATAGACTTTGGACGATTGGACCGATATTATATCGTGAGAGATATGGTTTTAAACATTGCGACTCAAGCAGCGCTCCCCCGAGCGGTGTTCTTGACATTACAAAACTTAGTGACGATTGATCTACCCATTACGCAAGATGATTTCATCCGAATGTAGCGGACACTCCTCCTCAAACGAGAGTCCAGGATGTGTATGAAATGGAGAAACACCAAAGAGCCGAGCACTTTGTGTGCTCAACCAGAAACGTTCTGGTTCCTGCACCTCTCGGTGATTTACTTTCAAGCATCGGACAACTTGTGTCATCCGTTGAAGGATGGACATACATCATCCCCACCAGATCGCGAAGCTGCACCCCCACCTTGGTGGAACGTAGACGCCGCGATCCTCGCAACGTGGGACATGACGATGCAAAGGTTGAAGACACGCTACCTTATGCGTGAATTTCCTTACTACAGTGAATTACTACAGTGAATTTCCTTACTACAGTGACCGCGCGATAAGACGCGAAGTGAAGTCCACGACCAATGGATCATCACAATCAATAAAGCACATCGTCAATGTGACGGAGTTTGTAGGCACGAACATTTTTTGGAAATACTCAAGCACTTGCCTTCATGATATGAAATAAATGGATCACAACAGGTTCACCATATTTGAACAATTAAAGGATTCACTTGGTTCAAATATTTTGGGCAATTTATTTTGAATATAGGACCACCATAATTATTATGACTTACCAAGTGGCAATAATTCATCGGGAGTCAATTGACCTGATATTGGATTTGACAGTAATCGAATAACCCACGTGATCAGTCTTTTTCCCATATCATGAAGAAGAGGAGAAACAGGATTGACTCACTCATTACCAGCAGTACCACCACTCGAGAATTCCCCTCTAGATCTCGTTCTGAGGGTCTTCACCATCAAGGGGAACGTTCCGAGTTCTCCCTCGTGTCCTCCGGGGGACGATCGCGATGGCGGATGAATCACGAGCTATTACACGTCCTTCTCCCCCCCAAAACCCCAATGAGGACGTGGCAACCCTCCGTACAATCCCACCCTCCATTTGTACAGCTGGGGGTCGTGTAGTTGAGGGACTATTGGGACATGTTCAAACGCCAGCTTACATATAGCGAAGAAAGTGATTCTTCATTCTTCTCTGAAGTGGTTCAGAACCACCGGACATGGACGATCACCGCACCCAAGTATGCTGAGTACGCAGTATTCTTATTTCCTGAGATCCTCGGGGAGTGTACTTCCTGGTACATAGATAAGGCGCTTGCGTGTCAATGCGGAACGGAAACGAGCAGCCTGAAGCCAGACAGGGAAAACCCCAGGATGACTTCTACTCGTTGGCACTAAGAGTCCACACCCATTAGTTAGATCAGGAAATCAACCACTTGGGAGCTGAAGCCATGCTGAGGGAGGGGACTGACAACTGCAGACGGCTATGGAGGGTCAAGCAAATTGAGGGACAAGATCCACGGGTGTTAGGTCCTGACTGACGGGGTGTGTGTCCCGTGGAGCTGCTCTTTCTCAGGTGTGGCTGAAATCCCGATAAGGATCCAGAATACGCGGACTGAATATGAAAACACCTATCAAGTGTGCAACACAGCCAATCCATTTACCGAAGAAAGTCGAGAAGATTATTCCCATGGCTTGGAAGGATGGTGATGAAAGAATGTGAAGAGGCATTGACCATTTTCCAATACGCCCAGAGAAAGAATAGAACGCTCAGAGGGGAAAAGCAAGTTCAGGCCAAGAATGACCGCTTATATTCTGCGGAGTGCATGGATTTGTTGGGTCGAGCAGATCCAGCTTTGGTGCTACAAAGTCCACAAGAGGAAACAAGTTGCGCTGATTACATGATTGACGTTTTGGAGTTTTTGGTACCACTGGAATCGCGATCTTACGACGGATGTGTTGAACTAGGTTGGTTGATTGAAAATTCAACAGATAACGCTAAAATCGACAAAACTGTGTTTACGCCATAACGTCAGTCGTACTAAAAACACGCCATTACGTCAGTAGAATTACGGATTCTGTGAGGGTGAAGCTGAGCTCCTTGAACCTCGGGCGAAAAGGTGAGTTTTTCAAAGTTTTAAATGGAATTTTGTGCTTTATTCTTGTTCCACGTCAAACTTGAATTATTTTTCCATAAACTCGTCGGGTAGATTACTTGAATTTCCCGCGTATTTGAAGGATTTTTAGGAAGATGAATAGTGTAATGACGTTATGGCTGGTTTACCAGTTCCAAATTGAGGCTTCATGACATTGTGGCCTGTTTGCAACTTAGAATAATTCTAATTATTGGAAGACGTTGCGGGGTGAAAAATAAATTCAAAGTTTAAAACAAAAAGTGTTAATATTTTATTCTCGTCCAATAAAAATTATTCAAGGTAATCGGGTCTAACGATCATAATGCATCGGTAATAATTTTGCTGAATTGATTCAGTCATCAGGCCATTACGTCACAGCTGTGATGCATCACCATGGTCAACACGCCATAATGTCGTTTTTTTTTTAAATGGGCCTCATGAGGAAAAATGTTAGTCAGATGGTAAACAGAGCTATTTGAGATGTGAAAAGCATCTTTAGTGTGTTAAGGGTTGTCTTGGTGCGGAGAAAATCATTGAGAACTGGTTTTTTGCCTCTCCTCGAAAGTTGCCAAAATGACGTTGTGGGGTGTTGCAGTGTAGCCCTCGATGTATATCCCGTCCGCCTACGGAGTAATTCCCCTCCGAAGGGGTGTAAATCACCCTCCGTTCTCGGATTTTTGTTCAGGCGTATTATTTTAATAATACACATGGCTGAGATCGCTGAATGGGTTCATACCGTTAAAATAGACCAAGGAATGCTCAGGGCTATTTTTGAAGCTTTGAAGGTTTTCATTCCGAAAGCGGAGCACCCCGAATCGTACGTTTTCGTGAGAATGACCCATAATGTGTGTATTGTTGGGAGATGGCCATGACGTTGTGTATGGCTACCGACTTGTTGTATAATATAGATCCTCTTTTTTAGAACATATATTATATGTTCTAAAAAAGAGGATCTTGTGCTTGCGATCTCGTGTTCTTGATTTATCAACAGTGGTGTCAGAAGTGTTTACCGATCGTATCCCATGGCCGAACGGAGTGGTATGGAGCTCAGGAGTGGGCGTACACTTCCTGATGAGGTAGCTGAACCCGCTGATGAGTTTGCTGAGCCCGCTGATGAGTTCGCTGAACCCGCTGGGAACCAGGTTCCCCAGGAACCTCAGGTGGAATATACAACCCTGCAGTTGGGTGAAACGGCTAAAGTAGTCACTGAAGCGGTGGTGAGTGCTCTTCAAGCCTTAGGCTTGTTAGGTAAACCAGTAGCCCAACCGGAAAGTGGTAGCATTGGCAGCAACCATCAGTTAGCTGACAGTAGACGGCATGTGAAGGCCGGAGTCAAAACCATGGGCTGAATATCGCAGTTTTTGAAACAATGGTCAAAGCCAATAATTGGGATTATAGGGAAGCGGGCTTCTCACTAGTATCTTCACTGAGGGGAACAGCTCAATGTGTGCTAGATGTATACTTACGTATATTATACGAGCACATATGATACGCCTTTTACAAGTTCACATCAAGATATTTGCGTCGGTTTTCTTTGATACTGTCCAAACCGTTTCGGGTTGAATTCTGCAGCAATGGCAGTGAGGTCGAACGACGCGCCCACGCACGGTCAGGTTTGCCATACATCCTCAGTCATAATATTGTCATTTCACTCGGATATTAATTTGAAATTGATCTAGCTGAATGCGGCCACCAGCCTCTTCGTCGGCGGATCCATTAATTAGCTCGTCCGCCGGTTTGTCCCAATGCATTTAAATGAGGACCGTGGTTTTCAAATCAACAACCCACCTTTGAAAAGGACTTCAATTAATCGGAAAGGGCTCCATTATTCATCATGGAAGCTTTTACGAAGAGAAATGGAGAAGTTCGGTCGGGAGAAAACCCCCCCCTTCGTCGAAGAAACGAAGCCACGTAGGTACCAAATAGACCTCACAGGCGAGTCCGCGGCGGTGCCTACCTGGATGGGGGCGCAAGAACGGCCTTGAGAATCCCCCCGGAAAGTGATTAATGATGGAGTACCCACCACTTGGGTGGAAAATGCCTCAAGCTTCAAGAGAGTTGGTCACGGGGGCCTCGGGGCGTCGGCATAAAAGGTCCACAAAGGTCCATCATTTTTCATTCCTTATCATCCGTTCTCATTTTTTTTCTCTTCTTTCGAAACAAGCATTTAAGGTTCTGATTATAAGAAAAAAAAAAAAAAAAAAAACAAGCATAAAGAAATATTCTGTCCAAAAATTACTCTTGTAAAAAAATTGTTGCAAGAAATTTATAAATTTATTTTTTAAATTTAATAAAATTTATTTAATAAAATACCTTACAGAAATAATATAACATGACTAAAAACGAAGAAAGAATTCGTTGATTTTTCATTCAAACCTTCCATAAATTTCTTAATAAGTACACCAAAACCTACACAAAGAAAGGCGATTTTCTTGACGGCCTTTTCTTGTCGACAATAAAATGGGTCTGCGTCAACCCATTAGCGGGGCGAACAATCATTTTTCATCTTTCGGGAGGGTTTGTGGCACGCACGTTGCATAATAGGCTTTGTCTACAAGTAGATTTACTTAATGTCTTTCCTCATTAATAAGGCAGCTTCTCGTCGTCGGAGTTTACACACGTTTTAGACTAAACAACGCCCGGAAGGTTTTACACCCAGTTTCCACCATCAATCATCCTCTTATTGGCTAATTTCGACGATAGTTATCTTCTCTAACCAACGCGCCGTCCTAATGATCGCCGTCGAGCTATTTTCATCGGGTTGACATTGACAGTGACATCATACATTTTGCAGGGCGTGCAGTTGAAGCCGCGATGTTAGGATCCCGTTCAATTAGACAAGTCCGTAGAAAAAAAAACTCGATGCTTTGCTAGTACCTCGGTCCTGGACGGTAAAGCCAATTTGAACACGCAAATCTGCACACGGATCCTTACAGTATGAATCCTCTGGCCCAAATGCTCTCGTTTCCTGCTCAACTCGTACAAGGGGTTTCCTCTGGCTTGGTAGGCCGACGACTCTGCATGTGTAGGTAAACTCGCGGACATGTGACGTTGGTTAGATCGTCTGCAAGAAGTGGGTCCGAAATGGGGAAGAACTCGAACCCAACAAGCAATACATCATCGTAAAGCCCGGTATGGAGGAGGAGGCAGACGAACTATTCCCCGACATGAAAAAAGCGTACTCTCAACGCTTTCTAGGGGGCCGACAGAAGATAAAATGCACATTCTTGAAACTCTCAAAAGCGTACTCTTAACGGTTTCATTTGCAAGGCCGAAAACAAAATGTTCGTATTTGAAAAAGTAGTGGGCTGGATACATATAGTGCACCTCCAAGATGGCTGCAGCAGCAAAACAAGAGCCCTTAAGCCGTTCACGCAGCCTTTACAAAATCACAACAACGAGAATGGGCCTACGACCATTGGCGACTGCGGGCCGGAGTTTGGCCCACTTATAGACGTCATACGCCATGGAGTGAGTTGGCGCAAGAGTTCAGCAGTAAAACCGCACTCCACTGCAGAACGGAGGACTCTCGGAAAAGCCTGTGGTATAATTTGAAGAAGGTCGCCCGTAAAGCGAAAGCAGAGGAAAAGAAAGAAATTATTAAAATGGGTTCATATAATATAATGCGTCATAAGTTATCTTAAAAAGCACAGAAGATAAAATGCACATTCTTGAAACTCTCAAAAGCGTACTCTTAACGCTTTCATTTGCAAGGCAGAAAACAAGATGTACATCCTGGAAAAAGAAGCGGGCTGAAAAAAGCGTACTCAACGCTTTCTAGGGAGCCGACAGAAGTGCACATTCTTGCAACTCTCAAAAGCGTACTCTTAACGGTTTCATTTGCAAGGCCGAAAACAAAATGTTCGTATTCGAAAAAGTAGTGGGCTGGATACATATAGTGCACCTCCAAGATGGCTGCAGCAGCAAAACAAGAGCCCTTAAGCCGTTCACGCAGCCTTTACAAAATCACAACAACGAGAATGGGCCTACGACCATTGGCGACTGCGGGCCGGAGTTTGGCCCACTTATAGACGTCATACGCCATGGAGTGAGTTGGCGCAAGAGTTCAGCAGTAAAACCGCACTCCACTGCAGAACGGAGGACTCTCGGAAAGGCCTGTGGTATAATTTGAAGAAGGTCGCCCATAAAGCGAAAGCAGAGGAAAAGAAAGAAATTTTTAAAATGGGTTCATATAATATAATGCGTGATAAATTATTTTAAAAAGCACAGAAGATAAAATGCACATTCTTGAAACTCTCAAAAGCGTACTCTTAACGCTTTCATTTGCAAGGCAGAAAACAAGATGTACATCCTGGAAAAAGAAGCGGGCTGAAAAAAGCGTACTCAACGCTTTCTAGGGGCCCGACAGAAGATAAAATGCACATTCTTGCAACTCTCAAAAGCGTACTCTTAACGGTTTCATTTGCAAGGCCGAAAACAAAATGTTCGTATTCGAAAAAGTAGTGGGCTGGATACATATAGTGCACCTCCAAGATGGCTGCAGCAGCAAAACAAGAGCCCTTAAGCCGTTCACGCAGCCTTTACAAAATCACAACAACGAGAATGGGCCTACGACCATTGGCGACTGCGGGCCGGAGTTTGGCCCACTTATAGACGTCATACGCCATGGAGTGAGTTGGCGCAAGAGTTCAGCAGTAAAACCGCACTCCACTGCAGAACGGAGGACTCTCGGAAAGGCCTGTGGTATAATTTGAAGAAGGTCGCCCATAAAGCGAAAGCAGAGGAAAAGAAAGAAATTTTTAAAATGGGTTCATATAATATAATGCGTGATAAATTATTTTAAAAAGCACAGAAGATAAAATGCACATTCTTGAAACTCTCAAAAGCGTACTCTTAACGCTTTCATTTGCAAGGCAGAAAACAAGATGTACATCCTGGAAAAAGAAGCGGGCTGAAAAAAGCGTACTCAACGCTTTCTAGGGGCCCGACAGAAGATAAAATGCACATTCTTGCAACTCTCAAAAGCGTACTCTTAACGGTTTCATTTGCAAGGCCGAAAACAAAATGTTCGTATTCGAAAAAGTAGTGGGCTGGATACATATAGTGCACCTCCAAGATGGCTGCAGCAGCAAAACAAGAGCCCTTAAGCCGTTCACGCAGCCTTTACAAAATCACAACAACGAGAATGGGCCTACGACCATTGGCGACTGCGGGCCGGAGTTTGGCCCACTTATAGACGTCATACGCCATGGAGTGAGTTGGCGCAAGAGTTCAGCAGTAAAACCGCACTCCACTGCAGAACGGAGGACTCTCGGAAAAGCCTGTGGTATAATTTGAAGAAGGTCGCCCGTAAAGCGAAAGCAGAGGAAAAGAAAGAAATTATTAAAATGGGTTCATATAATATAATGCGTCATAAGTTATCTTAAAAAGCACAGAAGATAAAATGCACATTCTTGAAACTCTCAAAAGCGTACTCTTAACGCTTTCATTTGCAAGGCAGAAAACAAGATGTACATCCTGGAAAAAGAAGCGGGCTGAAAAAAGCGTACTCAACGCTTTCTAGGGAGCCGACAGAAGTGCACATTCTTGCAACTCTCAAAAGCGTACTCTTAACGGTTTCATTTGCAAGGCCGAAAACAAAATGTTCGTATTCGAAAAAGTAGTGGGCTGGATACATATAGTGCACCTCCAAGATGGCTGCAGCAGCAAAACAAGAGCCCTTAAGCCGTTCACGCAGCCTTTACAAAATCACAACAACGAGAATGGGCCTACGACCTTTGGCGACTGCGGGCCGGAGTTTGGCCCACTTATAGACGTCATACGCCATGGCGTTGGCGCAAGAGTACAGCAGTAAAACCGCACTCCACTGCAGAACGGAGGACTCTCGGAAAGGCCTGTGGTATAATTTGAAGAAGGTCGCCCGTAAAGCGAAAGCAGAGGAAAAGAAAGAAATTTTCTAAATGGGTTCATATAATATTAATGCGTCACAAATTACTTTAAAAAGCAGTACGAAAACCCCACCGGTTTCATTTCTGCCTTGGGGGTTAGATTGAAATGTTAAAAGACGTTGCAATAATATTCCTACGCAAATACTTTCCTGTAACGTACTAACATAACAAATTTTGCGGTTGGCAGGATGCGGTTCGAGATGAGAATGTTGGCCCCACTCGGACTGATGAGGAGGTGCTTACGTTATTAGGGCCGTCAGGATCAGGTTTTTCTGATGAGTATGGTAGCAATAAAATCTTGAACGGAGAAACCTAACCTACGCCTAAGTGTAGCTCTAAAAAGCATTTCCTCGCGTTGAAGTGGGGTAGAAAACCGAATTAGTCAAATGAATTGAAATATAATGTGATTACGCAGTCAGATTCAGGATTCGTAATTTCATCAGTCGTCTTTGGAGAAATACGACGTAATACAGGAGCGCTTCGAAAGGGAGAGTTGTAGCTGAGGAATTAAATGCCACGACAGTGCGATCTGCATCCACGACTCCGCATTCACTTGTAAAGATGCCGTAATAAGCTACAATATTTGCAAACATATACACAAGGTTTGCATGTTTCGCAAGGTTCAGGAGAAAGATGATTCCCAACAATCCCCTTTAGACATGAAAGAACTGGATGTTGTGGAAAGTGCCCTCCCTTTTTCCTCCTTCGATATTCAATGCCTTGAATTCCTCTCAAAGTTCTCGACAACATGCCAAAGACTCTAAAGAGTAAAGAATACCAAAGTGTTTCTTGTACTTTGCCGGTCTCATTTCTCAGTGGATGAGTGGATTGTAGCTGTAGGCGTGTTGTGAGTTGCGCGAGTTCTTTTATAAAATGAATTAGCGTGACTAAATTGAAGCGTATTTTTAAAAAGTGACGTAAAATTCCTCCAAACCGTTGGGGGCTGGTGGAAGTTGATCAGCCCCCTTGAGGAACCTGGACCATCCAACTCAAGCGCGGCGGCGGCTGTAGATTCAATTGATGACGAACAACCTTCAGGTATCTATTCGAACATGACGAACATGAAGCCGGCCCAGCGTAGGTACGCGCCAGGGGGATTTTGAAGCAGGTTCCGTAACTTGGGGATTTTTTTGGATAATGTTTTTTTTCTTCGAAAATTCGTTTTTTTTTTTTTTTTTTGTTACCCCGGCTTAACAGCCGATAGTTTTTACATTCTTCTACGTTAGCTTGTTCAATATGCCGAGAGGAAACAAAATCCAATAACGAACCTCCTCGAGTTGTCGGATTATTGTTTCTAATACGTACTTCCGTCGCCTTTTGTATTGTAGCGCTCTTGTGGTGGTTTTTCTAGGTGTATTTTTCTTATAACTGAATGTGTATTCCAAGAAGGTGCTCTCCTTTCCTCTGACAACGCAAGAAACAAGCAACCACCGTCGTTGAGTGTACGTTTGTTGATTTGCCAAAACTGGATGAGGCAAAAGCTGCTTGCTTCAGATTAAGGACGCTGTTTGCACTTGTGCCTGTACACAGCGACTGAATTTTTGGGTGATATCTTCTGGTTAGCATGTACTTAGAAGGCATATGCCTGGCTGGACGAAACTGGGACTAACCTATACTGAATTGAGCCGAACTCACACATTAGTTGAAGAATGCAGTGGATGTCAACATCGTGGAGAAAAAGCTCAAATGTTTGTTGGCACAAAACACAACTTTTGGGAGTAGACGAAATTTGGATGATGTTGAAATAAACTGTACAGACTGAGAAATGTTGGCAAGACGGACGTGGATGTAGGATCGAAGTTGTACTTAGAAGGAAACTGCCTGGCTGGACGGTATGGCCCACAAAACTGGGCCTAACCTATACTGAATTGAACCGAACCCACACATTAGTTAAAGAATGCAGTGGACGTCAACATCGTGGAGAAAAAGACTGAGAAATGTTGGCAAGACTGTTCAAGAGGAGGTAGATGTAGGATCGAAGTTGTACTTAGAAGGCATCTGCCTGGCTGGACGGTATGGACCACAAACTCTTCAGGGCAGGATTGGATCCAAGTCAGCTAGTCGAGGAAGGCCACACCAAAACTAGATATGGAAGAGATTTGCCAGCTTATGGAGGAACCTAGCCAACAACACCACCACTTGCCTACACATATCGGCATGTGCGGTCCTTCACAACATAAGACTTATGTTTCAACAGAATATTTCTTCACTTAGTGAAGAAGTCCAATAACCGAAGAAGAGGATGACGATAAGGAAGAAAGCCCTGATACATCACCCCCATTTCAGCCCACTGTAACTGATGCATTTGGAATTGCAATAAAGAACGTTGTTTGATCAGAAGAAATCTTTTATAGGTCCATAGATTCTAAGTATAAAAAGTTAAAAATAGGGCTTTTCAGGGCCCGAGTTTCTAGCTGTACAAGATCCGATGACTGAGTACATAATTAGTACTTTGCAAAGAACCACGATGTCACTTGCTGAAGCGAAGGTGTTTTTATTTATTCATTTAATTTTTTCGGTGAAATCAAAAAGACTGTTCATCAAATTTTAAACATGAAATCCATGAGTCATCTTATATTCCAAATCATTCAGAACTGTGCAGGTGACTGCGAACTCCTCTACGGTACATTTGGAGCTGATTCGTTCCGTGTGGACGTCACCAACTCCCAAGAGGATTCGCCAACTTCCAAGACGAGCACAAAGACAGAACGTCCACTTCGAAATCTACATCCCGCTGAGTTCGACCCCCGAAACCCTTTTGGGAGCCTTGAAAGAAAAAAAAAGGGTTCGACTTTGGGGGCAAACTGGGTCGACAGCGTTATTGTGCCATTTCAGGGCGGGCGTCCACGTTTTGACCCAAATTTCGCATAATGGCCGTTTAGTAGGCTATTCGGAGCTCTTTCACTTCCGACTTACCAGATAATGGGCGAAGGCCGTTTCGGAATGATGAACGGTCCCAAATGGAGAAAAACCCGGACATTCTAGCAGGTCACTGCACCCTCCACCATCATCGTGTCCGGCAAGTGATCATGAATAAGTTGAAATAAGTGTTAGAGCGGTAAAACTGACGTCAGGGTGGCCGCCATCTGGAAAAGTCAGGGAAAACCTGGAAAAGTCAGGGAATGAAAAATTTCAGGAAAAGTCATGGAAATCGGTCACAAGTCAGGGAAAAATTTTTGATTAAAAAATAAATCAAAAATTGTATTAAAATACGAATTTTGTTTGGTGACAAGTTTGTCCCTCTCTTCCGCCCCGAAAATGATGATAATTTTTGAATTTTGGTGGGAGCGACTTTGCCGGGTTTGTTTTCCCCTCACTCTTCATCCATTTTGCCCGCACAAGTTCAATGAGTTGGCGGAATTCCCGTTACAGATATAATATCCCCATTCACACGATGAAAAGTCCCACTTCATGTGTTGCCAAATGGCAATCAAAAGGGCGGGAAATGGAAGTAGTTGTTGGGAGCGATCTGGTGGTAGTTGGAAAAACTAACGCGCAGAGGCATCGAGAAGAACGTCGCAATAAGTCAGTTTGGTTTCGAGAGTAGACAGTGATGGAGAAAAAACTGATGCAGCCTCGTTGGATATAAAAAGGTATGTGCTAATTTTGATATCACTCAACGAAAGGTTTTGTGATCCAAATGTCGATGAAAGGCTACGAAAACGTGGTGAAAGAAACCATAACTGGTTTATATATTGAGAGGATAGGGACAGACTGTAAGGGGAGGAGGAGGTCTGCCGAACCGTAGGTTCATAAAGGAAACAGAAATAAATCAAATGAAATTGGACCTTCACGGTCACTGAAAGGGATCCGGAATACAAATTTGGATGGAGGATTCGAATGACTCTGTAAAAAGCTAAATGTACCTAAACATAAGTAACAATTTTATTTTTAAACCTAGGCTCGTAAACTCGCGGTATCTCTTCGTTATATAAATTTCATGTTGTGTAAGTTTACTGAGCATTTTTGGAGAAAAAGGTAAATTTTCTCTACATCATGCACCAATATCCCTCTCTTCATAATGGAATGTTCCACTTCACCCACGAAGTAACCTGTCAATCTTTCACTTGGTATTTTGGTTCGAGATCTCTGTCCTTGTAATCATTACTAGTTAATTAAAAAGATTTTTTCCTGTTCGGATACGTACCCGAACCCTGCTTTTATTCGCAGAATCTGGCTTCTCGAAAATTATTTTTAGCTAGAAAAAATGTAGGGAGAAATTATCGGGAAATTCGTTAAAACTGATGGGGAAGTAGGGAAAATTTTGAGCATATGATGGGGAAATCCGGGTTGGGAGCACCGGCAGGCGGCAGCACTGCAACACTGCCGAGTTGCACCTTGCTCCTGCTTCGTATGTATCTGCGTTGTTCCTTTTTCGTTCCACTCGTTCGCTCGTTTCGTATCGGTATTTTTGTTTTATTGTTTTTATATTGCGTCTCCTCCAAGATGGGGAAGAATACCAGATTCGACCCGCGTTGGCAGACGGATCCAACATATGCCAATTGGTTGGAGGCTGTCGAAGATAATATTTTTAGTGCGAAGTGTAAGTACTGTCGAACGAAGTTTTCCCTCAGCAATATGGGTGTGAGAGCTCTCACAAGCCACATGGGGGAAAAAAACATCGTGAGGTGATGGCCATCATCGGAAATTTTTGCCCAATGCGCCATTCGGACTATTTTTGTCAAATAAATAGTTTTTAAAACGCAGTTTACTTATCTACTTTCCCTGGGTTTCAATTGTTTGGTGTAAAAATTTATGTATTTTCTAATCAACTTTCAATAAAAATAAAAAAAATAAAAAAAAGGTACTTTTCCGTTATACCCCCCCCCCCCCACACGATTTTGGTTGGCTATGGGTGCCTTAAAGCCATCGGGAGGGGCTCGAAATCGAGTTCGGGGGGGTGTGGGTGGGGGTGGGGGGTGTTATAACGGAAAAGGGCTCGAATTTGGGTGCCTTAAAGCCATCGGGAGGGGTGTTTATGAACACGAAATCGAGTGGGGGGGGGGGGGATATAACGGAAAAGTACCACAAAAAAAAAATCAAGCGATTAAAATTATCAGAATTAATAAAATGTCAGATTAAATTATTAAAATCTCAGATTTTGAATAATTTAGGGTCTGGAAATTAGGTATTTTTGCAGGGAAAAGTCAGGGAATTAATTTTTCCCAGCTTGGCGGCCCATCCTGTGACGTGGCACCATCAAATCTGCTCATGGCCGGTTTCATCACCTCGAATTAAGGTGCAATTTCCAACACGCGACTCACGATTGGCCGCGTCCCACTCCTCCAATGCATTCATACGGAACCACATTCCTAGGCGCGTTTCCCGGCCGTACGACTCAATGCGGCTGACGACTGATGAGCGCGTCTGCGACTGGACTGGTAGGGTGAGCAGTCCAGCCGGACGCCGTCTGCGGCTGAGGTATGCAAACCCGCTCGAGAGTTCATTTTCAGGGAATCAAACCAAAAAATGTGAATCACAGAAAGCGAAAATGGAATTCACATTCCCTCAAGAAGCTTCCTCCTCATATGATTTCGGATGCTAAATTGAAAATTCTGAAACAGTACATGAGCCACGTGATAGGGGACGTGAGATCGTTCATCTTCTGAAAATGAATCAAATGTCGTGCTAGATAATTCAGTGCTTCTGTTGAACTTCGGAACCATAGGACCAGATGAGGAGACGAGCTAGGACCCCAATAAGGAACCAGCGGTTCTAGAACCACCAGGTTGAACCTCGTTAATGGCCGAAGGACTTAGTACCTACTCCTCATTAACATTTTTCCGGTTGCGACGGCGCAACTTGTACAACGGACAGGCAGAACTACCATAACAACGAATAATAATAATAAAAAGCCTTTATTGTGATATTGCCTTGTGTATATTAAGGTCTATATACACACGGGAACGAATTGAAATAAATAAATTAGATCAACTTCTACAACTCATCAATTCAACAACTTCTAGGAGAAAGCGGAATCACAAACGGATATTTCGGATTAAACAGAACAAGAGGTGAAATTGAATAAAGTGAAATGAGGACGCGACGAAATGGCTTACCTCATCAGGGACCAAACCACAGAGTAACAGAACGAAGAACTACGGCTAGCACGCACGAACAGACCAAACGTACCCACAAGGTATGGAATCAGTGCCTAAAAATCTTCTTGATGAAATTTATTATTTCATTCACGGAAGTGGATCCAGGGGAATGATACAACAAATAACAAGAATGATAAACAGTGGCTCACCCTAGCGATCTCCTTTCTTTCCTCCATGGGCTAGAATACTATAATTATATATAATATATTATAATATAAAGCGGGATATTCTTATATAATATTATTATATAGTAGGTCAGGCAACCCTATTCTTGACATTAATCTAAGCGGCGAAAATTCGACTAACCTCCATTTCGACGACGTTCACTATGTGAGTGGAGTTAACTTGAAGTTATGTTGTTGTTGCAACATCATTTCGCTGCACCCACCAATTTCGTTCTGGCCGTGTTTTCGTGTTTCCGTTCGTCCGTTTTTCGGGTTTTATTTGTTCGAAAGGATGAAGTCCGATGAACGAAACGATGAAGTTCGACGTCGACGAAATTATCGATGTTTACGTCAGGCGGCGACGGGTTATCCGTAGAAGGTGACTACGATAGTGAGCTGGATGAAGTGGATTTTGCGAATCGATTTCGCAAGTAGTAAAAAATGCTATGTGATGCCGGTAGCTACCCGGGATTCAGATGAAATCAAAGGCATTCATGTTCTGAATGTGGAGGTGTTTCCATCTTCGTCTCATTGGAGGTGTTTTGAAATCCTAAAAAGACGCTTCCCAGTGCTGAGTAAGGGGATTACGGTCAACATTGGCAACTTCAGGCCGACACCCATGACGCCGTTTTATTTGAGTATCATTATATTCGATCTACTCTCGTTAGAACATAGATAATAATAATATTAATAATATTATTATAAATAATATGTCAGAGATTATATTATAATCTATGACATATCGTCGCTACTTTGCCAAAACCACGAAACTTTAAAATTATCCTCTGCCAAAACCGCGAAACTGCAAAAATTCGAAAATTGGGCTAAGCGTCGCTTTAAATAGTGACATTGATCAAGTAGCTACTCCAGAAATTTCATCTCTCTAACCCCATTATCAGCTGGTTATTTGAGAGGTATCTATTCCACGAATCTGCTGAAAAATGTTTTTCTCCTCTGCACTTTCACGAATCTGGCAGATTCGTGAGTTTGGCGTAGCCCTCCTCATCACATGCACGAGATTCGCGGAGTTGCGGAGTAACCTCGGAAGCAATTGGCACTTTCGTGAAAACTAAAAATGATGCTCTTGGAGAAATTGGCATCTCCCAATGCTTCATTTTCCTTCTTTTGGTTTATTATTCTTGGAATAATACACCTATGTTTTCGCGACGCGGGTCGACGACTCCGATCGGGCTCAAAATTTGACATTATCCGTTTCAAGTGGTCTACATTCAAAATCCGAAATGTCCGTCCGCCGTACGCCGTACGCCGTACGCCGTACGCCGTCCGCCGTCCGCCGTCCAGGCCGTTTTGGGCAGTAGGAATTTTTTAAAAAATCTGAAATTTTGACAAAATACTCGGTTTACTATCTAGTTGTGCCCGCAAGGTTTTCAGCCCGATCGCCCAAACCCGTGGGGCGCTCTGGGGCTAAAATGGGGCTACAGAAGGTGGTTTTTGAAGGCTTTTGGCTATGGGATCGAGTCAGGTGTCGTTTTCGAAGTATTTTTGGACGTAGAATCCATTTTTTGGGGTCCCGGAACGATCCGATTTCACTGTGGCGATCTATAGGGCTTTCATGGAGCTAAAAATGGGATTTTTGATGGATCCCAAGAAGTTAAATATCTTTCGAGTAAAAATTAAAGAATTTTTGAAAAAACACATTTTTGAAAAAAAATCGCCTCAAAAAATTTTTTTTGAAATATAAAAATCCAAAAAAAAATTTTTTTTTAATTTTTTTTATTGACAGAATTAAATTTCTGTACAAGTAACCTATATCAAAGAATAATAAACCCTTGTGTAAAATTTGCAGCGTTTTTGGTTTATTATTCTTGGAATAATACACCTATGTTTTCGCGACGCGGGTCGACGACTCCGATCGGCCTCAAAATTTGACGTTATCCGTTTCAATAGGTCTACATTCTAAATCCGAAATGTCCGTCCGCCGTCCGGGCCGTTTTGGGCAGTAGGAATTTTTTTTTAAATCTGAAATTTTGACAAAATACTAAGTATGTCTAGATGGTAAACCAAGTCTTGGTTTACCATCTAGTTGTGCCCGCAAGGTTTTCAGTCCGATCGCCCAAACCCGTGGGGCGCTCTGGGGCTATAATGGGGCTACGGGAGGTTTTTTTTGAAGGCTTTTAGCTATGTGATCGAGTTAGGTGTCGTTTTCGAAGTATTTTTGGACGTAGAATCCATTTTTTGGGGTCCCGGAACGATCCGATTTCACTGGGGCGATCTTTAGGGCTTTCATGGGGCTAAACATGGGATTTTTGAAGGATCCCAGGATGTTAAATATTTTTTGAGTAAAAAATACAGAATTTTTGAAAAAACACATTTTTGAACAAGAAAATAAAAAAAAAAAATTTTTTTTTTAAATAAAAATCCAAAAAAAAATTTTTTAATTTTTTCATTGACAGAATTTAATTTCTGCACAAGTAACCTATATCAAAGAATAATTAACCCTTGTGTAAAATTTGCAGCGTTTTTCGTTTAAACTAGGTATACGTGCATCTACCTACAGTTGTTGGGGTTTCAACCATGAAAAGGCTCCTGATTGCTCAGCTGTGTCCTCCTCCACCAGAGATGCGCTTCCACAGCCAGATCAAGAGGAGTCAGACTTGGAGTCAGAATAAATTTTTAACACGTTCTACAATCTTTTCTCAATTTACCTCATACAGGAAAATTTTCAGTAATCACTGTATTTATGTGAATTTTATAAATAAGAATTTATAATTCACTTTTTAAAACCGTTTCTCATTGCGTTGACTTCCTCGGTTCACTCTCTATTGTACGAATAAATGAATTCATGAACTGTTGCTAAGCTACTGTTTATTTTATTCTTAGAAACTAAAACTAAACTTCTCGGGACCCACTCCACCAAAACCACGAATCTGTATTTTTAGAACATTGCGAGGTCATCTGGGTTGTTCATGATGATTTGATGGAGTGAAACCTAATAATACTTATTCTGTCATGTTGTAAGGTAAGGAAAACAGTGCAACAATGGAAGTATTGCCAATCCGCAACGATGAAAAATTACGGAGTAAGTTCGGAAGCCTCTACTGAAAAACAATAACTTTTCAGTTTCGCGGTTTTGGCGGAGGATGGTTTTAAAGTTTCGTGATTTTGGCAGAGGAGCGACGATATTATGTCCTCTGAAGGAACTTAGAGAAAACCTAAGTGTGAAATCACCAAACCGCTACACTCAGAACCATCACAAACGTCTAGTCCCTGAGCCAATCCCTAGTTTGGTTCCCTGCCGCTAGGGATTCACGGCGCTGTCATCGCCGTGTAATCGTAGTCAGGGTTGTCAACCCTACGGATACTTCCGCAGATCTACGGATTTTTTGGTCTGATCCCTGATATTGGATTTCTCATCAAAATCTTTGCACCATCCTACGACTTCGACTCTTTCTCCGGTAGCAACAACGAATGGATTGATCAAATATCAGCGGCTAGATTCTACGAGTGAAGGCGATCAGAGCAATTTTCGATGGCGAGGTTGGCCTCTCTCCAAAACGAAGGCCCTGATACCGGCTCGTTTCTTTTTTAATTATGCTCAATAAATATTTCGCATGAATATTGAAGTAGAATTAAAAAAAAAAAAAATTGAATTAGGATAAGCAACTATCGAAAAATTGTTTATGCGTCCAAAATTACTATTTTGTCTTCCTTGCATCATTCAAAAGCCTCAAAGATCCCCGCTGTGAGATTGGATGGCTTAAGTCCCAAATTTGGGACAATGACACCGCACTCGATATTATGTACCTACCGAATATAGGTACCCCAAAACCTTCACCCCGGCCTCTTTTTAGCCCCAAAGAGCCCCACGGGTTTGGGCGGTTGTGCTGAAAACCTGCCGGACGCAACTAGATGGTGAACGAGTAGGTATTTTGTCAAAATTTCCTATTAAAAGAAAAAACGGACTTGATTTTTGAAATCTACGCGTCATGAAACGAGTAGGTACCTACCTAATGTCAAATTTTGAGGCCGACCCCCGTCGCGAAGACATTATAATATATTGATATATTCCAAGAATAATAAGCCCAAAGACATCGGTGAATTATTCTAAGAATAATAAACCCAGACTTCTGTTGATGCGCATGGATTTCATCCAGCATCTCCTTTTCGTATCCAATAATCCCCCTCCCCTTACCCTTTCCAGGAGGGAATAGAGGAAACATGCAGAAATGTCAAAATGCGAGGGAAATGGGGCATGGTGACTGCAGCGCCACAAACCACTAGCGGCAGGAAACCAAACTAAGGATTGGCTCAGGGGCCAGACGTTTGTGAACCATCAGTGTCACAGTGTCAGGTGTCAGTTACCTTAGACTCTTCAACCGGCCTTCTTGATGAGGATATGATTTTGTTTGAAAATGTAAATAACCTCGCGATTTGGGATATTCCCAATAAGAAGATCGTTCCTGTAAATATGTTGCAAAATTTAAAGAAGCACTGGGCAGATGCAGAAGTATCTTTGCGTTCTTCTTCTGCTCAAAAGCTTTTCGTAAGTGAGTCGTGATTTTTTCAAACAAAAAGAACATCAGCAAAACGTCTACAAAAACCAATGGGAATCAAAATGCTCGACACGGATGAGTCAAATGAAGCCAAAGCAGGTGAACTTTGGAAGAAATACAGCAATTTTCACCATTTCGGATTTGCAGGTCATGGATGCATCTCCGTACAAAGTGTTGACTTTATACCCGGGTGACTGGTCCAACTTTGCCCCTGCGCTCTTCAAAACATTCCGGCAGTTGGATAGATTGGGCAATATAAGTGGCAATGCTATGAGGAAAGAATATTGATCCTCTTGCAGACCACGGCTATGATTGCCACAACGTGAACCAATAAATAAAAATTGCTATTGTAAAGGAGAGGAAGTATGTATAATACAGATGCTTCTCTGTATGCAACAAGATCAAATCGAAGCTGAGAAACCGACTGTCCATCGATGTGGTACAGAGCATCCTCATCTTTCGGCAGATCCTCCATGACGAGGAGATCACAAATAAGGGTTACATGTGCTCAGTGTGTGTTCAGCCAATGGAGGAGATGATCTCTCGTTTCAATGAACACATTGGGCCGTATGAATAATAAGGGAAGAAAAAGGTAAAAGTAAAAGGTCGAAGGAAAAGGTGGAAGTAAAAGCATTTGCTTCATTTCATATGAATAACCATATGCTCTCACTTCGAAGCAAATGCTTCGAGTTGAGAAGCAAAAGGTGGACTCCAGCTAGGGGCGGGAAGTATCAGCTGGGGCGGGAACAAATGCGGTAACCAGATGAAGACGTGTTTTCATCTAGAACGCCAGTTCACGTGTTTTTCTATTAATTTCGCGAATTTTGCTTTTCGAGCTCTCAACCCGTGATGGATTCGGAATCCAGTGATAGTGAAATGCAAGAAGGGAAACCGGAAGAGCAGAACGGCTGCGAAATGGATGTCATAGCGAATTTTGTCGCAGAAAATGGAGTACTTCTGTCGAAAAGTCAGACTCCTTCGATGAAAAAGAAGAAAGAAGAATCGATGAGGCGATTGATAGATCGATATCAGCAAATTTTCGGCAAACAGGTGGATTCTATCAAAATGATGAAAAAAATTAACAACATGAAAACGCGATTGAAGAAAAAAACTGATGTGAATAAGACTGGAAACCGTCCAATTAAACCGCGGTCGTGGGAGAAACTTTTTTTTCAGGCGATGGAGGGGGAAATTAATCCTACGGTTGCAAGGATTCCTGGTGCCGTTGCTTGTGGAGGACCAGCTTCATCGTCAATTTCTCCACCATCACCTCTCCTCATCCCAAAAACTCCGTCAGTGGATTCCCCGTCTCAGTCTGTTCCTTCAGAACTCTCACAGTCACAGGTATTCCCACTCCAACCTTCTCGTAGGAAGATGAACAATTTCAAGGAAACCGAAGAAACCAGAAAGTTGACAACCGTCGAATTGCAGCGGTTGGTGTTGCTTGAGCAGCTGGAAACTACCCGAGTTCAAAGGGCTTACTATAAAGAAAAATTGGCAAAATTGAATATAGGTGGAGAGCCTACTTATTTTGATATGGGATGATTTCTGGTTTTATTTCACACACTTAATTTCCGTATTATTTCTATCACTTTTTAAAAAATTTTAAAAACTTGAAAATAAAAGTTTGATGAAAAAAAAAATTATTTTATTTCTTTATTCAATGCATAAGTTAAGTTGTCATGTACTTTGTAAAGGCTTGCAGATAAAAGAATAATGTTAAGCGTTGAAATGAATTAATAGTAAATTCAGATGGAACCTTCCAAGATAATGTCAGGTAAAATCCTTCGTTGTTGTTGGCCTCGACCACGCACTCCTCCTCTGTCCTCAGGTTCAGTTAGATGGTTATCAGGGGGACAGGAGTCACCATCGTCTTCAGTTAAGTCCTAAAAATCAGGGTCTCATAACAGCTTAGCGATTAGTATTTTGACAAAATACTCGTATTAGTATTTTGACAAAATACTCGGTTTACCATCTAGTTGTGCCCGCAAGGTTTTCAGTCCTATCGCCCAAACCCGTGGGGCGCTATGGGGCTAAAATGGGGCTACAGAAGGGGGTTTTTGAAGGCCTTCGGCTATGGGATCGAGTCAGGTGTCTTTTTTGAAGTATTTTTGGACGTAGAATCCATTTTTTGGGGTCCCGCAGCGATCCGATTTCACTGTGGCGATCTGTAGGGCATTCATTGGGCTAAAAATGGGATTTTTGAAGACTCCCAGGAGGTTAAATATTTTTCAAGTAAAAAACAAAACAAAATTTGAAAAATCAAAATCAAAAAAATCTTTTTTGAAAAAAAAAAAAAAAAATTAAAAAAATTTTCTTTAAATTTTTTTCATTACCACAGAATTAAATTTCTGCACAAGTAACTTATATCAAAGAATAATAAACCCTTGTGTAAAATTTGCAGCGTTTTTCGATCTTATTTTGCGCCCACTGTGCGTCGAAGCGCCATCGATTTAAAACGACAACTCGAGCAATGAAGTTGAAGAGGTGAGATTTTGTGAATCTGTTGCTAGAAGTCCTCTCTGTGAGAAGACGACGGTTTTCCAACCCTCCAAGATTTCCCATCTTTTTACACGAAAAAGGTGCAGAAGTTGATAATATTATTGTTGTAAATAACAAGCTCTTCGTTAAGATAGAAAAAATTAAGAGGAAAAAAAGAGGCCTTAATCAGCCCTCAGTCGCATCTGGGGAGTTGTGAGCCATGAAAAATGATGGTGCGGCTAATGGTTAGGGGGTTCTGAAAGAGAGAACTGCGAGGGGGTTGTGCGTGTAGGTGCCTGCACGTTGGTAGGAGGCGTGGGAAGGGCGAAGGTGGAAGTAGGGTGGTGATTTCGGTGAGGTAGGCGAATGAAGAAAAAAAACAAAAAAAAAACAAGGAAAGATGCAACGAGGGATTGTTTCCATCTCCATAATCTTGTTCACATACCCCGGGGAGGTTCCATGAATAAGAAATAGGCGGTGAAATGGATTAGAAGAGCGTCTGGAAGGTCCTCCAGACAGCGCCGGCATGTGAGACCACAATGTGGTTCCTCCATGTCATGAAGAAGTTTGGTCAGCTTGGAGAAGACAACGCTCCTGTGCATGGACAAAGTATACAAGGGTTTGCAGCTGTGAGATCAAGAGGATATTATCACACTTTCATAGAGCAAGGAAAGCCGAATACCGAGAAAGCAGAGTCCAACTGTGGGACAATAAGATAATTTCCAAACTATAATATAGTTACTCATATTATGAGAGGACAATCGCGAATTGCCTCGGCAATGCACCTGCAGCTAGTTCGCACGCAGCGACCATCGAACATCCTGCGAGCTATGCGACAGGAGTCTGCGCTCCGAGTTCTCCGGGGCTGGAAGACCTCTGTCGGGGAATTCAGCAGTTGACAAACCGTTTGACTGCCATTGAGGCGACGTTGGCGAATCAACGGGGTGCGGTCTCAGCGCTACATCTGGCCCGGAGCCCACCGGAGACGGTGCAGCGGGACGAGGCGCCGCGACAAGAAGCTGATCGAGGTAAGACAGTCAAGCCTCCCTCTTTCGAAGTTACCACGGCATTCGAAGATTTTCACTTCCAATTTGAGCACGCGGCTCGAGCGAATGGGTGGACGGAGCCAGAGCTGGCTTCAAAGTTGGTTTCAGTCCTAAAAGGTACGGCCCTCACTGTGACATTGCTTCGGCGTCCCAACCCTACGTACGCTGTGATGTTAGTAGCGCTGCAGGAAAGGTATGGGAGCGAGGTTCGCCGAGAACTCTACAGGAGCCAACTACAGGCTCGAAGGCAGGGCCTGAGAAGACGGGCAGGGAAGACTTAGTTACGTTTGCTAATGATCTCCACATCCTGACCTATTGCGCTTTCCCTGGGGGAACGCCTAGTGAAATTGACGACCAGGCGCTCAGGCAGTTCTGAGTATAGTATACATTTGAAGTATAGTATACATATATTCAAGTATACTTCAAGTATACTTGAAGACATATCGAGCCTCCAACGCAACTGTGACGCACTCGTCGTTTGAGCACGAGCGACTTCATGGAAATCAGTTGTGTAAACGCGTTAATGTCATTTTATTTTCTCTTTCAAGATAAGAAACGACAAACACGGCGCTTGTTAGATCCTATCGGGAGTCCACAGGTGAAGGACTTACTGAGAAGGGCGGACTATTAGTGAGCCATTACACGGCTCCTGAAGCTCATCATCAATACAAAACCGTCTTTTTTTTCGTCTACTGTAACCCGTTGGGAGAAGGCTACTGCTTGTAATACAGGTCATGGTGCGGTGTCCTCTTCTGTCTCGGTCATTTGTCATTTTGTACTGCACAGCTACCAACCAGCGCAGTCATACCATCAGCCAAAGAAAAAAAACTTACTCCTTTTCGATTAGCACAGGTCGCGGGAGATCCCGGGAGAGAATGGAAATATCAGCTTAGTAGCTGAATTTATTGATTACCTATTTATTTATAAACTAGCTGGGACACGAAATACAAAGTCACGTCCATCATGATCCCGGTCCATCTAGGTGCACCTATCAATGCTTCACTCAGAACACCCGTAGCAAAAATCGACAAGGGCGAAAAATAACAGAGTGGATTGTGAATTCAAAAAATTCCAAAGAAAATGGAACAACCTACAGAAACTCCTGGATCGATTGCAGCGAGAGGCCACCAGCAGTCAGCAACGTGCACAAAGTGGGCAGGTATAAAATCACTCATTTTCCACCGGTTTTCAGATTTATTTTTTCGTCGAGTACGTGTGCCCGTTCTGACCAAGCTGCGGACGTACTCGTGTTCTTTAATGTGACACCTCAATGTCAAATGTGATGCGTATTCCCATCATATTTGACATTGAGGCGTCACATTAAAGAACATTACCCTCCTGGAAGACAAATGCGAAATGTAAGACGAATACAACGGCTCTAATTCCGAATACAAGACGATTCCGGTTAAAAAAAAAAACGTCCAAAATTTTTCTCAATGGCACAGAATAACTTTTGCACAATTAAGCTATTATTATATAGGTACCATAGTGTCAAAAATAAGAGTCGATGTTCCTCAAACATCGATATCGTTAACATCGATATCCATGGATTGATTTCCACAAATGTTTAAAAATGATCAAAGACACTTAATGATCATTCATTTGAGGGAAATTGAGATATTTTGCAATTATGTGCAATTAAAACTAGTGACGTTACTAGGAAACGCTTGCTTACATCTGCAACACATTAGGACATTAAATGTCCTAGACCTGAAATTTTCATGTCTTTGCCGTCGTTGCTAGCCCGTAACCCGTAACGCCTTTTTCATTCAACGCTTTTTTCGTTTTTGTGCCAAATTAAAGACATGAAATGTCAAAAACGCGAAGATATCATTAATTTTGTATGTTGGCAGTGCATTCAGCTGATTCATGCCCATCAGGCATGGATTGGTGGTTTTCTTTCTTTTCTGTCGGGATTAGGGATTGCAATCCCGAACGTTTTTCTGAATCCCGGGATTTTTCTGAGGCAATCCCGGGATTGATGATTTTTGTTTGAACGTGAAAAAATTGATTTAAAACGACGAAAAACTTGTTTATATACATTTATTGTAAATTATATAAAATAATACTTCTCTCATGAAGGAAAAATTTCACTTATGTACTCAAAAAATGTGCTTTTAGAAATCATAATGTTGGATCTTAGAAAGCACTCAAAGTTGGATCAGCCAATTTACTTCTTAGCTTTGTCGAAAATAGTCCTGCTACTCAAAAGGCCCTCTCAGCTTCTACGGAGGTCAGTGGGATAGTCCTACGTGTTCTGGTTGTGCTTAAATTGAAGCTGAATCACTGCTCCACAATTTCATTCCTCGTGGGATGAATATTATAGCCGATATTCCGTACTGAAGAAGGATAAAACCACGATTTCTAACATTTGGGGGAAAATGGTCAATGTTTGAAGAGGGTTAATCTCGGGGCCCATTGGTCCTAGAAAGCTGCCGTTGCGCTCAAATGGTAGCAAATCTTGTCTACTTGAAAATAGTATACAGTGACTTTTTCGTTAGGGCGCACATTTTTGAAACTAAAAGCCAAGAACTGAAAAAAAAAAAAAAAAAAAAATCCGAAAATTTCGCGGTTCTTCGAGCATCCAGCATTTAGCACAAGGGTTTCGAAGCTGGTATCGTCCCTGACAACATTTAAAAAAAAATTAGAACGTGTAAATTTTTCCGTTCTAAGCCCCCCCTTTTTTTTGTATACTAAATCCAAATGGTGGCCTCGGCTGCCTCCATTTTTGAACAGGCTCGTTTCTTTTTTAATTGTTGTCGATAAATCTTTTCGTATTTTCGGCACCGGCACCGGCTGGTTCATATATTTCCGAATCCATTCTTCAGGGGACTTCACAGTTTTCATCTTACAGCACTTTCACTTAGCCTTCGAATTATTGTCCGTTGTTAAAAGATTTTTCCCGACAAGACTTGAGCAATTGAGCTAACGGGTACCACCGACAAATCGCATGCATTAAATTAAATTTTATTCACCGTCGACAAGGTGTTGGGTGGCCGGGTCAAAGCGGGCGAGTCCTCCACGGGCTAAGCTCCTGTTGAATGACACATGGGGATTGTGTGGGTCCCAAAGGACCGCCGTTTGACTGTCGAAGAATTCGGAACTTTGCTCCCAACTTTTAGGACCAACAAATTTGACTAGCCTTGGGCCGACATACCGGTTTCCAGTATTTGCCTCATGTTCATCTCAACAAACATATATTATATTATATTATTATATACAAATATATATTATATTATTATAACACCTTGCTTTATTATCATTACTATCATTATTATTTTTCAGCCAAGTTGGAATAATTATTATTAACAGAAGCTAAAATGGACCTAGTCCAAAAGAAAGCGGTCATAGCCAACATACTCAAAAAGATAGCCGAGGCTAAACTCAGAAAGGCTGAGGCCGAAGCTGAAATTGAAGAGGGCCAAGTACATAATAATATTATCTTTGTCATGGTCATATTATCAAGTCAAGGTGTTGGGTGGCCGGGTCAAAGCGGGCGAGTCCTCCATGGGCTAAGCTCCTGTTGAATGACACATGGGGATTGTGTGGGTCCCAAAGGACCGCCGTTTGACTGTCGAAGAATTCGGAACTTTGCTCCCAACTTTTAGGACCAACAAATTTGACTAGCAAATCCTTCATAGCGTCGTCACCGTCTCGAACGAGCGTTTGGAATTTTTCGATCGTCTCTTTATTCCAAGTTTTACGGTCGAGAGGCTCAATGCCAACTAGCTCGCATTGGATGCCGAAGAATGGCTGTTTGACAAATTCTTCCGGTAAACAGTAGAGTTGGTCTGGTGTAACACCCACCTGCGTGTCGCCGTAGTCTCCGAATATAGATAGATAGATAGAAACATGTGTTTATTCATTAGACACTTGATGTTCGTATTGACAAGAGATACACATAAATTTGACAATGGGCTACGCCCGTCTGCCAGAGTTTGCATTTATTATTAGGCAAGTTATTGTATTCATCTTATTAAATATATTAAAGTGTAGGACAAGACAACGGCGCCAATAACAAGAGTAAGGGGTCAACGAGGCGCTTGGTCCCAATTAAATTGCTCAACCAGCTCCATCCTGTACCTCCACGCAGCCTGACAGAACCTGGCGAGCGGCAGCCAGTTTTCACCATTCAGGATCCTAAGCAGGGTGTCCCTCGAGAGCTGGGGCCTCCCAAAGTACGGCAAGCGGAACTCCCCCAAAACAGGGCAAACCGCGACAAAGTGCTCCAGGTCCTCCGGAACCCCCATGTTGCAGAGCGAGCAGATCTCTGTGCGCCGATCCTCCTCGTGAAGCATATTATGAGGTCGGCTGTTGAGCCTCAGCAGGTCGCCACGAACTCTCAGCACCCAACGCAACACGAACATTGAGGCCTTCTGAGTTTTAACTGTCAAATCGACACACCGAACCCCCAAATACAGGAATCTATAGATCCGGCTCGTCGATGCCACTGACCTGGCCTTCGTTGCCTCCAACCA
This sequence comes from Pilophorus perplexus, assembly GCA_955831195.1. NCBI lineage: Eukaryota > Metazoa > Arthropoda > Insecta > Hemiptera > Miridae > Pilophorus > Pilophorus perplexus. Next base: position 24,086,427 of record OY037016.1, read on the forward strand.
CGCATCCTGCACAGCCTGCTGCATCTCCTCCAGTTGCCCCCTCCACTCGTTCAGGCCCTCAAGGGAGCCGCCGAGAGCCACCCCGTGCTGTTCGCACAAGCTATTGAGCCCCCTGTACCAGTACAGATTCCGGACAACAATCTCCCTGGCCACGATACGGGGGTATCGGCGCTCTGGCATACTCAAAACCTTCAGCAGATACTTACAGTGCAGCCGAAGAGTGAATACAAAAAGGGGGAAAACTGCAGTCTCGAGGTAGATGACATATTCTGGGGTGCTTCTTGGCAGGCGAAAAATGCGTTTCACAAAAAACTTGAAAACCTGCTCAACCACCTGGTACCGCTGAAACCCCCACACCTGAGCGCCGTAGCACAACACTGACCGAGCCGCCGACTGAAACACCTCATACTTGGCCTGTATCGGGACACTCGCGAGCCCAAAGAGTGATCCATATCCGCTAGCTATACTCGTTCTAGCCGCTGCCGCTCTGTCCCGCAGATGCACGGCAAAGGAGAGTCCCGAAGTCAGTGTGACGCCTAGGTATTTGTAAGAGCTAACGACCTCTACTGCAGTCCCACGGTAGGTCCATGCCTCACAGATCTTCAACTTCCCTCCCCTACGAAAGACCATGATCTTTGACTTGTCCAAATTTACCTGCAGCTCCATCTTCTCACAAAACACCTGTAGCGCGTTTATGTTACACTGGAGGTCCACCACTGATTCCGCGGTAATCACAATATCGTCAGCGTACATGAGCAGATTGATGAATGTATCTCCAACACCGACTCCATGGGGTAGCACATCGCTCAAACCATCAATGAAGAGAGCAAACAGCAGGGGGCTGAGCAAGCAACCCTGTCTAACACCCTTCTCCACTCGAAAGGAGTCAGAAACGCCCTCCCCGCTCCAAACAGCTGCTCTACCCTCCGCATATAATGCATCCAGCAATCGGATAAACTTCTGGCTCACGCCCAATGCATTCAACCTACCAAACAGTAAGTCGTGTCGCACACAATCAAATGCAGCTTTAAAGTCCACAAAGAACGCGTAAAATCTCTTGCTAGGCGAGTTGACCATGATGTGTGCCAGGCTGGTGAGGGTAAATATACAGTCCGCTGTGACATATCCTTTTCTGAATCCTGCCTGACACTCACCCAGTAGGGAGTTCACAGCCACAAATCCCTCCAACCTATCAACCATGAGTCCAGATAGCAACTTTGCACCACAATTCATAAACGACAGGCCCCTATAGTTCTGCACGAGGTTCAAATCTCCCTTCTTGTGCAGTAGTCTCCGAATATGATATGCACTGAATCCACGGAGTCGTTAATGTCACCGATTACATCGCATATAATGGCCCTGTTCCATTCATCCTCATATTTGACTGCGCATAGTTCATGAATAGCGATCAGATGGAGTTTTGCAATTAATTCTCGAACCCCGGGATCCCGGGATTGACTCCACAAATCCCGGGATTTCAAATTGGCAAAAATCGACCGGGAGTTTCATTACAGTGATTTTCAATCGTTTCTACAGCTTATTTATACACGCCTTCGTTCACAAGGAGTCTCTGGGTGAGTGTAATACGTTCAAATGAACGATGTATCGATGAAATGGTTTATTGTCTGGTAACTTAGTCTCTAAAAAGTTACATACGTGGAACGTAATCCATACTCCAGCACGAGGACGAGAGGAGCCTGACACAAATTTGGCTTCTTTGTTGTAGGGTACTTTTAGCTGTTGGAGAACTTCTGAGTCAGGAGAATTTTCAAGCGACAAACATTGGTTTACCCTTGTATACAATAATATCATGTTATTATAGAAGGGTAAACCCCCAGTTATTATTACTATAAGAAAGAAATATTAATCCAACCTTATAGTAAAAATTTGCGTTTGGTGAATTTTGGTTCTTTCAATCACCTTCTGAAGAAAATCACCTCTCAATAACTGTACACACTGTGTGAATTTTTTGTGTGAACGTTTGGTGAATTTTGGTTCTTTTGGATATTGCTTTCATTTCTTCATTAATTTGCCTCGTAAGTTTATCTGTTATATATTTTGTGTTGAGTTATATAGTGTTATATATGTTATGTTATATGAGCGTTATATATTTGAGTTTGCACAACTTGTCGTACAATGGCGGTTGAAAATCCAAAGGCCGCTATGTTTTCAAAAACGTTTTTAAGCTGGTCACAGTATTATGATTTGCTTTGTGATCCAGGTAATTTAAAAACGACTAGCTGTCCTCATGTGGGTGCTAAACCAGGGGAATTGTTCATTTACCACAATGTCAGGTGCTCCAAGGATTGGAAAAAACAATACACGTCTGTGAATACTTAAAGCCTACTGCTGGCTTTGGGGGAGAATTGTGGATGGCAAATTCCGAAACACCCGTTATTGTTCATTACATCTCACTGGACAATGTTGAGCATTACTGCCACAAGAACATGAAGAAAAAAGTTGTGGAAAAGTTCGTGCGAGCGGCACCATCTCAACTTGCTCTTCAAAAGAGGGATCTGTCAAGTGATCCTCCGGAGTATAAAAAACTAGTTGCTGCGGACGCTGACCCAGTAGTTGCCAACGTTCTTTTGCCTAGAAACGAAAAACAGGTGCGCAATAGTACGAATAACGAAAGAGACCGCCGGCTGCCATCGAAAGATGATGTTCTTGGCGTGCATGAGGTATATAGAGAAGTAGGCTTCTTGGCTTTAAATGAAGTTCCACAGTTGTTTGTAATTTATTGTAGTGAGGGATCGACTTCACTGTTCAGAAGGATCGCTAAAATCGATGAGTGCATTGTGTTCTACGACACCACATTCACACAAAGGTTTATTATAATCCAATTTTCAAACCGAAACCCGGCGATTCCGCTAGCATACGTGGTTCACCATACAAAGACTGCTATTGTGCATAAGCAATTTTTTTACATTATGAAGAACTATCTTCCAGTTCTGGCCACGTGCACAATAGTAAAAGATAGAGTAGGCCATTGTTAGAGCTATATCTGACGAAATCCCAACAGCTCAACACTTTGTATGTTGGAATCACCTGCAGCGCGACGTCAAATAGTGGTTGAAAAAACACAATGCCACCCCAGGTGATGTACATAATATTGATGGGGTCTCTCCAATCGACCCCATCGCGTCATATGGTTTTCTGGTAGTTAGAGACGTTTTAAAAATATCAACCTCGACTGGGATTATGCAGAACTGGGATGCCATGTTAGCCCTCGCACGCGAACAGATTCTTGTAGAGTACGCAACACTTGGCGCGAGAACGGCTGGTGAAGAACAGAAGCGTCACTACGACTTTCAAACGGAAGGAAACCCTTACGAAATTGGGGAGAAAGTATGGTACTGGTGGCCTCGGCGCAAAATTGGAGTGTGCCCTAAGCTGCAGTCAGGTTCGAATTTTGTACCTGATCCACCCATGGATCCTCTCGCTCCGGGTCGGCCAACGGCAATGTCTTCAGCCTCCGGTACGTTTCATGTTCATCTCAACAAACATATATTATATTATATTATTATATACAAATATATATTATATTATTATAACGCCTCGCTTTATTATCATTACTATTATTATTGACAGAAGCTAAAATGGACCTAGTCCAAGTCCAAAAGAAAGCGGTCATAGCCGAAATAATAAAAAAGATAGCTGAGGCTAAACTCAGAATGGCTGACCATCTATAATTCAGGTATTATTACTATGAATAATGACAGCTTATTTTTTGACTGGGCCTGCTGGCCAGGCCTCCTGTGGCGACACTTCGCTAAGGGAAGGCGACTCATCGGACCCAGTTCTATTTTCTCGTGATTTGGTAGCCCAGGCCGCTATTATGCGGGGGCTCTAGGCCCCGTAGGGTAAGGAACACTGAGGTTTTGCGCCGCGGCGGCCTTGAGGATCGTCAGCTCTTCAAGGATGTGAAAAGGAGGAAGGTAGGATGTTCCCACAAGAAAAATGTTCATGCCCATCCAAAACGGACTGTATTCGTATTCACATAAAAACTGTGCGCCATTCTCTCTCGATATCGACTCAAAAAAGATGTCAAGCTATGTACTGTACTTCGTCGTGCCCGAGGAAATAAATCAGGAAGGAAGAGGGGGGGGGGGGGGGAGGTCGTCATTTTTGAAGCCCCAGATGACGGTGATGCAAACATCGGCACAGCATCGGTCGATGAAAGTTTTGGCCCAAATTCAATCCTTTTGCCGGTAAAAGGAGTCAAAGTACTGAAAATTCGGTGCTATCACCCGTCACTGCATGATCCTGAAAGTGAATCGTTTTTGGAAAACGTTCACCGCCTTCTATTCCGCCTATCAGCACCTGTAAAGGACCTCAGGCAACGCTATGTTCATCATTGGAAGAAATGGAAGACGCGTGTCCACCTCCTCCTAAGACGGTGGGGTTTGCTGATAGGCCTAACAGCATGAACGTGCCCAACAGCATGCACATTGGCTTAATGATGTTAGAACGGGATGAAGTAAGTTTCCGTTAACGAGAGCTGTGGTGTGTCATATTTTTCGGCTCATTTATTTTGTGTATGTCAACAGTTAGAAGAGTCCCAAATTTTACAACTGCGGAAGAGAGCCTGTTGGTATCTCTTGTCCAGAAGTGGTCGCAGGTGATAGAAGACAAGAGAACAGACGGCTCTTCCGTTCTAAAAAAAAAAACCAAGCGTGGGAGGAGCTGCAGCGCGTCTTTAATGCCTCCAGCAGCATTCCGCGCTCAGGTACATGATCATGGTCAATTTCCGCGCTACTGTTGGTGGGGTTTGGGGACATATTATTGCATGTTATTGCACTGCCTGGGAATTTGATGAAGTTAGGTTACTTGTAAATAATTTACAATTATTACTCCGGGTCGGCCAACGGCAATGTCTTCAGCCTCCGGTACGTTTCATGTTCATCTCGGCTAAGCTCTCCTCCCTGGGATTGGAGGCGTCCGGTCGGTGTTTTTGGTGCGCCTCCCCGGGCTCTGCTGAGCATATCCTTAGGGATTGCCCGCAGTTCTCGGCCGAGAGGCTGGTCCTCGAGCATACTGTCTTCCCCGATGGGGGGCGGGCAGATTGGTCTTGTCAGGGGGCGGCCGCGCAGATAAGGCGGCCTGCTGCCCCCAGGCCCGAGGACCTCGGAGTCCCTGAGGCAAATGCTGGCGGACCTGGACCTGACTAAATAGGTCCAGGGTGGAGTTCCCCCTATTTTAAGGGGGACCCGGTCGTGGCCTTGGGCCGACATACCGGTTTCCATTATTTGCCTCATGTTCATCTCAACAAACATAATATGTTATTATATATTATATACTACATAATATATATATTATATTATTATATACAAATATATATTATATTATTATAACACCTCGCTTTATTATCATTACTATTATTATTATTATTTTTCAGCCAAGTTGGAATAATTATTATTGACCGAAGCTAAAATGGACCTAATCCAAAAGAAAGCGGTCATAGCCAACATACTCAAAAAGATAGCCGAGGCTAAACTCAGAAAGGCTGAGGCCGAAGCTGAAATTGAAGAGGGCCAAGTACATAATAATATTATCTTTGTCATGGTCATATTATCAAGTCAGGTCATATAATCCAGTGCTAAAACGATGCACACAACGTAAGGAACTTAAAATGCCCGTATTCCTTCTTTTTGTGTGTACAAAATTGATTTGTTTTTTTCAAAAAGAGGTACTTCGTGGAACTTGTGGTTAGGGTGGTTATACTTTGGCCTCCCAACATGACTCGAAGTTTCGCACTGATCCTAGCCAGGTAGAGTTTCCAAAAAGTGTTGTCCCGTTGGATCAGATACCTTATGTATTCTTAGATCGGCATGTTGAACCTGCCGTTTGTAATGATAATGAAATATTGAATACAACCGAAGTTTTGGTTAAAAACTACACTGCAGAAAAGCGTATCCACTTACTTCCAGAAGTACAACCGTTCTCTGTCGATGGTTGGAGGGGTAAATATATCGTTACATTGTTCCTACAAGAAAAATGTTCATGCCCAGCCAAAACGGACTGTATTCGTATTCACATAAAAACTGTGCGCCATTCTCTCTCGATATCGACTCAAAAAAGATGTCAAGCTAAGTACTGTACTTCGTCGTGCCCGAGGAAATAAATCAGGAAGGAAGAGGGGGGGAGGTCGTCATTTTTGAAGCCCCAGATGACGGTGATGCAAACATCGGCACAGCATCGGTCGATGAAAGTTTTGGCCCAAATTCAATCCTTTTGCCGGTAAAAGGAGTCAAAGTACTGAAAATTCGGTGCTATCACCCGTCACTGCATGATCCTGAAAGTGAATCGTTTTTGGAAAACGTTCACCGCCTTCTATTCCGCCTATCAGCACCTGTAAAGGACCTCAGGCAACGCTATGTTCATCATTGGAAGAAATGGAAGACGCGTGTCCACCTCCTCCTAAGACGGTGAGGTTTGCTGATAGGCCTAACAGCATGCACATTGGCGTAATGATGTTAGAGCGGGATGAAGTAAGTTTCCGTTAACGAGAGCTGTGGTGTGTCATATTTTTCGGCTCATTTATTTTGTGTATGTCAACAGTTAGAAGGGTCCCAAATTTTACAACTGCGGAAGAGAGCCTGTTGGTATCTCTTGTCCAGAAGTGGTCGCATGTGATAGAAGACAAGAGAACAGACGGCTCTTCCGTTCTAAAAAAAAAAACCAAGCGTGGGAGGAGCTGCAGCGCGTCTTTAATGCCTCCAGCAGCATTCCGCGCTCAGGTACATGATCATGGTCAATTTCCGCGCTACTGTTGGTGGGGTTTGGGGACATATTATTGCATGTTATTGCACTGCCTGGGAATTTGATGAAGTTAGGTTACTTGTAAATAATTTACAATTATTACTCCGGGTCGGCCAACGGCAATGTCTTCAGCCTCCGGTACGTTTCATGTTCATCTCGGCTAAGCTCTCCTCCCTGGGATTGGAGGCGTCCGGTCGGTGTTTTTGGTGCGCCTCCCCGGGCTCTGCTGAGCATATCCTTAGGGATTGCCCGCAGTTCTCGGCCGAGAGGCTGGTCCTCGAGCATACTGTCTTCCCCGATGGGGGGCGGGCAGATTGGTCTTGTCAGGGGGCGGCCGCGCAGATAAGGCGGCCTGCTGCCCCCAGGCCCGAGGACCTCGGAGTCCCTGAGGCAAATGCTGGCGGACCTGGACCTGACTAAATAGGTCCAGGGTGGAGTTCCCCCTATTTTAAGGGGGACCCGGTCGTGGCCTTGGGCCGACATACCGGTTTCCATTATTTGCCTCATGTTCATCTCAACAAACATAATATGTTATTATATATTATATACTACATAATATATATATTATATTATTATATACAAATATATATTATATTATTATAACACCTCGCTTTATTATCATTACTATTATTATTATTATTTTTCAGCCAAGTTGGAATAATTATTATTGACCGAAGCTAAAATGGACCTAATCCAAAAGAAAGCGGTCATAGCCAACATACTCAAAAAGATAGCCGAGGCTAAACTCAGAAAGGCTGAGGCCGAAGCTGAAATTGAAGAGGGCCAAGTACATAATAATATTATCTTTGTCATGGTCATATTATCAAGTCAGGTCATATAATCCAGTGCTAAAACGATGCACACAACGTAAGGAACTTAAAATGCCCGTATTCCTTCTTTTTGTGTGTACAAAATTGATTTGTTTTTTTCAAAAAGAGGTACTTCGTGGAACTTGTGGTTAGGGTGGTTATACTTTGGCCTCCCAACATGACTCGAAGTTTCGCACTGATCCTAGCCAGGTAGAGTTTCCAAAAAGTGTTGTCCCGTTGGATCAGATACCTTATGTATTCTTAGATCGGCATGTTGAACCTGCCGTTTGTAATGATAATGAAATATTGAATACAACCGAAGTTTTGGTTAAAAACTACACTGCAGAAAAGCGTATCCACTTACTTCCAGAAGTACAACCGTTCTCTGTCGATGGTTGGAGGGGTAAATATATCGTTACATTGTTCCTACAAGAAAAATGTTCATGCCCAGCCAAAACGGACTGTATTCGTATTCACATAAAAACTGTGCGCCATTCTCTCTCGATATCGACTCAAAAAAGATGTCAAGCTAAGTACTGTACTTCGTCGTGCCCGAGGAAATAAATCAGGAAGGAAGAGGGGGGGAGGTCGTCATTTTTGAAGCCCCAGATGACGGTGATGCAAACATCGGCACAGCATCGGTCGATGAAAGTTTTGGCCCAAATTCAATCCTTTTGCCGGTAAAAGGAGTCAAAGTACTGAAAATTCGGTGCTATCACCCGTCACTGCATGATCCTGAAAGTGAATCGTTTTTGGAAAACGTTCACCGCCTTCTATTCCGCCTATCAGCACCTGTAAAGGACCTCAGGCAACGCTATGTTCATCATTGGAAGAAATGGAAGACGCGTGTCCACCTCCTCCTAAGACGGTGAGGTTTGCTGATAGGCCTAACAGCATGCACATTGGCGTAATGATGTTAGAGCGGGATGAAGTAAGTTTCCGTTAACGAGAGCTGTGGTGTGTCATATTTTTCGGCTCATTTATTTTGTGTATGTCAACAGTTAGAAGGGTCCCAAATTTTACAACTGCGGAAGAGAGCCTGTTGGTATCTCTTGTCCAGAAGTGGTCGCATGTGATAGAAGACAAGAGAACAAAAAAAAATTATCATCATCATTACTATTATTATTATTATTTTTCAGCCAAGTTGGAATAATTATTATTGACCGAAGCTAAAATGGACCTAATCCAAAAAAAGCGGTCATAGCCACGCTGAAATTGAAGAGGGCTAAGTACATAATAATATTATCTTTGTCATGGTCATATTATCAAGTCAGGTCATATAATCCAGTGCTAAAACGATGCACACAACGTAAGGAACTGAAAATTCCCGTAGAAAAGAAGGATCTTTTTGTGTGTACAAAATTGATTTGTTTTATCAAAACGAGGTACTTCGTGGAACTTGTGGTTTGGGTGGTTATACTCCCAACATGACTCAATTACAATTAATTAAATTAAAAATTATTACCTATTAATAAATTTTCTAGACCCAAAGAAAAGTGAAATCGCCAGAAGACGTAACTGAAATTATAGCGAAGGGCGCTCTGACAGAGAGGCGTAAGTGTTCTTGAAGCACCCTTGAAGGATTTTGGGCGTCAAATTACCCAGCAAGGTCTAAACCAAAGCAAACAAAGTAGAAAGTGTTGATGAGCGAGTGAAAATTTCGATCAGGTGATTTATCGGACACCTGAGAAACTTCAATCGATGATAATATCATCATGAGATATTATCTCAAAACAAGTAGTTTGCAGATACGTCCCTTTGTCAAAATGCCAACGATACTGAGGACATTGGTGGACCGTATCTTGAATGCGGACAATGCGGACAGTCCGACTTAACCACCTTGAAATCGGTCAAACCCGAGAAGAATAAAAAAATGCTGCACCTTTCCAGGCTCATCTACGAACAACTATTAGCGCACACAACCCCACCAAATATTTTGCCTTTTGCCTTGGGGGAAGTAGCGATGGGGTCAATGAATATTAAATATATAAATATGAATATTAAATACCGATAAATTTTATCGGTTGTTTGGCGTATAAATTTGAAAACCCGCGGAAAGCAAGGTCAAAGTGGAGTCGTAAATTGCTGCTGAAGAAGAGGGGATTCCCTCACGTGAATCTGTTGAAGGAGTTGAGAAATGAACCCAACAAAGACAGTTTGTCCCATCGGAATGTCTGCCATAATATTATTAAGGGCGAAATTGCAACTTGAAAACAAGCACTCTAGAAGTGCAAACAGGGCGGAGATCGTAGCGAGTGAGGAGTTTTATTTCAAACCGGCTTATTTTATATAAATATATATTATTTATTAACAATTTTTTTTTCAAATGAATTCTGAATAATACGGGAGTGACATTTCTCCCGTGAAAAACTAACCTTAATAGTTTGTATCCTCCTTAAAAAGCTTGCCAAAAATCGGTTTGCCAACGGAATAAACTATTTTTTAAACAGCAGAACAGCAATTGGCGATGCCTTTTTCAGGAGGAAATTCCGCTTTTTTGCGGAACCTCTTGCACGCCCTCTCATAATATTGATGGCTAGATAAAGAGACCCCCTCTCACGTAAATAGGCTCGTCAAAAAAATTGTGCGAAATATGGCAAGTGCTTAATATAAAATCACTCCAAAGTATGTACCTACTTACAATAAAGGGAGAGGAATCAGCCAGGCCACAAGGAACCAAAGCAAAGTTCAGAACCAAAACAATCTTCGTATCAAGACACGGAAACGTTCAATTACATCGTTAAGAAAGGAAAAACCTGGAAATCCATCCACCAGAAAAAGATTCTTCCATCCACACGTGGTTTGCCATCAGAAGATTCAAGGCGTGATCCACCTTCTCGCTTCCCATTTTTGTGAAAATTGGGAAGAACTACCAGACCTCCAGTAACTTGTGGATTGCTGCAGTAAACAAGTTAGGTTCTTCTGCTCCTTCCATCGCTCCCAGCGTTCTCACTCTCCCAGAGATCCACAGATCTTCAGCATCAATGTATTTTGTAGACAGCAAACCTCTATTGCTCAACCTGTGCCAGATGATTGTGGACGGTGGTTCCTGCGCACAACTAAGGTTCAAATTCTGTCCATGATGTTTACTACGTTGGTAGGAAAGAATTAAAAATCCAAAAACTCGTGCAATTTGCACATTTTCTTCTGTATCAACATCACTGTGAATATATAGGTAATATATATTTGTTAAGCGAGAGCTTGCCTACCAAGCACAGGCACCTTCACTAACGCTAACATGATGAGCCCACTGCGAGTCCAGCTGGTCAGCTGTGTAATACCAGCTACTGAGCCAGCCTTCTTCCTTCAGCACTTCGTCGATGATCTTCACGGTGTTCGTTACGTTCTATCTAACGCTGTTTGTGTGCGTGCAGTGTCATCGTGATAGATCGAGAAAACCCGAGATCGTAAGGTATTTGTTACGGTGTAACTAAATCTATATTCGATTACATGTTTATATTTTTTTTATAAACCAACGCCTGACAATATTCACATGTTGTTGATTCAGAAATATCATCTCCGTCACGCAAAAAAGAAAAAAAAAAAAAAAACAACCCCACCGCATTTCTTTAGGAGTGTATCATTGGGATTTCCAATTTTCCTCGGCTCCAAGTTCATCAACAAAGGAATGATGGGGATGTAAAAAAAAACTGGCGCCAGAATCCTCGCTAGATTGCAAGGCTGGAAAGTTGGTAGGTGATGTGGTCAGGATGGTGGTAGGGTGGGACCGTCCAATCAAAGCTCCTCCTCAGACTGAGGGAGGTGCTGGGAAAAAAACTCCTGCAGCCTTCAAGGCGCCTTTTTTTTTTTCTTTTCTAACTCCTCTTCGGGAAGGGATCTTTTGAGAAAAGGCGGTGCAAAAAGGATGGTTGCCGAGGGGGTGGGATCTAGCGGCATTTGGAAACCGGGATTTTCGTTAGGGGGGAAAGAGGAAAAGGAGGTGGGTGATAAAAAACGACCCTAGGGGGCCCGCCCAAACCGCCCTGGGGACGGCCTGTTCCAAAACAAAAAGATCCGATAAAGAGAGGATTTTCTGTCTGTAACCGGACACGTCCTGTGACAAGGCTGATACGAGATTAAGATAAGGCAACGATCGTTGGTCACCTTTTTTTAACCCAACGATAGGAAGACATCTGTGGGGAGAGAAGAAACGCTTGCTGATCGCCAAGAAGAGGACGGCACGATTTATTTACTCGTTTAATTTCAAACATAGAATCCAAGAACTACACCCCGATAAAAAACGACAACACGTTTTGTTTACAAATTTTACTAATTACCCAGCTGGCGTCGCACAGTGGTGTATTTGGGACTTCCAGCTGCAATTAAATCGAAAAACGAAAGTCGGAAATGAATATTTTGGATGATATACCTATGTACTATATTATAACATATTGATGGGGTTTTCTCCAATCAACCCCGTCGCGTCATATGGTTTTCATGATTTAATGCCGTTTTTACAAACAAACCTTGTCTGATTAACTTTCATGTGAGCCTTTCTTTTTGGATTTAGCTCGTTTCTTTTTTCGTTTACCCGATTTCGTTGGTTCCTTTTCCTCTTCATGTGAGCTTTTCCTACGTGGTGGAGTGGGTGGAGGAGTTAGTTGATCGCGTCCACGTTCGCTGTCCATGCTGTTGCTTGGTGGTCGGGCGGCTTCCTGGCGAGTGTCGCGTGGTCTGGTGATAAAGTCTCGCCTGACTCTGTACAACCCCCAAAGGCCGACGTTGGTCGCTTCAATGAGGCTGACGGACGACAAAAACGACAGAGCAACCGCGAGCAAAGAGCTCCAATCTACGAGTTTCGACTTGAAGAGTTTGTAATGGACGTATGTGAGTAACATGTAGGCAATGAGCACACCGACGGAGTACAAGCCTGTGATCAATTTGAAAGCGAATCTGACGACAAACAAGTCGAACATCATCAAGAACACGCTTGCTGGGATTTTCCAGTCTATAGTCCGATTTGGAGAATTAATCAACCTCCGCACGTTCCTTTGTAACCCAACGGCAGATGAAGCAACTCCAACATAAGCAGACAGATTTAAAGCAATTTGGTACAATGTGGTGTAGAAATTTGTTACTCTAGTGTCCAATCGTGACCAGCGAGTGCCACAACTGCGGCGCCAAAAATTGATTGCGCTGCGTTCAGTACAAACATCCAATTCGACAAGTACAGCGGCCATGAAGTTCGACTCTCCAGTAGTGACAAGCCCGTTAAGAGTAGATGCAGCACTAATTGTAGAAACCTGTATAACTTGTAGTATATCTGCAATGCGGGAGCATCCTTCAGACTGCACTTAAAAGCGTCGTCCTGATTGTCTGGAGAATACCCGTCCAGCCATTCTTTCCACTGTCCTAGTTTGCGGCCTAAGGCCATGTTCTTCTGTGGGATACCTTTGAATCATTGAATGGAAAATCTTGTGGAAAATCTTGTGTTGACTTGTTTGTCGTCAGATTCCATGGCCGTTTGACAGCCACTTCCAACCGAACTCGCCGGAGCCGTTCTTCCTGATGCTGCTCCTGTCGTAACAATATCATGATCATTCTGTTCTGTATCCTCTGATGAAGCCAACTTTACGGCGAAAATTTAGTTGAGTTTTCAATCATCTTTTAGGGTTCCCTCCAGAAATATGGGCAAGCAAAGGGCCACGCCGTCTGGAATTAACGCATTCGATTCCGGAAAGAGCCAGATATTATTCCAGTTCGTCTTCCGCTATGGAATCACATTCTCAAGGTTTACATTTTTTTCAAATAATTTGAAATTTTTTCATGTTTTTCCAGTAATGTATGAAAAATAGCCAAATACCGATATTCAAAAAGGTATTTTAAAAAACGCAGGTAAATGCAGGGTTTCTCCCATCCAAAGATGTGATGTACATGTATTCAGGTGTTGTTTGCTGAAAAAAAAAAAAAAAAAAAAAAAAAAAAAAAAAAAAATTGCAAAAGCAGGGACAACAGGCGAAGAGCTGGTCAAAGCTGAGTCTGAGTGAAAACAAAAACTTAGATGATAACGTGATCAATCCTTTTTCAGGTAGACTCATTTAAATATGCACAACAAGACATGACTATAAAGACGTGCCAAAATATGACCAAGACGTGACCCATGAATGCCTTGGGTAAAGACGTGTTCTGTTATGAAGCTTGCAGCAACATAGCTTCATCTCATCATACTGTCATCGTTCAGCACCGGGAGGGAGTGAAAAGCGGCGCTCACCTGGAGTTGACGCCTCCAATCATTATAGCGCTGCTGATCTATGACCACGTCACGTGACTGGCAACTTCAATTCACTTACTTCGTGATTGCGTTAAAGAAGTTAATTTAAATTCGTAGAACAAGTTCTGTTCAATTCATATGAAATATAATTATTACGTTAACAAAAACTGCCTGTGCTTGACTTCCGGACAGCAGCCATGGAAGCCGGAAGCTCTGTTGTTGTTAAGTACGGCTGGCTGTTCAACGAGTGGCAAATTACGGCATCAGCAGAAACCGACCAAGAAGAAATTACATTGTTACCTGTGGAAGTTACCCCGAGCTCGAGCGATTGACTTTTTTAAGATTAAAAAAAATATATATATAGTGAGGGACGGCTCGAGTAGCGATGGTTGGCAAGCATATTGTAGAAATAATGACAACTTCGTTCCACAACCAAACTTGAACTGAGTTCTTTAATCATTCGAAACATGTGTCAAAATCATTCGAACGACTTCTTTGTGAACGACGACACTGGACTCGTTACATTTGGCGTTTTGTCCGCCTCTGGTTGAGACAAAGACCCTTGAAATACCTCGCAGTCCCGGTCTTCTTCCGGGTTCGTTCGCAGAAACGGTTTCTCCCACTGGTTCCGAACTGGTTTTCGGGGTTCTTGTCGTGCATTGATTTTACGTTTGGGCCGCCTCCTACCGTCACCTCGTCCTCTAAAAGACTCTTCCTTCTCGTCAACTTCAACTTCCTCTTCTTCTTTATCTTCTCGTTCGTACACCAGTTCGCCATGTGATCCTGTCCTGCGATCAACAAATCCACTGCCTGGTTCACATCAAAGTCCGAATCGTGCAACGCCAGGTACACTTCGTCCGCCGACCGTCGACGCGTCCATGATCTACTTCAGTTTGACTTTGATCGTCGAGTCGATCACTTTTTCCTCCAAAATCTGCTCCGGCGTCGGCGTGTTCGTCTTCGGCTCGACGGTCTTTATCGGCACGATCAACTCCTCCTTCGTCCCCTTCCTTTGCTTGACCCTTTTCGTCCAAGCTCGAACCTGCGCTCCATAGGAGTTTCCAGGTTCATTAGTTCGAATGATTTTGACACATGTTTCGAATGATTAAAGAACTCAGTTCAAGTTTGGTTGTGGAACGAAGTTGTCATTATTTCTACACTGGTGTCAGAAGTGCGCGTTCGACCCGTGACAAGTTAGTAGATCGGTTAGGCATAGCAGACGAAGTGGATATACGATGTCAAGGGGCCAGCGAACGAATGGTTGGACGGAACCGGAGCTGGCTTCGAAGTTGGTTGCGGTTCTGCAAGGTAAAGCCCTCACTGTCGTGACGTTACTTCGGCGTCCTAACCCTAAGTACGCTGAGATGCTAGTAGCGCTGCAGGAAAGGTATGGGAGCGAGTGTCGCCAAGAACTGTACAGGAGCCAGCTACAGGCTCGTCAGCAGGGAGTGAGGGAGGACTTGGTTACATTCGCCAATGATCTACACAATGTGTAGTATGTCATACTCGCCTCTCGCTCTTTCCCTGGGGGAACGCCTAGCGAAATTGATGACCAGGCGCTCAGGCAGTTCTACCGGGGGTCCACAGCGACAGGCTAAGAGCAGCTGTTGTGGGCCGAGAGACCACCTTGCAAGCGGCACTCCAGCATGCGTTGAGAGCGCAGGAACACCAATATGGTGGCCGATTTCTACTGGTTGCATGCTTGACGGAAAGTTCAGTGACTGACAAGACTTCTCAACACTGAGTGTTGAGTGTGCGTTAAAAGTTGTTGAGTATAAAAGCCGTTGAGTTGTACCGAGTATACTCGGAGGCTCCGCAGTCGCTTACAGTCCCGGGAAGAAGATGTCGGGACTTGAAACGCCAGGTTGAAGCGATGAAGAAGAGGAATGACAGGGGAGCCCAGCTGCGGCGATTTCAGGAAGGGGATCGCGTGTGGTTCCACAACCCCCAAAGAAAAAAAGGGCTGAAACCGAAATTGATGTGCCCTTGGGAAGGCCCGTGTACCGTCATCAAGAAACTGAGCGACATCGTTTATCGGATCCAGGCGCCCCGAAAACGCTGGAAAGTAGTCCATGTGGACCGGCTGGCGCCATTCCCACAGGCGTCTTGAAGAGGAGGGAATAGTGTGGGACGGCTCGAGTAGCGATGGTTGGCAAGCATATGGAAACATATGCTTGAAGGAAAAGTTCATTGACTGACAAGTGTTGAGTGTGCGTTAAATGTTACAAAGTTGTTGAGAATAAAAGCCTTCGAGTTGTACCACGTTTTACAATATAAAGAATACAAAAAAATTCTAAATACCTTCAGAATGATTCCAAACATAACATGACTCAGAAAATTTGACTTCGTCCATTTTTATGACATAAATTTGTAAATTTTTTAAAAACGTTAGGTTTTAGCGACTCGAGAATAGTTGCATTCGACTCAGCACACGGCAAAACATAGAGAATGTAAGTATGATCCGATTCAGAATACGTTTTGAATTTTTTCGCGCTAAGCATCCATTCTAGCCCACTGTGAGCTGGCGCGGCCTTATAATGGTTGCACCTGCACCTCGCAGGATATCTGCAGTCCTTTTTGGTAAACGCATTTATGAAATTCGCAATGTACCTTCTCCATGAGTGCGCTAGAACACTCGGTCTCACTTGTGGCTAAGTAGTACAAGTCCTTTATGGTGCTGGGCCTCCCAGGTTTGGACGTCTACGGACCTCCGGCGGTGGGACATGCCAGTGTGTTCGCATCCGGCGGGAGAGGCATAGATAGCTCTGGTAGTGGGCGAGCTTACATTCAAATGCACCTTGCGAGTGATACTCGACAGATTGGCGCCACCCACACCACCATTCACCAACTCGCCATTCTCCAAGTTAGCCTATGAGAGGGCATTGAACAATTGGAGAGGATTTTGTATCGTGAGATCACATGAGAGATTTATTATTATTATTATTATTATTATTATTATAGGAGTGCCCCCTCAAGGAGGTATTAGCAGCCAGGGAGAGGAAGTGCGCTAACTGCAAGCGGGCTGGGCTCAAGGATGATCATGCAGTGGATGCAGAGGGCTGCCCAGTCTACAAGAGAGCTCTGAAGAGGTACATAGGCAGGGTGAATCCCAGAATCCTAGCGGGGGAAGCGTGTGCATAGCTGTGGAGAACTGTGGTTTTGTAGGGAAAAAAGATTAAGTGTACATAGTTTTTTTTTGTTGTTGTAGGCATAATTCCAAAGGCATTAGGTATGGTAGGTCTATACCTCACGCCATTCCATGTATACCCATCTGTTCTAGCACTATTGCTAGCTCACCCAGGATAAATCACAGGATAGGAAAAAGAAGCTTAAGAAAGAAAACAGAAGGACGAACCGCTCTACGACATCTGAGGCTGTAGCGCATCATTCCTTGTGAATGAGCGGTTTTGCCAAAACTTCGACCACGGTGGATTCATCCCCCTTGCCCGGCAAACGTATGACGCCATTCGACAGGTGGACCCCAGAGTAGACAGACAAATGCCATTCTGTCTATTCCAACACCACTGTTCAGTTTACTTGAACGCAGTGGTTCTCGATCGTGACAAAGATCAAGGAGGTAGACCGCTTGGTGATGGGGAGAGAGCACAGCTCGCCATCCATCAGGCTGGAACTCAGTACCTCATGCCAGAGGTGCCCAGGAATACGAGCGTAACGTTGGCCGGATTACAACATCTACTGGCGAAGACGTTTTTATGAATATGCCAGACGTCGCCATTACCTACTTGCTCGTTCACCGGGGGACCTCTCGGCCCTTTTTGATCCAGTTATTTTTCCGCGTATATTGCGACAATTTTAAATTCAGTGAGGCAGGGCAGCTTTTCCCTGAGTCCCGAATCCCTCCTTCGTCAAACGCCAGCCAGGAGATGGAAGACTTCTCGAATCCCGGGCCCGGGACACCAGCTTGGAAAGTTCAACAGGTATTACATCGTCATTTCGGCGGCATTCCGCCCTTTACATGTTTGCGTGTTCAAACGTATTTTGGTCCTTCGGGCCGGATAGACGTAACTAACGGCGGGGGTGTGGGTCGTGGTACACGCATCGACCAGTCCTGCGAGTTGTTCGCGGTTCCCTTGTGCATGCGGCGGCTATCCCTCGTATCAGTAAAAGCTGGGTTCACACGGCATAAAATAACGCGGGGCGTAAAAGCGTTGGGCAAGCTGATTGGCCGATCACCCAAACAAAATCGTCTCAAGGTTGACTTTTGAAGCAATCGGTGGGAAGGGGTCTATGCAGATGCACCCTATGCAGATATCCTTCAAAAAAGTCAAAAAAGGGTCTATGCAGATACCCTTCAAAAAAGTGAAACTCGATGAAGGTGATGTAGCAGGCGTCAGACTACCAAACCGAGTGGTGAGTGACATATCAGTGCTCTCCCTTCGGCTATGTAAACCTATCAAATGGGACCACGTTCTAACACGCTCCAACACAACAGTGTTAGAACTTAAGGGACGATTTGATAGCCTCACGGCAGGTTTTTGAACTTGCCAACCGACCAACAACACTTGAATGATCCAACGCCAATTTATTGACCGGTTGGGTAAGTTGCAATAATTTCGAAGCAAGTTGTGGATTTATCTCTCACATAAAACTTCCCAATCAATCATTCGCTAACTCTATCAAAACTCCTTCTTCGGGCCTCCCCCATTTTCAAGAAAATACTTTGAGAAGGGCTGATGGCTGAGGTTATTATTCAAGAAAAAAAGCGAAAAAGCTTCGGAGGCCGAGAAAGCTCGGATATAAGGATGAGTGGTAGGTGGAATGGGACGGGGGACATTTTTCTCATTAAAAGTAAATCAATTATTTTCAACGACAGGTTCGGCGGTGGGTGGGCTTTCATAGAAACTCCGCTATAAAGTTTTTTTTTTTTTTTTTCCTGACATCTTTTTGTTCGGAAAGAAGCAGTCAAGGCAGTTTCAAACTCCGGGGAGGGGTGAGCTGCTGGCCCTCTGATGAACCGAAGGGAGGTGGAGTGTCAAGGGATAAAGAAGAGATACTCGTATAATCCTAAAGAAAGGCGAGGAGGAAGAGGGAAGTAAGTCATCTATCTGTTGTAATAAGGCTGACGCCGCAAGCAGCTTAGTCAGCTTCAGCAGCGGGCTGTTAGATTAAAAATGCTTGATCAATCATGGCCTGGCCCTTTTGTTGGTTTTTTTTTTTTTTTTTTTTTTTGTAACGTGAACTGATGAAATATTTTCCATCTACCTTAATCTGATCCTGGGATCTCGGTACAATGATAACAATCACAAAAATACAAATTTTAAGAGTCATATCTTGGTGAGATATGACCACACATACACACAGGTGTGCCCCACATGTTCAACTAATTTCTGAAACGCGTGTCATGAAGTGAAACAAGTACCTAATCGATCTCACTTTGTAGGTATTCATGCAAAACTAAAACGCTGAAAATTTTACACAAGGGTTCATTATTTATTATTCATCATTTTATATTTATTATTTATCCTCAGCATCCAATAGGTCCATCTTATCAGTTGCCTGAACACTGGCTACAACCAATCATACCCAGCATGTTAACCCTGTCCTGCTCATATTCCAGAAATATGGAAGGGCTGGATCTGGTATTCGAGTAAATAAACCAGTTATGGAAGCATGTCAAAGGATTCTCGCAGCTTCGATGAAACCAATCAGCCATATTGGACCAGATGAACTTTGGCGCAAAATTGTGCAAGGGATGTCATCACTTCTTCCGACGGTCACTGATGTCTAGCAGAGAATACCATTGCCCGTCGGTGAAGAATTGCAACATCAACGTAGGGAACCAGTTGCCAGTTATGCCGTCTCCAGAAATGCCGCAGGGTTGGAATGATTCTGCCTGGTGTGTCGATATTTCATATTGATATTAGGACGGACGAGAATCCAGAGGACAACACATGGACTGAAGTTCCCCTCAGAAAGAACACTGGCTTCAACCAATCATTCCCAGCAGGTTAACTCTGTCCTGCTCATATTCCAGAAATATGGAAGAGCTGGATCTGGTATCCAAGGAAATTAAGCAGTTACAAAAGCATGTATTTTGTAGAGTCACTGAATGTTAGGGGAACATTCCATAGTACCTATATCCAAGCTAGGTAGGCAACAGTAGCCATAGATTAGGCATCTTCAAGTTTAATAAAATTTATTTAATGAAATGTTAATGACAAAGTAAACATCAGTTCATGTGACATCACACCAGTGGTGACACTAACTGTCTTGATCACTTGTCATCTCGATCTCGATGTACTACTCTAGTTTCCATAATATGGAATATAATCATATTATGATTAGGGTTTCTTGGCTGTCCGGCCATCTTGTATTATTCTGTTCCTGCTACCGCTTGTGCTCTGTACGCTGTGTGCTCTTGGTTTCTCGTGTTTCTTGATTACAACTTGGATTCTCGTCATTCCTAAATGTGAGTAATCATTTATTGAATTCCTCTCTTAGTTAATATGCAATTTAGAAAAAAAGATTTTTGAAGTCGGATTTAAAAAACGCTGCAAATTTTACACAAGGGTTTATTATTCTTTGATATACGTTACTTCTACAGAAATTTAATTCTGTCAATGAAAAAAAATTAAAAAACCAAGTATTTTGTCAAAATTTCAGATTTTTAAAAAAATTCCTACTGCCCAAAACGGCCTGGACGGCGGACGGACATTTCGGATTTTGAATGTAGACCTCTTGAAACGGATAATGTCAAATTTTGAGGCCGATCGGAGTCGTCGACCCCCGTCGCGAAAACAGGTGTATTATTCCAAGAATAATAAACCAAAATTGCTTCCTGTAGGTATTCATGCAAAACTAAAACGCTGAAAATTTTACACAAGGGTTCATTATTTATCATTTTATATTAAATATAAATATTTTATTATTTATTATTTATCCTCAGCATCCAATAGGTCCATCTTATCAGTTGCCTGAACACTGGCTACAACCAATCATACCCAGCATGTTAACCCTGTCCTGCTCATATTCCAGAAATATGGAAGAGCTGGATCTGGTATTCGAGTAAATAAACCAGTTATGGAAGCATGTCAAAGGATTCTCGCAGCTTCTGAAACCATTCAGCCACATTAGACCAGATGACTAGAGTAAGAAGGTAGAGCAGCATTTCAAAGACAAAAAACGCTGCAAATTTTACACAATTAATAATATCGTTGATCTTGCTTCGTGATTTCTGATTACTACAGCCCAAATCAACTGTGCACGGACACTCATTCAGCAACGGAATGCGCTGACCGCAGGTTTCTCCCGCGTCAAAGAAGGCGAAGGGGGAGGGGAGGACAACCCAGTGTTTCTTCCCAACTTGGATCTCTGTCCAGGGCTGATCCTTCTGACGTTCACAGCAGTGTGGGCTTCGGATCGTGGAGATTTTGCATCGCGCCGACGGTGTTATGATGTTTTCTGAAGACGAAAGTCGTGATAAGGAAAATGAGGGTCACATATCAGCAAGTGAGGAAACTGCAAATATTATCACTTTCCGCTCCGGAATAGCACAAATGACCGATTCTACACATGGTAGTGTCTCCAAGGTGGGACCTCCATTTGGTCGATGTGACGTTTTTGTCGATGTCCTTGAATGTAAATTTCGTAGTGTGCATATCTCTTACTATCAATGCAGGCATCCATGGATTGGTTATCATTACAGAAGCTTCAAAGAACGGAGTCGCCATGGGGGTTTCGCAGTTGGCTTCTTCGACGGCAGCAACAACGCGAGCTTTCAGATCGGATGACCAGCCAGGACCTAACCAATCTGCCGAGGAGGAATAGTGCCGGCGGTTGTCCCGTGGTTTGCTGCGGGAACTTGCGCCATTGCAAAAGGAACTTGTTTAAGCGCTTATACAGGGAATAGGCATTCAAGATAGCTTTTTCCAGAATCCTCTTTCTACCTGTCCATTCGTATGGTGCTATTGTCTTGTGGAATCGGCAATCTTTCATCTTTGAAGAGTTTGAGTGTTTGAAGAGAATTGCAGCGGTTGAATTGGTGACTTTTGCAAGCATCCTTTTCCATTTTTCAATTATTATTTTTCCTTTCATTTTTTATATTTTTTTTCATTTTTATTCTTTTTTTCCTTTTTTTATTCTTTTTTATTCTCTTTTTATTTCTTTTTTTTCATTTCCTTTTTTCTTTTATTTATTTTTATAACTTCTTTTTATTTATTTCTTTTTCTTTTTTCAAATTTTTTTTTCAGTTTTTTTTTTTTTTTCCAATTCAACTTGCAAAAGGAAATCAGGGAGTTGACTGGGACGCTGAAGAGGTCCGATGAAGCTACAGCGAGCCAGTCCTTCTTTAGCGCTGATAGGACATGCACGGGTGACTAGAGCGATCCGGAGGTGTTAGAGATGAGGTGACTTCGTAAAATGTTTCGCATCCCCACTGCCAACGTAAAAAAAAAAAAAAGAAAAAAAAAAAAAAATCCCGTGAGTAAAGCGCTCGCGCCTAGATGTCCTTCGTCTTGGTGCACCATCATGGTGGGGTTGTGGAGAGCCGGTCTTCAGGATTGGAAATTCTTCACGAGCGTGATGAAGAGAGAAGTCGTTGACCTGGGCCACATTGAGAGGAGAATGCTACACATTCCAGGCGAAATGAAGAGAGAAGGAAGGCGGTGAAATGGCCGGAAAACGCTTTCTTAGCCTCATAATATACGAAGAAGGACTGGAATACAGAACTTAGCTGCTCTCGAGAGTGAGGCATCGGAAGGACTCTTTCCTTGTGATGATTGGGGAGGATTGGTCGCCTCGGGATGTTGAACGTCTACGCACTCAGAGAAGAGAAGATTGGTGTTTTGCATTCTTGTCTTGCTTGATGTCACATGTGAAGTTCCAAAGGTAGCTTGCTTAGTTCGCACACTCGATAACGTGACTTGAGGCAAGGATGCTCCTGGTGAGAAATCGAGAGAAACGGGCTTGTTGTCGGTGATGAGTGTAAACATTCAGGCATAGAGAAAAGAAAAGAATTTCTTCGCAGCCCATACCCGACCCAAGGGTTTACACTACACAATTACACTACACAATTTACTTGAGTGGGAACCGATGTGCATTATATGAGAGAGACTGGGATAAATCGAATTGGGGTCGCATCTGCAGCTAGCGGAGATTGAAGATGTGGGTTGTATGGTATGAGGCAAGCTGTGGTTCACTTGCCGGTGCAGGGACCGCTGACTTCAGAACTGCATCAACAACTGACATGGAGTCCTTTGGCGTCTATTGTATGCCCAGCAAACAGAATTCTGTCGAGTAGGAAGGAAGCTTTACTTGATTTGTCGAAGCTTGAGTACCGATTTTTGAAATCTTTACAGGAGCAAGCAACATCTCTTGCTCAGATTGGGCAAATCGACCAACTGAGACCACACCACCAGAAGACACGGCTGAATGCAGAATCGGTCTATGTGCAACTCCGGAGGAGAAAGTGAGAACATTTATAGTCTTCTCAACCCCTAAGATGGTTGCATGGTATAGTATGAGGACTCGGAGCTCCTTTTTAAGCTTCTGTCACGTAATTTTCAGAAAACATCAAAACACAATACGGCCTAATCAAAATTTGATTAGGCCGTATTGTGTTTTGATGTTGATTGTGCATTTAATGTCAAGTGTGTACCGAGACTCCTGTCTGGGGGATATCAGCACTTCTTCCCAGAGTCAGAGACGTCTAGCAGAGAATAACATTTCCCGTCGATGAAGAATTGCAACATCAACGTAGGGACCCCAGTTTTGCCATCTCCAGAAGTGCTGCAGGGTCGGCATGATGCCGCCTGGTGGGTAGATATTTAATATTATCATTGTTATTATTATGAAGGACGAGAATCCAGAGGACAACAAAAGACTCATCTTATCCGTTGCCTGAACACTGGCTTCAACCAACCATACCAGTAGGTTAACCCTGTCCTGCTCATATTCCAGAAACGTGGAAGAGCTGGATCTGGTATACAAGGAAATTTACCAGTTACAAAAGCATGTCGAAGGATTCTCGCAGCTTCGATGAAACGTATCAGCCATATTAGACCAGGAAACCAATGAACATCAACGTGGGGACCCAGAAAGTTTTGCCATCTCCAGGAGTGCCGCAGGGTCGGCATATTTCCTTCTGGAGAGTCGAAATGTTCATATTATTAATATTATTATGATATTATGATGATGGTCGAGAATCCAGAGGACAACACATGGACTGAAGTTCGCCGCAGAAATCGATTAGTATGAAGGCCAATAATAGACGATTATCCAGAGGGCACATGGACTCAAGTTACCCTCAGAAAGCGATTAGTATTAAACGGGCAGACGCCATAGTTGCTCAGCACCTCGATGGCTTCCTGAGCGGTATATGATTCGGAGCATATGACCAAATGAGCTCCTTTAATGATTTTTAAAATGTTTTTTCCGGCAAAGGTCGTGCTTCAAAAGTTACGAAAACGGGTTCATATTGCAGAAAACCCGTTTCAATTATTTATAGGGAAAATTTGATATTTGAATTCCGAGGTCTGGAGAGGGCACATGACGTGGGCTGCTTCGTCTTTTGATTGGCCGGGAGATCCCTCTTTCTCTCACCTACGCAAGTCAGCCAACTTTGCTGAAAGTCGACCCCAAAAATCGAAAATCAGGTTAATAATTATTGAAGGTCATTCGAAAATTGAGCATCGAGGTTATTATCAAAGAAGGATATTCAAAAATCGACCTGGGCCGAGTGTTTTTATTCCGATTCTGTTTAGATCTATTATTTAGCGCTCTGGCGGCTCAGTGCCCAACTACTCGACGCCCAGCCTGGCGAGGTGTGACGTCAAATATGCCCGGCGTTCATTTCAAAATCTCTAACAATTCGAAAACAGCTCAGCACATACCTATACGGATTTTCGAACTAAAAATTGGGGTTTAGGGGGTTTAAAGGCTTGATCACTGGCTTCAACCGATCCTGTCCTGCTCATATTCCAGAAGTATGGAAGAGCTGGACCCGGTATCCGAGTAATGAAAGCATGTCAAAGGATTCTCAGGTAATTGTTTACTATTACCTTGTCACCTCTAACTTTTTTAGTATGAAGACATTTGACATATTTATGTTTGTTAATAAAGAATTTACATTTATTAAGGCCCGGAAAAGTGAAAAAAGTAAGATACTTACTTTAGAAGTCGTCTTCAGATGAGGTACTGTGCCGCGGTACGGGAACAGGAAACATCATCTAGTTGGGCACCTTGCAGAATTTATCTTTAGAAGAACATATCCAGACTATAATAGCCGTATTCACGCTCTTTTTAAAGCCATTGGCCACTTGTACAACGGCGAAGACAATACCCAATTGTCGCCACCTTGTGAAATATCTCCGGACTCCAACGCCAGTACCTCATCTGAAGACGACTTCTAAAGTAAGTACCTTACTTTTCTTACTTTTCCGGGCCACAAACATGTTTATCTGTCGTTTGTAGGCCATTGCTGATAACATATTCAAGTAGCAAACAAGTTGAAGGTGACAAGGTAATAGTAAACAATTACCGATGCTCACAACTTCGATGAAACAATAATTATTCAGCCATATTATACCAGGAAACCAATGAAGAATTGCAACATCAACCCAGCAAAGTTGTGTGTTTTGCCGGTACCAGAAGTGCCGCAGGGTCGGTATGATTCCGCCTGGTGAGTAGACCTTTCATAATATGAAATAATATTATGAAGGACGATTATCCAGAGGACACATGGACTCAAGTTACCCTCAGAAAGCGATTAAATTAAACTGGCAAACGCCATAGTTGCTCAGCACCTCGATGTCTTCCTGAGCTGTATATGAGGTGATATTCCGCGTCCAATAGACCCATCTTATCAGTAACTGATTGCCTGATCACTGGCTTCAACCGATCCTGTCCTGCTCATATTCCAGAAATATGGAAGAGCTGGACCTGGTATCCGAGTAAATTAACCAGTTATGAAAGCATGTCAAAGGATTCTCGCAGCTTCTGAAACCATTCAGCCACATTAGACCAGATTTCACGCAGTTCGTGGTACACAACTTTTGGAACAGATGGAAAAAGGAACTTCTGTTGGAACTTCAAAGTCGCTCAAAATGGGAAACCACAGACCGCCCAGCTTTGATTGGAGACCTTGTGTTGATAATAGATAGCAACTCACCCCCCCCCCCCCCTTTCTAGGGCAATGGGTAGAATAATAAACATAGTATGTTTATATATCTGATATATTATATCCGCTGAATGAATATTCGCTGGGGTGTTCATTCAAACAGCCATATTTATGTTAGTGAATTTTCATCCTGAGCTCTCGACTCATCTAAAGGCTTCCAAGAAAATTTTGAATCGGACTCCAACATGGAACAACCGATCAAGAATTGAAACATAAAAAGGAGTAGGAGTTCCAACTGGCCTGGCCTACAAACAGACCGACCCACAGTTCATTGAAATCGTAAAAAATCACATCAATCGAGAGTAAGAAGGTAGAGCAGCATTTCAAAGACAAAAAACGCAGCAAATTTTACACAATAATTGTGTAATTATTAATATATACATTAAAATCTAAGATTCCATTGAGTTCAGTCCGTTATGCAATCCGCAAAAAAAGATTCTTCTCCTGGAATGACGACAAGATTGAGCCCCAGGAACATGAGAGTTATGTTCGACTTGAGACCCTATTTGTCGGCCTAAAAATGGAAATACGCAGTTTTTACAGTTCGACTGATACTGGAACAATCAGTAGGTGGTGTTGCGCTTTTGAAAGAAAAAAAAAAGCGGAGAAAGATTTAGAAAGAGGCTCAGCTTTTCGGGAGAGGCTCAGCGTGGAAGTATTCAGCTGGAACGGCAGGCAGGTTTCAAGGGAACTCGTTGAAGAGGATCGGTTGCGCGGAAACACATGGCCCAAAAGGGAGAAGGATGAGGGGTAGAAAGCACCCCTAAGCCCCTCGCGCTGTCACTGCTCGCCATTCTGCTGTCAATACGCGACATCATTAATAACAGAGCACGTTTGGTTCTGGCACCGAAAACCCGGGGAAAAGCCTCTGCCACCACCTTTCTCCCCTCTCTAAACCTTGCCTTCCTCAACTTACCACCGCTGTCTGCCTCTTCCACCGACTAAAAATTCACATTTCGAAGGAGGAAGTAGAAGAAACCTCTTTTTTGTTCAATCGTCTCAGGTAGAGACGCCACATTGACGGTGTGCGAGCTGAGGCGACAATCACCAGATGACTACTGCCAGTAGGGCCATAGAGATGGCAGAACAAACACAGGTGGGTTCAGTATCAGTACGTAGTATTAAATTCTTGCCATCGAAGGTGCTCTTAGTATGATCCGAGTACTGAAATGATCTGATTTCAGATTCGACGAGCTGCCAGTCTCGCCTCAACTACTGCCAGGAGGGCCATAGAGGCTGAATAATGAACTGAAATTTTATGAGCAAAAGTTGTAGTGTTCGAAGAAGGGTTCAAAATGAGTTAGAGATGGATCAAGAACGTGGAGAACATGTGAGAGAGTCCCGTTATGAAAAGTGGTCAAGCAAAAATACACTCTTGTTAAAACATTGTTCAAGACTTGTTGCGGTACAATATCAATCTCGTAGGTACTACTAGTATCGACTGATGGAGGGGATTTAGATTTCCCGAATTACATAGAACTCTACTCGAAATTAGGCTTCGCCTGATCGATGTGTGATGGGTTCAAACCCAGTCACATATTGATCAGGTGCAAGCTGGTAAATTTGCAGGAAGGACACGTCAGAAGAAAAAACATCTGTTTTTGTCTCCGTTGGTTGATACTCACTTCCGCATCTGACTCCGTCCGTGTGTGTGGTTTCTCTCGAAGTCTATTTCTTCAAGTGGAAAATTTGCTGAATACACAGGTCTTTTTATATCGTGTTCTGTATCGTCTATTGGGTGAGTAATGATTTTATAGTCTCATGTTATATGGTTCACTGGTGCGATCGAGGTGAGGGGACAGTGATGAATCGAATGTAACTTGAGCCAAGTTCCTTCCGAACTAAAAACTAGTAAGTATGTTCAGAATACTAGATTGATCTGCTTTCAGATTCGACGAGCTGCCAATCTCGCCTCGACTACAGCCAGTAGGGCAAACGAGACAGGTTCTTGGAGACCTCTGCGAATTTGGGAACTTGTCCATCGACGCTACTCATCCACTCCAATCATACTTGAAACTGCAACTTCTAAGTTTCCAATAGCTAACCCAAAAGACCCCACTTTAAGCCAATTCGATTCGATTTTTCTGCACATAAGACTGAATTACAGCGGAGTTAATGCACTCTTTCTGGGAAGAAGAAAAAAATAACTCGTTGCTTTATGTGCAAGAGAAAAATGAAAGATGAATAGGTGAATCGCGATGGTGAACAGCGGTAGACTGGAGGGGGTCATGTGTACGAAATAAGGGAGGTATCATTAATCTTGGTCAGAAGCACATGTGAAGAGGTAGTGAGGGAGGGGGTCTCAGTATCCTAAAAATACTCACTTTAAAACCTCCACTCTTCAACTTTCGCTCAAGTAATTGAGTTTCCGGGGGATGTCGACGCCCGGAAAAAACTTTCAAGTATGGAGAATGCTCTATAAACCAACCAAGTTTTCCTGGAATCCAAGTTTCATCCCAGGTAGGGTATGGTTCAAACACAGGTAGGTTACTCGTCCATTTCAGAGGGGTGCTGAATATATCGACGTATTATTTTCGAAGCTTTGCCCAATCCCGCCGAAGAGCTTCGCAACAACCCCCTTACCAACCCCTCATCAGCTCGGAGCGGCCTAATTAGACGCGTGATGAGTAATGGAAAAACGGAGAAAAGCCGGCTCCGGGTTCATAACCGTTCGGAGAAGAAAAATCAATAAAACGGGACCCCCGAAAAACGTCAGTGCAGCAGTGAAGGGGCAAGAAAATGAAGAGGGAAGATTGTAATTACTTGAGGGCGAAACAGAGAACCAGGAGATGTCAAATCTCTGAACAAAATCCTCGGAAGCATCAGTTAACTGACTTATCGAGGGTGTTTTGAGTTTAACCTTCGAAATCCAGGTCATAGGAAGAGCAGAAAAACAGAAGTAGGGAAAACAAACTAACCAAAAAGGGGGAGAATTGAATAATAAGAGGGAATATTATGGGAAAGCGAAGAAAATGGTCCACGTCAACCGGCTGGCTCTCGCCGACGTGAAGAGGGGGGTAGTGTGATGACAACCATCACATGGTTGTGGATTGATGCTAGAAAAATAGTTGTGGCATACGAATACACGTTGTTGGTCATTGTTAGAAAGTGTTTTGTTACAATTATGCGAATATTATGGGATACGAATCGAAATGTTCTGTCACCTCGTTTGCACTTCTTGACCCACCGTGGCACAAATTACACGTATTCAAGTGTATTTTTTAGTGCCTTGAACGATTTCGACACCGGCGTTTTGCAGCACTATGCAAGTGAAAAGTGCAAGCAAGAGAAAAAAACCTCACTGTTGGGTTATACGGTATTGTAACTTAAGTACTTTCATAATCGTCGCTATCTTCGCAAGGGTTCGATCTCTTCTTCCTTGTTTTTTCGTTTTTGTTTTTGTTTTTTTTCGACATATTCCGCAGCGCCACTTGTGACAACACGACATGTTAGAAATCCAATTAATCAATGACGTCTTTTTAGCGCAACCTTTCCTTTTGTGTGTGTGTTTTTTTGTATCACGCCCGAGCGGCTGAACAGATTTTCATGAGGGTGGTCTCATTGTGACGAGCGAGTTCTGGGGGTGGTTATAGGCTATCAAAATCACCCCCGTCGTCGACAATTCGTCCGATCCCGAGAAGATGACTCTCGAAAAAGGAGACCCAGCGCATTTTGTTGATGTGCTTAGGTTGTGTGGCATAGTTTGGTCGTTAGATACCTCCTGTGTCAAGTTACGAATTACTTAGTCACGGTTTTGGTTTCTATTCTTATTTAAAGGTAGCATTATTTCAGTTGGGTACGGTTAGCATTATTACGAATGCCTCGAAAACGGAAAAGTGATTTGTCTCGGTGTAGTGCAAGTGCGAAGAGGAAGCGTCTTGAAATGGACCTCCAAACTAGGAAGAAACAGAGGTATGTTCAAATTATCAATAATCATAGGTACTTCGATGGTCTGTTCAGAGTAGATACTAAAATTATCTGCTTTCAGATTCGACGAGCTGCCAATCTCGCCTCGACTACTGCCAGGAGGGCTTATCTATCCATGGACTGAAGACACAATCACCTCCCTTGAGTAAGATAATATCATCTTCAATAAAAAGAGAACTTGAAGACGTGGTCCAAAAAGAAGAGGAGCTACAAGTGAAAAAACATCGGCTGAATAATGAACTGAAATATTATGAGCAAAACTTCTACTAGGTAACATTGGCTTTACGTGTGCTTTTTCTATCTGTCGCTTGCTGTTGTGTGTTCAAGAGAATTTGCTAAAATATACTCCGACACGTCTACGTTCGAAAAGGTAAAACAGAGTAATCACGTAGTGATGATATTGTCATATTTCGTGTTCACTCAAAAGGGATTGAAAGGAACCGATAATTTAGCGAATAGGCTATATGAGATTTCGCCAACTCTCTTCCTTCGTCGCGAACGGAGCTTTCCTTCGAGACGAGAGACGGGTCAAATAGCGTCGTTACTAGGAATCGCTAGGCAAATTTTCGAAACGCCGAAACCCGGTACAACTTTTGGCGTCGGTTTTGAACGAAACTACGTCGGTTAAAACGAGCTTTTCACGCTGATTTCAACGACTGAAAAACGATTTCTGTGCGATAACCCGTTCGCAAGTTATTCGAAGATCGTCGGTTGGTGGGTACGAGTATTTTGTGCGAGCCTTCGATTAGTTTGATAGGTACTAGGTAATACGTCGACATGGTATCGTTAACAGAGGCGAAATTATGAGCTATTAGTTAGTATTTAGTAACGGGAATTTGATATGCCACGAAAACGTTCGGCTTTATGCACGACCTCGACGAAGGCAAAACTTCTACAACAGACGAGAGCGGCTGAATCGTCAGTACAGAGACAGGTGATTTTGAGACCTATGTGATTGTCTCATTTTGTAGTTCTCTACTTTTTCAATTTCTTTCTCTCTTTCCTTTTTTCTTTTTTCCCGTTGCATACTCCTATAGGAGAGACTAATGACAAATGCGAATCGAAACGCCACAGCAAGAGCAATCGAAACCCCGGACGTGAGAGCGGTGAGTAGCATATTTAGACCTAACTGGTCTTTTAGATTAATAAAACTGTTTGGTAAGGAATTAGCAATAAAAATTATTATCGCACACATACAGGCAACTTTCAAGTAATTTTATCTCTTTTTTTTTTTCTTTTTTCCCGTTGTAGGAGAGACTAATGACAAATGCGAATCGAAACGCTACATCTCGGGCTAATGAGAGAGACGAAGCAGTGATGATTAGAAGAGAAGCTGACCGCTCCCGGAGACAGATACACTCCGCCTCAGCCTTGAAGGGGAAAGCAATGAAAAGGGATGTGCTGATCTCAAGGTAAAGTGTCTCTTCCTGTCATTCCACCCCCTTCGGAACCACTGCGTTCTCTGCTTTTGGGGGAAACTGCCGAATCTCGACATTTCATTAAAAATGTTCTTCAGTACAATGCCTGTTTCCAAATGACGGAACTTTCCTTCGCGACGAAAAGCCGGGTCAAATAGCGTCGTTACTAGGGATTGCTAGGAAAATTTTCGAAAGGCCGAAACCCGGTACAACTTTTGGCGTCGGTTTTGAACAAAACTGCGTCGGTTGAAACGAGCTTTTCACGCTGATTTCAACGACTGCAAAACTATTTCTGTGCGATAACCCGTTCGCAAGTTATTCGAAGATCGTCGGTAGATGGGTACGAGTATTTTTTGCGAGCCTTCGATTAGTTTGAAAGGTCCTACTAGGTAATTTCATTGTTGAGTTGATGGGTTGCATATTGGTGATGGACGGGAATTTGATACCCAACAAGCGTTGTTACTATGAAAATTACGAGTCGACGGGTTGCTGCTGGTGTTTGCACGGGATATGGATATTTCGATATAATAACTAAGAAAAATTACAAGTTGTTAGGTTGCTTCCTGCGGGTATTTGCATGGGCGATACGTGATGGTAGTTGGAAAAATCATAAGTTGATGGGTTGCTACGGGTGTTCTAAGTGATGCATTATTGATAGGGGGTTAAAGAATTTCTCTCCTGCTCATCACAGAGCGCTAAAATTTGGTACGGGTACAGCTATTTGAGGATCAATCAAAGTGAACCTACATGGACAGGTAATTTAACCCTCTCCTATTATACGGGCCTTCGATTCGAAATAGTTAGATACTTCCCAACCAGAAACGGGTCAACAAGGTTGGACGTGCTTGCTTTCCGAGTGAAGGATGTACGTATTATTGAACGGGAATTTGAAATTTGATATTTCGTGCGAAGCACGGGTGTCCCAGCTAGTATCATATAATAATGTTTGTATCCTGTATACCTATATTATGCAACTGCATCTGAACGGTAGAACCAATTAAATTCCAAATGGAACGGGTTTTTTTATTTTTTATTAAACCGAACCAATTAAATTCCAAATGGAACGGTTTTTTTTTTTTTTTTTTTATTAAACCGATCAGAATGTTCCGGAGGTCATTAAAGGCTAAACAAAGTTTTCGAGATCTTTATTGTTAATGGGGCCTTAGGACAAGAAGGAGAGATGAACCTAGTCTCCACCAGAAAAAAAATGAAAAAGCAGAGACCGTTAAGTTAGTATAAAAAGACTTTAGGTATACTTTGTGTTAGGAAATGGAGGTCTACCTCATAGCTAGGTAGGTACTACCTTGTGTGTGACGTCACTCTCCAGCCAGGAATACTCTATATTCAGATTGTGTTTGTCATGTTGGTATAAAGTCAGTCTTCGTGCACGTGTTTCACGCTGTTCTTTTAACTTTTTCCTTTTTCACTGAAAATGCCTCGGAAGAGAAAATATACTCTTTCGAGGCCTCCAAAGAGAATACATCGTGATAGGATTGTGTAGGATCGTGATACTATTATTTCCTACTTATTATAAATTTTATGATTTTTTGATCCTTTGATTTCAGGTGAAGGAGTTGCACCCTAACCTGATTGAGGCGACCATCATAACTGGAGTTGGGTCAGGGGAGGTTGTCTTCATCCCGGGAATCCCCATCAGTCCCAACAACGTCCCTTTCAAATTCCAGCGGACCCGTGTGTCTGAGCTACGCCAGGACGATCAATAAGTCGCAAGGTCAAGCCCTCAAGACAGTTGGACTGGACCTCAGGCAGGGCTGCTTTTCACACGGCCAACTGTACGTCGCCTGTTCGAGGGCCACCAGGAAACAGGACCTCTATGCGTGCACGAACGACGGAGGCCACCGGCTGCCGCCTCCGATTTCATTCCTTTTTAATGGGGAGTTGGCATTGTTTTTTTTTCTATTTTTTTCTGAAAGTACTCGCTGAGAATGTAGGGAAAACAGTAGTCAGCCGCCTGAAATCGTTTCCAGAAAATTCAAATAATTTAACGAAAATTACGGCGTTTGAAAAACCGGGGCCATGGAGGGAGCGTGACGTCACGTCCTCAATACAGCTGAAGAGCGTCGTCGATAGTGTTTTGTTCTTGACAGGTGAGGGGTTTCTTCCGCCCAGTGTTGCTATTCCACTGCTCATCACTTAATAAAATTCAAGTGAGCCGTAAATCCTTCTGATAAGGCTTTAAACTTCAAGTATCATGTATTATAATTAAAAGTTAATTATGTTTTCCGTCGTATCAAGTTATAATTGCTATAAATTCATCTTATAAGCTGACGACACTAGCGCTCATGGTGAGAGATTCACTGGAACTGTGAAGTCATGTCCTCAAACAGTGACTGGTGGGAAACGATTCAAACTGTGCGTTTCGTTTTTTCGTTATATCTCCTACAATGATTTTTTTTCGTTGGTATTGGAGTCTGTGCACGTTACTTTTTAGCGATATTATTGAATGGTAGGGAAGATTTCCAAATCTAAAATCAATGCCAACTCCCCAATGGCATTGGGGCATTTGGGATCTCTCTCACGAAGGGTGAACAACAATTTTAATCTTGCGTTTTCTTTCTCCTTCTCGTATTAAATTCAGCCTATCAATCCCTCAATAAATCGAGCGGCCTCCGGCCATCGATTATTGAGTGGATCGTGCTACGCCGGCCATCGTAATCCGAGAGGTCCTGACCATCGGCCATCTGAGAGGCGAAAGCCATCAGTGGTTCGAGCGGTTTCGACCATCGGCCTGCGAGCGGCCTCGGCCATCGAACTCGAGCGGCTCTCACGCACTATGGGCATCAGCATTCATTATAAGCGAAGTAACTTGCGCGGTAACACAGGCACAACATACTGCATTCAGTTAAAATTGTGAAATTTATCTATTTTCAACGTGATTTATGCGTTAACTAACCACTGATGAAAACCAACGATATTTTCACAGTTAAGCAGGGTTCACATGCATCCGGAAGTCCGTCTCCGTCAGTACGTTTGGTCTCCTGATTGGCCGATGCCAGCGGGCGGGAAGAAGATAGTTTTGACGGAGAAGCACTTTCGAAGCTGACTGTACACATCCGAAAAATCAGATATTTCACGGACTGACGGACTGATAACGGCGATAACGGCATCCATGTTGTTGTGATCGCCATAGCAACGTCAACAAAACACCAATAAACGCGGGAATGAACAGTTTCTAGGCGTCTCTCCGTTTTTAACCCGTTTTCCAACATTTCCAACATTTATTGGACGTTTAACCGTTTTTATTTCCAACATTTATTGGACATTTAACATGAACCCGTCGGACTCGGAACTTTTGATAGAGTTGGTTCGGGCGAAAACCCAAATGTGGCAGACGTCCGAAAAGGGGTATAGAAATGCGGAGTTATCAGCCAAAAATTGGGAGGTCATTGCCGTCATTTTATCGATAGATGGTGAGTATTCCTTGTTATTGGTGAATATTCCTTGTTCCACAAAACACAAATAAACGCGAGAAAGAGGCTGCCGAAGCTACATCGACAAAACACGAATAAACGCGGGAAGGAACAGCTGTGTGCAACTCAATGACAATTTGCCGGACGCATGTGAACGCCTGACGTGAATGCCGGAATCCGCTCCACTGCTGACGCGTTCACGGATTAATGGACTTCCGGATGCATGTGAACCCTGCTTGAAACGACATAATGGTAGCAACAAAACGAATCAGCCTGCCTTTGTGAACTTTTACTGGCGCAATGTTTGTAACTTGGTTACAGGTTGGAGCTGCCTGCGGACGACCAAGCTGTCTGAATCCCCTTATGGAGACTGAAAACTCCCCTTCAATTCATTCAAATAATACATATAGTATACATACAGTATACCCACATTAATTTCTTACAACACAGATTAAACTCAAACTTATTCAGGACGAGTTAAAAGAAGAAAATTACAAGTTTGATTCAGGACCAAACCATCAGCACTGAGTAAACGAGAGAATAGCGAAGAAAGGGGGTTGTTTTCTGAGGAAATAGAGAGTAGTAGATACCCAATGAATAGGACGAAAGTGGATGAAGGAGAGGATATAGCAGAAGAGTGAAGGGGGTGGTCGAGATGGACGATTTATCTCGTTGGGGGTGTGGCGGATGAAAAAAGGGTGGTGAGAGTGGATTCGTCTGAGTTCGGCTTGGGACTGCTTAGCCCTCAGCGCTTTCTAATCCCGCGGTGGCCGTTCTCGCAAACAGATAATTACTCACAACGTTGGGGGATGGGAAGGTGAACGGGAAATTTCTTTCTTCTGAAAGAGAAAAGTCTCACGGGGGAGAAGGAACGTCTTCGACGAGTACAGAAGGCCCTGGTGCTGGACAATCACTGAGAACAGTAGGCTGTGGTGGCCCATAAGGCAGTTCGAATGGGCTATAGCCCATATAAGTAAGGTTGAAAATCTTTTTTTTTTTTTTTTCAGTCGAATTCCATTCTGTTAAAATACTTGTCATTATACCGTCTGCACAATTTTTAATCCACTACGGAAATCAGGAGAGAATATGAAAATAATCAGCGTTTGAACTTTGGGCGGTAAGATTGACCTTCCGAAAGTAGTACAACACAACGCCACCATGGACGCTGGCAACGAATCTACAGATTTCATGTCCGCGAAGGTTGGCTAATCTGAACCTCCCTTCAAAATGGCTGATTATGTCACGGATGTCCGATTAGCAAGTGATTCGCGACTGCCACTCTCGTTTACCGAGTATGCAACAGTTACTATGCTCGCCAAAAAGAGGAAAGTAAATGTATTGGAGCCAGGATTTTAACAGGGAAGCAGTGAAAACGTGCACCTCGTCACATTTGGCGATTTCATTGAGTGGTATGCGTCCAGTCTCAATCATCAGAGCGTTGAAATGCAGGGAGCTAAGAACATGAGGCAAGTAATAATCCATCATTAATGTCATCAGGATGCTTGGTGAAATCCAGAAAACGGGGTTATTCCAGTTTGCTTGCTAGATTTAATTTGCCCACATACCTTCGAGGTGATGACCGCCTTCAACTATTACTTACGACTCAAAGCATTTTTCGCCAACCGCTGATGGGCAAATCAATGCTCTTGCTAATGGCTTGTTGGTGGCCCCGGAGAGGGGAAATGTATACTGTTGGTCTCTACGGATATACAGTCGGTTTCTACGGATATTTGGAGAACTGTACCAAGTAGTGGTCTGCTTTCGGGTTTGGGACGATAAATGACGTCAAATATCGTCTTTTCGGATTCAAACCTTCCAACTTTCTTAGAGGTCCTGAAGGATAAATCGGGACTTTTTTGCGGTATCAGGGCGTTATTAGTCATTTCGTGGAACTAGCTTTCAATTACAATCAACAGAAAAATTGTTATAAAGCTCATTGGGCGCTCGAGTGGACAGGTTTCAGTCTCGTCACGCTTGCACGTGAAATTCATTCTCATAAAATTAATGGCGTTCAAAAATAATGCCTAGAAGCACAACTTTAATTGAATTTCATACTTCTTAGAAGAAAAATACACGCGGGAGGCTTCACTGTATTTAGTAACTCCAAATTTATCTCATAGTATTTCAAAAACCAAGAAGTTCTCCTACAAATCGCCATAATAAAGGCGATGGCGCTCAGACTGAGGAGGACCCAGAAAGAGACGAAGTCTTCATGTATGGAGAATGGTAACGCCCCCCTCACAGAATGGGGAAAATCCAGCATAACCTTCATGTTAGCTCACCAACTACTTCAGGATTCAGAAATGCCAGTACAATGACCGTGAAATCCACACATTTCAGCATCCACTTAGGACCCGTCAGATTTATGGCTCCTCAGGTATGCCAGAGATGAGTGATGGAGAGGAAGAAGCCTCAAAACACTTGCGGACCAAGAGTTGCAATCATGCCAGAAACGCGTCAGAAGTGGTGTGGGACACCCACACAGCGGGTTCAGCAAGGACTGGGTATCTCCAGAAGAACCCTGGATGCCGCAATTCATTCTTAGGGACACTGTAGTGGGTCTCAAATATGGCGGCAAGCACGACACTACCTTCACAACCTCAGAGTAAACTATAATAATTTAAACTATAAAAATTATTATTATAGTTTCAGAATAATTATTTACATTCAGTAGGAATACAAATCACACTAATTGCAAAAATTGCGGTCAGAACGAAACTTTGGAGGGTTGTTTATGGTCGGCAGAATCCGGTAGTTATGATAACTAGCACTCAGACATAAGGCCTCGCTTCGCTCGGCCGACCACTTAATCGGGCATGGGGCCTCGCTTCGCTCGGCCGACCACTTATTCGGGCAGGGGGGGGGGGGGGGGGGGGTTCTCGACCCCCCTAGACACTTAAACGGTCGGCCTAGACGATAGAAAAAATCGGGGTATTTTTAGGGCTTACCGTTTAGGAGGAGGCTATTGACATACAGACAGACAGACAGACACGGTGAGAATTAGTGATATAGATATTATGATAATAGACCACTAAATGGTCTGGAAATTTTCCATTGTCTAATGCTGAGAGAGTGATAGAATGCCGAAAAACAAACATTGCTGTTTTGGTAACTGCAATCGGGACAGCCGTCCAGTACAGACAGCCGTTCAGTACAGACATCCGATTCTATCCCTTTCCAAAACCGTGTCTTGTGTTTCGGCGTTCTTTCTAGCAATGGACCCGAGCGGAGGAGAGAGTTCATACGAAAAATTGTGAAGCGTGTAAGCTGTGCCAGACGTGGACGGTGTCGTGTAAGCGTAACGACGCTAAATTTCAATCGCTGAGGAACATTACACAAAACACCTAAATCTGCTCCGACCACTTCGACGGGAACCCTATGACTCTGGATCATAGGGTTCATCTTCCTCGCAGTGCATCTCGAAGACCTAATATAAGTATTAAATTTTTGTTGCCAATTTTTGTTAAAGGTTTGTTGCCATTCGGCAAGGTTTGCAATTTTACTTATTTTTTGGTGCTAGTTTGGCGTGCGTTCTACCGTTGCGTTCTATCGTCACGCCTCAAGAATTCAATGAAAAAGGCAACAAAAACTCGGCCCCTCGAGCCTACATTGTAGTGAGAAGAGTCTTCGCCAAATGGAGATTATCTTCAGATCAGAATGAGAAAATTCCAGTTCCACCGATCTCAGTGCGAGTAAGC
Source organism: Pilophorus perplexus (assembly GCA_955831195.1). Taxonomy (NCBI): domain Eukaryota; kingdom Metazoa; phylum Arthropoda; class Insecta; order Hemiptera; family Miridae; genus Pilophorus; species Pilophorus perplexus. The sequence continues at coordinate 24,124,819 of OY037016.1, forward strand.
AGGTGCAATTCGTCGATACCAGATTCATCGCTGATCGAGTCGAGACACAAGTACAAGATGACCATGCAGCAGCCGGGTGCGGCATCGCCACGTCCGATCTTCCCAGCCGAAGTGCACCACAACTGCCAGACTTGAAAAAATTGGACAGCGTCAAGTTTCAATTTTGGATCGAAAGGAGATTTAGGTAAGTTCCACAGCCCTCTGCCTGAAGCGGTGCAGAGCCACCCCAACTGATGCTTTCGACCCTCAAGGTCCAGTTTTCTAGAGTGGGAGGAAAACTGGACGGGGGGATATAAGAACAATCGGCACTCTATTAGACCCCTTCTGTAAAGGTGGTCATCAATCACGGAACTCCTCCTCCAGAGGCCCCCCTCACCCTCAGAAGTCTCGGGACAACATTGGAAGCTCCTTCTTGAAAAAGGGGAGCGCACTAGTATCCGCGGAAACAGCCCTACAGAATCGCAATAGACACTATTGTATGCCTATGTCTAAGGCGAGGGGGTCAGGAAAAATTTGTGTGATCACGGAAAACTTGCAACGTTTTTTCGGAGACTTCACGTTGTGCTAGAAAGTCGACATTTGGTGTGAATGACATTCACATTGTGCTGTTTGGGATGTGTTTGACCACAATGTGGTCATGTCCTCGTTTTTGAGATCGGACCACTTCTAAGGGTAATTTACAGGGGCATCGTACCCCTGATGCATAAATGAAAAAATGAAAAGTGTTTATGAGGAGGATTACTTGGTGACTACTTGGTTACTACTTCTGATGGTATTAATAGGCGGTTTTGATTAAATTCGTTTAGTTCTTGTGTTTCATATTTTCAAGAAATGGTGGGTGGTACTTATTAAGTTTTCTATTACATTTTCCAAGTACCACAGTATCATATCATGATACTGTCATTTACAATAGTTGTAACTATATCGTTATCCATCTATCTATCTTTATCTAATAAAGGAAGAAATCACCTCCGTCGTCGACGATTCGTCCGATCCCGACTAGGGATGCTCAAAAAGAATCGATTCTTGAAAAAATCGTTTCTTTTTGAAACAATGATCAATTTTTTTAGATTCTTCATTTTTTATTCTAAACAACGGGCTTTCCTGCTAGATATATAATAATCGATGGGCTTTGCGCTCAGACTTCGGCCCTCCAATCTTCGGGATGAGCGCCATATTCGATTGCACGTTGGTCGCAATTTGGTTTAATACATTGGTAGGTTAGGTTCAGGATCATTCCACCCGTAATCATCGTCTGGGGAAGCGTTTATTGTTTAGGGTGAAGTGGGGTAAGATCGTTTCCGGGGGAAGATCGTCTTTTGCTTGTATCTTCTGTTTGAATCGTCCCAGAACATTATTGTTGGCAACATGTTAATCCTACAGATGTCTTCTACCACCTGGAAAGATTGTTTGGGCACTTGTTTCACTTGTATAAAACGTCATTCCTCTCCAAAATTACCCTTGTTCCTGAACTTCAGAACGAGTTTCGAGGTGAGCCACTTCAGAATCATATTTCATCATTTATATCTTGTAATTTCTGACAACTAGAGACAATTCAAGTGACGGGGAATCCCTCGATCAACTGAGTGAGCTAAAATTCCAAGACATTAGATCCAAAGAATGAGAACAATTTGTTTTTCCGTTGCCATGTCGTCGTCGTTTCCGTGTCTGATGTGGTAGTTAGTTACCAAACTTGTGTGACCTATAATAATTATTGTTTCCTGCGATTTGAATTTGCTGTTCAAATCAGTCTTTCGATTTTTTCGAATCCGACTGTTTTATTGAGATCGAACCGAGATTATTTTAATCGACAAATCTGATCTTCTAAGCCAGTGGCACGATGCAGGCCGAAGTCTGGATGGTAGCGGGATTTAGCAATCGCTACTGCAGTGGTTGGCAAGGGACGGGGGCCGAAGCCACATATAAATTCCCTGAGCCTGGGCATGGCGTAACGCTAGGTGCTCATTGGTTCGCCACCACTCGTGGGAATAAGATGAAGAAAGTTAATGAAATAATTATTGTACACCCCCAGGCTGGGTTAAAGCCTACCCAAACCATACCTGATGTGACAAAGGGGGTAAATCCCCGACAACTCATGAACCCAAGGATTCCGTGGTAACGCTCGAATTGGAAAACTTTTGAAAGTTTTGCTCTGTAAAAATTTAACAATTTCACTGGGAAAAAGTGACCGGAGAAAGTTCAGTTTTGGCAAGAAGACTCCGTAACTGATTGCCTCCAGTGGTTCTGGAGATACAGCTGTTCAAAATTTGCCAATTTTTCCCAAAATGGGGAAATTTTAACTTACGGCCTAGTTTTGAGCAAAATATTGCCTTCTGACCAACATACATTGACTACATAATATGTACTATGTAGGTGTCCGCGGAACCATCAGTGGGGTCCGCTGACCATGTGCCTCACGTTTAAAATGATTCTGTTAAACTGTGGTCTGCTGCAAAGAACACTGAAATCAGTTCAAAACCAACTAGGCCAAGCACTCTGAGAAAGGAAATTTTGAAACATTCAATTACCTTAATTTTACCTTAATAGACCCGTAGGTATCATAGATTGCTCAAAAATTAAAACATTCCAGGTTCAAGGAAAAGTAATAATCCGGCAGTACCTGGCTGAGCTCCGCATTTTGAGTCGAGATTGTCAGTTCAAGGCGGTAACAGCTGAAACTAATTGAGATGACTGCATTCATGACGCTTTTATGCCCCCACGCTATTTGAGGGGCTATGCGACTTCCTAGGAAGGGATGATTGAGCTGCGAAATTATTACCATTCCAAATTCCCATTTGATCATATGACTGTGTAGTCAAGTCCGAATTCTCCCATTTCCGTACAGAACTTCACAGTGTAGTTTTGTGTAATAAAACCTTTCCAAAGGTCAAGTGGAAGTTTCATTACAGAGGTAGATGAAGTAGGTACTGATTCTTACGTTTATATTCATTGATTTGGACACACGGAACCATAACGTTGTTTCCATGTCGTACACAACGTCTCGTTCATAAGCCCGGGCGAAGACTATGATTTAAAAGGTCTCCCCATAAGGGAGATTTATGGGTTTTTTCACTTATGTAGCGTTTTATGAAGTTTTGAGTACGCAGTGAATTGATTGGTTGTTTTTTCATAAATTGATGATTCTCCTCATATATTCTCCTTATATGATTTTTATATATAAAAACTGATGGTACCTTTGAAGCCAACAAGCTGATTAGCTGATCCCAGCAATCACTAACCTATAAGAATCCTCTGTAGGTGGTCTACGTACAGCAAAATTCTACTTTATTGTACGACTTATAGCATTGGGTGTCAGTTCCTTTACCTCAGCGTTTCCCAACCTACTACGGACTAGTACGGTACGTTACTAGTCCAAAAATACTATTATGGCCGTCTTATTATACGCGAGTCAACCCGAAAGTACGAATTGATCGCCTGGAGCAGGGGTTCATGAAGAGGCTCACTTCATCGTCGTCAGGATACACCCGAATAAGGGAGCTGGTACTGGCTCGTAATCCTGCGACCCTCCAGGACGCTCTCACGCTGGCAGACTCTTTAGAGGCAGGACTTGGGGCACATCCAGGGCGACACGGACCCAGACGATGAAGTGAGCCTCTTCATGAAGCCCTGCTCCAGGCGATCAATTCGTACGTTCGGTTTGACTCGCGTATAGTCAGCGAGAGCTCTCATCAAGGCGAAGTTGTTCCTCATTCCGTCAGTCATCCCGGTGAGACAACATAGTTCCGGAACCAACAAAATCAACGTGTCTCGTCCTCCGCGAAGATCCTTTCTTTTGGCTTGCAGATGAGAAGTGGCTGGTTTCGTTCGCGGATGTTCAAATAGTATTTTTTTCCTGTACTTAGAAGGTGAATCATGAGTTCACTTCAAACCAAATAGGAATCCAAAGACTTGAAATGGAACGAGAAATGGTGGATTTTCCAACGTTATTGGGTTTGGGTGATTCCAAAATGTGTTGAAACGGGTGTTCTTGTGGGTGGTGAAAATACAGTGGGTCGAGGAGTACGAGGAGAGGACGTTGGGAATTGGGGTGAGATGAAAGGCGGAGAAGGGAAGAGAGGGAATAGCAACTGCCGAGGGAGGACCATTAATCTCCCTTACATCTCTATGAAATGTGTCACACGCTCCCCTCCCCCCCTTATCCGGCCATCTTGTCACGCCATACCAACCCCTTCATCCCCTACCCCAACTTGGACGTTCCCTTTCATCCACCGAACCAGCCAATTCACCTAACGTCGACGTCGCAGGCCTACCACCTACGCTTCCTCCTTCAGGACGACCCTGATGATGCGATGTCGATAGCGTCACTGACAAGCACAACTCGCAACGGTCGACTTAACACTTCAGGTATCGTAGATAAGGCAGTGAAATCATCAGATATCGTAGAAAAGGAGAATGAAAGTAATGCCGATAGCACACGAGTAAATCACGGTATGCTCACTAGGTATCATAGAAAAGAAGGCGATAGTGATGATGACAGCACCTCAAGCGCAAGAGTCACTTGCAATGGTAGAGTGAACACTCATCAGTTGCCATTAAAAATGAAGAGAATAAAACATCTAAAATAGAAAAGATGGTGGAGATTGATTCAACGACATCAGGATTCTCAGGGATTGATCGATCGCACATCACTGTGAAGCTCGAGTGACAAGCACAACTCGCAACGGTTGAAGACTCTTCAGGTATCGTAGATAAGGCAGTGAAATACGACGATAGCATTACCAAAAAACCGCAAGTAATTTACTACAGTAGACGGCGAGCTCTGCACAATACATATCATAGAAAAGATGAAGAAAGTGATGAAGAGAGCACCCAAAGCGCAACAGTAGGATTCACAAGGAATGATCGATCGCACATCACTGTGAAGCTCGAGTCCAGTGAGATGGCATAACATTATTCAAATCAAATTAGGACAGCGTGAATAGTAGAGTACGAAAGTTAAGGGTATGAAAATACAACTTTGCAAAACGCGTGCAAAATTACAAATTTTACATTAATATTAAATATAATAAATGTTATTATGAACCCTGACACATATGGCACTGGACTGACGAATCATGGAATTCGAGTCGCTACTCAAGTTGCCAGAACCAGCCACCGCAGGACCAAGCCAGCCACCAACTGGCAACGGGATGCGAATGAAGTGTCAGAACCTCTGCCTGAATTCGGGGGCGATCGCGAAATACGGACGGCCTAAGTGGACGATAGTCAAAATATATATTATATTATATGAAATGCAATCATCAGTGGTGAGGCGTCCACTCATCGCTACATGCGGCGATATGAGATGTCTCTGAGGGGCGATGGGTCGAAAAATAATCGACATGGGTGCATTTGAAGATGATTGAACAGAATATTTTCCGTTGCTCAGGACTAAGGGCCCTCCATTAATGAATGTTGCCTCAGCAAGGACGATACATTTATAATGTATGCAACTGGTAGGGATGGCAAAAAAGTTTAGACATCGATGTATCGATGTTTTTCTAACACAGATCGATATACCAAAAACATCGCCTCAAAACCATCGGTTTCTCTAAATAAAATCGATGTTTTTATTATGATAACGTTATACTTACAATCATTTTTTTTTTTAATTTAATAATATTTTACTAGGTAGGGGCCCTTCGCGCCGCTTGCCAGATATACCTACGCGCCCGCTTAATTTTAAAAGTTTAAACCCATTTCCTAATAATTTTTTTTTTTAAACCTTTATTTTTCGTTACTTTGTTCTTAGATCTGTTTTTTCAGCAGTCATCGCTGTGATGTCGTCGCAGTTCGCGATATTCTCCGCGCGGTCACGGCGTCAGGGCGGATACGACGATATGAGCAACTATATATAAACAACTGAGCTGAAACCTGAGTTCAAAAAAAGTTACCAGCTTTTGGCTGAAAACCCCCGTTGCTCAGGACTAAGGGCCATCGTTAAGAAATTCCCGAACGGGGCCATGGAGCCTCCACTGCTCCTCATGGTGGAGAAAGGGCTTCTTCGACAGTATCTACAGACTGACTCGGATAATATGCTGATTGAAATTATTATATGAAATGCAATCATCAGTGGCGAGGAGTTCAGTTATCGCTAGAGGTGGCATGTTCCAAAAACATCGCCTCAGAACCATCGATGTTTTTATTATGATAACGTTATATTTATAACAAATTTTTTATATTCAATAATAATATTTTACTACGTAGGGGTCCTTCGCGCCGCTTGCCAGATATACCTACGCGCCCGCTTAATTGTAAAAGTTTAAACCCGTTTCCTAATAATTTTTGATTATTATTTTTTTTTTTTAACCTTGATTTTTCGTTACTTTGTTATTAGATCTGTTTTTTCAGCAGTCATCGCTGTGATGTCGTCGCAGTTCGCGATATTCCCCGCGCGGTCACGGCGTCAGGGCGGATACGAAGATATGAGCGGCTATATATAAACAAATGAGCTGAAACCTGAGTTCAAAAAAAGTTACCAGCTTTTGGCTGAAAACCTGCTCAGGACTAAGGGCCATCGTTAAGAAATTCCCGAAGGGGGGGCCAAGGAGCCTCCACTGCTCCTCATGGTGGAGAAAGGGCTTCTTTGACATTACCTACAGACTGACTCGGATAATATGCTGATTGATTGTGTTTCATATTACATGAAATGCAAACATCAGTGGCGGGGAGTCCACTCATCGCTAGAGGTGGCATGTCCCAATAACATCGCCTCAGAACCATCGATGTTTTTGAGAGGAACGTCGATGTTTTTATTATGATAACGTTATATTTATAACAAATTTTTATATTCAATAATAATATTTTACTAGGTAGGGGTAATACTACGTACTAGGTAGTAAAATGTTTTTCGTTCGGGGTAGAAACAAACGCTGCATATTTCACACGAAGGTATATCATTCTTTGATATATGTTATTGCTGCAAAAGTCAATTATAATTTAAATTCACTCAGGTAGCATAATATTATAGCGTGGGGGCCAAAATTATGGGAAATGAGTTATCTATATCACTAATTAGTTATAATTTGAAGGCACTCACACCGCACTGTTTTTTACAGTTTTACAAGTTTTAGTTTTACACGAATGCCGGCAAAGTATAAAACCAAGATGGCGGAGTAAAAAAACCAGTGCCATCAATACCGAAAGGCGGTGTTCGAGTTCAAATTTACATAAAAAATTATTTATCAAATTGATTTTGACTATTGCAACAAGCCATTTCAATAAAATGGACTAACAATTAATTCCAAGTAAGCAATCAATTTGTTATCCAAACAAAACAAGCACAAACATGCTTAAAAGACAGACCATAGACCATTTCCAACTACCGGGCGCTTGTAAGATCGTCCCCGGCTATGACATTTCGTCCCTCTAAAGATTTGTAATTTCGTCCCCGTTAGACCTTTTCGTCCCCCTAGACTTTTGTAATTTCGTCCCCACGGTACCAAAATGCCCCCGCCCAGGGTTTTCCAAGAAAAAAAGTGAGTAAGTTATTATGGCTTGTGTAATGTACCTACTCATAACTAATATCACATGTTCCTGTTTGTCACTTATACCCAAGATTTGGAGATAAGTGGATATATCGATATATCGTCAATAATAATTATTGTAATATTATGTAGTATTGACGATAAATATTATTATAATTACAAAATTGTTATTATTAACAATACCTACCTATAAGCAGTATAAATAAATATGCAATATTAACACACAAAAAAGAGAGAATGACCAAACGGCAATACAAACTGTTCGTACTTAACTAAAATTGTACTAAACTAGACCTACATGTAGGTACATACGTATGACCCTTGCACGGCACAATGAAATTTGGATCCAGCAGACCACTGATAAATACGAAGAAGGTGGACTCACGTTGTACCAATTTGTCAAAGTCAAAAGTACCAACACGTTGTAGGAAAAGAGAAACAAAGAGAAGGCATGAGCGTGAGAGTAGGGGGAAGAAATTACAATCTCGGTTTCCATTGAGCCCGGGACGAAACGTCATGATTTCCGGAATTCGGGGACGAAATTGCCGTTGCCCGCCGCACCACCGTCGCGACGGGTCGAGTAGCCCGCCTGTAACCTTCCTCGAACAGGTCTTCCATTCGCCTCAATCAAGTACTTCTTACTTGTTGAGATACAAACAAATAACTTCGAAAATGAAAATAGGTATGTGATGTTCCTACTCGCAGTTATTTGTTATTATCAAGATAGGAAAATTTCCTATTTTCAACAATATTTAATATTGTTCGTTGAGACGGTTTTTAGTTAGACCGTGGAGTCAAAATACCGACAAAACTTTAAAATATATATAATAAAAAACGGATTTAGCGAAAGTAGTGGCGCATTGTCTTCACCAAAAAGTTGAACCGTCGTCAGAAGTGGCTGGTGCAAAAAGCCCAAGAGAAAAGAAGAGAAAACATCAATACTGCTGCGACATCAAGTACGTACGACTTTGATTCCAGTAACTACCACATAGTATTATTTTCTCGTACGTCTTTCTAAATAATCGATTCGATTTAAATCGACTCATTCATTAAATCGAAATATAGGTAATTTTTGCACCTCGCACCCTTGCTCTGTTAATAATGTTAATAAATGTTCGACAAGTAACTACTCGTCGACAACAAAGATCCTGTTTAGACGTGTCGCGAAAAGTCAACAAACACGAGGACAAAATTTGTTGTAAAGTTGAATTAATTTAATTAATTAACTATCCCGGCGTATTATTAAATGTATAATAATTAATTAAATGTATAATACATCCTTGAATGGATTTGCTACATCCGCAGAAGTATCGGAAATTACAAGACGTCAGATCACGGCCACTCAACTAGGAACATGTTTCAATTTTGGGCAAAAAGAGCTTAAAAAAAAGTTTTGCCGTCTCCCGGAGTCCTCGGAGGGCTTTTTGGACTATAAAGTCCTATAAAGTGCTATAGCCCTCTTCTCCTCCTCCTTAGCATCAGCCACGCTCTTCCGTTTTTTTGTCCTCCATCTTATCGGTCGCCTTTTCCGACTGCTTCTTAGCAGCCTCTCGGACCTTTCTGTCTTCTTCGAAGGCTTGGATTAAATCGGGGCAATCCAAGTTTTCCTCCGGTTCCCAAGTGTTGTCATTGTCAGAGTAACCTTTCCATTTCAAGGTCGAATATCTTTTGAAATGGAAAAAGAAATGGACAAAGTTTATCGTTCGGTAGAGAAGTTTCTCAACCGAAAACTCCTCCTCTTCCTGCTCAGGTGCTTCCTCGGCAGCAGGAGAGGGCTCTTTACCTTTGGTTTTCATGGTGTTCAGCGTGGTAAGGCGGATTCTGTCGTCAAGGGGACATAAGTTACCGTCCAGGACGGCTCAATAAAGTTGCTGATGTCTTGTCGAGGATATGCGGAGCGCTCACAAAAGATGACCTCTTCAACATGCACAACGCGCTTTCCCATCCTGGGATCACCCGATTTTACCACTGGATCAGGTCGAAAAACTTGCCGTTCTCTTTGTACGTCGTAAAACGAATTACGAAGGCATGTCATGTCTGCGCCGAGCTCAAACCTCGCTTTTTCAAGCCCACTGACTCGCATCTCATCAAGACGACCAGATAGAAGCCTGTTGAAGATTTTTGGGAGTTGACCCTACCTTGGTCAGGCAGGTCGTTCCTACGTTGGTCAACTTCGTAAATCGTAAGTGATAATGATATTGGGTATCCTTTGGTAAATTATCATTTCGTGATATAAATGGTCAAGATGATATGAAATTAGGACCTAAGAAGGAATAAGGTACATAATATATACCTATATAATATCTATATTATAGACATTAATAAGTCTTGAATATTAAGAGTCTTGAAAACGAATGATTCCGAAAATTTGACCCCTGAGGTATGTCCCGAATTTAATTGTTTAATCATCAAAAAACGTGTATAGATATTAATAATATATATCTAGATAGATATATAATATATACCCGACAGAAATTTAAATATCCAGGTATTTAATAACTTCCCAAAATTCATAAGTTTTGATTTTGCATTAGGAAATAAATGATCGTGAAAAAAAGGCCGGGTACCACAAAAAGGTCGTTTACAACAGAAAAGAGCAGAAGGAAATATGAAATTGTGAGAAAATAATTCAGCACGTGAAATAAGTTTCTCTGAGCCGTCTTCTACGAAAGACTACCAAGGGCGGTTCAGGGTAGAGGTGTGGCGTTAATTGGTTAACAGTTAAAAATAACATGTTAACCATAAAAAACGAACGAACAGTTTAGCTGTTTCCAGATTAACAGTTAAATCAACGAAGCGCTGGGTCCACAATTTAGCAGTTTCCAGGTTAACAGTTGTGACACAACAGTTAACAGTAAAACGACGTTTTCAACGCTTAGTGCAACCCTTCAACTGTTTGTTCCGTTGAATTTAACGTTTCGTTTTCCTGTCAACTGTTCCTCAACTCTCGGCCACATTTGGCAACAACAGAAGAAACATTCTTCGCCGACTTCGGACGCCACGATACGAGGTTATAGGTCAACAACTTAAGGAATGACACCGTGCAGCGAACCTGGCGGCATCCCGAGAGTGAAATCTGTCCCCTTCCTAGGCACACCGCCGGGGCTCACGTCCCGCATTTTTCAAAAAATGGGCCTCCTGACCAGGCCGTTGGGCTTCTCGAACCCTCGAGAAGCCCCCTTCGAAGCGGAAAAACAAAATTTGTTTTACATTTAATGTAATGATACTGCTATAATATATATATACTGTACATCTATTAATTTCGTGAGGTGATAATTCTTTCTCAGAAGCCCCTTTTTTCTTCCACACATTTAAATGGGTACTTACCTGCCTATTAAAACAATACAATTTTTTCTTTTGTTAATACATCATAATCTTTTTTTTTTTCTTTTTTTTTAAATTGAATCTTCATGAAGGTACATAGGATCACTTTATGTACGGTCTGAAATACTCATAATTAGGCAAACTCGCCAAGCGGTCAGAGACCACGTGGTCGATGGGGGGAGAGGCCTGAGTTTTCGAATTACGCGCGCACTTTCCGAGCTTAAAGGGGTTACCTGGAAAGGGAAGGCAAACTTCCCCTCCGAAGGAGGCTCGGTGACTCCCCTAGTTATTCTCTAAGTTGCCGGTAGCTACCTGGCCTAAATGTTTTGACTCTGAGCTAAGAAAAGACTGACGAAGTTGTGCAATGATTAAATCGTTATTTAAGTTTATTCATTTATTCAGATTATTATGTAGGTAGCTGTGATGAGTATTATGTAGGTGATAATATTGTGACCTAATGTGATAATATTGCTGTGATCTATTTTGCGATGACTAATAATAATAACAACGTGAAATTACCGACCAACAAGTTATGTATCATGCAACTTGTTAGTCAGTAATGTAATGTAATTAAAATACTAATTTGAAAATAAGTTAAGCAATCTCAATTAAAATAAGTTAAGTCAGAATGTATTTATTACAATAATATTGTAATAAATATTATGCACCTGTCTGATTAACATGGTTCTAGATAACTGCAAAATGCAGCTTGTTTGCGTGATTGTTTATTGTTCCTGAAAAAATGTATATTTTAAATTCAATAAAACCAATCAATCTGTTATTGTTTTATTATTCCCAATAATAAGCCTATGTGATCGTGTATCAAAAATCCTACAACTGTCCAAACAGTGTATTTTTTTTTTTTTAACTATTCAAAGGCACAGCATTAACTTTTGCACGATTAGCCTTTATAAAAAAATTAAAAAAACAGCCCTTGGGTGAAATTCGCAGCGTTTTTTTTTTTTTCTTCATACAATAAGTTTTTCTTATCTAACAACCCTCCAATCTCCATCATGCACATGTTCGCCTAGGTACCTAGTTAGTGAGCTACAGCAACATTTATTTGAAAGTTAAAGTCACGGAAACGGTAACGGCAAAATTAGCTGTTGATGCGATCAACGGATTCACAAAAAATTAACACATTCTTCTTCAACTCTCAGTTCAAACTGCTAATTTTTAACAGTTTACGTTAACAGTTAATTCTCCTCAACAAACGTTGATCAACAGTTTTTGAAAAATAGCAGAAACGCCCACCTCTAGTTCAGGGGAAATTAGATGGTGAAAATCCATCTAGTCTGTTGTCAAGTGGGGATATCGAACAGAAGGTTGTCAACTCCCCACACGCACCTCTTCCACTACCGTCTGAAGGTAATTAATTTGAGGTTTCGCAGACAAGAAGAGACGGCGATAATGAACCCTAATGAATAATTTATAGATTTTCAGAGGTGGAAGGGAGCTCCCTCTGCGGTGTGTGCCATCCGAACCAGCCGGAGAAAGTAGATAATTGTAAGATACGGCATTTCCACGGTCATCAATCAATTTTGTCACTCCAGCAATTAATGGGGATGGCCCTTGCCTGAAAACTAATCGTCGTTCGATTGGTTGAATTTGGATCTGATCTGCCCGAATATACAAAGGATTGTGTGGGATCATGAAACGCGGGATATCTGTAGGGCTGCCGGACGAACCTTACAGGCTGTTGAAGCCACCTCCAGCTGAAGCTTCACATTTTATCAGCCGTTTTGAGTTGTCCGACGATTTTGAACTCGCACTCGTGTTTTACTCGCGTTCCTATTTTCTGTAGGTACGTAAAAGCCTTTTTTTAATTTTTTTACTTGCATAAACGGTTCGTTCAATCGGTGTGATTTTGTGAATTAAACTGTCTTAAAATACAATATGATACAATATGAACGGAAAACCACGGAAAAACCAAAGTAGGGATTTTAATCCTAGATTAAAGTCCCTACTTTGGTTTTTCCGTTGTTTCGAAAGGTAACTACTAGTATGGCAGATGCCAGGAGGCAGGATTTCCGCCGTCCACCACAACAACCGAAACAGGAACCGAGAGCTCGGGATAATAGAAATGTCAACCGGCTCCGGAGATTCCTAGAGACCAAGAACTCGACAGGATCTGAGGAATGGGGAGATTCGTTCGATACGTCGAACGTCGTTGCTAAGCGAAGCGCTCCTAAGCCACGCAAGCCCCCGACGAAACCACGCGATGCCAATCCTCGCGAAGGCCTCGATCTCTCGAAATACGCGGCAAAGACAGAAACCGCCGCAAAGGATGAACCCCTATATGATATAGGTGGTTGCAGCGCATCCTTCCCACTCAATGAACGGTACTGTCAAAATTACGACCACGGCGGCTTCATTCCGCTTGTCAGACAGACCTATGACGCAATCCGGCAGGTTGACCCCCGGATCGACAGGCAGTTACCATTCTGCCTGCTCCAACACCACTGCGCTGTGTATCTAAACGCAGTGATTATGGACAGGGATAAGGACCAAGGTGGGCGACCATTTGGTGACGCGGAACGCGCCCAACTCGCTATCCACCAGCCAGGGACACAGTACTTAGTGCCCGAAGTAGTGCAGGAATACGCACGCAATGTCGGTCGAATCACGACACCAACCGGTGAAGACATTTTTATGAATCTTCCGGAACAAGCTATTCCTGGAGCAACCGCTCGTGACCACGAATCTGGCTTCTTTGGTCAATGCACCGCTGATACACATAACATCTATGAGTGCTATATCTCTCCAGCAGTGACGGCCAGATGTGTTCAAGCCACAGCCAACAACACACCAGACTGGCACCCACGCCCTTTCGGACTGGTGCCGTTCATCACATCGTTGAAGAAGTTACAGACCATTTCAATATAAACTTGGAGGAGGGTTCGTCGGAAAGTACCTAGCAGCGACGGATTGTAGTGAATTGAAGTGAAAATGAATATGTCATATAAATTTTTTTTTAAACCGAGTATTTTGTCAAATTTCAGAAAGAAGAATTCAACGACTTTGTGTTGAACACGCCATTATCATCTACTACAAGGGATGAGGAAAAGTGGCTGGCATTCCAGAGGAAGAAAGAAGAAGAGAAGAGACAAAACTCGTCTCAAACAACATGTTAATGACATTAAAATCCAACTGGGAAAGCACCTGTAATTATTTTCATGAAGAATGTGCCGAAGAGAGGAAGAGAATAGCGGGTATTCAGAGGGCTCTTGAGGAACGGACATTGCGGCTAAAAAGGTTGAGCCACATGGAAGGAAGAGCAAGGATGAACATCACCATACTAAATAGAATTTTGAAGAAATAATGTCGAGCACTGGAACATCTTTCCTGATCGAATTGAGTTGGCTAAAAAGGAAAATGCAAGAAAAAGGAAGAAGACTCTGTTTGCAGACGTTGTCACTTCAGAAAGTTGGCAAGAATTTCACAGAAAAAAAGCGTTTAAGAAACAAGAAGAAGCAGATGCAAAGAAAAAGCGTGCAGAAGAACGACTGAAGAAGAAGCTAGAAAAAGAGTTGTTACAACAGGGAAAAAAAAGAAGAATGGCCAGAAAATCTAAATAAGGCTGATTTTTTCTCGACTGTTTGTTGAAACAAGGGTGTTGGGGTTCTTCTTTGACTGAACCTCAAGAACCCCAACACCCTTAGAAAATCTAAATGCCGAAAACAAAAGCTTCTAACCAGCGTAAACCAGCAACGAGGAAGATTTCCAAACCCAGAAACGCGAAGAAACCATTGGCTATCTTCTCGTTCGAGGAGGAAGATGATGATGGTCTGCGTCAGAAAGCTCTGAGACCCAAGCAAATTGTGATTCGAATGATTGCGAACCACGATTACCACGATGATTGCGGACAGTTTCATCGGCATCCCCTAAGTACCAAGTCATCAAATATCAATAAGGCTGAAAATGAGGAGTCCAGGTTGATCTTTACTAAGGATTGCCAAGTTGAACCCTTTATTGTTGGGGGAAAACACAGATGTTGAGAGAATATACATTAAATGTATATGTATGTAGAATATATATTAAAAAATTTTCACAGTTCTAATTAAGTACTTACCATAATTAGTTCAAAGTTCTAAGTAATTTTTTCAAGTTTCAAGTTGTGATTATTAATAGGCAATATCAAGTAAATTTTTAAGAAGAATGTTTATTAAAAAGGAATTTTATCTGTGAAGGAAGTTGCTGTGAAGACTGATTTTCTGGCTGTGTTTTTGCTAATAAAAAGCCTTGTGATTTAATTGTATTTTAATTGGGGATTTTATAGTCAAAAGCAATTATTTATGTAAGTAATTGTGTAATTTCTAAAATGATATTTATTCAAACTTAATCTAAATAAGACTGATTCTAAGAACAGAGAGAGGGCTGTGTTTGCTAAGTCTGATACCTCATGTTATTCAATTTTCAATTACCCTAGAATCTAATAATTGATTTTGAATTTTATTTAATGAGAAGAAACTTTATTTAAGAGAGTAATCCACCTAATAAAATAACAAATAAAAAACAAAGGAATCGTAAAAGATGTCGACTATTGAATCAAAAGCAGGTTTGCAATCAGAAAAAAATTCTGTACCTACCAGGAGTGCTGAAAGTTGAAAATTCCCTTGAGGTGTCGACTACCGGTGCATTTACCTTAATTCAATTTTAATAGGTGACTAAATCCGAACCAAACCCCAAGCGTCAATTGCCTTCTATAAAGACCATATTAAAACATTTTGAAAGTTGGCCGTCAACTTTCCGCTACTTTTGGGTCGCATTTTCGTTCCTGGATACCGTGACATTTTTGGGCAAGTTAGTCCAAGGCTAAAACATGTTCCGTGCTAAAATAATAATAATAATATGAAGATTGACGCTGCTAAGAAGAAACCCTCTGCCCTAGAACGGGAAGAGGATGGATTAAATCCTTTCATAAATAATTAATAAATAATAAAATTATTTTATGAAAGCTGTTCTGGAGGCAGAGGATTTTTTTCTAATACTCGGTTTTTCAATCATTGAAATAAAATGTGAGTAGCATTTTTAGAGAATTTTTCAACATAGGCACGTTGAGGGTCGTTTCTGAATGTTATCTGTAAGCTTGTGAGCCACGGTGGCCTCGACAAGCGGCCAGTCAGAACACAATGGGTGCCCTGGTGAAGCGAAATGTGCGGCCACAGCTGCCAACTTTTCTTCTTTCTGAGAAAATTCGCTCCACTGGAATTTTTACGTTAACTTTACAAGCTAGGTATTAAAAAAGTTTGAATTTGAAGCGGGTTTCCCTTGGAGGGAGAGAGTAAGTGGTTTCTAGTGAAAACAGTTCGTTGAATGGGAACGTCCAGATGGAGAAACAGCTCAAGCTTTTAGAAGATCAGATTTTAGAAACTAATCAAGGAGACACAGCTTTTGGCGATTTATCGCTTCAAAATCGATGTTCGTGGTTATTGATATGATCAGCAGGATTCAATCAAACGCCTGAAAAAAAGGGAACCTCTTAGCTCAAACTGGAGTCGATTTAAGGCAGAGTTTACCTTTCAAAATCCGAAGGCGTACTGTGGGAATTTCATTTTTTGAGATAAGCTGTTTTCTCTTCACACAGCAGCAGTACTGTATCTACCCTGTCTTGGTAATTTCGATTTTCAGGGTGCCTTCAACTGGGGCAAAAAAATACCTTTTAAGAAACTGGATTTACTACAATATCTAGGTACACTGATTTTAAGAAAACTAAAATTACGAAAAGCAACGGGAGATCCTTGAGTTGCTGAAGGTCCATAGGGATGGCTTCCAACACTCAATTATAGGGCAGGAATAAAAGATTATAGGGGAAATTCCTTTAGACCTGTCGGTAACTGGTCCCTCTACCCTAAGTGTTGATTCACACTGCCCGCGATGCGAAGCGAAGCGAAAGAGGGCGCGAATTCCGAAGCGAAGCGAAGCGATGAAGTGTTCACATTGCTAGCGATTATAGGCGAGTAGGTCAGTCGAATGATTGCCGTCTCACGAACATGTCGTTCGAAATGAACCCCGTGAATTTGTTTTTATTAGAAAATAGTGCTTTTATTAGAAAATAGTGTTTTTATTAGAAAATTTGTGTTTATTACTTTTATTTATTACTTTTTTATTTAAAACTTTTTAATTTAAAACTTTATTTTATTTAAAACTTTTTTATTTAAAACTTTTTATTTTATTTAAAAACCCTTTTTATTTATTTAAAAAACTTTTTATTTTATTTAAAACTTTAAAACTTTTTTATTTAAAATTTAAAATTTTTTATTTAAAATTTTTTGTGTTTAAAATTTGTCTTTAAAATTTGTGTTTATTACTTTTATTACGTTTATTGTGTTTATTACTTTTATTAGAAAATATTGTTTTTATTAGAAAATAGTGTAAATCCCACAGTGCCGGACGTTGATGAACACAACAAATTAACCTTTCAATGTCCATCGTATTTACAAAAAAGAATTGAGGACAAATCAACGAATAAAAAAGAAAAGAAAAGCCCGAAATCCACGTCCTCTCCCTGAACTCGCTTTAAATCGCAAGGTTCCTTGCGATTGCATCAGACAACTCGCGACAAACCTCTTCCACCCGCTCCCGCCCGCTCGGAGTGTGAACGCCCGTCCCACCCTCCCATTCAAAACCTTACTCGCGCGGTGTTTTGTCTTTTTCGCGCGTAACCGCTTTCGCTTCTCTTCTCTTCGCTTCGCCCAAATCGCGGGCAGTGTGAATGGACCCTAACGATACGATGGGTCACGTGAATAGGATGACGAAGCGCGGATTAAACAAGCTATAATAGCATGACAATAATTGTCAACAGTTCAGGCGCGAAATTAGCTCGCATTAGTAGGCGCGCGGCCAGTAGTCGCATTTCGTCATTCAAGTTCCAACACCACGTAATTGACATTTTGACGAAAAATAGTTTTTCAATCCCATTAGAAATAACATACCCGATGGCAGGTAGGTGATCATGCCACGGTCACCTCAAACATAAAAACGAGAAAAAACGCGAAAATTACAATAGCGCGTAACTGATAAAACAGTTCTTTGCCTCGCGAAAAGTCAATTACGTGGGGTTAGTTTATCCCACCCCCACATGCCCACTATGTAATGAAGGCGGAATGGATGGAACGCATTTGCAGACCTGGCGCTCTTTGATGGACGTAAGATTTGTCGAATAATGGCGGGGCGTTAAAAGAAGAAAAAAAAACAAAAAGAAAAAAAAAAAAAAAAACAATACCTATTGAAGTACCTACTCAATTGTTGATTTGTCGCTCAGAAGAATAGCCTGAAGGGCGGTGATTTTATGTGGAACGATCTTTGACCAAGTCAAAGGACAAATAATTTGGCGACAATTATCGTCGCCTATCCCGAGGAAGACTTCAGATCTACCATGAGAATCAGGAAGCCCTTTTCTGCGCTGCACTCATCCGCTGCTAGTATCATAATACCAGCTTATAAACTACCTTATTTCTAGGAATACCTTAAATCGGCGGATCACGTGTGTCATATCAAGACTACTTGCTTTCCACCTGCAACAAGAGAAGCAATCTGGGATGTAACCTCGACGTTTTGAGCGTACCTACATGGCGTACCCTTTAAAACCCCTAAACCCCAATTTTGGTTTATTATTCTTGGAATAATACACCTATGTTTTCGCGACGGGGGTCGACGACTCCGATCGGGCTCAAAATTTGACATTATCCGTTTCAAGTGGTCTACATTCTAAATCCGAAATGTCCATCCGCCGTACGCCGTCCGCCGTCCAGGCCGTTTTGGGCAGTAGGAATTTTTTTAAAAATCTGAAATTTTGGCAAAATACTTGGTTTACCATCTAGTTGTGCCCGCAAGGTTTTCAGTCCGATCGCCCAAACCCGTGGGGCGCTCTGGGGCTATAATGGGGCTACGGGAGGGTTTTTTTGAAGGCTTTTAGCTATGGGATCGAGTTAGGTGTCGTTTTCGAAGTATTTTTAGACGTAGAATCCATTTTTTGGGGTCCCGGAACGATCCGATTTCACTGTGGCGATCTACAGGGCTTTCATGGGCCTAAAAATGGGATTTTTGAAGGATCCCAGGATGTTAAATATTTTTCGAGTAAAAAATACAGAATTTAAAAAAAAACACTTTTTTGAACAAACAAATACAAAAAAAAAAATTTTTTTGAGATAAAAATCCAAAAAAAAATTTTTTTAATTTTTTCATTTACAGAATTAAATTTCTGCACATGTAACGTATATCACATCAAAGAATAATAAACCCTTGTGTAAAATTTGCAGCGTTTGGGCACGCAGCCGCCGGAGATCTTCTTTTTTTCGTAAACACGCGGAACACGGCAACCCTGTTCATGTCACTTCAAGAAGTCCGCATTGCTAACGTGATTTCCTTTGTTGATTTACAATCGGGGAAGCAAGAACATGTAGGTAAGTAAGATGTTTTATTGTGAACTAGTTGACCAGGCAAACGTTTCGCAATGTACCTAACCTCTTGGAAACACGATTTTGAAAAAAGGGATGGCTGCGTTGAGAAACCAACTAAACAACGGTAGTTAGGTAGGTTTGACAACGCTGCCATCCCTTTTTTCAAAATTCTGAGGATGACCCAAACCACTTAAGTAGAAGGTAGAATGATCGGGCATAACCGCATCCACCCTCGGATTCAATTTTTTTTTTTTTACCATTCGGTTCAGCCGTCTGGGCTGTTGAACGAGACACAAACAATCACCACTTTTCTCTTATTAGTATAACTAGCCGCTCCGGCTCGCTTTGCTCGCCTATCCACACAGCGGGGGGGGGGGGGGGGGGGCTCCCCCAGAACGGGGGACGGACATTTCGGATTTTGAATGTAGACCTCTTCAAATGGATAATGTCAAATTTTGAGGCCGATCGGAGTCGTCGACCCCCGTCGCGAAAACATAGGTGTAATATTCCAAGAATAATAAACCAAAACGCTGCAACTTATAAACAAGGGTTTATTATTCTTTGGTATAATATATTAATATATTGATATTAATTGATATTAATATTGATATAAATAATTTTTGCAAAAGTAACCTACATAATATAATAATAATTATTATGTAGGTTACTTGTGCAAAAATTATTTCTATGTCAATGGAAAAAAATTCTTGATATTTTTTCTTCAAAATTTTTTTGATTTTTTTTTTCAAAAATTCTTTTACTCGAAAAATATTTAACCTCCTGGGATCCTTCAAAAATCCCACTTTTAGCCCCATTAAAGCCCTATAGATCGCCACAGTGAAATCGGATCGTTCCGAGACCCCCGAAAAAGGATTCTACGTCCGAAAATACTTCGAAAACAACACCTAACTCGATCCCATAGCTAAAAGCCTTAAAAAAAAAAAACCCCTCCCATAACGTCTCACGGGTTCGGGCGATCGGACTGAATTACCTTGCGGACACAACTAGATGTTAAACCTAGTATTTTGTCAAAATTCCAGATTAAAAAAAAAAATCCTACTGCCCAAAACGGCCCGGACGGCGCGCCGCGGCGTGCGGATTTAGAATGTAGAACTCTTGAAACGGATAATGTCAAAATTTGAGGCCGACCGGAGTCGTCGATCCCTGTGGCGAAAACAGGTGTATTATTCCAAGAATATTAAACCAATAAAAATTTGCGAAATTTGCACAGGTTTTCCATCGATTGTGGTAGGCCTAAGGCCTGGTTTTCACATTAAATTAAATTTTAATTTACTCAAAAACACACTCGTTTCGGTAGGATTTGCCAAATGAAGAGCGGAACAAGAACGTCAAATTACTTCACACTTACCAATTGGTACGTCCTTCATCGCCCGAAAATATAAGTATTCCTGATTTCTTTTAAACAAACCAAAAGGCCAAGCGTAACCCCAAACTACCGACTCACACCTAACCTCAACGTTGATTAGGTCTTCATAGCTATATAATAATGAACACACCACTAGCCCAATCGGTAAATGATACAAATGAACAAACCTTCATTGATCAAATATAAAATCAACAATGAAGATGTAGGGCTTTCGAAGGTTCGTGAAATTAAAATTTGGAAAACGCCACGTGGCGGGGAAACTCACCATTGAGTGATGCGAAATTGGTTCTTCGCGTCGTTATTCGTCGGCGAATCCTCTTCAACAATCCACACTGACCGTCCCGAACTCGCGGTTTGAAGCTGAGCCTGCATAAAATATCAGAAAGAAGGCCATCAGACACGGAGAACACCACAAATTTATCAGAGACAAGACTTGAACAGAAAGAGAAATGGCGGAGAACGTTCTAGAAGAATCGGGAGTGCTTCAGAACCCCCCACCACACCATGCGTAGAGCTGTCATGCGCAGAACAAAAGAGTAGAACACCTGGGAGCTGCGTGTTGCCAGAGACAACATTGTTGCCAGCTCCACTTTTTTTCTCCAAAACCATAATAATAATAATATTATGTTATTAATATTATCAACCTGTTGTGGACAAAATTGTGGACGTGGACAAAATTGTGATCGGAGATGAAAATTGTATGCAATTTTCACAGGATTTTTCATGCTGAATTTTTCTGTCAGGTTTTGTCGGTCCATGAAAAATTAGAAAAAACGCTGCAAATTTTACAAAGGGTTTATTATTCTTTGATATAGGTTACTTGCACATAATTTTAATTCCGTCAATAGACATTTTTGGGGAGAATTTTTTTTTTTCAAAAATGTTTTTTTTTTTCATTCTTCATTTTTACTCGAAAAAGATTTAACCTCCTAGGATCCTTCAAAAATCCCATTTTTAGCCCTATGAAAGCCTTATTATAGGGCTTATCTATAATAGATCGCTACAGTGAAATCGGATCGTTCCGGGACCCCCAAAAATGGAGTCTACGTCGAAAAATACTTCGAAAACGACACCTAACTCGATCCCATAGCTAAAAGCCTTCAAAAAACCCTCCCGTAGCCCCGTTTTAGCCCCACAGCGCCCCACGGGTTTGGGCGATCGGACTGAAAACCTTGCGGGCACAACTAGATGGTAAACCAAGTATTTTGTCAAAATTTCAGATTTTTAAAAAAATTCCTACTGCCCAAAACGGCCTGGACGGCGGACGGACATTTCGGATTTATAATGTAGACCTCTTGATACGGATAATGTCAAATTTTGAGGCCGATCCGAGTCGTCGACCTCCGTCGCGAAACATAGGTGTAGGTATTATTCCAAGAATAATAAACCAAAAATTTGAAATTCACAAAATGTATCTATCTACCTGTGCAGTGCATAATATTATATTATAATTCTGTCAATGAAAAAAAATTGATTTGTTTTCAAAAAATGTTTGAACATTTAATGTTATCGCATTTTACTTGAAGAATATTTTACCTCCTGGGATCCTTCAGAAATCCCATTTGCAGCCCCATCAAAGCCCTATAGCAGGCTTTGCTTTCGCATCAGTGAAATCGGATTGTGGCCGAAAAATGGATTCTACGTCCAAAAATACTTCGAAAACGACACCAAACTCGATCCCATAGGCAAAACCCTTCAAAAATGTTTCCCGTAGCCGCGTTTTAGCCCCATAGCGCCCCACGGGTTTGGGCGATCGGCCTGCATAGCTTGCGGGCACAACTAATGGTATAAATGAATTTGTCAGGTACCTACCGGGAACGGGGCCAAAACAGAATGCGCCTTTTTCGCCGAGCTCACGATTAATATAATATCCATATATTTTAATATTCATCAGGCCTCAAAGATTTATAATTATGTACGTAGCATTTCACTACGATGTTGGCAGACTGGAAGGTTTACCGAGTATTTTGACAAAATTTCGGATTATGTAACAAAAATCCAGCTGCCCAAATAGCCTAGACGACGGACGGACATTTACTAAAATTAAAATAATTACATTAAATTTTAACGCCATTGAATGTTAATTTTTGGAATCGCGTCATGAAGTGAGGCCGATAGGTCAAATTTTGAGGCCGATCAAAATTTCCGACCCTAGTCGCGAACACAGAGTAACAGAGAGCAAACTCGCGAATAAACAGGCGTACTATTACAAGGATACCAAAACAGCGCAATTTCTGGGCTTACCTTGGAGGCTCGTTTCCGGTGTTGGAAGTTCTCTGTTGGTTGGAAGGAAGTGTACCGCCATGTTGGAACCGCGTCATTGTGAAGTGGACCAACACATGCGGTCCGCGTCTCGTCATTTTTTTGTGGTGCTTGAAACCTGTAAGGCCATAAGTAGAACGATTGAAGTAATTTTGGAACTTTCAAGTTCAAAGATTGAACAGGAAAATATCAGAAAAATGAACAAAATGGAAAACAAACTTGCACGCCTGGTGTACCATTGCCAAAATTTATAGCGGAAGGGAAAGTCTGGAAGAGGGTCGACTAATGGATTATTCTCAGTAATCAACCTTTGAGTGATAAATTAAGCAGAGTTTAGGAATTTATCCCATTATTTTAGTTGGGTATCATAGTTTGGTCAGGGGAGAGGGCACGTGGTTCTAACCTCAGGAGAACAAACGTATGGTTCATGAAATGGTTGTTTTCTTTCGAGTTGGAAATGAACGTTGACAATGTCGACACAAAGTGGGGCTACCTACTAACTAGGAAAACTAACCTTGAGAGATGGAATTGAAGATCGCCTTGGGAGTTTTCTCTGGGAACGCAGAGCTTCAAAAGTTGTACCACAGCAGCCGGAATCAAAATGGAGGAGGTGATGGTGAGGCACGCGGTGTTAGGGATAGGTATCGATGTATCGATGTTTCAAAAACATCGATGTTTTTTCTCAAACATCGATGTTTTATACATCGATGTTTACTCTGATGTTTTTTAGACATCGATGTTTTTCCCCCAAAACATCGATGTTTTTTCGCGAAAAAATTTTTTTGTTTTGATGGTCGTTTACGTAAAAATAGTAGATACTTTTATACCTGAACAATAATTATTCATGTTTTATAATTGCTTACTCGGTTGTTTATTATTTTTTTATAAAAATAATACTACAGGTAATACCTGTACAGATTCAAGAAACATCGATGTGTCGATCGAATAGTAGGTAGGTAGTTACCTATCTGATAGTAGGTAGGTATTTATCGGAAATCGAAAATTTCAATCAACTTTAAATGTTGATTAAATTTTAATGTTGATTCTTTATCACTTGTCGTTATCTGTGTTCATGCGGCATCACTGCTGACACAAAAACGAAACAATCCCTGCTGAGCTCTCGCTTTACTTGAACGCTCCCAACGAAAATATCGAAGAGAACACTTTGGGGTTTTGGATGGTCAACTGCGGGCAACTCTATCATTTCCGAAGTTGTTTTGAAGAATGAACCAAACGTAGCAATATCAGTTCCTTCTGAGGGTTAACCCTATAAGCAGGCTTAATTTTAAGCTCCTTGAGAAATCGTCTCTCAGAGGAACTGGCGTCAATTTTTTTTTTTTTTTTTTTTTTTAGTAAATAATATTATTCTTTACTGACTTGTTTACTGCCTACTTCTTTTCATCGCTTCAAGTTTTAATGACTTTTTTTTCGAATTTTCTACTAAAACTACAATGGAAAGAATTTTTAAAGTGAAACTTTTATTACATCGTCCCAAATTTTTTGGTCTGTGTGTCGTTTCTTGTCCCGTCACGCTACCGTTGATTTTCGCTTACAACTCGATTTATCACACATTTCTTTCGTACTTGTTCTTTGTCATTATGTCCCCATTTTATATTTATTGATGTTATTAATGGATGCAGTAAACAATGCCGCTTGTTTTGTTGTTATCAGGTGCCACGTTAGAAATCAATTTGAGAAAACGCCAAAATGAAGCCGTGGGTAGAGATACAAGGGTAGGTGAATGAGTAGGAAATTGGGGGGGGGGGGGGGGACTAGACATAAAAAACGTGTCCATCGATGCTACGTACCCCACTAGGGGAGCGAGCGAAGCGAGCCGGAGAGACTAGTGGGAAAAAAGTTTCACTTTTACCGTGGTTTCATAAAACCACACCCCAGTTTTTTTTTTCATAACATCCCCTTGTCATACATATAAACCATCGATGTATCGAAACATCGATGTTTTTTCTCCGATGTTTTTGAGACATCGATGTTTCTTTTTTAAAAATCATCGATGTCCAAACATCGATGTTTTGTTCATCGATACCCATCCCTACACCGCGATGGCGTTGAAGGGGGGGGGGGGACACTGCCCACTGAATCGAGTTGCCAAGTGGTTACCAACGCACCAGCCAATAGGAAGCGTCAGCATCTTTCATGGTATTCATACTGCCACACTACCACCGAAAACCATAAAAATAGAATAAAAACGGGGAAGTGGCAAAATTCCCATTTCTTTACGTAATAATAATATTATTATAGTTTAGGATGTATTATGATGCTGATGCGGTTATAAATGTGGGAACACTTTTTTCAGTGTCGATAGGTAGGTATAACATGTTATCTCAAAATGCATTTTTAGGAAGATGGGTAGGTAGGTATGCAAATATAAAATTTATATTTAATGTTCAGCGTGGATGAAGGGACGAAAGTTTCCAACCTCGCCTAATTTAAAAAAATTATTTTTAATTAATTTTACTGTGGCCAAGCACTTATAACCGCCCCTAAGGCGGTTTTCCGCCATGTTCATACTCCAGCTGGGTTCGCTGTGTAGGGGGCACACTGCCCACTAAATCGTTTCGATGAATTTTAAAGTAGGTAAAATTAAAATTACTACTTCGTTAAATTTGAATTTAACAGTTAAATTTTAACTATCCGCTGGCGGCGAGAGAACTTCGGGAGGGCTTCGGGAGCTGGTCGAAAGCTCTCAGCTGGTAAACCACTTGTAAGGCACTGGTAAGGCACTTGGGAGTTTGGGACACTCCCAATCGAAGCCACGTTGCCAAGTGATTCCCGAATCACCAGCGAATAGGGAGCGTCACCATCGCTCCGGGTCATCAAGCTCAACAAGCTAGGTACCCTTGTACTTTATTAGTGTACTTGTGCCTTGTAAGCCCTCCTCATACCCTATTAATTTTTTTTTTTTTTTTTTTCATTTTTGCAGATGAGAGAACTAGGAATAAAATCCCGCAGCCGCTTCTCATCAACTTGACCAGTGGATCCAACTTCTAACCATGGTGAGTGAGGTAGGTAGGTAATTATTAATATTGTAATAATTACAATTAATTAATTGTATTAGGTATTAATTGGGTATTAGATAGGGTTGTAATTAGGTATTAATTGTGTATATTAACAATTAGGTATTACTTGTAATAATTACAATTAATTAATTAATTATTAAATTGGGTTAACACCTTTACTTATTTATCCCAATTTTAAGCGTTTTGGCTTCTTAATTGGCGATGTCACGATGTTGGTGAAATCACTTGAATGGTCTGATTGGATCCAAAAATCGGTACTTTTCCGTTATAGTATGTTTCACGCCCGCCCGATGTTTCTAGGCACCTGTAATGATCCCTTTTAACATTTTCATTAATGTACGCACAGATAGAAAGAGTGAAGAGGCATCAAAACAAGAGGGTAACTCCAATGACCACGGGGGCTGCGGGCTTGCTTGGGTCGAATGTCTTCCCGATGAACCTGTTGGTTTACTAATCTCTTCACAAAGGTCAGGAGATAAGGAACGGAAATAATAATTACAATTTGTTTTAAATAATCCTCACCGACATCGGCAACATCTAAAAACACGGTAGTGTAATTGATTTTTCACCTTCTTTTTAAAAAATTTTTAAATGTGTGAGAAGAAATAGGTAATAATTATTTTGATCAAAATTATTTTGATAATTACGTAAAATTCGTAACAATTTCAAACTGTGAGAAGAAATTATATTATTAAATAATATAATTATTATATTATTTAATAATATAATTTATTCTCACAGTTTGAAATTGTTACGAATTGTTCGTAATTATCAAATCTAAGTAAGATGGAATGCCTAAAAACATCGGGCGGGCGTGAAACAGTCGCGAAAGTCGGTGGGGGGGGGGGGGGGGGTTATAACGGAAAAGTACCCAAAAATCTTCTGTTGAGAAAGGTAGGTTACCTACCGTAGGTGTATGACATTCTAGAAAATAACATTATTTTTTGAAATTTATACCTAAAATAAATAGATTGAACTTAAGAAAAAAAAGAAAAAAAATTAAAATACCTACGTACCTCCATCCTACCTTCCATAAAACTGAAAGTGGTGAACTGCACCTTGTGACTCCAGGATTATGAAAAATCACCCTTTATTTTTGAAAAAAGGTGTCAAGAAATGATTGTTTATCAACAAAAAAATGATATGGATCTGATTGTCCTGAATAACCTAACATTAAATTATTACCTAACGTAAAAAAATTTTTTCAGGCTTCAGAAATTCCCATTGTAAGCGGAGAAAGGTGGTTGTGACAGGAATTATTATAGGGGACTTATTCGTGGAATGACCCGTATTTTTTAAAGCAAAGTATTCTACGGTTTAATTTTGGTTTTTTGTTTCTTTGAAAAATGGAAATTTCGGTTTTTCCAACATAAAATCTTGACTGGACGTCATTTCATGAGCAATTGGATTTTAAAATTCCGGCAAAAAATAAAATGACATGGATGGTTCCTCCTGCAGCCGTAATTTGATTTAAGTTAGTTTTTAATTGGTGATGACGGCGATGGTTAGTCAGTTCGTTCATCTTTTACAGCAAAGAAATTATGGCCAAATCCAATTCTTTTCATCTTTTATCGCACCCTAACCCAGTTCGGAGGAGCCGAGGGGTGTTTTTTGTAAGCTCGAAAGCAGATGCCGATTGGGAGTCAGTGACGCGTTCTGTCGGAGAAGGCTGAAACTCGCATCTTGCTAACGGCTTCCATCCGAGAGCACCCTCTGACTTGAAGCGTCCACTCACCCAGTGTCGTAGGTACTTTTTTTAGTAGACAAGTTCGCGCCATAATTATGATACAATTATGTCATACAAACTTGTACCTATTCCAATTTGTGTTGTCCAAATAGGTCATCTCAAATTTACTAAATGACGTAATGAATGCCATTTATCGAATTACTGCTATTTTAATGAATGAATTGGTTGAGGAACCTACCTACCTAAGGAAGACAAAACTTAAATTGATAATAGTGCAACAAGGCAGTTACGTACGTAGGTAATTATAAAATAAAATTTTTATCAACGGGATTTCAAATTCATAGGTACCTGCAGGAAATGAAAATTCATCAAATTTTGATAGTTTTATAACGTTTGATAAAACAATAGAAAATGCCATACTTTAGGCTACCTTCACTTTTTTGCAAATCAAAATTAATACGAGATGGTACCTACGTACCACAAGAACCATTATGCATAATTATTATGCATTATTGAGGAAGGGTTTCAAGGAAGGGTTTCCTTTGATTTGGCACATTTCCGTCAGATCTCCCTCGTCGTAACTATAAAATAAAAACGCTGCAAATTTTACACAAGGGTTTATTATTCTTTGATATTATCAAAGATATTATTCTTTGATATATATAGGATGCTTGCGCAGAAATTTAATTCTGTCAATGAAAAAAAAATTTTTTCTATAAGGTACCTACTGCCCTAAGCGGCCTGGACGGCGGACGGATATTTCGGTTTTGAAATCTAGACCTCTTGAAACGGATAATGTCGAATTTTGGCCGATCGGAGTCGTCGACCTCTGTCGCGAAAACATAGGTGTATTATTCCAAGAATAATAAAGCAAAAATGACATAAATGAGCCCAACTTGACAGATGGAAACGGAATTCGTACCTGCAGCTACACACTTTTCATAATCCAGAGCTCAATCAGCTTATGGGCTGGAAAGAAGAAAGCAAGAAGGTAGGGAGCCCAAAGGTCAATCGTATTCGCTAGGAGAGAAGTATGCCAGAAGAAGGAATGAAGCCGGACCGAAAGGAAGAAGAGAATGATAATACAGGAGCAGTTCGGTCGAAGATGGTTTTGGGGCCACCCAATGCAATTGCTTTGTGCTTTGTGCCCCTTTGACGTTCAGCAGATCGTCGACCTCTGTCCTTCCCGTATTCTTCCTTCCCACCGTCCATGCGGTAGACGTTGGACAGTTAGAACCTTAATTTAGTCCTTCCCGAGTAGGTAGCTACCAATAAATGGTACTCCAGTTCACAAATTCTACAACTAGTTGCCTACCTCAAACTTTCCGTCCGGAGACTGCTTGAAGGATGCGGACACCTCTTCGCGTAACCGGCGACACGATCCAGACCCCTCCGCGTCACTGGATCAATCCATCTCCCCCTTCTCAACGGGCGAGCGACAATAACCTGGTTCCACAACCGTTTCTGAACTCGTTCTCATGGCTTGAGAAATATATTTCAGTTCCATGGTCACATTGAAATATGCCACGTGGTTGGCAACCAATGAAGGCGCCTGCCATTAAACAGCGTGGATGTTTGCTTCCATGTCCCTTTCAATTTTCTGCACTCACTGTTTATGTTCACGAACGTGCCGCACTCGGTATTAACGCAACACGACATCAAATCACGCGATTTCAAAATTCTGTGACGGCAAAACCGAAATTTCTCAGCCCGTTTCGTTTGAACTATTTGGAGAGCCATCTCGCCTGGCTCAAGTTGAGACCTGAACTAAAGACAGACGGAGGTCGGACCTCCGAGGTCCTCAATCGACGTATTATGAGCGAAACCAAACGTAGGAGCAAAGAACAAAGTTGTGAAACTGAATCGATGCCCGCCCATTCATTCACCTGATTTCACGTGCTAAGGAAAAGACACGAAAATCTCAAACATAATTGTGTTACGCATCTCTCTTCGCGGGATACAGCCCATATTTTAATTTTGGCAGGAATATAATGTTTATGTAGGACCTTTTCGATCTTAAGGTTACGCAGAACCATCATCTCACTCTAAATCAAGAGAAAATGCTTCGGACGAAAGGCACAAATATAAGATATTCCTATACTTACAGATGTCCTACTTGAACATTCTCTAAAAATCCAGCGTATAATAATCATGTCATTTTCTTAAGCGAAAGTCAGTATCAATATTCAACAAAAATCTCAGTCTCAGATTTTGTGAGAGGCCACTGAAACCTCATTGTTTACCATCAATTCCTTTTCCTTAAATATAACAAACTTTGATTGGTTCAATTGAATGGTTCCTGTTGGTCATTCACAGAGCCTTCTTTGACATTCGCAGTTCAAGATTGGTTGATGCGCAAAAAGTACCTATCTCAATTTGTTCAAAGAATTTTTTAAAGATATTCTAAATGAAAAGCCTGCTTGTAGCCCAAATTCGGTGAGATCTCACTAAGGCTCGAGCACGTAAATTGCAACGAGTTGCTTCTCCTTAAAATCATTAGAGAAAAGCCTTTCTCACTTACGACTGTCATATTGTGTGGTGGATAACTTATAGTAAAACCCCTAAAGCAAATTTAACACCATTTGGCTGGGAGGCTGATTCTCGGAAAAAGCGCAAATATGGTGTCCAGTGGGGCAAGACTGGCAAAAATCCCTTTTTCTGAACATGCTGATGTCGATTATCTGGTTCATCATTGACTCAGTAGGTATATTAGCCTCACAATCCACTACATCAGGGATTTTTTTCCCCCTGAAAATCGAGTTTTATACCGTAAATCGGGGCTCAACGTAAAAATAATGGATTTCTTTACATCCGATTTTTAAAGAACATTTTGGCAAAATACTCCGTTTATCATTTGGTTGTGTCCGCAAGGTTTTGAGCTCGATCGCCCAAACCCGTGGGCGTGGGGCTAAAAAGAGCCGGCCATCCTTCGCCTCCATCGACGCGCTGTAACGGTGGCTGATGTCGGCAGACCAGTAGGACGTCTCACTCTCTGCCGACACCCGGAGCTCAAGCTGCAGCACATGTTTAGCCTGCAACGACTAGTCTAGCAGAACTTTAGATCACTAGATCACCTACTGTCCGCGCTAACCGTCGATCCACTTCAGTCCGTGCATCTTCTGACCACCCCTCCCTTCTTCTGAGTTCACGGTGGGCGCCAAATGTACAAAAACGAGATGATTATGATTTTTAGTGTGTGTAATTTGTGGAATGTCCTAGAACTGAACTATCAGGGTTTTCTTTCTTGACGACGCGTCGCGACGGGAACATAATATTATGGTCACTTCAGGTGCTGTCCATTTCAATAACCCAATTGGATTCCTGTATTATTCGTGATCTCGGATTCAAGCATATTTGCATTTTCCCCCTGTCTAGTAAATAGGTTCTGAAAAGAAGCCTTTTTGTAGTATTTTCACCTCTCGACAGAATTTGAATTTATCGAGCATATAAATGCATAAAACTGCGGTCTTCAGAATAAACGCATGTAGATGCACATTCTAGTAGCTAGAAAGGATCCTCAAGTAAGGATAAAAAAAAAAGGTAGAATGACACCACCTGTGGTACCTGTCAAAATGGGAAATGATTGAAAGTTCCTGCAATCCACGTCGTCAACGTTTGGTTCTAGAAATCAATCATAAAAATAATTTCAAAAAGATAGTTTTTTGTTGTTATGTTTTTAACAATAATTTACTTCTGTAACGTTTGGACAGATAAGAAACCCTACAAATGGATTCTATCGCCAATATTACTGTGAAAACGACTTTTCATCCGACCTCCTGATATCCTTCAAAAGCAAACTACATCCCCACTGAAGCCCCATACATCCTGACAGTGAGATCTGATGGCTCTGAGACCCTCATATTCGAACTCAACGTACAAACATTCTTCGAAAACGCCACCCACTCGACTCCATGGCCAGACATAAAAAAAAAAAAAAAAAAAAAAAAAAAAACGCTGCACATTTTATACAAGAGTTTATTATAATATGAGTAGTTATTCTAAATAATTAGAATAATTATTCTTTGATACGGGTTACTTGTGCACAAATTAATTTCTGTCATTGGAAAATATGTTTGAAAGAGAAAAAAAAACTGTACAATGTTCGGACTGATTTGGACAGATGTGGGATCTCGAAAAATGAATTCTACGTCCAAAAATTCCTTCGAAAACGAGACCTAACGCGACCCCACAGCCGAAAACCTTCAAAAAGCCACTCCCGTAGCCCCACAGCGCCCCACGGGTTTGGGGGATCGGACTGAAAACTTTGCGGGCACAACTAGATGGTAAACCGAGAATTTTGTCAAAATTTCAGATTAATAAAAAATTCCTATCAGAATTTTCGACCCCCGTCACGACTAACTACATAGGTGTATTACCTATTCCAACAATAATACCCCCCCCCCCCCCCCCCCCGTTACCGCTTTTTAGTCCCACAGATCCTCACGGTGGAGTCGGATAGGTTTGAGTACCTTCATAAATCGATTCCACGTTCAAAATAACTACCAACACAACATCTCACCGGATTCTCTGGCCAAAATCCTTATACAACCCCATAAGTTGTACATAATATTATATGTATATACAACCCCATAATTTGTACATAATATTATATGTAAAATCTATAAAAAGGAAAGAGAAACCAACATAATATTATCGCAAGGCGGGTCTCTATTGGGCTGCAAGAACGCGAATGGCTGAACTGCCAAAAAATGCAGTGACATAGTTAAAAATATATATAAAAAAAATAGTGTTTTTCTAGCATACATATTTGAAAGCATAATACGGGGTTTTCGACCATATATTTCGATAATACATTAGATTTTTCGAACATATTTGGCATATTAGGGCAATCCGAGCCCTACCTAGTGATTACCATGGAACGAATGAATTGAATTTTAAATTTCTGCATTAAAAATGGAGCTTGATCTCAACTAACACTTCTTTTGCGATAAGCGAACGAAGTCCTATGATTGTTCAGATTTTCCCTAAAATTTTTCGTAAGAGACAGCCAACGTCATACTGGTACCAATTAAAGAGATCGTCTAGTATTTTAGTAAAATTCCTACTATACATGATGTGGTTTGACAGGTGAGCCTGTACGAATCGAGCCTACGTCCCAATTCACTTCGAAAACGACTCCTCAACGACCAAACGATGGAGCAATATCTACCAAAGAGAATGTTACACAGACGATAAACCGTTTGATGGTAGCTCTGCCCAGGGAGAATTCCCTTATTCCTGTCCACGTCCGGGGAAGGAACGGAGAGGGCGGGAGTCGTCGGCTGCATACAAATGCAGGTTTGTGGGTGGTTTCCTCCGATATTGATTCCGCCGAAGTCCTCTCCGCCCTCGCCCACAGAACCACATTATTTCCCTGATATAAAACATTAGGTGTTGAAATTGTCCGCAGAAACCTCTTCCCTAAAGAGGTAGTTTTAACTAAGTACAGCACAATATGATGCTCTCACAGAATAAAGAATTCGTAATTTGGAAAAATTATCCCAAATCATACAGTAAAACACAATAGGCTCGATTCTCTTGGTTTAATTTCCATGAATCCAAATCACACTAAGTTGGCTCATCACGTTGGTAACAGCACCAAAGATGAAGAAATCTTGTGTTTCACAGAATTCGAAAAAGTATTTTCAGTCAAGTTTACAAAAACACACTTCAAATACACCAATAATTTAATGGGCTTTTGTAAAATCAGACTACAGCTTTGAAGCGTTCGTTCTTAAAAACTAGAAAGAAAAAGAGCAAAAGAACTTTTTTTTAAGCTTTTGCAACCGTCAGCGTAAAACGGGTATACAGAAGCAAAGCTGCAATCTTTAACAGGCACTTAAGAAAATCTATCATACAAACTAAACTTTGGCTCATTAGTACGTTCGTAAGGTTTTTTCGTTACAAAAACTTTCCTTTTTCCTTATTTGTTTCAGAGTAATGAAAAGGCCTACAAATCAAACCAACGCATTAAAGTAGTGCAAGAAAAGAGTAAGGTTAGGTGGGGGAAGTTCTTGGTATGGTTTGTAAAGTCCAATTTCAACAGAACCTCAAAAATCAGCGTTACGACTATTTTGATTTTTGCCCTGGACACCTCTGAACCCCTTTTTTCGATGTGAGATTGCTTTTTCATAACGTTGACAATTCTGTGCATTATGGCCAAAATAGCCTTCCAAGTCTGACTTACGCACTTGCCCCATTGACGAAGGGAGGTAAGTGTGTGACTGTACTGTTCAATCTTAAGAACGTTTATTCTGGTTTTCTCGGGGGCAAGAGAAAAAGGGCAATAATATTGAGAAATCTCAATTATTCTTAAGCAGCTTGAACATTTATTCGACAAGAACGAATCATCAAATACCTGGACTTACCAAAACGTCATGGTTTTCAAAAAAATTAGGTGTTTACTGACACAAGAAGGGGGGTGCACTATCAAGCACTTTCCCGAATCTGATCGGATATGTGAAGTCACGCATATAGTTTCAAACGTAGCCACCCAGTGGTAATTGTTCTGTAGCATTATTACATCCCACTTACGCACATGCCCCGTTTTTGCACTTCCCCCACCTTACCTCAACAAGCATGAACAATTTTTTCAATCAAATTACAAACTGATAAGGTGAAATCTTAGCGGAAATTTGCTTTGAATCCGAATATGCAAGAAAACAGGGAAAACTAATGTACATATAGAGAAAATGGAACAATCTGTTGAGCAACAATTCACGATCATACTTTTCTTATGAGATAAATGTCGAGAAATGTTTCTTTTGCGTTCGAAAACATTCAAAACGTAAGATCAGACAAAGGAATGACAAACCTCTCACATCAAATTTTCTAAAATTTTGTCGTCCAACTTCACAGTCCAAAAATGAACTCGATTCTGAAGCAATCGCACAATTTCGGTTTATTAAACTTGGAACAATACACCTATACAAGTAAAGGAAAATTTGGTTCGGCCTCAAAATTTGACATCCGTTTCATCACAAGTAGATTTCAAAAATCAAGTGTCCGTCCGCCGTTTCGGGCAATAGGAATTTTTCAAAAAAATCTGACATTTTGACAAAATACTCGGTTTACCATCTAGTTGTGCTTGCATGGTTTTGAGCCCCATCGCGCAAACCGGTGAGGCGCTAAGGGGCTAAAAAGAGGCTACGGGAGGGGTTTTTGCAAGTTTTCCGGTATGATATTGAGTGGGGTGTTGTTTTCGAAATATTTTTGGATTTCATCGTGGGGATCTATGGGGTTGTGAAGGACGTGAGGAGGTTAAATGAGGTGTAGTTTACCGAGTGATTTTGGATGCATAATTATTTTTTGGGATCCCACATCCATCCACAAACTTTACAAGAAAATAAAATAAATTAAAAAAAATTAAATTAATTTTTTTTCAAATAGTAACTATTTGAAAAAAAATTAATTTAATCTATAACTGTTTTAGAATTAATTTTAGGACATAATAATTTATTGCAAATATTTTAATAATTTATATCAAAGAATAATAACCCTAATGTAAAATTAAATTTTGTAGCGTTTTGTTTCAGGCAAAAGTCAAGTGTGATTGGTTGAGAGTGTCAGGTTGGCCACCTTCACCATAAAGTTTGGCAATTTCAGCGCTCAAGTCGCTATTTACAACGAAAACTTTCAGAACTGGTAATTACAACTAAATCTTTACAAAGCTCACAACATTCACAAAATAGTTGTTCTTAACAACTTTCTAATATACAAGCAGGGTGTACGTAGCCTTCTGACGATGTGAGTTCTTCTCGTGGCGGTGGGGTTCAGCGTGAGGAGACGTGGCGTTGCGTATGTCTTCCATCCGTAAGATACCTGTAGAGACGAGCTTCTGACCAAAATCAGTCGACAAAAGCCCGGATCTACAGGGTAGATCACGAATGTGCTACTTTGTCAAGTCTCCTCACTCGGCGGCAGGCCCTGCAACAAGGCGCTTGTTAATTTTTCATAGATTACGCTCAGCGATACAGTGAGAATGAAATGTACCTATTTGGAGTTTGTTACCTCGTAAATTTTCATTGGAATGGGGTCGTAACACAGTTTGAGAATTTTTGTCAAAATGGTGACTCACACAGTGGGATCATTCTCTTCAATCAGTAGACAAGACGAAGAATTTTCGATTTGGGATAATTTATAATGTTTTAGTTACCAGTGGGCATATTCCAAGATCACGACTGCTTCATCGACATAGTATCCATGTTGAACCTGTAAATTGTGTCAAATTAGCATTAGGCACTTAACTTTCAAAGAGGAAAAAACTCATAAAAATCATTGTTGCAAGTACAATGTGGCATAGCAGCTCTATTGCAACCCTGGCGAGGACTGTTGCCACCTCAGGGGATCCACAGACAAAACCTTCGTTGTTGCCAAGTTGGCGGCATTGCCTCCCCTTTTCCCCGGTTGTCCCTTCATCCCGCTAGATGTCGGGCCCTGCCCAGAAACCGCTTTATCGACACAGCCCTCCCACCCCGCGGGGGGAAAGTTGAAATGTTTCTCACGTACTCGCCTCCCCTGGCACGGGGGTGAAAACCACCCCCTACGGACGTGATTCCTTCACGATTCCTCCGCTCACTTGACGGAAAAATCAATCATTATTTCAACACTTTCTTTTTTTTTTACTCCAAGTTTTTATTACAGAAGAAACATCTCTCCCACAATTCAACTTATAGAATTTATAACTTGCCATCATCGACCAAACTCAACGTTGATTTTCATTTTGATGCAGAAAAATTACAACTTAAACTTTTACAGAAAACTAAAAAAAAAAAAAAAAACCTATTCAGAAAAAGTGAAATACCAAGTCAATTAAATTATTTTTAAGTTTTGGGTTGTTTCACTAAACATTTGAAATTAAGGTCAGAGTCAAAAGGGGCACTTGGATAATTTGCATATCATTGCAAGTTCTGGTGAAGTGATGCTGTATGGATGTCAATATTTCACATTTGGAGCCTGGAATTTGAACGGTTGAATTTACTAAATTACTGACTACTGTAGTGATTATTTAGGAGCTGGGGCAATAAAAAAGTATCCCTTAGCGCCAGTTTGTGATGGCTGTTATCAATGTGGTAGGTAACCTGGCGTTTTTGAAGGTTATGAAGCGAGGAGGGTGGACGGAGTCTGGTATGCAAAATACAGAGAAGTCAAGGGGTTGATCGGGTGGAAGGGGGTGTGCCGAGGGGGGATCCAGGGGCTAGCACGAGAGGGGGAAAAGTAGAAAAAACATTTCCTGTAAACGAAAAAAATTACGGTATTGAAAAAAAGGTGAATTTGAACAAGGGCTGAGTTCGTACCGTTTTCCGAAGAGGGTTTTCCTGGATGTGCTGGGCAAGGTTTTTGCACAGTTTTGTTCGTCTTGAAAGGCGTAGGCGGGAGGACCGTCCTGAGCGACCGCCCGAGGGTGACTGGGAATTGAAGGGGCGATCCCGGGAGCGCAGGCGCCCTTCCGAGCGCGGACTACACCCTCAAATACGATATCCCTGAAATTAAAAGGGTTATTTTAACGACCGAAAAAAAAAACACTACGAGGAAAAAACCTTCCGGAAAAATCGTTCAACGCAAAACCGTCCAAAGCGGATTTTTTTTTTCGCCCCGCCAAACGAAAATCCGCCAGTTCGAACAAAATTATACATTTTTTTTCCCCAACACATTAACGCCACGTCAACGGGCTCAACCCTCCCAACCCTGCAACCCACTTGTCACAAATTCGCCTCACGTTCCTGCTCCCCCCCCCCCCCCCCCCCCGACCCACCGAGGACTTCCGCTAACTCAATTTGCACTGGGAACAGAGTAAACTAATGATAATCCCGAGTTTACCTGTGTGTTCTTTTATTGAATTGACCTCCGTCGAAAAGGGCGGAGACGATTCAAGTTGGATCGTGAATATTTCGCCTTGGTCGGGTTTCAGCTTGAACCAGTGCGGGAACGAACTCTTGGCATCGTGAATCTTTTATTCGGTTATAAAGAATGAATTTCACTGACCGGGCGGACGTCAATTTTCACAATAACTACGGGCAAAGAATTACAAATATAAATTCGTGATATAAATAAACCGCCTGAAGCTCTGTGAGGCAGAAACGCTGCAGATGTTACACAAGGGTTTATTATTTTTTGATATTCCGCAAAAATGTATTTCTGTGTCATTAAGAAGACATTTTTAAAAAATTATTAAAAAAAAAAAAAAAAAAAACTAGGTACAATGTTTGAACAGTTGCAAAAATGTGGAACCTCGAAAAAACGGATTTGCGTCCAAAATTAGTCGGAAAACGACACCTTACTTGACCCCCAGGGGCTCTTCAAAAATCCCATTTGTAGCACCATGAAAGCCCCATAGATCGCAACAGTGAAATCGGATCGTTCCGAGACCCCCAAAAATGGATTCTACGTCCAAAAATACTTCGAAAACGACACCTAACTCGACCCCAGAGCCGAAAACCTTCAAAAGCCCCTCCCGTAGCTCCCATTTTAGCCCCAAAGCGCCCCACGGGTTTGGGCGATCGGGCTGAAAACGTTGCGGGCACAACTAGATGATAAAAACGAATATTTTGTCAAAATTTTAGATTTAAAAAAATATTCCTACTGCCCAAAACGGCTCGGACGGCGGACGGACATTTTGTTTTTGGAATCTAGACATCTTGAAACGTAAAATGTAAACTTTTGAGGCCGATCAGAATTTTAGAACCTCCGTCGCGATAACATAGGTGTATTATTCAAACAATAATAAACCAAATGCGGCTGCAGGAGGAGTTTTACGAGAATTTGAGGAAAGGGGTCGAGTTGTGTCGTTTTCGAAGGATTTGGTTCATTCTTGGGGGCTTCCAACCCCTCCGGTCTCATTCATGGGGCTAAAAAAGGGCTGCAGGAGATTTTGTAGGATTTAAGGAAGATGATCGAGTGGGGTGTCGATTACGAGTATTTTTCGGACTTGGAAACCATAATATGGTTTCCAAGTCCGAAAAATATATTATATGCGGAATCCTAGCCCCATCAAAATACACTGTGGGGATCTATGGGGCTCCTATAGAGGCCTGCCAATGAGGCCTTTGGACTAAAGGCCGAATTAGGCGTCATTTTCGAAGTAATTTTGGACGTAGAATCAATTTATGAGGGCATAATACCCAACTAACTATACCGTGGAGGTTAAGAACACGACATTGGCCAGGAGGTCTTTTTCGAAGTAGGTAACAAGTTGCTACTGAATCTTATCGGAAAAAGTCCTCATTAAATCTACTCTATAGAGTATCTTTTTTGCACTATAGTGCAAAAAAACACACACACACAAAACAAAAAAAAAAAAAGAGCAAGCTGTTCATTTTTGGGAAGAGGTGGGTACCAAAGATGGAAACTGATGACGAAACTCCGAGTCCATGCTATTCAAGGCGACCTCTCACTTATCACACCTTGCCGTCGAGCCGACTGACCTTACAGGTTAGAACAGGTTCAGCAATCGAAGATAAACTTTTAGCAATGGTACACCCTTTTTACCTTTAGCTTTTCTTTTATTCTAATAAAAGGATGATAAAATTACAACGGACGAATGTAATTATTGGCGAAAATCTCAGTTTCAAGCGGAATTCCTCGGAAAGCGCTGTTAAAGAACGCTCTGCTGAGTTCTGTATTCAGTGTTACAGCAATGTCAAGCGTAAGGTCACCTCAATTAGCAGTGACAGCAGTGACTGACAGATCCACGTCACTATCTTCGTGTAAATTAACAAGCAGTTCCCAAACGAACTCCCCTCGTTTTGTATTCTAATAGAACTCAATAAATTAAGAATAGCTTACAGTTGTTTCAAGGACTCGTTGACGGAGCAACTTTCAATTTCCGTTTGAAAAGGACAGATCTTACGGGAAACAAAGAAAATGTGGAGAACTGGCAAATTCTCGATCCGAAAGGGTACAACCACTAAGTTTTTAAATCACTGACCATTTCTGGACATACTAAAAAAATCTACTTAATAAGGCAGGTTGCTGGGGGGGACATCAAAATTTAACGAGTGAACTGTAGTAATTACAGAGTTATTATTATTATTATTATTATTCGTAATGTTATTGAGGCATTACAGGCCTGTGCCGGCATGGAAGGCGTTGACAAACCCTTCCAACAACACACCCGAGTTGTGCCGGTTAGTATAACCAACCACCATCAGTAACATTCAGTGCTTGCGTCATTATTGGATATGATTGGATAATAATTATCCCACAGAACCGTAAAATGAGGCGATTTCAGTAGATCAATTTTGTGAAATATTAAAAATATTGGATTCTTCTCTAGAGCGGGACCAAAGAGTTATAACTCTATAGAATCCAATATTTTTAATATTTCACAAAATTGATCTACTGAAATCGCCTCATTTTACGGTTCTGTGGGATAATTATTATCCAATCATATCCAATAATGACGCAAGCACTTAATGTTACTGATGGTGGTAGGTTATACTAACGATAAATCGTCTCTTGAAATAATTTCAAGAGACGATAACTCTTTGGTCCCGCTCTAGAGACAATTATTGTGGGCAGTGGCTCCTGTGATACGTCTCATTTGTAGCCCCACGAAAGCTCCATAAGATCCCCCAAGGTCAAATTGAATTGTTCTGGGGCTCCCATAAATGGATTCTACGCAAAAAAAAAACCACTTCGAAAACGACACCAAACTCGACTCCATAGCTGAACCCCTTCAAAAACCCCTCCCATAACCTCTTTGTAGCCCCACAAAGCCCCATGGGTTTGGGCGATAGGGCTGAAAACCATGCGAGCACTACAAGATGGTAAACCAAGTATTTTGTCAAAATTTCAGATTAAAAATCGCACCGCCTGAAACAGCTCGGACGGCGGACGGACATTTTGAGGCCGATCAGAACTTTCGACCTCCGTCGCGATTCCATAGGTTTTTTATTCCAAGGATAATAAACCAAAAACATGCAAAACACGTCAAATCCTAGCATTGGTTATGACGTTAGCATAATATTATTATAACCGCGTTGAGCGGTTGTTTATCCTTGGGAAATATACTGTCAAAGATTAATTAACCTATTGGAAGTTCCTCAATATTAGGGAATTATAGGTACTGAGTCAGTACTACTGACAAAAGACTGGAAACCCGTGTCAGGACTGCTTCGTTCGAATTCAATTTCCTTCAACACTTTTGCGCTTGGAAAATTGAGAAGGGACGTGAAACAGCCGCTTTTCGCGTTACTGTGCGTAGGAAAACTCAAATACCTCAAAAAACTACTCCCCACTCGATATAATTGCCAAAAATCTATTTCTTCTAATTTTCGGGTATGATATCGTGTGGGGTGTCGTATTAGATGTATTTTCGGACAGTCCATTTTTTGAGGATCCCAGAACCATCGCCAGGAAGCCCAATGATGTGCCGTTTTCGGAGTAGGCGCCTAATTTTGGACGCACAATCCATTTTTCGGGGTCCCACTTCTGTCCACAAACTTAATAGATAATTCAATAACCGAATTTCATTATTTAATTAATTTTTTAGTTGACCGGATTGATTTGCGTACAATTTATATCAAAGAATAATAACCCCTTGTGTAAAATTTTCAGCATTTCTTTATTGGTAGAAATAGCGCGCAGGGACAGACACTGACGAAATTCGGAGGTTGAAAAGAAAATTTTCCCCCAAACCGAAAGCTTGTTGATTACGAGGGTGGAACAGCGGGATCAGCTGATTAAGGCCGATGTGAGCGCTATGTGAGCTTGATGCGGAAGGAAGAGTAACTATATTTTCACGAGATTGTTACGAGTAGTTATTTCGAAAATGGTGTCGATTAAATGGCGTCGAATAAAAAAGGAGGCGGAAGATATGAAGCATTGGCTGTACACAGATTATTGTGGGCAGCTCTCTGCGTTATCTTAATAGCAGTTGATATTTCTAAATTTGGAATACTGTGTTTCAATCTGATGATTTCTCTTTCTATCCATTTCTAACTCAAGGTGGGAATATTCTAAAGTGAGTTTACAGTTTCATTAATCAATATGCTTTTCAAAATTGTTATTATTAATTTGAATTTCTAATGAGAAAGTTTATTTTATTACTTCAATCAAAAATCGAATTGTAACCCCAAAATCATCAGAAGGCACCTTTCAAATACCAGTCAGTTGACCTGAGACCATAAAAGAAGCCTCACAGTGAGGAGATCGGCTGGGCTTAAGCACCCCATGGATCGATTCCAAGACCAAAATGTTTTAAAAACGACACTTGACTCCCCAACTGAAACCTTCAAACCACCGTCAGCCATCTGGTTTGCTCGAACCCGAGATTGCCCCTTTTGGCGGAATGCCGTGTGGCTGGTTGAACGTTCGCCTGCATGACGAAAACTTCCAACCCTCCACCAACGTTTTAAAACCTTGAAGAATAACCCTCCACCAAACAACTGTCTATAGACACGCTAAACCTTCGTGGTCGATTTCCTGTCTTGGCTGAATGCTGTGTGGAACACTTTACTCCATCAGTCGCAGTTCGTCGCCGGCCAGATTTTGACATCAGCAAGCTTATCAGCAACGTAGTCAAAAGTTGGCCACTGGCCACACTGAGACGGAACTTGACAAAGAATGGCCGAAGGCATGATTTGTAGTCCGTCCCTGGCTGATACCATGAAGAATGACAAGAAACCCGCTTTATCGTCAAATTGAATAAAAGTGGACACCAATAATTGAATTTGCGAAATCTTCGAGAGTTTCAGAGACTACATTCACGTAAGTATGCAATTGGGTGACCAAACCTGCGCATGTTGACGTCTGTCAGGTTGCTCGTTTTGAATAAAAACGTTCAAAATACTATAGTATGATAGGAGCACCACCGCACTCCCGATAGCACAACACTCCCCAAATAGAAACCAATCAATACTACAACACTCCCCGATTTTCGCCTGAAGTGAATACTTCTCGTCCCAAGCTACCTAAGGATTTCCAAGGCATGTCAAGCTGGGAAAGGGTTTCCAAGGTTTACCAAGATGGTCCCAAGCTTTCCAGACCTGTCCAAGGCTTGCAAAGGTGGTGCCAAGCTGGGGATGAATTGAGACTTCACCCAGGAATGGATTAATGTTTTCAACGGCGGGGATGGATCCTCAGCACATCACTTCTGTACTATCTGACGGAGATAAAGTTAGGGACTGCAGTGGCGAAGTTCACATTACGAGCCTTGGCAGCGCCAGGAGTGCAGTGGCTATCAACCGGAGAGCGACAAGTGAAAGTCCGACCAGCCAAGAGTGCTACACACAGCACTCCCTCTTAAATTTGAGACAGTGTGAGCAAGCTGTGTGTAGTCTGGAGACATCCAGACACGTCTTCAGCCGTACACCCAACAGGTTGTACACATCTGCCCTTCCCGAAAAGGTACCGTTGGATAGAGCAGATGCTCCACCATCCGGCCCTGTTATCGATTTGGACCCCAGCCCTTTCCTCTTCCTACCTAAATTCTAGCTTCTAAGTTGGTCCATCCACCAGCCCCCACGAGGACTTTATGAAGCCTAGGAGATCTCACAGCCTTGTTTTAACTATGTACCAAGGGTACAAGTGATGTGCCTCAGGGGCATAACACGGAGCCGTGCGAGCGCACTAAATGTGCATAATACAATGTCATGATCCGCGGACTACAGTTCAGCGTTACAGAAACGGCACTCCTTGGTGTCCAATAATTCTAAGCCAGGAATGTCCTGTGAATAGGCCAACATGCATCTGCATAATATAATATATTATATTATCACCTACATAATATGTTATCATCACCTCTCTCCAGCTGAATGATCTCCCTTGCTTTTGACCTGGAGGATCTAATAAACAGCCTCGCTTGCCTCTGACCAGGGAGTCTTTGCCAGTGCTGCGCTCTTTCCTTTGTCCCCCACTTAGAAATTTAATTCAACAGAAAGCTCTTGGTTGTCCCGAGGAATGGTTCAGGACCTGTTGGGAGACATGCTGAGCTCACTTTTGCAAGGATGTCAGCAACCTCATTACCATCAATGCCCTAGTGGCCAGGGCACCATGCAAGGGTCATTCTATTGTCCCTTACAAGGGACTTGAGTTTGTTCAGGCAGTCCCAGACCAGCTTTGATGTAATAGAAAATGAGGCCAATGCCTTCAATGCAGCCTGACTGTCCGACATCGCAGTCAGTGCACACATTTGCCAATGGCGTTAAATTCCGCCATCGCCCTATGAGTACTCAGGCACGAAGACTGAAATTCGGTGTTTTCTGGTTTAGTACTCCGGTCCTGGAAGTTTGTCGTACAAAAACGTTCTGCAGAATATTTGGTTCCGTCAGAGCCCAACACCACGTCCGTCATTCATTTCCCTGTCGACCTAACAAATGCGATGCCATCGTGTCAACCCTCCAGATCCTCCCATTTCCACTGAGCCCTTCGAAGCTGGTTCAAGCGATATTATGTAGATATCTTTTCAGACCCCACCATTTCCACTCCCTCCTACTAGTTCTGTCCTTTTCGCAACCCCTCCCAATTCTCTGTACAGCCGCTTGTGTATTGATCCATGAGACATCCCCCTCCTCCTGTTCCACCGCCAGTCGTCTCGCGCAGCATCCTCGTCCTCGCAGGGACCTGCTCGAACCTCTCACTACACTACAAATACACTCTTCATTAGAACACTCATAACGAGAAAATTTCTCTGAGAGCAAAGAACGAGATTTCGTGCGTCAAAATAAATGGAAATCCACACCATCACACGAACTATCCTAAATCACCCCTCAATTGTCTACTGTTATTTCCAACTTCCTTTTCAACGGCTGTAAATTTCTACACGAATCTCTTGGTAGGGTGCCCCCCCCCCACACTGACGTCCTTAACGCGATCAACACGTGAAAAACAAACATCACAATAGCGATATTCCGGGACATCGGGCTGGCGTGTCTCAGAAGAAGATTGATGATCCCACCACACCTGGCAAGCCTCGACTTGTTCCAGACCAACTAGGGTGGCTACAGATCCGCTAGCAGGGAACGTCCTTTACAACAAAACCGACCAACTCGAGATGGAGTCGAACAGATGAATTTAAGAATCGAGCAATTTTATGGGCTACGTAGGAGTCATACAGTTAATGGTTAAGATCGCATTATACGCAGTGAGGCTAATATGAGTCAGCGCACTACTATTCTGAACAAGTTTGGCCTTCTATGTCCCCTATACAGCATGAGGTGTAACATAATATGTATATTATACAGAACACATTCCT
The DNA here is from genome assembly GCA_955831195.1 of Pilophorus perplexus. NCBI lineage: Eukaryota > Metazoa > Arthropoda > Insecta > Hemiptera > Miridae > Pilophorus > Pilophorus perplexus. Next base: position 24,169,600 of record OY037016.1, read on the forward strand.
GTACATTAGAGGTTTTTTCGGTCGAGCTTACCATGTTAAATGCCGGAAGTAGGAAAGTTCGTCATTTTCAAAATCATGAGGCACGTGTTATAACGGGTTTTCTGCACCCTTATGATTTGCAATTTGTTTTCTTTTCCTTTTCCCAAAGATCCTGAAAATGAAAAAAAAAAAAAACAATAAAAAAAAAAAATAAAAAAATAAAAAAATAATAATAACGCCGCAAAAGTTACACAAGGGTTTATTGTTATTCTTTGATGTAGGTTAATCAAGCAAAAATTATAGTCTGTGTTTTTAAGAAAATATTTTTTAAAAAATAAACGAAAAAATTTTTTTTTCTGCGCAATGATTGGACAGACGTGGGACTTGGAAAAAAAAGAAGATTTTGCGTCCAAAACTACTCGGGAAACAACACCTTATCTAAAAATCCCATTTGTAGCCTCCATGAAAGCCCTGTAGACCCCCCAAAAATGGATTCGGCGTCCAAAAATACTTCGAAAACGACACCTAACTCGACCCCACAGCCGAAAACCTACAAAAAACCCCTCCCGTAGCCTCTACTTGGCCCCATAGCGCCCGACGGGTTGGGGCGACCGGGCTGAAAATCTAGATGGTAAACCGAGTACTTAATCAAAATTTCAGATTTACAGAAAAGAAAACATACTGCCCCAACACGGCTAAGACGGCGGACGGCATACGGGCATTTCTTGGAAACTAGACATCTTGAAACGTGAAATGTCGTGTTGAGGCCGATCAGAATTGTCGACCTCCGTCGCGATTTAGTAGGAGTACCTACTATTCCAAGAATAGTAAAATTTACTATTTTGATTTAATCAAAACGCTACAAAATTTTACACAAGGGTTGATGATTATTTGATGTAAGTAAATTGTACAAAAATTAATTTTATGTCTACTTATACACAATTATTCTGATTTTTTTTTTTTTTTTTTTTTTTTTTCAGCTCACTCCACTAATCTGGTTCACGTCATGTCATTTGTCTCGTTCTATCTCCGGGAGGCTGCAAATTTTACACAAGGGTTTATTATTCTTTGATATAGGTTAGTTGCGCAAAAATTACTACTGTGTCGAAAGAAAAAAAATGTTGGAAAAAATCTGGTTTTTTTTTGGATTTTTTTTTTTCCAAAAAAAATTGTTTTTTCAAAAATTCTTTATTCTTTACTCGAAAAATATTTAACCTCCTGGGATCCTTCAAAAATCCCATTTTTAGCCCCATGAAAGCCCTAAAGATCGCAACAGTGAAATCGGATCGCTGCGGGACCCCAAAAAATGGATTCTACGTCCAAAAATACTTCGAAAACGACACCTGACTCGATCCCATAGCCAAAAGCCTTCAAAAACCCCCTTCTGTAGCCCCATTTTAGCCCCAGAGCACCCCACGGGTTTGGGCGATCGGACTGAAAACCTTGCGGGCACAACTAGATGGTAAAGCGAGTATTTTGTCAAAATTTCAGATTTTAAAAAAAATTCCTACTGCCCAAAACGGCCTGGACGGCGGACGGCGTACGGCGGACGGACATTTCGGTTTTGGAATCTAGACCACTTGAAACGGATAATGTCAAATTTTGAGGCCGATCGGAGTCGTCGACCCGCGTCGCGAAAACATAGGTGTATTATTCCAAGAATAATAAACCAAAACCCCTCCCGCAGCCGCTTTTTAGTCCCACAGAGCGCCACGGGTTTTTAGTCCCACAGAGCGCCGATCGGGCTGAAAACCTTGCGGGCACAAGTAAGTACCGAACCGAGTATTTAGTATTTAGCCAAAATTTCAAATTTAAAAAAATCCTACTTCTTGTACTTCGTTTTTGGAATCTAGGCCTCTTAAAACGTATCCAATACATACAATGTATTTAGACTCTACATAAATACCTAAGTGAAAAAATAAATTGTTGTAAAAATAAATGTAAATAAATTGAGCCACCTACTGAAACAATGGGGTAAGGCAAGCCAAAAGGGTCATCACACCTTTTGTTCCAAGTGGCAAGGCTGCTGTCCTTGTCTAGAAGTGACGTCAGGATCACCACCAGCTTTTTGTAACTGTTCACTTCATTACCACCTTAACAAGATGGGTACCTAAGTCAGACACAGTTGACTGCCACAAAAGCCTTGAATGATTTGCAGATACTGCTTCAAATACAATACAATTTACTACCCTGAAAAAAATTTTGGAGAAAAATTTTTTTTTCGAAATTTTTTGTTTTTTATTTATTTTTTTATTTTTGAAAAATTTTTTGGAAAATACGACCAAAAAAACAAATTTGACTTAAAAACATCGTATTTGACCTCCCGGTATCCTTCAAAATTCCCATTTGTAGCCCCTTGAAAGTCCTATAGATCCCCTCAGTGAAATCGGATCGTTCCGGGACCCCCAAAAATGGATTCTACGTCCAAAAACACTTCGAAAACGACACCAAACTGGATCTCATAGCCAAAACGCTTCCCGCAGCCCCATTTTAGCCCCATAGCGCCCCACGGGTTTGGGCGATCGGGCTGAAAACCTTGTGGGCACAACTAGATGATAAACCGAGTATTTTGTCAAAATTTCAGATTTTAAAAAAAAAATCCTACTGCCCAAAACGGCTTGGACGGCGGACGAACATTTCGGTTTTATAATCTAGACCTTTTGAAACGGATAATGACAAATTTGGAGGCCGATCGGAGTCGTCGATCTCTGTCGCGATTACATAGATGTATTATTTCAAGAATAATAAACCAAAACCAAATGTCATCCGTCGTCCGAGCCGTTTTGGGCAGTGTGAGCTGAGGAAACTGCTATGGAGCTGTGAGCTATCAGCAGGCCCCACGACCCCCTCGAGTCCGACACCAGTCCGAGGGGGGAGGCCAAAGACCGACGGCAGTAGGAACTTTTTTTAAAATCTGAAATTTTGACAAAACACACGGTTTACCATCTAGTTGTGCCCGCAAGGTTTTCAGCCCGATTGCCCAAACCCGTGGGGCTCTGTGAGGCTAAAATGGAGCTACGGGAGGTTTTTTTTTTTTTAAAGATTTACGGCTATGGGGTCGATTTAAGTGTCGTTTTCGAAGTATTTTTGGACGTAGAATCCACTTTCGGACGCATAATCCATTTTTCGAGGACCCACATCTGTCCAAACATAGTACAGAAAATTTTTAAAGATATTTTTTTAATGGCACAGAATTAATTTTTGCACAATTAACCGAGGTATATCAAAGAATAATAAACCCTTGTAAAGGTACCTAGCCTACCATTTGCATCGTTGTTTTTTTTAAGTCGTAGTAACCTACGTTTTAGTGCCTTTCATTTGCAATCTGCATTTTTAATTCAGTGTCTTTGTTAATAATGTGTTTGGAACCTTCCAAACAATTCAATATATACAATTCCGACGTAAAAGTGAAAACTTCAGAATTTTACCTAAACTCTAACGTCAATAATTTCTAGCAAAAATGACAATCGGGGCTTTAAATAAAAATGCCTCATACACTCGTCAGCGGACCCAGTCGTAATATTACACCATTCAGACCCAACGCCCAACGCTTGTCAACCGCTCGATATCAAGATCACAATGGACCGGGGAGGTTGACGTCCATCTTTGACGGCGGCGTTGAAAGAAATCGCCTTCAGATTTTCTTAGGGGTGACTCCCGGAAACAACAAGAGCCGAGCGCGTTTTCAAAGCGGTTTCCGAGTAGGTTTTCTTTCCTTTAATCATATAACGGAAGGTTACTCACGTTTTGTTTGAAGCCTTTCAGAGGAAGATGTTGGGAGGGCAGCGCTGAGGTGGCAGATGCTGAGTCCACCCCTTCGAGCCGAAAGTGCGTAGATGGTTGCGCGCAAGAGGGAGGGGAACTTCAGTCCAGATTGTATTTTAAATGGTGGAGGGGTGTACCGCACTTTCATGCCCTGGACAATTTCTTTTTTCCTTCCTACAGCTGAAAACAAAACCAATGATGAAATCTCGTTGATAGTCGGAGGGAATTGAACACATTCGCCATGTTGAGCGACCAACAGCCTCCCAAAAAACGCTGCAAATTTTACACTAGGGTTTATTATTCTTTGATGTAGCTTACTTGTGCAGAAATTTAATTATGTCAATTAAAAAAATGTTTGAAACCCCCTTTTTTGGGGATTTTTTTTTTCAAACATTTTTTGTTTTTACTTGACCTCCTGGGATCCTTCAAAAATCACATTTGTAGCCCCACGAAAGCCCCATAGATCGCCCCAGTGAAATCGGATCGTACAGGGACCCCCCGAAAAAATGGATTCTACGTCCAAAAATGGGTATAAGATGTTTTAGTACATTATTCCACTTATTACGGGTTTGTGCCGTTTTTAAGCGTTTTCAGACCACTCCTCTAGACCGGCCGGACTACGTTCAAAACCATGTGTTACCTGCAGCTTCTGGAGGCAGTGGAGACAGATGGTCCATCCAGAGTGTGTTCACTACGTACAGCTATGATCCTCCTATCAAACCATTGGAAGGAGGTCGCCAGTCTCCGTAGTTTAGCCTGACAATAATGGAGCTGCTGCGGCCCCAAAGAATCTTATTTCTCGATGTCCAAGTCAGAAAAGAGAGGGGTTCCACAAACTCCTATACAAAATCAGGTAAAATGAAGTTGAAGTTCAAGAATTCAAATGTGGTATCGTCCACTGGAAGCGTGTTCGAGCGGGCGGCAAAGTGCGTACACGAGCGCCGACGCGCTTCGAGCGACAGATTCAAAAAAGTTGGATCTACGCTCGTTGCCGCTCGTTCCAGATGTCAATATCACCTTCTGGATTTTTTTAATTTTTATTCGCGGTTTTTCAATTTTTTATTCGATTTGTTCGCGTAAATATTAGACAGGATCGTCGGAACTAGGGCTGCGACATCGTCCACAAACATCAATGTTCAACTAACTTGATGAAGGTGGTGAAATTCCCCGAAAGATTTCCTTTTGGTGAGGATCGGGTCCACCCAACATGATCTCTGCCTGTACACCCGTCTTCTCAATTGAATGTTGCTTTCAAGGAAATGATATAACTCCTCTGGGTTCGTGACAAATGGAAAAAGATAAGAGGCCCGAACTTTCTATGGATGCACTTGAAAACTTGAAGCACTACGCGCGTATGCGCTTGCAGTGGACGACCCCTGCTGCTCGTTGTCGTTCTGCGCCTCTTGTGCAGCGCGAAACCAGCACCCTAACGAAACTTCCAATACCTCGATTGCCAGGCAGAGGTTCTGACACTTCGTTCACATGGAGGAAACTCTCCCACAACAAACCCGCTACTTTGTCCTTCAACGCCGAGAGAGCTACGAGTGGCTTGGTCCGCTTGCTGGTTCTGATGTTGGCAACTTTTGCAGCGTCTCGACCTCCATGATCGTCACATCTGTTGCACTATAATTCTGTAATTCGAATACGTCATAGGAAAATTAATAAGAATGAAAGTGGTGTTTTATACGCTGTTGGTTGCTTTCCTTACGCCATTCCACTGCCGAATCAGCCAGGGGCTTGCCATTCAAGCAACAGTACTGCCTGAAAATGAGTTATTCCGCCTTTTCGAATCCACCTTTATTACTACTGTATAATGAAACTTCCAATACCTCGATTGCCAGGCAGAGGTACTGACACTTCATTCACATGGAGGAAACTCTCCCCCAACAAACCGGCTACTTTGTCCTCCAACGCCGAGAGAGCTGCGGTGGCTGGCTTGGTCCGGTGGCCAGTTCTGATGGCGGCAGCTTTAGTAGTGTGTTGACTTCCACGATTCGTCACATCTGTTCCACTATAATCCTGTAATTCGACTACGTCGTAGGAAAATTAATAGGTAAGAATGAAGGTCACCTTTTTAAACACAGTTGGTTGAAGCTTAAACAAAGTGTGGTCCGCCTACCCTCACTAGGGAGTCCGCGGTGAAGTTCGAGAAAACTTGATACATTTTTACAAAAACTAGCACTCTGACGTGGGGGGGGGGGGGGGGGGGGGCGTGCTTCGCTCGGCCGAGCATTTTATCCTGCTGGGGGGCCTCGCTTCGCTCTCCCCTTTTAAATAATAGGTCAAGTGATGGGAAGGGATACAGAGGGATTCTAATCCAACCCTTTGCGTGGAGAGAATAAAACTCCCGAGCGCCCAACGAAAGCGGCACGTGACTTCTTACCGACGTAGACAATCTGAAGCGGTACGTCGAAAAAGATGCGTTACTCGGGACAGATGCTGTCACACTTATGAAGTCACGTCTGTGAAAACGTTTCCTTCGTTCAGATTTATCTCGCTTACCGTTATGGGACGTGTTTCTCAGTGTCACCAAAAAGTCAGATTGACCAAAACACGGACTTTTCCCGTTTTTCTACGCAGCGATTCATGTTAACGGGCCTCCAGATTAACTGTATTTCTTCTATTCACTCTCTATAGGTGGTTATCGTACTGCATGACGGATTTATAGTTTTTTGGAAATTCTGGGGGTGGCTCAAGTAAGAAAAGGTGCTGTCACCAGTCTGGGCAACGTTCACCAATTATTAATAATGACTAGGTAGTTAATTTTACACAAGGGTTTATTACTCTCTGATTTAGGTTGATTGTGCAAAAATTGATTCTGTGTCAAATAGAAAATATTTTATTACAAAAAAAAGCCTACATACAATGGTTGGACAGATATGGGATCTGGAAAAAAGAGGCCTCGTAGAACCCCACAGTGAAATCGGATCGTTCTGGGACCCCCCCCCAATGAATTCTACGTCCAAAAATACTGCGAAAACGACATCTACGGGTCGAGTTAGCTAACCGAAAACCATCAAAAGACCCTCCCGTAGCCCTATATTAGCCCCATAGAGCCCCACGGGTTTGGGCGATCGGGCTGAAAACCTTGCGGGCACAACTAGATGGTAAACCAAGTATTTTTTGAAATTGCCAGATTAAAAAAAAAAATCCCTACTACCAAAACGGCTCGGACGGCAGACGGACGTTTTTAGAATCTAGACATGTTGAAACGTATAATGTCGGATTTTCGACCTCCGTCGCGGTTAGGTACCTACATCGGTGTATTATTCCAAGAATAAAAAACCAAAACTATTGCCATTACCATTTTTGGATCTCAGTCATGCACAGGCAGCATTCTGACGATTAGACGCGCTTATTCATCATCGTCTTTGGACAGATGCCGGTTACCAAGTAACGGGGGAATTGGGGAGGGACGAGCCAGCATCCCTCAGACGTTAGAGAGGGTGTCAAGTACAATATTTATTACCCCGGAGCCCCACAATAGGGGTCAGCAGGGGAATTGAAAGAGTCACTAGGGTTTCCCACCTGGTCTTTAGCCGGTCCGAAAGATCCTCAGTCAGTCACGAACTTGCGCCCTTCAACGCCGCCGGCACGTCCGTTGAAGTTCTTCGGCAGTCACCGACGAAGCGGCAGTGTTCGAGCGAATTGCAGCTACTGAAAGGTAATAATATTTTAAAATAATATTATGCTCATGCATATTATGCTCACAGACAACGTGGTGGATGTTCGGGGTGCGGGGTGCATTGTGGATTACGTACTCCAGAGTAGCCAGAGAAGTTTGGGAACCTCAAAAATCGATTAGACGTCCAAAATTTAGCGCTTTAACGACGATCCACACATTTGAGTGATATCAGTGAATCCTCGGCCATCAGTGCTCCGTGCCCTTCAATGGCATCGATAATAAATTGTCGACACGGCATGTAACACACCTGCGTTACATGCCGCACGGAGCACTGATGGCCACGGACTCACTGAAACACTGATATGTGTGGATCGAAAAGCGCTGCAAAACAAGGATTCTTCCATTATTCTTTGGTATAAATTGTGCCAAGTGAATGTGAATAAAAAATTACCTAATTTAAAAAAATAAAATGGTTTGGACGGATGTGGGGGGCCTTGAAAATGGATTCCACGTCCAAAATACTCGGAAAACGAAACCACATTCTAACTGTAGTCGTCAATTTCTAGCCCTTGAAATCCCGATAGATCCCCAAAGTGAAATCGGATCCCTTACTCGACCGCATAGGCGAAAACCTTCACAACCCCCTCCCGTAGCCCCTCAGAGCCCCACGGGTTAGAGCGATTGAGCTGAAAGATAGTCAAAAACATTCCAACTGCCCAAAACGGACTGGACGGCGCGGCGGACGAATTTCATTTTCTGAATTCAGATTCATCTACTCATCGCGAAACACGAATCTCATCAATCATAAAGTTTATGATTGATGAGATGTTTATGACATAAACACTAGTAAACATGGACAAATTTTGGACAAGTACGACAAATTTTGAGGTCCATCAAAATCTACGACCCTGTCGCCAAAACATGACCTATTGACCAAATACTTCATGACCTATTGACTCGGGTTTTCATGTAGTTATGCTGCTCACAGGGTTCTGTGGGGCTCTTGATTTGCTACACAAGGGGGTTTAGAAATGCTTTTGGCAAGGCATTGTACGAGTCGGGTGAGTAGTCGTTTAAAGGACCAAAACCGATTTATGAGTCCTATTCATGTCCGACAACTCGACACCGATTTACAAAATACAAAAAGTGTTGAACCTTCGCAGCGTTAGAATCTACTCTCTTTGAAAAACACTAATAACAATTTCCGGGCTCCGACACGAAAACTTACGAGCCTACAATGACAATTTCATTGGTACATTTTTATTTAATAATACTATTTAGCTCACTTACTTCTCCACCTCTCTGCACGCGGCGCTTTCCCCTTCATTTCACCACTAGACCTAACCCAAACAGCTAAATTTCTTCGTTACCTTTTGAACTAAATAGCGGCTATTTAATAGCCACAATCATGGAATAGAAAGCTTTCTAATAGAAGTCTCTATTCCATGGCCACAATGGAACGACCACAAGGATTACTTGTGACATCTTGAGACATAAACAAAGAGTGAACGCAACACACTTCGGCCTTAGGAATGATTAAAAGTAATCGATTCTGGGAAGAATAATCAATGCTTTTCGATTACTTTTATATTTTATAAAGTTAATAAAATTTTTAAGAACCTGCCAATTGAATTAAGAATCACATTTTTCTTCTCTTGAATACAGTACGTAAGTAGGTACCTTACTTATGTATGTATTTAGTTGATTTGTTTGCCCATGTCAAGAGCCACGTTTAAAACCCACGTTTACACACTGGCTTATGTAAAAAAAAGAAAAAAAGTTCAGTGTTTAAACTGATGAGAGACCCAAAGAATACATTCTACGTCAAAATAAAATACCTAGAAAACGACACCCCACTAAATATATCCCACGTAAAAAAAAAAAAAAAAAAAAAAAAAAAAAAAAAAAAATAGAGAGCGATCAGGATGGAAAACAGTTTTGTCGAAATTTCAGATGGATACAATAAATTAAATAAAAATTAAAAACTAAAAATCCTACGGCGGACGGGCATTAATTAATTCTACACATAAGGAAATGTTTTAGGACAAATTTTGAGGCCGATCAACCGTAGGTTGATTATTAAATAAATTTTACTATTACTACCACTGCTTTTGTGCTTTTGATGAAACTGCCGAGATAGGGATCTACCTAACAAATTAAATTAATATTGATTTAAATTAAATTATATATTTTGAAGACCCCAATTAAATAATAATAAACCAAATTTAAATTACCAAACCATTTCTATTCGGAAACATTCATAAATCGAGTCACTGCAATTTAATTTGTTCCCTTCTTACTCCTACAAAATTTGCATTTAATGGTAAAAATAAATCGATCCTCAAATGTCGATTCTTTCCGGCACTTTATTTTCGGAGAATCGGACTCCCCTACTTTTCGGCGTACACTTTGGACTCAACTTGGAAAATACACGGCTTACCAACAAAACAAAAACTGAACGCGTTTTGATCCGAATGACAAAAAAAAAAAAATTAAATTTCCGCATGGAGGAAAAATTCAAATAAATACCTAAATTAATATGTAACTTAAATTTATTAGTTGATCTCGCTCTAAATTTCTATTACTTGTGTGATTACAAATAGTAGGTTGGTACTTGAAATTCTACGAGTTTTTTTTTCTTTGGCGTAAGGGCTAACTTGGCGTAAGGCTTAACTTGGCCTCTGCCTTCGTGGAACAAATTTTGTTCCATCGTGGAATTTCCATGTGTCTTCCACAATCTTATTGTGGTTCCTATACACAGTATTGTGGTACAACAGTTGTGATAGGAACAGTAGCTCAACAACAACATCAAACACAACAACAACAGCAACAACAAAACTAATCCGGGAGATATCAAGCCAGGCTTGACAAGCCTCAACTTGAGGACTGGTGAGTTGAACATGATTATGAAGTGCAGGTCGCACGATGGCCCAAGGCTGGATGTTTTCCGGGAATCAATCAAGACCAACCCACAGAGTAACAGAGAGCAAATTGCAGGAGATGTAGAAGTAAGGTGTGTCAAGTAAGGTTGGAGATTGCTATTATTATCTGTGTTTGGGTACTTTTCCTCGAACGAAGTGAAGGTCTGGGAAAACTTCGCAACTGAAAAGCCTAATTTCTGCGTAGAATGTCCCTACCTCCTTATTTATATTAAATATAACATTTTAGTTACCTAAAAAAGTTAATGTAAGTAGTGTTAACCATTGCGGTTGTCACAAGGGGCGGAGGTAACCGCACTCATACACATACCTACTCGTACTCGTTGTGGACGGACCGAAATTAATCGAGCCCGCTGCGGGACTCGAACCCACTACGTAAACCTCGACAGTCGGCCAGTCTCGATTGAGCTACTTCTAATTTCGGTACTCCCCTCGTATTTTACCTGCCGCCCCTCCGATCCCCACAGTATGTTACCCACCGATTTGATGCTAAATACAAAGTCGTTGAAATTAAGGGCATATTACCTCTCCTCTCCAATTTGTGAAGTACCTGGTTTTCCAAAAAAAGGCCATGTTACCACTCCTCTCCGTTCAATTGTGACCTGCCAAAAGGTATGTTACATCTCCTCTCAGTTACGTCTACTCTCGCACTGGTTGGAGCAGTTCACAGCCCATGGTTCCAGTTCACATGCAGCTCATAGTAACTCATCGATTTTTTGGCTTATTATTTCCGTTTGCCGGTTTATTTAAACGGGCAAATGTTTACGCCTAGCTTTGTATACGCTGTCTCACGTTCGAAATGTCCCTCATGTTCATGTCATTGGAAGACAACTGCTCGACACATTGACGGATTTAAGGGTCTCTCCAAAAGATCGTCGGTTGCTCTGTTTTTGGTACGTTGAATGACGCTTTGCCGCTGGATGCCTCGGTCTCGTCTTTTTCCAGTTTCTGCACTAACATCCCTTTGCCGCGCTGGCTATGAATTTCTGTAGGTAACTTCTTTTTGACTCATGCTCATATCGAATAGGTACTGACTCACCTCGGCTAGGAGATGATCTGTTATCGAAGGGGAAAGGTAACAGGGAACGATGAGAGGAGAGATAACATGGCAATGTGGTCAACAGATTCTGCCCGGAGAGGAGAAGACTCAAAAACACCACCAAAGGATTATTCTGGAGAGGAGAAGACGATCGCCCGAAATTAATGTTACCTACCTACCTGTCAAATTTATTCATTTCGAGTAGAAGCAGGTCTGTGGGTTCTCTCGTTCTCACTGGTGGTTTTTAGATTGTAGATACCTAACAGAAGAGCTGAAAGGTTCGTCTGGATGAAGTAAGCATCATCTTGGACAACAGGAGCCTGTCTTCTGTCTCTAGCTAAATGCGGCCACGATTAATGTTATTTTTCTTTGAAATAATGACTCGCCAATCTCTACTTCTGTCCCATAACCACCTTACGTTTGTTTCACCTATTAGGTCGTTCCAATAAGTGAAGGTCTGCTCAGTTCAGATAATTTTTTTTTCGAGAATGTTATTGCTCCATGTAAATAACTCATTAACAATATTGATTTGAGACGTGTTAAAACGTGTTAAAACTTAGGTACAGCACTTAGTTTTTGTTTTTTATGCCGACACTGCGCGCTGCTTCACGAGTAAGCAAGATCCAGTGGTTTGCTTCTCTCAAGTCTTCGGACGATATCACTTGTGTCTAGGAGACGGACAGCTTCCTCGATCAAGTGTGGTCGGCTTCCAGGTTGTTCATGATGGGTACTTGGTGAGGGATAAGCCGCAGGTAAGTAGTTTTCAAGGCATATATTTTGTTCAAAACGTCGACGTCCTCGTGACGAGCCCTTAACCCCAAACATGGGAGCGGGCGAAAGGCGCCTCGAGGCTTTATTTTGAACAAAATAATATTTTGTAATATATTATATTATAATATTAAATAATATATTATATGCCTTGAAAACTACTTACCTGCGTCTTATCCCACACCAAGTACCCATCATGAGCTTCCTCGTTGACGTGAGATCTTAGCCGTTGGAAAGTTCAGATAATATGACGGAATTTTAAACATGTAAGCCTTTGGTAGGCATAGGTCTCGGCGGATAGAACTGTAAGTAACATACGAGGGGAGTACCGTAATTTCAAGCTATACTTTCACCATGTAGCAAGCGTTTTAAAAACGGGATTCCCCATGAATATTCCCGCTGAAACGAACGAGACCATTTTCAAGTTGTTAAAATGTACGTACTTATACGTATACAGTAACTGCACGTACATTTTAACAACTTGAAAATGGTCTCTCGTTCGATGTAACTGTTACAGAAGTCATTTTAAGAGTTGACCCTTGTACTTGATGAAAACTCCAGTGGAAGAAAATGGTTCAGTCCATAGCTGTGAATCTTGTTCCAGGAAAGTTCCATACGCTAGAAAAGGGCAAACAGCGTGTCACCAAGATAACCTGATTTGGCCAAAGGGACAATATGAGAGACGAACGATGGCTTCGATGGAATTATAAACAGTAAGGATTTTTTCGGTTCAAATACCTAATTTTCCTAATGTTGGTTAATTATTCTTTGAATATTACACCTATGTGCTACAGAGCTCGAAAATTCAGGTTGGCCTCATAATCTGACATTATAGGTACGTTTCCAAATGTCTAAGATTCCAAAAAACGAAATGTCCGTCCGCCGTCCGAGACGTTTTGGGCAGTAGGCATTTTTTTAAATCTGAAATTTTGACAAAACACTCGGTAAAAAACCTAATTGTGCACGAAAGGTTTTCGGCCCGATCGCCCAAACCCGTGGGCGCTATGGGGCTAAAGTGGGCCTACGGGAGGGGTTTTCGAAGGTTTTCGTCTAAGGGGTCGAGTTAGGTGTCGTTTTCGAAGTATTTTTTGGACGTAGAATCCATTTATTGGGGTCCCGGAACGATCAGTTTTCATCTATGCGGGTTTCATGGGGCTACAAAAGAGATTTTTGAAGGATCCCAGGTGGTCAATTAATGTTTCGTTCTCCGAGTAATTTTGGACGCAAAATCCATTTTTTCGATGTCTCTAATCTGTCAAACGTTTCACAGAAAAACTTCTTTTTTTAATTAACATACTTTGCAGCGTTTTCCTTTGTAGCGGGGAAACTCGTTTCGGTGTGGGTCAACTGCCAAGTGAAGTGAATTTTCGCATGGGCCGGAGTTACAGTTCGTTCCGCACCTCGTCAGCGGACCCGGCCTCAAAATGAAGGAGCAAGGTGGAAATAGCGGCTCTCGCTACCTCTAGCGGGGGGTTGTCCAACTTCGCAGTTTCTCCTCACAAGCACTCGAATGCGTTCAATGGGTCTCCACCCGTCCAACTGTTATTTTAGGTTTATTATACAGGGGGTTGATAATTTTGATTGGCCTCTTAATTTGTCAGTTTATGTTTCATGATGTGTCGAGTGAAAATGATTACGTACTCACATTTTGAGTCTTTTTGGACGTAGATGTGGGGGTCCCATCCGCTACATGAGGTCGAATGAAGTGTCGACATCTAAGGCAATATAAACTTTTGGGATTTTGTAATATAAAAACTCACTTGTGTAAAGTTTGCAGCGTTTTTCTTTTTGGTTTATTCATTAGGTTTATTCATTCATTATTTTCATTCATTTATTCATATACCTATTCTATTCCTAGAACATATTTTTTCGCGAGTTAACAGTTTTGGTCGGACTCAGAATTTGTCAATGTAGGTTTCACGACGCATAGATTTCAAAAGGCAAATGTCCGTCGACCGTTGGATTTTTTAAAAATCTAAAATTTTGACAGAACTCTCGGATTACCATCGTGCCCGCATGGTTTTCAGGCCAAACGCTCTCACCCGTGGGGCTCTGTGGGACTAAAAAGGGGTTACGGAAGGGAATTTTGAAGGTTTTAGGCTGTGAGGGCGAGTTAGGTGTCGTTTTCGCAGTATTTTTGGACGTATAACCCTTTTTCTGGGAGCCCAGAACGATCCGATTTCACTGTATGGGCTTTTGAAGGACGCCTAGAGGTCGAATTCGGTTTCGTTTCTCGAGAAATTTTTGACGTAGAAGCCTGGGACCCTTTAGCTACTATGGGTGCGAGTTCTGATAAAATTTCAAACTAGTTTCACCTCTCAAATCCTACTACGACAACTTTCTTTTGTCATAATTTGCCCCTATAGTAACCGTAATCTTCTTTGTCCCAACTGTACAAGAGTTCAGTTTTTGAGTGATTTTTTAATTGATATAGTATTAACTCTAGGACTATTAAAATATTAATTTTATACCAAAGCGTAATATAATAAACATTGGGTAACATTTGCAGCGTTTTGCATTTCGAATGCTGATTGTCAAGCCTTCCTGTTGGAATCCCTGGGACTATTGGATCACTGGGATTTTGCCTCTGATTCTCTACTATGAGAATAAGATAATTTTATTCCAACTTTTCATAAATTATTTAATTTTCACGCCTTCCCACTACTTAGTTTCGATAAATAATAGGTACTCGGGGAAAAATGCCTACTAACCGACGACAACTGTTACATCATTATCGACCTGTTAATCGAATGTTGTTCAATGTTAAAGGAAGTATAATATTAACAATTCTTAATGATGAATCCTAGAGAAATCGGTGTTTACATCAGAACATTTTGCTTCACTTTGACCATCTTAATTTAATCGATATAACTACCATTCAAATATTAATTTTCAATATAGTATATTACATATTTTGTACTCTAATATAGTAGCTATATTTTCTCGGTTGATGTAATGTATATGATTTGTCTCGATTGTAATTTTTAGTGAATTTGAATTCGTTGAGATTTCGGCTTCAAAACTCACTTGACTTGTTTCATGTCTTTGGGATGGCCCGGTATGTGCATTTTTGCGTGGCAGGACAGGTAACTGCTCCCACAAAACTGATTTCTGCTTCTATTTAACTGTTGACAGCTCCCTCCCTACTGGTTCTGCACCGTAACAAATGCATCTGCTCCATCTAATCTGGTTTCTATGCAGTAGATGCATAGAAACTCCCTAAAAACCGGCCTTTGCTTCTTTAAAACTGGTTTCTGCTTCCACAAAACTATCGTCTGCTCCCTCAAGACCTTCCCTGTCCACATAATAATTATTGTGTGTTTAAACTATGTAAATTTAGTTGGTTTTGACCTATCAAAATCCCCTCGTGTTGCACCTTGTTGGAAATCTGGCGTCTCATTGTATCATTTGGAACGATGACGTTTTTTCAGAAACCCATCGGTAGGTAGGATTCGTTCGTAGTTTTGCCTGTTACGAAAATCTTTCCTCGTCTTCTCCCGAAGCACCTGCTCCCAAATACAAAATTAAGTCGCCGGAGGTCGTATTTTTCATGAATGACAGCCATCGCTACGTTCGCAGGAGCCCATTGAATGCAGTTAGTTAAGAAGGGGGGCGCCGCCCCTCACAGTTTTCCCGCTTTGGAATCGGATTGTTGCGCGACCTCCCCTCAAGATGTCACACACAAAGAGGGGAGAAAAAAATCGATCGATGCTGATTTCTAAAACACGATTACTTTCTGTCTAGTTGGTTGGGTGTCAAAAGCAACACACCTTGGCCTCGTGGAATGTTTTGGATATAGGAGGTGGAGGGAGGTATATTTTGATGTCAGGCCTAAAAATATGGTAAAAATGTTTTTTTTGTTTTTGTTTTTTTTTGTAGGGTTTTTGGCACTTTTTAAAACCATGGATACGTTTTGGTCCCTGTCGTACTATTACAGTAAAATTTTTCTATGGCTTTTCAACCTGTCAAATCGACGTTTATCCGGGGAGGCGGACGTTTGTCTCGCTCTCAGTAAAATCCGCTCTTTTGAAAGATGAGTTGTTTTATTTCTATTTTAACCTCGTCCATTACAATATTGATGTCGGCTCCCCACCCGGAGGCTGAGCTATTTGTCGTGGTGATTTTCCGACGGCCCTCTCGAGTCTCTCGGGGACGTTAACCACCAAAAGTGCGAACCACCGTGTTTTTCGTCTTCCAGTCCCAACTCGCCGCATTCCATAATTATTTCGCGGCCCGGGTTTTGAGCACGAATGTCCCCCTCGGACGAAAGAGCTGTTTTTGCATCCGAGAATTGCCGACGAATTTCGACAAAAAAGCTCTTCGGTGGGCCCAAAATAGTCAACACACTGGAGAAGCTCTCGTAAATAGAGAAGCCTACATTTTAGTATGTCGCAGATCGATCGTTCAACCACCCAGTTCATGGAAATTGATCCCCCTAAATGTCCAATTTTTCTAATAGGTTCTGTCGGGGGAAGGCATCATTCTAGGGTTGTCAGACTTTAAAAGTTAAGCTTAATTGTGGTCGGAAAATCTCTAACCTGACGAAATTCTGAGATTATCTTCAAAATCGCCTTTTAAAAGAACCTAAATAGGTTCTAGGTACTTCAAATTGCTGCCAATTCTGAAAGCAATGGATTAATTTATGAATGAGGGTAGTCGAATTCCACAATAAAACTTTTAATAAAACTATTAAAAGTATCTGGGACAGGTTTGGGTACCTTGTTCCTTGCCCATCCTCTGCCAAATAAGTGTATCACCGAGACTAGTTGCACAAGTCGAGCAATTGAGAGGTACTACTTGTAGGTACGTACGTAATTTGCTCATAATAGGGACAGTACCTTGAATAGGGACAGAACTGGCGGAACGAGATTAAAATCGCCCCTGGCGGCGTCCTATTACACTAAAATTCACGTTCATGGTGAAAGTCAACTCTTCTGGATGTTAATGATGAGTCAACAACAAAAGAAGAAGACGTTTTTCAACTCCCGCCGTCTGGGTGGTGATAACAGTGATAACGTGATAATGGGCTTTGTCAGTTGGTACGAAAAACTTCTCATGGTGATCATATAAGGGGACCATCTGGTAAGTTGTCACCTGGATTTATTATTAGCCTCATAATTAACTAGAGGGAAGCCGTTGTCAGATTTCAAAAAAGTGAAACCAGCGAATTTTGGCAAGTGTTTTTTCCCAAAATGGCAATTTAGGGGTGTCCAGGTTCCTCAATAGGGACATTGCTGTTTTGGCCGATTTTTGATCAAAAACGTCATTTCAGCGTGTTTTAATGGGTTTATATAGACGAAATCTCGGTTTTGCCGAACGTAGTGAGCCCTCTCTTTGGACTCGTTTTGTTTTGAGTGGAAATAAGCCGGTGTTTGGGTCAATTTGCAAGTTTTCAGCCATACCGAATCGAATGAGGACGTCTTCGGCCGTGGACTCGCTCATCTCTCCACAATGGATATGAATATAGCCACCACGTTGACGGTATTTACCTACCTACCACCTGTAAACCGCTCACCATCATGTTTCTGTCTTTTCAACGCCATGGCTCCGAGGCTGCGCAACCCTGAGAGTTGTGATTTTGATAAGGGTCTTAAAATGTAGTCTTTTCTAGGGCAACCCTTTGTATTTTTATGAAACATGTGATATGGAACCTGTGATTTTGATAAGGGTCTTAAAATGCAGTTTTTTCTAGGGCAACCCTTTGTATTTATATGAAAAAGTTCATTAAACAATTTTTTTGATGTTTTGGATCGGAAAATGGTTTTCTAAAAAGCATAACTATGTCCCTATTGAGAATACGAGGGCTGTGAAGCGGTTTAAGCTTTAAAAAAAAAGGTGTGTCCCTATTATGGCACATGTGAACTAGAATAGGGACACTTTAAAAAAATAAAAAATAAATACAAGGAATATATATATTTACACTTTCGCAACCTCATCCTGTCGGGAATTCAGTAAGGAACACGTACCAACCATAAAAAGTTTGAAAAACGTACTATTTCTAGTGTTTAACCTGCGAAGTATGGGTAATTACTAACCGAAATCGGTTCCAGTCACTTCTAATAGTTTTATTAAAATGTTTAAAGTCAACCATTGATAAACGTTCCACTGCCCCCTGGACTCACCATTTTCATAGCAATGGGATAGCAGACAAATATCTCTCCAACAGAATGGAGGATCAGCGTAAAAACCCCTAAAAATATCATCGGCATGATAATATTGAGGACTATTTTCCTTCATTCGGCATACTAGGTCGTACCTTAATGTCACACTGGATTTATAATTTGTATGTAAATCATATTATTTCAGGTATTGTAATTCCAAATTTCGCTTCTCTTGCGAAGTTAAACCAAGTGGATGCCAGTTCGCCTGATCCCAACTTACTTTGTTCTTATTTCTTTTTTATTTATGCTCCTTCTTTTAGTGGTTGAAGCAAAGTTCTGTCTGGGGAATAATAAGTTGAAAGTTGGGAAGAGAAGAAACTCCAATTCACCGCGTTTAGTCTCAGGGCATTCAGTAGTAAGCGGTGAATTACGAATGCGCCGCTCCCTCTTGTCAGTTTTTAAGGTACGAAAGCGCGGCTGGAAAAGGTACGGATGCGCTGGCGCGCTGAGCAGACCAAACAGCTATGTTTCCAAGTGCAACAAGAACAACACCTGCATGTGTCAAGTGCTACCTCCAGCTCAAGTAGTTTAAGAGGGCCTGCACGCGTGGAGCAACTATAGCAACCAAGATGCCTCACCTATGGCTATGATCCTCAGGATGTTCAAGGAATTTGAGTGGTTCTCCATCCATGGGATCCACTGGTTGCCTTTGTAGGTGCCATCGAGAGTGACACGAACTGATTTGTCTTAAGCTCTGAGTTACCCTACACGATGATGACATCCAAACTTCCTCACTCAGAGAGCCACGCTAGACCCTTCCAACATACGTCTGAGGGCAGTTGGGATGGTAGAAGTCGTGAAGCAACGCGGTTTCTTCAGCGGTGACATCCCTCCAGGAATCGATTGACGTCATTTCTTGCCCTCTTCGATAGATGCAAGATGCACTGCTATCCACAGGCGTTACCACTTTGGGCCAATGAAAGTGATATGGCATCGGAAGCCCATCGTGTTAGTTCAGCAACGATATTAGGCCAGAGTGCCATGTCGAGTCTCCGAGGATGAGCGCGTTTGCTAATGATATTAGGCTAATTATTCGCGTGTTACTGAGCGACGGTTTGAGTCAATTGATTGTGCGATCCCGTTCAATTATGGATGTCCATTGAGAAGAGATTTTTAAGCCATCGCGGGAAAGTCATGGTTGTTAGATTTGATTATTACCAGAGAGGGTACAGAAATTGGTTCCTGAAGGGCCTGCAGACCCATTGTACTACTCGGAGGTCTGAGCCTTTGAAGAGGTTCAATAGCCACAAGGCCCTTAAGTGCCAGTATCTCTCCCGGTCCACTGATCCCAGAGCAATATTCCTTTTCCGCTCCAAAGCCTCACACTCGAAAAGTCTTGGTTGTGGTTAACAATTTTAAATTTACGAAATGCCGCACGATGGCTGACGCATTTTAAGGTGTGTTTGTTAGATCATTTAATAAGACGACCTAATGAACTAATGAACTACTTCTAATGAAAATTGACGTAATAAATTCCAACGACAATACCTATTCCGTGTCTTCAATTTTCTGCGCTCAAACCCATTACTTTTGAGTGCTTCCAGTTGGCCCAACACCATTATTTTAGCTCCCAGGGGTTGGCCGAAAGTCGTTGAAACTTTGTTCCTAGGTCATTGCGTTTTTAAGTCTTTGGCCCAAAGTCACACTGCCCTTCCAGGTTCGTTATCTACCCAGCGGAAGACGTTGCTGTTTCAGCATTTTTACTAAATCTGTGCTTATGCAGACCCAATAATATTGATATGAATTTACAATAACATTACCACTTACAACATTTACAATAACTTATTTTATTGTTCTCAGAAACGATTGTGAGAGAATCTGATATTATTGTTACTCGCTTTTCCATCCGTCATTTCCAGTTTTAGTCGGTGACGGCTTGTTATCCTCACGATTTCTCTCGACGTATGTTTAGACTCGGAAAATTTCCCTTCCTTCGTTCAGACTTTGAATCATTGCAGGGAGGATTCCACTGTTAATTAGTTGCACCTCGAAAAGGCAAACTTGCGCAACGTGTTGTCGTTACTCGAAGAAAAGCTGGGCGTCTGATTGGGAAGGCATCGAAAATATTTATGTCACGAGATACCTAATTAGGCAACGGAGTGGAGAAGTTAACGCACGTGGAGGTGCATGTCCGATACCTGATGAAAGCAGGCGAGGAGGGAAAGCGTCCAATTATAGCCGCTATGAATCATTTTCTAGGGAAACCTCCGTCCATGTTCAAACTCACCTGGGCATGCTAGTTTTCCGTTTGAGTAAGAAAAGGGGAAGGCGACAGACGTATTCAGGTCAATAGATAGTCGGACAACTTCCGGTGAATGTAGAATGGATTCTCAAGTTCCCTGATATGATAAAAATATAAGATTTAAATCATGAGAACATCAAATAGTTGCACCCGATAAGCCCGCTTTAAAAGCTCGTTGGGTCAACAACAATCAGCAAAATCACAAAATTTGTTCTGTTTGTGAAGTTATTACAATAACTGACGCTCAACGAGCAAGCGAGAGTTTCGCGGGAAAACGATTTGATCTTCTGCTCGTCCCAGAGAGCTAAAATCTGAAATTTCGACAAAATACTTGGTTTACCATCTAGTTGTGCCCGCAAGGTTTTCAGTCCGATCGCCCAAACCCGTGGTGCGGTATGGGGCTAAAATGGGGCTACAGGAGGGTTTTTTGAAGGCTTTTAGCTATTGGATCGAGTTAGGTGTCGTTTTCGAAGTATTTTTGGACGTAGAATCCATTTTTGGGGGTCCCGGAACGATCCGATTTCACTGTGGCGATCTAGAGGGCTTTCATGGGGCTAAAAATGGGAATTTTATAGGATCCAAAGAGGTTAAATATTTGTCAAGTAAAAATGAAAGAATTTTCGAAAAAACACATTTAAAAAAAAAAAATACCCCAAAAAAAATTTTTTTTGAAATATAAAAATCCGAAAAAAAATTTTTTAATTTTTTTTTCATTGACAGAATTAAATGTCTGTACAAGTAACCTATATCAAAGAATAATAAACCCTTGTGTAAAATTTGCAGCGTTTTTATTTTTATTTCTTTCTGTTTTTTTCCCGTACTTTCAATTAATTATGTTACTTATTATGTCACTGCAATTATTATATTACTTTATATTAATTACAATTAATTATGTTATTATATCAATTTTACAACCTAAGGGCCCCTGAGGACTATGTAAATGTTTGCCAATAAAGGTCTATTTCATTTCATGAGTATCGGGAAAGGAGTTTTTCATCCAAATACATTTTGTTCGATAAATGAAGCTGCTTATTATAATTAACATGAAGTGGTTGTTTGCCGATGGTGCAGAGGTCTAAACCAATGAGGTGGTTAGGGAGAGAAATGACTCCTCTGCTGATGTTCATTCGAATAAACAATTTAGTACCTTCATCAGCAGAGGACTAACTCACCCCCTTTATTATAATTTGCTCATTCCTGAAAATTCGATTTTTTTTAAGGAGCTATGTTACCGAATTTCAAATTCCAATTTGGTGCCCTTCCCCTCGTTGAGAAAATCGGAAAACTTTTAAGAACAGGATGATGGTTCGTTTTGTTAGGGTACAGTTTTTTGCGTTTTTCCGAAAGTTTCAAAAAAGCAACATAGCTCCTTTAAAAAAAGACTTTTGGACATATTGTGGTCTTTAAACCTATTGTTATTTGCGAAGATTCTTTCTGAGAAGGACGATTTGCTTCCAGTGTTTTGTGTAATTACGTTTTCTGTGTGTGTTGCGTAACTGCTTCCATCCTGAACTGCTGAAACAGTCTCCAAGTGTTTCACAGTAAACGGTAAATCACTCGAGAGCAGTTTGCCAAAAGGTTTTACGACTCTGTTGAAAACTCAACAGCGTGTTTATACTTGAATTATTTTTCGTTGATACACTGACTTTTTTTTTACTGAGCTGTAAACTTAAATAAGCAAGAAAAGAGGGGGGTGTGGAAGTTAGGGGGTAGCGGAGGGGGAAAAAAAGAAGCCTACTTTCAACGGGGAGAGATCCATATTTCTTCAAAAAACCCACCGAGATGGCGTTGGAGGCGGTGGCCCCGGAGGGGAAGCGGAGGCAGGTTGGCTCCAGAAAGATGGGGTTGGAACGTTCACTGCAGAACCCCCCCCTTCGTCGACCTTCCACCCCTACGAAAACGGGGTGGTTTTTGGAAGAGGGTTGAAAAGGGGTGGTAGGGGTGTGGAAACCCGGCGGAGGGGAGGCGAGTTTGCTTGTATAAAAACGAGCCCATTGACAGCTGGAGGCTCCGTGACGTCACTTGTCAGCCATCTTGAATGATATATGGGTTCAGTCAGCAGCACCCGAAAAGGGGGGTAGCTTGTCAATATCTGTCACCCCCTCACTACCACACTCTCTCTTTCTCATCTTTCGTTCCACCTCCACACCGAGCTTCTCTTTTATTTCCCTCTTTCTTTGATATTCCTCATCCCTAATCACTCAGCTATCTGTTTATCTCAAGTTATTGTGAATGCGATATTACAGAAAGCTAACTTATGACTTAAAAACAAAAAACTTCAGTGTTGAAATATTCACCAACTAATTACTGTAGAAAAATCCCCAGAACCATAATATTTAAAAAATCAACATACATAGGGGTTTTGTTTTGTTTTTATCATTATTTTATTGGTATGCCTGGCTTGGTTTCACTCCGCCATTTAACGCGGTCAGGGAGGGCTCGCTTCGCTCGCCCATTGCGGTTACTGGCGCAAAAAATGTAAAACAATCCTTGAAGCGCATAACCTTTCAAAATTTGAGCTCATCGATGGGGAACATTTTGAGTAGGGATTTGAAGCGTATACAAGCCAATTTAACAGTGAGGAACAGGAAACCGCAGGATAACGTACTTTTTTGGTTTATTATTCTTGGAATAATACGCGGCGTATTATACGTCTATGTTTTCGCGACTCCGATCGGCCTCAAAATTTGACATTATCCGTTTCAAGAGGTCTACATTCAAAATCCGAAATGTCCGTTCGCCGTCCGGGCCATTTTGGGCAGCAGGAATTTTTAAAAAAATCTGAAATTTTGACAAAATACTCGGTTTACCATCTAGTTGTGCCCGCAAGGTTTTCAGCCCGATCGCCCAAACCCGTGGGGCGCTATGGGGCTACAATGGGGCTACGGGAGGGTTTTTAAAAAGGTTTTTGGCTATGGGATCGAGTTAGGTCTCGTTTTCGAAGTATTTTTGGACGTAGAGTCCATTTTTTGGGGTCCCGCAACGATCCGATTTCAATGTTGCGATCTATAGGGCTTTCATGGAGCTACAAATGAGATTTTTGATGGATCCCAAGAGGTCAAATATTTTTCAAGAAAAAACAAAAAAAAAATTGTGAAAAAAAGTTGTTGAAAAAAAAAAAAAATCCAAAATCTTTTTTTGAAATATAAAAATACAAAAACTTTTTTTTTTCAGACAGAATTAAATTTCTGCACAAGTAACCGATATCATACAATAATATAAAATTGTGTTGGCCGACGGCCGTGTGGTAGCCGTGTGGTTTGTTGGTACGGGATAACGCGTTCCCGAGTGAGTTTTTTCACTTTCCGCTCGCTGGCCGTTTAGGGGGTCGAAAAAATTACGAAAAAATACGAGCCGTATAGATCAGACCTGGAGGAAGACGTCGGTCAAATCGAAAATCCGAAATTCGCCCGGGAAATTCGCCGGAAATTCGTCGAAAAATCGTCTTTCTCGCGTTTGTCCCACGTTTTTTCGGGTTCAAAAATACCCAGTAAGGAGCCATTTTTTGGGTATGGTATCCGCGAGCCAAATGCGCGCCAAAATATGGCCAATCCGATTCCGAAGTCGGATTAAAAAAAAAACGAGGGGGAGGGGGCGATTTCACGGTGAGAAGACAATTGGATCGTTTTAATTCGCGCGGGGCCAGGGATCTTAGAAAACGGAGGGTCCAGGGACCTTTGATAGATGGAGAGGCGGGGAAACTGGTCGGCCGAGTATACAAGTGATTTCACTAGCACTCTGACAGGGGGGCCTTACTTCGCCTTAAAAATTCGATTTAAATAAAACCGAGGGGGAGGGGGCGATTTCACGGTGAGAAGACAATTGGATCGTTTTAATTCGCGCAGGGCCAGGGAAAATTCGTCGAAAAATCGTCTTTCTCCCGTTTGTCCTACGTTTTCCACTTTCAACTCGCGCCAAAGCCCGTTTAAGGGGTCGAAAAAATTACGAAAAAATACCAGCTGCATAGATCAGACCTGGAGGAAGACGTCGGTCAAATCGTAATTCGGAAATTCGCCCGGGAAATTCGCCGGAAATTCGTCGAAAAATCGTCTTTCTCGCGTTTGTCCCACGTTGAACGTGTCCATCGATGCTACGCACCCCACAGGCGGCAATACACCCCACAAGCGGCAATACACCCCACAGGCGGCAATACACCCCACTAGGGGAGCGAGCGAAGCGAGCCAGAGAGACTAGTCCAAGAATAATAAACCCTTGCGTAAAATTTGCAGCCTTTTGTACCTTAGCTTCCAGAAGCAAATTTTTCAGAAAATAGAAAAATCGTAGTCAGGGTAAAAATGCTGCAAATTTAACACAAGGGTTTATTATTCTCTGATATAGGTTAGGTACTTGTGAAAAAATTAATTCTGTGTCAATGAAAAAATGAAAAATGTAGTATACATCCAAAATTACTCGGAAAATATTTGACCTACTAGGATCCTTCAAAAATCCCATTTGTAGCCCCATGAAAACCCTATAGATTGTGACGCTAGAAATTTATATTTTATTCATTTAATGTACTCATTCAAGTTAGGCGGTGTCTGTAAATTTACGTATGAACCAAAGCGATGTCACGATGATGAGATTACGGGTATGACGACTAATTTGGTGAGATTTTCTTGTGTCTTCCCTGATGGTAATTACAATTAATTGTTTTTATTTGCAGGGGTGGCAGACGTGAACGCTTTTAGCGGGATTTCAAACAGCAGATTTGGGAGAAAACATCTTTAAAAGTACAAGAACCAGATCACTTACCTTAGGTGAGTATGTACTGCATGTGTAATGCAACGTACGTCAACTATTTCATGGCCTCTGGACAATCTGGAGAAGTGAATGATTTACAAGACTCTCCACTATTACCAGCCCCAGTTAATGGGAAAGAGTGGAACATTTTCAACCACTTGGAAGCATTTGCGGTTGTAATGTGGTTGCGACTTATCCTTGCAGGTAGTTCAAGCAGGTACAATGACATGGAGAATGTGCATGCCATCCCGAAATAACTCCGGTTTCCTGCCCCTATCCCAGGTGTTGATTTGTAAGGAAATGGGCCGTTCAGATAGCGGGAACCTGATACATTTAGGAATGTGCGGAGAGGAAATGAATGCGACGAATTTTGAGTTGCTGCGATACAGAATTTGTCTAGTGGGAATGATTTCGAAGAAAAGTCTGTCATGTTATCGTCGTGCTTCATCTGCTGGCTTCTCACCCTCGCCAAACAAGGGCCGCCCAAGAAGCTTCATTTCCTCTGCAGGATGTGGTGATCTCCCCCTCACTCCTTCATTCATCTTTTTCAGGATTTCTCTAGCATCATAACCTAACGAAGCGCAGATTTGAATTTTGAACAATTTACCGGATCTAAGAATTCACTCACAATTTGCCACCTGTATTCTGCACGCACTTTATAATCAAGAATTTTCCTGTTCGCAGAAACCTTCGACGTTGAACCATGGGCGTACGCAAGGGGGGGCTAGGGGGGGCCCGGGCCCCCCCCTAGACAAACGAAAAATATATATACACTTTCAGATAAAAAGAAAGAAAAAGAGGAAGTAGTGGTTGAAAAATTCGCAAAGAACCCGAGGCGGCTCATGTTGTAAATTTAAAGTGAAAAAAATCAACTTGACATTGCTGGGTGCCTACTTATGTTCTCCAAATACTTACATGCAAAGTTACGATCATTTTGGTTTGTTCTTCTTGGAATAATATACCTATGTAATCGCGACGGGGGTCGAAAATTCGGAGCGGTCTCAAAATTTGACATCATTAGCTAGGCATACACCAGCGGATTTTTTCGACGGATCGCGGATTTTTCCGAGAATTTTGGGAGATCCGTTAGATTGATCCGCTCGTTAGTGGCAAGGGCCAGACCGAGACAGATCCGGCTAAAATCCGCCGAGGGAAACCCGCCGACCCATTCCTTACGTGAGTGGGGACTCGCCGAGTGGATCCGCCGACAACGTGATCGGCCGATCCCGGTCTGTCAGTTTCCTACATACCTACACGAGAGGATTTTAAGTGCGGGATCGGATTTCGTGGGTAAGAGGTTGTAGAGTAGGTAGGTATGTCAGATTCTCAAAAATGAATCGATTTAAAAGTGATAAATCCACCGATCTCACCCAGATCCGTCCGACACGCTCGACAGATCGGGATCTGCGGATTGACGTGGGATATCCGTTGGTTTCCCCCATAAACGAACAAATCAAATCTGCCGACGGATTTGTTGACGAAGATTCTCACGGATCGATCCGCTCGTGGGTGGGCGACGACAAACCTGAGATCGGCGGCTCTGATCCGTGAGAATATCGGCTGATCTGATAATATCAGATAATATCTCATATTATGAGAATCTGATTCGCCGAAAAAATCCGTTGGTGTATGCCTATTGTTTCAGTGGTCCACAGGTGAAAAAAAAAACCAAAAAATATTTTTAAATCCCCCCCAAAATCTTTATATTCCATTAAGTATTAGTTGGAGGGTTGATATGAATAGTTTTCGGATCAAAAAGTCATCAACTTGACTCGTACTGTAGACCTGACTCGTGCAGTATACCTTTCTCGATTTTGGAAAATTGTGAGTTGACGGGAGCAGTATTAGACCTATTTACGGAGAATCGTAGCCGACTCATTTTGCATGTGAAAAAATTTGTTTGTTCAGTTTTTACTCAGCTACAAGAAAGTAATTTTATCTTTTAGCGGATTTTGAAGCAAAAAACCATGATTTTTGTGCATTTAATTCAACATAAGTAGAGTAAATGCTTGAAATTGTGAGAATTCCTTTTTTCGCCAAAAAGACGCTGAATAGGTACCAAACTTCAAAAATATGTATTCCCGCCGTTGGATAACGTAAAATCTCATCAGATTGAGTTTGAAGATTCTTCAAACTCGACGTTACCTAGATAGACCTTTCAGAGAACCTGCGATAGTTACGGCGCTCGTTCAGTGAAATCGAGAAAACAAACTATGAAAACATACATAATATGTATGTTAGTATATTATACACTATTAGGGGTTTTGCAGTGTATAAAAAAATAATATGTTACAGCGAGATATTTCTGGCTCGAACCTTCGAAACAAAATTTAATTTAAAAGGCCACATTTTTTACCTTACAAATATAATAATAATTTTTTCAACTCTTTTTTTCAAGACACAGAATTAATTTTTGCACAAGTAACCTATATCACAGAATAAGACACCCTTGTGTAAAATTTGCAGCGTTTTTAATTTTAATTTAACTAGGTAGGTACCCTTGCTGGCAGCATGTCTACCTGCAATATTTTTGAGCCCCCCCTTAAAGGAAGACCTGCGTACGCCCATGCGTTGAACTGTTATCTATTCCAATACGACGCAACGGGAAACGACTAGCAGACAAGATTGAGACAAGGATTCGAAGGTACAACACCAAAGAGCATTCAATGAAGTCGAGGATTCAAACTAAAGGATACAAGAAGAGTCACTTAAAGAGGATATTTCTTTTAATAAAAAACAAGTCAATTCATATAATACAGTATGTGTAATCAACATAAAATATTTATAAATAATAAAGTCCAGCGTTTAAGGTTTTTATTGTTAAATAGTTAATTGATTAAGTTAAATTTTGGTGTATTCACTTGTTCCAACCCCAAATCAACCTGAAACAGAATAAGGTCAACAATTAGCATTAAACCTTCGAGCACGATCTAAGATTTTTGGTAATACTTTGAGCCTGGAATAATATGCACGACATTTCGCCATAATTTGCACTCAAAATGGACGAAATATGCTAAATATGCACCGCAAGCCAAAATAGTCCAGTCAATCTAGACATTGAAAGGGTGCATGGAAGAAATAACCTTCCTTATTCCATGGAAAGGGTGTTAAACTGCGGTAGGTCGGATGTTATGTCTTGGCACCCCAATAGTGGGAAACTAGTACGAGAAGTCTATGCAATGAACGCTCAAAAACGGGTCTAGGTGGAAAGTTGAGAGCAGACGCGATTTCTTCACCGATGTGTTTAGACTAGAGTTGCAATACGTCCTTTTTTGGAGGGTCCTTATGTCCCTTTTTTTTGACAGCGTTCTTTCAAAAAAGGACGCAAACAAATTATTATTAATTTATAATTAATTAATAATTATAATTATTAATTAATATTATTAATTAATAATTATTAATTTCTTGTGCAGATCTAATAAGGTTTGCAGGGTTCTATTGGATCATGTTATGTATACCGACATAGCACTATGTATGAATTTATGATAGTCATTAAATGTTGTGTGAAATGGATTCCACTAGTTTTAAAGAGGATTCGTTGCCATTTTGGGAAACTTGGCCCATTTTTGAACCTTCGTAACTTGGTCCCTACTTGGTTGAAAATTAAACTTAAGTAGTGCAAATTGTTCAGAAATTTGTCCTCTTCAACTTTTAATTCGAACAGATTTTCAATTGGTAGCATAGGGAAAAAGCTATAATCCAAAAACTGAAAAAATTCCAAAAAAATCGTGGTATTTAGGCCCTCCTGACGTTAGAACATGGTTTAATCAGTCCGCCTTTATGAATTTAAGGTCCCTGGTGGGTCCCAAACGACCCACCGAAATGAGATCGGGCGGGTGGGGGTGGGGGCCGAAGAAGGTCACCTTTTTCGTATTTTCGCTCCCAACTCGAAAACGGTCAGTCCTACAGAAACATCATCTGTATAAAAAACGAAGCGAACCATATTTGCTACAAAAGTGTCCCTATTCATTTTAGGAGATATTCAAGCTTAAAAAAGGATGAAATGTAAAAAACCCCGCTTTTTCGAACTTTTTTGTGTTTTTTTGCTCACGGCGCCTAAACGATGGATTGTAGCGGTATGGGCACTATTATATAATCAAAACTACATTAAATTGGCTACAATTTGAGCTCAAGTGCGGCTCGATATGTTAAATAGGGACCGAGAAAACGAATTTTAACCAAAACCAATCTGTAAGCGGGATTTTTTTTCAGAACTGTTTCAGCTGTAGCTCAGAAACTATTGACGTGATTCTTAATTCATTTTATTCTCGTGAAAGCTGATTAAATGTCCACTCGCAGCTCTTCTATGTGACGTGGCAAAGTGGGTCCAGGATATTGTCAGTTCCCACGAAGGGTCAGTCGCGAAAGGGTTTGTTTTGATGGCCATCAAACACACTCATGTTGCAAAAGACGACTGCAAAACACTCAAAATGCTCGGTTACTATTTTAGTTCATTCACATTTTTCAGCTCAATAAATAATTTAATTATTCACACCGAGTAGGTGAGGAAATAAAGTAAGCTTAAAAATTAAACCGAATTTTGAAAAATAGCTCAGGTACAAAAGAAAACGATTATTATTCCAATCTTAGTCGGTTTTTGGTACCTATCAATATTCGAAAAGTTTGTTAGATTGAATGTACATCGGTAGGTTTCCGGATGTGACAAACAGGAGGCTCGGAAAAACGTTTGTGGAAGGTTGCGTGACAATCTGAAATCTAGTAAACAAGTGTGAAGGACCATAGACCTCACAGAGGATCCGTCGAAGGCCTTCGTGAACAACAGGTTGGGATTCTCCTCTTCGACAAATATGCCCCCGCCCGGCCCTCGTCTAAATCGTTTTGAGCGATAGGTTTTCAAATCGTCTTGTTTTGTATGATCGTCGACGTCCACCAACCCCGACGCTGATAAATATAATACGAGCGGGGCGAGCGAGATTCTGAAACGCGAAAAACAACTCGACAATTGTCCTGACGTGACGGGACGGATTCTGTGGGCCTCTTCCTTGTACCCGATTTTTCCTTTTCCGTATTTCGAAGGACACTCGTCCATTTGGGTGATATAACTGTGAGATAGCCCTCAATCGAAGCCAAACTCAAAACCTGCCATGTACAAGAGTTATCAAGTACCTGGGTGATGCTTTTCGGGGCGTTTATGGCAATTTCTGTACACATTCGAAATTTTCGAATCAATAAAATTTATTGATCATTTAATTTATTGAATTAAAATTTATTGATCATTTAATGATTACTAAAATGACGACTTATGAAGGCCTAACTCGATAACCGAGTGCCTAAGTTCATCAGGGCGAGAAATGTTCGGAAAAGCATGTTCTTTGCTTGGGTCAACAATCTAAACGAAACAAATAAGATAAGTTATTACCTACGTAGGATGCATTGTTTTCGAGTTACAGGCACAAAACCGAAACTACTTGAAAAAAGAAAAAAAAGAAGATTTTTGGCTCCTCTTCATTTTCTACAGTTTACGAGTTAAAAACCCCCTATAACTATATAAATTTATCGTTGGGCATCCCCAACCAATACACCTGTTTCATTTTGACCATGTTTCTGATCACTAGACTATAGTTTAAAAAAAACTGCAAATTTTACACAAGGGTTTATTATTCTTTGATAGGTAGGTAAATTGTGCAAAAATTAATTCTGTGTCAATAAGAAAATATTTTTGAAAAAAAAAAAAAAAAAAAAAAAACCTGCATTGTTTGGACAGTTGTGTGACCTCGAAAATGTACCCAAAACTACTCGGAAAACGACATCTTATTTGACCTCCTGGGATCCTTCACAAATCCCATTTGTAGCACCATGAAAGCCCCAGAGATCCCCACGGTGGAATCGGATCGTTCCGGAACCCCCAAAAATGCCTCGAAAACGACACCTAACTCGACCCCATAGCCGAAACCCTTCAAAAAGCCCTCCCGTAGCCCCTTTTTAGCCATACAGAGCCCTACGGGTTTGCAAACGGCGATCCGGCTGCGAACCTTGCGGGCACAACTAGATGGTGAATCGAGTATTTATTCAAAATTTCAGATTTTAAAAAAGATTCTACCGCCCAAAACGGCTCGGACGGTGGACAGACATTTCGTTTTTGCAATCTACACAAATTGGCATTATACGATGTCATCTTGAATGTCAAATATTGAGGCCGGTCAGAATTTTCTACTTCCGATGCGATTTCCAAGAACAATAAACCAAAACCACGAAATTCTCAATTTTGGATTATTGTTATTCTGCCTACCTACCGGTTTTAGCGAAGGGGTTCTAGAAATAAAATGACCGCCTACCGTTTTATGACATTGATTTTTTTTTTCTTTTAGATCTGAAATTTGATACCGTCCTGACTACCAAATTCATTTTTATTTTTGTTGTTCAAAGGTACCGAACTCACTTTAAAGGGCTACTTAATTTCCTTTAAAATTCAGTTGCAAGCCGTTAAGCCCCTTAGAAACACGATGTTGGGGATGCAGAACGTTTAATTGTGTCTTGTTAACAAGTATCATCAATGAAGTATGTACATGACTTTTCATTCAAATGTATTTTTTTGCCATAAATACTGCCCGTTGGTAGCTATTGTAGTAGTATTGAACTCGTATAATAACTGTTTAACTGTATACGAGTTAAATACTTTACCAAACATTCAATTAGATGGCACTGCCCGGACGAAACCTGACGACTCAATAATGACACGTTGACGTTTAACTGTAAGTCATTATTGAGTCGTAAAGCGGGTCTCATTCGTTAGCGTAACGGTGCTCCGTGTATCAATATTGGGATGAAGTTAGTTATCCGAAATAGTTTGGTGAATCATCATTAGGGCGATGTTTGGTCGGGTGGATGTGTCGTAAGGTCTATGGGCCGATCTGTCGTAGTCGGTTATAGGAAATTAATTGACGAGCTGCAGAAAAAAAGGGATTTCGGAAGGTGGTAGAAGTGGGAGGGTCCGTGTCCAGGTGGGAGATATGGAGGATCGGTCAAGACGGTGAGAAGCGACGATGCGCAGGAGGCGGCTGAGATCGTGACGTCACTTTGTCAGTAAAGTTAAAATTGAGCCAGCCAAAGAATCCATGGCCAAACGGGTCGTTATCGTGTGGCCAATCGTGTTGCCTCTCCAGGCCTCCTTCAGAGGCCTTCGTGGCCAAAAGTGTTTCCCCGGAAATGGGAATACTTAGTCGATTTGGAGGACTCAAAATCAGGTTTGAGGAAGGTAGAACCAGTTTGAAAGGAGAATAACCAGTTGAGAGGAGTCAAAATCCGATTGGTTCCAAGTGTTTAAGATCGGATTTGGTAGAGTGATGACTTAATTTCCAAAGGGTTAAAATCTTATAAAAGGTCGATAATCAGTTTGCTCATTCGGGAAGTGAAACTCTACGACAGAAAACTGGAGATTGCTAAAAAAAAAAAAAAAAAAAAAAACCGCTTCAAATTTTACACAAGAAAACACTTCAAATTTTACACACACACACACACACAACAAAGATTTTTCCAATTTTTTTATTAGGAAAATATTTGCCTTCCTGCGATTCTTCAAAAATCCAATTTGTAGCCCCATGAAAGCCCTATAGATCGCCACAGTGAAATCAGATCGTTACGGGACCCCCAAAAATGGATTCTACGTCTAAAAATATTTCGAAAACGACACCTAACTCGACCCTATAGCCGAAACCCTTCAAAAAAAGCCCTCTCGTAGCCCCATAGCGCCCCACGGCTTTGAGCGATCGGGCTGAAAACCTTGCGGTCACAACTAGATGGTGAACCGAGTATTTTGTCAAAATTTCAGATTTTTAAAAAAATTCATAGGTACCTACTACCAAAACGGCTCGGACGGCGGAAGGACATTTCGGCTTTGAAATCTAGACCTCTTGAAACGGATAATATCAAATTTTAAGGCCGATCGGAGTCGTCGACCTACGTTTCCATACCTGTCCTACCACAAGGTTTCTTGAGGTTTTTCACCACCAAGAGTAGTGAGATATCGTTTTTGGGCGTTTTTATGACGTCGAAACAACTTATGGGGGCCTTAAATCTGTCTGGTCGTATCGTGGAGCCTCAATGGAGCTCTCGAGCTACTAAAACATGTGCTTATGACTAGAACATCGAGTGAGAAGTCGTTTCCCAGTGATTTCGCATTTAGAATTGATTTATAGGGATATACGAGAACTCTATTTCAGAGAATAATAAAACCACGTGCCTCCCAATTTGCGGCGTTTTGTTGGTCCGAAATTTATATCCAATTAGTATTTAAATATTGTGTGACGTCACTCGGTTAAGATTGAGAAGTGAAAGGCTACGCAGGTACATCCCAATTCCTTGTTCTTCGGCTGGTAGGAGGTGGTTCAGAGTGGGGTGAAAGGGGTTGACAAGTGACAAGTGTAGTAGTGTGTGAGTAGTCAGTAGTAGTGAGCCGATGATCATTGGGCACGTCGGGGGTTCAGTTAAGTGACGGAAAAACTACCGGAGCAATTAGCGTGAAATTAATCAGGACCTAAAAACCCGGAGAAAAACATATTTTTTGGATTAGAGAAAAGCGTGTTTTTGTTATCGTTGGGTCGGAGTTTTGTTTCGGTATGGAACAGCAGCCTGGGGACGTGGCGACCCACAACGGGCTGATGGAGATGGAACCCAGGATGGACCGGAGGATGGGACAGCAAGAAGTGGGTTCTTGGGGGGACGTGGGTTACTCGACGAAAGCCTACTATAACGCAGCAACGGCCACGTTGGACATTACTAATAATAACAAGCCGCGACAGCAGATGGTCCAACAGCCGGACATTTGGGGCTACGAAGCTCCCATGTGGGATCAACACAAAACTCCTCAGCAGCAGTCGACGCCATCCAGATCGCAAGGTAGGTCACGAAGGTTTTTTTTTCCAAATCTTGTAGTAGCCTGACGACTGACGGTTCTGATTGTGGTGGAGTCGATGACAGCCGCTGTTTGCATTGCTAGCTACATATTCTGTCAGCAGTAGCGTGTGATGTGTCCTATCAGCTGGTCCTATTCTGCAATGGACTCATTGGGATTCCTCTCACAATGATCTCACTCCAGAACCAGCCGTAACCTTGACTCGACCCAGGAATTAGTATCCTGAGGCGAGGAGTCTGGTCATACGCAACATCCAGAGAATTCAATTTTGGTTAGGATCCTCTAGGTACTGCCCCAGCTAGGAGACTTGACAATGGCCCCAAATATCCTCCCCATCGAGTTAGTCTTCATGCTGGACGACATACCTCCTTCCACGAATAAACCTTGACGAAGCATGGCAACCACCACTGAACTTTCGCAGTCACCACCAGTTAACGCTGCAAAAGAGCTTCCTCAACTTCAACCATGTTCACAACAACCACAGCCTCTTCCTATCTGTAGAAGGGGCCATTAGATATTGTTTAAAAAAATAAATTGAGAAGTGAAAAGAACTATTTTTGAACAGTGTTAGGACGGTTGTAAGACCGCGAAATCTATGGTTCTACATCTCAAATCACTCGGAAAACGATACCTAACTCGAACAGGTCCAGTGGTTCGCCTCAAAACCTTGCGGTCACAACTAGATGGAGAAATTATTTAGGATAAAAAAAAAAAAAAAAAAAAAAAAAATGCCCGACACGGCGAGACGTACGGTGCACAGAGTTTAGAAAAATTGGTCTAAATCCATTTAATGGATTTACTTAGGTGGATCTTTTCTTCAAAACAATTTTATTATTTACTCGGAAAATATTCGACCTCCTGGGATTTTTCAAAAATCCCATTTGTAGCTCCATGAAAGCTCTATAGATCCTCACAGTGAAATTGGCTCGTTCAAGGACCCCCAAAAAAGGGATTCTACGTCCAAAATACTTCGAAAACGACATCTAACTCGATCCCATCGCCAAAAGCCTTAAAAAAAAAACCCTCCCGTAGCCCCATTTTAGCCTCATGCCCACGGGTTTGGGCGATCGGGCTGAAAACCTTGCGGGTTTGAAAACCGAGTAGGTACCTATTTTGTCAAAATTTCAGATTTTAAAAAAATTCGTAGGTACTGCCCAAAACTGCTCGGACGGCGGACGGACGGTTTTGGAATCTAGACCTCTTGAAACGGAAAATGTCTAATTTTGAGGCCGATCTGAGTCGTCGTCCTCCGTCGCGACTACATAGGTGTATTATTACAGAATAATAAACCAAATTCGAAACACTGTGCGGCGAAGGGATATTAAAATTTAATAGTATTAAATAATTATGAAATTTAGGATATTAATAATAAATACCTAGTAATAAAAGTTCCATTTTAGAAATCTGCCCATCAAAAGAGGCCGATCAAAATTTACGTAGGTACCAAATAATTCATCCAACTTTTACAACACTTCTTACTTAATGTTGAATTTTTAATAAGAACAAATTCAATAATAGGGTAAGAGCACCAGTTATTGGCCACTTAAGGGTATTACTCATCGTACAAAACCAATTAAAAGTTATATTCACATTTTTCACTGGTTTTTGAAAAGGAAAACATCTAACGAATGCGATCCAATGTCAATGTGGGCCGACTTTTTTGTTAAAATACCTGTTTTTTTAACGATTTGTGCGAAAAGTCAATTGCACCAGTTATTGGCCACATGTTTCTAACATTGGCCACCTGTGCATCAGTTATTGGCCACCTAGGATTTTCCGTCTTTCCGTCCATTCATTCAATCCGTCCTTCTTATTAGATCTTTTTTTAAACTCTGGTGCACTCATAATGATCCCCAGGATGCACAGATTCCTCCTATGCAAGAGATTTCTTACCCATTGGTTAGCCGCCTACATGTCATGGCACTATCCGATTTTTCTTTGTTTGGGAAGAGGGATCATTCAGTCATAAAAAATAGCACTTTTGGTTTATTATTCTTGGAATAATACACCTATATGATCGTGACGGAGGTCGACGACTCCGATGGACCTCAAAATTTGACATTATCCGTTTCAAGAGGACTACATTCTAAATCCGAAATGTCCGTCCGCTGTCCGGGTCGTTTCGGGCAGTAGGAATTTAAAAAAAAATCTGAAATGGGTATTGATAAAATACTTGGTTTATCATCTAGTTGTGCCCGCAAGGTTTGCAGCCCGATCGCCAAAACCCGTGGGGCGCTATGGGGCTACGGGAGGGTTTTTTAAGGATTTTGTCTATGGGATCGAGTTTGGTGTCGTTTTCGAAGTATTTTTGGACGTAGAATCCATTTTTGGGGGTCCCGAAACGATCCGATTTCACTGTGGGGATCTATAGGGCTTTCATGTGACTACAAACGAGATTTTTGTTACACCCTTATTAAAACACAGCTCAAAATTATCAAATTACACTTTAAAATAGAATAGTATCAATCAAAAAAGAGAACAATAAAAAAATGCAATTAAAACCCTTTTTTTTATTACACACCCTCATTAAAACGCACCTCAAAATTATCAAATCACATTAAATGTGAAATGAAAATTTTTTAAACAGAATAGTCTCAATCAGTCTTCCATTGCTTGTGGGAGTTCGCCAATCAACCATATGCCAATGATTGGAACATTAAGCATTACAAACGGCTCAAAACCTTAGCCAAAGCATTACAAACCAGCTCAGGTGGTGGCCAATAAATGGTTCACTGAAAAATACGTCTGTTTCAGTTATTGGCCAGGGTGGCCAATAACTGAAACATCTCATAATTTTCGTATCAGTTATTGGCCACGTCAATAATATTGTTAAAATTCATCCAAAACCAAAAAAACCTACACGAATCGATAAAGAAATTACTGCAGATTGCTCTCATATCAAAAAAAGTGATTTTGACTGGATTGAACCCTCTAAAAAACCTTATGAATGAGGTGATGTTTGCTTACCGTTTTCGTAAGAAACAGCCCTTTCTGCGTCGAAGGATGTACTGAGGCTGGTATTTTGTCGACTCAGGAGGTTACAACTGGTTATAAAATTGATTTTGCCACATTACAGCCATCTCGATTAGTTACTTGACGCGGGAAAAATAGTCGTACATTCTCAGAGGCATCCGGGTTTTAGAAATCTGAGTTTAAAAAATGGGTGGCCAATAACTGGGGGGTGGCCAATAACTGGTGCTCTTACCCTACCTACTTTTAAATTTGATAAGGGCACAAGCGCCGAAATTTCGAACAAAATAGCTTCTTTTTTTTAATAGGTATCTTCTAAAAATTAGCAGATCTTCTAAAAAAGCTCAAGTCTTGATAGCGCTAATCAGGAATCATTGTGTTCAGACCTTTTCAATGTGACCCTGTCGCGTAGGACCTAAGTGCCACGAAAAAATAATTTATTGTAAAAAAAAAATTATTGTATATTGCCAACATAGGGAGGAGAAGAAGAAGAAGTGAGCATGTGACAACAGTTTTGTCATAAAACCCCAGATTCTGGGGCCCAGAATAATATTCGCCGTTTATTTACTTATGATTTTGAGGTATTGATTGTTATTATGACTGTCATAATATGACATAGGTAATTAAAATTTTAAGGACATTGTGCTGAAAAATGTGGAAGAGGTTGAGGAATAGCGTCAGAAAAGGTCACGTTTGTGTAAAAACTCCCCCCAGGAGGAAACCACCTTGCATCCGGCCCTAGACGGAATTTCACAAAGTTCGTAGTAAATAATCTCATAAAATGTATTGGTTTAATACGATGCGTTCAAATTTTTAGTTCCAAATAAGGTCAGTATGAATATCGGTCAGATAGGTTCGTAGGTATTGGAATTGGTTATAATATTGATGCGAAAATGGTCGAAAGCCAACGGACATTATTATACCTAGTTATTATGTATTATTTTGCTAATAGCAAAATTTGCTACTAGTAGTCACTATTAATATACCTGTTGTGACAGAAACATCTGTCGTCCTGATTGAAAAAAGATCAATTTTAGTAACTGAACACCTCACTTAGTATCGACAAGTTCTGCTCTACTCTACGACCAGAGAACACATAACATACAATTGTATACTCTCAAGAGATGGTGATCAACCCAGTATGATTGAATTTCTTACACGGAGTATCATTGTTTAACACTCTACGGTACCTGTCATTTCCGTAGAGTTTCCTTTGGCTCCGACATGAAAAAGTAGCTCGCAAAGTGAGCGTCAAATTCAGGTCCAAATGGCTTCTAGTGTTAGTCGTTTGGGTATAAATTTGAGGACATTTCATTGATTGGGGTGGTCAACGAATAAGAATTTCATGGTTTCATCGAGGGTATCAGCTGCCATATTTTATCAGTCTGCAAGCTGTTTGATTTCTGAGTGATTGAAGGATGCAAGATCGACCCTCCATCAGAATATCCTTATAAGTTGAGAGCACCAGATAATATTAAATAAAATTTCAACAATAATAATATTATATGACTTTCGACAAATTTTGTCGAAAGTCATATAATATTATTATTGTTGAAATATAGATCAAAAAATTTTGTTAATGCACGTCAATTTCGTGTGGCGTTTCTCATCGATGACGTGAAAAATATAAGTTCCCTCTTTCATAATATGAAAGAATATATTATATTATTTTTCAGTAGGTATCGTTTTCCCACAGATTTTTTTTTCAAATAATCCATCCTGTATTTCTATAAGGCTAAAAACATGGGAAAACGAGTCCTTTTCTCATTTTCTAATGAGACACAAATTTCTCATTTAGTAATTTTCACTATCGTTCTCATTAATTTTTTCATGATAAATCCAATTGTTCTAAAGGATTTAAAAAAAAGGTCGATGGTGTAAGTAACAGGAAAATGTGTGGAACAAGCTTATCAGATGAATATTGACCCTAGTGGCCTTGAATTTCGGGCGGTTTGACTTGAGGTCAAAAGAAGCCTGGGAAACTTCTAAAATCCCATTTGCAGACCCATGAAGGCCCTTTAGATCCCCACAATGGAATCAAATCGTTCCGGGACCCCCATAAATGGATTCTACGTCCAAAAATACTTCGAAAACGACACCGAACTCGATCCCATCGCCAGAAACCTTTTTAAAAAACCCTCCTGTAGCCCCATTTTAGCCCCATAGTGCCGGGCACAACTAGATGATAAACCGAGTTTTTTGTCAAAATTTCAGATTAAAATTAAAAATTTTTTAAAAAACTTCCTACTGCCCAAAACGGCCCGGACGGGGTGGCACTTGTTTTCAAGCATATTCGGATTCAGCACCCTTTAAAACCCCCCTACATAAATTTATAGTTCGAAAATCCTTATAATTACGTGCAGAACTGTTTGGACTTGTTAGAGATTTTTAATTGAAAGCAGAGGGCATGTACGTGCCATCACGTGACATCACCAAGTAGTTGGGCACGGAGCTGCCAGAATAATAAATCTAAACGGAATCGTAATAAAAACACTCGGCTCGGTTTGATTTTGATGAAAACTCGATGTTCGATTTTTGAATAACCTTCCCTGATGATGGTCTGATTTTCGGGGTCGGCTTTTTGCGTTGCAAAGTTGGCTAACTTGCATCTCTCGGCCAATCATGACTAAGCAAAGATGACTAAGCAGCCCACGTCGTGAACCCCCTCCAGACCTCAGAATTCAAATATTATATTTTTCCTAAGGCCCTATAAATAATAGAGACGGGTTTTCTGCAATGTTGACCCGTTTTCGTAGCTTTTGAAGCAGGACCTTTCCAAGAAATTTTTGGTTTATTATTCTTGGAATAATACACCTATGTTTTCGCGACGGGGGTCGACGACTCCGATCGGGCTCAAAATTTGACATTATCCGTTTCAAGAGGTCTACATTCTAAATCCGAAATGTCCGTCCGCCGTACGCCGTCCGCCGTCCAGGCCGTTTTGGGCAGTAGGAAATTTTTAAAAAATCTGAAATTTCGACAAAATACTTGGTTTACCATCTAGTTGTGCCCGCAAGGTTTTCAGTCCGATCGCCCAAACCCGTGGGGCGCTATGGGGCTATAATGGGGCTACGGGAGGTTTTTTTTGAAGGCTTTTAGCTATGGGATCGAGTTAGGTGTCGTTTTCGAAGTATTTTTGGACGTAGAATCCATTTTTTGGGGTCCCGGAACGATCCGATTTCACTGGGGCGATCTTTAGGGCATTCGTGGGGCTAAAAATGGGATTTTTGAAGGATCCCAGGATGTTAAATATTTTTCGAGTAAAAAATACAGAATTTTTGAAAAAACACATTTTTGAACAAAAAAATCCAAAAAATTTTTTTTTTGGATTTTTATCTAAAAAAAAAATTTTTTTAAATTTTTTCATTGACGCAATTAAATTTCTGCACAAGTAACGTATATCAAAGAATAATAAACCCTTGTGTAAAATTTGCAGCGTTTTTTTTTAATCTTCGAAGGAGCTCATTCCTCTCACAAATCTGCGCTCGGGGATTTTTTTCTGAGTTGCGGACGGTGAGAAAAACAGGGAGTTTTCTTCCGGTGAAAATAAACTGTCCTTCCTCAGCGCCGAGTGAATAACATCGTCGACTTCGTGTCGTCAGAAATCCCATCGAAGGTTGATTTCATCGAAGCCTTGAATCCTGCACGCAACAAACACGAGGTCCGAAGTGTCGAGGGCTTATTTCGGTGGACGATCAATTAACACTGTTGATAAACAACGTGGTGGAATGAAGAAATGGGTAAGGAAATATCGGCGGAAAACGCATGAGTACACCCACATGACCTACTCGAGTTCACCTCGAAAGGGGGTTTCACTATTCGACGAAGTGACAAAGTTGGTGTGGAACATGGAGCGATCGCTAAATGTGCAATATCGACATGTGCATTGGTGTTTTGGTTCTGCGTTAACGCCAAAATTAACCCGAGTTGAGTGCGTTATTTTTTTAATCGCCCTGCAGAACGTTTAGAAAATGCGACTGACGTTCGATTTTCTTTCAGTATACAATGAATATCAATGGGGAGAGAAAAGCTTTTCCGAAGAAAGACCGGATTTCTTGTGAACGTCAGATCTGTATGAATAAAACAAAAGGCCTCAAAGTAGAGGTAAAAAAATCCTCATAAGGTTTGACGGCGGAAATCCAGCATACACTTTTCCGACGCAGAAAAAACGCTAAAAAGTGAAAAGCGGTTAGAAGATTGATTCCCTTGCAACGTGCGTATATAGATCTGTAATTTATTCAAGAATTGGGGTAAAGAAGAGCCGGCTTTGGGTGTTTTTCTTTTTCTCGAGAGCCTTTAGTTTCAGGGGAGGTGATTGAGTGGGGACTTGGCAGTCTATCATGAACGAAGGGGGGATTTTCGTGCGTCAATAAGAACTCCCCAGTTTATGTATAAATCGGGCGCAGTGAATAATATTCACAATATTGTCGTAGTTTCCCGAGGGCAGTTGATTTGCCGAAGTTGTCCGCGTCGGTTTTCCCTCTCAGGGGTTTCCCAAAGTCGATATTGACCACTTGGGTGCAATGTTGGTTTCCCGAAGGTCAAAAATCATCCCCTATTACACACAAGTCCTTTATTTTACTTTTGGCAAAGAAAAAAATTATCTTAAGTATTTTGTCGTAACTTTATCTCTACTTATGTGCGCAGAAAGTTGTTGAGGGTCGGTCAATAACTTTCCACCCACATTCATTGAAACGGTCATCATTTCTATTTATTTTCTTAAAATTTAATGACGCCAAAATTAGCAACTATTTCGCCAAAATGACTCATTTCAACAAGGCATGTTGTCAAATCCTGAAGGTGAATGGGTGCTGTTGTGGTTTGGTTTAGTTGAAAGGGTCTGGACAGGTATAAAACCTTTGCAACCTGTATGCAATTCTTTAGAACCCCATAATGAGGTTTAGTGACCTGCCGAAGTGGCTTATACTGGTTTGAACAGTTACAAGACGCCTCAGAAGGACGACAGAGGGCCACAGCTGGGTTAAAATGGTTTGAAGCGGGTATGAAAGGGAGAGTACTTCCAGTAAATTTTACCACTTCGTATTAAAATTAAAGGTACCAAACGGCCTCCTCATCAAGGCAGAACGTATAAATCATGAATATTTTTAATGGTGTGACAGAAGATTTCATTCATGAAGGGGCACTCGTTTGGTCACTAAAGGCACGGGGCCTGTCAGAATAAGAGAAGCTTGTTATCTAGTTTATTTATTTTCGCGGCCCCTGGCCCACGTACCCGCACTCATTGCCTTCTTTCGCAGCCCCCGGAATGTCTCACTAATGCTAGATTCTACTTGATAAGCACAATTTATGGTCAGTGGATCTGAAAAAGTTGGCGTACCCAGGTTTATGAATTGATGAACAAGCAGATCCAGCCCATGTCTTAGCAGGGGGGAAAAGTCAGCCGAATGGTCAGTAGCCTGATAGACTAGCAGAGCTAGTAGTAATCGCCCACTCCAAACAGTCTTTCGACAGCCAACATGTTCCACAGGGTCCTGCTGTCCTCTGTTGAGCACTGGTGTGAAGTTCTGCCACTTTCTGAAGTATCTTGGATCCTTGGGTCGGGATATTCCTGCCCTGAACAGAGAGAGAGTAGGGCTGTTTGCTCTCTTGGGACCCCAAACCGTGAAGAACAAACGCCTCGGTCATTGTTTCAGTCTTTAATTTAAGCGTAGACCTCGGGGGCCCGCCCCAGTTCTTGGCAATGATTAAATTAGGCCAGATGCGGCGCATGGGGATGCTTCAAAACGGCTTCCTGGATGTCTCCCTCTTACTCGGTACAATAATAGTGTTGGAGAAGACTGCAACATTTGTTATGTCATGATCTGCTGACGGGAAATTGTAGATTTGTAAGGGATTGCTCAGGAAGAGGATTCAGGATGCCCTGCATGGGCCAAGCTCTAGTTCAAGATGCCTATTTCCCTGGTGAGGGTCGTTAGGCTTTTGACTTAGCGGATGCGGGAGGACCAGGAGCCCGTCCTGGTCACGTTCGGTTGGCTTAACGAAAATATAGGACTCCCTTTCAGTCACTTTCGGGTGGGATTCAATCACAAGCTCAATATCGGTCTCTGGTCTCGTGACTGGTGTCTGACTGGTCTGATTTCTGGTTTCGTAACTGGCTTCCGACTGGTCTGGCTTCTGGTATCAGACTGCTCCCTTGACTGGTATGGTTTATTCTCTCTCCCTTGTCTGGTTTGGTCTCAGTTTGAACTTCTGGATTGTTTATTTACATGTTCGCTTCAAGGTGTCCTAGCCGCGAGTAGGAGAGGGATTAGCGTCTCCGATTGCGGGACGGAATCATGAGCCTCCCGAGGTCG
This sequence comes from Pilophorus perplexus, assembly GCA_955831195.1. NCBI lineage: Eukaryota > Metazoa > Arthropoda > Insecta > Hemiptera > Miridae > Pilophorus > Pilophorus perplexus. The sequence goes on from OY037016.1 coordinate 24,213,014, forward strand.
CGCGGTAATTACCGGAAATTACGCGGTAATTAACTGAAGGGGAAATCTACCCCCATGAGAGCATTAATGCTAAGATTTCCCCTTCAGTTTGACCTGCTCTTCCGAAGTCTTGGGGTTGGGTTCCGCCACCATGCACTGCTGAGGCATGACCTTCAATCTGTCGTCGTTTATTGTTGGTTCGTGTAAACAACCTCATGTTGTTGGTGAAGGAGGATTTTGGTCTAGCAAAAGGGGGAAGAGAGCCCCTTCTGGAGAGAGTGTCAGCTTGCGTTACCTGAGACTTTTGTGCCCCAGAACCCACTCCAGGGTTAAGTGTCTGGACACAGTAGAACTACTATACCTCTCGTGTCGAGACGGTTGATACTGTTAGGGCTTTGATCGACGCCTGGCCGTCCAAGAGTATTCAGACATGTGCTCTGGTATGCTCTCGTCTTAAGCTCTTTCGCAAAAATTATGAAAATTGCAATGATTTCGGCCTGGAAGATCGAGACGTATTTTCCCAGCCAAACTGCACGTATGCTGGAGGTGGTTTGCATCCTTTGTTGCCTCTACTTTCCCTGAGAGCTGTTCAATATTAAATAAAGCAAAATTTTTCATATTGCTACTCCTTCATCCAAGGTCCTTAGCCCTGTCGTCTAACCCATGACCCATCGTTCTGCTCAAGGCCTTCAGTGGAACTAATCGCTGGCTAGGCATTATGAGCCAAGGTGGTCAATGTTTCAACGTAAGCACTGATATTTCTGCAAGTACTATGCCTTGATGCAAGTGATAATATCAGCATATTATGCCTGCTTGGGGTACTAAGTGCAAGTGATCTGTCGGCAGAACCTGGTCACTTGTATGATCACTTTATCACCATGTGTGGTATTAACTGAGCAAGGTCTAAATAATCAAAGCATGCCGTGGCCCTCGGCAAGTCTCCTGACGGAAAGAAGCTCCTTCCATAGAAGTTTCTTAATAAGTTACCTCACCATCTAAGCAAGAATAATTAAATCGTGACATGTTGATCAGTATCGTCGCTCGGAAAATTTAACAAATCATAATGAAAAAAAAAAAAAAAAAAAAATCCATTTATATTTATTGGTATTGCCTCGAGCAAACAGTGTTGACTCTTGGGCTCCAAGTCTTGGAAACAATAATGGTACGTCATCTAAAGTTCTTGCAATTGCGTGAAACCTTATTGCAAGACCGTGGCATGCTTAACTATTCAATAGCGTTAATTCGAAAACGTGAAAAGTTAGCTAGACGTATTTTTAGTATGTCTGGTGCTTTCTCTTTGGAGCCTCAAACGGGAGAGACGTTTCCGTTCGCAGCGCCGGTCAACTGCCTACCCTTCGGCCGAGGGCGATACCTTCTGAGTGAAAGCTCCCTGGAATGCCACAAACCGATCGTCGAGGGTAAAAGGCTTCTGGCACAACTCCGATAATCCCCTTTTGTGGGTTCCTAAAATGATGACAAAAAGCCCTTCCCCCTCTCAACAAGTCATCTTTTCGAACAGGGCTACCGCAGTTACGTTACCTGTCAAGACTTTGGGAAGGGACATGAGATTACCAAAGTCGTCGACCTCTCACGTCCTCGCCCTATAAATAGGTCGACCGTCGTCGAGCGAATGCTCACAATCTACATTCAAAATCTACCGGAACGTTTTTCTCAAAAACATTTTTGCCAGTTTACGTAATACTTCAAGGGCCTTATAATAACAATTGACTTTATTAAGCGTTTCAACAATGACGGATTCTGTACATAACGGAGTGTGCCGACAATATTGGAGTAATCACTTTGATCGTTAAAGAGCCATCAGCGAAATGCAAAGGATTATTGAAGTTCATTGAACGTTTGTAGTGACACCTGTAACCTAATAAGACAAAGTTGTCATTTCGATAAGCGTTTGGGTTTAATTATAGTGAAATAAGGAAAGTATTTATTAAGATTTTGTGTACGTGTTCATGTGAAGTAGTCACGTAGAACTTGGCGTGCTGTGAAAAGCTTAGAAATAGTGGGATGTCATGTTATTACCTGAAAAATTGTAATTAATAATGTATCAATGTCATCGATGTAGTAAAAGAAGAGCATTGGTACATAAAATATCAATTATTGCAAATAATGTGTAAAACGTTGTCCTAGTAATTGAGAATAAAGTACCTGGGTACTGACGCCACATAATTATAGAGACCTAAATTTTTGAACATTAAATTTGTTTTGCCCAACGGCCGATATCCGACGGCGCTAAATCCGTGTTTTCACTGCCGCTTGTGTTTGTAATCTGGGTGACCATTCTCAGGGCCCATGCAGGGGAAAAGCAGTCGGGATAAAACCAAGGGCATGGAACAGGTCAAAAGTTAGAGAACCTAGCATTTGAGAAAGTGGTGGTAGATGCAGCAGGCAAAAAGGTGTAGCTCAGTGTCTTCGAAAAAACTACCTGACACCACCCTAGTGTGATGAGCATGGTGCATAATATTGTCTATGGAATATTGGCAATAGTCGATTGGGTTCGAAGTAAGGTGTGATCTGGAGATGCAGGATATAAGAACGGTATGGAGTGACACCACACACCACCCAATCTGATGAAATAAGTATCTTCAATAATTATTGATATTATAATTATTATTTATAATCGCCAGTTTGGAAAATGGCAATGACGAACCCAGGGCCGCCGAGAGAAAAAGCGGGCCCACAGCAAAAGAGAGCATAGGGAGCATAGGGGAGCATAGGAGAGCATAGCCCCATGTAACCCCTGACCTTTTTTCTGTTGTGATTCACATTGCTTGAGTTTTACAGAGCCCAATCACACGGAATAGAAGATTTATGTTGCCTGGACTGAAAGATGGGGGCTCACTGTCAATCTTATGAAGTCTAAGGCAAAGGTGTTTCGCAGAGGAGGCAAGCTTGGTGCTGGAGATAAGGAGCTCAACGGAAAGCCCATCGAGTTTGTCCCTTGTTACAAGTACCTTGGAATCACGGTAATCGGAAAAAAACTCCCCGGAAAAAAAAATCCCCGGAAAAAAAGTCCCCGGAAAAAAAATCCTGCAGGGCGGAAAAAAATCCCCAAAAAGAAAAATGTTAAAAATTGAAAAATCTTGAACAAAACAATAGAAAGTTAGGGAACCTCTTTGTTTGGTTTATTATTCTTGGAATAATACACCTATGTAATCGCGACGGGGGTCGAAAATTCTGATCAGCCTCAAAATGTGACATTTTTCGTTTCAAGAGGTCTAGATTCCAAAAACGAAATGTCCGTCCGCCGTAAGTACCCCGTCCGGGCCGTTTTGGGCAGTAGGAGTTTTTTTTAAAATCTGAAATGTTGACAAAATACTCGGTTTACCAGCCGGTAAACAGCCCGATAGCTCAAACCCGTGGGGCGCTATGGGGCTAAAATGTGGCTGCGGGAGGATTTTTTTATGGGACTATGGGATCGAGGGAGGTGTCGTTTTCGAAGGATTTTTGGACGTAGAAGCCATTTTGGGAGGTCCCGGATTGATCTGATTTCACTGTGGCGATCTATAGGGCTTTCATGGGGGCTACAAACGGGATTTTTGAAGGATGCCAAGAGGTCAACTATTTTCCGAATGAAAAAAAAATTGTTGAAAAAAACATTTTTTTAAATAAAACATTAGGAAATTTTCTTTTTTTTTCAAAATTTTATTGATTGACAAAATTAATTTTCTCTTAAATACACACTGAATAGGTACACAGTTCCGATAAAAAATGAGATGAAGCCACTCATCTTTTGGACAATACAACATTAGACGTTGACTGAGTCATTGTAAACACCAGTCACCTACTGCTTAGTGTTGACCCCCTACGACAACAAAATTTGTTATTGTGTATTTAATACTTAAGTATCATCTTCTATTCATTTCCATTCAGTCAACGCTATTTCTTCTACGGGGATTTTTTTTCCGGGGACTTTTTTTCCTACAATCTGGAATCACTATAACGTCGAGACTGTCCTTCACCCGGCACTATGCGGAGAGAGCAGCTTTCTACAGGGGTGTGTTCTGCCGCCCGTCGATCCCTGTTCAGGCCAAGCACAAGATTTTTAACGCAGTATCGAGACCAGTTTTGTGTTACGGTGCCCAGGTCACTGGCCACTTCATGTCCAACTCCTTGGAGCAGGTACAGCGGTTCTTCATCAAACAGATCTTTGGCCTTCGTAGAAATACGCCAAACTATTTTATATATTTGGAATCAGGAGCCAGCCCGATTTTCGCACACACACACTGTCGCTTGCTTGCCAGTACGTGGTCAGAGCCCTGAGGATGTCCTCGGAGCGATACCCCAATATAATTGCTCGGGATGTGGTCCGGTCGAATACCGCGTGGTATAAAGCGATCAGGGATTTGGCGCAACGTAACAGTTGCATCTTTCATGGCGATCTAGGCTGAGTGACTGGGAGGAGCAGCTCGGGTCTTTGATGGAGGCGGTTCGTTTGGGTTGGACCAGTGACATGCGGGCAGGAGCTATGGAGTCTAGGAACCCGCTGTACAGTCTGCTGAACCAGGGGGCGAGTCCGGCCGCGTTGCAGTCCAGTATCGATCACCCCATCGATAACCGTTCGTTTGGGTCGGACCCCATGTGGGTGCGACGTTGGGTCCTGAAGCTCTGCTGGCCCTGAACGATGGGATTTATGTGAGGTCGGACAGTTCCAGGAGGACGTGTTCCATGTGCAACCTGTGCCTGAATGAGGACATTGTTCATTTTTTTTGGAATCTGCCCGGTGCATTATAAGATCTATAGATCTCGCTACCTTTCTGAGCACACCTTGAGCATGGAGCAGATGGTGTTATGGCTGAATTCTAGTGAGCGCTGGCTGAGGGTGGCGCAGTTTGGTTTCTTTGCTTGGAGGTATAGAGAGTCGTCGGTTGCCGAATTTAATTGGTGAAGCCCCGCGGACGTATATAAAGCGATACATTTCATCAAATAAATTAAAATCAAGTTAATTTTAAAGTTTAAATTCAAATGATATTTTTTCTCAATTTAAAAATTACGGCTCAGGTCACTCCGGCAGACGGATATCAAATCCATGCCGTACCGTACTTGGTTTACCATCTAGTTGTGCCCGCAAGGTTTTCAGTCCGATCGCCCAAACCCGTGGGGCGCTACGGGAGGTTTTTTTTTTAAGGCTTTTAGCTATGGGATCGAGTTAGGTGTCGTTTTCGAAGTATTTTTGGACGTAGAATCCATTTTTTGGGGTCCCGGAACGATCCGATTTCACTGGGGCGATCTTTAGGGCTTTCATGGGGCTAAAAATGGGGCTAAAATTTTTGAAGGATCCCAGGATGTTAAATATTTTTCGATTAAAAAATAAAGAATTTTTGAAAAAAAAAAAAAAAAATCCAAAAAAATCTGAGAAAAATTTTTTTTTTTAAATTTTTTCATTGACAGAATTAAATTTCTGCACAATTAACGTATATCAAAGAATAATAAACCCTTGTGTAAAATTTGCAGCGTTTTTTCTTATTTTTCTAAGGCCCGCTGGGGCCCCATGTAAAAGCCCGGGCCCGGGGCAAAATGTCCCCTTTGGCAAATGGCAATGAAACGTGAAAGACCTTGAAACCAATGAGTAATCTTGTAACCAACTGACTAGCGAGATATAAGACTCGTTCAGAATTATTTGAAGCGACAGAAACAAATTAATTGAAAGCAATTAGAAAAACAGCGCTGACTCTGAACAATCTGGTCAATATGGCCCAGAAAGGGAAATTGATTGAACTGATCAACCTGACTGCGATAAATGGATATCTATTGAAGCACACAATTCGACGCAATTCACTCTAGAAAAAACGTTCTCCCGACTTCAAAAATATCCTCACTTTAAAACCTTATTTTTTTCCGATCAGTATCACTTTCCTATCAAACGGGGAAGTCGCGCATGTCTTCCTCAACCATGGGCGAATCCAGGTCCAGACCTAATTTCGTACCCGATGACTATCTGACGTCGGCAGATCCAAGTCAGTCACCTAATGGGCCTCCCGACGGAACTTCCCTCAAACGACATTACCCTGATGGAGCCCCAAAAGGTTTCCCGATAGCCATCACTATTTAATAATTGTTGTTCGTGGACCTAACACATTTGTTACAATCTCAAAGAGTTTATGGTTTGAGAATCCTCAAAGGGAAAGGAATACACACTTATAAAATAAGCTAATTTTGTCTGAGCCGGCCAGAATCTATTTTAACATTTGGTGGTAAAGCAATAATGGATCAATAACTGACCTACTAATGTGTTATAATATATACTATATTATAGCCTTCAAAGTATTGTCCTTTCTCGAGACCATTGATTTTCATGTAAGGTTTTGGCTTGGAAAAGGGTTCAAAAATGGAAAATCTGAACCATCCCCTTCACCAATCCCGTACATAGGTTATCTTGTTTTGTAACGTCAATTCGGGATTTTCCTGACTCAGGTTTTGTTTCCATCTCCGAAAATTCCGAGTCGAAGGTCCGTGAGTCACCTGTAGCCGAATCGGGCCGTAGAAACCTGTCACTCAAATCTGAAAACTGATTAGGATACACCGGTGACAGGATCCATTTGTGTAACTATCTCGAACTAGCGGCTTCTGTTCCAAATAATATCGTCACTCCTCAGATAGGGAATGTCCTCCCGAGTTCGTATTCATTCGTGAAGCGGGAGGAAAAAGTCACGAGTTTGAAAACGTTTTTGTTTTCTCGTACCGTTGGTATTTTACTCACAAATCGGGCACAATTTTTGCCTGTTTCAGATTCGGACAATGGAGGTAGACCGAGCGGATCCGGCACGAAGCGAGCGAGAACTGCTTACACCAGCGCGCAATTGGTCGAATTAGAAAAAGAATTCCACTACAATCGATACCTGTGCCGACCTCGACGAATAGAAATGGCTCAACTCCTGAGACTCACCGAGAGACAAATCAAAATCTGGTTTCAAAACCGAAGGATGAAATATAAAAAAGATCAACGAGCGAAAGGCGCGTGTGGTAAGTTGCGGGCACAGTTAGTTTCCTTCAAACTATTCTTAATATAATATATTAATTCATTGGTGCTTCCAGGTCAATCCGAGATCTCCTCAAGTGGCGTGGAAGTGAACAATAGAGAAGGTGGCGGCGTAAGTCCGGGATCCACGTGTTCCAGTTCTCCTGGCATTGGAGCGACTCCTTCCAGCGGCCGGGTCACACCCAACCCGACTGCCGTCGCGCCGCCGCCGGTCGCTGTTGCTGGAGTTCCAGGGTATCCGGCGTGCACGTTGCCGCAGGGCTTTGTTCCCACTCAGTGGCAATGGGAGTACGCGCACGCTGTGCCTCCGCAACCCCACAGGTAGGCATTGTCAGTATGATTGTCGGTGCTCAGATGAGGGTTTTGGAGAGACTACTGCTATAGAGCTCGTGGGGAAACTAGAGTCTGCTACCTGCAGTAACTTCGTCACTTCTTGTCCCCCCCCCCCCCTTCTGCCAGAATTGAGTCGGGCTTGTGGGACTTTCCATCCAGGGCAGGAGTAACTGCTCAACCCCCCCCCCCCCCCACGTATGGGGGGAGGTACTTCCCTGGGACAACTATCGGGAGCTGTTGCTCAACCTGCTCATTTCTCCTACATTGCTGCCTGCTGAGGGCCGAAGCCAGCAACCACCCAGATGGGCTGGAGACATACCCGCTCCAGTCCTCACACCACCAGGGAAAGCTTCCAGGATTGCCTTCTCCCATCCAAATTACACCTAAAATCGTTAGGATTAGTCAAATTCTGAGACTTCGGAGTAGCTCATGGCATCTCGTGAAGATAAATTAAGATCTCTACTTTGGATCCTGGTGGTGAAGGTTTTCCCTTACAGCGTGTGGGAGACCGGAGCAGAAACATGAAGTTTTTGTCCTCCACAGCAGCTCCCTTCAAGGCTCTAGCAGTGGCAACGCTCCAATCAGGGATGAAAACTAGTCGAGAAACAGCTCCCAGTTTCCAGGCCGTGGGGGTCTTTCCTCATAATAAGGGGTGATTGAGCGGTTGCTCTCACCAGTGTCTCCCCTTCCCACTCGCGGGGGGGGGGGGGGGGGGTAGCCAAGTCAGCCCTGTCTGGTGAGAGCCTGCTGAAAGCTTCTCAGGCTCTTTGAAAACAGCCTCTACGTTGGTTGTGGAAAATGTAGCGCATGTTGTGGACTTCGCTAAGTCTGGCTTATTTGGAAGGACTATGACTTCAGTCCAGCCTCCACAATGCACCTGCTGTGCTGTGCATGCTCCACAGTGTACCTGGGAGTCCTCCCATGTTCAATCCATCCAGGACAAACAGTAGCCCTCTGAAGATGCACCTTATTATGTCGATTCTGTGGCACGTCTTGATTTAGCTTTCTCTAATCCTGCAGGGCAACCCCATGCATCCTGAGGGAGCACCAATTCGGTGCCTGTTCCTCCAAAACAATTGGCAGCTTTGAAACGCAGGCCATTGCTAACAATAACCCATCACGTTCGTTTAATGCCTCTTTGAGAGGATTTTTTCATAAATTCTGCTCTCCCCTTATAGAAGAGCCGTTTCTTAAGTTGCCCTCCAACAAGTTCCCCTTCTCAATAATTCAACCCACCTGGCTCACACTCGATCCGTTGCAGATACGACGAAGATCTCTACTCGACGCTGCAGATGGCCTCTCACATGGGCCCGCAGCAGCTCCCTCCGCCTGACCAGTGGCCTCCCGAGTTCATCCAAGAGACGGCACCCCCTCAGGGCGGCTTCATCAAGACTGAACCTCCTCCAGAGTATTACAACTGGACCAACGCCATGCAAGAACCTGCGCAAGAATTTCAACAAAAGTTATCCCCCGAACAATTCACTCAGTTGTGAATATAAATTATTTGATCAGGCACACACATGTCCTAGACTAAGCTTAAAGTTAGCCTATGCTCAGGGCTGGCACCTGAATTATTTGATATTTCTCTCTAACATAAGCTCATAGCTACTATCCTTTGTACAACAGTTGTACAAGTGAACCGCCATTTTACTCGTTTGGATGAGCCAACGTTTTCATGTCTGGTAGTACGGAATTTCCCTACATTTCTGCGTTAATTCTCAAGTTTGAACAAAAAAGTGATTTCTACGCCAGGAGCTCCTTCCCCAGGAGGATTTTGTTGTCTTGTAATCGTTACTGTACGAGGTACAGATATGTAGTAAACATCTTATTGACAGTTAGCTGATTCATGTTATTCAGCAAACATATGCACGAAAAATGATTGTCTTACAATCAATGACTATAGCACCAAAAATGATTGAATCTGGACGATTATTTTAAATAATAAGAAAGCCTTTTTTAAATGTCGGAAAAGCGTTAGGTAATTGATCAAGTTTTTCTTTTTTGACGGCTCCTTAGGTGCTCAACAAGTTTCAAAATTGTATTTTACTTCAATTGAACCCAAGACGAGTTAGGAGTAGTTTCAAGGGTTCGTTGTCCCTCTTTTCGTGAGGGCTTTCCGAAAACCTTCCCATTAAGATGAAAGGAGGGCTCACACGCTGTCCCTTGATCTTCCTGTGCCATCTAATCACTAAGACATTGTCCCTTAATAACATGAGCGCTCCTTAAAATGTACAACAAAGAAAGATTTGTGATCTTACTTGGCCTTTATCAAAGGACCGTTCTTGCATCTTCAATATTGATTTGAACGCTTTTCCGAACGTGTCGCACTTAGACATTATGTACATTTGTAAATACGATACCCTGACTGGAGCACTACTCTTTGGCAATACGCCTTGAAAACTACTATTTAAATGCCACCGACTGGAATTTTTTAGGCTAAAAGGGATTTGCAATGCGCAAATTGTAATTTATTATTTATATTAGGAATAGTTTACCGGGAAAAGCATTTCTGAGCCGACCCGCAACCTTTTCTGGTACGACTCCTCGAGAGGAAAAGGTCGTTTTTGGCTGAGAAATTTCGCGGTAAGCAAAAAATGTGGTGTTGAAGGTACTTTTATGGACCTACTTATGTATTCCTAGTCTTAAGTAGGAGGTTTTATTCTACGATATGACTAAATACCTGTTTCGATTTGGTTACGGATTTTACTTGTAGCGTTTGTAACGAGGAAACCCTTTATGGTAATATAGGTTTGCGCTGCGTATGTATTTTGTTTGATTACTCCCAGCCAATGACTTTATCGGACTATAATGATTTGCAATGGAGGCTTACTGAAAGTCACCGCAGGTTCACGTTATTCACACTTGAATAGGTACATCTTCCCATAGGTAGGTATTACTGATAGTTGGCCATTTAACAAAAATACATAAATTTCCTTTTGGTTTATTATTCTGGGAATAATACACCTATGTAATCGCGACAGAGGTAGAAAATTCTGATTGGCCTCAAGATGTGTAGATTCCAAAAACGAAATGCCCGCCAGCCGTCTGAGCCGTTGTGGGCAGTAGGCTTTTTGTTTCAATCTGAAATGTTGACAAAATACTCAGTTGACTATCTAGTTGTGCCCGCAAGGTTTTCAGCCCGAATGCCCAAACCCGAGGGGCGCTGTGGGGCTAAAAAGGGGCTAGGGCGGTGGCTTTTGAAAGTTTTCTGGCAACCACTGTTTGCTTCTTCAAGACAATCCTATCAAACTTTACTGTTTGTGAAAAAAATTTCCCGAGGGAGGTCCTCCTGGAAAATATTTTCCAGGCCATGTTGGCCATCCCAGATAGAAGTTCCTCAGGAAAAAATGGAATAAAATAATCAACAAAACCGTAGTATAACTGCTGCCTCTGTCTCTTAGGGGGCGTGGGTTTGAATCCCACCGCTGCCACCATGTTTTATTAAAGAGTAATCTTTGGAAAATCAAACAACCAGATAAAAACTATCAAAACATTGCGTAATTATGAAAAGCAGCCTCAACACCTTCCCTTCAAAGATAGTCCTCTACACTTAGTCTTCCATGTGAATTGGTCAATCTGCAAAACCTGGTATGCTTGGCTGAATTGGAGATGATGTTGCCTTGTCCAAAGCATCCTCTGTGGGCTGGGATGAGGCGTCGCCAGCTGAGGTGGTCAATGAGGTGGATCCACCCCAAGCCTGCCGAAAAGCCTATTCGATATTCCCCTTCTTCACCCCGGACGAGGTAGGAATAAACGTAAACCAGGTCAGCCCTGTTGTGTCGGATGGTTTCAAAATTACCATCGACGTCAACACAGTCTCATCACGAGATCCCGGTTGGCGAGATATTTTCCAGGAGGACCTCCACTGGGGGAATAGTTTCCTACAATCAAACGTTACTGTAACAGATGGCAACACCTGACGACCCCTATCCCGTCTTACTCACCATTCCCCTACCGGTAGGCGGCAACACTGCCTAATTCGAGGTTTTAGGAGGTAATGGCTGATTGAAATCTACAATGTACCAAGATAGTGGGAGTTTGGTAGCGGATTTGAGCTAATGGGCTGTTTTCTTGTAAACAGCATCGAACTTGATAATCGGAGATTTTTGATAGGTATGTAGTTGGAAAATAATGGGCTATTAAATGCATGACAAACTGGTTCTAAAACAATCGACTGTAGGGGAATCTGGCAGAGCCATTGCTTGAAACAAGTGCGCATTCTACTTAAATATTGTAAAAATCTCTCTGACAAGGTTGTTGGGCTACATGGGACCTAGATTATTATTAAATTATAATAAAATTCATTAAAATTATGAAATCTTTGTAAATTATAGATATATAAAAATGTTAAATAGTTTGATTATTTAAAAAAGTACCATTAAATGCTAAAAGCATCACTCAAAGATGAGGTGATCTACTGTCTCCACATCTCCGCTGAACTTACGGGCGGTTTCATCGTTTTAGACCCCTATCCTGTTCAAATGCTTCCTGAAGCTCACGTGTCCTGAATACAGACCCACTATGAATCTCAAGTTGTGTCCACCGTAAATGGTGTAGTCAGGATAGGAAATTTTGGTGCTTGATGTGGCGAGTTGATGCATAATATTTACATTATTGACTCGTCACATTTATTTGATTACGTGTGGCGAGTCGATCAACGCCCGAGTAAGCCTAGAAGGAAAAAAAAAACCGAATTCCTTTCTTCCCTCATCTTGCCAATGTCATAAAATGCCAATATCAGTATTTCTTGTATAATATACAAGATAATAATAATATCATTATTAAAGGAGGAAATGAAGCACTAAATGTTGGTATTTTTTGCGGAATGACGCCTACATTCTCACAAATACGCCAGATGGGTGTCTTCAGCTCACAGTGCTGAATGTCTTTTTTTTCATCGGCTTTCTGAAACAACTAAGAAAAAAAGAAAGTTTTCCTCTTCCCAAACATCCCGCAGGTTTTTTTCCCCCCTCTCAAGATCTCGACGAGGCGTATAAAAATGGTAATGCTCGTGTCGGCCAGGTGGCGCCCTGGTTCACCTACGTGGATGGCACGCAAGATGGGCCTCGAGGAATTTTTGTTTGCCGCGCGCTACCTCCCTTATTCTTCCCCTCGACCTTTTGTCCTAATTGTTTTTATATTATTGCCATGTGGGGAACTGAGGCCTTCCCCGCATAGGGAAACAGCTTGTGGGAGCGGTCCGTTTAAAATTTTATTCAGCGCAACGAGGAAATTCTACCAGCCCGGCATAAATATTTATACCTGTAAAATGAGAAAAAAAAGTCTTACGTGAAAGTACTCGTGTGGGTAAAACACCGCTAAGAGTCAGCTGACCAAAACTGTACAAATCCGGTAAAAAGAGTTTCATCGCAGGTTCCCATTTTAACTTCGGAACTCCCTATTTTCCCCCAACTGAGAAACCTAGCCATAAATAAAAACGGAAATTAAAATAAACGCGTGCATGGTATATTTTTTTTTAACCCTCCGTTCTCTATGATACCTCAAGTAATTTTCTTCTTGCTCCCCAGCATTTATAAATCTTACCTCCTTCTTCGGGGAGGAAAAACCCTCCTCCTTTGGCTGGGGATTAGCATAATCAGAATAATTTCTACCAGATGACAGGGGGATTCCTCCCCTTTGGCGGTCTGCGGAGCCAAGGATTGTTTTTTGAGGTTTTTGGCTTTGAAAAGGCAGAAAAGGGGCGAAAGGTGCTATTATTTCCTTGAAAGAGTTTTATATTTTCCGAAGGGTGTGGCGGTAGGGGAGGAGGGGGTTATCCACGTATTTTTCCCCACCGCGATGCGGGTTTTCCCCGTTGCGGGCAGCCGGCCAGATCTCATTGTCAAATTTCTCTCATGGTGTGGGAGGGGGAAATCAGATTTAGCGCTTATTCCTCTCCGTGGAGTACTGTGTTCCCCTTTTATTTTTCCAATAGTTAAATATTGTACTAATTACTATGAGAGGTCAGTTTGTAATCTCTTAGTACCTAATGGGGAAACAGAAAAGGTCCACTTTTTAAGAGACGAGCTCACTCGCTGCGGCTGAGGTTTTGGTTTATTACTCTCAAAATAATCACCTTTCGTGGAGGTGATCAAAAATTTTGATTTGAAAAAGGATTGAAAATTTTGATCAAAATTACTTTGATCGGCCTCAAAATTGTCCAATTACCTATGTTTCATGATGTGTAGAATCAAAAACGCGGCTAATTTTGCACAAGGGTTTATTATTTTTTATATAAATTATCCAAAAATTAATTCTTTATCAATAAAAAAACTTTTTGATATAATTCTTTAAAACAGTTTTTTTCTTGTAAAGTGTGTGGATGGATGTGGACCCCGATAAATGGATTATGCGTCCGAAATTACATGGAAAACGACACCTCATTCGACTTCCTGGCCGTGAATGCCCCTAGCGGTGATCCTAGCGGTGATTTCCGATGGCTCTGGGACCCCAAAAATGGATTCTACGTCCAAAAATACTCCGAAGACTACACCCCACTCGATATGATACCCGAAAACCTACAAAAACCCCATCCGTTGCCCCTTTTTTAGCCCCACAGAGATGCACGGGGTCGGGCGATCGGGCTGATACTTTGCAGGCCCAACTAGGTAGTAGACCAAGTATTTTGTCAAAATTTCAAATTTACAGAAATAAAAAAAAAATAAAAAAAAAAGGCGCACAGTGATGAGGCTAAAAGGTGGCGACAGACTGATTAATAGAGATGGATTTAGCATAAAAAATGCAAAATCTAAATGTTCATGTTAGCTGTTATGTAATCGTTTCTGAGCTGTTATGTATAATTATTAAAAAAAAATTTTAAAATAATTTGCATAAAAATTGAAAAATGTTTGCTCAAATAATAAATAATTATTAAAAAAAAAAAAAAAATAAAATTTAAGATAATTGTTTTCCCTTTTTTACGTTTTTGATGGACAAACTTTGGAGTCACATTCTGGGGTCCTTACTGAACACACAGAAACGAAAACACGTGCACTTCGGTGAACACCTCGACGTTTTTTTTTTCAGTATTTTTGTTTTGTAAAATCGATGAAGGCCAATTTAATGAAGAGAAAATTTTTAATATCTTTGGATACATAGCATGAGTACAAATCAATCGTGGTTTAAGGCTTAATTAATATGTGCGGCTCGCCACGGTGAAAAAGCTGCCCCGGTGAAAATGCCGATTTCCAACTTTCCGCCCCTCTGCTTTCCTCCAGACGGCTCGAAGCGACAGAACCAGTAGGTATGGCTCTTTGTTCATATAGCTAAAGAATCAACATGAAACCGATCGGCCAGTAGTAATTTTAATTTTTCGGATTTCCGCTACCTTTTAGCGTCATCTAGGCGGCATAATATCATATTATGATGGACGGCGGACGGACATTTCGGTCTTGGAATTTACACACTAGAAACGTATATTGTCAAATTTTGATCTCTCAACGGTATCACGTTGGAGTCACCAGTTCTATTGGAAAACTCTGATTTAGGTTTAAGTCTCTTGTGACTGAGAGCAACTTTCTTCGTATTTGAAGAGATCTCTGGAAATCCTGAGATCCAGCCACCCTTTTAACCACCATAAACCCCTTTCTATGGAAAGTCCTAATCAGTAATTCATTCATTGACGTCTACATTATGTGTTTCTCTAGCGACTGGAGGGGAAAAATTGGCGATGAAGGGCAGGAGGGTGTGTGAAGCCTTCTGCTGTTTACTGTTCGTCTTGTTAAAAGACCTGATGCTGTTCTATTTGCTGTGAGAGGGGAAGAGGGGGGACGCAGAAGCCATCCATCTTCGTGATGGGGCGAGAAGGGTGAATCCCACCCTTACAGCCGGCACCCCTTTGCCCTATATGAGTCTGTGGGTAATAGGTCCCCTCTGAGGGCGTAGGGCAAGGGTGCCACTTCCATCGTCGGAGTATGGCAACACTTGGATCTCGTAGAGATGAACTAGAAGGTGCTGGTATGAACAACGCTCTCAAAACCGAAAACTCCAATATCAATTTTCTGTACAACCTGATCATTGATATATACTATAAGAACCAAAATCGCAGAAAATCCCACCAAAACGCGAAAACTCCCCTCAATACCACAGCTGTTGACTCGTCCTCGTCCATCACCACAACGTCTATGTCTTTTCCCATGTGGGTGCTGAGAAGTCGGAATGAGAAGAGGGCCGCATCTATCTTTTGTTTTATCGCGTTTTCATATCTACCCCTGTTATGTTGTGTGTACAACACCTCAGCTAACAATATTGTTTGTTCCATTTTGCTCGACGCCGCCCTAACGGTCGTCGTCTTCAAAATGTGCTCCATTTTGGTGTATTTGGTGGGGGGTTGACTATTGAGGGAATTGAACCCGACACGGTGACTTTACTGTCCCTCAGTCTCAAGAAGTCTAAGTCTTAGCTGCCTTGTGTTGGAGATGGCTGGCTGTTCCTGTGTGCGTTTCCCGAGGTGTGCTGAAGTAACTTGCCTTGGAGGCAGTGGATACGGAGGGTTCGACCAGAGAGTTTTTACTGAAGACGACTAGTCAAGACACTGTTACTTTAGCTGGACGACTAGCTCTGCTCGCAAGTGGGGTAAGTCGTGACTAGCGACGTATCAGAGAGAAGGTTGTAGATTAACCGGCCCCGAAGTATTGCATTGGAAAAATAAAAATCACACAATTTAAAAATCTCCTGCCTTTTTTTTTTTTTAATTGGCCCTACTCCTCGTAGCCTCGTTACTTTGGGTGCCACTACATTTGATTCGATGGGACGGGGAAACGCGTATGGCCACGAAGATCTCTGAATGAGCTTAGGCATGAATCTTTAAACAGATCAAAGATTATCGAAAGTTGGTGCTCGGCCAATGAATTAATTTTAAACAAAAGTAAAACCCAGACTCTGGAATTGGGTCTAAACAGGCGCCTGGATCAATCGGTAAATTTCCTGGGCTTGATGGTGGATAATCGTCTCTCGTGGCTCTCACATGTTGAGGTATTGTCGCCTAAGTTATCATCTGTTAGGAGTTCATAAGTTATCATAAGTTATCATAAGTTACATGGTTAGGAGATTGAAAGGAATAGTGTCCGACCAAGTCCTGCTTTCGGTTTATCATGCTTGCTTTGCCAGTAGAGCCTCCTATTGTATCATCGCTTGGGGCAATTCAAATCATGCTTTAACCATATTTAAACTTCAGAAGCGAGTCATCAGAATAATGGCCAATCTATCATGGGGTCAGAGTTGTAGGGGCTCTTTCACTCGTTTAGGAATTCTTACTATTCCTAGCACTTATGTATTGGTTGTGTTAAACCATGTAAAGTCCAATTCTTCGTGTCTGCCCGTTGTTGCTGACTCGCACCAGCATAATACTCGCTCCCGGGGTGATGTCATCATCCCTTTCACCCGCCTCTCTAATGCCCAACAGAACGACCCAATACAGGTGGGCGCCCGTATGTTCAACTCCCTACCCCACCATGTTCGGGATTTACCAGCTAAATCCTTCTATAAGTACGTGAAGTCCCACCTGGTAAAAGAAGAATTATATTCTCTAGAGGAATTTTTCAAGATCAAATGGCCTGTGGTGAATTAGTCTTCATTGTCTTGTCATGTATTTTCTTGTCATTGTCTTGTGCACGGCCATTCATTGTGTACATCTGCAGTCGAGTTGATGCTATTTTCTCTGTCATTCCCATTATTACAGTCAATATAATCGGCTCTATAACCAGTCAGCTTATTCTGTATGTTCTAACTTTTGACTTTTGCTCTGTCATTATTTGGCTTTGGCAAATAAAAAAATTCTTGATTCTTGATTCTTGAAGGGAGCCTGGAGAGGCAACACGATCGGCCACACGAAGAACGTCCCGTCTGGCCACCTGGGCATTGCGATCCACTCCCGACGTGTCAACTCCAGGGAGTGCGATCGACCCCTTTTTTTGAACAGCCTGGACAGGCCTGGAAAGCGTGGCCACCCTGGCAAGACTTGGAACCACCTCTGCAAGCCTTGGCCAGCTCTGGAAAGGTTGGGACCACCTTGGCAAGCCTTTAAACCCCTCAGCCGGCGTGGGACCAGCTTTGCAAGCCTTGGAAACCCTTAGCCAGCTTGACACCAACTTGCAAGATTTGTTCAGGTCTGGACCATCTTGGCAAGCCTTTGAAACCCATTGGTAAGTGATTCCATGGTGATAGCAGTAGTTTCGTGGCCAAAAGCGCCATTCATCTTGTGGCCAAACTTGTCCGCATGCTCGCTGTATTGCGCAAACATGTTGCGTTTCCACCCCTCGGTGGCCAAAAGTGATACTCCCCGAAGGGAATGGAAAAACCTAAATTTAAGTTAAAATTAAAACTCCTTTCCTTCCTCAAATTTGGGTCGGATCCCATAAATATTTACTTCCTCGCGGTTAGGTACATTTAATAGGTATCTTTTTCCTCCTGAAAACGGCTTGAGAACATAAAATTTACTAGGTAGGCTTAACGAGGCCCTGACCAGACCTTCAACGAGACAGAACTTACGACTAGGACTCAACTGGAGCCCACTAATACAAATTAATCAACCGTGGCTGGTTAGGGCGACAAATTTCTTCCATGCCTGGTCGTGGGAGTCCGTGAGTGGTCGTCCGTTTTCAGAAAAAGTTCAATGCGTAGAGCAACTGTTTCAACGCTGAGGACGTCGAGCACACTCACTTCATCTTGGTAGACAAAACGAACCTACCGGCGGACTCCAGACACCTCTGGTGGGTGTGATACGATATGGCCCTGCTGGCTAGTGCCCGATAAGGCCAAGATGTCGCCCTCTGATTGGAGACCCAGTGGATCAAGATCCGATTGAGACGATCTCATTGCATCAACACAACATCAGAACTCTCGGAAGCATTGTTCTCTGCAATTTGGCTTGTAAATGCAAAGACCACTACGGGCCCCATGGACTCGGATGGATTTGGAAGATAGCGAAACTTTAAAACATCTCACCAGACAGAAAAATTCCCCCACGGAATCCTCTGTCACTAAATTCTGGTGAACTCTCTCAAAATCCCCTAATAATAATGAAATTTCACGTCCTACCCATTTTACACTGCTTTGCAACAGTGTTGAACTGTAGCTTCTTTCACAAGACGTGGAATGGAAGTGCGGGGTTGGCAGAGGGGTTGAGGGGCCTACGTTACAGGTGGAGAGCATATGCCAAAGTTGGTGTACGTGACTCCGAGCTTAAGTTCCAAGTTACACCAATATGTTAACCCCTCGCGTACTTCTCCGAGGGTAGTAAACCCTTCGGAACCTCCCTCCGTCGACCCCCTTCCACTTCGCGCGTCTCACGATTCCTCGTCGGGCTTTCGAAGGGAAACTGCTTGAGGGAAACTTCTCAAACTTGATCCGTCCGTTCGGGGGCTTCTTACAACAAGTTGAGTCTTGAAATTTACATGCTAAGAGGCCGCCTCCAAAGTGACAACTTCACCCTCGTTGATTGATTAACCAACTAACTGAGAGATGTATGCTGGCGGGTATGAAACAATAATCTCCGACGTCAACAGTGTGTGGTGTTGTGTAAAGCGAGGCCAAGCTACACTCTACCGTTTTAACAAGCAGAATAACACTGGGGTAAAATTATAGAGAGCGTTGCTAAGTTGATTAGGTGTAGAGTTGTTGGGCAGGACGACACCAAGATGGTGGACGATCACCGTGGAAGGACCAGGCTCGGCGTGACCCCGCTCAGGACACGCGTCAGAGCATGTTTGGCTCGAAACTCACTCTTGCAATACCTCTCACGAGCAGCAGGTCCACGAGTGCGCTGCAGATCTACGGTCTCGATTAAAGCACGTACCTAAAGCTTCAGATTGATGGCACGATGAGGACGAGCTCAACTACGGCAGGTTCCAGGGAGGAGGCTTGGCGTGCATTCGTATCCCGTTGCGGGAAAAAAAGGATGAAGCCTCACAGCTCCAGGCTTTACAGCTCTGGCAGGGTCGCTTTACCGTGATCAAGATGTCGATAACGAGCACCTGGAAGTTGTTGGAGGGAGGTTCGTCTGAACTCTTTGGCAACATATCCTCGACAGTCTTGAAGAGGAGTGTATACAGGCCCGGATTAACGGGGGGGGGGGGGGGGGGGGGGGCAAGGGGGGCTATAGCCCCGGGGCGCAGACCCCAAGGGGGCCACTTCGCCACCGTTGATTTTTTTTTTTTTTGTTTGTTTTGTTGAAAATTAACAAACCGTTTTCCTTATTCCTATGCTGATCTCCAAAAAATTGTTTTCCTGAAAAAGAGGGAGGTGAAGGGAAAGTTTTAAGTTACCTAACTTCCACTTACTACACTACTCGAACACCGGAACACCTCATGGAGTCGTCTATGTCTACACTCCCAACGCGAGTTATTGACCTCACGGATTTTCCACACTGATGCGGTGGTTCAGAGTTTGCTAAGCGGGTTGGACTCTGTACCGCATTTGGTTCATAAAAACAAAAATATTTGTTAAATTTTTGGTTTATTATTCTGGGAATAATACACCTATGTTTTCGCGACGGGGGTCGACGACTCCGATTGGCCTCAAAATTTGACATTATCTGTTTCAAGAGGTCTACATTCCAAAACGAAAATGTCCGTCCGCCATCCGCTGTACAGAGCTTCTTAGGTTGTGTCTAAGGCCATTTCTGGCCCATCACAACCTTTCTCATACCTTCTCCTCTCTTTCTTCCCCCAGAGGAAGTGCACTTATCGTTGCTTAAATCTTCTTTCTTCTACCTTGTTCTTCAGATCTACCCTAAGTGGAGTACAGTGGGCCCTCCCGTCCCCTCCAGCGATAGCCACACCATTCTGGTGTGCCTGGGTTGGACCAATGTTGAGACGCCGGGTTTTATTTAAAGAAGGTCGTTGGCTCTAAATTCTTTGGGACAGGAGTCATCGCAGCGGACCTACCTACTATTCCACCTCTTCTTGTAACTTGTGGTGTTCGGGTCGATGGTGGCTGCGGAATGCAGCAGACCGTACCTACTCTTCTACCTCTTCTCGTAACTTGTAGTTTTCGGATCGTGGGTGGTTGCTCTCTCCACGTTTACTTGTCTGGTGGAGGGCGAGCACTTCTACAAAATTTCCTCCCCTCCCTAATACTAACACGACCAGCCTAGATAAAAATAAAATCTGAACACGCATACAATGACACACACTGAAATTGAACCCGCATACAATGACGTCCGCCATCTGCCGTCCAGGCCGTTTTGGGCAGAAAGAATTTTTTTTTAATCTGAAATTTTGACAAAATACTCGGTTTACCATCTAGTTGTGCCCGCAAGGCTTTCAGCCCGATCGCCCAAACCCGTGGGGCACTATGGGGCTAAAATGGGGCTGTGGGAGGAGTTTTTTTGAAGGCTTTGGCTATGGGATCGAGTCAGGTGTCGTTTTCGAAGTATTTTTGGACGTAGAATTCATTTTTGGGGGTCCCAGAACGATCCAATTTCACTGTTGCGATCTCTAGTCTTTCATGGGGCTACAAACGGGATTTTTGAAGGTTCCCAGGAGGTCAAATATTTTTCAAGTAAAACAAAATATTTTCGAAAAAAAGGGTTTTTTGAAAAATAAAAATCCCCCAAACAAATTTTTTTTTTTTTTTTATTTTTCTCAATGACAGAAATAAATTTCTGCACATGACATGTAACCTATATAAAAGAATAATAAACCCTAGTGTTAAATTTGCAGCATTTTTATTTATTGTAAAAAGAAACTAAGTTTCTTCTTCTTAAGAAAAAAGTCTTTTTTCTTAATTGTAAAAATAGATTGCCCTGCATTCGGAGTGTTTTTTTTTTACTGTTTTGACCCAGTTTTAGGTTGTGAAGCGACAGACGCTATTTTCTAGTGGTTTTTACGTGATACTCCTGGCCAGAGGATTTAATATATATGTATATGTACATATATAAAGGGGGCCCCTTGTAAGTCTCAGCCCCGGGGCTCACGAGAGGTTAATCCGGCGCTGAGTGTATAGTGTGGGTAGGCCCAAGGGTAGCGTTCTTCCTCGGTAATGTCCAACTCTTAAGTTGATTATTTGGAGAATAATGATCCAAAGCAAGACATCCATCTCTTGTCTTGAAACACATTCGAGACTAAAACACGTTTAAAATAGGGTAGTTATGAGCCAACATGGAATTCACCCTGCATTACGCATTTGGGTCAACAAGGGTTCGTGCATGCACCACCAGGTTCGTTCACATCCATGCGACATTCCGTCAATGCGTAAACGCGTCAGCGGCGGGAAGAAGTGGAAGGGGTTCGGGCATTCTGGTAGGTTTCTGATTGCTTTGCACACAGCTGTTCCTTCTCGCGTTTATTTGTGTTTTGTCGATGTAGGTACACCTAGCTATAGCTTAGGCTGTTCATTCACGCGTTTATTTGTGTTTTGTTGATGTTGCTATGGCGACCACAACAACCTGGATGCTCAGTAGTGACGGCCGCAGGTTATCGCTGTTATCATTGCGGCATTCCGGTAAAATAACTGCGTCGAAGGTGTAGGGCGGCGCCCTACAGCCCGATCTCGCCTGCAGGAACTGGCCCGCCAAACCCGCCTCACACATTGGAGGGGGAGCTTGCAGCCCGCGACCGCTGCGCCATCTAGCGGAACCGAGGACCCCGGTGGGCCTGCAGGGATTAGTCAGTCGCCGTGAGGCAGCTGAACAGTGAAGAACCTGTGTCGTTGGGCTCGTATTTTTCCCGCTAAGACGACGTTGCGACGTACCGATCGGTCGGAACGCGTACCGACATTTTTTGTGCTAAGTGCAGTTGTTGATACCGAGTTAAGGTGGAACAGTAGAACAGTGAACAGTTCAGTGCTGAGGATTTTCGGCGCAAGTTTTCGTTTTGTTTTTCCCGCCGGCGTTCGAGTAAAGTGAAGCGCCGTTTTCTCCCGTTCTCCCCCCTTCGCCTTGCCCGCACAGCCTTCGGGTTTGCGGAAATTGCAACTCCAGGGATTCGACCGAAACAGCAAATTGGTGACGACGCTACTGCAAAAACCCGACTTCGGATTTCCACCAGAGTGACCTCCTCTCACCACGATCTGCACGGTAATGCACTCCCAAGTTGTCAATTTATCTCCTCCTGACTACCCCCAGTAAATATCCAGCTGACAGCCAGTAGCTAATTCCCCCCCCTGATGTTCAACTTTATGGTTATTTGAAGGGTGTTATTGGTGTAGTTCTGAGACGTCATAAGACGAATTGTTTTGACGACGGCACTAACGCCGCACCAAAGTAGGAATTTGGTTCATTGTACAATTCTTCCAACAGAAGTTGTTTCGTACATCGTTTCTTAATTATTCCACCCCCCTTCCAGCAAGGAATTTTTACTTAGTTTTAATCGTTTGCACCCCGAATTGTTTGGGAATTTAGCTAGTTGTTTTCATCCTTTTACTTCCCAATTATTTGGGTCCTGACCAGCTCTATTCGGCAGTTTTAGTTTACCCGTTTTATGTAAGGAATCTTCCTAATTTTAACCTTTGTATTTTATTCAGCTTTGAGGGAGGTTATCCCTAATTTTTCTTCGTATTGTCTATATTTTGTTGGCGTCGACCTCTAGGGTTCGGTCCCCAATTCCTGTACTAAATTGTGACGTTGGAACGCGGATTTTTCCCCATTTCTTCCCCCCCTTTCTTCCCGATTTTGAGTTGTTCAAGGAACTTTTCCTGTCACAACGCGTCCCGAAGTCCCGACGTCCTAACAATCCAACGTTCCGGCGTCACGACTAGGGCCGTTTCATTTTGTGTTCTCCACCATATTGTAATATTCCCATTCAAGTCCAAATAATTTTTGTACATATTTTTTGCAATACCTAAATTCTTTTGTATAATATACTTCATTACCAAATTTCCGAGCAGTTATTCACCTGAAACCAAGTGGGGACTTGAAGAGAAAAGGGGAAAAGACAGAGAGGTCAGGCCAACGGCCATAGTAAAATCTTTTGATAACTCAGTAAAATTGAACAATCGACATAGAGTATTTTCAACTATCCCAAGGTCTTCAGGGCGATTGGAGCAACCGACGTCCAAGTCAGCCTCCTCATCTGTAAGTATCTGGTCAGGCTACCAGCCAGCTGCTTACAAAGGTTCCGGGGTAACCCCACCATCTCTGTGAAGCCTTCATGAATCATATATAACTATACTTGACGCTATTTTACCAAATCTGGCGGCAACTTTGTATCGAGTCAAGTTTTCTGACAACCCTTAATATTTTCCAGCCTCTGCTGGATATTGGGAAACCTACCGCAGCTCACACCGTTCCATGCCAAACCACAGGAACCAATAACTCTTCATCTGTAGACTGTAGAAGTGATTGGTAGGTGAATCCTATTTCTAATAGAATCTATTTCTGATGTGATTAGTCGCAGTTTTGGCCGCATGTGATTCGATGTGATGCGACTCGCAGGAATTCATTTTTGTGACTAGTAGGGGAAAATCACCAAAATGGTCGAAGGAATGTTGCAATCAGTCGTAGTTTATGCGATTAGTCGTACTTTATTGCACTCGGAAGTAGATTTTTCTCCCACTAATCTGTATTGTTCTCCACAACAAGCGCAAATTGGCCGCCATTTTTTCACTTCTACAATCAATATACTTACGGGATATTTTTGTCTCAGTGCAGTGGTGGGATTGTCTATCTGGACCATGGAGCAGCGTGACAGCCTTGAGCAGTAGGAGAATTTTCTATGATAAAATCACATGCTATTAAAATTTAACGTAATTCTGCAAATAGCCTACTTGAGCTCTAATCGAGGTAACAAAATTATGCATTTGGTAAACACGTCCTGGTTATTGTTCCTTTTTTGAAATCATTCTCATATATGAGAATATATTCAGGTCAGAGGCAACACCTACCGTAGGTTTGCTGCTTTGTAAGAGCACACCGGCACCACCACCGGTCACAATTTACCCCGTGAACATGCAACTTCTAATAAATTCCCCTTAAAACCCCACTTTTAGTTTTTCGCGGGCTCATAGTGAACCCACTCGGAGGGGAGGAGTCTCATTTCCTGCATTGAGGTTTTATCTAAGTTTGAAGGAAGCGTCCTCTTTTTAGGAGGAAATCATACGAAAGAGATAACACACCTTCCTTACTCAAACCGCCCTCGACTTCGTTTATTTCCTCCAGAGGGCCACATTCCCTCCAGTACTTTATTTTTCTTCGTTCCTCGGCGAACGGTGCCGGAGGGGCCAAAATAAACTGGGCCGGAACGAAGTTGGCAGATATAGCCGTTCATTACACGTAAAATGAAGTGGCGAAAATATTTCTGCGAGGGCTTCTCGGGTGAAGTATTGTGGCGAGTGGGATTTCGACAATTTCGGCGTTTGGAATATAAAGCGTAAGGTTGTGTCTAAAAAAACTTCGACAAAATATTCTGTACTCTCCAAGCCTCTGATGGGGGTTCATCTTTATCCACTCACCATGGGCTCATATGGAGCTTTTCGGGTCTTTGCCCATGAAGCTGATCGAGGTGTCGTTTTCGAAGTAGTTTTAGACGCGGGGCCGGTTAATGGAGATTCAGGCCGTTTTGAGGAAATTGAATCCCGTTTGGAGCTGTTAAAAACTGGTTTGGGGCGATAGAAAACCGGCGATAGAAAAAGTGGATAAAAATAGTCTCGTTTAGACCGTTCAGGCCGTTTTGGACAGTAGGTAACTGGTAACAGCAGGTAATGGTCTTAAAAAAGCTAACAATAATTATTGGCCAATTATTGGCATTTTGGTTTATTATTCTTGGATAAATACACCTTTGTAATCGCGACGGAGGTCGACGACTCCGATCGGCCTCAAAATCGGACATAATCCGTTTCAAGAGGTCTAGATTCCAAAAACCGAAATCTCGCCCGCCGTCCGGGCCGTTTTGGGCAGTAGGAATTTTAATTTAAACCTGAAATTTTGACAAAATACTCGGTTTACCATCTAGTTGTGCCCGCAAGGTTTTCAGCCCGATCACCCAAACCCGTGGGGCGTTATGGGGCTAAAATGGGGCCACGGAGGGGTTTTTTTGAAGGCTTTTGGCTATGGGATCGAGTTAGGTGTCGTTTTCGAAGTATTTTTGGACGTAGAATCCATTTTTTGGGGTTCCGGAGCGATCCGATTTCAATGTTGCGATCTATAGGGCTTTCATGGTGCTTCAAATGGGATTTTTGAAGGATCCCAGGTCAAATATTAAGTATTTTTTTGAAAAATTTTTTCAAGAAAAAAAACAACAAATTTTTGAAAAAAAAAAAAAAATCCAAAAAAAATTTTTTTCTAAAATTTTTCTCATTGACAGAAATAAATTTATGCTCAAGTAACTTATATCAAAAAATAATAAACCCTAGTGTGAAATTTGCAGCGTTTTCTAGCCAGTTCCTTGTTGACTTCTTCGTATGGCAGCATGGAGTCACGGATTCCTCTTCTGAAGCGAAGGACCCTTTCCATAAGGGGGTACGACTCAACCAAATGATCCGCATGCTGAGTTGCCATGAAGAGATTCTCGTTGATGGTATTGGAGGAAAATCCTGGCTTAGCCTCAGGATCATATTCATTTCCTGCAGGCAGTTCGGCTGTCTCGTCTGAAAATGTCAAGAGGAAACTGGAAAATGTCAAATTCCTCGTCAATGGATTCTTTGATGTAGATAAAGCAATATACGATATTGTACGTTTGGCACATTAACTTGTCTGAAGGAGGAGGTTTTGGATGATTTAGGGTAGGGGGGAAGTGGATTGTCGTTTTCGAAGTAATTCTTGTCGTAAAATCCATCCCCACAAAATGGGGGTGTGTGGAGTTTTTATTGGGGGAACAAATAAAATGGGACTTTTGAAGAACTTCAGCAAC
Organism: Pilophorus perplexus; assembly: GCA_955831195.1. Taxonomy (NCBI): domain Eukaryota; kingdom Metazoa; phylum Arthropoda; class Insecta; order Hemiptera; family Miridae; genus Pilophorus; species Pilophorus perplexus. The sequence continues at coordinate 24,239,105 of OY037016.1, forward strand.
GAGATCGAGCGAGGTGTTGTTTTCGAAGACTTCGAAAGCAACTTAGGAGTCCAAAGTGGTTGTTTGCCGATGGTGCAGAGGTCTAATCCAATGAGTTTGGTTAGGGAGAGAGAACGACTCCTCTGCTGAATACTAAATTGTATATTCAGGTAAACAATTATAGCGTGGGGACCGGTTTCGAGCAACTAAGCTCATCTACAGCCCTGACAAGAAAACGTCTAACACAATTGTTCAGAACTAATTGTACGTTCAACCACCTCAAGTCACTCTGGTAAGCTCATCTAGATATTTCTATTTCACCCAACCTCATGTACTTAATATCATTTTTTCAAAAATTACCTCAGTATGAAAACTGCTGAAAAATTAACTCTTATAAAAATTTAACTTCTCAAGATTCAACAGTAACTTCAAATAGATTCACAAATTCAATTAATTTAAAGACTTTATTATTAATTTAAAGACTTTATTTAAACCTTCATATTCAAATTTACCTTCTGTATAAATTCAAAATTCACCATGTCAACTAGGTCACCTAGGTATGTCATCATTTTCTGTAGTTTTAACTTATCAATTGTTTTTAAAAAACGAATAATTCCAAATTCATCTTTCGTAGTACCAATTAATAACCTTGTCAAATGGGTCCATTTTTAAAATTATCTCTGACTTTCTTACCTCTAATTTCTCTTTGTCACTAATCACATATCAAGTAGATGTTTTGCCACTAGAATAATAAACAATTCTCCTTTCAGTACCTGTAGTATACCATAACTGGTTTTCAAATGGTTCACTGGCCATCAGTCATGGAGCCAATTTTAACAGTGGGTCCATATTCCGAATTTACTATTGTCAAGTTATGTACCACCATTCTGGACCGTTTTCGTCAGTTATAATTTTTCACCATTTGTGTTTGTTCATATACCTTCAGTATAATATAATTTCGAGTTTACATTGTTAATATAATTTTATGGTTTTTCCTCTGATGCTAATGACAAATGGTTTTCTTGTCAGGGCTGTAGATGAGCTTAGTTGCTCGAAACCGGTCCCCACGCTATAATTGTTTACCTGAATAAACAATTTAGTATTCAGCAGAGGAGTCTTTCTCTCTCCCTAACCAAACTCAACTTAGGAGTACCTATTACAGTATTTTCCGTGAAGCCGCGTATTTTGTGAGATATCTTACTCTGGCACGAAAATCTACTAAGTTGAATAAGCTGTTAACACCTAAAATACTGCCAGATAATAAAATAAAATCTGATAAAGTGTAGATACCTTTGCTTCACATTTCTCACATTTGGACTTGACATCGATGAACTTAATTATTGAATTCAAGACATAGACTGGCTTAGGAAAATAATTCACAGCACTGAAACACTTTTCAATGTTGATTTTATACTGGATGAGTTTAAGTGTACCTACTTCAGTTGGTGCTCAATCACTTTAGAGGGTGAGGGAGACCGCGGTCTCCGCGTTTCCAACAAGTTGTGAGCCTCATCGTTCACGATTTCTTAATTGGTATCGGCTTTAAGGGACTTCAATAAGTTGGGACTCCGAAATAGCCGACCGAGTGGCATAGTAGGGGCAGCTTAACATTTTCTCCCCTAATCCAACAATGGCCTCCATGACTGATAACGACTTATGCCTTTCCATTTTTGCTTTTTTTTGCGGATTTGAGCGCGTCCAAACACTTTTCGTTCATCAACTCTCTTGAGCTTTCTCACACAACAGTGTTGTCGAGAGCTGAGCGTTACTCTCATGTCGGCAAACACCTTGCATTGAATTTTCCCAAAACTGAGATATGTAGTGGAGAATGTGTCCGACTGCAAAACAATTTACTATCGGCACATCGGCTAAAACCTGCTGCTATTCCTCTCCACAATCCTCAGGGACACCATCTACTTCCAATAAATGATCAGTGTTCAGGTTACAGTTTCAGGATACTCATCGAATTATACCGTGGGAATCAATGGGGGAGTTGTTTTTTTTTTCAAACAATTTACTGGAAGCCTCGCGACAAGTCCTCCATCTCAATACATTACCGAATTGGAGTTTCCGGGGTACTCTCATTCTCAAAGACACGACGATAATCTAACCGAGCAAATGTTACGTCGTTACAAAAGAACAGAAGCCGTCCTAAATTAGCCCATTAAACCCGACCATAAAGTGCCAGTTCCGCCCTCCTCCCCCCTCATTCGCCCAAAGGTTTTACTTTCAAAATAAAATTACAGCTCAACAATTAGCGAGTCCACTTTGGGTAAATTATATCTAACAGAAACGTCTTTTGCGAGCGGTTTATTTTCCCGAATATCCGACCGGAGGAGCCTGTTGTAATTAAATCAATATTCATGAGGAAAGAATTAGCTATGCAAATCCGCTCGGAAGACTTCAGAAGGGAACTGTGGCCCTTTTCGGTGGGGCCCCTTAATGGAGTGAATATTAGGAGACTGGAAATGGTTGGATTTGAAACTGGGACATCTTTCTGAGGGAGTGACATTTTTCGTAAATGAAAATGCGTGTTCAGACAATGGTAACGTTTACTGAATTGTAAAATAATGTGTAGCAAGAGAAAAAAATCCGTTGAAGACTCAGGGCGCAAATAGAATTGAAAAAAAAAAAAAAAAAAAGTAACGGGAATTTCACCCTGAATTTTCGTCCGACTGGCTGCTGCCGTCGCGGACGTCGTCAGCCGTCCTCTCAAGGAGGATCGGAAATGGTCTGACGATTGCGCTCATGGCTCCCCATTGCCTCGTCCCCCTGGGTTGGGAGGAGTTCGCCGTCCAATTGAACGCAGAAAATACTTGTATCGGTGACCCCGCTCCCAACGCGGTCACCCATCCAAGCACTAACCACGCCCGACGTTGCTTAACTTCGCTTATCGAGGGAAGGGAAACGGTAGTTTACCCATCGCCACACCGGACGGCCAAATAGCATTGAGCAAAGAGCATGTCCCAAGCCTGTTGTTCAAGTACCTAACTCAATGCTATTTGGCCGTCCGGTGTGGCGATGGGTAAACGGCTTGGGACGAATTGCGACACATAATTTTCGGGGTTCCGTAGGTCCAAACCAAGAAGGGTCGGATTAGGCTTCGAACTCGAAGTCGTCATTAGCACGGTCGTAAAAATGAGCGATCCGTCTACCTGCGATGATCCTTTGAGACACTCTGTGAGCAAGGCCCACTACACGAAGCAAAGCTGTATTATGAGTAGGCCTATATGGGTGAAAACAAGACTACTATAGTGACCTCGTTTTCACCCAAGCTATAGCGATTCTTCCTCTAACATAATATAAAGGTTATTAGTAACAAGGAGCTATGTTATTAGTAAAGGGGCTTTTAAAGGGTCAAAAATAGGCTTTTTCGAGGATTTTTGGTGTCTTTTACAAGGTATAATATCTGCGAGTTTGCAAGGGATTTAGCCTTCAATTTGAGGTGCTTTTGTGCTAAAATCTGTGGTCGAGCTTTAATTTATTTGTAAAATGGTTTTACCAATAAATTAAAGCTCGACGTTAATAAGTATCACACTCATTTGGGTAAAACGTCATGAAATGAGCACATTTTATTAATAAGCGTTGTGAAACTGGGAAAGAAAAGTCTTAATAGTCAAGCAATCGTTGTATATCACGTACCTAAATATTACATATTCTAAATTTACAGAAGGTACGTATCCTTGGATTTTACAAATTAGCTATTTTATAATAATTGTAAAGTGTGTGTAGTTTCTAATAATTATTATTAGAAAAGTTGATCTACCCTAGAGAAATACCTATTAATAAAAATTACTTTTAAATGATAGAAGTAGGTCGTTAAGAACAACAAGAGCAAATCTGTACAGAAAATTTATATAAGTAGGTGAATATCGGACTGTCTCCACTGACCTGAACATACTACGGAATGAAAAATTATTTTGTGACGTGGCTGTAAAAATGGGATGCTGATGAGAGAAATTTCAGTAATTGGGATTCGTCTGGATTGGCATTTGTGCGGTAGGAGTTTATCGGGGAATGTAATTTTTCGGATCGTTGTGGGATCCCCAAAAACGGATTCTACGTCCAACAATACTTCAAAAACGACACCCAAATCGACCCCATAGCCGAAAACCTTCGATAACCCCTCTTGACATCTTGAAACGTATAACATCACATTAAATTTTAGAGGCCGATCAGAATTGTTGACCTCCGTCGCGATTATATAGTGTACTATTCCAAGAATAATAAACCACAATAGTGAGTTAGGTTCGACATTTCAAGATCCTTTTCTGATAAACTTTTTTCCACAACTTCAGACATGGTGGCTACAACGATTTTTCTGAGACACTTCGAAAATTTCTTTAGCAAATGAAATTACCAAACTCATGTTTACTGTTAATTTCAGGACAGATGCCCCACTCCTTAGTAAATGTTACTCTGACTTAATCCATAAAGGGAGGTTGCTGTCAATGTCATGATAACCCTTCATTACCTGCATTGTCCGTTGGGGAAATCTCCAAAATCGGCTCCTTTGAAGCCGTTCGCCACGTTCACAAAGCTCCCGACCGCCGACTGTTGTCAGTTCCTTCCGTATAAAAGTATTCCCATAGTCAGTAATTTATTTTGTATCATTGAATGATTTTTACCTTGCTCGCTACATGATAGGTTTTGGACCGACCGCAAAATGCACAAACCGCGGTACAATATTCGGCCTTGGTGCAGGCATTGCTGTCCAATTCGCAGATTGAACAGAAAAACACTGCACATTTTACACAAGGGTTTATTATTCTTTGATAATGACGTATATTATACGTTACTTGTGCAGAAATCTATTTCTTTGTCAATGAATCAAAATCAAAAAAAAATTTTGTATTTTTTTAAAATGTTTTTTTACTTGAAAAATATTTGACCTCCTGGGGTCCATCAAAAATCTCATTTGTAGCCCCATGAAAGCTCTATAGATCACAACAGTGAAATCGGATCGTTCAGGGACCCCAAAAAATGGATTCTACGTCCAAAAATACTTCGAAAACGACACGTAATATGATCCCATAGCTAAAAGCCTTTAAAAAAAAAAAACCCTCCCGTAGCCCCATTTTAGCCCGATAGCGCCCCACGGGTTTGGGCGATCGGGCTGAAAACCTTGCGGGCACAACTAGATGGTAAACCGAGTATTTTGTCAAAATTTCAGATTTAAAAAAATTCCTACTGCCCAAAACGGCGGACGGACATTTCGGATTTAGAATGTAGACCTCTTGAGACGGATAATGTCACATTTTGAGGCCGATCGGAGTCGTCGACCTCCGTCGCGAAAACATAGGTGTATTATTCCAAGAATAATAAACCAAAATGTACCAAGTCGATCAAGGCAATTTCACAACATTTGCTTTCAGTGTGACTTAAGCAGTCACCACTGTACAAACTTGTGATAATTATTTATTCTTCTTGTTCTAGTTTGATAAATACACATCTGCCTTTTTGACATCAAAGTTTCCACTTTGTTTGATTTCTGAATTCCCGGGTCTTATTATAATAACTCCACACCCCCTCCTCACCAGTTATTATTTTGGAGCCATCTATATAGCTCGTTTTACTGTAATAATTACAATTATTGTAATAAAGTAATTAGCGACAATATTATTTTAACCATAGAATTCAACTTGAGTTTGACCATTTTTTAAAATGAATTACATCAATTATTGAATTTTTCCTGACTGTATAAAACCTATCGTACAACGAAGATCAAGGTAATCGGCACTGTACATAAATGTTGTGCAATGCGCGGTTTGAACAGAAAATGTTGTACCATATCAGAAATTTCTGGCTCGGATCGAATAAACGGTTCTCCGCGCTTTGTACGAACATGCGTTATACAATAATATTGTATACAATATATTATAATACAATATAAACAATGTATACAATATATTACATTGTAGGTATACCTAATAATTATTGTATTAGGTATACCTAATAATTATTGTATTAGGTATACCTAATAATTATTGTTACGTACCAAGAAGCCGATAAAAATTGTTGACCACCGTCGCGAATACATCGGTGTATCACTCCAAGAATAATAATAAAAGAAACCAAAAATTTGTAATTCATTAGCGCTGAACTCACATATAAGTAATTAAATTTTGGTGATGACCTGTAAGTCAGAGTTTAATTTTACTGCGATTCAGTATCTCTCAATCCTGAACCCCGGGCAGCCGGCCTTCTCACTTGAATTTGGGTAGCCAGTGAGTATTGACCATTTGAGGAGGTTCTGGCAGAGGTCATAAACAGCTCGCCTTCATCAAATCGGATTACCCCGTTGGCAGCGAAGGGTCTTCGAGACTGCCCAGGTAGAAGGCCAGGTATAAGTCCAGGTATGGCCAGAAATCGTGTGTCGCAATTCGTCTTTTACCGAACAACAGACATTTAAAACGTCAGAGGTCTTTGTACATTACAGAGAGAATTTGTACATTATAAGCTACACAGTGCTTATGTTATAAACAGTAGATGGGGGGGGGGATAAGGAAAAAAAAAAAAAAAAAAAAAATCGCACGTAAATAAAAAACGCTGCAACTTTTACACAAGGGTTTATTATTCTTTGATATTGATGATATAGGTTACTAGTGGAAAAATTTAATTCTGCGTCAATGGAAAAAAATTTTGGGAAACAATTTTTTTGGATTTTTGTTTCAAAACTTTTTTTGGGGATTTTTTTTTTTTTTCAAAAATCGTTTGTTTTTACTCGGAAAATATTAAATATTCAAATTTTGAACTCTTGGGATCCTTCAAAAATCCCATTCGTAGCCCCATGAAAACCCTATAGATCCCCACAGTGAAATCGGATCGCTCCGGGCCCCTCGAAAATGGATTCTTCGTCCAAAAATACTTCGAAAACGACACCTAACTCGATCCCATAGCTAAAAACCTTCAAAAAACCCCTCCCATAGCCCCATTTTAGCCCCATAGCGCCCCACGGGTTTGGGCGATCGGACTGAAAACCTTGCGGGCACAACTAGATGGTAAACCAAGTATTTCGTCAAAATTTCAGATTAAGAGGATAAAAAAATTCCTACTGCCCAAAACGGCCCGGACGGCGGACGGACATTTCGGATTATGAATGTAGACCTCTTGAAACGGATAATGTCAAAATTTGAGGCCGATCGGAGTCGTCGACCCCCGTCGCAAAAACATAGGTGTATTATTCCAAGAATAATAAACCAAAATCGAAATCAACTAAATAAAAAAGAGAAAAATTAAAAAAATAATTTAAAAAATTGTTAAACAATTTAGTGCTTTGAGACGGGTAACAGTATTCATCTCTCTAAAACCTTCTCTGTTATTTCAACATAGTGTTAAAAAACCATTCGATTACATCTTAGAGCGATCATTGCTCTCTCTCTGTAATTGTTTTGATTTATTTCAGGAGGATTTGACAATAATTGTCAAATTATTATTGGATTGAAATAATTACAATCCGAATTCACTGTGAATAATATTCCTTTACCCCGCCAAAAAGTCCCCTTTCCTTGAAAATGTGTTTTGACAACACTGCGAAATTGTTTCTCCAGGTCTTCGTACCTGTGGGAAAAACAGATTGTGCTGCAATGTAGCCAGCTCACAGAGGCACTTTAATTTCGCCCTGTCGTGATCTTTGCCGTGCTGAACTGTGATTAGCTCCAAATTCAGACAACATTTCCCAGCCGCATGGAACTGTTATCAAAAATACTTTGAGCTAGTTACCAACTTGCATCAAGGGTCAGTAGTTTAATCTGTGATCAAGGGTGACACAGTGGGAAGCTATTATTGCGTTTTTTTCCAGACTGATATTAATCTAATGATTTTATCTCCTCTCGCTCTCTCTCACCTTCCATCTCTCTTTCAAAAACAATTCTTAGAAACCTTATTGATAACAGCCTATTACTAATGGGCCATAGAAATTATACTAAAGGCAGTTAACTACCTGCTGTATTTGCGAACATGGTGAAAAGGAGTCTCACTTCGATGGATACCATTATGAACAACTATTGCTTCATAAATTGAAAAATTGGGTCGAGTTTTCGAGCTGAGCTCGTGTGTTGGTGACACCATAGGCTTCTATAGAAGCCATTCCGGTTGGAATTGGTAGTTCGACGGTCATTCTGTGGGTGGGAAATCATCTTCAGGGAAGACACTCAGGACCACGTGTGACCAAAAGGGGCATTTAGAAACAGGCATTAGGCGTCGGCGTCCGTTTTGAAGTTAGTGAAATCATTTGCGGACATCCCGAACGGGGGACGAGCATCTGTCACCTTCGGACGGACACTTAATCGTCACGGTAATCACTTTTCATTTGTCTCTTCAAAACTCCCTCCACCCCCCTCACCATCAACTGAACAACTGAGAAATTTGGAACCGGTTGCCGACAATGGCGGTCATTTTGAAGTAATTGGGAACGGGGTGCTAATCAGCGACGTTCGATCTCCGAGGATCCCCTTAAACTGTAATATTACTAAACGTGAGTTGCTTTTTGTTTTTTTCAAATTTGTTGACCTAGGTAGCACTTATTGGATTTAAGTTTTTTTTTTTTTTAAACAATATGTTTTTTGTTAAAAAAAACTTACATCAACAAGAAACCGCTATCCAATAAGTATTTAACTATGTTTTATTATAATAAATGATCTTTATTCAAATTCATGGTTACAAGCCAAAACATAAACGAAAACAAACAAAAACAAAAACATGAACAAGAAACCCGAAAGCCCGCGTTTGAACCACTGCGTTTCTGCCCTGCTGCCTGGCGTCGTATGCCATTCTGGGCGCCGCGCCGCCGCACAGTGGGACGAACCGGCCTTTTTTAGGGACATGCTGTTCCCCTCCGTTAATACTTATACTAAAATTTTGAACTAGGTTGGTCATTATAGAAGTATTTTTTCGCGCTGAATCGAATGGTGAGGTTTATTTCCCGATAGGAGTCGAAGGAAAGGCGGTAGCGCCTATATTAAATAGTTCCTGTGCCATAAAATTGTGATGGATGCTTGCTAACGTTCCGCATGGGAAAACTGGGAGAAAGACCTTAATTTAGACCAGCTTACTTAATTTATTTTATTTATTTATTTGAAAATATGAAATTTGTATAAAACATAAAATTCCATTTCTGAAAAATTACAGAAAATAAAAATATTTAAAATAATTAAAAAGCCCATTGTAAGGCTAATGATTGAAAAAATACATTTAAAAGTCATCGAACTTTTTGCTCAATTTTGTTTTTTGCCCAGTTTTATCCAAAAATACCCTGAAAATGACCACAAATTGTTCGTAAAAAGAGTGTGTAGGGCAAAATCGCAAATTTACGCAGGAAATTCCTTCATAGTTTGTTAACTGAACATGCCAGGAATGTACCCATACCATCAAATGTTTGAGGAAACTTGAGGGAAAAACTTGCGAGCTGATTATCGCTCGAAAACACAGCGTTTTTCGGTAAAAGTGGTATGCCCCGACTACTAAGACGTCCAAAATTTTTTTCCCGACGTTGAGTCCTTCTACAGACCTCAAGGAATGAGGCTAATGAGGATATGCCTGAAAAAATTGAAAAAAATTTCTAGAAGCTTCTGGGCTACAATAAACTTGACCGTCGCGACGCGTCAAAACTGCAATTTCACCTCATTTTGTTAGTGATCCATAAGAAAAACTGGGGTAAGGAATTAGTTAAAAAAAATTGAAACTTCGTCTCCAGATACCTAAGTCTACATATATTCGGAATATATCCAGCCCGAAACCGCAGAAGATTTTTTTTTTTTGGTCAATGTCCCTAAAAAAGGCTGTTTTGTCCCACTGTGCGCCGTCCTCCTGTCACGGGTCCCAAACTCCGTCTCAGAGTCGTTCATGGCGTCTTAGAATATAGGCGTCTTCTATGCCATTCTGGGTGCCGTCGTACTCTGGCCGACAATCATCACAGAGGCATAATGGCCCCGTCCTGTAGGCCAAGGCAACGGACCCGTCGGCCACAGCCACGAAGCCGCATTGATACCGCCCTGACCACCGCTATCTGTGTCTTCACTCAGACCCAACATGTGACTTGGGCTTCGACCATTTTTCTGCCAGACCTTCAGCCATTCTTTTCAGAAATCGGTCGTACTCCCTGTGCAGGGACCCAAAGGCGTGAAAGAACCCCGAAGGTCCTCTGCTGCGGCATCATATTTGCGGTGTTTCGCGTTGGCTGCATTCTGGGCGATTGTTGGCCAGTCAAGGGCTCCATAAGAGGAGGCGTCTGGGTTTACAACTCACCCAACGTTTATGTTTGGCACCGGGTCAGCAGACTTCTAAATATTGAACAAATTTTGTTTTAAAAAAAATCTACTGTATAATAAATGTTCAACTTTTATAGCGTTAATTTTCTTTAAATATTTTTGAATTTTCGACATTTTGGTTTATTATTTTACACCTAGGAATTCTCCCCTACATACTCTCGGCCGAAAATTTTGATCGGCGTCAAAATTTGTCCTCGTTTGACGATGTGTAGATTTAAAAAATGAAATGTCCGTTTTTAATATCATGCCGTTTTGGGGAGTATAAATGTTTTTTTAATATCAAATTTTGACAAAATACTTGGTTCACCGCCTAGTTGTGCTCGCTGGGTTTTCAGCCCAATCGCTCAAACCGGTGGGGCTCTGTGGGGCTGATCATGGGCTACTGGAGGGGTTATTGAAGGTTTTCGGTTATGGGGTTGAGTTAGGTGTCGTTTTCGAGATAATTTTAGAGACGTAATCCATTTTTGGGGGTCCCGAAACGATCCGATTTCACCGAAGTGAGCTATGTGGCTTTCATGGGGCTACAAATGGGACTTTTGTAGGATGCCAAGAGGTTGAATGAGGTGTCGTTTTCCGAGTAATTTTCGACGTAACCCCTTTTCTGGGATCCAACATCTGTACGGGAATGCAAATTAGGTATTTCATTTAAAAAACCATTTTTTTATTGATAGAATTAATTTTTGGGTAATTTGTACCAAAGACTAAAGTTACTAAACCTTGTGTAAAATTTGCAACGTTTTACATTAGGGACCTACTATAATTTTTTTTTTTTCAACCATTATAAACCCTTTATTAAAATACTGAGTTAGTATCTCGCCAAGAGAACCCCAACAAAAACGAAAACAAAAACAAAAACAAGAAACAACAACAACGAAACGGCAACCAACAGAAAAAGCTCGAACAGGGAGCCTGGAGATCCCTCGGTGTTGCGTCTTGTGCCCATCCGGGCGCCGGTGTTCTTGTGCCCATCCGGGCGCCGGTGTTCTTGGGGTTCTTGGTGTTCTTGGTGTTCTTGGTGCCGCCACCGTTATTCGCCGCCGCTCACCTGGACCACACCAACCATCTTCTGTGCCGAGCGTTCGAATCCGCCGGCGCGTGTTCCGGATCCGGAGGCCCACAGCCCTGATGAGAGCCAACTGGGTCTTCACCCTGACCCACCCAGAAACCACGGAATACGGTTTATCCCATTTCTCGGCGAGCGCGTGGGCCAGGCGCTTCAGGTAGCAGTCGAACTCTACGTGCATGGCACCATCGCAAGACACAACCAGTGGAGTGAATGAGCCCCTCAGGTCTTCCGCAGCCGCGTCATACTTGGAGTGCTTGGCTCTTGCTGCGTTGTTGGCTGTAATGGCCCAGTCCTGGGAAGAGTAAGAGACGGCGTCAGCATTTATAATGCGGACGTCGAAAAACGCCGGTCTCTCCCTCTCCCAGACTCCACGGGCTTTGAAGTCAGCCACTAAGGCCGGGGATACCCCATCTGCCTCTTGCAGAACTGGCTCTACGGAGACTCCCCCCCAGGCACTTTCTGCTAGTTGGGCGCAAGAGTCCCGCAGCTGGTCGTGGCCTCTTTTCACCAGCCCCCCCTTCATGCAATTACCTACTATAATTATTTTAGGTTAGGTACAGCCAAACTTTGGGGGAGGCCCCTGGTCAGTGGACCGAGGTGATGCATTTATTTGTTAAATCCGCCCTTTCGTGATGAGCGTAAACAATTTTCTTCTCCCTCAAAATTTAACCTTATAAATGAAATTCAATTTGATGAGGTTTCTGTTGGTCTGAATTCAAACGTAATCGGATTTTCCTGCCTGAACCTTATCGGTAGACATCCCTGTGTTGTGTAAGGTCTATAAGGACGACAGGGGGGTGATTGGATGGAGGAACTCGAAGCTAAGTGATAATGTGACATTCGAGAGGAAGGTAGAGGCGCCCCCGCCCGGAGATAAGCCCAACTTTCGATACGGTTCATCATTACTCATTTAGGAAGACGCCTCATCAGCAGGGGACGGGGGGGAAGTTAAGGGTAAAGGGGACGAGGGGAAGTGGGGGTCTCGCGCTTCCTCGGCGGCTATCTTATCAAGGCCCCATGTATTCCTCGTTAAGTTATACTGGAGGCGGCGCAAGGTTTTCCCCCTCCTTCAACACTGTGGCGTTCGGGAGTAATGTATGTCTGCCTACTAAGTGGCTTCCTTATCTGAGTTGGCTCCTTTGCGGTTTCTCTCTTCAACCAATCTGCTCGGATGGGAGGACTTGTACAATCTCGCCAGCCTTATGTTATGACAGCGTATTCCCCACTTTCCACACCTTCAGTAACTCCTCTCTATATACCTACCACCTCCTCACTCATCTGCTGCCAGGAAAAAAAAAAAAAAAAAAAAAAAAATCGGTGTGATGCTGCGTGAAGCGGTGTAATACGAGCAACATCCTTCCTTCGCAACATGAAAAATGATTAGGTATGTAAGCATGACATTTTGATCAGTTTCAATGTCAGTTTTGGTTTATTATTCTTGGAATTATACGCCTATGCAATCGCGACGGAGGTCGACGACTCGGATCGGCCTCAAAATTTGACATTATCTATTTCAAGAGGTCTACATTCCAAAACCGAAATGTCCGTCCGAGCCGTTTTGGGCAGTAGGAATTTTTTTAAATCTGAAATGTTGACAAAATACTCGGTTTACCATCTACTTGTGCCCGCAAGGTTTTCAGCCCGATCGCCCAAACCCGTGAGGCGCTATGGGGCTAAAATGGGGCTATAGGAGGGGATTCTTGAAGGCTTTCGGTTATGGGATCAAGTTAGGTGTCGTTTTCGACGTATTTTTGGACGTAGAATCCATTTTTGGGTGCCAAATGAAAGCCCTACAGATCGCCACAGTGAAAAGAAGTCGCATAGGTATTGCTGGAAGTCAAATATTTTCCGAGTAAAAACGTCTTTTGAAAAAAAAAAAAAAAAAAAAAACTTTTTTGAAACCACCAAAAAATTGGCTTAGTGTGGCCAATTAAGTGTGCAAAAAAATAGGGGCATGACCTGTTGAAAGGATGTTGGAAAGGTAGGGGGCGGCGAAAAGGTGCACCTCCCCCTCCCACCGCCCTCATGGGTTCATGACTGGTCGTGAGGGGCGGGTGGTGAAAAACTTTCACCACGAAAAAAATGAAAGATGATGTTTATGATGATGATTATGTGTTTGAAGAAATTTTTTCAATTTTTTCACACATTTTGGTTTATTATTCTTGGAATAATACACCTATGTTTTCGCGACGGGGGTTGACGACTCCGATCGACCTCAAAATTTGACGTTATCCGTTTCAAGAGGTCTACATTCTAAATCCGAAATGTCCGTCCGCCGTACGCCGTCCGCCGTCCAGGCCGTTTTGGGCAGTAGGAATTTTTTTTTAAATCTGAAATTTTGACAAAATACTTGGTTTACCATCTAGTTGTGCCCGCAAGGTTTTCAGTCCGATGGCCCAAACCCGTGGGGCGCTATGGGGCTAAAATGGGGCTATGGGAAGGGGTTTTTGAAGGCTTTTCGCTATGGGATCGAGTTAGGTGTCGTTTTCGAAGTATTTTTGGACGTAGAATCCATTTTTGGGGGTCCCTAAACGATCCAATTCCACTGTGGCGATCTATAGGGCTTTCATGGGGCTAAAAATGGGATTTTTGAAGGATCCCAGTAGGTTACATATTTTACGAGTAAAACCTAAATAATTTTTGAAAAAAAAAAATCCAAAAAATAACTTTTTTGAGATATAAAAATTTTTTTTTTAAATTTTCTTTATTTACAGAATTTAATTTCTGCACAAGTAACCTATATCAAAGAATAATAAACCCTAGTGTAAAATTTGCAGTGTTTTTTTACACGGAAAATATCTACATAGAAAGTATAATACATAGGAAAATATAAACAAAGGAAACATCAGCTCGATCGATCAGAGCGAAAAGAGAGAAAACACTGACCACAGTGTAAAAGTAGAAACATCGATAGAATCGCAAGTAAAATATCCATATCGTAAAAACATCGCACACAAAACATCAATGCTGAAAACATCGACCAACCAACCAACATTCTAACGGTCACTCACAAGTTGTGAGCAGTGTGTGGCAAAGTCACAGAGTAAAAGAGCCCAGAAGGCGAAGTAGAATGAATATACATACTATACATAGTGTGTACAGTTGTCGCTCACGCGGTAGCTAGCAAGCAGCGAGCGAGATGGAGAATTGAATCGAGATCGACCATCGACCAGACACCCTTTCGCCTTGTGCTTTATTTTCAAGCAAATATCTTCGATTTTGAGAATTTTTGAAAAAGTAAGGATATCCAGTAACCGGATATTTCAACCCACTTCTGCTCGGTCACAATCTATCCAGATATTAAAAAGAAATTATCCGGTCACGGTCGTTCCATCTCTGGAGCGGCCTGCCTGGCCGAACGAGTGGGGGTTGGCTCGCGTAGCCTAAAAGGTGTCCCCCAAAGTATACAATGCAACAAAACACACAGGAGATTCCACGGAAATTACTTTGAATGCGACAATTTTTGAATTGCCTGAATTAACTCGAATTTGTCTCGCACTGATGATGAGTCCTCAGGAGGCTGCAAAAACGCTATCCATCACGAAACGTCTCACCTATTTAAGAAACGCTGGGAAAATGAGACTTTTATTAATTCTTCGATGAAATAAATGGTTCTTGATAATCCGCCTAAACAAAAGTAGAAGGAAAAAGCGAATGAAAAACTGAAACAAGTGAAGCACGGAGTTACGAGGAAGGGGGAGTGAATAGGTAGAAAGAAAAAGGTTCAATCTCGTCGTGAGAATCAAAAGGGGGAGAGAGACAGAAAAAAAAGTAAATTTGGCGGGAGGTGAGGAGGGGTTCACTCTTTTGGAAGAGCGCAAGAAAAAAAAAATCGAAGACTTTCCTTCATCTCCCCCCATTTTAAATACCTTTGTCGATTCTGTCATTAATAGGGAGATAAAGATGGTCTGGAAAAGGAAGACAAGAGAGGGGTAATGGTGGATGAAGGAGAAGATAAAGTGATGCTGGGCTGGGGATCGCTTTTACCAAACGCAGGCTTCACATATACGCAAAATAATTTTTTTGCAAAAACAATCTTTAAAAAAAAAAAAATTTTTGCTTGAACGAAAAACATTCACGATTTACTAATTGGTTGATGAAATTTGAGTGTCTAATAATAAACGGAGAAGAAGAAAAAAAGTTTTAATAACTGAGACAGAAGGGGCCTGTGGGGAACTATGTTTGTACACCGCTGGGGGACTCGGAAGGCGGCTCGAGGAGGGATGAGCTCCCAAGCTATTATATCTACATCACGGGAAACCCGGTTATGTATTCCGAGCGCCTTGCCCTCACCTAATGGAAACCCAACCCTTACTGAATTCATAAAACCCTATCTGAATAAAACAAAAAAAAAAGTACCACTACAGAAAAAAACTGGTATGTCGCGCGTTGCATGGAAGGGCTCATGAAAGGCTCCAACCAGGGAAAGGGTCCCAGCGATGACATTCCGGTCACATATGGAGATGATCCGGATTTAAAAATAGTGTAAGGTTTTTCCTTTTTTTTAAGGGTAAAGGAGAGGGGTCTGTTTTCCGGGGTACGTGATAGGACCATTTGTTTTCCTGGACCCCCGCGCCAAACATGGCCATCATGTCCGTAACTGTCCATCTGCCCCGGCGGTTTTTTTTTTGTCCGGGATTTGAATACGTATACGTTTTCTCCCCGCGGAAGGCGATTCCGGTTGTCAACTCTCTCAAGAAATACGACAATCGCTCCTCCTCTCCGGATTTACGGGAATTGCCCTGACACGTTCCACAGATTCGTCTGACGGCCGAAAAGCCACCGCAGGGCTTCCCGTTGTAATGTCAAAAGCTATCATAATGGAACTGTGGGTAGGAGAAGCGAAAAAAAAGTATGTTTTTGACCCAGGGGTCGAGTGAGGCGTCGTTTTCGAAGTAGTTTTGGACACAGAATCGAATTAGGGCCGTCTCAGAACTGTCCGACTACTCTACAACAACGTTCAGTGTAATTTAAAACGCTGCAAACTTTACACAAGGGTTTATTGATTAAAAATGTGTAAAATTTGCCGTAAATAATTTAATATATTATAAAATATTATTTTATTATTCTAAATTGTGCGTCGAAAATTAATCCGAAAACGACACCGAAATCGAGCTCATCTTCAAAAACCCATCATGTCGCCTCTTTTCCGCCCCATAGGGGCTGAATACCTTGCGGGCACATCTAGATGGCGAACCGAGTATTTTGTCACAATTTGAGGTTAAAAAAAAAAAAAAAAAAAAAAAAAAAAAAATCCTACTGTCCAAAATGCAGACGGCCACTTAATTTTTTTAAATGTTTACATCATGAAACAATAATGTAATATAATATTATTGTCGTGATAACGTTATACTATAACGACAAATTTTGAGGCCGATCAAAATTGTTCGACCCCCGTCGCAAATACGAGAATAAAAAGTACAAATTTAAAATTTTTTACGGGTTCAAGTTGCCCCTTCATCCTATAAAATTTGTTCCGCAATGCACTAAAGCGATACAGGTTAGTGTTCCTACAAACGTAACAGTAAAATCTCATTACGTATGATGAAACATAAGGTAATACGTAATTATGAAAAATGTGGACGCCGCTTACATGACTCACGGATATAAGGGTCAGCCGCCGATATCACTCCGAATAGAATGAATTATTGCACTGACGAATAAATTCCTTTTTTATGAATTTGTTGATGCTGTTTTTCCCCCATCGTCTATAAGGTTCAGCCGCTTATAAGGCTCACTTTTGGCTGGTCCCGAAGTGATTCATATAAGCGGCGTCCACTGTATTCAAATTGTTTATCTTTTTTTTAACGCTTTTTTCGTTTATGTGCCAAAGTAAAGACATAAAATGTCAAAATCAAAAAAAATTAAAAATGAGAAATTAAAAAATAAGAAAAAAATTAATTTAAAATTAAACCTTTAATTTAAATTAAAAATAATTAAAACTGAAGTACCTACTACCTTTCATTTAAATTAAAATAATTGCCCAAGCCAGATACAGTGACGATGGCGACACTTGAATAACGTGAAGCACCTTTAATTTATTTATTCTTTATTATTGTGAGACGAGCTCTATTTCAGTCATTTTATGTAGCTAGCCTACCTGTCCATGCCTAATAGGTAGCCTACCTGTCCATGCCGAAGAATTTATTTCACGTCAAGTGCTGACCGGTTTATTGTAAATACCCGGTTTTATACTTAAAACCGTAACTTTTCCTAATTATGTTACCTATTACTTAGTATCACCCCACTCGGGCTGATATTCTTCATTAAATGATATGATATTCTAAATAAATTTTATTTCTTTAAATCTTTTTTTCACCCCTAAAATTGATTGATTCCTCCCTAACCTGTGGTCCTACCAGTTTTTGAACATCATTTTTGTGTTCAGCACCCCAAAAAAACGTGTGTATGACTTCAGGGGTGTTGGCCAGGTTTTTCGTAATTCCCGACAACTCAGTTGGCCAGTACACTAAAATACCCTGCACAGCAAAATAAGTAATGTAGTGATAAGAAATCTTCGGAAAGTGGGGATTTTCTGAATAAATTTATTCACCTTGTCTAACCGGTTCGTTGATTTGAAAAAAAGGGAGGAGCGATGAGGACGAAACCACAGATTAAAAACAATCGAATTCGAAGAAAAAAGTTTTCTTTTTCGTTTTTTCCCCATGTTCTTTTCTTTTTTTTTTCTTTCTCTCATCTCCTCCTCTCCCTTCTTTTCGTTTGGTTTAATACTTTCTGTTATGAGACTCCATTCCGCTACATTACCCTCTACTTGTTCCCTCTCACGGCTTCTTCGCCCATTTCCCATCCTCAGTGTTCGTGCTACCCCTCCCCCTCCACACTTCGAAGAAAAGCAAAGAACAACCACCTTACAAGGGTTTCTTCAGCCGCAAACGGGCCAAGAAGCGGCGGAGGGGCGAAGGGTGTCGGAAAAGGAGAGTTTTTCTGAGACACTCCTTTTCCTCGCTACCATTTCTCACCGGCTCTTCTGCACGTAACTCAGGCGGTGAACAGCTCAATTTCAGAGGTGCAGCTTTGACCGAATGCGTGTGAACTGTAGCCAAGTGGCACTTTTTGCTAAGCTCGATTTCAATCGAATCGACGGACGGAATAAGTGTGATAAAAATCAGGGGGATCTCATTCAAAGCTTAGCGGGAAGTCATCATATTGGGTCAAAAGGACCAAACGTCCATGTTGGCAGCATTAATGGGGTTCTAAATGAGCCAAATTGGTTTGTAGAGGTATCTCAGCTTTGTGAGTGACTTTCTTGCTGACCAGTCTGCAAACGTGAGGGGCATTTCCATGTCCACAAAAATTTTATTGATGTTTTGCAAAAGGAACCAACCGATAAAATGGAGAGAATGAGCTCCTTTAATGATTTTTTAAAATGTTTTTCCTGCAAAGGTCGTGCTTCAAAAGTTACGAAAACGGGTCCATATTGCAGAAAACCCGTTTCAATTATTTATAGGGCGTTAGGAAAAATATGATATTTGAATTCCAAGGTCTGGAGAGGGTACATGACGTGGGCTGCTTCGTCGTCTTTTGATTGGCCGGGAGATCCCTCTCTCTCTCATCTACGCAAGTCAGCCAACTTTGCTACGCGAAAAGTCGACCCCAAAAATCGAAAATCGGGTTAATCATTATACAGGTCATTCGAAAATTGAGCATCGAGGTTATTATCAAAGAATGTTATTCAAAATTCGACCCGGGCCGAGTGTTTTTATTCCGATTCTGTTCAGATTTATTATTTAGCGCTCTGGCGGCTCAGTGCCCAACTACTCGACGCCCAGCCTGGCGAGGTGTGACTTCAAATATGCCCGGCGTTCATTTCAAAATCTCTAACATTTCGAAAACAGCTCAGCACGTACCTATACGGATTTTTGAACTAAAAATTGGGGTTTATGGGTTTTAAAGGGTGCTGAATCCGAATACGTTGTCAGAAATGCTGAATTCTGACCTTTTCAAGAAGCCCATTGAATTAGATATCGTTCAATGTAAAATTTCACGAAGAATCGATAGTCTGCCGAACTTCACAAAGAATCGATAGTCGAGAACCGTAGTCTGCCGAACGGGACGAATCCAGCCTTTGAGTTTTTCCAAACGGTACAAAAATCCTAACAGGACAGTGCTTTTTGGAAATTATATTTAATATAAAAATGTCACTCTCAAAATCAAATCTGAATAAAGGTCAAACCCTAAATTATTCCTGGTCGGATGCACGAACACCAATACAAGGAATATCTCGTGATTTAAAATGAAAATAAACGTCCAAAAATACTTCGAAAACGACACCTCGATCTCATAGCCAAAACCCTTAAAAAAAAACCCTCTCGTAGCCCCATTTTAGCCCATAGCGCCCACGGGTTTAGGCGATCGGGCTGAAAACCTTGCAGGCACAACTAGATGGTAAACCGTGTATTTTGTCAAAATTTCAGATTTAAAAAAAAAAAAAAAAATCCTACAGCCCAAAACGGCCCGGGCGGCGGACGGACATTTTGGTTTTGGAATCTAGACCTCTTGAAACGGATTGTGTCAAATTTTGAGGCTGATCAGAGTCATCTACCTCCGTCGCGATTACAAAGGTGTATTCCAATACTATGGGCCGCTTTATCTAACTGCTCTAACTGCTGACTATGAGGTAAGGCACCAGCTTGCTGTCCCTAGACTTAAAAACCAATATCGATCTCACGAAAATCGATTAAATTAGTGGCGTTATCACTCGCGTATCTTTGGCAAGTCCGCCCTGGCCAGTAGTTTAATCTGTGGCCCTGGCTCTAGTCGAGACAAAGTTAATGCTAGTGATTAGGTACTGCATAACAGCAATAACTTGTTCACGTTGATAACCCTTGAGACCTGAAACTAGTTTTGAGGTTCAGACACGCGTTTTAAGTGAGCACAATAGATTAGCAAGCTTTGGTGATTCCACGCATCATTCTAGTTGTTGAATAGGTCACAAATCGGCACCTGAAGGTTGTGATTCAGAGTAGGTATCTAATAACTAATAATCTTACTCGTTTTTCTCAGTTTTGCGCTTTTAAAAAAAGTTTGCTCTGAATTGTACGAATATCATTGTCACAGAATTTAATGTTTGGGTTTCCAGTCCCTAAATTGAAATTGAATGAGAAATGTCGAAAGTTCGGTCTGAAGGGAAGGAAATCTCGTCGGCCTCAAAGCTGTGATTATTGTCAATTTGTTATTGCTACGCGTCTCTGTAGTTTTTTTTTTTTGTTGCAGGAGATTTTTCAGTCTCCGGGAGGGGGAGGCACAGAAATTGTTCTCAAGTTCATTACTTTTGACGCTAACTAATGCGATGACCGGCGCCGAAAAAGCACGTTACAGTCAATCAAGTGATTTCCAAGGTCCTCCTCCTTGCGGGGGAAAAAGGTAACGTTTTTCGGTCCGAAATTAATTTCCTACGTGACCCTTCAAGTTTGAGGGTTTCCGCTCTTTTTGTTTTTTTTCGAAACCTCGCGGGCAGAGATTTCTTGGCCGTGGGCCTTATGATTAGCTGGGATGGTCTCATTTGTCAGTTGTCGGGTCGTCGGGGGGATCGGAGCCCCACCCCTATGATCCCAGGGACCTCCCAATATCTCAAAGACCTACCAATATCTCAAAGACCTACCTGTCCTTCACTAACAGGATGCTACCTAGATGGGACGAGTTTCGTATCATTGGCCAAAACTCAATCTGATTCACACAGTACGCTTCAATTTCGAGTAAATAACTCTGGATATTGCTGTAACCGTCAAAATTAGCCAAGTTGCGATTGAGAATCCCCATTGACGATTCGCTGGATAATTCAAAGGATGCCAGGTGTATAAAAAGTACCAATAGATTGAAAAGCGTAGGTCTCGAGAGAAGCAAAGTAGAGGCAATTAGTGAAGGCGACTCAATGTCACTCGAGGGGTGAGATGGAGTGATTGATGAGCTTGCAGCTTCGAAGACGGGGAGGAGAGAATCGGCAGTAGACGAGACTGAAGGGAAGGAAAATACGACAGAAGATCGGAGGGGAGTCGGATAAAGTAGAGATGCACTCGCACGACGATGATTGTGGTGGATTGGTGTTTATAACAAAGCTGCAAATTGGATTGCCTAAAGATTCGTTATACATTGCTCGGTGTGAACCTGCACTCGATTCTTCATCCAAAATTATGACTCCTTACTCGACCTCTTGGCCGCAGCCTTTCAAAAACTTACTTGCTCCTAACACAACAATAGTAGGAGCGATCAGTTTAAAAACCTTACAGTACCCACTTAAATGAAACTCACGACAGTATATTTCCAATTTGCGTCCACCGTTTTCTCATCCTTGATCGAGAGAGGGGGAACGAGTTGGGCCTTTGAAAGGGCGGCGCTGGCGTGGAAACGGGGAAGTCTGTCTGTCTGTCCGGCCTGTCAAACGTCGACCAACTTCACTTATTTGACGTCACAGTCGCTTGCGACTCTCTCGACATCTCCTGTTCAATCATCTCTCGAAGGCTTTCGGCGGTTGGAAACTTTTTCAGTCGAGAGTTTCAGTTGGTAGAGCTGGTGGAAGTGTTCGGGTTTTGTTGAGCGGGAGAGTCGAGTGAAATTTCCCATGTTGCTGAGAACGTACTCTGTAGCCCTGCAGTGCACGTTAAACTGAAAACGTTTGATATGGAAAACTACAGCAACAAATTTGTTGCAAAATCCGAAACTCCAACCCGGACAATGGATCTAAAACAACAAGGCTTTAGTATCGAACAAGGTGTTAGAAAACTTCCAAAAAGAAGGCGGATGGATGCAGAATAGGTACCACTGAGATGACACTGCGAGCAGACTGGCAACAAAACAAGAGATGGACAAAATGGAAACAAAGTGGTTGTGGAAAGATGCATGAAGAAAGAGACGGGTGAGGACAGAGGTGTTATAATAACCGTGAAGATAGGGATCACGCCTGAACAGTTTCGGTAGGCCCTATGTGACCAATCAATCACTGAAAACTTCCAAGCAGAGAAATGGACAGATGCAGAATAACTCTGAGGAGAAACTCGGAGTGAAATGGCAACAAAGCAAGAGGTGGGACGAGTGGAACACTGAGGTGGTAAAATACGGAAAACTGCAGCAACAGACTTGTTTCAAAATCAGAAACTCTAACGACAGATCGAACGATGGTTCCAAAAAAGGTGTTTGAAAACTCCCGAGCGGGGAAGAAGACGGACACATGCAGGCCACTACTGATGAGGCGATGGGAGTGAAATGGCAACAAAGCTCTCGGTGGAAAGAATAGAAACACAGGGGTAGTCAAATACTGAAGACTAGCGTTCCAAGATCGAGCTGATTGAGGACTCATTGAAAAACTGCCAGCAGACCAGATTTCCTCATCATTCAGACTGGAGTCAACTGGCTGATGATTCTATAATTATTGGGCTGACTCCAGCACCGAACATCCTCGTCCCTATTTTTCAGGTCGAATGGCCTAGCTGAACGATATATCGTCCATATATGTGCAGGAATCTAATCGTGAAGTGCAAGAAGGAAGGTTTGGATATTGAGCTAGCCCTGCTACACCATCGCAACACGCCAACAGGCACTCTGGAATCACCAATACAATGGTCGAAGAAGGCGAACCCTCACACTGGCCCTGGAGCACCACCCCTCACTGACCCTGGAGCACTAATTGCTGCACTAGTCAAGTGCACCAAACAGCTGGATCACGTAAAGAATACCGTGAAGTCTTTCGCTGATAAAGGAAAGCAGGAACTGATCCAGTGGTGACCAAGTCTTCTTCAGGAATAAGAAGAAAGGCCTGCACCAGCTGACCATAGAAGCTTCAAGTGAAATGGAGGCATGTTGGAATGTTGGGATTTAAAATGGAGGAAGGTTGAAAATTTCCCCGACTCGGACCTGCGCCTTCATGGCCATTGGTTTTTACGAGGACAATAATAAAAATAATAATAATGTCATAATATGACCTTTTGCTCGATTCTGACTATTCCAAGCTATGGAATGATGGAACAGAACCTGAAATAACCTTAACTCAATTTTCTCCATTTTTTTTTTTTTTTTTTTTTTTTTTTACTTGCGTGCGTTTGCAGGCCACCTTCTCATCCACCTTACGAGGAAACTTTCCACGATAAATTTATATACTTGTAGACCGGTTTCGGTTGGTTAGACCATAATGTAAGGTGGATGCGGCGAGATAGTGGGAACCCATCTGAAAAAAGACGATTAAAGACGAAATAGTCTATTTCCACGATAAAAATATATAAAACTTGTAGACGCGTTTCGGTTGATTAGACCGTATTGTACTGATGATGGTCTAATCAACCGAAACGCGTCTACAAGTTTTATATATTTTTATCGTGGAAATAGACTATTTCGTCTTTAATCGTCTTTTTTTGGTTAGACCATCATCAGTCCGATGATCTCAGATCTCCGCGCTTTCAAGGTGAATTCTCTAAAGTTCTTAGCCCTGAAATCTGTCGATTATCACGCCACGATGTGCGATGCTGCAGGGAATGTTGTGATGCAACTCTCCAGACAAAGCTGTTTGTCTTCCTTCTCTCCCTCAACGTTATGAATCGTATTTTTCACGGTGACTCCCCCTCTCAGATGGTGGATCCAGGATGTTGGCGGACCTCGGGGGTCGGCTTGGGGAGGGGGCAGAGACACATTCACCCTAATGACACCCCAGAGTATTTAAAAACCCTGCCTACATCCGGACTGGGCAAAGGGGTGGGCCCAAAAAGCTTCAGGCCCCTTCCTCTGGGTCAAGATTAATGGGATACACCTCCTTTTGTTCCACCTAAGGCACAGAACAGTCGCCGAGGTTCCTCTTTTCCTAATTCGAACTTCTTCTTTCCCAAAGATGAATATGCTTTATCCTGGACGCGGAAAAAGGGGTGGGGTCCCTTCAAAAAACCCTCCTCGCTAAGGCTTCCAGATTTTTTTTTTTTTTTTTTTTCCAGAAAAAGATCTCAACCCTGCCACGGCTGTAGAATGGGCGAGGCCTTAGCGAGTTTTTCATAATTTGTTGAACCTGGCGCCTCCCATTCCTTTTTCTCTTCCCCCCACCCCACCTATCATCCGAGCTCTTTTATCAACGTTTCTTGTGACCGCAAAATTAAAGTTTTTTTTTCTCCTCATCCAATCCCGGGACATCTGTGTTCACGGCTGGATTTTCATCAAGGCTCAACAACGGGGCCTCGTTCCTTTTTTTTTTCTCTCAACCAGCGCATTTCTCCTTGAAAATGTACGAGGAAAAAAGCAATCTCTTCACCTTGACACAAAAGGTTCATTGAATAATTTATGTAGAGGTCATCTGAGCAGACCTTAAACACGTGGGGTTCATTTCATGAAATGTACTCATTTATAACAATAATACTGCATTGAATTCGGCGTAACTTTTTTTTTACATTTGTAGTGATGATCCGTTTCTAGCACGAAATTGAACGCAGAATTCTTAAATGATGACCAATCTTAGATTGACTAGACTAGTCGTTTAAAATCAATTATAATTTGTTGGGAAATGATTAATAAAACTCTATTTATGCGAAGTTCCAAATTTTACCCAATGGTTTATTTTATTTGTAGTAGGTAAATGTGCAAAACTATTATTGGATCAATAAAAAAGTATTCAACATTTTCTGTACATTTTTGGGCCCCATGAAAGCCCCATAGATCCCCAAGGTGAAATCGGTTGGCTCTGGGACCCCCTAAAATTCCTCGTCCAATAATACTTGGAAAACGTCGACAAAATCAACCCCATAGCCGAAACCCTTCAAAACCCTCTCCCGTACATTGACAAAAATTTAGAAGGAAAAAAAAAAAAAAAAAAAATCCTACTGCCTAAAAGCCGTCTGGACGCCGAACGGACATTTCGTTTTCAGTATCTTCACATCTTGAAACGTATGAAATTGTTCCAATTTTCAGTTAATAACTCAAGTTTTATTGGTTTTTGAAGAAAAATCGACGTTTTTGTTGGCATCGATGGTGGGTTTTTAAAACAACGAGTTATAATTCCAGATGGTAAACACGACTTTTGTTTAGGGCTTCGACGTCGACAAAAATCATCGATGATTAATAATATTAATCATCGATGATTTTGGTCGATATTATATACCCTACCGGGTGAGGGAATGGGGAACTGAAATCAAGAAAAAACAGCATTCAAACGGGTTTGGAGATGATCACTTTTGAAAACAACATCTGTAACCGCAAAGGGACAAGCGAGAGGAAATGTTCTCTTTGGGTTGGGACAAACACGCTTCCGATAATGAATTTTCGTGCATGGAGATGTTAAGTTTTGACGAGAACACACGTTTTCAATCAACTATTTCAATAGAAAATAACCCCTTTTGGGAGATGAGGAAAAAACGAATTTTGACGAAAAGTGGAAATGTTGAGTTGTGATAAACCCCTCTTATTATTATGTTCAGTTGCAACCTTATGAAATGACTTGGCAAGTACGCCGTTATCCTGAGAGCCATACAACGTTAGTGTACATCGTGCACTTGTGTACCGACGAGCCAACAAAAATATTCAATTTCACAATTTGTCACCAGCATTTTCTGATTGGGTATTTTCCATAACCCCAAGCCGCTCTGGGTTTCCATAATTTAACAACATAATAAATCTAGTTGCGCTATTTCAACCAGCCCGAGTCATCTCACCCTGAAGTCTCTCAGTAGCGGGCATTCGCCGATGAAATTATGAACGTCCACTCTTTTCTCTCTGTTGTACGAGGAGCACAATTCCTTCGTCCAGGCAGGATTGATCATTCAAATTGCTTTCAATCCCTGCGGAGCCTCAGAATCCACAGGCTCAACTGCCCTGCTTGTGCAGAAGCTAGCACAATTGACGTTGTGATTCAACTGGCAATACCATTATGGTATAATATTATATTATAATATTATACCATAATATTCACAATGCATTGAAATATGCCCCACTTGATGCTTTGCCATAAATTCCCGAATCTCGAAGTTAACAAGGGAAGGCCAATGGTGTCCAGGCAACGAGGCGGTCTCCAAATACTCCATGTAATGTGGGACACTGTTGGGTAGCCACATTGTACGAAAAAACATCTGACTTTTCACCTACAGGTATTGAGTATCCCCCTCCTCTCCAACGTCCTTTGAACAAGACTTCCCTACTCAATTTAGCCCCACCTAGATCCTTACAAACGGAGCAAAGTTTCTTATCAGAGTTGCGGTAGGATCCACGTCGCCCCAACGAAATCCTCGGAGACTTTATTTTTCTTTCTCGTCACGAAAATTTATGCGAACGTCAGATGAGTGTTCGGTTCAGTTTTCCCAAGTGGCACATTAATTCAAGGAATCCTCCAGTTTTGAAACATTGTGCGATCCGCCATTTAGGCGAAACCTTTCCCCGATTACATTCATCTAAACATTGCCAAAACGCCACAAACTGGACGGGTTTATTATTGTTTTAAATAATGCTTAGGTGTAGAGTGATTGGGAAGGCACATCTGGGAGTGTCTGAATTCTCTCCCTTACGAGGGGTTCGATAAGAGCATCAGTTACAGGCGACCAGGAGCTTTCTGACAAAAAATTAGAAAATGCAATTTTCCTAATGGCAGGCAGGAAAGAGTAGGCTCACGCTCCCTGGTCAGAGGTGGGCGTTATTCAAAATCTCCAAATCAAGAGTAAGGGGATGGTCAATCTAGAGAGGAATATGCCATTCCTTGTTGACAGAGCGTGCGATGATATTAGCACGGGGTCATATTGAAGTTTCAAAAATCTTTTTGCTGCCTCTCTAAACGGACCGAAGATGGCGAGGGAGCGCACCGAAACGGGTAGGCCGTTCCAGATCCTAGCCCCAACGACAGGGAATGACTGGCCATAGAAGCGCGACGCGTGAGTCGGCACACGGATGGCGGACGATCTGTGGGACAGCGGATGGGAGAAGAAGTCACTTAGGGAAGATGGTGTAGAGCCGCGGAACATCCTGAAAAGAGACAGCAGATGTCTCATCCGGAAATACTGGAACAGTTCTAGGCCCAAAATCCTGTCCCTGAATTCAGACACGTGGTCTCTCGGCCGCAGGTCAAACGCGTATCGCACGCAAGCATTGAACGCAATCTCAAGTCGTCCTCTCATTGAAGCCTCAAGGGAACATGCGTAAACCGTATCACAGTACAGGAAAAACGGACCTAGCAGGGCCAACTCCGCCTCTTCAAGTCCAATGGTGTGTATCCCGACGTCCTTCGGAGAGAGTGAAGACCTCCATAGACTCTGCCACACTCACGACGAACATGTTCTCTCCAGGAAAGAGTGGTGTCAAAAACTACACCCAAGTTCCGCACGGTCCTCGAGAACGGCACAGTCACCCCTCCAACCAAAATAGGAGGTACAGCGTCAACATTCAGCTCCTTCTTGTTATAGATTATAGCCTGGGTCTTAGTTGGGTTCAGTCGTATTCTGATTCGATGCTGTGTCGAGGGACATGCTGCACTACGCCGCACGCTGGTTGAAAACGCTATTCTATGAGCCCAAAAAGGGACAAAATAAAAATGCTTGAATCTAATCGCTGAATAAGCGGGGGGCAACGTTAATACCTACATAACGATGGACAAAGGCTCTTTTCATCATATCGATAGACTGTAATCTTGGCTGAGTCGACAAAGATCAAGGTGCGATATCGCTTAAGAAAATGAGGAGCGACGAGCCCAGTGTTATATTTGAAATGAGTTGTGTGCCACAAGTCCTGGAGGCTAAAGCGGTTTCCCCTCGTTCGATATGTCCAGGATAGGTAAGTAAATTCAATAATTATAATTTTACTTGTTGAAATAGCTGCGGAAACATGAGAAGAATTGCGGACTCATGGTAAGTAATGACCACT
This sequence comes from Pilophorus perplexus, assembly GCA_955831195.1. NCBI lineage: Eukaryota > Metazoa > Arthropoda > Insecta > Hemiptera > Miridae > Pilophorus > Pilophorus perplexus. The sequence continues at coordinate 24,267,245 of OY037016.1, forward strand.
TCGGTTTCTCTGAACTGCCAAAAACGACATTGACCTTTATTGACCCTGAAATGGACGTATATCTTTTCCTGAACAGTAGCACTAAATGTCGAATCCAAAATGAACTGCATCTACCTGCCCTTAACTTAGTATTATGCAAATTTGGTAGACAAGGAATTAAAATTTCCATTTTTTTTTTTTTTACTTCACCTACTTTTAAGCTTGAATATTTCCTAAACAGTTGCAGATAGGCAAAAAATGAAGATGAACACTTTTGTAGCAAATGTTGTCAGCTTCATTTTTTATTTTGACAGTTTTTTTTGTGAGGCCTACCGTTTCCGAGTTAAGAGCAAAAAACTAGCAAGGAAATAAATTAACGGTAAGATACAATCCTGGAAACAAGGCAAGAATTAACGGTAAGATTACAATCCTGTTTCCCTACACGGTCTAAGGAACTACCAAGCGAAGTTGTGGATCTTCTAGTTAGTTTTCCAGAGCAACTGCAAGAGCTGGATCCGATTCCTAATGAAGAGAGTGAGGCTGATGTTATGGAGATAGATGACACGGATAGCGACTAATTTCAGAGTTGGCCAGGCAGGAACTACTTTTGAAATACGACTTTTGCAAAATCAGGTAAACCTCGTAAACTATGAAAGCTATGGACTCCTTTTCGGTCTCCTTCGATTCAGCAAAGAAAATTCAATAGAGACGTTTTTGACCAAATTGGATTCCACCATTCAAATTGGATTCCACCACCAAATTGGATTCCACCATTCAAATAGGATTCCACCATTCAAATAGAGACGTTTTTGACCAAATTGGATTCCACCATTCAAACCATTCATTTGTGTTTATTGAGTTATTTTGAGTTTATTGTGTTATTTAGTTTAATTTCCTTTGTCAAAATAATATTGGTGATAGATACTATCTACAAATGATATGTCAAACTTTTTGAAATTACCCACTGTTATATCGTGATATTATCTACCTACTTTGTGGTAAAATTTAAGTATCAGAGGACATACATTACGAGTTTCTACATTCTACATATGAGTTTGATTTATATTTCCTCGGATAACCTTTTTTATTCTACCGCGAAGCCCCTTTCAATGCTAATAATATTAGGTCTGGCAAAACTCGGTACTCAGCTTTCTCAATAATGCGTTTAACGGCATTTCTGGAAACAATTTCAACAAACGAACTTCAGATTCGGGTTCTATGCACGAAAAAACCTCAGTATACCAAATTTCACGAGTTTACGACCCCTTTTGAGTTTTGGGCTCATAGAGTAGCGTTTTCAACCACTGTGCGCCGCACAGGAGACAGGACTTGAAACCCCATAACAAAAGACGAAATGTTTCAACTTGAACTTGAACGTGATGAGTAGTTGCCAAGTTCGTAAGATCAGGATCAAGCCATCCTCCAACAAGTAAGTACGAGGAAAGCCAACAGCTACAGGATTCAATCCTGAGGATTGGTAATTCCTGTCCTCCTTAATTCTCACCTGAAGCTATAAAGCAGGTAAAGCAGGTAGTTACAGGTCACGGCCCAGGGCCCCCTTAATAACTTCATGACTCCCCTATACAATGGTTTTCTTTTCAGGGCCCCCAGGACTAGCTGCAAGGACCCCGAGGGGCCAGCAGACCCAATCTACAGTCATATCCATTCGTTGGCATGCGAACCTTCAGTCTTTTCTGCAGCGGGGGGTGCTGATAGTGCCTGGCTATTGTCTTCCTAGGAGAGTCCTATAGGAGGGTCAGCTTTTTCTCGGACAGTAGTGGTTTTGCCGATGATAAAACCTAACTGGACACGGGATATCCACATGTCCTGGGTAAGCAATATGAGGGTGCATGCTGATTGAATCCTACAACCTTCTTTACTTGAGCTTGAATCTCGTCACCCTACCAGGCAGAGAGGAGTAGAGGAGCACTTTTCTGGCGCAGAGTCACTTTTTTGGGTGTCTGCCAGACTTCTTTGCAGACTGCCCTATTTTTGCAGAGTTCTGAGTGCGTTTCCTTGGCTGGATGGTAGGGATAGCTAGTTGAATGTAGCGAGATACGGTTATGCCTCGGAGTATAGAACTCAAGGCAGGAGCGTTCGTCACTGCTTACAGCCTCAGTCAGATCCCATACGTGAATGGCGCCCTAACTGCAGTTTGGTCATCACGATTCGCTTGGTCTGAGAAGAATGATTCTTTAGAGCAATTCACAAAGCAAAAACATCCTGCGGTTTAGGGACCTGTTAAAAAAGTGATATATCACAGAGGCGGTAACATGATACGATGAAGGGTTGATAATATTTCATCAAGCAACAAGGTTCCCTCCCCAAACCGTCACCCTCGTTTGAGAGCCTGTTTGTCTAACCCAGCTTGTATTACTGCGATGAAATGTTTAATTGTTCTTTGTTTGCCTATCGCGTTACCGGCAAATCAATTAAACGATTAACTTATTAGCGTTTACTTTGAATCACATCTGTAAATTCAACGTCACCGAAAAGGTGGGGTGAAAGTGGGGGACATTTCAAGCGAAAATTGAATGACCGTGACAATTGACAAATCCACTATTTAAAGAGTTAAATGCAATGAGAATGACCCCCTCCCTCTACTACTGGTTTTATAGCTCTTCAAACTAATAATATAGCTCCTCGAAACGGTTTAGTGGCTCGTCAACAGGTTTAATAACAATTTTTAACCAAAATTATGGCTGTTCAAACTGGTTTCATAGCTCTCTCACAGGCCTTCTTAAAGCTCTTCAACAAGTTTTATAATAGGGTAAGTGTACCAGTTATTGAACACTTAAGGAGAAATGCGCACCTTTCTTCCTCCCAGTTTCCCTCCTCTTGATGTCTTTGGACATTTGAAACTGGTTTTAGATTCTATAGAAGCTGTAGAATCTACTGGTATATTCGAAAATTAGTCTAAGTTTCATACTTTTTTTATAATTGCCAATTTAAGCTGAAAAACGTGAGTGGCCCAGTTATTGAACACCAAGCACCAGTTATTGAACACCTCGAAGAGCTCATGTTTTCTTTGGGGTTTGAGTTAAATCAGCTTTCAAGTTGTTATTTTGAAATGTGGTAAACCACGTTGAGCTGATTCTATGCGTATCCATAGATATTTAATTGCATGAGCGTTCCACGGATGCTGGCCAGTTGCACGAAAGCCACTGATTAAAGTGTCTCTTGTAACTGCACTGAAAACGTATTTCATGTGGGAATTGGAATTGGAAAACTGGTTTCTTGATATGTTTATTTTCCGAATAATATTATTGGTTGATTAGGTACTATGTAAATGCCTTCAACCAAGAACATCAAAAAATACTTCGTCCGATCCCCCAGTCGTCAGGGGCTGAATCAGCAATGTCTCGAGGTACCCTTTAATAATATAGGGTGGAGCCCTTTAGGTTGTGGACCTTTTTATACATTATGGGTACACTACCTAAGAAGGTACGATGTTTGACGAATGCTAACATCACTGTGATAGAGCGCAGTCAACTTCAAATAGGTAGGTACGTTCTTTGCACCCTTTCTGGCCAGAACTTTCCCCTGTTTCCCCCAAAGACAAAGCCCGACTCGTCTGCATCGAAAATACGAGGATCGTTGAGAATATCTGAGTGACCTTTTTCTCGCAAGAGCTCTTGAACTGACAAAAGCCATCCCACGACATCTTCCTTGGAAACCCACCCACTGGCATTGGTGACAGCTTCGGGAGTGCGGTAAACTATGCTTGGATGTTGTTTGAGGAATCCAAGGAACCATTTCATTCCTGGCTTGTTCCCCTTAAGATTGAGGAATTCTTGAACACTCAGTGGGACCTCCAAACTTCGCTTGGGAAACCTTTCTTAGAACACTCAGAGATCCAATTTACCAACAATGCCTCATCTTTCTTTGCCAAAATCGTACTGAGCCCGCTCTCTGGTTTTCGGAATTGAGGACTACTTTCGAAGATTAGGGTATAATGGTAAGTACTTTATACTTTATTTTCTTTTGAAGCAGCGCGAATACCGTGAACCATTTGTGACTTCTGCCAGTGCCTTACATACTCAATACCTCCTGACTGTAATTTCGGCGAGTTCGAAATTTTCCGATTCTCTTCTCTCTTATCGTCGGGGTGGCTCTATAAAGATAAACTAAGTTCAAGAGGAGCCGAAAACAACGAAACATCAACTTTAAAGAAGTTTTTCTTCAAGCGTTCAATAACTGGAACATGAAGGAAAACGCCATGGCCCAGTTATTGCACACCCGTTCAATAATTGGGCCGACTGGTATTTCGTGTTCCAGTTATTGAACACCTCATTTAAAAATATTAAAAAAATGTTCAGGAGAAAATTTTGGGCACCAATCGAAAGGAAAACATCTCAAGTATGCGAGAAAATTGAAAAACAACCAAAAACTTTTCGGAAAGTAGAAGATAAAACGTCTTGAGCAAAACCAGTTGGCTTACCAAATCCTTAAGAAATCCGGAAGATGTCGACCTCACAAAATCTTTCTGGCTACTGAAAATTTATAAATGCTCCCCCACTCTCCCCGGCCATGTCATTGAACTCTCATTAGTTACTCTTGCCTCAGGTAAGAGAGACAGGGCGGAAATCCCTTTCAAATCCTTATTATATGCAAAAATAGGGCGAAGTGGTCAATAACTGGGCCCTGTTCAATAACTGGTACATTTACCCTAAGTACCTCAAATCTTTTTAGAAGCTCCTCGGGGATCTGTTGGCATGTTTTGGAGAAGAACCAACCTTCTAAGTTTAATTACCAAAGATTTTTGGCATAACGTTTCGGTACGAAAAAAATCGTGTAAAAATCCCCCCCCCCCCCCCCTCCACCACAGCCGATTAAAACAGATCTCTAGTGAAAATTTGGATCATCGATGGTGAATTTTTCCTATTGGCGGAGGCTCTGATGACCCGGCCAATAGACATAAATTGACTCTTGTGGCTCTCATTCAGACTTTCTCCTCCCCCTTTTGTAATCAACTCGAACTCTGTCAGGAAGGCTAATGAGGGCGAATCCCGGTAGCTCACGATAAATGGAAATCTCCCTAATTGCCTGCACGGTCGGCACTTTGAACAGGCCATCTCGTAACAACTAACATCTAATTCTAGTACGCTCGTTTAATTACTGTAGAACGGCGAGGCGGAAGGTGGCAAACAATTGAACGCAGGGGTTTTAGCTATTCAGGGGGTTGAGGTTAATGTTCACAGGTTAGCGGAGTAGCTTCCTGGTTCATTGAAATGTAATATGTTGTAAGAGGGAGATTCTTGAGCGCGAGTGGATTTGTTGGACGCGCGGCAGCGGTGTGTGGAGAGGTGGAGTTCAGTTTCAAAAGTATCAGAAGTGGGATGCTACAAAGTTTATGCTGTTGTTGCTTGAGGACTTGACTCGTCGTGTTGTATCGCCGTTCACGGAAGCGTTTTAGGAATCATAATGGCTACTGAGCTAGTGCAGAAGCCTGCTTATAGTTCGGTGTGCTTGCGGATCCGATTTCTCTGTGGCGATCTATGGGGCTTTCATGGAGCTACAAATGGGATTTTTTTCCAAAATATTTTTCTCGTTGACACAGAATTAAATTTTTGCACAAGTAACCTACATCAAAGAATAATAAACCCTTGTGTAAAATTTGCAGCGTTTTTACTAGGTAATTCAATAATTGAATTATTCTGAGAACATTGCGCGCCCTGCCACCAGAGCGCTCTGAAACGAGAACTACACCGCAGTAAAGGTGATATGTAGGTAAAGTAAAAAATAGGGGAAGGAAAGCCTGTAAAGAGGAGATTAATGCAGTTGATCGACCAGATGAAGTGAGTCAATCTGGCCCTAATATGACAACAAGGTGATTGATTCGTTCGGCTGTTGGTCAGAGGCCGAAAGAAGAGAACACAGTTTTCAAAACGTTAGCGCTGCGTTCACGTCAGGACTGACGACGTCGGTGGGAGGAGTGGGGGAACCTTTTTCCCATTAATCACTATAGCCCCACGACTGTCACTCTGGTAAGGGAAAACGGACGTAACGTAACGCGACAGGGTCACTGCGGCTTCTTCCTTGTCATTGCACTCTGACAGACCCTCCCCGGTGACGCCAGACTTTTGACAGATCTATTTTTCTGAGCAATATGCTCCGAAATGGCTCGCTAGGAAGTTTGTAATTTATATTTGGGATCCCTTCTGCCGCCCTTGAACCGCCAAGAATGTCTTCTTACGTGATCTGGAGAAAAGAGTCAAAACAGAACAGTAAAATATATTGAAAATTTTACACAAGGACTTTTTATTCTTTCGTAATGATTTTTGATCACTTTTGCCATCAATCGTCAATGAATCAGACTTCCTGCCGTTGTTACAATGCTACCGTCAAGTCCACTGGCGGCTTAAAAATAAACGCTTTTATAAACGCTTAAAGAAAGAAGGTTCAGCACTGCCAAAGATTTGAACCTACACAACCTACTGACTAAAAAAAAAAAGTTTGGTTTTGATGTAGGACCTAGTGGTGTTTTATTGATTCTTGAGGGCGGAAGTTTGTGGGCGGATGTGGCACCCCGAAAAATGGATTATACGTCCAAAATTACTTGGAAAACGACGCCTCATCCTCAAAAAACCCCATTTGTGGTCCCATGAAAGCCCCAAAGATCCTCACGGTGAACTCGGATCGCTCTGGGACTCCCAAAAATGGATTCTACGTCGAAAAATACTTCGAAAACGACACCTAACTCGACCCCACAGCCGAAAACCTTCAAAAATTCCTCCCGTAGCCCCTTTTTAGCCCCATAGAGCCCCACGGGTTTGGGCGATCGGGCTGAAAACCTTGCGGGCACAACTAGATGGTAAAACGAGTATTTTGTCTGATTTTCAGATTTAAAAAAAAAAAAGAAGAAAAAAAAGGTTACTGCCCAAAACGGCCTGGACGGCGGACAGAAGGGAGGATCTGATTTGTGTTTTTACCATGGTAATCACAGGGGTTTACATGGTAATAAAAAATCACACTGCAAGGTCTGCAGGGACTAGGAAATACTCGTTTTCCAAAACTACAACATGGATGTTCGCTACGGTTCAAGGGGTTGAAAATAAAAGGGTTTGGAAAAATATTGAGTTGTGCCTTAGAGAGGAAAGACGATGCCATGGTTATCACGTGAACAAAAATCCCAGCATCGAGCTCCTAATAGGACATAGTAATACTAGTAATACATAGTAATGCTAGCCCGCCCGTCTCTGGGCATAGTTCAAGAACCTAGTCGCCAGTACACGATTGGAAACTTCCCCGCACCCTATCACTTCTCAGTGTGGGTGGGGGTACTTTTATTCTTTGACCCACGGCAATCAAAATATTTCCAGGGACAAAGGAACATGTCACATCTGATTAACCAATCATATCTTGCAAACGATATAATTCATGAAGACACTGCAGAAACCTATTAGCCTTCAAGAAAAAATCTTAAAAATTTCATTTGTATGGTAAGGATGTCATTTTCACATGTGAGGATCAGTGAATATGAGATAAGGACACTCACGTTAATCAGATAATGTGGGCTTTACGCTAAAAAAAAGCTATGAATGAGTAAGTAGCGGTTTTATTGGGCTTAGGGCCAAGAACGGAAAAACTCTACTACGTTTGCCGAGCTTTCGAGCAGTATGTGCTCTTCATCAGGGCCTGTAAACAATTTTTATTGACACTTCAACTTAGAATTAAATTCTAAGTTGAAGTTTTGTACCAAATTTTGGTACAATTGACACGCGCTATGGGGTAGAAGCTAAAATAAATCTGAAGAAGATAGCGAATTTGAACAGGAAAATAGTCCTAGTCAAGTCTCGCCGCTGGTTTCTTCTGATAAGCCGCGCTGAGAAAATCTTCCCAAGCCATATCACCCGTAACTTCAATTGTGCTTTTATCCATAACATATATAATCCATAAATTGCACATATTACAGCAAATTCCAAGTTGAAGTGTCAATAAAAATTGTTTACAGGTCTGATGAAGAGCACACTCTGCTCGAAAGCTCGGCAAATGAAGTAGTTTTCCACACATCCCACCTCACTTACTTCTTGTGGTGCTATATAAACACCCAAATCAATGCCAAAACAGCTATAAGAAGCTACAAGGTGGATTTCCTTTGTGCCAAAAAGGCGTGAAATTCTTGTTCAACCTCACTCTTGCCCCCCTTTTGCATCTAAAAAGGTGGTTAATAAATTATGGAAGACGGAATGTTACCCGCCGCAGTGGGTTTGGACTAATTAGGTTTTGGAAACGCTGAAACTACGATAAATTATTTAATGGAGCAACCTGTTAAAACGGGAAGGGAGGGAGGGTAGTTTAGGAGAAACCCGGCGTTAAATGTTACCAATTAAGCGAGCATAAAGTGAAGGAAACTGTTCAGGAGGGGAGGTGGTGGAGAGACGTACCTGAGGGGTGAGAAATAACTTTGAACCCCGTGGGGGTAAATTAAAATCCACCAAGCCTCTTTGTGGGAGCTTGTTTTATTTTATAATTCAATAGAAAAAGGGGATGACGGGCGGGAGGGGGTGCGAAAAACGGTTTTGAGGGTTAAAGGCTGGGATTTAAAAGGCCCCTAAGCTCGGACAAAAGGCGAGCAAAAGCGGAAGGGAGGCAGATTCTGGCAAGACACTGATTTTTTTTTTCTTGATAAAAGTGATGGGAAAGTAGAGGGAAATGGGGTGGTGGTGTTCCAAAAAACAAAATAAACGTTTAATGAGGGGTTTTTTCCTGAGTAAGAATACTCATTTGTACAATGAGGGCCCATTGAACAGTTTTCTCCTGGGGATGAAACCCCCTTTGCTTTCAGGGCAAGCCCTTCATCCTATTTTAGTTGGCTCTTATTCTCTCCGAATGCTATTTTTCTCAATTTCTCGGCGTCGTTTGCGTTTTAGAGGGAGCTCCGGAAAGCCGAAAATCTGCTTGGAGTTTGCGGTTAAACCGCTGTGAAATTCTTTTATACGCTTGAGAATTAGTGTTTTGCAGGGGAGATGTTGAAAATTGAAGGCGTGATGGTAAAATGCCAGATTGAGCAGCGGTCTATAACTGCTCCGAAAATGATTCCTCTATTGACATTGTCATTGCCTTATTGCTCTGCTCGCTGTGTTCACCGAAAAGCACGTAGTTTTATGTGTCTGTGCGTTCAGGAAGGACCCCAGAATGTGACTCCAAAGTCGGATCGTGCGCAAAGTTGGGCCTTCTACTTCTATCTCAACTCAAGCGACCAACAGCCCCACAGACGCGACGAAACGAAAAAATCCTTTAATTGAAACCTACAAGAAGAGCTGCAACACTAGCACCAACAGACGATTCTGACGAGAAACAACAAGAAGAACAAAGAACCCCGAACAACAAGAAATCAAGGATCAACATGGCAACATCAAGCTCACGACTTGGCGCACCCACAAGATGGCACAGTACCAGCAACCAAGCCACATAGTGGGGCAGTCTGGAACCTACTGGGAAAGCCATTGTGAAAATTTGTTCCAAAATTTCAAAATCAAGGAGGGGCAAATGTCAGACTCGTCAGCCTAGCAACTCACTGACATTGCACTTCCTACGAAACTTCGGTCCATTGTCGTGGGAATGCTGAATCAGTGGATAGTGGAGGCAACTGACCGCACGTGCAGACAGCACCCCAAATTTGCACGGGGCTGTCATTAGACGAAAAGATAACCAATAAAAGTCACCGGTTTTCCTGAAATACTCTCTCCACTCAAAATATTGAGAAAATAGGGAAACTATTGGTTCATCTGGGATCTCCTAAATTTTGGGCACTCCCCGTGAACAAAACGGCGAGTTGCCCTGGAAGGAGCGTCTTTTTGAAGTGTCAAGTGATCCAGACTTCCCATGGAAGACCCCAGAAAATCCTTCAAGAGGAAACCCACATTCAAATTGGCCCAGACGTGAAATAGCCAGCCGTCTGTTCCAACTCATCATCCAATCGAGGTTATATTATTAGACCCTAAAACGTGTCCGTCGGTTTCGCGCGCGCGGATTAATTCTGTGAGGATCTAATAGGTAGGAAGATTTCAAAGTAATATTTATGTATCTTGCTCCTATTTTTTGAATCAATATAGAGAACATATAAACTCACGAATTTCCTTCGAAATCCCGAGGACCTGGGAGAATCTTGAATGGTCATCCAAAGTAAGTTTTGGATTTATCTACCAGAGGGTAAGTCCTATAAATTGGCGAAGAAAATGAAAGGCTTGCTGATGAAGAAGGTGACGATCCCTCATATGAAGCACTAATCCCATTCTGATACTGTTCCTATCTTTATTTATCTACTTCCCATTCCCATCTACAGCATGATATCATCCATTATTTCATTGTATTCCTTTGAGTAATATACGGGTTTTTCTTTTACATGATGTGGGATTTTCTTCAGATTTTTCCAGTGGCATGTAGATGCCAAATACTTCTTAGTCTCCTTTTTCCGATAAAAGTATTCATATAATTATCATTGATAATAACTAATTACATACTACTTGCTGTACCTCAGCGACTGCTGAGGCGCGATGGGGGAAGGCTAACCTCATAGCTCCGCTTCTAGATGTCTAAAATTCAAATTTCAAACCTCAAAATGATCGTTACAATATTCTGCACTGATTAGACAAAAAAAATGTTTTGCCCAAAAATTAAAATATTCGACCGAGGAACCCCCTTAAAACGTGAAAAAGGGGAAAACGTCATTTAAAATTTTTATTTTTGTTAAAAAAAAGAAGATATTATAACCCTTAATAGCTAAACATTCAGATTTTCCACTAAGCCCATCCTTATCATCAGTCTGTCACCTTGAACAATTTTCGCCACCTTTTAGCGTCATCAGGGCCCACTATGGCATTTCACTTTTGGAATGATTGGGGCAAATTTTGAGGCCATCGAATTTTTTTACCCCCTTCGCGAGTACATAGGTCGATTGTTCTGAGAATTATAAACCAAGAGATTTCTTCTTAGAGTTCTCAAACGTTTAAGAAAAGGAACCTGCAATTAGATGTAATCAGCCTGTTCCACTTGTGTCGGGTTCTGTTCGACGTTTCCATCCCAATTAAATAATTGATTATTCCGGCTCGGGGTCCCATTGAAGTTTCGTGTATCCCACTATTATCCAGCTCGGAACCCGCAGCTACCGAAAAAAAGCCCCGACAATTATTGTGCGCTTAGCGTCCCCTCTTGCCGCAGAACCGTTGGCAGAGTGGGGGGGGGGGGGGGGGGGGGGGCTGGTGGGAGTAGAGCAGAAAAAACTCAGACACGGAACATATGTATCTCTCCCTGAAATCAAAAGTTTACCTCGGAAGTGCTGGAAGTGGGTGGGGCGGAGGGGTTGAAATGGTAGGTTCGGAAGGCGCTGGTATTAGGTTGAAAATAGCGTCGGTTGTTTCCCAACCAATCAAAACGCCATCACCGAACCCAATGGCGGCGTTTCCCGACCTTTTCCACTGCCTACCTGATCTCCCGGCGCGCCGGCCTGATCTTGGCCCGTAATAACACATGATTGTTTCATGCCGATCCGACCAGATACGGCCTCGGGCGTGGGGGAGAGCTCCGACTTTGCTCGGATATTCACCCGTGTTATTATGTACTTATCAGGAGCCCTGCATCTCTCCAAATGGGACTTTAATGACAGCGATGCAGCTCTGCAGTTTGGCGCCTCCATGTCAACTGTAATCGGACGGTAGCTGGAACGTGGTGTAAGTTGACTAAATTGACGGTAATTAATTCGACTGAAACAGTGGAAGGATGCGGCTCACGTTCCCGGAGCGGCTGCAGAGGCTACTTACAGAAATTGTTCAAATCGTTAATATTCCCAGCCGTTTTCGGCAGTCTCAAACACCAACTCCATGACCGAGTCTCCATCCTACGCCAAATATCGCCCGCCGAGCATTATTCCTCTTTTACCTTTTCTAGTAGGTGTTCAAATGCTGAATGACTTGAACTTAAGTTAAGTGTCAATTGACACTTCAAGGGACGAACATCCCAATGTCTGATTTATACTCCCATACCAATGCTTTCAAACTCTCTCTTATCGGAAACACATACAGCAATGAACAACTAGGTTCATTTCCCAACCTGCAACTGTAAATCCGAAAATTATGAAGTTTCCGAGTGAATTTGCGGTAAAACGTATCAGGCGTCTGGGAGACCCGTTTTCATGATTTTGAGGAAGCATCTTTGAACATCAGGAATCTTCGACTGGGCATCATTGAATTGCAGTTAAAATGACATCCACAAAGGATATCCAAAAAATACTACACTGAGCTCCCAGAAAATAATTTTCCGAACCTCGGATACTTAGCCCATCTCGCTCAGTTCTACCTATGTGCAGGAACAAACCTTTTCGAGGATGAAATTCACAAAAATTCTCATCGACCCTACCGTTCTGTTGGTAGAAGGTTGACATGATGCCTTCACTGACCGTTCGAGACCATTCTGGTCTCTTTTGTGTCACTGTGGCACCGACTCACCCATTCATGAATCGCATCTTCCGGCCCAATTCGACCAGGCTGGCGCGAACGGGTGATCGTGTACCTTTCGACAACACGGTCAGTTCAGAGAAGGTCTTTTCAGTGACAAGGTCATTTTGAAACGTTCACTCCTGACCGATACTCCTCGGGTGTGGTTCCATCGTAGTCCGTGATGGAAGAGGCGAGAAACGGCGCGCCGCGTGTTCACAGCTCAACATACCAAATGCACTCAAAAGGTCCATATCTCGCAACCGCTCGTGACGCAAGCCTCCTGACATTGCTGGCAGCGCCTGTAGATCAGCCCCATGAGGAGTTGCGAGCAAGAATGTCTTCTTCACCAAAGTCTATTTACAACCTGTTGGCCACCTCGCCAAGAAGACTTGTCTACTTGTATCGATAGTTTCGGTTTATCAATCTCAAGGAAAAAATAAAACTGAAATCCTGAATACGGTGTTGTGGATGACTTAAGTGGCGGTGCCGACAGACAACCTCTGCTATAGCCAGTTTTATCATCTGACGTTAGTGCAACCATAAACATGTCCGATAAGTGATAAGTGACGAACACCAACTACGACAGCGAGTGGCTCGCCATTCTCTTGCGTTTTTGGTTTATTATTCTTGGAATAATAGGCTATGTTTTAGGCCTACACCTATGTTTTCTCAAAATTTGACATTATCCGTTTCAAGAGGTCTACATTCTAAATCCGAAATGTCCGTCCGCCGTCCGGGCCGTTTTGGGCAGTAGGATTTTTTTTTTAAATCTGAAATTTTGACAAAGTACTCGGTTTACCATCTGGTTGTGCCCGCAAGGTTTTCAGCCCGATCGCCCAAACGCGTGGGGCGCTATGGGGCTAAAATGGGGCTACGGGAGGTTTTTTTTTAAAGGCTTTTGGCTATGGGATCGAGTTAGGTGTCGTTTTAGAAGTATTTTTGGACGTAGAATCTATTTTTGGGGGTCCCGGAACGATCCGATTTCACTGTGGCGATCTGGGCGATATAGGGCTTTCATGGGGCTACAAATGGGAATTTTGAAGGATACCAGGAGGTCAATTATTTTTCGAGTAAAAAACAAGTTTTGAGAAAAAATTTTTTTTTGAAGTCCGATTTTTTTTTTTTTTTTCATTTAATTGACAAAATTAAGTTTATGCACAAGTAACCTATATAAAAGAATAACAAGCCTTTGTGTAAAATTTGCAGCCGTTTTTTTTTTTTTTTTCGTGCGAAGAGAACAGCAAGATCTGGCGGCTTGTTGGCGATCTCATACCAATTTTGTTGCACTCTCGTGAGTGTGGATTTGACCGAAAAGTAGGGATTTCCCTGAAAGACCTCCCACTGATACTTCGGTCAATGGATTCCCAACTTGAAATGAACTTACAACGACTTGGTAACTTGGGAACGTTTCCAGGGCAAGTCGCCTTCGTGAAAGACGTATCTTCGGACGACCTCAAGCCCCTTCCTTGGCTGTTTCCAAATGACCCTAAGAGGGGGGAAGTGAGGTTTTAAGGCCTTGTCTACACTCGGAAACCAGATATTAATCATTCGCCGGCTAGATCTTGTTAGTTTGTTACTAGTTAAAGGATAATTATCCGCAACCCCCTTTCTCAAACTCTTGGCCTCTAATCACGATTTGAGTAGATCCATTAGCGAAACGGACGATATACTGGAGAAACCTCTCAGCAAGGGGATGGGGAGTAAACAAACTTGAGTTATTTGTAATAGAATTAATCAACGTTGGGTTGGCCTTCTCTTTAGCGAGTGAGCATAAATCAACTGACTAAATGCCGGTTAAGGGAGGACCTCAACGTTGGTTACGGGGGTGTCAATTCTAATGCACTGCCACGAAGTTGATTCTAGGGCGTGGGAGTGAGGAATCAATTTTAAACCAATTCGAAAACCACTAAGAAGGAGGGATTCGACCTTGTTATTGCACCTTCAAACGGGTTCTCAGCCACTAAAAACCGGTTCTTAACCCTTGGCAACCGGTAATTCGATTGGCTTAAGTCTATGGAATGCACTTGATTCCATGAGATGCGGCTGTCGATCCAGAATCCCAGGAAGTAGCCCAATCATTCAAATAGAACCGATGATCCTGTCGAAGGTCGATGTCTTGTCGAAGTTCAGTCTGTGAGAATTGGATACCCACCAGGCTTGCGAAATTTCGTCTGAAAGTTGGAGATTGAAGCAGAGGGCGTCAGAAAGGGAGCCATTCACTAGCACAGCCATATTTACATTAGGTAACACGCAGCGAACAAAAATATGTCACTTTGTCTGTTGTTAAATTGGTATTTAGCTAGATCGTTTACGAACAGCAACAACAGGGTTGGCCCCAGAACAGAACCCTGCTTTATCCCTGCTGCTCAACGGCTCGATCTGTTGGTCAATTCCTTCGGCTCGATCTGTTCAATGGTTTGGCTCTGTTTGATCTCTCAACCTGGAGTGGAATCCCAAGGTTTCGGCTGGTTGTTTTAATGGAGGGTGCGGAATCCCAAGATATTCCTAAGCTCATGATGAGGGCCCGCGGTGGAATCTATAACCGCCCACTGGCTTTGGTTATTGAACCTTCAAACTGGCTTTCAGCCACTGTTAACCGGTGTTCAACCCTTGGAAACGGCTACTGGAGGCGTTTTGAAGGATTTTGATTATGGGGTCGAGTGGAGTGTCGTTGTCGAAGTCTTTCGGACGTAGAATCCAATTCTGGAGGTCTCAGATCCATCGAACTAGACCGTGTGAACCGCAAGGACGTCGATGGAGGTGTCGTTTTCGAAGCAATTTTTGGCAGTCTCAGACCCATCTGAATATCCTGTAGGGATGAGCTATGAGCTATGAGCTTTCTATGGGCCATCAAATGGGACTTTTGAAGGGCTTTGGCCGGAAGGTTTAAACCATCTACAAAACCGCTTTATTAAATAAAGTATTTTCCATTAAATAAAGTATTTTCGATGGTTTTCATTATAATGAAAGCTTTGTATACAAATCTCAGTATGACCATCGCTTACAATCTTCGAAATTTTCTAAGTCTTCCAGTAAAATAGATAGATAAACTCGTCTTCATATCCCTTGAACGCACCAAAAACGGCGATAACGAACGTATCGATTCTGCACTTTTTTTTCGCA
Source organism: Pilophorus perplexus (assembly GCA_955831195.1). Lineage (NCBI taxonomy): Eukaryota > Metazoa > Arthropoda > Insecta > Hemiptera > Miridae > Pilophorus > Pilophorus perplexus. Next base: position 24,282,784 of record OY037016.1, read on the forward strand.
TACAAGAACGTTTTCATTCTGACAAACGACCTATTTCTATCTATAACACGACTATGAAATTTATATGAAAATTTATTACAATACAAAAAAAAAACCCTTCGGAGCCAAGAAGCAGAAAATACATTGAAATTGAAAATGTTTTTATTAATTAATGTAGCCCCGGTATTTTTCTCCTCCCAGCTTAGCCAACTCCCACACCGTGCGGCCGCAAATAGTCGGAACGACTGAACGACTCCAACCACACGAAACTACATCAAATTTAAAAACATGAATGATCGCTTCAAAATGCACCCACCTCGGATTCAATTCACTTAGCATTTGAATCCAATTCCATCGAAATGTGCAATTATGAAATACATTGTCAAGAGTCTTGAAGAATCCAAAAGCTGAAGAAACTAAAGTCCTGAACTGATATTGAATTTCAATTCCTCCCCAAAGTACACGCGTATCCCCCAGTTCCATATCAAACCCTCAACCAAATACACGCCCCGCCGAGAGAACACATTTCGATAAAAAAATATATCTCTATAAAAAAGAGTGCACTTGTGACTTTTGCGAGGAGGAAGGTATCTCCCATGTGCCCTTTTCCTTTTCCCCAAGCTATATCTTTATCTTGTTGCTTGTTGGGGGATCGTCACTCAAGGGAGGGCGAATATTAGATAAGGCCTATTGACAGAGATTTTTCTTTTTCCTTCTTGGCTCCGAAGGTTTTTTTTTTTTTTTTTTTGTATTTATAGTCGTGTTATAGATAGAAATAGACCGTTTGTCAGAATGAAAACGTTTTTGTATGTAAAAAAAAAAAAAAAAAAAAAGAGCGGAATCGGTTGGTTCGTTTACGCCGTTTTTGGTGCCTTCGAGGGATGTGAAGACGAATTTATCAATTTTGAAGATTTGAAAAATTTCGAGTTTTGTAATTGATGGTTGGTTATAATGAAATTTGTTTACAAAGCTTTCATTATTATAATAAAAAATTACATGGAAGCCGCATATCTGCCATCTACGAACAGCCTCAACCAAATCACTTGATATTTTGAAAGCCCTTGCCAACACCAAGACTTGGTGTCCACTTAGTGGGGTGCAGATCGCACGACTATGCTACGGCTGTAAAGAGCTTTTACACGGTCAAAGATTGACTATGGCTCCATTTTGTACCGAGCTGCGCATCCAACGACGCTCTCCGCAATAGACTCAGCTCATAATCAAGCTCTTCGACACTGCACAGGAGCATTCCGAACGACCCGCATCTACACGCTGATGCAGGAGAGTTGCCACTACAATATCGGAGGACTCTACTGGCACTTCGGTATACATGCAGCCAAAGTAAAAGCATATATGCAGCCGAAGTAAAAGCCTCGCCTACTCATCCCCTACAACATACTGACTTCAGCATCTCGCTAAACCCCTACACTTACCCCCGCGACCCATTACACTGCATACGATCCGATTTACTTGACTGCGACCACCACTTTCCACAGTTTGAACTGGAAGGTCCGCCACTGCGGCCATTTTGGGCTCTGAATCCACCGCGAATCGTCCTGGATCTGGCTGGATACGTCTGATGCAGAATACCTTTCTCTCTTGTGTCCAACTACTTGGTGACGTCACGTGCCCTCCGCTTTCATTTCAAATTCTCCAACATTTCTAATACAGCTCTGCACGTAATTATACAGATTTTCGAACTAAAAATTTGTGTAGAGGGGTTTTAAAGGGCAATGAATCCGAATATGTTGTTAGAAATGAGGAATTCCGACATTTTCAAGGAGCCCATTCACATCGAAACCGTTTCAAAAATGAAGGAGATAGTTCAAGAAATCTGCAAAATCACGTTATTCCGAATTAGTTACTTGTTTTGTCATTTTAGGAAATGGAATTTTCATTATAATATGTATTGTATAATGAAAATTTCATTCTTATAAGGATAGATACCGATATCTAAAACTGGGGTGGTCCCAAATCAGCGGGCTGGCGTGTCAACAATGTACCCTACCCCATTGGAAAAATTCACAATTTCTCAACAGGGAAAAATAATGGATGTCACTTCCCCCCTCCCAAGCATAATTTACTGGAAGCTGAGAAATGATAATCGTAGTTTTTTCAAATCTAAACGCGGTTACAGCTCCAGGAGGGTCTACGTGATGGGGTGAGAAGATTCTGGATGAGGATGATTTGTGCAGCCGACGGTGTAGATCACATTTATCATACCCCGGGAAAAGGGCCTTGGAGGGGCGGGGGGCAGCGCCCCCAAACCAGAAGGAGAGTTTCTCTTATTAAATCAACGCAGTTAATGCTCCATGTGACGCACGGCCAAGTAAGTGAATAATTTTATTGCTTCAACCTCTTTTCCCTTCCGCCGCCCTGCGACCCGAAAAACATCCGAACATTTTTGCGGCGAGGGGGCCCTTAAACGGTCGAAGACGGACTTTGCATCCCAAGTGGGAGAACGCCCTCCTTTTGTGGAGTTTTCATAAGCTGTGAAACAACGTTACAGTTGAAGAATTTTTTTCCTGCTCCTGATGTTCGAAATAAAAGCGTTCAATTACACATTTGGTTCAAACAGTTGAAAATTAAACTGTGCCATGTCAATAAATTACAATGAAAAATTAGGAGACGTTTTTATGAATTTCCCACTTTGCATAAAACAGTAGGTATTACTGTTTCTGCTTCGTCTATAGGCCATTAGATCTCGCTTCTGATTTTGGCTCCAGCAGACGGCTGTAATCCCTGGGACGGTGTCTTCCCCTTTGAGTAAAAAAGTGCCTCCGAACCGAAAGGAAGAGGTTGTAAATGTCACACGTCACATTCTAACCATAGCAGAATAATCAATAAGGAATACATCATGCCATCCCCACTCAAGGTCATCGTGGGGGTTGGCGTTTGAGACTTGGCCGAAGAGGCGCCCAAGGGACCATTCCATCCATCGAGTGATTAGTGGGTGACTTGTCGAACCGCCCTAAACCTCCTCTTGGGGGCGACTCGTCGGGAAATTCGACCTGCTGCCAACTGGAAGCTTTTGGGAAGTTGAAAGCCAACCGAATAGGGCAGAGTCAGAAGTTGACTCCTCAGAGCTCCAAAATTACGAGATTTTCGGAATCCCCCACATGCAGGTCACTTTGTATATAGTCATAGTTTAAAGAAGTCGATCTCACTAAGTGAGTATAGTGGGCTCACTAAGTGAGTATAGTGGGCTTTCATTCTGCACACGGGGAGAGTAGGACGCTTCCCCTTCTTCCCACAACAACAGTGTCGGCGGTGCAGGAGTGTCATCTTTCGTGTAGGAACCCTTTATCATGTAACGGAATTCCGGAGGGCAACAACATCCCTGCAGACATGAAAGCCCGGATGGAAGCAGGAAACCGATCCTTCTGGTCGCTCAGCAGGGTGCTCAGGTTCAATGCTCTCCCAAGACAAGCAAAGCTATATTATGGCTCTGAATCGTGGGTCCTCACGCAGGAATGGGAACAAAAGCTCCGTGTTTGGGAACAGAAAGTTAAGGCGAATATTCGGGCCAGTTTTCGACTAAAGCTAAAGGAGCTAAAGGATCCCTACGAGGAGCTTCAGGAGTTGCGCAGTGAGCCTGACATAGTAACCGTCATCAAAACGGGCCGGCTGCGCTGGAAGTGGTACGGATGGATTGGACCCGCGTCCCTCAAAAGCTGCTGTATGGGTGGCAGGTGGCAGAATAGGAAGAGGCAGGCTGCGCACAAATTGGGTTGATGACGTCGAGGCCGATCTACGATTGCTTGGCATTCAACGGTGGCAGACTGCAGCTCTAGACAGGGATACATGGCGACGGATTGTTGAGGAGGCCCAAGTCCTCTAGAGGACTGCAGCGCCGTGGAATGAAAGAAGATAACGGAATTCCATCCGTGCTGAGGAGAACCCAGGGCGTGGACAAGGAGTCTGAGGTCCATCGTCTGCTTCGGCTTGCGGCAGCTTGGACTTTGAAAATTCTGACTGGGTGATCGCCGAGAACCTCGGCGGCTCCAGCAATCGATGGGCAAACCTAAGGAATTGGCAACATCTCTGCCGAGGCCCTTGAAAGGGGAAGTATATCGACGTCTTCAGTGCAAATCTCTGATCAGATCCTCCACCCTCGACTTCTTAAGCGTGTTTTCTCGGAACCCTACAGTGGATCACTCAGTCCACTTACGCCAACACAAGCAAAAACATGGAGTATGCGCCTTCGGATACAAAAAGCCCAACAAAACAAAGTTAAACAGTCATAAAACCCCAGATTCTCTTCTGGGGCCCAGAAACACATCCATATCGTGTTACACAAAACACTCCCCCATGTTGGGTTCAGTTCCCGTATGCATCAACCCGATTCAAAGAGCCCTCACTGCATCGGTGTTTCTGTGTGGGATTAACAGAAATAATTAAACAAGGGGACCACCTTACAAGTGGAATATTAGCTACAACTGTTGCAACCCCTTTTCGGGCAAAGGGTTAAAACTCTCTCAGGTTGGGGAGCAAATTTATGCAAAGACCGAGGAAAACGGCGGTAAGGTCACGAGGTGTCGACCACTTCTGGGACCATAAAAGTAATCTATTGCCAGGACACACATGTGACCGCACTTTGGACCTCTTGCTCTTAATGCTGATTGTGCCATTTTTCTTGGTGCACCCTTCGGAAGGGTGAGGTCAGGCTGAGACCCTTTGAACTACCTGCTAAGCCCTTTCAGAATTAGATTAGCCTCTCGTAAAGGTCACCATTTGTTAATAAGGGCCTTGTAATATGGCGCGTTATAGTGGACGCGGTGCTGGAAAGGGAACACGAATGGGCACCAGTTTCGTCTGAATTGACTTCGTTTGAACGCAGCTGCTATATCACCAGCCACATTTGGACCATCGTCTTAAATGACCTTAATTAGGTTTTGTACAAAACTGGCACGAACGAAGGGGAGAAACACCAACTCCAAACGTGGCGGTCAACTGAAGAATTCTCAATTTCCCTTCCTTTTCCGACTTTTAATTCAAAACTTGCCCTGAGCAGGACAAACGACGCGGTTTCTTTCAAGAATCAAATTAAATTTAGTTTCTTTTTTTTTCTTCAACCCTCTTTTCTCGATTGCAATTAACTTGGGTGAAATCCGTCACCTGGAAAGTCCCATTTATAATTCGGGGAGCTTCCATTATTTCCCAGGGGCGGAGTTCTTTTGGTTTGAGGACGTGGTCTGCAGGGTCTGTACTATAGCAGAGGGACAATACAAGTGACTACAATGAGAAAAAGCTGGCCCTACAGTGTTAACCTACCTAATGAAATTTCCCAAAACATGATGACAGTGAAGATGAAATGACGGGTAACCTATTGGGATCTTGATTGGTTCTGAAATGAGAGCGCTCTGAAGCGGCTTTACTGGCAGCGTGAACATGTGGCTTACTTATTACTCTTCTGTTGTGGATCTGCTACAGGATCGCCTACGCCTTCCCAATCCCAGCTCCGCCAACAGTGGCGCTTCCAGTGGCCAGCAATGAAACGAAGTGGAGCGTGTGAGCGAATTTACTGTGTAGCGTTTGGCCCGTGCGGCCACTTGTGCTATTGCACTGTTTTAGGTTAATAAAGGTGTATTACTACAATAGAGTAGTAAATAAGGCTGCTTTATATAAAGCTGGGAGAAGCTTCATGAAAGGTGACGGTAAAGATTAATCTAACCGCCAACTGCCCAGAAACGATGTTTACGGACACTTAACGTTATTGAACCTTAGGAAGACGATAAAAATTCTATAAAACTCAGTATATATCCGTATTCCAAGACAAATCTCACAGCCTTAAAAATCATTCAGTTCTTGAGGAGCAGTAACAGGAGAACTTCACTTTCAAAGTGTTTTCCATAATCTCAGTATTAAGACTGGGGAGGCCTAACCCGGCAAGCTGTTGGTTTTATATCCTGTTTACTTCCTTCACCCTTACAACCACTTTACCCTCTCGTAAACCTTGTTCCACCCCCGACACTCTCAACCCCCATATCGCTACGGTCTACCAGAAGAAAAAAAAAAACACCCACTTTCCACCTACATAACGTTCGAGTTATATCAGCTCCGCCGTTTGGCGTCCAACAGACACGTACCTGCATTACAGTCAAAGAAGGTCTGAAGCCCCAACGCCCGCACTTTTTCCATTTACATAATCGCACTATCGTATAACACTGCCATCCGAAAGCTTTTGTCATAAACGTTGAATGGGCGAAATTTTTGATATTTTGACATCATTGTGAGGTTTTACATACGAGCACACTGACTGGGGGCCTCGCTTCGCTCGTCTTTTGAAAATAGGTCAAGTGATGGCGGAGAATACAGAGGAATACCTTTAAACCATTCTGAATCCGTTTTTTTTTTTTTTTTTTTTTTAGGTTTTTCTGTAGAAAAAAGCCGGGTTGAAATTTCCGATGTCCTTTGAAAGGGGCTACGAGCGCCTCATAACTCCTTTCAAATGACAACTTGCTGCCTCTCTACGTCGTCACCGTGGAATTTCAAGGTCACTAAAATTTTACCTGAAATCTATGAAATAAAATTGAAAGATTCTAAAAGTGAGTCTGGATGAGGCAACCCTGAAATCAATAGTTGAAGCAACTTCAGTAGTAATTGATGGATTTCCCAGGGGGTCGAGTAAGGTGACGTTTTCTCAGCTTTTTTTTGTTTTGTATAAACGGTTCGGAGGGATTATTAACCAGTCCGACAACCCTTGGATGCTGGGTAAGGCTTTGAGCTACAACTGGTGCGGGTTTGGACAGGTTTGGGCCAGGAGCTCGAGTGAGGTGTCGTTTTCGGGAGTAGATTCGATTTGTGGGGGCCCCAGACCTGTCCGAGGCTTTTAGAGGGATTCAGGGGCGGAGGGGGTGAGGGGATTGAACCTTGTACAGGAAATCGGTATATGAAGTTTTCCATTTTTTCCCGATTTTCGATTTTAAAAAATTGCTTATCATTATGTTTTTTCATTCATTAGTATCGGAAAAGGAGTTTATTAATCAAAATACTTTCGTTCGATAAATAAAGCTGTTTGTGGTAGGTAATTATTTCAATCGTGAAAAATTGAATTTTTTTAAAAGGGGCTATGTGACCGATTTTCAAATTGCGATTTGATACATTTCCCCATTCAAAAAAAAAAAATAAATAAATAAAATTAAAAAAAAATAATTAAAAATTAAAAAAAATAAAAATAAAAAATAAAAAAAAATCTGAAATTTATTGTAAAAATATGTAATATCTAGCTCTATAGGAATACAAACTAAATTGGAGATTTTGGCAGTATTGATAGAATTGGACAATTTTTGCATTTTCCCGGAATTAAAGGATCAGCCAAAATCGTCACATACTTAACCCCTTAAAAAAAAAAAGTTCAAATAATAGGTCAAGTGATGGGGTATAATATATATTATATAATATATAATTCAACATATTATGTTGAATGTCTAAAAACCTCCCGATCTTTGGAATAGAGAGAAAATCGTCTTCCCACTCACCAGAATAGATCCGAAATAATTTCGGATTAATTATTAGTGTGGAATGAATCGGATGCAGAACCACACCCTTACGTACCCACCTACTTCAACTTCAACCGAAATTAATCAGGTTGCCACGTTACTCAAGCAGCAAAATGTTTTATCCCCATCTCCCTTTTATAAATCTCATGCCATCAGAGTAGCATCGGGGGGAACCTGTTGTGGGTTGAAACGCCGTTGAGGTCTAAATTCATGTCACATCCAGACAATGACAACCAGGTGACTCCTTGCTCTACCACGCCAATTAATTAATCGATCCCCCTCGCTTCACCGCCCCCAACGGATCTAATTGGTTAAAGGAGTGGAAGTCCCCTTTTGCTCCATCACTGCGGAAACCCGAGGCAGACAGATTGTGTCCGCAGAGAAATGGAATAATAACGGAGATATAAGACCCACCCCAAGTATCCTCCCTTCCAGCCCTCCGTCTTACCGCTGGGTTGGTTTTAATTAAGCTTCTCCAGAGGCTTAGCTGGAGCTTCTGAGCTACTTTTTTTTTCTTCGAGTGAAATGAGGTTTACGAAATTGATTAAGTCCCTTTTAAAGTTTTAAACCAACATCGATTTCTCCAAATTGTCATAAAGAAAAACTGCAGCAAATTGGATTAAGCTTACACATGAGCTCATAATTATTTTAGAATTTTAATCTAATGATAGGGATTGTTCAAGGGAAGGGCGGATAGTAAGCGTAATTGCAAGGAATAGTATTGAAGATCCTTTGAATCTTTTCCTCTAGTAAAAAATCCGTTTGTCACGGATGTTCAATTTTTTACTTAACAAGTACTTAACTACAAAAATGTTTCATATTATTAAGGAGGTTCTACTTCATTAGGCCTATGCCATCTCATCAATCTAGCTACTTGGGTAGGTACGTAATCTTGAAAAAGCTATGAAAATTATCTAAAGGGACTTGGACAGCAGGCTCAAAAACGGTGAAAGAATCTGCAACTTCCATTTTCATGAACATACTGAGTAAACGATTTCAATGGATTGTATGGACAGGAATGGTTGCATCGCGCACGATATGCACCACTCTATAGAGTATTGTATACAAGGAATTGCGATTCAAATAAAAGTCTTTCGATAAAAATGATTTGAAGATGATTATGTTGCCTCTTGTGTTGGGATTGAGTACCTATCGATATTTGCGAGTGGCATTGATACCAATGCCGGTAATGGACAAAACTAGCCAACCTTAGAATATTTTACTATCTCTTATCTCTATAGTTATATTTCATCCTATGTAGCATTAGCTTGTGTTCTATTGTGTTTCCCGCTTGTTTCGCCTTGATTGCCATCGCTATGGCTACGAGCCACGAGCACGTTTTGGAAGTTTTTCACGAAAGTGGCACCATGGTTGGTAATGATGTTTGTTTTATAGGATGAGCGTGTAAGCTCGAAACCGGTATGTATTTTAACTAAATACAGAAGTTATAAGGAAGAAGCAGAGAGGTTACTTTCATTGCCCATCCGTTCTCTTGGATCAGCAACTCTGCACCATCTGGCAGTTCCCAATCTCGTTTGAGATAGTGAAGTAGTTAACCCAAAGTGTTATTCTTCTCATTAGTTTTTACACTACCCATGTTGAATACAATAAGTGTATTCAAACATAATTATTGTTTCGGGAAAATTCATCGAAAAAGATCGAATTACGAGTATAAAAGCGCAACAATGAGTTTCGTGCTATTCAGATTCTGTTGGAAGGAACCGATGTTGCGCACTTTTGCCGCCTTCGGCGTGGCAGTCGAAGAACGCGATCCCCATCTCCTGTCTAGCATCACACGCTCTGGTTGATCAAGCAATTTTCCAAAACAGTTTCAAGAGTTCCGTGAATGTCTTCTTCAGAAACGCTTCATTTTTTTTGTTATGTAAATGTTTCCCCCTTCAATGATCCAATTTGCCCACCGTTCACAGGCCCGTCGGGTACGTTGTACAAATCACAATACGTCACTACAATACTCCGCCGAGAATCCTGTCCACGAAAGACGAACCGGGGGCCGATTCCGACCGTCAGATTTTGATTGATCACTCGACCGGGGCTCATAGTAATTCAGTTGTAACCTTCTCCACCCCACCAACACGTCCATCAGGCCTTGTTTTACCTTTTTGTCAACGCTCCCTGCTCTTTTAAAAAACAGCCTTTCAATAGCTCTCGAAAAAAAAATTTGATGTATCATGCAACTGCCCCTCCCTTCACCACGTTGGGATTGCATATCATTTTTAGTTTCCAATAGAATAGCGTCAGTGATACATCAGGAACATGTTTGACACGGTAAGATTCATTGTTGGACGTTTTTCATCGGTGGAAAAAAAAGTAGTGTGATTTAGAGAATCACCAACAACTGCTTAAGGATTTCTCTTCTGCCCTTGGAGCTCCATAACCGGGTTTTATAGACCTTAAATCAGTTTCACGGGAGGGTGAAGTGAGTTTAACGTCAAGATATCGCCTGGTGAGAACTACAAGGGCGTAACTCAAAAACGCTGCAAATTTTACACAAGGGTTTATTATTCTTTGATATACGTTACTTGTGCAGAAATTTAATTCCGTCAATGAAAAAAATATTTAAAAAAAAATTTTTTTTGGATTTTTATCTCAAAAATTTTTTTTTTTTTTTTTTGTTCAAAAATGTGTTTTTTTCAAAAACTGTATTTTTTACTAGAAAAATATTTAACATCCTGGGATCCTTCAAAAATCCCATTTTTAGCCCCACGAATGCCCTAAACATCGCCCCAGTGAAATCGGATCGTTCCGGGACCCCAAAAAATGGATTCTACGTCCAAAAATACTTCGAAAACGACACCTAACTCGATCCCATAGCTAAAAGCCTTCAAAAAACCCCTCCCTTAGCCCCATTATAGCCCCATAGCGCCCCACGGGTTTGGGCGATCGGACTGAAAACCTTGCGGGCACAACTAGATGGTAAACCAAGTATTTTCTCGAAATTTCAGATTTTTAAAAAAATTCCTACTGCCCAAAACGGCCCGGACGGCGGACGGCGGACGGCGGACGGCGGACGGACATTTCGGATTTTGAATGTAGACCACTTGAAACGGATAATGTCAAATTTTGAGGCCGATCGGAGTCGTCGACCCGTGTCGCGAAAACATAGGTGTATTATTCCAAGAATTATAAACCAAATTCTTGGAATAATACACCTATGTTTTCGCGACGCGGGTCGACGACTCCGATCGGGCTCAAAATTTGACATTATCCGTTTCAAGTGGTCTACATTCAAAATCCGAAATGTCCGTCCGCCGTACGCCGTACGCCGTCCAGGCCGTTTTGGGCAGTAGGAATTTTTTAAAAAATCTGAAATTTTTACAAAATACTCGGTTTACCATCTAGTTGTGGCCGCAAGGTTTTCAGCCCGATCGACCAAACCCGTGGGGCGCTCTGGGGCTAAAATGGGGCTACAGAAGGTGGTTTTTGAAGGCTTTTGGCTATGGGATCGAGTCAGGTGTCGTTTTCGAAGTATTTTTGGACGTAGAATCCATTTTTTGGGGTCCCGGAACGATCCGATTTCACTGTGGCGATCTATAGGGCTTTCATGGAGCTAAAAATGGGATTTTTGATGGATCCCAAGAAGTTAAATATCTTTCGAGTAAAAATTAAAGAATTTTTGAAAAAACACATTTTTGAAAAAAAATCGCCTCAAAAAATTTTTTTTGAAATATAAAAATCCAAAAAAAAATTTTTTTAAATTTTTTTTATTGACAGAATTAAATTTCTGTACAAGTAACCTATATCAAAGAATAATAAACCCTTGTGTAAAATTTGCAGCGTTTTTGAGTTATATTCATATTCCTACTATTCTGGGGCAGATCTACAACTTGGAATAGGGGACATAAGTGAACTTTGAGTAAAAAGCGGTAGATTGAGCTAGTGCCCTTGTTGCATTTCCCTTCTTCGGCACCCTGTCTGGTGCAACACAGGCTCGTTTCGATGTAGTGCCATCCTTCATACGGATTTGATCGACTGAGTTCACGTCAACAGAGGCGGGTTTGGACTTACGCCTATGCTGCCCACATTAGTTTTCATATCCTACAGAGGTAAGTGTCCCTTTTTTAGAGTTACGCCTGGATTGCGAAAGTAGCATGATCCATTCTAAACTCCATTGCAGAATTGATTTGTTGATGAAACTTTATCATTTGAATTCATCATCCAATACCTTACCCATCTATGGCCACAACTTCTAATTATCGCTGAGTTGTTAGAAAGTGACGATTGTCTCCGGAAATTAGCCTTTGTTTTAAAAACTACAGCACATGAACTTCAGGCAGATGGTTAAAATTATTTTCCTAGTCGTTAAACAAAGCATTTTTATGGAGGTGCCTATATTGTTTGTTTCAGAATGTTGCCTCGTGGAATAAGATAAGTATCAAAGGAGTAGGAGGAGTGGAATAGGAGCCAAAATGGGCAGCCAAATTCTGGCCCGTTTTGGAATTAGGTGAGCTGGATAATGACTACATAGTTGTTGAAATGTGCTCTTGTTATTAAAGGAACAAAAAGTAGCCATCAACGTTTACGTTTCAAAAGTTGTCGCTCATTGAACATTTTAGCAGCTTGATTATTTTCAAACAGTTGAAATTTTCAGATTCTGCTTTTTGCACGTCGTACGAGAATTCGGGCGAGGATGGGAAGAAGAAAATGCACCCCAAAACGACTTGCATCAAAAAGAGAAGAGCTTGAGCAGAAACTAGAAAGAAAATGACAAAAAAATTGAACTAGGTACACGTTGTAGCATGCTTTGATTTGCTGGCCCTTCTCACTTTACCTCGGGGAAATGTGTCCAGTTTTTACTATGAATCGCGGTAGTCTACTTACAACTTTACAGTATGCAAATTGAAACAGAAGGGGCTTGGCCGTGTTTATTGCTATTGTTGGCATGAGGGCGAGGTTAAGAGATGTTAAGAGGTAAATAAAATAGAAGGTAAATAAAAGCATAAAGGGGTAAATAGCGTCAAACTTGCTCATGTTTCAAAATGTACGTATAAATGTAAAGTATGTATCTTTGTGCTAATAATTCAGCCTGACACGGACTTTCTTGATAACTGCAACGCATGAAATTACCTTTTATGAAATATTTAAAAATATTTCCGATCAGTTAAAAACTGAAAAAAGTTCATGAATCTCAAACTGAAGGATGATAGAATATTGAGTGATAGAAAGACAGAGGCAGTAAACAGGTTTTCGGCCGAGTTTTCCCTTTTTTGGGGTCTCCAAAACTTCAAATGCGATTTTCTCTAAACTACGAATTTTGAGTTATGCCCTTGTAGTTCTCACCAGGCGTTATCTTACTCAAAAGTGATCGCAGTCGCTAATCTATTATCGCAGTTTCGAACTTTTCAATAGTTGCTGGTGAAAATTCCAGTCTTTGTGGCCGCTTGGGCCAAACTCTACAGGCTTAAATTCGCTCGCCCGCCCCACTTTGTTTCGTCGCGGGCCACGGGAAGCGCCACTTCCGGCGGTCTGATCGGTAAGTCCAGCTTCTTCCACAATTGACTTAACAAATTGACTCAACAACATGATATAAATTAAATCACATAAGGGTATACTGCAGGGGTTTCCATTACAGGGTTAATACTGGTTGTATAGTTCTTCAAACTGGTTCTATACCTTTGAAGCCGGTTGTATAGGAGTTCAAACAAGTCATAATATAAGATATTATCTCTTTAAATCATATTCAAATTTTGAGTTTCTCAACCGGTTCTTTATATCTTCAAACAGGTTTGAACTAGCTCTTCAGCTAGTTTTATTGAACTAGATATCTAGTTCTGTTAAGTATCTACTTTATTATAAATTATAGGTCTATAATAGGTCTGGATTTACTTACGTTACAATAGGAAGTGTTCATATTTTTCACGAAGGAAGAGAGAAAAAAATCCTTGCCTCTCGATTGACAGTTTATCTGCAGATTGCTTAGATTCAGATGCACTTCTTGCACCATGCAGTTTGTAATTCTCACGCTTATGGGGTTTTCACTGGTCGTTATAGACCTACACCACATTTATGAACCTGTTGAGAACCGTATCTAGAAAAGCACGAAAAGAAAAAAAAAAGTTGTTAGTTGCGAATGACCCAGCAGCTTCCCTCTTTGAATAAACTGATACTTGGGCATAATTCTTCCCTGGAGGGGCTGAAATCCCCCTTTAACCGGAAAGCCCTTCGGAGGAAAGACCCCAGAAAAGAGGGATATGCGGAGGAAGGAGACCGTGGAAGAAAGAAGAGAGGGTTTTCTCATGGAAATTTCTTCGCCGATATCGTGAGGACGAGGTTTGAAGGGACAAAATGTTACCCTTCCAAGTCTTCCCGAGTGTGGTTTATAACCCGGCTCCTCCACAAGGGTTACGGCACCCTTACCTGGGCTGGGGGGGTTCCGGGGCGGAAGCCTTAAGTCTATAGGTCCCGCATATATTTAGTATACCGTGAATATGTTATTGGGAGGGACGGTCCTTCCTTGGGGATCCCATTTTCCCTCAATTTTTCGATTCTTCTCCTTTTTTTTGTGAGTAATGACGTCACGTTTGGACGATTCCACCAAGCTCACGATTTGGACGGTGGTCGGAGACGGTGATGTTGCCCTAGCAGAGCTACTTTTGGGTGTAGTGAGATCTCTTCGTATGAACAAACGTGTGAGGTTCAAGTTAGCGGAGAAATGACGAAAGTCTCTCGATGACTCGTTTGACACCTGGAAGCTGCTGGTGGAGACGAAGCCGGCGAAAACAGCCGGAAGTGAGCGGCCATTTTGTTTTGGTAGATAACGCAGTTGTTGACAAAAGTTACCACACCTCGACCTATGCTACGGTAAGCACAGGTAACACGTCTGATACGACCAATTTTCTCAACTCTAGCACATTTAAAAAGTCGATAACGGCCCGTGAAGACCCCTATTATGGATTTTAAATCGCAAACCCAGAGGAATGACAAATAAAAAGAAAGAACAACAAAAGAAACCAGGGGCGGATAGGCGGTTTTGACCGGCCCGGGCGATTCAATTTGACCCCCCCCCCCCCCCCCCCTAGCCTTAACAGTTACCTATCCAAAGACCATCAAAGGAGGGGTTGTTCATATTTTGGAAAAACAAGCAAATGAATAGGAACGAGAATACACTTTATTAATTTTAATACCTAGGTGAACTTATACTTATTAATAAGTACTTAAGTGAAAAATAACAGCGCCTATATTTAGAAAAAATAAAAGTGGTATGTGTGTTAGTTTGGTACCGTCTATACAAACATAATAGCGACTGAAGCTAGGATGGATTGAATTTTTGCACATTTCTTCAGCTTCATTATCACAGCGTATTGATGAGGAGCATTAAATGCCAAATTTTGGCTGGAGCACTGAACCGAGAGGCTTTGGGTGTTTCTGGCCCTCCTCGCCATCTCCCCTCCTCCCCTACTCATATTTGTCCCCTGCTTGTTCATTTCTTTCGAACTCTAGGCTCAACCTGTCCCATGGTAAATTTACCTTTTACAGCTGTTTAAATTCAATTACTAGAAAAGTTTGTCATGTTAAGTGTTTGGACGGATGAAGGACCCAAAAATGATTACTCGGAAAATGAGTCCTCATTCGACTTTCTGGCATCCTTTAAAAGTCTGATGGATGCATTGAATGCCAAGGCGAAATCGGACGCTTCTGGGACCCCCAAAAATACTTTGAAAACGACACCTAACTCCTTCCCATAGATGAAACCCTTCAAAACCCCCTTATGTAGCCCTCTTTAGTTCCGCAGAGCATCGCTGGTTTGTGCGATTGGGCTGAAAACCGTGTGGGGACAACTTGAAGAAAAACCAAGTATTTTGTCAAAAGTTTCAGATTTTTGAGAAAAATTGCTACTGCTCAAAACGTCGTGGACATTTCAGTTTTGGAATCTGCTCATCTTAAAACGTAGATATAATGACAAATTTTGAGGACGATCAACATTTTGGACTTAGATAACAACATAGTGTATTATTCAAAGAATATTTAACCAAAACGTGATCACATAACGCCCACAGACGAAACACTTGCTGATGAGGGAAAAGAGACCAAGCGGTAGGCGATGGCGAGGAGGGCCAGAAACGACTGAAGCCACTCGGCTCAGTGCTTTGGTCAGACGCTCCTGCTCGCAAGCCATCAACATGAGATCCTCCAGATTGTTATTACTCAGAGTTAACCTCAGCCTTGTTTTGATGATTTTCAATTTTGAAAAACTACTCTAACACTCAGCTTGGGTGGTAGAAAGCGGTAGGTAGGTACCTACCAAAAATGGGTGAATCAAAAAGAGAATTTCATACAATGAGGCCATGAGGATTTAAAACCTTGTATGCAAATTACGCATTGATTGCACTTGAAATCCTCCCTGTTAGGAACAGAGCCAACCAGATCGCCTTCATTGTGTCTGAATTTTCCTTTTCGGTCTCGATTTCATATTTCGGGTAAGGTCAAATTTTGTTTCCAGCTTCGACCGGCCCCTCAGGACCTTCGGCCCTTCGGGCGTCGCCCGATCGCCCGACCTGCCTATCCGCCCCTGAAAGAAACAAAACAACAAAAACAAAAACCTCACGCAGCTATCAGCAGAAACCATCCAAAGGGGAGCCATGGATGCGGTGGACACGTAGACTACTCGTCCCAGAACTGTAGGCCCACTCTTCCAGGCTGAGACACAGGAACTTCCTTTGGGTACCACGCAGTCGGGATGCCACAGCCCAGATGACTGCGAATTACTGCTTCGCCCGAACCCATGCAGAAACTTGTGAATACGGACGAGCCGACTTTTCTGCCAGTGTTGAGGCGAGCTGGAAATCTTCACCCATCACATGCGCATACCAGTGGAGAGAATGAATCTCACTTGCAATCTATTTATAATGAACTTTTGTGCATTAACACCCCTCCCCTGAAAAAGATCCTGGATCCGCGTCTGCTTGTTTCCTTGAAAACTACTTCTACAGGCGATGCCAGTCAGATTACTGATAATTGCAAATTACATGTTTCAACTTTAAATGACCTGCTTCAGGTTGTTACCTTCAGGGTAACTCAAGGCGCGACTTGTGAGGGAGGCAGCTTCGCAACTGCACCCCCTCGATGCAGAAGGGCGAGAGGGGGGGCTACTTATTACCTAATTAGTTAGTTACCTACCTAAAAATGAATCAAAACTCCTTGGCTCGAATATCTACGTAAGTTCTTGTAGACCTTACATAGTTCGCGGAACGTCTGAAAAGCCTGTGTTGATAGTACAATGATAACGGGAGCACTGCCCTTCTTGAGACGGTTTTTTTGCATGGACCTTATGGAACAACGAACTAAGTGTGAAGCCAGAAATGTCGAAATTTGGGGCAGTTCTGGGCACTGCCCACCCTTCCTTCTCACCATTCACCAGATGTTAAATCACCTCCACAATCAGTGTTGGCAGTCTTCGTTCATGGGCAGGGAATTTTCGTTTGTAATGAGGGACTTATTCAGGATCTAATCTGTCCCAAATCATGGAAAAAATAGGGGCTTACTTTTGGAATATTTTGAAAACTTTTTGGTGTTGCTATATTACTTTGTACGGTATGAAATCATAAAATTTCGATCGACCAAGGTTTCTGATTTTTTTCAGTTTTCCCACAAAGGTATTTTTTACCAGAAGCTACAGCAGTTGAGGGGATGGCATCAGGGGTTTTGTGTGCTTCCATGTTTTCTGGGAAGTGTTTTCTGAACTCGGTGATCTGCGTTTGTCTCATTAAATGAGACAAATTTTATAAGTTTTTTATTCGTTCGTTTCATTCGATCGTTTCATTGTTCATTTCATAAAGCGTTTGTTGGATAACTCTATTGATTTCATCTTGAGGGAGTTTTCCCGTTTAGGCGTGAGTGAGAAGTGTGCCATTCGCGACATGGGACGGCCAACCTCACCTTTACCAGGTTTGCAGCGTGTACCCAGGAAATGAAAGGAAACTGGTAATAGTTAATTGGAATTTTTAAACAAATAAATAAATAATGAACTATAGCAAATCTTGATAGTAGGTACTTTTTATCTGTATTAGGTGCAATAATATTTTCATAAAATATTATCACGAATCCGTGACTGCACCCCCTTGTTCTGCCATCACCAGTCGCGCCTGTTACCTTGTTAGATATTTTCCCTTTTAGGAATCATTTTTAGGATTTGGGTGGTTTCCACAAAAGGTTTTCGCCTTTCCCCAAATGTATTTTGGGCCAAAAGGCTTTTATACAATAAGGAATGCTCCCTCGACCATTTCTGACTATTGGGACAAGTCTGTGACGATCAAATGCCTTCGAAAAAAAGAAATTTAGGAGAAAAGATGGGTTGATCAAGTTGCAGACCAAGGCGAAGGTCGTTTGAATGACAGGTTAGGTTGAAACCCAATGGTAACCTACGCCTTCCGACATTGAGCCAATTCCTGCAGACCCAATTATCATCATCGAGCAATGCTTGCAAAGCAAGACGTCTATTTAGAATTCTTGGATGTTTCTCGTTTACATTTAGGCTCGGAGACGACACCAAGAAAATGTACAATATAAATAATTGCTTACCAAGTTAAGTGTTTTCATGTTGGTAGGCCTACGCTGAAATGATTAGACGATCGTCATGCTGCTTCGGTGAAATCCTGTTGTAGCACAACACAAACCACACTACGTACACTTTGCAAAGGGAAAATCACACGTGATTCCGACGGTTGAAGGGGGGATGTGGTCCTGTCCCTCGCACCTTGTACACGATAAAACCACTGTAACCACGTTATGCACACTTTGCCAGAGGAAAATTGCATAGCTCGGGCCCAGGGAACACCCAAAGACGACCCGAAGAGAAGGAATGGCTGCGAGTAACTGACAGAAGACAGAACAGCAGGGAGCGACTCTATCATTCGTATCCGAAATGCGAGCGAGAAAGACGGAACTATACGGGGACTTGATGAGACGGAGAGAGAGAGAAATAGAGTCATCAGGGCAGGGGAGGCTAATGAGAGCCAGGGAGGGGTGGGCAAATGGGCACCCCCCGCACAAATTGTTATCTAATGGTCTTTTACATTAAGATAGGTTATGATAGCCTGGGGGGTGAGAGGTGAGATACCAGGCTGCTGAGGATCCAGACGAGAAAAAGTCGTTCAGAGATCATCCTCAACGGGGGAAAAGTTGAGCCGATCGATAAAAAACCAGGTTCCAATTGAAAAGTCATTACCTCATCTTATTTGGCAATTTGACACTCCAGGGCTCTGCACCACTTGAAATTAATGAGATCTTATGACAACCATCGTTAAAATGCTCTCATTCCTTACATGAAAATTCATCCACACACATCCTCTTAACTTTCGACTTCAGGTTCTCTTGCCTAGTTGATAATCGTGTGAGCCAATAAAAATCGACAGCTGGCGGTGTTACTCCCCATAGTCATCAGTGAGCTGATTCACGCCTCACCAAATCGAGAGATACATCGTTTCAAGGAGGAAGCTGTTACACGAATGTTACGATAACAACTCAATTGAGGCGTTGAGATGCAGGACTCGTGCTTTGCAATGTTTGTCGATATATCAGCGGTTTATTGGTGTTTTTCACGCTCTTTTTCATGGTAGCATAATTTTTCTAAAAACCTCATTCCTTCCCGTCGAAAAGCAGCAATAGTTTCAAAACTCGTTCTTTACTTCAACAGTCGTTCCAAAGGACTACATAGGTTTTTTCTGTTTCTTGATTCGCAAAGAACGAGTTTTACAGCTGAGCGCCTCAAATGTACGAAATCATGGAAGAACATACCTACCTACACTTGAGGTAGTCAGGAAGAAAAAACGCTGCAAATTTTACACAAGGGTTTATTATTCTTTGATATACGTTACTTGTGCAGAAATTTAATTCTGTCAATGAAAAAATTTAAAAAAAAATTTTTTTTTGGGGATTTTTATCTCAAAAAAATTTTTTTTTGGATTCTTTTGTTCAAAAATGTGTTTTTTTTTCAAAAATTCTGTATTTTTTACTCGAAAAATATTAAATATCCTGGGATCCTTCAAAAATCCCATTTTTAGCCCCATGAAAGCCCTAAAGATCGCCCCAGTGAAATCGGATCGTTCCGGGACCCCAAAAAATGGATTCTACGTCCAAAAATACTTCGAAAACGACACCTAACTCGATCTCATAGCTAAAAGCCTTCAAAAAAACCCTCCCGTAGCCCCATTATAGCCCCAGAGCGCCCCACGGGTTTGGGCGATCGGACTGAAAACCTTGCGGGCACAACTAGATGGTAAACCGAGTAATTTGTCAAAATTTCAGATTAAAAAAAAAATTCCTACTGCCCAAAACGGCCCGAACGGCGGACGGCCATTTCGTTTTTTGAATCTAGACCTCTTGAAATGGATAAGGACAAATTTTGAAGCCGATCGGAGTCGTCGACCTCCGCCGAGAAAACATAGGTGTATTATTCCAAGAATAATAAACCAAAACGACTCCTCCGCTGATGCAGGTTCTAAATTGTTTATTCGAATAAAAGATAATTAGGTAGTGTAGCGTGGGGACCGGTTTCGAGAAAAACCTGAGTGTAGGTTCGAATAAACAGTTCAGTAGGTACCTACATCAGCAGAGGAATCGTTTTTCTCTCCCTAACCACCTCATCGGATACGTCTGCACGGTCGGCCAACAACCGCTTGGTTAACCATACGTTTTTTAAGAGAAGCTTTCTCCTTTCAAGTCTTGAACTTAGTTTGATAGAAGCCGGTCTCTGTTCTGAGTGAATCGTTAATCGCCCACGACGGCTAAAGCCGAAAAAAAAGCTACAAATTTTTACACTAGGGTTTATTATTCTTTGACTAGGGCTACGCCAGCCAACCCCCGACCGTATCACGCCTGGCCTCAGACCCAACAACTCGATTGTGCATGCAGTTTTTTCTTTAAAAAATACAGATATTCTAATTTTTGTTCCACTTTTGGAGCTTAGATGCACCACGTGGAGCATCTTTTTGGTGGTTTCATATTTTTCTCGTCATCTGCTGGCCAAAACGGATTTGTGGTATTTTGTCTACATTTTTAGAAAAAGTTTAATTTTCCGTTTTTTCCCACTTTAGGAGCTCAGAAACGCCACATGGAGCTACTTTTTGGTGGTTTCTGACTTTTATCGCACTATGCTCACCAAACTGGACATATTTCAGGTTTTTTCAACATCTGGAAGTGACGTAGTTTAAAGATGACCAAAATCGTGTCACCCTCCTCCTCCTCGGGCTACGGCTTTAATGTCTAGAATCTTGATATATCTGATATAGGTTACATGTGCTTACATTTATTTCTGTGTCAATGGAAAAAAAAAAAAAATTATAATATAATTATGGATAATAATATTATGGATTTTTATTTAAAAAAAAATAAAATATTTTTTAATCTTTTCTCAAAGACTTGCCGGACGGACATATTTGTTTAGGAATCTAGACCTCTTGACCTCTTCGCGACAGAGGTCAACGACTCCGATCGGCCTCAAAATTTGACATTATCTGTTTCAAGAGGTCTAGATTCCTAAACAAATATGTCCGTCCGCCAAGTTTTTGAGAAAAGATTCAAAAAAAATTTTTTTTTGAAAAATAAAAATCCATTTAGGTAATTTTTTTTTCATTGACACAGAAATAAATGTACGTTTATTATAAACTAAAATGAATGATACCGTTATGTTGTGACTTATTAGCGTTACCCAGAGGACACCACCGGAACGATCCGATTTCACTGTGGGGATCTATAGGGCTTTCATGGGACTACTAATGGGATTTTTGAAGGATCCCGGAGTTCAAATAAGTAATATCTTATTTTCCAAGCTAAAAGTGTGCAAAAAAAAATTATTTTAAATCTTTTTTCCAAAATGTTTCTCATTGGCACTGAATTAATTTTTGCACAAGCAACCTATGTATATCAAAGAATAATAAACCCTTGTGTAAAATGTGCAGAGTTTTCATTTCATCATCGTGGCACGTGATTTCATTTTGAGTTCCTTAAGGATCCCTTTTCCGCTAGACCGTGTGTCAATCGTAACGACCAACCAACAATAATAAACCCTAGTGTAAATTTTTAAGTTTTTTTTAAACCTAGAATACTTATACTATTGATTTGCACGGGAAAGTCGAAAAATTTTAAAACTCAGTTTAATTTAAGAAATCACATCTGGGGCTCATATCGCCAAAACTACACATTATTCAGCGTAAAAACTGTAACGTGCCAGCTTCATAGTGCCCGAAACCGCTACTTTACTCAAATATTTGGCATTTGAAAAGATCCTCGGCGAAAATCGGACTCAAAATTCGTGTTCAGCACATCGACCTTCAGAAACGTCATAATCTTCGAGCATTTAAACTTGCCCATATTGACCTCGCACATTCTTTGATGGTTGTTTCTGAAATTGAACGTCCGCAACGCGTGGTGAAAACAACTATTGGGGAAAAGTGAGATTTTTACGGTTCTGAAAACGCTGCAGTCTTGATCTGGTATTTTCTGAGGATTTTCGAGTGCTTAAAATTTGAAAGCACTTAAATAAATAAATAAGGTGAATAACAATCAGCAGAACAGTAAAAACAAAAAGTACAGTAACAGCAGTAGATGCCAGTAATTTTTCTTTTGCTATTAATTTTTTTTCTTTTTTCTCCCAGGAAGCAGGAAATATGTGGTGGGGAATTGTTCTGGTGTGCGGAGGTGGTGCCAGTCGTGTAGTGATGTTGATGGTGGAGGGGGGGGGGGGGGGAGAATGCTCCAACTGGCCACCAGACGCCGCCCCGATCGCCGCCCTCCGAACCCGACCCGACTTTCAAACCTCCGCCGGCTTCCTTGGGGGTAGTGTGTGCGACATTTCCCGCGCGGCCCCAAAACGTCAAAAAAATACAAATACATTTTTCATTTATCCGTCAAGTTTATTGTAATTTTTTTTTTTTCGTTCAATGGACAGACAGTTCCGTTCGAGTGATTGCGTCTCTCCGCCTCCCGCACGGTGTTTGTTGGATTCCGTCGCTCCGGAATTGACAAAAATCGTAAGTTCGATTGTAAAATACATTTTTTTTTTATAGCCATTACATTTTTCACATCTGTTGAACTACTTCATCGCATTTCCTCATTCGTCATCCTCCACCGGTGTACATTTCATCTATTTAGTTCCTCTTAAAAATAACATTCCCGCCTGTGTGATACATCATGTATCATCCATTTGTACGCGCATATTCCTGGTATAGATCCAGAATGTATTTAGGTCTGTGTGGGCGGGTTACTTCGTTTTGACCTCAAATATCATCGTACTTTTATCATTTTTCGTTAGTTTTGGGTTGACTAGTTGAAAAAATATGGTTTGTGAATTTGATGAGGTTCGGTTAAAGAATATGATGAACATGCCGTCGTTTCAGAAGGATTATTCTTTTCGTCAGGGATTAATGAAATTAACAAAAATCGCTCTCGTTACAAATGTGTAGCATTTTGGAGAACCAACAGACACGTTTAATGTTTAGAAAATACACGATATTGCGCCTGTCATATTGTGTCTATCCTAAACAATAAATTTCTGTAACATTAATTTCCCAACATTCACCAAATCTGTAACAGAAGACATTTTCTGTTCATTGGGCCCTGATGAAAGGTAAATAAACCTTCAGAAACATCGGCATATTCCTCGTATTCTTTGCCTCCTCAACAAATTCATCGCCTGCACTTTTTTTTTCAAAAATTTCAAAAATCTTGAAGAAATTTTGGTGAAAAATTTCGTTTTTTTAAACACAACAAATGAGTGCGTTTTCAGAAGTATTTTTTGTTCAGAATTGGCCATTTGGGGTTTATTTATTTCTATTTTTTATTTTTATATTTTTATTTTTTTTTTTTGTCTGAACGAACTGCTCAGTCGTATCCTATTCTTCGGCTGAAATTAAAATACATAATAAAAATGTTCATTGTCCCAGAAGATATCCACCCGCAAATATGTGACACATAATATGTGTCACATATTAGATGATTAGAATATTATTCATCTGTAAGATTTCTAAGCACAAATATGGAAAACTTTAATTTTATGTAAAAACGCTTTAAAACAGATTTGAGGAAGCAACCCAAGGATATCTCAATCCCTATTTATAAATTTGGGTGGCTTTAAATTTATTATTAAATATTATTAATTCATTATTATTAAATACCTAATAAATTTTGGTAGTAGCGAGGCTCAGTCAAACAATAATGGTTTGACTTATTCAAAAGTCTTCCGGGTCAATGTTTCGGTTTATTTATGAGCCATCACCTATAGGAAAATATGACTTAATGCCTAAATTTACAATCAAGGTGTCTGTTATTATGACGTAATTGTGTCTGAAAAACTCCAAAACCGTCATTGCTACTTAGATGATTGATTTGTAGGCGCAATAAATCCTTCGGTATCATCGAAAGCTACCGTCAATACTGTAATTTCAAAGTCGGTTGGTATGCGGAAGGCAATGCAAATATTTCTGCTACATTGGCGATGTGACGTCTTTTCGATAAATTTTCGGGCTGGATTTTTATTAAGTTTAATAATTTCAGGTTATTTTGTACGTAGAATACAAATAAATTAGTTACATTTTTCAGCAATTTTATTTTGTGTTATTTAAAAATGTTCAATTTTTGAAGTGAAGAAATAAACTAGCGTTTGCCAATATTTCGTCTAATACGTTTACGGCTGTAGAGGTTGTGTTGAGGTTTTGTGCTTCGGAGGATGTCGAGTGGGCGGTGACTTCAACGTACGGTTTCCCGTATTGTTCCCGTAAAGCTCACCTCGAATCCTCAGGATTCGCCCCAAAATGTCCGTTTGTCTGTCGGCCGAACGGGCACAACGTGGGTGCCTGAGAGACGTTGAAAGGTGACCGAGCGGAAGGGAATGATTGATAGTGTCGGATTTTTTGACGGACTGGAGGGGTGGCTGTCACAAGATGCCTCTCAGGTTGGTCGACGCTTCCGACAACCAAACGCAAACGTTCGGCCGAAATTGACGAACCGATTCCGCGTTCAGAGCGATCGCTTATCGTGTTTTCGTCGTCGCCCAGAAAGTTAAAAAAAAAAAAAAAGCGTACGGGGTCGAGACAATTTTAGCTCTTTTTGAACTCCTTACTGAATATTCCTATTTCTCGTTATACCTATTATAATATTATAGTTATGCTGGGTAAATACCCAATATATCATATTATAATACAAAGTCAGCATTTATCAGCGGAGGCCGTTGGGCTGATAGCTTCTGTGTAGGGCATCCAGTACAGAGATTGGTACAGCTGTAAAACTGCAAGTACAAGACCTTTTTTTACACTCTGCTGTACCACGGTACAACACCTCAAAATACACACAGCTGTATTGGGATTGGTGCTGTACTGGATGGCCAACTTCTGTGAAATTTGGAAATTTGGTTTATTATTCTTGGAATAATACCTATGTGATCGCGACGGAGGTCGACGAGTCGGATCGGCCTCAAAATTTGACATTAGGTATCCGTTTCAAGAGGTCTAGATTCCAAAACCGAAATGTCCGAGCCGTTTTGGGCAGTAGGAATTTTTTTTAAAATCTGACATTTTGACAAAATACTCGGTTTACCATTTAGTTGTGCCCGCAAGGTTTTCAGTCCGATCGCCCAAACCCGTGGGGCGCTATGGGGCTAAAATGGGGCTACGGGAGGGGTTATTTGAAGGCTTTTGGCTATTGGTTCGAGTTAGGCGTCGTTTTCGAAGTATTTTTGGACGTAGAATCTATGGGGTAGAATTTATCGTAGAATTTATGGGGATCCCGGAACGGTCCGATTTCATTGTAGCGATCTGTAGGGCTTTCATGGGGCTTCGAAGGGATTTTTGAAGGATCCCTGGAAGTCAAATATTTTCCGAATAAAAACAGTTATTTTGAAAGTAAAATTAAAACATTTTTTTATTGACACAGAACTTATTTTCGCACAAGTAACCCATATCAAAGAATAATAAACCCTTGTGTAAAATTTGCAGCGTTTTATAATAATATTATATATTTTAATTTTGTTGTTGTTGTCATTTATGTCATTATATGAAAAAATGACAAAAAAATAAAATAAAATATTAAATAAAAATAAAATACATAAATAAAAACATTGCGAGAGAAATGGTTTAATCAGTAGGTATCTTAGTTATTTCTCCCAACCAAAAGTTGCCCTCAGACTACCCGAACGAGCGGAAAATTCAGGATGACCAAACTAACTTTTTGCATTTTAGGTATACGAGGATCTAAGACTGCTATTGATTTGAAGAAGGAAAGTTCATTGCGAAAAAGTTTGACTAAAATGCCTCAATTTTTAAAATCCCAGTGCCTATTTTCTCCGAAACAATGAAAAATTTCCGAAGACAAACCAGTTCTTATTATTTGCACAGCAGTGTACCATATTTGACCAGTGTGTTGGTTCTTTAGTGCCTGCCTATCTGCCATATCAAGGAAGTACTAAATGCTAGTACCATAATAATATTATGTATATTATAAATACATGTCATGTTGACCGTTCGAATAATATTATTCCTAATTATTTAATTATTATGCTGCGGATTCATTAAGGGTCAGAGTTGTCCACCACAAACGTATGTTTTGGGGATCTCCAGCTTGTTTAGTAGTTTTGGTTTATTCGGTTTTATGGATTTATTCGACTGTTTAGTTTGAGCTAGATTATAAAAATATAAATCACTCAGATTTTCGCGAGGCGCGTTAACAATAATAATGTTTTATCGGGAAATTATTTCAAGTCTCAAAACTCGTCGTTTCGTGCTGTGAAAATGCCCTGAGTCGTCCCAGAAGCTTTTGGTGGAACGATTGATTTTTATTCTGAAAGTTTGAAAACATCTTCAGCTTCTTTGGGCTTCTAACTGCTTTCAAGAGGGATATATAAAATAATAAAAACTTACAACACCTAATGACTTTGTCCTTCTTTCATCATACTTGAAAAATCAAGGGAGATCTATTTTCAGGGTGGAACAAAATCAAGTTTATCGGATATTGGATTTAAATCCGATTTATTTGACCTAAATCGGACCTCTAAAGTTGAGTTACACTATTTTCATTCTGCTTTCGTTTCCTTAAGTTTATCAATAGATACATCAAACGAACCACCGATAAATTGATAGATAAATTTACTGATAAACTATTGATAAATCTATACCTAGATGGTTTAAGAGGCGACCTGTGATATTTTTTTATACGGAACAATCTAATGATCTGGTAAGCAGAGATTACTTCGTAAGCAATTAGATACCAGATGTTGGAGTCATCAATGGTGGCGACCGCTTTTCCGGTCGAAATGATACTAAAGGAGGCACTCATTCAGACGTCTTCAATGGACGAGAGGAACCAGGTTTTTTTTTTTTGGATCAGCGCCATATCTGATATGTATAATATATAATGCGCTTGATGCGTTTGGAACACCATAATCAGGGAATCCCATCGTCACAGTATTAACTTATAATAATTCTATTCGCCTTTCTTGCACCTATTATTGCAATAATTACACCACTTTTCTCCATGAGATGTAGGTTGAGGTGGATGTACACGTGCTAAGGGGGGGAGGTTTTTAAATTGGGTTTTCATCTACTGTCCATAATTATGGCATTATAATGCATTTGTGGTAACGTAGTACATAAATGTCTACAGGAACCTTGCAAATAAAGTAGAATTAAATTTTATAAAAATAGTCTGTTCTACTTCGGCCACGTTAGGCCTACTATAAGTTGGGAAAGCCAAGAATAATAACAACATCTTTATTCAAATGTGACCTCAATAACTGTCTAAGCTGGTCAACGTCGAACTTTTCTTCCATTTTCGCGTGAACGTGTTGAACACTCTGTCCCGGAATCGGAACGCAGGTGGTCATTAAAAGTCGGTATACTGGTATGCCTAGGTATACGTAGGCTCTCATGAAATCAGTCTTATAAAAGCCTATAAGTGCAATCATTTGATTCTGCCAATACAAAATAATTTAAACAATATGAAATTGAAGAATTTAAATTTGGAAGGCACCTGTACAGTGTTAGGACAGATAAGAGAATCTCAAAAATGGGTTCTCCGTCGAAAAATACTTCGAAAACAGGACCTTATGCGACCCAATGTCCTAAGTCCTTCAAAAGCCCCAATTGAAGCCTCTTAGATCCCCGTTTGAAACCCCCCTAAACTTGATTCTAGGTTCAAACGACACTACGCTCGACTCCCTACCATCAATCCTTCAAAGGTTAATAATTATTGTGCCCACGAAGTTTTCAGCCGTCGCTCAAACCCGTGGGCTCTGAGGGGCTAATTATTAGTCCATACATGTCCATCCACCGTCCGCGCCGTTTTGTGGCGTATAAATTGCTATAGGAATTTAGTTTTGTTTTGAAATTTGGACAGTAAACTCGGTTTTTCATCTATAGTTAACCTCTCGAGGTTTTCATTTTTACAAAAAAAGAAGAAAAACCCGCAATAACAGTGCAGCTATTTTCGTATGGTCAACAATTCTGATTGGCCTCAAAATGTGTCCTTACGTTATTCAAGATGACATCTTGGTTCTTGGTTTTTTATTGATCGAATTAGTTTTTGGATAGGTAATTAATTTTTTTTAAACCCTTGGGTAAGCTCTGCTGCGTGAACTCGTATTATGTTATTTTTAATCATTTTTAGTGATTTTTCTTATATTTGGCTCGGGTTTCCGTGGAGAGGCGTATACAGTACTATACAGTGAATGTGGCAAGTGGGACAGCGGCGGGTTCAAGTCCTGGCGGTGGTGGGCGAACGCGGCCACGGGATTGGCGGTTCCGCGGCGGTCACGTGACTTGTTCCCCCCCTCCTCCATCACCAGCGTACTCCTACCTAACCATCTCTACCCCCACCCCTTCCTACCACACCCCCGCACGGCCGGACTTCCATGTTTTTGTTTTTACCGAGTTTTCGTTTTTTTCGTGTTTTTTTTTTTTTCGTATTTATTTTTTCGGCTGGAGGAATTCCCCTCTTCGGTCCCTTCGATTTTTTTCCCGTCCGACAGACACCTCTTGGAGTTTACCGGTAATCGATACCCCGCAACGAGATAATTCCCATTTTGTGAGGAGATAGCAGAAGAGGGGGGGTTCGATAGTTGGTCGGAGAGGCCGTTCAAGACGGGAAAAAGCCAGTCGGTACCCCGCGCTCTGTTACACCTGTATTATACAACAATCGCGTCATGTCAGCCTTAATTGATCATTTTGCTACACGGAAATTTGCATCTTAAAACTTAATGAAAGAATAACTCCAATCAAAAGTGCGTGATAGTGATGTACCATACTCAAAATAGGAGGATTGTGGTGTGATTGGATATCAAAAAGCAAAGGTATGAACGCAAAAATATTTTCTGTCATAAAATTGACAGTAAAAAATAAAATTATAAAAACCCAAGCAGAACGCTATAAATAATAATTATTTACAATTATTTCAATAAAATCATTGTATTCATTCACTTTTGGTTTATTGTGATCAATACAATCAATGTCTTCTCGCGACTGGATTCACAAAATTTGTCCTTTAGGTCTTCACTTAGGTATACGTTTCAAGTTGTGTGGATCTCAAAAATTTATCCGTAATGGGCTGAGCTAAGTGTTGCAAAACTAGTCTTGTTTTGACGCAAGAAATAACATTTCTCGCTTCAAACGACGTTAAATTTTAATGTCGTAGGTTCGATTCGGGGCGTGATTTGTGAGGGATTCCTGTCGGACTTCATAAAAATGTCCCTACTCAGTTTTCCATTAAATGGAAAACAATTTTGTGACTGTTCACAGGAAAACGTAGCTTCTGGAAGCTTATTTTTCAGGAGAACGAAAAATCGAAGTCAGGGTAAAAACTTTTTTATTTAATAAACACTTTTTGGGATATTATCGATTCATACTTAAAGGAAATTCAACGTAGTTTCTGGATCCTTACACCGCACAGTGGGTCCGATGACTGAAAAAAGTGGT
Organism: Pilophorus perplexus; assembly: GCA_955831195.1. Lineage (NCBI taxonomy): Eukaryota > Metazoa > Arthropoda > Insecta > Hemiptera > Miridae > Pilophorus > Pilophorus perplexus. The sequence goes on from OY037016.1 coordinate 24,312,176, forward strand.
GGAAATTATTCAAGGTGATAGACTGGTTGGTAGACTTGAGTTTAGCATTAAAAATGCAAAATCTAAATGTTTACCTGCTTATTATCATTATTTTAATTACAAACGTAAACTAATTTTCATAAAAATTCAAAAATAATTATGCTTAAGTAATTTTGATTAATTTAAAATATTTTTGCATAAAAAATGCATAATCTAAATGTTTAGCTGTTTATAATATTTTTTAACAAAAAATACAATTTAAAATAATTGTTGCTCTTTTTCAGTTTTTTGATGCGCGCACTTGCTCCTACTTCAGAATCTCATTCTAGGGTCCACAGTGAACACGCAGAAAAAAAAGCGGGGAGAGACTCTCGTGAGTCTCGAACCTTGACATGAAATTGTCTTTGATTGACACGCTAGTTTTTGTGTAATTGTTCAAGTTTTCCGCTTCTTCGCTTTTTCGCTGATGATTTGGAATAAAAGTCAGTAGCTTCTGTTCTACGCCTTTATTTTTCTCTCCCTTCTCCTACATGCGATCGATTTCAACCATACTGGTCATCGTCACAGTCTCATTGTGCACTGAGAGAAAAAAAGGGCCTATTCTAGGTTATTTTTCGATTTTTTTCTAGGTTAAATGCTGCCAACCTAGATTTTTTTGGGTTTTCATTCTAGGGTGGAAAAATTTAGTCTAGGTTGAATATAATTTAACCTATATTGAAAATACTGGTGAAGTTACCTTCCTAAAAATGCAAACAACCAAGATTTAAAATGCGCCACCCCCACACTTTAGTTCTAGGTTAAGTTCACGGTGTGTGCCGCCGCCTCCATCCATTTACAGTCTAGGTTAAAAACATTAATGTCTTGGTTGTCTCACCCTGGTATTCAATGTTTTTCACTTTCATAGACGGTTGATTTACCCTTAATAAAAACGTTCTCACCCCACCTCAAACAATTTACAGCCATGTCGCATTAACCTAGAACCCTTTTTTCTCTAGGTTGTGCCCCTTTATTTACGAGGTTGTTTCAATTACTATCCCTGTTGTTCCAGTTAAATTTCTAGGTAGCTTCCTATTCTTTTCAGGTTGGTCCTAATAAATTACTAGGTGGTCCACTTTTCTTTCTAGGTTTGCTCCACGTCCATTGCAGGTTGTTTCTATCAACTTCAACTATCTTTCTGGGTCGTCTCTGTTTCCAACTCAGTACAAAAATTTGAATGTGACGTCTTAATATGACTGCACATAGTGACAGAAAGTAGATGGTTAGAATTTGACAAAGATTTGGCCTCAACCCCACCGGCTAAATAGCAGGGGTGCCAAGACAACGAGAATTAACGCCCACCGCCTACAGTGGCGCTCTCCGCGGCCGCTTAGCATACTGTAGAAACAACCTGGAATTTATTGAATGAATTACAATCACTGTTGTTTAAACCTAAAACTATTTGTGGTACTACGGAAGTTTTAACCGAGACTGAAAGTCTAACTTTTTCTTCTGGGTTGTTACCTAAAGTAACAATCTCGCCTTTTAAATCTCTCGGTTGTTTTCAGTTGTACAACCGAGACTTTAATGGAGGGGAATTATATGGAAGGTCAAATCATTCAATTCTAGGTTACACCACTTAAAAGTCCAAGGTAGGTAATATATTTTCTAGGTCTTCACAATGTCAACCTAGACCAAATGTGAAGTTCACATTTGGTCTAGGTTGACACTTTTTTATTCCAGGTTGTGGTCAGAGGGCGGGTAATAATGGGTTAGGTTGTTTCTATATGGGTCTAGGTTGTATTAATATTTTTCGATGTTACTTTAACCTGGACCTATTTTTTTCTAGGTTGAATCAATTGATTCTAGGTGGTTTCAATTTCTTTTCGAGGTTATTTCGGATTTAACCTAGCCACTAAAAAAATCTTTTCTCTCAGTGTGTTTACGTTGAGCCTCCCTGTGATATTAGTTTTAATTCAAGTTCCTACCTTTAATGTTCCTGACAACTATAACTGACTGTGGTATGTATTTTTATGTATCACTGTGATGGATGCCTGACGATGACCAGTATGGTTGAAATCGATCGCATGTAGGAGAAGGGAGAGAAAAATAAAGGCGTAGAACAGAAGCTACTGACTTTTATTCCAAATCAAATGGAGTTCTACGAAGTGAATAGTGTTACCATCAAGAAGTATTTCGCTGATTTTTTTCAAGTCTTATCATACTCATAGTTATAATCCGAATTGATTCAAATCACACAAAACAACGGTAGCTGTGAAGCGGTCTATAATGAACAAAACATGTCAACAACGGGACTTCATTTTCGCTCGTAGTTGTGTTGCTGACTATAATATTATGTTTATTGTGTTAAGGATGTCACAAAATCGGTACCTACACAACATCGGGGGGAGGCCAAACGAAGACAATTTCATGTCGAAAACTCCTCGGGTACACGTGGATACACCTACTATTTTTATCGATTTTATGATGTTCACACCTTTTTTGATCTGTAAAATCGATAAGAGCCAATTAAATAAGGAGAATATTTTTAATGTTATCGTATGGACTGCCTGAATACAAAACAGTAGGCGTAAGGCTTAAGGGTTAATATGGGAGGCACAAAAAACGATACTTTTCCGTTATACCCCCCCACTCGATTTTGGTTGGCTTTGGGTGCCTTAAAGCCATCGGGAGGGGCTCGAAATCGAGTTCGGGGGGTGTGCGGTGGGGGTGGGGGGTGTTTTAACGGAAAAGGGCTCAAATTTGGGTGCCTTAAAGCCATCGGGAGGGGTGTTTATGAACACGAAATCGAGTGGGGGGGGGGGGGGGGGGTATAACGGAAAAGTACCCAAAAAACTCTACCGGTGAAATTGCCCAACTCCAACTTTCCGCCCCTCTGCTCTCCTCCAGACAGCTCGAAGCGACAAAACCAGTATGGTTCTTTGTTCATACAACACATTAACAAAGAACCATACTGGTTTTTTTTTCGCGTCGTTATGTATTATATATCAGCTGAAGAATCAACTTCCCCTTAAACCGATCGGCCAGACGCGTTTTTAATTTTTCAAATTTCAACACCTTTTAGCGTCATCACTGTGTGCCGTTTTACGTATAACTAAAAATAACATAATAAGGAATATTTTACCTTCCCGAATAACATATACCTTCCCGAGGCCACCTTCCACACTTTTGTTTTTTTGCGCAAAGAAGAAGATTGCTATCGTGTTGTTGTTATCTGAAATCAGACCTGGTGATTGTGCAAGCTCTATACACCGTTGTTTGAGTCAATGGGCCACGGAACTAGGTCAGTGAAATGGGAAAATTCGGCCGAACATAGTTGAACTAGTAATGAACAAAGTACTCAGTACAGTTAGCACTGAGAAATTAGGTGTCTGAGCAGAGGAAATCACTAGAGAATATTTGGCGTTTTGAATTCTCCCGCGGTGCAACTATAACTAATCCGCCAGAGTGCGCTAGCATAAGAAGGGACCGCCGGGAATCTGCCGGAGGTGACGGCGGAAATGGCGGCCGTGAGCAGCCAATGAGAGATTGGTGCCACTTTTCCCTCCAGATTCAAAGTTGAAATTTTCGACAGTGCCCTGGAAATTTGTATTACACCGTAGGAGCCCAAAACTCACTGCTATGCCTTCAAATTATGAAGTTCTTTCAGAAAAAAGTATTATTCGACAGTCGGTTCCGGGGCCCATTTTCGGATCAGTGGCGACAATTTCAATATATAAAATAAAATACAAAAATACAATATTAAGTAAGTACCTATAAAAAGTAATGTGTACCTGCTACCGCACATGAGCGTCGGGAATGACATCAAGACAATAATTGTCTTGATGTTAATTGAAATTATTTCAATTTTAATTAATAATCATAACTCGACGATACTCCACCCAACTATGTGACTCATTTTCCAAATGCCGACAATAATTGTTAATAATTATTAAGACGAAGTTAAAAGTCAATTTAAACCACAGTACAATAAGCCTGAAGAAGGGGACTAGCATCGTTGAAAGCTTGCCATTATGAAATGACGAACCTCAACGGATCTCTGGCTCTCTCTTCCAACAACCCAACAATTTTAATACTGGTAAGGTATCTGAAATTACAGGACTGAAAAAAAAAAAAAAAAAGTTTTCCCGCTACCTTTGTGACTTTTGGTCCATGCTAAAACTTTTTAAATGTTTTCACCTCCTCTAAATATACCAAGGTATAATGGTTTTTATGGGAGAATGATCTTTAATTGGACTTACACATCTGAAGCAACGAAATTGGTGAAGCTGATAGATTAGAAAAATCACGCCTTCAGGGACTTTCGAGCCCGTAGTTTTCCCTCATGTTATAAAATTTATAATTTATAAATAAAATTTTAATTTCATTAAAAAGTTGTTACAGTCAACTGGAGAAAAGAGTAAACGTCCTGAACAAAAATTTTGGGTAATTCAAACATGCCCATGAAATCAAAACAATCCTTTAATTTTGCTTCCTTAGCTTTGGAGGCTATTTCGCTTTCCTCTCGGGCCTTGTGAGATTTGTTTGGTCCTCCTTTTGTGGGCTATAATCTCACCCTCACTAGGATGTGGTAAAGAACGTGGTAAAAATGCGCGAGAGCACTTGGACGGACAGGACATCAACAGTAGTGTTTCAACTGCCGGCTGCTGTGGTGGAATAGACGTCGCGGACGTTATTTTTTGGTTCTTTAGGAACAGATGCCGAATCACTTCGAATATTTAGAGATGGGGCTGAAACCATATTTGCTGACGCGCTTTTGCTGGCATTCATGTAGGCACTCAAAATCGCTTCGATTTCTGGCCATCGTAGCACTTCAGGTTGCCGCTATGCGAGTTTGGTTTGCGACCCTTGCTGATCAACCTCAGGCTTGGTTACCCGGTGGAGAACTTGGAGTCCTAGCCTGAGCAATTTACTAGCCTAGTAGAGGAAGTCTAACACTCCAGAATCTTTGGGCTCAAGAAAAAAAATTAATTGTCAACATAAAATTATGTATCTTGAAAAAATTGAAAATTTAAATGTTGGGGCCGGTCAAAACGTTCCCCTTCCAGCAACTTCAGCTCTCTAAAGTCGTGTGAATGACCTGCTCATATTCATCACATCGTGCCAACACTTTGTCGCTTATTGATCAGCTTCACCACATCCCTAAAACATATGAATAAACCGTTTTGAACCAAAGGCCAGCCGTAATGAACCCCCTGGGGCTGTTTGGTTAGAAAAAAATGGGCTTTCTGTGAATGAAAGAAACGAATGCGCAAACCAATCAGTCTCGACTGTCGCCCGAAGCTCTTCATCGACAGGCGATCAGTCAATTTTTTGACTCTGTTTCTATTAACGTCGGGTTACGTCAGGTAGCCCAAGTGCAACAAATAGCCTCCAGGAGTCTCAAAGGCAGATGAAGCCAAATCGTGCCGTTCAAAAATGTAGAAATGAGAAGTTCACGGTCGAGCTTAGCATGTTAAATGTCGAAAGTACGAGTAGTAAAGTTCGTAATTTTCAACATCATGCGAACGCGAGGGTGCCTGGGTTTGGTTTACATCGTTTGTGTTAACTTTCTTCTTTTTTCTGTTTCAGATTGATGGTCGGAGGAGGGATTTTGATTAGTGTCGGTGAGTTAGGAAGTGCAGTGAAAGACTACGATTTTGATTGAGTGTAGAAAGTGACTGAAAACCGCCCTGGAGGAGCTCATGTGCGAGGCAGCCATGCGGGGGAAGCCACCGCACGTCGTCGACCACGACGACGAAGAGGACGAGCCCGAAGACGACGAATACCTTCTAAAGGGCGGAGGTCCGGCTCGGGACGACATCCCAGCGCCGGCGTCCGGGCCCGGGCCCGGTTCCGGGTTTTGGATGTCCGCCGTGTCCGCCGCCTCGGGGATGGAGATGATCCCGGAGTCGGGTTTCATCTCGAGCCAGCCGTCCATGGCGGAGTTCATCCTTCCCCATCATATGGCCGACATGGCGCCCAGTCCGGGCGGTACCTCGCAGTCGGCTTATCCTCAGCCGCCGCTCGACCCTCAGCAGCCCGTGCAGGAGTATCCCTGGATGAAAGAGAAGAAAACCGCCAGGAAAAACAACCAGCAAGGTAAGTTCATAACCTTTCTAGCACCACCTCAAAAACTAATTCCACATCTCCCTCTTCATCCAGCTACTGCCCATTGTAAGCTACCACCTTCTCCACCCCATCTGCTCTCAATCTGTTACATCTATAATTGATGCCCACCTAGCCACTCATTACCCATCTGTCCGACCCAGTGATCCTATTCTGATTCCCGGAGCTAGAAATCACTGGAAAGAAAGGCCTCAAAGGGTAGTGACCCTTCAGACAATCACAAGCTACGTCACAGGTGACACAGTTATCGTGACGCTTATTGTCTACCTCTACGAGCCCATTCATTTAGGTTAGAACTATTGTCCGGAATCTTTCACTGGAGCCAGGAACGTCTGCCAGGGCCACTATTACATCGACATAGGCAACTACTACAACGACATGCACAGATTCCGTAGATTCGGACCTGTCTGACCACACTCTAGATTACGGTTGAGGGGTTTGGCCAGGAATATTAAATATTCAAATTTTGAAAACTGAATCCATGGATTGCAATCGCTTGTAATAGTTTCAATAATATATTATTGAAATTATTACTAATATATTTCCTATAGGAAATATATTAATAAAAAAGTTAAAAAATAATATCAAGATTTGCTAAAATGAGATTAAAAAATTCTTTCCTAAGTATGGAGTATAATAAATAAAGTAAGTTTGGAGTATAATAAAACTCGTAGTATAATAAACCGCAGCCCGAGGAGGAGGAGAATCATATAAATCCTTAGACGTCGGAAAAATCTGACATTGGTCTAAAAAAATCAGCTTGGCGAGTATACCTACCTACTACGAGAAAAGTCTGAAACCACCAAAACTTTGCTTCACGTGGCGCATCTAAGCTCTAAAAATGGAGACTTTAAACTTTTTTTAAATTTGAAAAAAGAAAAAAAAATTAGTTTTTAACGAGAAAAATCTGAACCCACCCAAAAGTTGCTCCGTGTGGCGTATTAGTTGCTCCAAAAAGGGCTGGAGCAGTTGACAGGATGTTGGGATGGTGAAGGGCCGAGGGGTGTCCGACGCGCCTCTCTCCCCCCCCCCCCCCCCCCCCCTACAATTCAAAAATCTGCATTTCTTCAAGAAAAAACTACACAATACGGGGAAACGAGTTGTGGGGTCTGAGGCCAGGTGGAATTCAGTCCGGGGTTGGATGGCGTAGCCAGCAGGGATGGCCCCCTAGTGCTGTTCTATTTTCCCCAGTGGCCACCCTCACATTTTTCTTTATTAACGAGGAAAGGTACGTATTTAAGTCAAAATTTAAAAAATAAGGAATAGACGTGCGTCTGAATTTTGGGTTAAATCACCCTGGGCCGGTGTTGTTAGCCGTCAAAAAGTGGAAATAATAATAATTTTTGACACAAAATTCTTTCGTGATGTGAATATTTATCAAAAGAAGTTCTTAACGTCATGACCACTCATAAAGGGACTGACCAATGAGGGACCGAGTTGACGTGGGGCTGTTTTGACCAATAGGGAGGCCGAGTTGTTGGTGCGACTTCAACCCATACAGCTGACAAGCGATTTCGTCCTGCTGCAAATTCAAACTTCTACTTACCATAAATTTATACTATTGATATGAACTTGGTATCAGGTTTTGATCCCATTTCTAATGGTATTGGAAAGCCTTCAATCAAGCCACTTACGTAGAAAATATCTAAAAGCATGTCCATTTCTTATTGTCTGAAATAGGTACTTCAAACCTACAGAAAAATATAAGGAAAAAATAATTAAAAATAAGATGAGTCGTATAATTACGCAGATGGATTTGAAACGGATCCTCCAAAAATAATTCGACCAACAAAGATGTGCTCCTCGTGGATTTTATGCAAGATTCAGCTATTATGCTGAACAAACGAACCGTAATGCGACTGAGACCAACTCTGGCCAAGGAAGGCAGTTTTTCAAGCTCACCAACCCTGATTGAGAAGAGGAAGCCCTCCTTTAATCCAATTTGCAGCGTCTATTTCGTCGATGTGTCGTCAATTTTAGAATAAAATTCATCATCTAGTTATTTTATTTTTTCGCTCCGCTCCATCGGGTATAGATTACATCCGGCATTATTCGTCCACAATGGACGTTGGTGAGGTTTCGTACCGTCAAACGTGTGAACCTGACCCCTTCAAGGCGAAGTCCCACAAAAGCTTCTACCTCGTCACTTGTCATCTTCCCCGGACTATCAATCAAAAAGGCGGCCCATGTTTGCTCCCTTCACTATCTCCTCGGCTACCTAATCCACACCTATTATACACAGATTTATTCATAGTGGTCCCGCGGGATTTCCCTTTGATCCTTACCGGCCGTACCCGGTGGCCGATCGAAAGGCGTTGAAGTCCGTTCTGATCGAAAAGGTCTCACGTATTCGGGTGAGGTCCGTGTAAGGTGAATGTAGCATCGTACTCTCTGGGGTCCAATTGCAGAAGGTCATTTGCTTTCATTTTCGTTTTATCAAACTTTATTCCTCTAGACTGAACATTTTATTTTTTATTTATTTATTTGTTTAATATTTTTTAATAGTTTTGAGCAGGGCTCGAAATAAAGTTCCTGAAAAAATAAAAGTTCCCTAAATGAACGTTCAAGACGGGAACTTTATTTATCAACTCCCAGTGACCGACTCCGATCGGGCTCAAAATTTGACATTATCCGTTTCAAGAGGTCTACATTCTAAATCCGAAATGTCCGTCCGCCGTCCGCCGTCCAGGCCGTTTTGGGCAGTAGGAAATTTTTAAAAAATCTGAAATTTCGACAAAATACTTGGTTTACCATCTAGTTGTGCCCGCAAGGTTTTCAGTCTGATCGCCCAAACCCGTGGGGCGCTATGGGGCTATAATGGGGCTACGGGAGGGGTTTTTTGAAGGCTTTTAGCTATGGGATCGAGTTAGGTGTCGTTTTCGAAGTATTTTTGGACGTAGAATCCATTTTGTGGGGTCCCGGAACGATCCGATTTCACTGGGGCGATCTTTAGGGCATTCGTGGGGCTAAAAATGGGATTTTTGAAGGATCCCAGGATTTTAAATATTTTTCGAGTAAAAAATACAGAATTTTTGAAAAAACACATTTTTGAACAAAAAAATCCAAAAAAAAAATTTTTTTTTGAGATAAAAATCCAAAAAAAATTATTTTTTTTAATTTTTTCATTGACAGAATTTAATTTCTGCACAAGTAACGTATATCAAAGAATAATTAATCCTTGTGTAAAATTTGCAGCGTTTTTCGTTCCCATCTCCGTTTTGGGCCTAAATATCGTAAATGTATGATAGGATGCAATTTGGACATAAAATTACGATCATAACAAAAGAAGTGGAACGAAATCTGAAGGAAAAATACTTCATCGTTTGGGCGAAGAACGTTTCTTTTTGGATCGAAAAAATATCGTTTTCGAGAAGAACGTTTTTCACCCGAACGATAAAATATTGTTCCCTCAGACTTCGTAACTACCACTGGGAACAGTATTTTTTCAGAACTTTATCGTGAAAGTTCTAATTTTTCGCACTTTTCGGGATTGGAACAGTTTGGGGGAACCGAACGGAACGATATTGCGATATATTTTAGGTCTACAGATAGGTAAATTGCAGAAATAGATAAATCTAGTCAAATTGTCCTTGGATATGTTTTGAGAAATTTATATCACATACATGTCAATGGTTTTAGAGTGGAACACGCTTACATGGTGACCTAAATTTATAAAAACCACACCTAGAGATCGTTAGAACCCCTTGCTGCGGAGACACCTGACAAGTAGGTACTGGTATAAAGTAAAAAATAAAAAAATAAAAATACCGGCGCTTATTTCGGATTTAGTTGCTTTTGGCAAATTTGAAGCGAGTTCCACGTTCCTCCCATGTTTAGCCGTTAGGCTCAGGGTTGACAGAATCTGTGGGTGTCCCCAACAGTCGTAATTTTCTTGGAAGAACGAAATCCCGTTCGAGATAATTATGTTACGAAGCCACCTGCCTAACTGTGCAAGACGTAATACAGAGCCTGCTTGTTTTTATCAGAAAAAGTTGAGACAAATAAGGCCACTCTGTACCTACTTCTAAAAGTCGGCAGAGCGCTCTGATTCGGAGCATTGAAATAGGCGGCAGCTTCTTGATGTCCGTCTAGATAATTTAAAACGACTTATTTTTTTATTTTGAAGAGATTTGCACTTAAGTAAGTTTTACATGCTTAGGATTTCCACAAATTCATACGAACAAATGAGTCTAGGAAGTAATATACAATACTACTTCATTAGGAATATAATAAGCCATTGGAACTGAAAGCCATTCGACTGATTTTCGCCTGGCCCCCAGCCCAAAAATATATCCATTTAAACCCATTACAGTACATCAACGAACATTATAAAATAACTCAGCAGTCAATTCCGAGTTCTGCCCATAAAATTGATTTTCGTCATAATTTCCATGGACGATCAGTTCTTTTACAGTCCACGTGGTATTGCAACAAAATAGAGAGGTCAGGCCATGACCCACAGACACAAACACCAGTTTTCCCCTCGTTCAGACCTCGTAAAATCCTCTTCGGAGAATCGTAAAATTTTTTACGACGAACCCTCCCCCTTCGCCGCCTTAGAGATCTTTTTCACCGCCTCCCCTTCCAACGTTAGAATAAAAAGTTTTTTTTTTTTTTGTTTTTTGGTTTTCTCTTTGTCTAAATCATCCGTCAGTCCCATGAAGTGGGTACTGTTGGGGGAATTGAAATTACGAGCTATAATATCGGGGTATATATCCGCAGTCTGTCATGTGCGAAGGGGGAGTCCTCCCTCGAACCCTATTCGTCCCTGTATACGTTATGTCTATTTCCCTGTTGCTAAGTCTTTATTTATTTTCACTTTTTCTATAGCTGGTATACACTCTCTACACTCCCACACAAAATCTTATTCCAAAGGAACTTCAAAGTAAAAAGTGTTTCAATTTTTGGAATTTTGAGTGGTTTTTCATTCAATAAAAAACCACTCAAAATTTGAAAAATGTCTAAAATGATATTTTCATTGGATCTTCGAACCTCAACTTTTCACGCCCTTTCCATCTTGCTTTGAGCTGATTTTCGTTCCGTTTTTAAGGCACATGTCTCTTATGTTCAGGGCAGTTTTGTGAGTAAAAATTTGATGAAATCCGCCATGGCATAGCAATAATAAAATTTAATATTGCTGACCAATACGGGAAGAAGATGACAACTTTCTTATCTCCTGCTAACGACTGACAACGTTATGATATGCCATTATGAGATGAGCCTACTCAATATTTTAAAGATTTTCTTATTTTTTTACTCTACAACTTTTTTTTACTTTACTCAACTTTTTAACATTCTAAAAAAAAAAAAAAAAAAAAAACAGGCCGAGGAGCGGCCTCAACCAGCAGGAGGAACAAGGAAAAAACGATGATATTTCAGAAAAAAGAAGAAACCCCTAAAATGGAACTGACAGCTCCAAATTGATTTCTTCTTTGGCCGTCACACCCGTAAACGGCCGTTGGCGACCTCTCGCTACTAACTTCTGTTGAGCGTGTTGACCAGTTATTACAGAAGAAGTAGGGACCAATTGTTTAACGCCGGTTCCGAACGGCAAATTTGAGAGGTTTTAGAGGCAGAATACTTGCCATTTCCATTGGTGGGTTGCCATTTCCTTCCGAAAGGTGGTTATCAGTATAAGGAAGACGTCCAGCGGCTGCTGGAATCGAACCAGCAACCTTTGACCCAACAGTCCAACGCTTCAACCACTGAGCCACTGATAACCCACTGATAAAATTGATTTATGTAATTAAAAAAATCTTTTTATATATCAATTTTTAAAACATTGAATAAAATTAATTTAATAGTTAGAATAATCGTTAGAATAATAGTTAGATTAATCTCAGGTTTTTCAATGATTAAGAATTCGATTTTTTTTAGTAATAGCAAACATTAATTTTTGGAATTTATTAAGCTTTGAAATTGTAACAAAACTAACGTGTTCGAAAAATGGATTTTTTTTGAAAATATTAGTTTTAAATCTAAATGGATTATTTTTAAGAAGATTAGCAATAGAAAAAATTGTCGAATTATTTATGTATGTAAATAACTAGCGTAAATTTTACGCTAGTACTTATTTTACGCCGTAAAATAAGTACTTAGCGATTCGGGAAAAAATTGAATACTATTTAGCGAACATCCCCCAAGGCAAGAGGTTTTGACACGAGGATCAATTTTTTTTAAAGTCTTAATTATTGCGTAATATGCAAATATTATCAGAATTTACTTTTGGAATAATTCCAAAATTTTAATTATTAAAAAAAGGAAAAATAAAAAGTGAAGCGATTTTATTGGTTAAAAAACGACGCAAATTTTACGCAAGGGTAAAACAACATTGTTTGATAAAGGTTACTTGTTCGAAAATAATTTTCAAATAATTTTCGAAAATAAACGTCATTAATAAACGTTAATAATTAAATTTTAATTATTAACGTCAATGAAAAAATATTTTTGAAAAAAAAAAAAAAAAAAAATGTAATGTTTGAACAGATGTGGGACCTCGAAAAATGGATTATGCGTCCAAAATTACTAGGAAACATTAAATTTTTGTCAAATTTTGACCTTTTGGGATCCTTCAAAAATCACATTAGCCCCATGTGACACCAATAGATCCCCACGGTGAATTCGAATCGTTCTGGGACCCCCAAAAGTGGATTGTACGTTCAAAAATACTTTGAAAACTACACCTCACTCGATCCCAGAGCCCCATTTTAGCCCCATAGCGCCCCACGGGTTTGGGCGATCGGGCTGAAAACCTTGCGGGCACAACTAGATGGTAAGCCGAGTATTAGGTCAAATTTTCAGGTTTTAAAAAAAAATTCCTGCTGCCCAAAACGGCGTTGGAATCTGGACCTGTTCAAATGGACAATGTCACATTTTGGGGCGATCTGATTTTTCGCCCTCCGTCGTGATTCCAATAATAATAAACCAAAATGAGAGATTAGGCCTGAAGAAAATATTTTGGAATGTTCATCATGTCCGGTTTTTAAAGGGGGTCTGCTCCATTAGTCCCATATTCGCGCTTGAAGTGTCTCGTATTCGGTAAAACAGAGAGCAAGCCTGTTTTCTTCCCGTGGTCTTCTTATATTCTCTCTATTCTTGCCCTTTAACCGCATTCTTAAGTTCCCATTTTCCTCTTGGTCCTAAAGCATTAAGTGTTCAGTGCCTTAAAAATCCCCGTCGTCCCGTTGAAAGCCACTTAAACGATACGTTTTCCTCTCTAAAAAAAGGCCCCGAAGAGAGTGGCAAATTGCTTCTTACCGCTTAAGGAGAGGGAAGGTGTTGTAAATCGTTCCTTCTTTACCCTTTTGCAACAGTATTGTGAGGAAAGAATCTCCTCCCACTTAGCTTCTAATCCTCAGGCTGTGAGGGGAGCCCTCTGTCAACTGGATTTACAACTAGCTTGTAAACCTGCGGGAAAATAAGGTTTTTTCCGAGTAGGGTTTTAGAGGGGAAATTGAGAGGGTGCTTATCTATGTTTATGAGGTGACTTGCAAGCTCAAATACGGTTAAGTTACTTCGGTGTTTCTCGTAAAAAAAATCAACGCAATTTCACCGGTGGTTTCTAAAGTAGGAATTCAACCTCGCCAACTGTCTAATGGGGCGCCTGACGCAGGAACAAAATAGGCAGGCCCGGTAGGTATAGAATGGTTTTCTACAATCAAAGGTACCACACATGACTTCTGACAAATGAGTTGCCATTGAGATTGAGGCAGACGGAGGCAGACACCAGCCAGAGTTGACACCTTCCACCCCTCCGACGCCAACACAAAAGGCCTCCTTGCGAGGAGTTTCCCTCCCCTTTAATTAGGTGGCACTGACATATTGCAAGGAGGTCCCTTCAGGTTCGAGGGAGCCTGAGAAGTTCCTGAAAGGAGAGATCCGATTTTGAGCAACAAACGGGCCTCTTCGGGGAGTTATTTTGTGGGTGGCTCTTCATACGTCAGTCTTTAGTGCTAAGAGAGCGCAAGCCCGATGAACATAAGTTGCAAGCAACATGATGAGAAACTGTTTGAAGTTTTATAAAACTGGATTAATGTCCAAAAAACCGGTTGAAGAGCTATAAAGAGCTATTAAGACTGGTTTGAACGACTTCGAAACCGCTTGAAGAGCTAAAGAACCCATTCAAGGAGCTATGAAACCGTTTGAACAGCTGTAAACTGGTTAGAAGCTCAAAAACCTGTCTTAAGAGCTAAAGTGCAGAAGTAAAGACTTTACTTCTGCACTTTAGCTCTTTAAAACCATTAAACCTTGTTAAAACCATTTGGTTACCGTAACAAAAACTACTTAGTTTTTGTTACGGTAACCAAATGGTTTTAACAATGGAGCAGGAATTAATGTACTGTGTACAGGTCATGTCAGACTAATTAGGTCAACAAACGTGAAGTAAAACTAACTTGATTTTAACCATATGAGGAGCTATAAAACATTATTAAAACGCTACTTACATAACCTTTCTTACTCTTACTACCTTGTGAAAAGCATGATTTCTATGGCACCTAGTGTAATCACACACCTATAAAATATTTAGTCCTTTAAAACAACTTGAAGAGCTCTTAAACCAGTTTGTAGATCTATATTATAGTTTGAAGGACACAAAAAAAAAAAAAAGATTAAATTCCTTCAAGACAGGTTTGAGAGCCTTAAAGTCCGGTTGAAGGTATAAACAACAGGTTTGAGGTCCTACGTATAAAACCAGACAAGAATCTAAGTAAGTATACTTAGGTATATAAAACTTATATATATTTAATATAGATATAGGTATACTGTTAAAGGAAAAGCCTTGTTGTAAGTACCAAACCTGAAGTGGGGGTAATTCGTGTACAACTTTGACATTGTTTTTCTACATTAGTATTAGTAACTAATATACGTTGTACACTACCTACAGTCAGCCCCGTAGAGGGGGGGCACTGGACCCGTTGCCCCCGGGCCCGGCCTTCGTAGGGGGCCCGGATTTTCTTGAGAACTTTTTTTTTTTTTAAGTGGGAGGAGAATGGGAAAAGGGACAGATCAATATAGGAATTTTTTTTTTTTTTTTAGGGGCCCGAAGAATTTTGCCCCCGGGCCCGGATTTTCTCTCCACGGCCCTGACTACAGTTAGGTACTGTTTTTGTATGCAGAGTTTGGCCGAGTAATAAAAGCTTATGTTCCATAATCATGCTGCTGTTGGTTTTAGAGGAAGGAAGAATTCCAGGAAGCAAGTTTGAGGGGTCAAAGTGGCATCCCAGATTGTCTTCTCAGAAGGCTGAAGACGAGGAAAACGAGGTCGGTGCACTTTCACTAGATGCGTTTGGATAAGGTGCACCTCCTATGCTTCCTTGAGGGCAGTCCAGAGTTCCCAAGGTTTTGCCCGTGAGCTTCCCGGACGTCACTGATGTACAGGAGTCGGGGTTTCCAAAGCCAAAGCTGCCAGAAGGCAGAATAGGGAGATGATTCCCTCTGATTCGATAAAAATTCGCTCCTAGATTTGTTTAAAGGGTTAATATCTAGAGATGAAAAACTTCTATAGTAGCGTCGTCCTGGCGCGTTGGCAGCACCCTGCGGGGAAGGGGAGACCATCGCAAAGTTCAAAGTTGACGCCTCCTAGCGACCCTGAGCCATACTTTACCACAAAGTGGTCTTGTAGTACCTACAAGACTTGTACCTACTCTGGCAAGAATCACAACAACTACCTCAGTAAACGCCTCATTTTAGTTTTGTAACGACATTATTGTTTCTACAAAAGAACCACGAAAGTCGTGAAGTCTTTTTCCACAATAAAGACCCGCCGGTCTTTCGAGAAGTGAAATTATTTCACTATTGAGGTGATTCGTCTCCAGTTTCATCCCTCAGGAAACGACAATTGGGCCACCTCTGCGCAACCCAAATCTATATCTCCTTTCAGGAAACTCTTGAACCTACAAAAACCTAGTTGACAGATCAGTTCTCCAGATAGCCCCCCAACCGGAGGGCCTTCCTTCTCATAAAACGGCCCGCCCGGAAACCGGAACATACCCGACCATACCGGAATATACTATATTGTCCTAACAAGTGTAATAGCGGCGTTTCCTGCGTTTTCCCGCGATAGTAAATCTGTTTCTGTTCTGGGGGACTCTGGTGGATATTGTTCCACCTTTGCGGCCTCGAGAGCTTTCCGATAGATAAGGCGGTTTGCTACGGAAAACAATCCTATCGTGTTCCTGGCTGCGCATCGTTTTCATCGAACAACAGGGCTACCAACGGAACTCGATAAACATCGTTTGTCTGTTTCCCACCGCCGATATTCACCTATTTTTAAAATTTTGTAAGTTGACAAAACGTAGAAGTGGTTCATTAGTTCTATGTTGGATTTCAAATGGGTTAAATTGCTCTTTAAAATGGTTTTATAATACCGTAAAGTGGGGTGAATAGGCTCAGTGTGGTGAATAGGCTCACTTTTTGCGAAAAACGTGTAATTTGAAAAATACGGCGAACTAATAACGATAAAATAAAAAATAAAACGGGAATCGATAGGGGAAGATTCAATGTATCGATTTATAACTCAATCGTTATTTATTTCGACGTCCATTGGCGTTTTTAGTGTTGGTAACTATGGCTACCCGGAACAGCGTTTTTGGTTAGGGGTCCTAACTTTGCCCGCACAGCAACAATGGTTGCTGATATGAAGTTTATAACCGGCTTATCTGATTTGTAAACATTCTGGGATGATACTGTCAAAATTTCGATTCCGTGCGACAGTGCTGTTGGAGGCTGCGGCCGATTTTGTAATTGAACTCACACTCGATTTGTAAAGTGGGGTGAATCGGCTCACCATGCCGAGGGACTATAAACCGAACCCTGGCGTCAAAATCGCTGGAAGAAATCAAGCGGGCGGTTGTTGGCGTAAAACAAGGTTTGAGCCTTAGGGAGGCTGCGCAAAAGTATGGTTAGTCTAGGCAATAAATGATTCTAGGTGGAAAATTTCCCCCTAGAATGAAGAAATCGCTTCTGAACATGAAAATTTAATGTTGAGAGCAGAAGCGATTTTTTTCACCGATGTGTTTAGACCCATGGGAGGATAAAATACGACCCTACAAGCGAGCGGGGGTGGGGGAGGCCGAAGAAGGTCGGTTATTTCGTATTTTCGCTCCTAACTCGAAAACTTCCTACAGTAGGACGATCCTACAGAAATATCATCTATATGAAAAATGAACCTCACAACATTTGCTACACAAGTGTCCCTATTCGTTTTTCGCGTACCTATAATAGTTTTGGAGATATTCAAGCTTAAAAGTGAGTAATATTAAATATTAGTGACATTTTCAAAAACCCACTTGTTCTCACAAAAAAAAAAAAAAAAAAAAACCTTGGTGTCGCCCAACTGTCTTTGTCCTCAAACCACTAAGCCCATTGGTCCACTGGTTGGTAGAATCGAGAAAAATATGTTTTTCCATGTAAAAACATTGAGTGAGCCTATTCTCCCCACCTGGTGGACCAATCGGCTCAGTGAATAAAAAACGTGTTTACGTTTTTCCCTTAGAGGGATGACTCTTGAACAGGTGAGGAATCGAAAATTGACGCCAAGACACATGAAATGCCGTTGGAACGGTTTCTCTATGTTGATTGGTTCAGATTTTACAGCTTCTCAAACTCAAAAAGTGAGCCTATTCACCCCACTTTACGGTATAAAATCAAAGGATATTATCCCTTCACCAAGCTTTATAGGTCTTCAAACCGGCTTTTTACCTCATCAACTGGCTTCATAGGACTTTAAATAGGTTTTATACCTCTTTGGATGATTTCATATGCCATCAACACAGTAACTGTAGGATGCCATCAAACTGTTTTATAGGACTTTTAACCTGTTTTAAACCTGTTGTAACATTAAATGAAGTCATGTTTTAAACCTGTTATAACCTGTTATTATATTCGATGTGCAAAATTGTTGAGATTGCTAACAGTTTTTTCTAACAAAAAAACTTAAGTATATCCTGAATTAAAAATCCTTGTAAGAACCTGTGAATATTCCAGATATCTTCGAGTGGCACAGGCGAGGTACATTTTACAGTAAACCTGAGTTCCCACCACTAACTTCCTTCTCCGAGATATCCAATGAAATATTCGTGTTTTAATTAACTCACATCGCCTTGAGACGGCGCTTGATTTAATAATTAAACCGCCCGCAGACGCATTTTCTCAGCTATAACCTCTGCATACGAGCAGTTTTATTTTAATCTGAAGTAACACGATGTATGAGTCATACGTGACGGGGGTTCTCAAAGTGTGGTCCGCGAGTACCTACCTAAGATGGACAAAAATTGGAAATCGTACAAAAAATTAAAAATGAAGTGATATCTCATGAAATGAAATAATCTAAGGAGTTACAATGTTTTATCAATATTATGTTCTTTTATGAAAAGGTTTGTACAAAATGTTCTCAGCTAGGTACCTCAGATTGGTTATCAGCCACTACAAAACGGTTGTCAACCACATCAACCACGTTTTGAGCAAGCGTTTGAACTGATTATCAGAATGGATTTGAGGCCTTAAAACCTACAAACCCTCCAAGCGGGATGTGTACCATTTCAATTCGTATTACAGCCACTTCAAGGGGTTTTTTTAAAACCATTTCGTACCTCTTTTTGGTCACTTCAAACAAGTTTTTACCCTCTTCAAACCAGTTGTCAGCCATTTCTAATGGATTTCAGCCACTTCATGCCGGTTTACACCCACTTCAAACTGGTTTTCAGCCACTTCACGACCTCTGGGTTAGTCAAACTCTAATTAGAGTTTAAACGAGGGGCTTAGTCGAACTCTATTTGCTGCATTTGCTGTTTCTTCTTAAACGACAGGTGGAGGGACAAACTAGAAAATCTGAATCTTTATAATTCAATAATCAATTTCTATGAGCCCCTGCGGCGAAATATTGATTTACAGCGATTTCCAAGCGTTAGGCTGACAGAAGGTCCACCGAGGACTTATTTGTCCGCTAGCTAAAACGTTTGGGAACCTCTGCTGTAGGACGTTGCTAATCTGCCGAAATTTAGCAAGCTGGTAGTGTACCTAGAGGGAACTGGGGACGTAGCCTCTTCGACGCAGCCGGCGGATTTAGTCTTAGCGCCAGTCTTAACATTAAAATTTAATGTTATAAGAGGCTTTCTCACGTCTTTGGACACAATGTGTCATCATCATCATCAGATCTGGAGGAAACTCTGGGTTCCATGCGGGAGTCTGAGACCTTTTGTCTTTAGGCGAACACCAGCTTTGAGTCTTGAAAGTCACACTCCTCTCCTAGTTGTGGGCACCCGTGGCCGCTGAAAACAACAACGTCGGTTCCGAGGGGTCGGCAGGTGTATCGTTCCCTTCCGAGGGTTCAGTAGACGTAAAAGTGAGTTTTACGTAAAGATTTTTGACCTCTTGGGCCTGACATGATGGGGCGCTAATTAATTGACGAATCACTTTAACCCAGCTGCACTTTTATTCCCAACTGTCTTCAACGGGATTCGAACCCGTGTCCTCAACAGAATGAAGCGCGAAGTAGCTATTGCCCAGAACCACACGGCTTATCCGGCCGCCGCGGCGCTCCGGTTCAGTAGATGTGTCAGAAAAATCCCGTGAAAGTACCACATAAATAGGTACCCAAATACTACACACTACTCAATACAAGTAAAATATACTTGTATTTAGTTTATTTAATACTTTATTTAATACTACTACTATTAAACATTCAATACCCTTCAATACGCAATACAAATGAAATAATGAAATTTTCAATTCTCAACTCTTAACGCAGAAATACTCAAGTACCTATTCAAATACTCCAACATACTCAGAAATTCCCTTGTTTCGTTTCGTATACTCAGAACAAACCCTCCGCCTTGGTGGGAAAGCTCTAAGTCACACATTCCTCCCATTGGGTCGAATGAATGTCTCGAATGAGGGGCTCGGGAAACCTACCCTGGAACTCCCAGTCACATCCTTTAGCGCAAGCGGCGACGAGAACAAGGACCTCCCGCCATCAATTTTAAATGCAAATAAAATTCTAGGAACTCCTCCAAGTACAAAAATTCTCCTGCACCCGTTTCAAATCCCACATACGTGACAACGTGGAAGAGAACCTTGAAAGTACACTCCCAAGAAAAATAACAGTTATTTACAATGAAAAATGATACACAGCAACAAAAGTACGTGAGAGAAAAATAAGTTTGAAGTGCCAGTCACTCGTCATTTTGACGTTTCTCATCCACCGTCGACGGTATTGGAATAAGCAGAAACCCATATTAATGATGAGATTGTTACTCAGATGAAAAGAAGCCGACTTCTTGCTGAGTACTTTTTTCCCTTTCCTTTTTCTTTCTTTCTCTTTTTACCTTCTCCCTCCTTCTCTTCTTTTAAGCGCTTTCAGAATGAAGCGGCACCTCATCTATCAACATCGGCCTTTCCGCTCCTTGTCAATTAGTTACCGATTTCAATTTCTTCATTTTGTTGCAGTCGACTACTTTTGAATACGTACGTAAAATTTTCCGTTTGAACTGTTTTGTGCATGTGGACATTGTGGGGATGGTCGATGTTGATCCTAGATTGTTAACTTTGAAGGTGTCGCAGTATCGGCGTACCTACCACCGTTCTACATGAACAGTTACCATCCGTGGATTTTTCGCCTGATGAGTTCAACGTCTCGCACTCCCTTTGCAAAAGGGGGAAAAAAAAAACAGATAACGGTTTCTTTTTCTCTCCCCTCGCTTTCCCTAGCCGGGGGAAAAAGCCCCCTTCCACCTTTTCCCCTTCTTTCTTACTAATGATCCAGAGAGCTCGATCAGCTCAGGGTTTTCCCTTCTTCTGACCAACTTCTTCACCGGAGGGCCGAATAAACGCCCCGGAAACCTTGATCTTGGTGAGACTCATATGGGGTTCTTGAAGCATTTTCAAAAGATTGAAAACTGAAAAGCTGTTTTAAATCACCTGGTAGGTATGATGTTTTGGAGCTTCGGCCATTCGCAAAGCTCCAAATCAGAGCCCACAGCCCACCGTCGAGACAGCCCTTGTGCCGTCGCTAAAACGCTGCAAATTTTACACAAGGGTTTAATATTCTTTGATATAGGCTACTTGTGCGAAAATTAATTCTGTGTCAGTAAATATTTTTTTATTTTACTCGGAAAATATTTGACCTGCTGGGATCCTTCAAAAATCCCATTTGCAGCCCCACGAAAGCCCTATAGAACGCAACAGTGAAATCGGATCGTTCCGGGACTCCCAAAAATGGATTCTACGTCCAAAAATACTTCGAAAACGACACCTAACTCGATCTCATAGCCAAAAACCTTTAAAAAAAAACCACCCATAGGACATTTTAGCCCCATAGCGCCCAACGGGTTTGGGCGATCGGGGTGAAAACCTTGCCGGCATATCTAGATAGTAAACTGAGTATTTTTTCAAAATTTAAGATTAAAAAAAAATCCTACTGCCCAAAACGGCTCGGACGGCGGACGGACATTTTGGTTTTGGAATCAAGACATTTTGAAACGGATAATGTCAAATTTTCGCGACCTCCGTCGCAATTATATAGGTGTACTTATTATTCCAAGAATGAAAATCCAAAATTGCGGTCCCTTCCCAGCTGACTGCAAAAGATCGAGTCTTATTGAATTGATCTGAAATGCAAACAAAATTCAAGTTTCCATTATTCGGGGCTTCAACAATCTCCTTAAACATTATTTTGATATTAAATATCAAAATCGTGATCTTCGTAAAAGAAGCTAGTAGGTAATTTAAATTTTTGTTTAAATTACTATAAAAAAAAAGCTTCTTTTACGAAGATCACGATGCACTCATCAAGTTATACAAAACGTTTACTTTTCATGGTTAAAAATTGTGTTCGTTTTTTTAATTCCGACCGACTTCCGCATTAAATTTTACAAATTTTGCAAATTTTGCCCCACTAACCAGGGCAAATTTGGAAATAGCCAGCGAAACCCGTAAAAACCTCAAGATGCATCAATGGGGTAAATTTACCCACGGGTAAATTTATGCACGCAAAGCCCACTTCAAGACGAACGTTCTGAACAGAACGCTACACATTAAAAAAAGATACATATAATATATTACGTATATGACACATTGTACATAATATGTACATGTTCATGGCGGACGTACTTACATAGCGAGTAGGAAAATTTCCTACATTTAATGTGGTCTACTCCCTACCTTTGTCCGCCATGAACAACGAGTTCAGGACTTTTTTCCCACTTTTGGCTGGATGCCATCCAGTGGATGGTTTTTGTGAGCAACGCCAATGTTACGCCATTGAGACTCAAGTTTTCAAGTGCAAGTGGTTTAGTTAATAACTATTAATATTATGTCTGTTGTGGTTCAATACAACATTATTATTTTCACTTACTTATTCAGTTTCAAATGAAATGCCTTCGGACACAGAAGGCGTAGTGGACGATGAGCCGACAATGGAATGACGAAATCTGACGTTCACGAGAAGAAGGAATGTACCTAGTTCATGACGAACTTGTTCATCCTGCATTGTTGGCTATTTTGGAGGCTCAAAATCGAAGGTATGAGGCTTTGAATCAACAGTTGCTTACATTAGCCCAACTCTACCGTTGCCTGCATTAGATCCTAATGGTGCCGACCACCAGTCATGCGTAACGGGTGAGTGCTTCAGTGGAGAAAATTTCTTAACTTAAATTTAATTGACCAGGTTAGAGGGCCGTTGATTATGGCCATAAGCCAAGCGATGAAAGGAGAACACATAATATAATAGTGTCATATTATTATATAACATACCTAACATGTTATGCAATCTCCTCCACTGGCAAGCGCCAGCTGGCAAAAACTTCGTTTTGGTTTATTATTCTTGGAATAATACACCTAGGTACCTATTTAGGTACCTAATCGCGACGGAGGTCGAAAATTCAGATCGGCCTCAAAATGTGACATTAGGTACATGTATACGTTTCAAAAGGGTCTAGATTCCAAAAAGGAAATGTCCGCGCGCCGTCTGAGCCGCTTTGGGCAGTAAGAATTTTTTTAAAATCTGAAATGTTGACAAAATATGTACTCGGTTTACCATCCAGTTGTGCCCGCAAGGGTTTCAGCCCGATCGCCCAAACTCGTGGGGCGCTATGGGGCTACGGGAGGTGTTTCCGAAGGTTTTCTGCTATGGGGTCGAGTTAGGTGTCGTTTTCGAAGTATTTTTGGACGTGAATCCATTTTTGGGGGTCCCAGAACGATCCGATTTAACCGTGGTGATCTATGGGGCTTTTATGGGGCTACAAATGGGATTTTCGAAGAATCCCAGGAGGTATAATAAGGGACAACAAAAGAAGGAGAATCCCAGGGTGTCATTTTTCGAGTTATTTGGGACAACAAATCTAATTTTTTGAGGTCCCACATCTGTCCACTCATTGTAAAGAAAAAATATATTCTTAATATTAAGATTAAATATATCTTAATATTACTTAATATTAAATCATTAATTAATGACACAGAATTAATTTTTTTCGCAATAAATCTATATCAAAGAATAAATTGCAGCGTTTTTTTATATGATTTTCTAGCGTGAATAATTTGCACTACAGGCTTGATTTCGATGTTGGAAGAGTCAAAGAAAAAACGCTGCAAATTTTACACTAGGGTATATTTGATATAGTTTACTTGTGCAGAAATGTAATTCGGTGTCGATGAAAAAATTAAAAAAAAAAAATCTCTGGATTTTTATTTTTCAAAAAATAATTTTTTTTCAAATTTTGTTTTGTATTTTAATGAAAAATATTTGACCTCCTGGGATCTTTCAAAAATCCCATTTGTAGCCCCATAAAAGCCCTATAGATCGCCACAGTGAAATCGGATCGTTCCGGAACCCCCCCCCCCCCAAAAATGGATTCTACGTCCAAAAATACTTCGAAAACGACACCTCATTCGATCCCATAGCCAAAAACCTTCAAATAACCCTTCCCGTAGCCCCCCATTTTAGCCCCATAGCGCCGCACGGGTTTGGGCGATCGGACTGAAAACCTTGCAGGCACAACTAGATGGTAAACCAAGTATTTTGTCAAAATTTCAGATTAAAAAAAAAAAAAAATCCTACTGCCCAAAACGGACCGGACGGCGTACGGCGGACGGACATTTCGGTTTTGGAATCTAGACCTCTTGAAACGGATAATGTTAAATTTTGTGGCCGATCGGAGTCGTCGACCTCCATCGCGAAAACATAGACCTATGTACATACACATGTGTATTATTCCAAGAATAATAAACCGAAATGCAACTTATTTTTAATGGGAAATCTTCATTGTTAGAGAGGAAAAAAAATAAACAAAAAAATAAAACGTGTAAGGTGTTGGGGTAAATGCAAACTATTTCGCATTTGCCCCACTGTACACTTCCGCATTTACTTCACTTTGCAATTTGGCTGGGGAAAATGCAACCCATGCTATTATTTGTACGACTCAACGTGATAAATCGTCGAATTTTGATAGGTCTAAGTCCAAGTCAAGTCTTGAGTACATATTGAGAAGGTTTCTGAGGAAAATGGCGCCATTATCAAAACCATTTCCACATTAAATGTGGAAATTTCGCTACATTTTTAGGAATCCTTTTCCTTTTCTATTAATTTTCAACTGGTAGCGCCGCTACCTTCTTCCATTACTTCCATTAATCTCAAGTGCAATTTTGTTTTCGATGTGTACTGCAATGTTTCCAGTTGACGTTGCGAGAGATTTTCCGTTTGCAACAACAGAAACATTCTGTCGGTTAGAACTGTTTAGAGCGCGAAGTGTACAAAATACAATCGGCACGTCGACGAGGCTTCAGAGTAGAAGACGTTCAACTTGGCGGTAACTAATGATGCTCTTGTCAAGGCTGTTTCTTGCTTATTACTTTCAAAGGGTGCCGCCGCCAACTTGGAGTCAAAACTATTCGACAACTATGTCCTGTGAAAATCGAAGGTATCTGCGAGGCAGTTCCCACTGGGGAAGAGTCAACCGTCAACTTCCTCAGATATTTTTCATGAACCGAGCTCGTCGATTATTCGATTCCGTATTTTTTGGGTTCGTCGTTCTCACGAGTCCCTTCGTCGAACTGGCTGGGAAAACAATGCCATTTGTGAGGGCAGACGAAAAACACATCAGTCGAGTCGAACCGTACGGAGGCGTGTCCGGCTCTCTTTTGACAAATAACGTAACACACAGCTGCCCACGGAGTTCCGTATTAATTATCTTTTGTTTTTCGCCCTTAGCATCAATCAGTCGATTGGGTCTTCCGAAGTAGATGGACGGGGAGGGAAGGAAAGAACCTTTGTGGGGTACCGGCTAACTAATAATTATAATAACAGCGGTCCGGGTATTGATTGGAAACGAGATCGACGTTTTCGTAAATTAGAAACGAGGAGGGAGTTGTGTGAAGGAAGAGAGGATGAAGGAGAAGGTGTCGTGTGAACCTTATAATATACTCGTATTATGAATAATCCGTTTAATGAAATTTAATTTATTTTAATGAAAATAAGTTTTGGCCGAATGATCCTTGTACTTGAAGGTTTAGACGGTAAGAATTCGATTATTCCGAATTATTTTATTTAGTGTGCATCCTAAGGTTTGCTGTTCTTGTGAATATTTGTGTGATGCAAAACTAATTCTATGACAATAACGAGGATTCGGATTTGCAGAAACGTTTTGGTAGTATTTTATCCATCTGGGAACAACAGAATTTAAATGTATCGAGCATATAAATGCATGAAACTGCGGTTTTCGGAATCAACGCATATAAACGCACATTCTAGTGTTTTTCTTCTAAATACCTAGTTTGCTTTTCATCAAATCCCTCCAGACTTTGGGCCTTGACTAAGGTTTTAAACGCGCATGTCGGATGGTATTTCCTGAAATGGTGGGAGATTTGAGTTTGACAATTGAACCTGAAGCCGAAAAAACTTTCTTTTTTTTGTCCATGTTTTTTACTTTAGTAGGTACCAAATTCTCAGGCACCAATCATTTTGCGTTTAGGTACGTTTTACACCGCATAAAGATTTAAAAAAAGAAGCTGCTCCTCCTTCCTGGACTTGGCTTTAAGGAAATGCCGGTTGTGGACTCAAGTAATTTTGGAGCACATTTTTCAAGGATCAAAAAATTAAGATAAAGTAACTTTATTTGATTCTATAGAATAACTTTTATTCTATACAATGACACCCTAGTGGTAAGTCAAAAATGGAAATAACTCGTAAACTTTCGAAAATCCGCGTCTTCGGAAAAATCGCCGTCAATGTCTGGTTCCGGACATTTATTGCCCCCTAAATGGTAGATTTGCTCGTTTCTCTTTCCTTCCTATAGATTTTAACGGTGTTTTTCGAGCAAATCTAAAATCATAATAGGTAATGCTGTTCTACGGTTTTCGAGGATATCAATCCGAAAACTAACAGAAACAAATCTTTTCTATCATTAAAAAAAAAATTAATTTAATTAATTTAAAAAAATAGTTAGGTTCCGATATAGATGTAGCTCTGGGGAAAGGGGAATCTCCCTCAAATAGGTACAGCTAAGTAGACAGCTTTATTGAAAAGGAAAAGCGACGTTGACTGAAATTTAGGAATTTTAGTAGAAATTGTGCAACGTTAAGAAAAGAAAAAAAAGAAGCATGACTTGTATGTGTTTTTACTCTATACCTACAGGTGAGAACAGAAAGTTGGACTATACAGGCATACCTATAGGTCAGTATACTGACATAGGGCCGGGTATAAAATCTGTCCTTACACTATCCTCTTATCTGATAACAGACCCCTACAGATGGATTTCACGTTCAAAATCAAACTCAAACCACCTTTTACACATTTTATTTTAATTTTATTCTTTTAATTTTCTTGTCTAGTATTTGAACGGATATGGCACCCCGAAAATGGAATATGCGTCCAAGATTACTCGAGTTGGGTGATCGGGCTGAAAACCTTGACCCCAGAGCCGAACCGAAATGTCTGACGGAATTTGCTGAAGGAGGTCATCATCCCTCGCGAAATAGTGCCACAAACGAAGGGGGGGGGGGGGGGGGGGTGAAAACCTTGCGGGCACAACTAGATGGCGAACCGAGTATTTCGTCTAATTTTCAGTTTTTAAAAGATTCTGTTCATATAAATATTCCAAATTTGGAATCCTAACCTACATACCTATTAGGGAGTTCCTAGTGGTGAGATACGTCGTGGTATCTCGATTCCATCCGTATCCTACTCCAGCAGTGCGCATGCGCGATCGCCGATGGTATCGTATCTGCGATCCGTCGGTGGTATGTTTACGGAAAATACGATACCACCGGCCGATACGGAAGATGGTATCTAGTGAATCCTTATCGCAAAGTAACCTGCCTAATTGATAAACAGCTTCCAAGAAGGCATACAAACGTCGACAACAACAACGAAATCCGAGAGCAGCACAGCTGGCAGCTCAGTCACTGAGCGTCAGTGCTGCCAGTACTTTCCTCTGTGTTGTCCTGAGTTTGTTAGGTGCCGTTAGGTGTTGTTTAGGTGCCGATTTCACGAATCACTGCGGTTTTATTTCACACCAGTTCGTTCGTTGTTGAAATAATTTGGAGGAGCAACGAAACATTACACTATTGGAAGCAGCAATGCAGACAGCCGACCTGAAAGACGGGGAGTGCTACTCGGAAATGTGCGGTTTAACGAACACCGTTAAAATCTCACCTCCAAGCCACTGAATTACCGTGGAACTGGTCGGCCACTAATCCAGATGAGTTAAATGTTACAATCATTGTAACTCAATAATTATTATTGATTTGAGGAGTTGAGCTTCCAAACTCTCGCTCGTTCCACTCAATCGCAATTTTCAGAAATCACGAAAAACTCCGTACATGTTTGCAACTGATCAGATCAAAATGTTTATGAAGTTTAATACCTAAATCTAATAAGTTTCCAAAGGAGGCACTTTCGACAACAAACCCCAAAAACAACTCCACTTTGAAAGCTGAATACCGCGGCGGTATTACCGCCTGATGTTAATGAACTTGTTTTAATAGTAACGTGACCCGTTACTCCAAGATCCTACTCGGAGATACCACCTAAAAATGCTAAATGGTATCTCAATCAATTTTGGTTAGCATCGCGCTTGGTTTCCCTAGATACGGCATCCGTATTCCAAGTGGTGGTATCTCGATCGTATCCACTAGGAACTCCCTAATATCATGGTAATATGGTAACAAAAGTACTATCATAGTATTTGCGTGGAAACACCGATAGACACAATTTACTGGCCGATCAAAAAGTTCATGTTTGGCGCGATTACTAGAGAACTATTTTCAGAAAAATAATCCAAACCCGGCTTTTGAAGTTAAAACCAATAGTAGAGATTAAAATTGAACAACCGGTTCTGAAGGCTGAACAACTTACTGTAATCGCTTCTCAAAATCGGTTCTTGAGTCTGTAAAAAGATGATGTTTTAACGCTACCAACGGATTATATAGTAGAAGGCGGACAGCCATTTCATTGTTTACCATATAGGATGACAAATTTTCACATCCTACGCGAAGAGAATACACCAAAACCAATTAGTTAATAATGTTATGTTATAATACGGTACAGGAGGCTGTGAGCTCATAGTTACCTGCAGTAATAAATTAGAGTCGTTGATCCCTCAAGGCTGACCATTTACTTTGCAAAAACATATCCAGCAAGCGAATTCTCTTGATTGGGCACAATTTATCACTCTAACGTACATTCCATTGAATAGTTTGATGGTGATTGCCTTTTTGCATTACAGCAGATACGACCACAATATTAATGGCAACATTCAGTCCATACAAGGAAGGTGCCTCTCACAAAGTTATTTATAAGAAAAAAAAAAAAAAAAAACACAGGAAAAATCGTTTTCTTCCATAATAACAGATCCACGTGAAACCGGCGGGTTTGTGGATGTTGGGAGTGACGCAAAACATTGACAAATCAGGTCAGATTACAGGGTACCTACAAGCCAGCAGCCTCCAGTCGTATTTTCCCCTCCGGCTGGGGCTCTGGCCTGTCACGCTCGCTCCTACCGTGTCCTCGGTTATTATTATCTCATTAGACTCCATCCCCTCCTCCGCTTCCACAAATTCCCCTTCCACTCTTCCCACACTCGGTAGAGGCTGCAGGTTTCCCCCTGGGGGCCCCATCGCCGAACGAGTAATCCCGGAGGGATTTCGATGTCGAACCTCCGGCCCCACCGGGACTTCCCTTGCCGTGCTCACTGATCCGCGAGTGTATGGGGTTTGTGGTGCAACTAGACTGTTCATGGAAATTGATTTAGCGCTACAGGGCTCGTTTAAAGGATTCCCCTGAAGAAGCATCTTGAGCTATCAAAAGCCTGGCACATTTAGTTCAGTAAAAGAACTGGGACTCATCAACTGGGCCATGGACCACTTTTTCACGCAGTTTGATACATGAATGTAGTCAAATATCGGAGGTACAGTTTCTTGGGGACATCTTTTCGAATATTTTAACCCCAAGTTCATCAAAATCAGTTGAATATTTTGTGAGAAAAGTCAGGAAAACGAAGCATTACGTTATTTTCCTGAATTTTCGTGTTCAATATTCGACTGATTTTGTTGAAGTTGGGCGATTCTTCGAAGAATGTCCCTAAGAAGCTATACCGCAAATGTTTGACCTTTTCTACGTACTACGTAGCCCACTCTCAAGCAACCACATGAAAACTTGGCCCTTTCTGTTCAAAATGCGGAGCCCTCTTGCGAGCAAGCCCTGCAAATTTTTAGTTCTCTCCCTTTCCATCTGAGTGCAATCGTCTGGAACTGCTCAATTGCTTTACTCATCTGAAGGCCTTGCCACCATCTTCTTTCCCACGTCTTGGGGCTCACACCCGTTATGCAAATATCCTAGTTGACTTGTTGCAATTTGCAGTTCATGTTCAATTCATCAAAGTCTCCATATCACAGCTTGCGAATGGAACCAGGACGCGTCTGTAAGCTCAAACCCCTGGTATGCATTTGAGGACAGCAGAAGTACCCGATTCTTTCAGCCTAAACTTCCAAAGCGAAGTAGTTTCATCCGTCAACGCCTGAACAGGATTCACCTGCACTGAGAGAAAAAAAGGGCCTATTCTAGGTTATTTTTCGATTTTTTCTAGGTTAAATGCTGCCAACCTAGATTTTTTTTTGTTTTCATTCTAGGGTGGAACAATGTAGTCTAGGTTGAATATAATTTAACCTAGATTGAAAATACTGGTGAAGTTACCTTCCTAAAAATGCAAACAACCAAGATTTAAAATGCGCCACCCCTACACTTTAGTTCTAGGTTAAGTTCACGGTGTGTGCCGCCGCCTCCATCCATTTACAGTCTAGGTTAAAAACATTAATGTCTTGGTTGTCTCACCCTGGTATTCAATGTTTTTCACTTTCATAGACGGTTGATTTACCCTAAAACAAAAACGTTCTCACCCCACCTCAAACAATTTACAGCCATGGCGCATTAACCTAGAACCCTTTTTTCTCTAGGTTGTGCCCCTTTATTTACGAGGTTGTTTCAATTACTATCCCTGTTGTACCAGTAAAATTTCTAGGTAGCTTCCTAATCTTTTCAGGTTGGTCCTAATAAATTAACTAGGTGGTCCACTTTTCTTTCTAGGTTTGCTCCACTTCCATTGTAGGTTGGTTCTATCAACTTCAACTATCTTTCTGGGTTGTCTCTGTTTCCAACTCAGTACAAAAATTTGAATGTGACGTCATAATATGACTGCACATAGTGACAGAAATTAAATGATTAGAATTTGACAGAGATTTGGCCTCAACCCCACCGGGTAAATAGCAGGGGTGCCAAGACAACGAGAATTAACGCCCACTGCCTACAGTGGCGCTCTCCGCGGCCGCTTAGCGTACTGTAGAAACAACCTGGAATTTATCGAATGAATTACAATCACTGTTGTTTAGACCTAAAACTATTTGTGGTACTACGGTAGTTTTAACCGAGACTGAAAGTCTAACTTTTTCTTCTGGGTTGTTACCTAAAGTAACAATCTCGCCTTTTAAATCTCTCGGTTGTTTTCAGTTGTACAACCGAGACTTTAATGGAGGGGAATTATATGGAAGGTCAAATCATTCAATTCTAGGTTACCCTACTTAAGAGTCAAAGGTAGGTAATATATTTTCTAGGTCTTCACAATGTCAACCTAGACCAAATGTGAAGTTCACATTTGGTCTAGGTTGACACTTTTTTATTCCAGGTTGTGGTCAGAGGGCGGGTAATAACGGATTAGGTTGTTTCTATATGGGTCTAGGTTGTATTAATATTTTTCGATGTTACTTTAACCTGGACCTATTTTTTTCTAGGTTGAATCAATTGATTCTAGGTGGTTTTAATTTCTTTTCGAGGTTATTTCGGATTTAACCTAGCCACTAAAAAAATCTTTTCTCTCAGTGTGGAGGTGAAGATAGGCTGGATTCAAATCCCAATGTTGCATAACCTGCAGACACACATGATCTCTTTTTGAGCTTCTGGCTCCCGACCAAGCTTCAGCATCACCAACGCAGGGTTTCTTCTTCTCATAGGGCCCTCAATTGTAACCTATACCGAGCAGATAAAGGAAGGTTAGAGAGGATTAGCCATCGATAAAAAGCAACAACTCAGATGAAACAAGACAACGATGTCAAGGACTGCCAGAAGAAGACGACCAGGCCTGCCTGGCCTCCATGGAAGCCTTGGAAGGTTAGCCTTCAAAGTCCAAAGAAGAGGAAGGCCCTATGAAATGTGTCGGAGAACGCAAAACGTAGTGGACGAGCGAAGAAGAGCTTCGGGTTCATAGAAGAATAGACAGGGCGAATTCTGCCCAACTCCTCATTGCAGGACATCATCTTTCGGATGACTTCATGGTCGTCAAGCCTGCCTGGCATACCTTGCAATATTCATCCTGTAACCCAGGGATGCTACGTAGGTTCATCCTGCTCCGCACCCATACTGGTACCTGGACATGAACCATTATCGATACAATTCATTCTCGAACCCACTTTCATCTTTGTCATTTTCTTTGTGCCACCTACGCTCAAAGGGGACTCGATTCGATCAAGACTCTAAATCTCCTCTAATTCGCATTTCACTCTCTCCCCAGCTTGATAAATACACTCAAGGGGGTGGCGAATGAAGCGAGGGATCGGCCCCGGTTATGGGCGGTCTTCCTTCAAGGAAGTTTCTGTAATCAATGAGAGGTCGAGGGGAAGTTGAGTGCCTCAGCCCTGTAATGCCCCGAAGATCCATCTTCGCGAACTCGGTGCCCAAAGGTGGAGAACTCATCATTGTTTTACAAGGGAACTTGAGCAGAAGGGCCTATCAGGCCCAACTAGTTCCGGAGCCTCTTGAGACCAAAACGAGGAAAAGCCGCTTGAAAACCGTTTGTTTGGAAAGCCTCCCTCTTCAAACTAGTTATCATTAGAATCTTCCCTTCCTCCTCCTCCCTCGTGAGCCCTGGCTTCGGGCCATTCCACTTCCGAAAGGAAAACGCTTCAATCAATAAAGCATTTGACCCTCCAACAACCTGAAGCCCGGCGCTCCACTTGATCAAGATCCACATGAAGAAAAACCTTATATTTACCACCTCGGCTTTTCCAAAGTTCTACCCATGTCGTTCAGAGGAAACGACCATTGAACGCTTTAGTATAATGTTGGATAATGTTCGACTCACTGAAAAACATAATATGTTAGTCATAATATGACGAAAATATTAACTAGTACGACACTACAAACAACTCACATCTTGACAGCATGACAAAGGGAACCCAC
Organism: Pilophorus perplexus; assembly: GCA_955831195.1. Classification (NCBI taxonomy): domain Eukaryota; kingdom Metazoa; phylum Arthropoda; class Insecta; order Hemiptera; family Miridae; genus Pilophorus; species Pilophorus perplexus. Next base: position 24,344,976 of record OY037016.1, read on the forward strand.
CTGACACGGGGAAGGTTGCAAATTCGAAACTAGCGTAACGACGCTTGCGTTTCGCAAAATGTCAGTCATTAGTTAATATTTTCGGAGCTTTTTCTTTCAGTGTGCAGGGTCTACAATACCCAAAATGGCCCAGCGAGTGCCATTTCGTGAGATTCACCTGACAGAGGAAGACCTGCCAGGAGCAAAACTTCCTCATCCTGAACCAAGTGCCAATTGGATGACGGCTCTGTGACGCTTCTTACAAGTATGGGGCTTTGAAAAAAGCACCTTGAAGGGTTGAGTAGTCCACTGTTTTTCTGAAGAACCTGTAGATTCTGCTCTGAGCTCTATCGACTGTACGGGCATAGTTGAAAAATCCATAAAATGATTCTGTATACTGAAGTTCGTCTGAAACGGCACTCGACACCCTGGCTCAAACCCTTCAAAACTTCGTCTATTACAGAAGCATAACTGAGCCCTACCGACCGGACAGACATAGGTACTTGAAAAAATCCATAAATCGATTCTGTGTACAGAATTTCATCGAAAACGACAAATTACTCGACACCCTGGCTCAAACCCTTGAAACTCTTCTACGTCTTTTACTCATCAGAAGCATAGTTGAACCCTATCGACTGGACGCCCTTGCTTGAAATCCATAAATCGATTCTGTGGACAGAACTTTGACAAAAACGACATCTTACTTGAACGCTGACTCAAAGCCTTCAAAATCCGTGACTATAACCCCTCAGAAGAAATATAGAGCCCTACCGACACGATGGACGTATAAGAAAATGCACACAAGGGTTCTTTATTCTTTGATGTAGGTAAAGTAAAGTAAAAATTGAATTCTGTCAATGAAAAACAATTTTTTTTTTTTCAAAAATTTTTGTTTTTTACTCCGAAAGTATTTTACCTCTTGGGGTCCTTCAAAAATCCCATTTGTAGCCCCATGAAAGCCCTATAGATCCCCTCAGTGAAATCGGATCGTTCCGGGACCCCCAAAAATGGATTCTACGTCCACTAATACTTCGAAAACGACACCTAACTCGATCCCATAGCTAAGCCTTTAAAAAAAACCTCCCATAGCCCCATTTTAGCCCCTTAGCGCCCTGTGGGCACGGGTTTGGGCGATCGGGCTGAAAACCTTGCGGGCACAACTAGATGGTAAACCGAGTATTTTGTCAAAATTTCTGATTTAAAAAAATTCCTACTGCCCAAAACGGCCCGGGCCGCGGACGGACATTTCGTTTTTGGAATCTAGACCTCTTGAAATGGATAATGTCAAATTTTGAGGCCGATTGGAGTCGTCGACCTCCGTCGCGATTACAAAGGTATATTATTCCAAGAATCCAATTATAAAAAAACCACAAATTGAATCTGTATACAGAATTTCGTCGAAAACGACAGCTTACTCGAATGCCTGGCTCAAACTCTTCAGAATCTACGTCTATGCACAGTACGAAGGAACAGTAGTATTGCATAGCTCAAAAGAAAATACTCAAAAAATTTCAAGAAAACAGTTCTTCTGAACCCTACAGCACCCTAAAACACGCATCTGCTTCATATCACTGATATGATATCAGCTTGGCTGTTCAGAGAGCCCACTAACCTGCCTCTACGATAACCAAACGTAACCTTCCCATGAAGTAGAAAAAGGTCATATTGAAAGCGGAAGTGCGGCGGGGACTTTTTTCCGCGAATCAATCCCTCTACAATGGCCTCCGGGTTCAGAAAACCTCATGTCATTAACCTCGGATTTGAACTTCATTCCAAAAATAGCAAAAACCCAATTTAGGTTTTTAACAAATTTTCTCTTCATTTTTTCGGAGGAGTTGGGCGATAAAAAAGCAAAACAAACATTTGAAGGGGGGTTATCATGTACCTGCGAGTTATGTACGAATTCTGTGACCGTGAAGGTCAGTGGCTGTGGACTGGGCATCGCTCAAAGTCAAACAAGTCTTCCACAGTACCTTCTTGATGTTATCTAGCCGTATTGTTCTTCTCCCTCTTGGCGTCCTGGTCTGGCTTCAGGCAGAGGTTGTCTTCCGTTCTAGAGGAAGGCCAGTCTCGACTTCTTCTGCTGAGCAGTGTACTGTGCAAATAGACAAATTGTATTGTAAGATGAGACGCACTAGCGAACCACATTCAGGATTTGATAGAGAAGCTCGTATTATCGTGTTTTTTTTTTTTCTCTCTCAAAGTATATTTCTCAAGCTGTGGTTGCTTTGCCCACGTCTCCCGCAAATAACCGTTTATGATGGAAGATATGCGCGGTTTGGCGGAGTTGGAGTCACACAAGAGAGGAATCCTTGTCGAGGCTAATGCCGGAGCTCAGAAAAGAGAGTCAAATGACCGGTCGTATCTCCAGAGGGAAGGCTGCGGCGTTGCTATCCCAAAAAGAGGAAGAGGGTATTATACACGAATTACAAAGTCAGATCCCCCCTTTACCCCTCGTGCCTCTTACCAAACCATCAGTCAGTAAAAGAAGGGGTTTTCCCTTTATGTCCAGCTATTTATCAACTCATGCTGCCTTTTTCCCTCTCCCTCATCTTCGTCCTCCTTCTAAGTGAATCTTATCAAGACTCCCTCCGTTGACGCTCTCGTCATTTTTTACCCTCCTCTGTGGCTTCTCGAAGGAAGAGAGGAAGAGGAGGCCGCGACATGGCGCTCCATTTTTTAAGCTTGCAAAATGAGGTGGAAGGGATAGCGAGGGTAATGGACGGGAAAACCAAACTCTATGCTAATATCACAATCCCGCAATCCTGAAACATCTCCCTATTTTTGTTTATTATTTTCTCTGCCTTCGTGTCATTTATTAGCTCATTCAATTTCGAGATAGCCCCTTCAAAGTGAAGCCAAGCTCAAAGCACATCTTTTGAAGAAGCAACCATGTTTCAAGGGTTCCCGATTAACAGAGATAAGACTCTATTCCATTCGTACAACGACACGGTACTAAAACTGTTGAATGTTCGACGACTTTTATCAAATTCCGCGAAACTTTGGAAAGAGAGCCCCCCCCCCCCCCCCCCCACCCAATTTCTGTAAATTCTTGAAGTCTGAGAGACCGTTCACAAGATTGGTGTTGAAGATGAATCAGCTACATTAGGGGTCTTCATGGTCAGGGCGTTCTAGACGGGTTAACGTTGCAAAAGTGCTAAGTAATGCAAGGTCGTAAGATGTTATCAATCGCGTTACCTACCAAAACAAAAAGGTCGTTCCTCTCCATAACATATTATGTTTTCTCTCGCTCAAAGAACACGTTGAGGAATATAAAAAACGTAAAAAATGGACTAACTGGAGCAAAGCGGAGATGACTGTCTCCCTCCAGTTAGCTCAAGTTTAATGTAGGTAAATAGATTACAATAATTGGGTCATGCAAGAAGGGACTAAAGCCAATAAACTCATTTCGACAAAAAAAAAAAAAAAAAAAAAATACACTGCCAAGGAGATGGCACAGCAGCTTCCTCGTTACAATCAAAGTGACACCATCAATGCGCTGAGCGTACCCCTGATTCAATCTTAATGAAACTGATAGGGGACCATCTAGAGCTATACGCACACAATTCCTGAAAATTTGATTGAAATCCGATCAAAATTGTGGAAGTTATGCCTGTTTAAAGAATTTCACGTTAGCGCATGCGCAGAGCGTACCGCTGATTCAATTGTGATGAAATTCGTATGGGACCTCAAGGAGCCTGATCCGCATAATCCCTCAAAATTTGAGCTAAATTCATTCAAAATTGTGGAAATTATGGCTGTAACAAGGAAATGCGGACAGACCGACAGACCGACAGACACGGAACCAAATTTGTTCAGTAGGCTATGAAACGCAAAATGCGATTGGAAATTTTAAATTCGGACAACAAAAAATTTTTTTCTCCCGAAAGTGAACACAAGGCTTCCGCTGCTTCGCAGACTCGGAAGCAAAAAGATAGCTTTCAAAATTTGGAGAAGTAATCGGATACATGAAAATTTGGACGTGTAATTGATTTTAAATGTCGCTTGCACTGGTTATAATCGAGTTTTAAGTGCCCACCTCCCAGAAGTACCTAAATATTGTAAATATTGGAATTTATTAATTCTTTTATTCACACAACAATAAAGAAAAATGAAACATTTTCCATTGTTTGTTGAGTTTGTATTTAGTTATTTGAGTTTGTATTATAGTTTGTGTTTAGCTGTATGTCGTGCCAGTGTGAAGGTATAGAAAAAGTGGTGTTCATCAAGTATCTAGGAGTGTTACTTGATCAGCACCTAAAATGGAAATTTCACATACCTACAAGACCTTGTGAAACGGATAAGAAAATCATTCCATTGTTTTATTGTCCTAAGAAAATGGATGGCACGTGACACTCTTAAAATGATCTACTATGCGTATGTATATAGTCTCCTAATATATGGGATTTTAGTATGGGGAGGGGCGTATCATAGCAATTTCCTCTGTCTGGACACGGCAGTCAACACTGTTTTGAGAAAACCTACAAAATCGCGAAGACACACACCCGTTGAGACTCTATACAGAAAGTTAGATGTAATGAAACCAAGAATATCATATGTATATAGAATAGTGCTGTACGTTTATAAAAAAATTGGCAATTTCGTTAAGCAACCGGACATTAGACCTTCTAGGGCAAACTTAACTGCAATAACAGACATTCCACGGCCGTTTAATGATTTCTTCACTAGGCAACTACCCTGGCTAGCGCCAAAAATTTTTGAACAGCTACCCTACAGAATGAAAACAGCCAAGCACTTCGGTACTTTCAAGAATGAAGCTAAGAATTATTTGAAAAACAGTGAAAACGCCAGCACAATTCTGCAAATTTTATTATAAGATTTATTTAGGTAGCACTATGTAAAGCTGTTGCTGTACTGCCTAGAAATAATTAACATAACATATATTAAGATAAGCACACATTAATCGGGAGAGAATGAGGCCTGGACAGGTCCCTGACCTATAGGCCTAGACTTAAGTATTGGGAATGTACTCAAAACAATTTGGAATACGAACGAATTGTAAATGTATATCTGTAAACATTTGTGAATTAATTGAATTGAATTGAATTGAATTGTTTCCGTTGTTTGTATTGTGTTGACTAGAAACGGTCGGGGAGGAAATGGGTTTTTGAAATAATAATTTCATAATATGAAATTATTTCATAATATTTCATAATATGAAATTATTATTTCAAAAACCCATTTTCATAATATTATTGTGAAATGAAAAGATTTATTTGTAAAAGTCTTCGGCGATACAAGTAAAGGTGGTTTTTGGAATATTGTAGGAGCCATTGTATGTAGAGAATTTTTCGAACCATCTGAAATGTTGATGATATATTTGGTTCGTTTAGTTCGTTCTACAAGGTTTTCAACCTGATCCTGGGAAGCCGTGGCGCTTTTGAAGGAGCTGTCGAGTGAGGTGCCGTTTTCGGTGTATTTCTCACACGTAGAAACGTTTTGCTGGGGGGTCCCGCTTTCGTGCCAAGAAAATTACAATAGGGCCCCCTGTAGCGCAGTGACAGCGTGGTTGACTGTTATCCGTCTGCCGATGTAGGAGTCTTGGGTTCGAATCCCGCGGTGGGTGATGGAGCTCCCTTTGTCTTGAAGTTTAATATAAACGATTTCGCCATTCAAACATCACCCGACCCAGGTTATACTGCAATACCAAAATATGATTGTGTATGCAATTAAAGAAGTTTTTTTCTCTCTCAATAGGAAGACAATAAATTGGAATGATTTCGTGCCAAGAGGGGCCTAAGTAGAGTTAGCTAGACTCTAGCTGCTAAAGGAACAATAAAAGGACCTCCAAAACCTTTGAAAATCCTATGAATTCGAAAAGTTGATTTAAGCAGGTCCCTTTTTGCATTGAAGCATTTCACGTCACTCAATTATTGTAATGAGCTTAGTTGTGAAATGCTGGCTAGAATTTCAAAACGGCCGTCCACTCACAATAATTCCTTCAAACCACGTGGATCAAACCTGCAACCGTCGTCACTCTCCTACAATGGCTCTAGATAATGAGGTTAACTTTGTAACGCGAAGTGCTACCGATAAGTAATGTTTGGGGCATTGTGAAGTACCTGGTTTTCCAAAAAAAAGGCCATGTTACCACTCCTCTCCGTTCAATTGTGACCTGCCAAAAGGTATGTTACATCTCCTCTCAGTTACGTCTACTCTCGCACTGGTTGGAGCAGTTCACAGCCCGTGGTTCCAGTTCACATGCAGCTCATAGTAACTCATCGATTTTTTGGCTTATTATTTCCGTTTGCCGGTTTATTTAAACGGGCAAATTTTTACGCCTAGCTTTGTATACGCTGTCTCACGTTCGAAATGTCCCTCATGTTCATGTCATTGGAAGACAACTGCTCGACACATTGACGGATTTAAGGGTCTCTCCAAAAGATCGTCATCGTCGGTTGCTCTGTCTTTGGCACGTTGAATGACGCTTTGCCGTTGGATGCCTCGGTCTCTTCTTTTTCCAGTTTATGCACTAATATCCCTTTGCCGCGCTGGGTATGAATTTCTGTAACTTCTTTTTGACTCATGCTCATATCGAATAGGTACTGACTCACCTCGGCTAGGAGATGATTGTTATCGAAGGGGAAAGGTAACAGGGCAACGATGAGAGGAGAGATAACATGGCAGTGTGGTCAACAGATTCTGCCCGGAGAGGAGAAGACTCAAAAACGCCACCAAAGGATTATTCTGGAGAGGAGAAGACGATCGCCCAATGTTTGTATTGACAGGTTCTGACGTGTTCTGATGTGATGGCATTTCCCCGGAATAAAGCCGGCATTTCATCAAAGATGCACCTTTATTTCCGTACTTTTGTCCAGCTAGATTCGCGATCCACCCCACAGCGTCGGGTGCTTCGCGGTTTTGAAAATTACGACCGAAGCTCGACCGTGAAGAGCCCAATTATCTAACACTTAATGGGGTTCTCGGACCTGCCCGACCACATCGTGGGGCTCTCTGGGGCTTACAACTTACAGATTAGGTTTTTTGTAGGATTTGGCCGGGGTGTCGATTTTGGGTGTCTCTTATCCTTCCTAACACTACCGAACAGCCCTACCAGTGTACTTTCTTTCAATTTTTAATTTTTCAAAATAACATTTTATTTACCTGGAATTGAATGATTGCACTCTTTATTGATATCATCAATTGTTAAATTCAAAGTCTAAATTCGTGTTTTGTTCATTTCATTAGGCCCTGATGATAGGAGAATATATCTCTTGAAACTTCGGCAAAAATCTCGTCTTATTTGACTGACCCTCAACAAGTTTCCAACAGCATTAATTGAAACGTTCAACATCACCATCAACTTGATTGATATAGAGATACATCACCATCAACTTGATTGATATAGAGATAAATCTTGGATAAATATCCTATAATAAGGGTTGTGGTTCTCGACCGTCTGTTATGACGTCTGTTAGGGTTTGGTGTATAAATATCCTATATTTATATGATTTAATCCTTGCGTGCTAATTGCGCAGTTGAATGATTTTTATGAAAAAGCCGTTTTGAATGAATCCAAGATTTTCTACGTCGATTATAAAAGGAAGAACACGCGTCTCAAGGTGACTTGGGGGTATGTTGGGAAAGGAAATGAAGAGTGGAGCGTGAGCGATGCGCCTGCCTTTGCCACGCCTATGCTTATTATCGTAATTACAGGGTCCAACTCCGTGGAGCTATTATTTCTGGCATGGCTGTCCCGACTCCGAACCTCACGGGAACCCTACAAGGTCCATCCCGTCAGCCATTCTCCCCACCAAACTCCCACGTATTTCCCGTCGACATCTTGGTAAGAAATTCGTTTCAAAACGCGATACAAAAAAAAAAGTACAATGCGACGGGGCTGTAACGAGGAAAAATTGGTTTCATTAGTGGCTGTCAATCCCCGACGTTGAGGCTTCCCTGGAATTAGACGGTGAATTTATTGAATAGCACTTAGTTTCTTCCCGGGTTTTTAATGACTCTTTTAAAGACATTGAGACGATGCCTCCGCGGAAATCTATCGGTTGAAACCATTAACAAGCTGTCGTTGGTGATGTATTCGTTATTGGCTGACTGGCCACACCTCAGGTTGTCTCGAGTTCATACGGTGATTACACCGCTGATGAGAAACGTATCGAGAAATAACCAATCAATAATGAACACTACATTAGACAAATTACGCTTTAGTTTGTTTCACAGTGGGAGAAACAAAAACAAAATAAATGGTTTTCAAGTGTGTTTTTGGTTATCTACGAACTACAGACTTATTTTTATGACCTTAGCGCCATGGAGAGAACTTTCTTTTGTCATTAAAATTTGTCTTTTGTTTTACGTGATAAGCAAACTGAAGAAGATTTAATGCTATTCCCGTCAAAAAGACAAATTTTCTTGATGTAAAAGATTCTTATAAACTAAACCGCATAGCGTGAAACATTTAATCATAACGAGAGATATTACAGCGGGGAATGCAGTAAACCTCGGTGGGTCTAATACCGAATTTTCTGAGAATTTTTACAATTTAGCCAAACATGGAAAATTACCATACATATGTCTATGGTAAGAGAGGTAACACAATTTTTATACTTTTTAATGCATTAAAAACTCAGGGAGTGCTCTCATAATACATTGTTATCTAATACTTATAGATAACAACCTATATAATATATGTATCAGTTTCAAGCCTTTACCGAGGATTACGGCAGTTTTTTTTTTTTTTGTCACGCGTATTACCCCCAACCATGAGACTTATCCATGTCAAAAAAGTATTGATACTCTTAACCACGGATACTAAAGTAGACGGTACAGGTCATCGAGGCAACGCCCCCTTTTGCGTGACGTCACCTGGCTAACACCGAGCACAGGAAGCTTCGAATACAGGAAAAATAGGTTAATAAATGAGCGGGTAGTTTAGGTTAACGCAAAATACTTTTTTAATAAATGAATGATTGAAGTTGTACATGGGTACCTATATAATATATATTATAGAAGTAAGACAATAAGTAGTTACGCATAGTATAAAAATATTTACATGAAATACTTTCTCATGTTACAATTTTCTTAATTTTCTTACTTCTTTTTCGGCACTGTCCATCCCACTGGCGTTTCCTCTTTTAATCGAGAGCCTTAATGTTGGGATTTTTCAAGCGAATAAATGTGCGGGTTCGCGTAAAGCAACGCACAATGAAGTCGTCAATTTCAGGATATTTGCTCATGATCTTCTCCTGCAGGCGGCGAAAAACTTGCGGTTTTCTGTCTATGTAATCACCATAGAAAGAAATGAAATCCTTCTCCATATTTTCAACGACTTTTGAAAGTTCTGGATTCGGTTTCATCAGATTGCCTTTTGAGATTTTGAGAAGCCAATTGTCATTCCGCTGAGAAAGGGGTATCTTTTTCGTTTGAATGCCGAATTTGTCTTGTTGTTCAGGGAATTTCTTCTTGTATCGACAGGCTAAATATCCGCCGAGTTTTTCTAGTAGTTCTTTAGCATCGGAATCCAGCTGGCACCACACAGTTGTAGGTTTTCACCAGTCGTAATGACCTCTTCTACTGATATTTCCTCCGACTCAGAATCTTGACTGGGTTGATTATTGCTGATCCCTGACTGGGTTGATCCTTCACTAGGCGATTGATTTATAGAGTCGGTAGAACGGCCCACAATATTGTTAATTTCTTTCAACCTTTCCCTCCTCTCAACACGCTTCGAGCGTGCTTTTGAGGCGAGCGTTTGCGATGAAGAGGGCAATGGCAGGCCTATATGCGGCACTGAATCGGCTTTAAGTACCAGTCTCTTTTTCCTTGATAAATGTAAAAACTCACTTCTAAGATCACGTTCATAGTCTCGTTCTTTAAAATGCTTGGAACAGACGCGCTTATTGTCCGTAGAAAAACGATCGGCCCTCCTACAAGCCACAACCCGGTTTTCATGACTTCTTTGTCCTTCGGAAATCGATGAAAAACTATGTCCTTTTCGTCAAGATGACGGTGAGAATTATTACAACCGTACACAGCGCATATAACCATTTTTATAAAAAGAACTCGAACCGACTAGGAAGTTCCTAGTCGTTCCTAGTAGGAACGTTGACAGTACGTAAATGGGGTAGGAAGGGCGTAGCCCTGTTAGCCAGGTGACGTCACGGGGCCTGGGGATTTCCCGCCCGCCATGATGATGACCTGTACCGTCTACTTTAGTATCCGTGCTCTTAACATTTATCGATTCTTCCTCATAAACTTAGCGATAATTCTTTTTAAAAATATCGATACGTACCTATGCTACTTTTGAGAGAAATAAGTTAGGATTTCAATACCTAGAGTTTCAATACTGTTCTTCAAGTATGTCAGAAAAAAGTAAAAAGGGGTGATGGGGGGGGGGGGGGGGGGTACATAAAGATATGGATGTTATTTAAAATAAATATAATATTATTTTTAATTTTTATTATTTCGTGAGTTGATTCAATGTTTGCAAGAAAGCCCAACGCAACTTCGAAAATTGGTGTGTAGGTACCTGAAAGATATCGTTTGATAACTTTTATCCAAAAATTAATTCTGCGAATAAAAAACTATTGAATGAATAAATTAAAAATTGAATATTAAAATAGCTAAAATAAGTATTACTACTACGTGTTGACATAAAATTATATTGACGCATTATGTAGACCCCAAAAAATGGATTCTCCGTCCAAAATTACTCGGAAATCGACGCCTCGTTTGACCGCCAGGCATCCTTTAAGAGTCCCATTTGTTCCCCCTTGAAAGCCCCATAGATCCCCATTGTGAAATCGAATGGTTCTGAGACCCCCAAAAATGGATTCTACGTCCAAATATACCTACTTCGAAAACGACATCTAACTCGACCCCATACATGGGCTTTCGCCGATACCCTTCAAGAACCCCTCTCGTAGCTTCTTTTTAGCCACACGGAGCTTCACACGGGTTTGAGTGAAATCTTTGCGGGCACAAGTAAATGAAGAACAACGTATTTTCTTGAAGCTGCAAATTTTACACAAGGGTTTATTATTCTTTGAAATAGGTTAATTGTGCGAAAATAAATTCTATGTCAATTTATATATTTTGGAAAAAAAGAAGTTATTTCTGAACAATGTGGGACCTCAATAAATGGATTTTGCGTCCAATATTACTACGAAAACGACTCCTTATCTGACCTCCTGGGATCCTTCAAAAATCCCATTTGTAGCCCCCATTTGTTTCCCCACGGTGAAATCGAATCGTTCTGGGACTCCCAAAAATGGATTCTACGTCCAAAAATACTTCGAAAACGACACTTAACTCGACCCCATCGCCGAAACCCTTCAAAAATGCCCTCCCGTGGCCCTTTTTTTAACCCCACAGAGCCCCACGGGTATGGGCGATCGAGCTGAAAACCTTGCGGGCACAACTAGATGGTAAACCAAGTATTTTTTCAAATTTTCAGATTAAAAAAAAAAAAAAAAAAAAAAAAAATCCTACTGCCCAAACGGCTCGGACGGCGGACGGAAATTTCGTTTTTGGATTCTCGACATCTTGAAACGTTTGAGGCCGATCAAAATTTTCGACCTCCGTCGCGATTACATGGGCTTAACCAAAAAAAGTTATGCAGCGTGGAGAAAGGAGAGAATTTCCTAACGTAATATTCATTATGCACACCACAAAATATTCACTGGGGTCTTCGATTACATTCTGCTCTCCGTCTGTTGTCGCACATACTCTGCTTCGAATTGTCTTTGTTTTCTGCTGCCACGCTTCTCTCAAAAATTGAACTCGCTCCCTCGTTTCTTTTCTCGGTAAATTGAATGAACCTGCTACTTATGAAGAGACTGTTGTCATCGCAAGACTGACACTCCGCTTGGTTCATTGCAAAGTAAAGCGATGCCGTAAACCAACTGCGAGGAAAAAGGAAACGTCGGATCGACCCAGGAATACCAACTTTGTTTTGAGAAGAGTTGAAAAAGTTCTGTTGTTGCCACTTCGGGATGGCCGTGGAATGCGAACGGAGGTTGCCCCAGTTTTTTTTTCACCCTTCCTCAGTGTTGAATTCAACCAAAACCTCCGAGAAGGAAGGCGGTAAAAGAAACGGGAGACAGAACCGAGCGAAAGGACCCGCCTGGAAGGGTTGAGAAGAGGATGAGGAGGAGGAGGGAAGAGAGAGATAGAGAGATTTCCGTCGAAGAGGAAGCGAGAGAGAAAGAGAACCGTGTTCGGTTGGTGGAGGACAGGCGCAGGGTTAGGCATCATGGCGGACTTCTTCTCCCACCTCCGGCTTTTCCTCGTCGAATACATAACAATACCGTCGAGGTCCGAATGTATTCTCATCTCTTCCTTCACTTTTGGTCCCAACAACTACTTCCCACTTAAGTAAAATACTTTCATGCTCTTAAGTAATGAATTCTGAGTTGATATCATTTCGAGCTCACTTTTCCCTGAGAGCCCAAACAAAATACCATTAAATAATTCAGAGAAATTCCGTCCAGTCCAAAACTGGAGTTTTGAGATAAGTGGAATTTTAGTTTTCAAAAATGAGTAGAAATTCACGTTTCAACCACATTGTTGCGTACGTTTTTTGATTGGTGGATTTTGGTTAATTTTTTTTAAATTTGGAATAATCAACCTATCAATCCGTGACGGTGTCGAAAATGTTGATCGCCCTCAAAATTCGTCCTTAAAATTCAATGTTTCGTGATGTGTAGAATTCAAAAATGAAATGCCAGTCCGCGGTTATGTCCGATTATGTCCACGCCGTTTTGGGCAGTAAGAATTTTTAAAAAACTGAAATTTTAACAAAATACTGAGTTCGCCATGTAGTTGTGCCCGCATGGTTTCAGCCCAATCGCCCAAACCCGTGGGGCTCTGTGGGGCTAAAAATGGGCTATGGAAGTCGTTTTTTGAAGGTTTTCGGCTATGGGGGTCAAGTTAGGAATCGCGTTCGAAGTAATTTTGGACGTAGAATCCATTTTTTTGGGGTCCCAGGACCACTCGGTTTTACATTCTCGAAGCTTTCGCGGGGCTTTTGTCTGATGTCAAGAAGTCGAATACGGTGTCGTTTTCCGTTAATCTTGGCCGGATCATCCATTTATCGGGATCCGTCATTCGTCTATTCACTTAAAAAGAAAATTTAAGAATACAAAAAATTTTTTAACTAAATTTTTTAAATGAAATAATTTTGCACAATTGAAGTCTTTTGGGACCAAAGGGCATAAATGCTAAAAAAAGTTAAAAAAAAAATTAAAAAATTAAAAATTAAAATCTGTGAAAAAAGCTTTTGTTGAAAAAAAAAAAAAATCTGTACCTATAATGTTTGGATAGATGTGGGACTTAGAAAAATGGATTTTGCGTCCAAAATTACTCGGAAAACGACACGTTATTTTACCTCCCGTGATCCTTAAAAAATTCCATTTATAGCCCCACAACAACCCCATAGATCCCCACGGTGAGATCGAATCGTTCTGGGACCCCCTAAAATAGATTCTACGTCCAAAAATACATCGAAAACGACACCTAACTCGACCCTATAGACAAAACCTTCATAAGACCCCTCCGGATCCGGAAAATTGGCCGCTGTGCACCGTCTGGGCAGAGGGTTTTTTTTTTTTTGTGGGATTAAATCTCCCGTCAAAAAAGGGCGTCATCACGACAACCGTATGACCTCCTGCTACAGTAATGAACGACTGAACCTGCCACCCCCGACAGTAAATGGTTTCCGAAGAAAAATAATAAAATAAATAGCAATAAAAAAAACTCCAACGCCTAGTAAGGCGATTTACGACATTTAATAAATTTCCAATTAATTCAATACGAATGCACGTCAGAGTTTGATTACATAAAAAAAAGAAGAATTTTAATGACAGTTTGTAGGTATCAAAAGAAACAAATTGGTTTGCGCCACTGAACGATTAGGGCCTTCTTCGCCTTTGAGGGTCGTCCTCTCTTTCTTTTCTGCCCCAAATGGATTTGGCTTCCTGAGGCACTTCGACTGATTTCAAACGAATTCGTTTGAATAGTTCTATTTAAATAGAATCCTCCACTGGTGAGTTGTGGTGTGCAGTTCACAGACAGTGGATCTCTGCAGGTTGCAAAACGTGAATATCCTGAGTAATCTGTTTCCCGATACCACCTTTCTTCAAGCTTTTCAGATGCTTGTCCATGTTCTTCAGGACGTGAAAAAAAAAAACAAAAAAACAAAAAAAAACATGATTCGTTTAATGGGGTCCCCAAAAACAATGCGAAAGCCTGCCGTAATGGCTTCACTGCCGTCAGCTAACAAAATCATCGGGCTCCATTGAAGATCGAATTTGTGGAAAGCCTGAAAAAATGGCTATTTTCCGTCCAGCGTACACTCGTGGAACGGATTATCTTGGCGTTGCGGTGAACGTTGATTAGCAGCGTTCATAGATTATCACGTCGTTCGTAATCTGTCGGTGTCTTGCAAGACAATGTCCATGGACATTGTTTACTGTTAGTGCAAATTATAGGAGCCCTCCACATCCTGTCGTGCTACCGCCCTATCCTGGCGGGCTATTTATTACTCAATGAGTTGGTTAGGGAGAGAGCACGACTCCTCTGCTGGTTTGTCGTTCTCTCTCCCTAAATAACTCATTGGATTAGACCTCTGCACCATCGGCAAACAACCACTTTTTATTTATTACTCCCCTTTTTTTTTAATCGGAAATGTTTAATGTTTGTTTTCCCATTCAGATGTGTCTACAAGGTTTTCAGCCCGATCGCACTAACCTGTGGGGCTCGGTGGGGCTAAAGTGAGGAGTGTTTCAAGGTTCTCGGGCCCCCTTCTAACCCATGGGAGCCCATGTAGATGGAATTAGCGTTCGAAATCAATTTCAAAATTCAATATCGACAGGAAAGGGGAGATTTGTCATCTAAAATAAAGGGTAGCAGTTGCAGGTTTTAGTACCTACGTACGTACGTATTATGTACAAACTCGATAAAAGAACGTGACCGTGAGAAAGTGGTGAAGAACTGAAGTCGAGGGGTTGGAAAGGGGTGAGTTTTGGCGACTTCCCAAACTGGCATTTTGCCCGGGATACCTGCCGCTGGCCAAACTGTGGGCTCATAGGTTAAACAACCCCTAAATTTCGGTAATAAATTTACTGCTTAAATAATGAGCCTGACAATTTACGGCGTTTTCCCGGTTAACGTGTGATACGGACTCCCGCGGGAGAGTTTGTTATACGGTGATATCAGTTGGGTCGGAATTGGCGACTTCTTTCGCTCAGGAACACAAAAGCTTCTTCGCCTATTTTCGCCTAATATCGTGGTCGGGTTCGAAAATTTGCGTTCTGCGCAAAATTTGTGCTTTTATGTTTCATGATGAGTTCATTACATCAATCTATGTATTCTAGACGGTGGTCGAAAATAGTTGGCCTCAAACTTTGTCAGATTTCAGTGTAGGGATTTATAGACATGGGGCGAAAAAGGGGGCTTTAGATTGAAGGCAAGAGATCAAAATTTGATCTCTTTTAATGATTTCTATCAAAATTTTCATTCATTCAAATTCATTCATCTATTTTAATCAAAATTTGATCTCTTTGAGTTCATTTAATGAGGTGTAGTTGTCGAATGATTATTGACGCAAAATCCATTTTTCGGGGCAGTGGTCGAGTTAGGTGTAGTTTTCGAAGTATTTTGGGACGTAGAATCCATTTTTGAATTCCAGAACCATCTTATTTCACAGTGGGGATCTATAGGGCTTTCGTGGGCTAAAAGTAGGAGACATCAAATTCTATTAAGAAAACTGTAAGGAATTTTTTTTTTAACTTTTTATTGACAAAATTAGTTTTTGTAAATTTTATATTAAAGAATAATACCCTCGTGTAAATTTGCACTTTTTTTTTCGTTTCAATAACTAGTTTAACTTTAATAATAGTTTAACAGCCTCAATAATAAGTTTTGGTTTATTATTTTTGGAATAGGACGTCCTATTCCAGGTGTACACCTATGTATTCGTGTCGGAAGTCGAAAATTTTGATCAGCCTCAAAATTCGTCATTAGGCCTATAGGCTTCCTATAGGTTTCAAGATGACATCTGTGTAGATCCCGAATGGCGTTTTAGGCAGTAAGACTTTTTTATAATCTAAAATTTTGAGAAAAAAACTCGGTCCACCGTCTAGTTGTGCCCGCCAGGTTTTCAGCCCGATCGCCTATACCCCATAGGGCTCTGTGAGGCTATTAAGGGGTTACAGGAGGATTTTTTACTTGTTTTCGGGTATGATATCGAGTAGGGTGTCTTTTTCGAAGTATTTTTGGACGTAGACTCCATTTTTAGGGGTCCTAGAACCATCAGATTCCACCGTGAGGATCAATGGATAGCATGGGGCTACAAATAGTGCAATTTAAAGATGCCAGGAGGTCGAATGAGGTGTCTCTTTTACGAGTAATTTCGGACACGTAATCCATTTTTTCGGATAATGTCAAATTTTGAGGCCGATCGGAGTCGTCGACCTCCGTCGCGATTACATAGGTGTATTATTCCATGAATAATAAACCAAAAGGCCAAATAGATGAAATAATTCGTGTGGAAGCGAAATTCGGCACAGTTGTAGAGGAAGGTGTCCTGAACTTTATAAGATCGGTTTTATGTCTTCACTGCACTCGGTCCTGAGTTGGAGTGAAACTTAACATCGAAGTTTCCAAGTTAACTTTTTTTGGTTGGCTAGTTGTTCTGTAAGTCCTGAAAGACGGTCGATAAGGGAACTCTCCCCACTTTGCCCTTCGAGGCCCTAAAACAGGTAAAGAAGCCCAAGCGCCACCCCCGCGTTACCTTAATGGTCGTCGTCCACGCTATCCGCTCATTTGGAGGTTTTCGAGATATCTCCGGACGAAGGGATTGGTTCTACTGCCCGACCAATCCCCCCACCTCACCGACTAATCTGCTCCGAAACCCGATGAGGGTTTTTTTTTTCTCTCGTTATTTCACCTTCTCTCTCACCTGTGCCACGCCTCCCTCGACCGGCCCTCACTTTCGAACGCACTTTTCAAGCTCGAATGATTTGCGAGGGGGTGCCACCCTCAGATCCACCCACTTTCTTTGTTGTTGATGTTCCTTATCACGCATTTAACCGAATAAACGGGATGATGGAATGTTTGTGAATCATTTTTTTTACACACGTCTAAAATAGGAAGCGTACCTACGTAGCTACTTGGGTTGCACTAAACTTTATTATGAATTTATAGAGAAGTTGTAGATTGATGTGAGTGTATCTTACCTCCCGTAAATCGTTACTACGCCTAAATGAATTGAGCCGTTTAGTTATAAAACCAACTCGTTCCACATTTTTCCAAAAATCACTTTTTTGTACAACACACTCAATAGAAAATTTGAGTAGAGGTATTTTTAAAAGGAGGCATTTTCACATTAAAAGTTATATGTGGTACAGAGAGTATAGGTAGTTATGGTATGTCCAGTGGAAGAGGGTTGAGGGAAAATAATTAAGCAACTAAAAAAATAAATAAAATAAAATAAAATAAAATGAAGTAAATAAAACCAAAATTAGGAGGAATTTAATGTGAAGGAAAGGAAAATATAGAAAATACTAACAATAATAATAATAATATTAAACTATAATTATTATTGTTTAATATTTTTTAATGACTTATTTCAATGATTAAAAACATAAAAATGAAAACACTTCAAATTTTTCTTAAGGGTTTAAGATTTACTTCAAGGGTTAATCAAACTTTGCATAAATTAAATCTATCAATAAAGTTATAATCACACAAAAAAGCTCCAAATTTTACACTAGGGTTTATTATTCTTAGATATAGGTTAATTGTGCAAAAATTAACTCTTGTCATTAAACAATTTTTTTTGAAAAAATTTAAAGAAAATTTCTTTTCTGTAAAATCTTTACGGAGTCCATTATCTGCCGTTTATGGGCAACGAAGTTTTGAGGGTCAATGAAGGACTCGATGGTTTTGAAGCGTTGTAATCATAAAGAGCTTCATACAGTTTTGACAGTTGGATTCTTGACGAGCGCTTTCGCTATAAATAGCATCTTCAGGTCTAAAATAGGAAGACAACTTGTTAGGGCAGGGAGGCGACTAAGCATCATTAAATTTATTTTAAGAATTATGTTACCAGTTAGGAGTTGGTATTCGTAAAATCTTTAGACAGATGGTAAACTTCGACAAAATGAAATTTGCGTTCAAAATTGCTCGGAAAACCACCCTATTTGACCAGCTGGGATCCTTAAAAAACCCCGTTTGTAGCCCCCATGAAAGCCCCATAGAGCCCCACAGTGAAATGAGATCGTTCTGGGATCCTCAAAAAAAGCAATTCTACGACCAAAAATACTTCGAAAAAGACTCCTAACTCGACCCCATAGAAAACAAAATATCCGTCCGCGGTCCGAGCCGGTTTGGGCAGTAGGATTTTTTTTTTAATCTGAAATTTTGTCAAAATACTCGGCTTAGTATGTGCCCACAAGGTTTTCAGCCCGATCGCCCAAACCTGTGCGGCTCTCTGGGGCTAAAAAGGGGCTACAGGAGGGATTTTTGATGGTTTTCGGCTATGGGGTCGAGTTGTGTGTTGTTTTCGGCGTATCATTGGACGTAGAATCCATTTTTTTGGGTTCCAGATCGATCCGATTTCACCGTAGGGATCTATGGGGCTTTCATGGGGCTACAAATGGGGATTTTGAAGGATCCCAGGAGATCAATAATTGAATTGGACATTAATTATTAATGTGTCATCTTCCCTAGTAATTGTGGACGAAAGCCCATTTTTTCGAGGTCCCACATCTGTCCAAACATAGTACAGAAAACTTTTTTTTTTTTTTTTTTTTTAATATTTTCTTACCGACACAGCAATAATTTTTGCCCGATTAACCTATATCATAGAATAATCTACCCTTGTGTAAAATTTTCAGCGTTTTTTCCATTTGACGCTGATGCTGTGATTTCCCTCTCGACACTCGGAATCGTGCATGTGCGAAATCCTTCAGCTCTCATAGAGCTTAAGCGATCGAGTCGAACGTTGCGAGTACAACTTGATGGAGTACCAAGTGTACGGCCCGGACGGCGGACGGAAATTCCATTTTTGGAATTCTCACATCATGAAACAAATGAGGACGAATCCGATTTCGTGGCCGATCAAAATTGTTCCCGACATGGGTTGATTTTCCTAAGAATAATGAACCTAAAGTAGGCCTACTACAGGCCTAAGGACTACTACAGGCCTAAGGACCTGCCCTTATTTCCCTTTTCAAGAGTTCACAATTAGGGAAAACTCAAAGTAGAACCCGCCCTCTCAAAAAGAGTATAATCCGTATTATACGTAACACAGCCCTTTAAAAGCCTCACTGAGCCCGATGTAGTGAACCGGCTGTTCTGAACACCATCCGGGACCAGCTAGATTAAAAATAAAAAAATAAAAAACGTCGTACGGACATTAAATTTTCTAAATATGCACACACTGAACCTTGCCTGGGTCGATTCACGTCTGAATTATTCAGAAACGACACGTTAACCACTCCTTTGCCAAAACCCTTCAAAAAATCGACCTACAGCCCCTTAAAACCCCTCAAAGGTCATTTTAGTTTAAAAGTTCCTACCGCTAGGCTGAAGGTTTCAGACCGCTCAATCACTAAACAAGCTAGAAATCCTTTAAGAAGAATTCTTGCGATCACAATAAACCATCGAAAAAGTCATTTCTCCTACTTCAACAGCTGAATTGTTACTATTCACGAACTCCACGCTCTCGATGGCGCCCCCTTTTGGAATGTCCCCGTCTCGCTCTATCACTCGAAACAATCAAGATTGCCACCTGAAAAAGTCCATTTCCTTATCCCCGAAACGTCAGGAAAATCCGTCCCGAGGCCGAGCAAAAACACCTTTTGCCGTTCGGCCTGCAAGAAGGCCATAATTAGACAAAAAGGGAACAACTCGACAAGAAGGTAACAGAAATGGAAGTTTGATTGCGAGCTTTGTGAGCCCGGAGGGACTGCGTTCCATTAATACCCCGCCGGAGAAGCATGTAGAAAAAGACTGGTAGCACGAATCGGATGATCACAAAGAAAAAGGCCGAGTCACGACTACGGACAAGCTCAGGAAGGTCCTTTATAAGGAGGATTTCTTACAGAGTGACGTCAGAGAGTCTGCATACCGCCGGTGTCACAAAGGTGTCCCGAACCGGTTGAGTCTCTTTGAGTGTCGTATGATAATATTTTATTAAATTAAAAAAAAATGTTGCTATGTGTGGAAGTAATTGATTGCCAGACTTTGAGCAATGTATTGACATGGAGCTGTGGCCCTTGGAGAACATGTACCCAGCATTTTGAATGCTGCCACCTGAGGGCTTGTCCCTGCCGTGGCAATATATCCAAACTATTTAGGGGCTTCTTTCATTTCAGAACTTGATTTGTGTCTTTTTTTACGCATGTAATGAAGTTCCTATTTGACCCTCAGGCTGTGAGGACATTCCTTTTTCGCCCGTTTAGTACTAAATTAGAGTGTTGGATTATTTAGGTATAATTTATTGCCAGGGTTAGAGCAATGTACTCATTTGAAGCTGAAGGTCTTGGCGAATAAGTGCCAAGTATTCTGAACGCTGTCACTTAGGGGGTTGGCTTTGCTGTGGCAAAATATTCAAACTGTTTACCTAAACAGTGCTTCTTCATTTCAGGACTTGATCACCCAAACGCCGTGCTCCCTTGATCAGCCAAACACATTGTTTATCAAACGACCTTTCGCTTTTTATTTCCCTAATGCCATGGTCGTCGTTGTCATGGGGTATGGGACATTGCTTCTATATCCGGTACTTCGAATTCAGCGTCCTGAGGTGACTCCCCCGCCCCTCAAAAACCTGAGCCAGTCTTAATGCCATAACGAAGTAAGAAAACACCGTTTGTCTATCATCAAGATTGGCCTCAACATCGAATTTTTTTCCTTCACTTTTACGGGCTTCCATAAACCTTCTTCCCCCTTTCTATTTTTTTGTTTTTTGTTATTCCCTCAAGACGAGGAGCGAGGCAATCCCGACACACAAATTGCTGTCGTCCACATATTTCGAGGGTTGGAAGAGAGAAAAGAGCGATAACCGCCACCCCCTTCTCACAGATTTTATTAACAGCTCCGACAATTAACCGCGCGAGGGTTGAGGGGTTGAATAGGAATGAGACAGTTTATCGCAGCATTTACTCCGTACCCGAAACAACTCTAATTTGTGGATAATTTTGAGGTCCTATTCCTCCCCTCCCTTTCACGTTCGTACCTTTTTTTTTTTACCACTTCACTCCTGGGGGGAGTTTTCGGGACTCCCTCCGAACTGGTAATCTGGCGAACGACGGAAAGAAGAGATATAAACCCCCACTCCTCGGGGCACCTTTTTTTTTTTTACTTACTTTTTTTTTATCCAGCTCGGAATAATCAGCAGCAAATATATTCCTCGAAACCTCCTCTTCTCTCTCAACCTCCGCGATTTTCAAGGCAGAAGTTAACCTTAAGTACCCGGCTTTTTAAAAATCCTCCACCCCTTCCTTGAGACGCCGAGATTTACATATCCTCGGCTTCTCTTTGTATTGAATAATGAAAGGAAAGGGGATAACCTCCGTTCTCAAATTTTCCCTGAATCCACGATAGAAGCCATTTTGTTTTACCTTGAGCGGGTTTACTGGTATAATTTAATATATCTCCGTATTTGGTATATTGAGGTGTAATAGCCCCAAAGCCATAGCCACAGCCCCCTCAAGGAAGAGAATGAATGCGAGGGTCTGCACACCACCACTTTTGAAACTAGAGATGGGTTGTTCTGTATCAATCTGATACTTTGTCCCAGGTACTGGAAAGTAACTGGTACTCTTAAATGTGATTTGTAATTGGCCTTCTATTACGCTGAGCATGCACGGATGGTAGAGGCCTCTCCGTCGTCATTTTCCTCTTTCCTTCCCACAAATGCGATCACCAGAGGTGGGTTTCTCGTGACGTCACAGGCTATCGATGTGCTGAAAATAATCGAATCGAACGGCCTCCCCTGAGTGTCGGCCATTTTTTAGCAGCAAAGAACGGAGAAGTAACTGGATTTGTTAGAAGATTGGCTGAGTTTTATTTTATTCCCCGATGCTGGTACGTGTGTGATCCTCCTGGGATGAAATTTCACATAACTTAAACAAAAACTACTGAATAAAACCACAGCACTGCTAAAATATGGCCGCCGTATGGAAACCCCCCAAAATCAGCCGACCTTCTTCTTCTTCACAATCGAAAATAAATCGAATTTTACGTATCGAGAAAATCACCTGACGACAGTTGCATCCCAGACGAATCAGGATTTCCCAAGTCCATGCCCACTCTCATTGTCTACAGATTTCAAACGCCAGTCCGAGGTTCCACCCGAAATGACGTAATCGATCATAATACGGAAACTGTACGTATACGCTATGTTGATGTTGGGGGGCTTGAAAGTCCCCCATTTTATTTCGACATTTTTCGAAGAAAACGCTGACGCTTTCAGGAGCACAACACGCGATAAGGAGTGCGGTTTTGGTATTTATCAGCGAAAACCCCTCCCCGCTAATCGAGATGAACCCTTGTTTAATTGGAAGCTGCGCCTTGATGGTCGGGTTTCAACAGAATCACAGTGACTTGCTCGCTGGAAGAAGATTAATGATGTGGCCGACAGGAGGGCTACAAACCCCCTCCGTTCCGCCACAATAACCCTCCCCAAAAAACCTCTCGGTTTACCTCTTAACATATTTATTGCAAACGACGGATAAAAATCCGGTTATCGGGCGATGAAATGAAAACGTTTTGTGGGGGAAGGAGGTTTTTTACGCCCTTCGGAAGCGGACTGTTGTGTTTGAGATCTGGTGAAACCAAAACTTCTCAGAAATTTGCTAATGTTGGATTTCGGGACTAGCAAAGGCGTATTTGTAACTTTTCCTTGATCTATGGAGTCCCTGTAAACCTGTCAGTAATCTACCGCCTTTCGTGTGAATAGCTTGACGTCGTGCTCCAAGAGCAGATGAGCGTTGCCGTCCATGCTGAGATTGCTTCTGCAAGAGCCATAGCAGCCAATCCAAAGGTTGCGCGCCGTGCAGGCTGCAACAAGAGCCTCAGGAGCGATATACTGTGATATACTACCAACCAGGAACTCCAATGACCATGCTCAACCAGCTGTCATCCCCAACTAGGTCCAATATTGCCCGCATTGCCTTCAGGGAAGCAGCTGCAAAGGCAGCTAACACCCTTTATCTCGACGAGCTGGAGACATAGCTGCTCCAATCCTCAGGGCAAAACCTCAGCCTTTCTCGAAAATGCTGGGCAACTCTGAAGCACAGCCTGGCAGTAGCCAAGTTGGCCAGCATGGGGGAGCTCCATGGTTGTTGAGCTCCTGGGGGCGTGATTAAAGCCTATGAACTCGGCCGTTTCATCAGATCCAAACACCTTTCACAGAGTCCACATACGCTCTGTTTGTACACCACAGCCTTTGCGTTAACTACCAAGAATTTTCTTCTGTGGTTTCACACCCACCGTCAAGTGTGGATGTCACATGAAAAGGAGAAATCATCCGTTAAACTGCCAAAGTTCACGCCCGAAGAGGCCCGTGAAAAATTAGTGTCATCTGCCCCCGAGTGCAAAGCTCTTCTGTACACGAGGGTCTTGGAAGTGTGGGAGGGCCGAAAGAGACGAGAAAAGAAATCAAAAACAGGGGTTTTCTTTTCCGTGGGCCACCAAACCGGGGAGGTTTGAGTGGGAGGGTTAAGAACCAGGTTTGAAGAGGGGTTGGCGTTACATCGGGAAGAAATATGGGGAGACCTTCGGCTCAGCCGCGTCACGACATGACGAAACAATCTTGTGTCACCCCATAACCACCTTGGAGTGTCCCTTTTTTCCTCCCAAATAGATCGCCAGCCCTTTGTCTTCAGATGGAGTTCTCGTGACACGCCTCGAACCGTGAAACAATCAACAATTACCTCAAACTGCATGAATCAACCAGTTTATTTGTGCTATAGCACTGAGAAAACGACTCTGTTAAAGTTTGACGGAAAATACCCACTGTTAACGAGTAAATACTGTTGAACATCGTCGATTCCCGGTATTGCAATAACAGAATAAGAAGGTTATTGAGTAAAATGCCGCCCCTTGCCATGTTTTGCCCAACTTTAACAGTGTTTTGGTGACAATAACAGAGTTAGTCGGTTGCAGTAACCGTATAATACTGTTGATGAGCACACACATTAACAGTATACTCAGGGGGCGGCATTTCAATAACAGTATTCACTCATTAACAGTATCAATACTGTTGGCAGAGCAGGATTACAGGATTACAGGATTACACTGTTAAACTTTCACAGTATGTTAGGCCGTTTTTTCTCTCAGTGTATAGCTAGGAGAGTATTAAGAATTCTTTAGTATGAGGGCCATCTCTTTCAGAACACAGTAAATAAGGGAGAGAGCTATTCATGTTAGTGGCCTGATAATTATAGTTATCGCTCCCTCACTCGAAGGAAGTGAGGGAGATAGGTTGCAAAAATTATAATTTTTCAGTATACTGAACAAAATTTCAAAAACTTTGAATAGCAATACGGAAGACAACCGAATGGGTTTGTGGGGAAAACTTTCCCCACACTCGTCCAATCGATATATGCCTTCAGCTGTCGTAGCCCGTCAATTTTAGCATTTCACACTGAAATGTTCGATCGCAGTTATTTTCGATCTATTTCCGACGATGGAGATATCCCCGCTGACACTTCAGACAGGATTTCCGAAATGGTATTTTGACAAGGTCCCGTTGCCCAGCAGCCTATACTTGTGGAGTCAAGATCGGAAGCCCGGAAAGCGGGGTCCTTGAAAGACCAGGGACGGGAACCAGGAGGCCATGCTTGCAGCGAACCGCGGCAGCAGGCAGAAACCTCACCCAACACGACTCCGCGTGCCAGGCGGTACTCTGTTGTCGCTTCCGAAGATCTGCTGGACTGACAATATCCCGACACTTAGGGTGAGCCTAAGGATCCTCCATTTCTGCAGCCGGATCCTCAGAGTCTGCAGATCGCCACAACTTGCGTTATGCCTCTGATGAATCTCCCTCCTGCATCCTCCAAATCACCTGGCAGCGTAACCTCAGACGCCATGGAGTGCACTCTCACCAAAAACCTAATAAATTGTTAGGAAAAACACCGTAAGTGCACACCCAACACACTCACCTGGGGGTGCCCTAAAGGGTTTATTTGAGAAATGTCTGGGAGATACGACAAATACTGTAAGCCGACAACAAACTTAAATGATTTAATCATTTAAAAAACGCTGCAATTTTACACAAGGGTTTATTATTCTCTGATATAGGTTACTTGTGCAGAAATTTAATTCTGTCAATAAAAAAAAATTAGAAAAATTTTTTTATTTTTTATTTATTTTTTATTTCTTCAAAATGTTTTTTGTTTTTTACTCGAAAAATATTTGAACTGGGATCCTTCAAAAATCCCATTTGTAGCCCCATGAAAGCCCTATAGATGCACACAGTGAAATCGTATTGTTCCGGAACCCCCATAAATGGATTCTACGTCCAAAAATACTTCGAAAACGACATCTAACTCGATCCCATAGCCAAAAGCCTAAAAAAAAACCTCCCGTAGCCCCATAGCGCCCCACGGGTTTGGGCGATGGGGCTGAAAACCTTGCGGGCACAACTAGATGGTAAACCAAGTATTTTTGTCAAAATTTCAGATTTTTTTTGTTTTTCAAATTGCCCACAACGGCTCGGACGGCGTTAAACAACTATTTTTGATTTCGCGTAAGTACTTCCGGCTGCCGAGTAAAGCGTGGGCGTGTTCCTCATTTTCAAGCCCGTACGACCTATACATCCTAAGGATATTAATCCTTGGCGGTTGATGTTTTGGATAATAATTAGCGGTAGGGAAATGTCAAGTAGGCCGATAAAAGGGGAAAAAGAGGGTTGGTCTCTTATTAAAAACTTGTTCGGAGATGGAGGGTCAGGTTGGTAGTGGGGGGTCGATTACCTCTCATAGTTTTTGCCCTGTCCTTTTCACCCCCCCCCCCCCCCCCCCATCCCCTCTCCCGCGCCATCCCCGAGACAAAAAAAGGTTAAGATTAGTCTCGACGGGGACATTTATTAAATATTTTCAGAAAAGGGTGAGGGGCCAAAGGGTAGGCACGGGGGGGAAGGAGGGGGTTAAACTTTAAAATGGTATTTACAATGACTTTGTTCGTAGGAGGGTTAAGGTTCCTTATCACTCGGGGAAAAATACGGACTTAACCGGAGGGAGGAAGCAAAGAAGGAAAAACGAAGAGAGAAAAAAGTTGGGCGACAGTTTTATACGCCATATCTTGTTCTCGGATCCCAACGGAGATTAATGCCACCCTCCAAGTGGAAACAGACTCATATGAGTTTATGTTGCAGTGTAACATGTGCATTGCTGAATGTCTCTTGGAAGTGCGTGAGAGAGTTTCAAAGGTTACCAAAGACGGTTTAGGTGTAACTCTGAATAATCAACCTGTTTTCATGACAAAAACTTTTGATCGGCCTCATTCTAAAAATGTTCGTCCACCAAAGAACCGGTTTTGGTTTATTATTCGAGGAATAAAACACCTATGTTCTCGCGACGGAGTTCGACGACTCCGATCGGCCTCAAAATTTTACGTTATCTGTTTCAAAAGGTCTACATTCCAAAAACAAAACGTCCGCCGTCCGGGCCGTTTTGGGCAGTAGGAATTTTTTTTAAATCTGAAATTTTGACAAAATACTCGGTTTACCATCTAGTTGTGCCCGCAAGATTTTCAGCCCGATCGCCCAAACCCGTGGGGCGCTATGGGGCTAAAATGGGGCTACGAGAGGGGCTTTTTGAAGGCTTTTGGCTATGGGATTTTTCAAGTAAAAAACAAACAAACTTTGGGAAAAAAAAATTTTAAATATAAAAATCAAAAAAAAAATTTTTTTTTTTAATTTCTCTCACTGACACAGAATTAAATTTCTGCACAAGTAACCTATATCAAAGAATAATAAACCCTTGTGTAAAACTTGCAGCGTTTTTAGCTTCCAGAACTGGTTTGTTAGCTTCAATAACTCGCTTTTGGTTTAATACTCTTGGAATAATACATATATTTATTCGTGTTGGAGGTCGAGAATTTTGATCGGCCTCAAAGTTTGACGTTATACGATTCACGACGCGTAGCTTTCAAAAATCAAATATCCGCTCGCCGTCAGGGCCGTTCTAGGATTTTTTTTTTTTTTTTTAAATCTGAAAATTTGACAAAATACTTGGTTTACCATCTAGTTGTGCCCGCAAGGTTTTCAGCCCGATCGCCCAATCCCGTGGGGCACTGTGGGGTCAAAAAAGGGTTTTTTTGAAGGGTTTCGGCTATGGGGTCGAGTTAGGTGTCGTTTTCGAAGTATTTTTGGACGTAGAATCCATTTTTGGGGGTCCCCAACGGAACGATCCAATTTCACTGTGGCGATCTATAGAGCTTTCATGGGGCTACAAGGGATTTTTGAAGGATCCCAGGAGGTCAGATAAGGTGTCGTTTCCCGAGTAGTTTTGGACGCTTAATGCATTTTTCGAAGTACCACATCTGTCCGAACATCGTGCAGATTTTTTTTTTTTTTTCCAACGATTTTTTTGATGACAGAATTTATTTTTGCACAATAATTATTAATTATTAACAATTAACAATATATTATTAACCTTATTATTAACATATAACAATTAATTATTAACCTCGCCTATTTCAAAGAATAATAAACCCTTGTGTAAAATTTGCTGCGTTTCTTCCCTTTTAAAACACGACGAACTCCCGCAGTGTCGCATATAACGCTTTTTCACCGTATCAATGACGATCTTCTGAGGCTGAATTGGGGAGAAATAGAGGGGAGAAATCGTTGGAAGGGGAGAAAACGTTGGGGAAAGGGATTATTAGAGAGGAGCAACATGTAAATCATTGCGGTCGAGGGGTCCAGCGTTGGTCATTGTGCCGTATTCCTTAGCTCGGCCCCATAAATCCTGTCTTGTGGCGGTCGAGGGAAAAGGGAGGTTTGAATTGTTTTCAAGCGGTGAAAACCCTCCCCTTTCTTGCCCTCACATGTGAATTAGTGTCGAGCAAGAAGAGGGCCCTCAACACTTGAACCCTTTTCTCCTCCTGCGGAAAAGGGCGTCCCTCCCGCCAGGAGTCAAACCTTAAAGCCGCAGGACTCCCCGAAAAGGGGGAAGTCTCAGAAAAAGGAAATTCATTTGCATTGTCCTCTGGTCAGCCATCTCGGAATCTTAATTATGCTTCCGTACCCCAAACCATAAATTTTCCCGGGTCTGAAAGGGCCTGGTTACGGCTTGACCTATTTCCTTCCTGAAAACCAAACGCTACGTTGAAATCCGCGCAGATTATACCAAGTTGATAATGAGTGCTGAAGCGAAATAAATTTGCTTGTTTTTCGGTTTTTTGAATAACCATCCTACGTTTTAATGAGGGGACAAACAATTTTGAACGCCCTCAAAATGTGTCGGAGATCGAAAGTTTGTCAACATTTTATGTTGATCGGCCTCAAAATTTGACATTATACGTTGTTTTCGAAGTAGGTAGGTAGGTGCTGTGAGGGTTGCATACCTAAGGACGGAAGGGAGGACGTCCTGTTGATCGTTGACCATTGAGGTATTAGGAATGAAAAAGTAAAAAGATGCGTATGTAAACCATATTAGATGGTTTATATATGCCACTAGATGCTTGAAAAGAAGAAGTTACGCATCAAACTTGACAAGAAAACACTTTGATGGTTGATAATTGATAAGTAATGGGGAATGGGAGTGACAAGAAGGGCGGGGCCCGGACCATCAGGTAGGCAATCCGGTGACATTGGTGGCTTAGTATACCTGACGCCTGCTGTCTGCTCTCGGCGAACAGACTATAGAATCCAATTTTCTGGGTCCCACATCCGTCCACAAACTTTATAAGAACATTATTACACCTTTTTATATAACTAATTGGAATTTTGTGTAAAATTTGCATCGTTTCAGCTTTAAGAACCGTTTAGTAGCGTTAACATCCAGTTTTTTAGCCTGAAAAAGTATTTCACGTTGTTTTTTTATCAAGTGCCGCTTTGAACGATTTGGCTCTTTGGCTTCAATCATGCGAGTTTGACTAACTTATTTTAGACGATAGATTACATTTTCTGGTTGGTCAGCAGATGGCACAAGTTAAGTAAACTCTAAAATTGGGTGCGTTTGTGTTTGTTGTTAATCTCAAATTGTTAACGTTTTTGAAATGTGTTTGGGATGATTTTGAAAAATTCAAGTTTTTTTGTTGGCTAACCTGAATCGAACGAACTCAAATCAACAACTAGTGGAAGCAGCGTGTGTGTCGTCAATCAGGCTACAGTCCTTCGTGTCAACGCGTTAAATTTCTATTGTTTCATAAATTGTGTGCTATCAGGAGTTTTACTTCATGTTGATCGTTGCCTTCTATCGATTAAAAAAAAACTACTGCATCAAAATGAGGACAGATTTTTGTTTATTATCACAACGAAGGGCTCAAGATATGAATCGTGTATCTCGTTTTTTCTTCCTTGTTTCCTTTTTTCTTTCCAAAAAAAAAAGGAAACGGCGGTGATTATAAACCGCATGCTTTTAAATCCGAGAAGGGTGGAAACTTCTTTTTTTTCTCTCTCCCCAAAGCTCTAGCAAATATAGACTCTAAAGTAATTCGTTCTGTTAAAATAAGGAGGGAACAGAGTGCGAATGAAGCCGGCGGCGAGCGGGGGAAATAGCCGGTGAAATGCGACTTCCACAGGAAGTGTCTTCTTGGGAGGGAGATTGCACTCCCCCGCCTCAGTGGCCTCACGGTAAATTTTCCTAACAACCCGGAGGGAGCCTGTGGAGGAGAGGAAATAAAACCTAAGCGTTTAAGATTCTTTCTCAGTTTCCCCCTTTCCCCTTTTGTAGATTTCTCGGCTTCTCGGGGGCTTTAAACAGGCACATACGAAAGATGATCAAGGTTGTTTATAACCAGTTGTAATCGTAACTTTCGCGTTTTCAAATCACCTGATAAGTTCAGGGGACGTTCACCGAATCGCACTGGGAAAAGTCCCTTCATAAATAACTTCAACACAATTGTGAGCAATTTAAAGTGTAAGTTCCACACCAAACAAACGGGTTTATTGCCAACTCTCAACCGTTTGAAACCAGTTATCGACCCCTCAAAGCCGGTGATCATTAATTTCAAACTGCGTTGTCTCATTTTCAACCTTTTGGTTTATTATTCTTGGAATAATACACCTATGTTTTCGCGACGCGGGTCGACGACTCCGATCGGCCTCAAAATTTGACATTATCCGTTTCAAGAGGTCTACATTCAAAATCCGAAATGTCCGTCCGCCGTCCGCCGTACGCCGTACGCCGTCCGCCGTCCGCCGTCCAGGCCGTTTTGGGCAGTAGGAATTTTTTTTTAAAATCTGAAATTTTGGTTTACCATCTAGTTGTGCCCGCAAGGTTTTCAGTCCGATCGCCCAAACCCGTGGGGCGCTATGGGGCTAAAATGGGGCTACAGGAGGGGTGTTTTGAAGGCTTTTAGCTATGGGATCGAGTTAGGTGTCGTTTTCGAAGTATTTTTGGACGTAGAATCCATTTTTGGGGGTCCCGGAACGATCCGATTTCACTGTGGCGTTCTATAGGGCTTTCATGGGGCTAAAAATGGGATTTTTGAAGGATCCCAAGAAGTTAAATATTTTTCGAGTAAAAATTAAAGAATTTTTGAAAAAACACATTTTTGAAGAAAAAAAAATCCCCCCAAAAAATTTTTTTTTGAAATATAAAAATCCAAAAAATTTTTTTTTAATTTTTTTTATTGACAGAATTAAATGTCTGTACAAGTAACCTATATCACAGAATAATAAACCCTTGTGTAAAATTTGCAGCGTTTTTTCATTCCGATTTCAACGTCTTACAGACAGTTATAATAACTAACTAAACTAGTTTTCAATTTCTTCAAACTGCTTTATCTTATTTCAACCAGTTGTTAACATGGAAAATCTGCAGCAGATTAAAAAAATCCATTTAATGGATCATGTAGAATAAATTAATTTTTTAACTTCAATTTGATACTGAAATTAATTTTAATCGTTTAATTTGAATAGAATTTATAAATTATTATAATACTAATTTAATTTTTATCGTTTAATGATTCGTAAACAATGTTTATTATTTCAATCACTTGTAAAAGAAGCAAACTTACAATTTCTGGCAACATGGCAAACAAATGAATAATTTTGTTTGCAAATATTTCACGATATTGCTCAAATTTTTGAATTTTCTACGCAAAGAAGACGTCGAACTGATCCAAAAAGGATTCCATTGGATTCAGCATAGTAAAATACGCCAAGTACCTACCGTAAAACAACCTAACTTCGGCCACTTTTTGCAGTTTTTCTTACTTTTCTCCTTGATGATGAACCCTTGTAATGCTAACGCAAAAAATAATTTAGGGATGAAAAGCAGAGTTGGTATCTACTAATAATACTAGCATAGTATATTTTGTCTTAAATCTTGTAAAAATCACAATATGTTAAAATCACAGTCTTCCATTTACAGCCGAACGAAAACGAAACGAAACAAGGGAATTTCACCCTGAATTTTCGTCCGACTGGCTGCTGCCGTCGCGGACGTCGTCAGCCGTCCTCTCAAGGAGGATCGGAACTTGTCTGACGATTCCGCTCATGGCTCCCCATTGCCTTGTCCCCCTGGGTTGGGAGGAGTTCACCGTCCTTGAATTGATTGAACGCAGAAAATACTTGTATCGGTGACCCCGCTCCTCACGCGGTCACCCATCCAAGTACTAACCACGCCCGACTTTGCTTAACTTCGCTTATCGAGGGAAACGGTTTTACAGCCAAAGTTGCTTTTAAAAACTAAAGCAAATATTTTAGTGGTAACAAGCGTCAATATATAGTCAATATATAATATATGGTCAACGGTGACAAAATAATAGGAAGAGAAAAATCCTGTCGTTTCGAAATAAAATTAACGAACATTTTCAAATTTGTTGATATCAGAGAAAGTGAAACGACCTCGAATGAGTTTTTTTAGATTTCATTGTAAGTTTTATTTGTTCTTTTTCCACTAACATGACGTCGTCGATCTCGGAAAGTCGAAGTAGGTTTCCTTCCGCCCAATTTTTTTTTTTCGAAGGAACCAAAGCTCCACTTTGTTCTCAAGAAAGTTAAGGATTTGGCCTACATAAGAGAACGGGTTCTTGTCAGCAATGAACTCCACCAAAACAAAGACGTCGATTTTGAAGGGAGAATTTTCTTCAGAATCCCTGGAATCCTCTTCGAATGCTTGCTGCTGGTTAGTGTCCTCGTCATGAATACTGATGTTGGCCTCTGGTGCTGTCTGCTGAATTTTGTTGACTGGAGTGTTGCTGCTGGCCTCTTCTTCGTCGTTATTATTGTCATCTTCATTTGAATCTTCCCCTTCTTCTTCCTCGGTAGAACTGACGAAGAAGTCATCAACTGGACGCAAGTGACTGACTTTCACACCTTTAACCAGGCTTTACATTCATTTTCTTCCCTCGAGGTTTCAGTTGCTGTGGAGTTTGGCGCATGTTCTGTTTCAGAAACGCCTAAAAACGAACGTGACCATTCCTCAGTAGAATCGGAGTCAGGTTTCTGAAAATCTGGGAAATGTTTTAGCACAGCGCCTTCACTTACTGGAACGATACCACAGGCCCTAAAACTCGATTGTAGGTTAGGTCCAATGTTTGGCATTGAAACTTTGGCATAGCAGGAAACAAAGATTTAGGAAGCACGCCTTTATTTTGGTTTATTATTCTTCGAATAATACACCTATATTTTCGCGACGGAGGTCGACGACTCGGATCGGCCTCAAAATTTGACATTATCCGTTTCAAGAGGTCTAGATTCCAAAACCTAAATGTCCGTCCGCCGTCCGGGCCGTTTTGGGCAGTAGGAATTTTTTTTTAACCTGAAAGTTTGACAAAATACTTGGTTTACCATCTAGTTGTGTCCGCAAGGTTTTCAGTCCGATCGCCCAAACCCGTGGGGCGCTATGGGGCTAAAATGGGGCTACGGGAGGTTTTTTTTAAGGCTTTTAGCTATGGGATCGAGTTAGGTGTCGTTTTCGAAGTATTTTTTGGGGTCCCAGAACGATCCGATTTCACTGTGGCGATCTATGGGGCTTTCATGGGGCTAAAAATGAGATTTTTGAAGGATCCCAGGAGGTTAAATATTTTTCGAGTAAAAAATGAAGAATTTTTGAAGAAAAAAATGTTTGAAACAAAAAATCCAAAAAAACATTTTTTTTTTTGAAAAATAAAAATCTAAAAAAAATTTTTTTTAATTTTTTTCATTGACAGAATTAAATTTCTGCACAATTAACGTCTATCAAACCCTTGTGTAAAATTTGCAGCGTTTTTCATTTTCCACTCGATTTAGACAGTTGATTTTGAATTATAATTCAAATTATAATAATTTGAATATGGGCCATTCTCCCAGAAAGCGACATTTTGTATGTCCAGAGCGTTTTCCAAGTCCCATTATAACTTTTTGAGTCGAAATTTTTTTTAAATGATAGTATTTGACATTATCTAGAACCGCTTTTCTCATTTTTCCGATTAATGAGTTCATTCAAGAGATTATAACTATAAATCAAATTATAATAAATTATATATCAGCGCGTTTTCGCCCCACTGTGCTCCGTCGCGATTACATAGGTGTATTACTCCAAGAATAAAAACCGAAACGAATTCAGTTTTTTTTAAAATGTTCATTGTAGGGTCTATTTAAATTGTTATCAAATCCCAAACTAAAGGTTCATTACCACATGGTTTAGTGACTGTGGGACGATAAGTGGACAGGAAACCACCCTCACATTTCCCTCAGAATTATACATTTCGGTCGGACTGCGGGTTGAAAGGGTCGAGATCGGAGCAGTTTTCATTAGCACCCGACCAGAGACCACTTTCGTCGTGGGAGGGGGGACGTATAATTAACGGAAACTGTTCTTCATGTGAGGAAAAGTGGGGGAGGAACGGAGGGTAAGAGGTACAGTGCCCTCACGATAACGGGGCAAAAACAGGGAAGGGACCGCCACCGCTCCCCGTCGTACCTTTCTAGAAGCCCTCGCTAGAGGCGGGAAAAGGGTCCGGAAAAGACATTTGTTTATCGCCCTAACGTCGTGTGGTACACCCCATAGGGGTGAGGAGTTAGTGTGAGAGAAAATTTGCTCAGTGCTGATGTCAAGGGGGTTGAGAAAGATCGTAATTGAAAGAAGTCCTCTCAGAGGAAGTACACCCCTTTCCTTTTTGCCCCCCCTCTCCGACACACCCCCGCTTTTCCCTCTCCCGACTTTATTAACCTGATTATCTCTTCACCAAATGGCCACCCCCCGCTTATGCGTTTTTGCCGCCCCCGCCGTTCTCACCCCTCCGAACTTGAGGCCGTATTAATGCACACACCCTACTTGGCCAAAGCTAATACTGGACCATTGGTTTTGTAATTAATGTCATAAAAACGTCCCTTTTGCCCTCATAGCACACGCTTCGCTTCATTTTCGTATCACACCTCAGGCTGACTTAACAGGGAGAACGTTAATTGTCCTGTAGGTTTATAATACAGGGAATAACACACCTAATCGTGTCGGAGGTCGAAAATTTCCACACTGAGAGAAAAGATTTTTTTAGTGGCTAGGTTAAATCCGAAATAACCTCGAAAAGAAATTGAAACCAGCTAGAATCAATTGATTCAACCTAGAAAAAAATAGGTCCAGGTTAAAGTAACATTGAAAAATATTAATACAACCTAGACCCATATAGAAACAACCTAACCCATTATTACCCGCCCTCTGACCACAACCTGGAATAAAAAAGTGTCAACCTAGACCTAGAAAATATATTACCTACCTTTGACTTTTAAGTGGGGTAACCTAGAATCGAATGACTTGACCTTCCATATAATTCCCCTCCATTAAAGTCTCGGTTGTACAACTGAAAACAACCGAGAGATTTAAAAGGCGAGATTGTTACTTTAGGTAACAACACAGAAGAAAAAGTTAGACTTTCAGTCTCGGTTAAAACTACCGTAGTACCACAAATAGTTTTAGGTTTAAACAACAGTGATTGTAATTCATTCAATAAATTCCAGGTTGTTTCTACAGTACGCTAAGCGGCCGCGGAGAGCGCCGCTGTAGGCGGTGGGCGTTAATTCTCGTTGTCTTGGCACCCCTGCTATTTAGCGGGTGGGGTTGAGGCCAAATCTTTGTCAAATTCTAATCATCTAATTTCTGTCACTATGTGCAGTCTTATTATGACGTCACATTCAAATTTTCGTACTGAGTTGGAAACAGAGACAACCCAGAAAGATAGTTGAAGTTGATAGAAACAACCTGCAATGGAAGTGGAGCAAACCTAGAAAGAAAAGTGGACCACCTAGTAATTTATTAGGACCAACCTGAAAAGAATAGGAAGCTACCTAGAAATTTAACTGGAACAACAGGGATAGTAATTGAAACAACCTCGTAAATAAAGGGGCACAACCTAGAGAAAAAACGGTTCTAGGTTAACGCGCCATGGCTGTAAATTGTTTGAGGTGGGGTGAGAACGTTTTTGTTTTAGGATAAATCAACCGTCTATGAAAGTGAAAAACATTGAATACCAGGGTGAGACAACCAAGACATTCATGTTTTTAACCTAGACTGTAAATGGATGGAGGCGGCGGCACACACCGTGAACTTAACCTAGAACTAAAGTGTGGGGTTGGCGTATTTTAAATCTTGGTTGTTTGCATTTTTAGGAAGGTAACTTCACCAGTATTTTCAATCTAGGTTAAATTATATTCAACCTAGACTAAATTGTTCCACCCTAGAATGAAAACCAAAAAAAATCTAGGTTGGCAGCATTTAACCTAGAAAAAAATCGAAAAATAACCTAGAATAGGCCCTTTTTTTCTCTCAGTGCATCGTTCGTCCGAGTTGTTTTGGGCAGTAGGAGCTTTTTCAAAAATCTGAGATTTTGACAAAATACTCTGTTTACCACCTAGTTGTGCCTGCAAGGTTATCAGCCCGATCGTCCAAACCCGTGAGGCTCTGTGGGGCTAAAAAATGGGGTTTTGATCGGTTTCGGCTACGGGGTCGAGTTAGGTGTCGTTTTCAAGTAATTTTGGACGCGTACTCCATTTTTCAAGCTCGCTGTATAGAATTTTTTTTTTTAATTATAATTAATTCTATTTAAATACTAGGGGGCCATCCCCTGCTGGCTAAAGCCAGCCAACCCCTGACCTCTCCCACCTGGCCTTTGACAACTTCTTCTCGCTTTTTGAAAATGAATAGTTTTTTTTTTTTCTTAAAGAAATGGAGGATGGGTTTTTTTTTGAAATTCTAATTTGAATTTGGATTCAGCTTGAAAAAAACCGTCATCCTGTATTTGATTCCTGAATAATATAAATGAGATGAGAAACTGTAAATTTTGATCACAGAAATAGGTACCGTTTTTCGATCTTATTATCCTCAATTAAATACATGAGGGGGAGAGTCGCCGACGCATCGCGACTTTAGACTTATGAGCATTTTGCATGATTAAATCCAGATTTACTATTTAGGAGTACGTTTCAAAGCTTAGGTTTAAAATCAAACTACGATCAAGACCATAATCCTTCCTCATTTATTGTCTGAGCTGCGTACACAACGAAAGAGACGTTACGTTGGTGAGATTCATGCAAGAGGTTCATCAGCTTGTGGCTTCAAGATGTTCTTGACCTCCAACCGGATTCCGAAATAACGTAATTTTTGCCATAAATGTGTCTGTTTCCTGCTTTCAAGAGAAAAATACGGAAAATACAAAAAGAGCATTCCCTGGGGGAGCCCGTTTAGAATCCACTCGTTTAGTTTTGGGCAGAAGCAGGTAAACTAATGATATCAGATGTGAAAGATTCTTCAAATCACTACTCATAAGCCGGTATCTAATATTCAAAGACTGCTTTGTTTCATTTGAACCGGTTTTTACACTTCCTGCCCTCTTAGAACCGGATTCCATCCCATCCAAAGTTTATGTCACCCTTTCTAGCTTGTTCACAACCCCAAATCATCTTCCGATGAAACCGCTTCTCAACTTTGTCGAAGCTGGTTTCTAATCTCTTCAAACTAGCATTTTAGATTAATACCAGAGAGGGTATAGAAGTGGGTTCCTGAGGGGCGCCCCACTTCCCGCACTTAGGCCTGTTGACCCATTGAGCTGCTCTCGGAGTTACTATGGTAGGAGTTCTGTGCCCTTGAAGAGGCTCAATAGTCCTCCTACCAGGTCCTTTCGCGCCAGTATCTCTCCCCGGTCCACTGATCCCAGAGCAAGATACCTCCTGCGCTCCAGGGCCTCGCATTCAAAGATGAGGTGATCGAGCGGATCGAGCTGGTAGGAGCGCTACCAGGTGATCTCCTCCTCGTCTTTGCAGAACCTACAGGCGGGTTCATCATTTGTGGCCCCTAAAACTAACATTTACCACGCAAACCGGTCAAACCCTTCAAAACCTGATTTTAACTTTTCTAAACTGGTTTGTAATCTTCCCAAGCCAGTTTGACTCGTTCGAACCAGTTCTCGCCCTTTGAAACGGCTTCTTTTCACGTCATAAGTTTACCTACTTGGCATCCAAAAATAAACGAGCAGTTTACTGAGCCGAATTTACGGTGGATTTTTAAAAGGAGATCCATTGACATCGAAGGCTCTATTCTAATCCGAACCCTCAAAAATATCACACCATCGGTAAGTCACGATTAAGTACAGGTTGTAATTTTGACCTTAACTACCATCCGCAATTTTCTATAACTCCCCTCGCTCGTCACTATGCTAGTAATGTATTTCATTTCTCAACCAATTTGTCAACGTGTTCATCATTACAACCTGTGCTAATTCAGACTGTTTGGTTTTTTTAGACCCCTTGAAGATGGGCGGGAAAGTTGGCTCGAAACGCCGCGATCAGGGTATGTAATTTTAAATTCAAAAAAATTACAGGTTAGTTTCGAATCGAATGTTTAGTTTTAGGTTATGGGAATGAGCTCCTTGAATGATTTTTTGATAATTTTTTTTTTCGTGGAAAAGATCGTGCTTCGAAAGTTACGAAATCGGGTCAACATTGCAGAAAACCACTCAATAATAAAAAAATAATTATTTATGAGGGGTACATGACGTGGGCTGCTTAGTCATCTTCTGATTGGCCGAGAGATCACTTTCTCTTGCATCCATGCAAGTTAGCCAACATTGCTACCCGAAAAGCCAACCCCGAAAATTGAGCATCGACGTTTTCATTGAAGAAGGTTATTCGAAAATCGACCCGGGCCGAGTGTTTTTATTCCGAATCTTACTCAGATTAAATCGGAATAATTAAATAATCAATTTTATTATTCGGCTTCGGGCGGCTCTGCACACCATCTAGTCGATGCCCAGCGAGGCAAGGTGTGACGTCACGTGCTTTCAGTTCCAAATCTCCAACATTTCTAAACAGTAACTGTTCTGCACGTAACTATGCAGGTTTTCGAACTAAAGACGAGTGTAAGGAGTTTTTTAAAGGGTGCTAAATCCGAATATGTAGGTAGTTGGAAATGCTGAATTCCGACCTTCTCAAGGAGCTCATTGAACCCGTGGCGGGTGTATTTTTTGTTTCGAGGTGTTCAAGTATGAGTTAAAAATGAGAGATTCACACTGGACCGACCAATCTCGTCATGCTGAGAAAGAGCTTCGTGCCTGTGATAAAAAGCGAAATCTAGCGGTCTTCAGTTGAATCTGAACCGGTTTT
This sequence comes from Pilophorus perplexus, assembly GCA_955831195.1. Classification (NCBI taxonomy): domain Eukaryota; kingdom Metazoa; phylum Arthropoda; class Insecta; order Hemiptera; family Miridae; genus Pilophorus; species Pilophorus perplexus. The sequence continues at coordinate 24,383,692 of OY037016.1, forward strand.
GTAGCAGCTATTGGTCACAGAGTTCTCCAGAGAGGAGATTTGATCATATCAGAACAGATTCTGTTTTCTCAAAACTGAAGCGGTTGGCCAGTTCGTTGAAACCCCAAATGAAATAACTCCCCAGTTTTTATTCGTCATTCTACTAAGTTTGAGGGATTGTTTCCAACTTGGCTCCCCTATGCGTTTGGCGTAAGTTAAACGAAAAAGTTGCCCGAAGAATCCCGTTGGAGGGTTAACGCCATGATGTTTTTAAAATAATACAATTACATTCCGTCCATGTCAGCCCAGCAGGGTGAAAAGGCTCTCCGATTGGTTTGCCCTTCTGACCTGTCAATCATTCTGCCGCCCTTCTAGAGGGTGAAAAAAAAGATCGCCCTTTTCGAACCCGCATTTCCGCTGAGGGATGTTTTGATTGGGACTGAGGTGACGACGAGTATCAGAATGCAACTGTTTTGTATAAAAAAACATGATAGAGATGGGTCATTCCAGAATTTGTTTTTGTCTCGTTCCATACAACGCACACTCGACTAGTGTAGTTGGAACAGTTCCATTATGAAGTTTTTTAAAAAGTTGCCCAAAGAAATGTATAACCACGCGTCCTGCAGTGGCAAAACCAAAAAAAAAAAATAATAATAATAAAATAAAATAAAAAATAAACGAGAAAAAAAATCAGCTAAAAATTTTGTTTAGCAAGCTTGCATTTCATATGGACTCATAAAAACATGAAAAATTAAGAAATACAAATAAGTATAGCAAAAAACGTTTTCAGCATACAAAGCAAGGAAAAAGTGAGAAAATAGGTAGGTAGATATCTGAACAATTTTAGTAAAAAAATCAAAAAATATATCTCTAACGTTGCAAATTTGACTCAAGGGCTTATTACTCTTTGATTTAAATGATCCAAAAATTAATTCTGTCAGTAAAAAAATTTTTACTTTAATTATTTAAAAGTTTTTTTTTTTCTTGTAAAGTTTGGGGGCGGATGTGTGACCCTGAAAAATACGTTCAAAATTACTTGGAAAACAACTCCTCATTCAACTTTCTGGCGTCCTTCAAAAGCCCCATTAAATGGGGCTTTTGAAGGACGCCAGAAAGTTGAATTTTGTTGCCCCAATTGATCCCCACAGTGAAACCGGATCGTTTTGGGACCTCCAAAGTTTAATTCTACGACGAAAAATACTTCGAAAACGACCGATAACACACCCGAACACCTGAAAAACCCTTTCGTAGCCCCTTTTTAACCTCACAGAGCCCCACGGGGTTGGGCTATCGGGCTGAAAATCTTGCGGGCACAACTGCATGGTGGTCCGAGTATTTTGACGAAATTTCAGATTTTTACGGCGGACAGTCATTATTTGGTTTGAGCGTGTCCATAAGGTGATGAGCCCCCCCCCCCCCCCCCCCTGCCATACCTGTACCGCGCGCCCGCTCCATCTCCAACTTCTTTCCTTCTCCCCCACTCCTACTGATCACCATAACATTAACTACCGGGGGTCTGGGGGTGTTCCCTAGTTCAAAGGTAAAAATAAAGATACAGTCACAAGCCACTTGTGGCAATTGGCTTGTTTCGCTCGAATCTGGCTCCAACAGCACCTCCAGCTGGAACTGGAATCTCTTCCTGCCTCCAGCATGTCTTGGAGTTCTGAACGAGCCGTTCGCATCGGTTTATTCTTGTAACTTATGGAGCTGCAGCTGTTCAAGGAAGCAATTCAACTTCACGATTCTCCTCCCAGGCTCTACCTGGAGGGGTATGCAATAGTCCACTTGGGAGAATGAAGGCTTATTTGAAAAACCGTATTAACTAACCGTATTTTCTCCGTTTGAAATGCTATTTAAAAAATTGATATTCAATCTATTAATATTAAAATACAATGAAATATTAAATTTGATAATTTCAATGGAATGGGACTGGGAGTTTCACTGAGTTATCACCGTTCCAGAGATGCCCCGCTCTGGTTCCAAAGAACCGTCTTGGATCGATCCACCATGAAAACAAGACGGAGATGAAGATGGTTTACAATAATATTGTGGAGATGATTCCACTATCACTTACCGATTCCACACAACTCTTAGGTGAGATCGATTAATGTCCCTTCTGAAATATCCAAGACTTTCTCCCAAGGAAGTGGAGTCATCAGGAGATTAGGCAACAGGGAGGGGGATGGGATCACGTGTTTTGCATGTAAACCAGCCCCTAATGCTCGTCCCGCTTCAAAATGCCAACAATAGAAAACCAGGGCTTCAAGTCACGAAACTGAGCCGGCGAAATATGCGAGGGAGGTCTACGTGATTTCAGGGCGAAAGCTGTGTTTCATTCCCATCACCCAAAAGATGGATGAATTTCCTGGGTGATGCTCCCGGATAACTAATAACCCCTGGCAGGAATCACGGAATGAACTTTACCCACAGTGAGACTGGCGGATACGTGGTTTTGAGGTCAATTTGTAAAAGCAAGAGAAAGTGCTTTAAAATAAAATTAATTGACAATTTTGGAGCTTGCTGAGATACCAGCGTTGGTAGCGTATTGGTAAAAATTGCTTATGATTGATGATCGATTGAAGCCTAAAAAAAAAAATCAGCCAATCTCCTCTTGTGAGTAAACCACTCAACGCATAATTAGATTCTCTTAAAAGCTTTTTTTAAGAACCTTAGATTTTTGGCAATACGCAAAAAACTGAAAACGTGCCGAAAAACGGTTTTGAATGGTTCTCGTTACTGTCAATATGTTGTTAATTTTTATCTTTCTAAACGAGTTTGTCTGCTTTGAATCAGTCCGGTTTTAAACTGGTTATCGTCCCTTCGAATGGGCTCTTACTCGATTTGAACCGGTTTTCAATCTTCTCATAATATAAAGGTTTGTCACGTTTGAGGCGGATCCTAAGCTCGTTGAACTGTATTTACTAACAGTTAGCAAGTTACTTAGACGTCTCGATCATGCCGAGGAAACCACTCCCCGTTACATCCAATGGAAATCCCACACTGAGAGAAAAAAAGGGCCTATTCTAGGTTATTTTTCGATTTTTTTCTAGGTTAAATGCTGCCAACCTAGATTTTTTTTGGTTTTCATTCTAGGGTGGAACAATTTAGTCTAGGTTGAATATAATTTAACCTAGATTGAAAATACTGGTGAAGTTACCGTCCTAAAAATGCAAACAACCAAGATTTAAAATGCGCCACCCCCAAACTTTAGTTCTAGGTTAAGTTCACGGTGTCTGCCGCCGCCTCCATCCATTTACAGTCTAGGTTAAAAACATTAATGTCTTGGTTGTCTCACCCTGGTATTCAATGTTTTTCACTTTCATCGATGGTTGATTTACCCTAAAAAAAAAAGTTCTCACCCCACCTCAAACAATTTACAGCCATGTCGCATTAACCTAGAACCATTTTTTCTCTAGGTTGTGCCCCTTTATTTACGAGGTTGTTTCAATTACTATCCCTGTTGTTCCAGTTAAATTTCTAGGTAGCTTCCTATTCTTTTCAGGTTGGTCCTAATAAATTACTAGGTGGTCCACTTTTCTTTCTAGGTTTGCTCCACTTCCATTGCAGGTTGTTTCTATCAACTTCAACTATCTTTCTGGTTTGTCTCTGTTTCCAACTCAGTACAAAAATTTGAATGTGACGTCTATGACTGCACATAGTGACAGAAATTAGATGATTAGAATTTGACAAAGATTTGGCCTCAACCCCACCAGCTAAATAGCAGGGGTGCCAAGACAACGAGAAGTAACGCCCACCGCCTACAGTGGCGCTCTCCGCGGCCGCTTAGCGTACTGTAGAAACAACCTGGAATTTATTGAATGAATTACAATCACTGTTGTTTTAACCAAAAACTATTTGTGGCACTACGGTAGTTTTAACCGAGACTGAAAGTCTAGCTTTTTCTTCTGGGTTGTTACCTAAAGTAACAATCTCGCCTTTTAAATCTCTCGGTTGTTTTCAGTTTTACAACCGAGACTTTAATGGAGGGGAATTATATGGAAGGTCAAATCATTCAATTCTAGGTTAACCCACTTAAAAGTCAAAGGTAGGTAATATATTTTCTAGGTCTTCACAATGTCAACCTAGACCAAATGTGAAGTTCACATTTGGTCTAGGTTGACACTTTTTTATTCCAGATTGTGGTCAGAGGGCGGGTAATAATGGGTTAGGTTGTTTCTATATGGGTCTAGGTTGTATTAATATTTTTCGATGTTACTTCAACCTGGACCTATTTTTTTCTAGGTTGAATCAATTGATTCTAGGTGGTTTCAATTTCTTTTCGGGGTTATTTCGGATTTAACCTAGCCACTAAAAAAATCTTTTCTCTCTGTGCACTCACCTCACCTAATCACTCCACACCACCACACCGCCTCTCCAGGAACCGCCATCAAAAAAGTCGAAAAAGTCTCTTGTTCTCAGAATTATTTATCCCCTGCTTGGTACCAACTTTTCAAGCCTTGGACAGGTCTGGAAAGCGTGGGGACCATTTTGCCAAGCCTTGGAAACCCTTATCCACCTTGGTGCCAACTTTTCAAGCCTTAGAAACCTTTATGCAGCTTGCCACCCACTTTGCAAGCCTTGGACAGGTCTGGAAAGCTTGGGACCATCTTGGTAAACCTTGGACACCCTTATCCAGCACCATATCGGCATGCCCTGGAAACAGTCAGCTTGAGACGAGTTTATCAAGCCTTGGACAGCTCTGTAATGTCAGATAAGAATCTTCACCACATTGTCACCATAAGTGGAGAGTGGAACGCTGCCAGGGAGCGGGCATTTACGTTACTGGGACGTACTGATGAAACGACCAATGCCTCCTCTCCTCTCTCCAGGGATGAGCCGCCGCGGCGGAACAAATGAGTTCATTTTCCATCATTGCAGCAGACCAGTAAGTTTTACAATGGTAAGACCGAACATCTGTCACCGAAACAGTTCCTCACTCCTGGTTTTCGGGCTTTCCTTTACGTTTCATCAATTAGGGATTATGATAAAGTTTGCCCAATTAGAAAACAGATTCAGGAGCCTTGAGGTGGAAAAGGAACCCCGTTTTCTCCCACCTTTCCATCACTTACCGACTTCTCAAACACACGTGACGTCACTCAGAAAGGGAACCTTCTTATTGGATAAGTTTTCATTTCGGAGGGAAACTCTTCGGGGAAAGGCTGCAAGAAAGTGACGGAACTCCCCCCACTCCACTCGTCCTGGCAAGAGTGAGACAGACAGAAGAAAAGAGACAGAAAAGATTCACCCGAAGGAAAAGGGAATAAGACTGTCAAAATATTATTCCATCTGTCATATGACTAAGTCTGAGAAAAGAAGACCAACTGTCGCAGGTGAATTTAATATCAAGGGGGCCGAGGGAGGGTCTAATACACAGAGCATAAAGCGCATCAATCCGCGGGAGCGTCCCGACTTTTTGCACGGCGCTCGAATACTACAGCACAACCCCCTCCGAAGCACTCCCTCCAAGTTGACATTGTTTTCAATATCCAACCTCCTGGTTTTTTTCCTCTCCCTCTCTTCGGCCTCTTATATCCTCGAGAAAAGGTTAAGAATGATTTCAGTCAGTGCTCCCGTTGAGGGGTTGGGGGAGGTCTTTTGACAAATGGTACAGACTCTCAGCCAACAGCCGACATACGACCTTCTTCAAACGCTTCTCATTTTTCATTCGCTTTTCTTGCGCACCCTTCAACTACGTTCTTTGCTTTATGTAGATATGCCGGATCGGCTCAAAATATTACTCCGCTCTGCTTCTGTCCGTCCGCATGCTGCTCGAAGTTTCAATATATTGAATTGCGCTTTGAATTACGGGAGCTAGCACTGTAAAATTCCGGTAAAATTCCAGTAAAATTCCGTTTCAAATATCCGGTAACCGGATATGAGTATCGGATATCCGTAGTTTTTCAAAAATTCTGAAAATTCGAAGATATTTGCTTGAAAGTAAAGCAAAAGGAGGGGGCGTTTGGTCGATGGTAGATCTCGATTCGATTCTCGATATCGCTCGCTGCTTGCTACCCCGTGAGCGTAGCTGTTTATAAACATGAAGTATAAATACTTCATTGTAGTTCAGAGCGGCCAACTAGAGATGGCGTTAGTGTCGGCACTGCCATTCTGGTCTTTGTAGTTTTCGGTCTGTCCTTCTGAAAAAAAAAAAAAAAAAAAAAACATTACCGCGCATTCTACTTCACCCTTGAGATTAGCAGCAGTGTTGTCATACTAAAATGAGCAAAATTAAGGATTTTTCAGAAAACCAGCGGATATCCAGATTTGAACGGCAGACATCGGACCGTTTCCAGATGCTTGATGTTCATCCGAATCTTCGATAGCCGGATATTAATTTTGGTTTTCCATCCCTGCAGGGGCTGCTCGGTTGATACCCGTCCGTTTGACAGCCAAGACCAGTAGTTTAATCTGTGGCCAAGACGCACTTTTTCTTCTTAAAATCACGCATAAAATGTCCCAAGTATGCCACCTTCCGTCATTTTACTGTCATTAGCAGCTCACGTTCGAAGGAGTTATGCGGAGATCCAGGGCCTCGCGTTCCAGGGGATTCTCAGCTTGCCTCGGATTGGCCACATCTCAAAAGCCTCCGGCCAGTTTCCATTCTTGTCTATCTGTGTCCAGGTCTCTTCTCCACACAAAAGTATTGAACAGCATCTCCTAAGAAAAACATTCCCAGCATCCTCATCTTAGTTATATCCGACTGAATAGTTCACCAGTGCGGTTGTTTCGCAGCTTTTACGATTCGGACCTCCTTCGGCCTGTAAAAAGCCTCCTTCTCCCATCCCGAAAAAAGGTTCTCGTGGGAATTTTACGTGAGGCGTTTCAGATCCCGGATTGTTGAGTGCGGATCTTGCCATCTCAATCCGACTTCCCATGGCTGCAGCTCCACCTCCACCCATAACGCACTGGCCCATGTACTTGAATCCTGCCGCTTGCTCGATGCCCTCCCAGTCTCAAGCCATACTCGAGATACTCATCGACTTCATCTTGGCTACATTGATAGTCAAACCCTAGTTCTTGCTTTATTGCGGGTCAGGTGTCTTAAATACGCATCAGGCAACCCATTATCCAGGATACCCATGCCGCAGTCATCGAGTTCTTGCTCTGAATGAAGGAAAGCAATGGAGACATCGTACAACTCCATCGATATCGTATCGCCCATCTGTAGGTCTTGGAGCAGTCCCAGAGATTCAAGCGACCATTCAACTCCTATTCAATCCAGCTTAAATGCTGACTTTGAAAACAAAGCTCTTGGACAGTTTTCACGGGGATCGAAGCTTTCTGCATTTAAATAAGTGGTTATCTTCTTCTCCGATTTTTCTTCTCCTTTCGAAGAGCCCGCGAGAGTCGCCCTCAAACCCCCCAAAAACTCGGTCCCTATCACTCCATTTATCACAGACTTGCAAGAGAGAAACGAAAGGGGTACGAGGGGAGGGCTTTTGTCTACTGGCAACCTCTCCCCTGCCTGCTCTGGTTGTGGACCTTGTTTCCTCCCGAGACTTGAGTAATGAAGTATACGTCCATGATGGAAACGCAGCCCTTGAATATCAAGTGCAGAAAGTAATACCCCCTCTCGTCGTGATCTTCCAGACTCCTAAAAGAGACGCCCCTTCATTAGCTATGAAATACAAATGTCCCGATTCGGTTAGTCATTCAAGGCAATGACAGAGACATTATGATCCCCACAATCACGATTTTAACTTCACGAAAAATGGTTTTGAAAACTGATCACCTTCGTGATATTGAAGGCTTCGAGGCTAGTATACTTTTTTTAGTGGCTCGGCTAAATCCGAAATAACCTCGAAAAGAAATTGAAACCACCTAGAATCAATTCATTCAACCTAGAAAAAAATAGGTCCAGGTTAAAGTATCATCGAAAAATATTAATACAACCTAGACCCATATAGAAACAACCTAATCCATTATTACCCTCCCTCTGACCACAACCTGGAATAAAAAAGTGTCAACCTAGACCAAATGTGAACTTCACATTTGGTCTAGGTTGACATTGTGAACACCTAGAAAATATATTATATCTACCTTTGACTTTTAAGTGGGGTAACCTAGAATCGAATGATTTGACCTTCCATATAATTCCCCTCCATTAAAGTCTCGGTTGTACAACTGAAAACAACCGAGAGATGTAAAAGGCGAGATTTGAAGTTGATAGAACCAACCTACAATGGAAGTGGTGGAGCAAACCTAGAAAGAAAAGTGGACCACCTAGTAATTTATTAGGACCAACCTGAAAAGAATAGGAAGCTACCTAGATCTAGTAAATGAAACAACCTCGTAAATAAAGGGGCACAACGTAGAGAAAAAAGGGTTTTAGGTTAACGCGCCATGGCTGTAAATTGTTTGAGGGGGGGTGAGAACGTTTTCGTTTTAGGGTAAATCAACCGCCTACGAAAGTGAAAAACATTGAATACCAGGGTGAGACAACCAAGACATTAATGTTTTTAACCTAGACTGTAAATGGATGGAGGCGGCGGCACACACCGTGAACTTGACCTAGAACTAAAGTGTGGGGGTGGCGCATTTTAAATCTTGGTTGTTTGCATTTTTAGGACGGTAACTTCACCAGTATTTTCAATCTAGGTTAAATGATATTCAACCTAGACTAAATTGTTCCACCCTAGAATAAAAACCAAAAAAAAAATCTAGGTTGGCAGCATTTAACCTAGAAAAAAATCGAAAAATAACCTATAATAGGCCTTTTTTTTCTCTCAAGAGTAGGTATATAGCGAGTAGCGACATAATATATATTATGACCCGGAAAAAGGCTGTCACAACTCACAAAAGTTACATTTTTCAGGGGAGCGGTTTGAAATTTCCAATAACTTGAAATAACCAATAACTTAAAATAAACTTGAACAATTTTCCGTTTTGATTTATTGGTTTATTATTCTTGGAATACACTTGTGATCGCGACGGAGGACGAAAACCCTGATCGGCCTCAGAATTTGACATTACTAGAGCAGCTGAGTTGAAAAACAGGTTAAGTCCAGTTGGGGGTTCATTTCGAGAAAAACGGCAAAAACGTTTCGAGGTTGTTTTTTGTTCAAAATGAGACATTTGACGGTTCCTGGTGAGAGATTAGGTCTCTCTGAATCCAAAAGAATCAAAACCTTACGTAAACTTTCATCAATTGACGTATAATTCGATAAAAACGTTAGGACCAGTTTCGCTTCAAAACGAGTTTTGCAAAAGAATTTGCGGGACCGACCAGTTCTGAGAAAAAAGTTGTGAATTCACTGAAACATAATTGTTTTTTTGTGAAAAACCTTACCAAGGTTTCAACAAGTGGGAACAATTCAAAGGTCCAACACTAAGAAAAAGATCAAACTCTTTCATTTCTCTAAGGTCCCTGGCACCGTTCTTTCCATCGTTTTCGAGGTCCCTGGCGTCGTCCCGAACCACCCTCCCAAGACGCTCGCCGGATCTCTTCAAATCGTTCAAATTAAACTCGCCGTTTAAATTCGCTCATCGTCGGAAGTAGTTTTTCCGGGATTACGTATTAAAATTCGGATCTAGGTAGGATACGGAGGAAACGCCGACTGAATCGGACCATAAACAACGAAGAATTAGAAAGAAGTTTCTAATTTGTTTAGTTTCACGAATTTTTCAATCACAGCATAATATTATTTCTCCTTCAAGGTGAAAGAAGAAAAAAAATTACACAGTCTTTTACGTTATCTTAAACGTTAGACAGTCTGTTTATGGTAACTCGCTGTAAATTTTACTCAAGGGTTTATTGTTCATTGATATAGGTTAGTTGTGCAAAAATTAATTCTGCGTCATTAAGAAAATATTTTTGAAAGTATGTTTTCTGCAAAAGTTTGGTCGGATGAGGGACCTCGAAAAAAATGGACTTTGCGTCCGAAATTACTCGAATTTGACCTCCTGGGATCTTTTTCAAATACAATTCGTAGCCCCATGGAAATCTACGTGTCATAAAACGGAAAATGCCTGAAAGCATTGAACCTCGCGATAATAGTGAATGCTCTCCAATGAATCGACAGGATCGATTGAATACTGAGCCTCCCTCTCAAGGTTGCCAAAAGGCCTAAACTGAGGGATCAGTTATTATTAAAATATGCTAATACACGTTCCTTCGGAAGGGCCGGAGGATTGAAACTTCCCCGATCGAAAGATAGGGGAGGGCTACGACGCCAACTTCTACCAACTCCTACCGTGCTGACCACCGCAGCTTAATCCTCGTCTCTCGTCGTCAACTTCTGACGCTTGGTGGCACTTGAGCAAAATATGGTAAAACGGTCTCATGTTGCTACTGATTTTGGGAAACATGACCTCCATTCCTGAGAGGGGTAGAAAATAATTCCGAAACTATGAACGAAAATTGAATCTAAAAACTAAAACTGTTTGTTGCCAAGTTAGTTTCAGAAGTCAAACTAAAACTAACCGCTTGAGTTCATCATTTCTAATGAGAAAATTAAAAACTAGTTAGGTATGTACCTACATTTTGTCCTTTCTCTGGTGTTACGTTTTGTGGTTTCCTATGTGCAGGTAGCAGGCGGGGAAGATAGACAATACGACTACCTTTTGAATTTGAATGTCAATGAGATGATTTGTTTCACTGTCAACTCTGAATTGATTTAAAGGGATCTCAGATAGAGATAATAGCACCACAGTGGGAGAACGCACCAAGTTGTATCTTCAAGCTGATTCAGTTTTTTTTTTTTTTTTTACTAGGTAGTTTGACTATCGTTTGACTATATTTGCCCATTGTTATACAATCTTTTTTTTTCCTTAATTTCCCCCTCCCCTCCTTTTGATTTATTGTTCTTGAAAGTAAATAATTGGTCATGAAAAAAAAAAAACAAGTATTCGAAAAAAATTGTTTTCTTGCCAATTTGAAGTTTATGGTTGAAAAATACTCAACATAGAAACGACTGGTTTTCGATGGCCGTTTTGAAATTTGATGCAAACGACCTTGTTCGAAAACCTCAAACCCCTGGATATTAGATAGTTAGGGGTCGTGAGGATTTCCTGCTAAAGTTGGGCACTTTTAATACCTAATAAAACAGCTATAAATCTTACACAAGGGTTTATTATTCTTCAATATTCAATAGTAACCAATTTGGTTAATTGTGCACAAATTAATTCTGTGTCGATGAGAAAAATTTTCAATTGAGAAAAAATTTAAATTAACGTATTATTGAGAAAATATTCAATATTTAATATTAAATATTTTCTCAATAATACGTTAATTTAAATTTTTTCAAAAATGTTTTGAAAAAAAATTTTAAAAACGTTTTATTTTCTGGACAGATGTGGCACCTCGAAAAATTGATTATGCTTGCAAATTTCTCGGAAAACGGCACCTTATTAAATAAGGTCAAATTTTGACCTCCTGGGATCCTTCAAAAATCCCCCTTTTAGCCCCATGAAAGCCCCATAGACCCCCACGGTGAAATCGGATCCTTCTGGGACTCCAAAAAATGGATTCTACGTTCAAAACTACTTCGATAACGTCACCTAACTCGATTCAACAGCTGGAAACCTTCAAACCCACTTCCCGTAGCCCCATAGCGTCCCACGGGTTGGGCGATCGGGCTGAAAACCTTGTAGGCAGAACAAGTAGGTAAACCGAGTATATTGTCAAAAGTTCAGCTTTAAAAGAAATTGCTTAATTTCAAATTCCATAACGGCTTGGACGGCGCTGACATAGGTACGGTGTTTGGAATCTCCGTGTCATGAAACGTCTAACGTCAAACTTGGAGCCGATTAGAAATTTCGACCTCCGACACGAATACAAAGCTGTATTAGATATTCTTGGTTTTTTGCTCAACTGCAAAAATAAATTGTCATATTTTAAAGCTGTAGCTGAGGAAAATGTGAGAATGTTTATTGATTCACTAAGCGGTGGTTGTAGCCCCAGGTTTTATGGGCTACGAGGCGAAATCTAATTGATTCGATTATATCAAATATATATTATAATCAATAAAAATTTGATTTAATGCCATAATGCCATGGAGCCATATAAAAATGCCATATTCTGCCGCTTTTTTTTTTGTAAAATGCCGATTTTTTGGAAAAATGTTTGGCCAATTTTTGCCCAACTCCTCAAGAAATACAATAAATAAACAAAATTTAAGTGAAAATTTGTTTAAACTTTACTTTCATTCCAACCTGAACTTTCATACTGAACTGTCTGTGAGAATTTGATTTTTTCGTTCGCATTCAATATGTCAGTCTTTATAAGAAGTGGGTAGATGGAGCCAACATTTCGCCTCAGAGTATCCATACCATTCCCATGGGAAGATATTCTGAAAGTTGTGTACGAAAAGGGTATGTTTTTAATACGACTCACCTCACTTACATCCCTTGTGATTGGCCATGATTTCAATTTCTAACCAACTCCCTCGACCCTCTACCACACTACAAATGGTAATATTCGTCCAGATTCGTCAAATTTGCACAAGTCCACATTTGGGGTCTAGTTGGTCCTCCTAGAAATTCAATCCGATCCGATTAGTTTTTGGGTGACCACAAGGGGTCCAAAATTTGGCCACGTCTGAGAAAAAATTTCTAAAAGTAGTTTTGTGCTACTTTTTGGCTTGATTTTGGTACTTAGTGGCCCCTTCCAATTTCGGGTTGAAAAATAAGCGCCATATCGAGCAGAATAAGTGCTACCGTACAGAGGGGTAACTTTGGGGCAGGTTTGGTATATATGTAAGTGTATCTCTTTTGGAGCTATTTTCATCATTCTTGGACCAAATGATAGCTAAACATCTCAGCTTTCAAATGCTTCTTTAGCGAATTTTCTATCTTCAATTAAGGGGGGGGGGGGGGGGGGGGTAATTTTTTTTTTTAAATATTAATCTTACTTAACAGAAGGGTAACTTACCTAACTTTGAACAGAAGGGTTTTCTTGTAGGTACCAAAACGAAAGTTACCCCAGTAGAAAGCCTGATTGAGTTAGAAAAAAAAAAAAAATCTACAGTATTCTCGACGTTTTGGACCTAAAAAAAACCTTGTTTTCAGTGAATATACCCAAAATTGTGACCCTGTTCAAGATTACCCCATCAAGTAGCCCTTTATTACATTTCGACTCATATAAAATCGAATAATTGAGTTACAGAGATGAAAAAAAAAAAAAAAAAAAAAGAAAACGTTCCTTATTAATGTAGCAATCAGATAATAACTCAACGGAGACACAAACACGGCCGGTCGTGGTAGGTTGGGTGATTACCTCGCAAAATGATAACACTGCGGATAACAGAAAAAAGCGCTCAGCCTCCCATGTTAGCCTACATCACGTTCTCCAGTGATTGAACAGCGCTCTACATGTAATTCGTGAAAGGATGGTACCAGCTGGGGGTCGCTAACTTCAAAATTGAGCCCTCCACAATGGATTGAAAAAACAAAAAACGGGTTTCACTGAAGTTACCCCACGTGTTCTAAGTTACCCCTCTCTACGGTATATTTGGGTCAAAATAAGTGCCATATTGTGAAGGGGTCTGATTATAATATGATATTATCCCGCATGAGAGTCTGATCTTCAAGCCAGCACTTATCGGTGAACATTATTATCTCCTAAGAACTAGTTATTTTTTTGTGTGCGATTTACTTTTTAGTTAACTACTTCCAACTCTGCTCCATTGTATCGATGTATCTTCTCACCGGAATTTCCCTTTTTTGAAAATGGAACGTCTTGGTGTTTCCCAATGGCGCGGTTATGCCATCCCGAGGGCTGTGGGGTATCATTTTCGAAGTAATGTCGGGAGCCTAGAAGAGACCGAAAGGGGTTCCGGACCTGTTAAGTTCTTTGGGTCATAAGACCAAGTGAAGTGGATGTAGGTCTCTAACTTGTGATTGATGAAGGGTTTTTTTGTTTGTTGTTGTTACAGAAAACGGGCTCCCCAGGCGGCTGAGAACGGCCTACACCAACACGCAGCTGCTCGAGCTGGAGAAAGAGTTCCATTTCAACAAGTATCTCTGCCGACCGCGGAGGATCGAGATCGCCGCCTCCCTGGACCTCACGGAACGCCAGGTGAGCCCCACCCCCAGAGTCCCCCCTCCCGTAGGCGCCGCCCCCCGGCGCCGCCGCACTGTCCCGTCCTGGCAGTACGCCCACAGAGACCACCCCCCCGCTCCCGTCCGCCCGTTGATAGGATCCTGTTCCCGTCCAACCACTCCTCCGCCCTCCTGTGGACTCTTGTTGGACACTCGCGATTTTCATTGTCAAAGTAGCCAACCCGATTCCGCTCCCCCCTTCCCCACTCCTCCCCCTCCCACCCACCTCACTTCTGCTTTATAAATTATGCCATCTCTGCAGTACTGTAAGCTACAACCTATAAAAGTGCTACCTTTGCTAACTTACAGTGTGCTGAACCCAAATTTGACCACAGATACAATTAGATAAATCAATAAATGCAGTAATAATTTAAAGAAATCGCTGCAAATTTTACACTGGGATTTATTATTTTTCAATTTGCAAAAATTAATTCTGTCATGAAAAATATTTTTGAAAAAATTAAAAAAAAAAAATTACTATACTGTGTTTGGACAGATGTGAGACGTCGAAAAAAATGGATTTTACGTCCAAAATTACGATGAAAACGACACCTTATTTGACCTCCTGGGACCCTTCAAAAATCCCAGTTGTAGCCCCATGAAAGCCCCATAGATCTGGGACTCCCGTAGTTCAATTATACGTCCAAAAATACTTCGAAAACGACACCTAACTCGACCTCATTGCCGAAAACCCTTCCCGTAGCCCCATTATAGCCCCATAGCGCTTCGCGGGTTAGAGCGATCATGCTGAAAACCTTGCGAGCACAACTAGATGGTAAACCAAGTATTTTTTCAAAGTTTCAGATTGAAAAATAATTAGAGTAATAACCAAAAAGTGGAAATAGAAATAAAGACATTTAATGAACAAATTGAAAATGATTGCAGAAAATTAAAATTTAAAATATTAAAAAAATAAATAACAAAGTAGGAACAAATGTAAACAATTTTTATTTTTGAATTATTATGAATATTTAATATTCATAATAATTGAAGGGTACAGGGAAGAATAAGGAGAATCCAAAAATCCGTTTTTCAACCCAAAAATAATTAGAGTAATAACCAAAAAGTGGAAATAGAAATAATGAAATTTAACAAACAAATTGAAAATAATTGAAGAAAATTAAAATTTAAAATATTAAAAAAAAAAATAACAAAGTAGGAACAAATTTAAACAATTTTTACTTTTTAATTTTTATTTTTGAATTATTATGAATATTTAATATTCATAATATTTGAAGGGTACAGGGAAGAATAAGGAGAATCCAAAAATCCGTTTTTCTACGCATTCTTGACAACTACTTTCAATTGGTAACTCTATCCAAGGGCTAAAACCTGGAAAAGTGTCCACGCTTTTAGGGAAGGAGCAGGGACAGTCATACAATTTAATAACCTGGTCTACCAAATCCTTCCTACGCATTTCTGTGATTTACAGGAATCGTCCTGACTTTTGTTATTATGATTACTTACTATGACTTACTTACTATATTATGATTACTTACTTTCTATAAAAAAAAAAAAAAAACTTCTATAAAATTTTCTCCATTTATAAAATTTGAAAACTTTTTATTTTAGTGTATTTGGATTTATCGACAATTTCCCTAAAATTGCGGAGGCTCCCAATGATGGCACTTTCTTTAATTAAGATTATGTTTACCAATTTCTCAAACTGTCTTCTTCATGTCCTCGTTGAATGTTGTTGTACAGCCAGAGGGACCCACCTAATTAACTAATTCGGTCTTGAAAAATTCATAGCGATACGTCGAGGTAGGTATACGTTACGTCTGATAATGAAGATTACGTCCCTTCTCGTATGATATTAAAAACCTTCAACAGCCCCCCTTTTTTTTTTTTCTCCCCTGCGGATCTGTCACACGAACTCACGTGTCCTGTCACTTTTGGTTACTTTTGGTTATTAAGGAAATTGAACGAGAGCGCCTTTGTCATAATGTACGAAGGTTGTGTTTAGACCGTGTAATATTTCGTGCAAAAAAAAAAAAAAAAAGTGATCTTAATCAAATAGAGCAAGAGGAACAAAACTTGGTGGGAGTGTGGAAAAAATGGGTTCCTTCGATAATGTTGGAACGTTTAAAAACTATACTAGAAAAGTAAGAAGCCTGAAGTGACGTAAAACCTAAAAAATTTGTTAGCAAAATGATTTTTAGGCTTTGGAACAGGTTTAATTACTGAACCGGCTTTTTAATCTTAGGTTAAGGTCAAGAAATGAAACCAAAAGTTTAAGTTTAAAATTCTAACTTAAAGTTAAGAATTAAAAAAGTTTTAGAAAAAGATGAAAAGTTAAAATGTCCAAAAAAGGTAAGTGTTTGAATGATTGTTTTAGAAAAAGAGTTAAAAAATATATCGAAAAAAGCGTTTGAAAAATTGTATAAATTGTGCTAAAAAAGTTTAAAAGTTGAATTAAAAAGTTTTAGAAATATTTAAATTTAAAAAATGTTGGGGTTTCGTAACTAACCTGTTTTTCATCCTTAGCCCGGTTTCTAAACCAAAGGTTAAGAAATCAGATTGAGCGGGTGTACAGTTTGTTTTAGAGGCTTAAAAACAGGTTATTTTGGCTACGAACCACTTTGAAAGGAAGTAATGCTTGTTTCAAAGGCTTAAAAACAGGGTGTTTTGGTTACAAACCGGGTTGAAAGGATATGGAGCTTGTTTTAGTGACTTAAGGGCACCCGTAGGGCGATTTTTCGTTTTTGGCCTTAAAAAAAAACAACGTGAGAATCTAACGGTCATTTTCAAATGTTATAGGATTGCACACAATAAAATTGGAGAGGAGATATTGGTGCCCTATTTTAATGCGGCCGAAAATGCACACAGTGAGCGGGTCGCAGCGACGGTACTTTTAGAAAACGCGATTTACTAAAAACCACATTTTTATACAAGATGAAGCTTTTCTGAGCTCCAGCAACTCCGATTTGAGATTTTTTTTCTTCGTTTTGTTCGCCATGAAAAGAGGCACTTTTATGAGGTACGAATTTAGAGAGCAGCTGCAACGGCGCAACAGCTGGTTTAGGTTATGAAAATAATGAAATCCGAATTTTTGATTCCGCAAAATTGTTTGTAGTCGGTTTAGAAAAAATTGGGCACATCATAAGTGTGTCTCAGGATGTCCTAATTAGGACACTTAAGTGGCTGGTAAAAATCTGATTGCGAAAAAGCTTCACTTTGTACTAAAACTGATGTGTATGGAAGTGGATCTGTCAACTCGTCCCTGATGAAGTTATGAAAAATCTTGCAATACAGGTGTGTAGTGCATAACGAAATGAGCATTGTGAATAAATTTCATTGTTTTATTTTCAACTAGGGTGTTAGGGAATAACATGTATTTAATAAGGAAATAAGTGGAAACGCAGCCGCCCGCCGTACGGGTGCCCTCAAAAGCAAGTTATTTTTGTTAGAGGCCAGTTTGAAAGGATGCAGAGCTTGTTTTAAAGGCTTAAAACAGGATATTTTTGGTTATAAACCAGTTTGAATGGATGTAAAGCTTGTTTTACTGGCTTAAAAACAGGCTATTTTGGTTACAAACCAGTTTGAAAGGACGTAGAGCTTGTTTTAGTGGCTTAAAAACAGGTTATTTTCGTTAGAAACCAGTTTGAAAGGGTGTTGAATTTGTTACAGAGGCTTGAAAACAGGTTATTTTAGTTACAAACCGGTTCGACGGGGTGTAAAGCTTGTTTTAGTGGTTTAAAAACAGGTTATTTTGGTTGCAAACCGGATTAAACGAGTGTAGAGCGAGTGTAAATCGTCTTTTTATGAGTGTAGAGCTTCTGATAGTAGATTGTAGATTGTAGATTGTATGAGGGGTTGCTCAGGAGGGGGTGTTTGGGATGCCCCCAGCGCGGAAGCCGTTGGGCTTATTGTGCTTTGCCTGAGCGCCCTGGTTCTAGTCCAGGATATCTATTCCCCTAATTAGGGTTTTTAGATGTTTGACTAGGTGGTCGCGAGGGAATGACCTCATGGGGGTATGTTCCCCAAAGAGGGCAAATCTGCGTTGTGAGAGTGCAGGACACTCAAAAATTACGTGTGTGGCGGTTTCATGATCCTCCTCACACAGCCTACATAGGGTTGATGATTGTGTTATCCCTATGCGATTCAGGTGGAATCTCAGGGGGGCAAATCCGGTTATCAGACCAACCAGTTTTCTGAGTTCCCCGCGGTTCAGCCTGAGTAGCTCATCTGCGGTCTTGGTGTTGAGTTTTTCCACCATGCGCTTGCTGTGAGCGTGACCTTCGAGGAGTTGCCATCTTTTGGCGGTTTGAGATGACGTCCACCTGTTGATAGCGCCTCTGTAGGAGGTTTGTGGTAGGCCAACTGCTGGCTCCGGGCCAATGAAGGGGGTCTGGGAGCCCTTTCTGGCCAGAGTGTCAGCATGCTCATTGCCTGGGACGCCTCTATGCCCTGGCACCCACTCCAGGGAGACCCTGTTGCGTTTCGCCAGGGTGTTGAGTATTTGCACACAGCCTTGTACCACACTTGATGAAATGGTTGAGGCTGTCAGTGCCTTGATCGACGCTTGGCTGTCTGAGAGTATACGTATATGGGCTCCGATGGGCCCCCTTCTCAGACTCTCCCTCGCCCCCACTTCGATCGCAATAACTTCGGCCTGGAAAACTGAGGCGTTTTTCCCTAGTGGAGCTGAATAGCTCCACCTGGGCGCCACCCCATATACTCCGACGCCGGTGCCTGTCTCCATTTTCGACCCATCTGTGTACCAGATGATGCTTCTGATAGTACCCCACAACCATATAAAACGGCTAAAACCTGATTTACAGGCTTAAGGTAGTGATAAATTAACAAAAACTAGAAAAATGTTTTCAGACGAGATTTATTCATAAATGTAAGTCCCAAGTTTTTCCGTCAAAGGTCGAAACTAAGAGACTGGAACCATTGTCAGTTGTTCCCATACTAACTTCCCGTTTCCATAATTACGGTGATTGTTTGCATCTGATTCTTAGATGAGATGGGCAGATGACTTTCGTCTTCACAGTTCCCCGGTTTTCTCATGGCTCCTTGTTTTGTCTGTTCCCAGGTCAAAGTTTGGTTCCAGAACCGGAGGATGAAACACAAGAGGCAGACGTTGAGCAAGCAGAGTGACGACGGCGAGGAGAAGGAAGGCGGGAAGAAAGGTGATAAGAGTATATTATTGGACGAGAACAGCAAGAAAAGTTGTCAGAATTGCGAGTTGCCTCCTGGGATGCTGGGGGAGCATTTGTCGAGAAATAACAACAACAATAATTCCACGTTTAACAACAACAGCAACGCAAGTAGTGGAGCGAGTAGTGTTTCGAGTACGACAAGTACTTTCGAGAAGCTGGAAGAAGACTCGAGGTCGAATGAAAGTAGAGTTTTGACGTCTCCAGGGTTGCTACCAGTCAAAAGATCCACTGAAGTTGTAGTTAAAACGGAGACCGGAGTCAATATGTGCTCCTCCCCAGGGAGCAAAAAGCTGGGGAAAGAGAATTTGGGTACGAGGCTCATTTCGCCGGATTTGCCCATTAAAACCAATATTCCTAGTATCCCTCCTGTATCGACGCCTGGAGTGTCGCCTGGAAGTAGCGATCTGACGTTTCGAAGGAGTTCCCCGACAGCAGCGACTGCGGTTGCTACTGCGACGGCATCGGTGACAGCCATATTGCCGAATATAGCGAACCAACAGGTGAAAGCCCCAGTGTCGGGCAGCTTTCCGTCACCACCGCAGAGGGCAGACTACAGGGTGCAGTATAGGCAGCAGTATCCGGCAGGTAGAGAGTACACCCAAAGGGCGTACGAGTACAGACAGGCGAGCCCCAGGCCGAACGGGATGCACCCACCGAGGCCGAGAAACTATCAGCAGTATCCTCAGTACTGCCAGTACAACGGGTACAACCAGGAGTACTACCAACGTAACTATCAGTACGACCCAGAATACAACAACTACTACCACAACTATCAAAACTCTGAAGTGCACCCGTCGACTGAGTACTTCGAGAATTACCAAAACGTGGAATACTCCCCCGGCAAGCCGCCTGGCAGCTACTACGAAATGGGTCACCAAGGAGGCGAAGCGTCGTCAGTTCCACACTACGGGGTGTCTTCACCGGACCCTTTCCCGACACAAAACCAACAACCCAGCACCACCGTCATGACGCCGCCAAACTCCGTGCGGACGGACTCTTCAGGCGAATACTACACCCCCGTACAACAGACTTACAACTACCCCGATCCACCTCCCATAGCGAGTCACCAACAATCCGAAAACAGCAACTCCTCGTCCGACTTCAAC
The DNA here is from genome assembly GCA_955831195.1 of Pilophorus perplexus. Taxonomy (NCBI): domain Eukaryota; kingdom Metazoa; phylum Arthropoda; class Insecta; order Hemiptera; family Miridae; genus Pilophorus; species Pilophorus perplexus. The sequence continues at coordinate 24,403,985 of OY037016.1, forward strand.
TTCCTCACGAACCTGGCCAACGACTTCGCTCCCGAGTATTATCAACTCAGCTGAGATATCTCTTGTAGCGCGGCATCGTGCAATAATTTGTAAAAATATGTGATAAAATAGTTGTCGTAACGTTTTTCTCGAGGGCTGCAGGTTAGGAAGATGGCCTTGATGGTAATCCGTGTGCGTCGAGCTGTGATGCTTGAGCCATAGCAAATCAGAGCAGTGCTCAGCGCCAACATCACACTCCTGAGAGCTCATTTTCATTCACTGCTTTTCTCCCAGTCTGGCTCAGTTGTCGCTTTGAGGCTGAACAAAAACTCCCATTTCGCACTGCCCATAAAAACCACAAGCCAAGAGTTAGCAATGTTGATTCGATTCCTTTTGTAAATGTTGGGGTATGATTGGTGTTTTACCGAGAAGGTTGGTTTTGGGTTTGGTTTTTTTTGGATTTCTGAGTAATGATGATATTTGGTGAATCACCGGTGAACCTGCCAAGAACGATTCTCTTATACACCTGGCCCTCAGATTAGTTTAGACCTGATTTTCCCAGGGCTGAATTACCATCGTTTCTGGGTGCCTTAGACGTTGACCATCCGTTGGCAACCAATCCATTTTCTTTCTCCACTGCCTGTACTGCCCTCTTGCTTCAGTCTTGAAAGCGGCAAAGACCTGGATGCCTGTCCAGATGGCCCAAAACATTTTTCTTCCCCTCAATCACAGCCTAAGCGAGTTTGTAGGGTTCATACAGTTGGTTTTTGTATTTCGGCGGAGTGTTCTGAGTCCATAAGAAACTAGTCGTACTTTGAAAAAAATAAAATAAAAATAAATTCGAAAAATTACCTACCTCGTCGTCCGAGAGCGTCCGACACCGGCAACAACAACACCAAAACAAAGCGCGGAAAGATGTTTCCGTAGAACTGGTCACATTTAATTTTACAGGCCTCCGCAAGGGCGCAGCAGCACTTTACAGCAGTGGAGGACCAATTAGGTATGGAAACGTGTCAGGATTTTTTTTTTTTTTTCCGATAGAAGGCGTCCAAATAATACTGAAAATTGGGGTTAAAACACAAACTGCAAGTTTGTACGAATTTATAAAATTTATGGAAAAATTGCAATTTGAATTTTGGCGGAAACTCGAAGTCAGCTCCTATTGGTGGACGATTTGGCCACCATAAAAAAACTAAAAACTGCAGGATCGGTCACGTCGAATAAGTTAATTACGAATAAGTTGAGTCAATACGCACGATCACATTCACAACAAAGCGAAGACGGCCATTTTCGCGTTACTCCAGTGTCACTAGAGCCAAACACCAAGAAAATCAAGAAAAAAAAAGAAGTGAAAATCGACCTCGGTGTCTTTGTTGGGAAACCAGAACGGATGTAGGTGACATCACCTACACCGGTTTTTGAACCGGCCAGAACAACTTAAGATGATTTTAAACTACGCGAAAGACTTTTTGTCACAAAAATGGTGTATTTCCCCTTTTTGACTTCTAACAACATAGTGCAGGATGATTTCACCCGAAATTCGGGTGCGTTTCCATTCCTAATTGTCTGAAGTTACTCCATTTGACTTCAGAGGCTTGATTGTACCTTATTGAGTGCATTTTGGGTTGCACTGCAACGAAGTTCCTCCTCCTGCTATGTTTCTGCCAGATAAATCCTCATCGCCCATCCAAACATCGAATTACTTCTTTTCAAAGCCATCAAAATCAATTTCATACATTCCAGGCTCTGCATCGCACATTTAAAAAATCCTCTAAAAAGGCGAATCTTCCTCCTGCAGCCTCCACATTTCCCTAGGAATTAATTAATTCCTTTCATTATTGAACTTTAATATTCGTGTATAAAAAGGATTATTGTATAACTTTAACTTTTGAAGAAAAAAAGTAACCGATTCAATCGAATATTCCTGTGTACCTACCCATTTTAGCGAATGGCGTTTTTAATTAGAATAAATTCTTACAGTTACTGATTAATGTTATTATTGATTGTTAATTTTAAATCATCGTTGACTTTATTTCGTTCGATGTAAATAGGTGTGAAACAAAGATCGTACTGTTTAAAACGTCATTGAACAAAAGTAAAACTATTCAAAATAGCGTAACACGGCTAACGTTTTGTATGGTTTCTGTCACCCACATTTTTGTACATACTAGTATATAATATTGTATTGATGGACTCGGAAAAAAAAATCAAATCAAAACACATTGTAATAATGATCTTGGCATTAAACGTTAGTAAAGTTCACTCAATTATGTGCGGCTGTTTATTTCACCTTCACCCAGTTTTTGGTTGAATTGTTTCGTATTGGTAGAATCTACTGATCAAGAGCATCTGATGTTGGCCATTGAAACCATGGTTGCTAAGAGCATGCAAACTGGAGCAAAGTTTTATTTATTGGGCGGAAAAAATCACTGGCTTGAATGATTCTCTGTAGTGAGATACTTCATGGGGTTTTGAGGGACCTGCAGGACCTGAGCAAATATCCAATCTTCATGCAGATATGTAAATGCATGGATACGTCTGGTATCAACTGGTGAGAACCTCTAACGGACGATTTGCTCTGTTAAATAGGCTCCTTGCTCACTACTTTGCTGATTTAGCTCCTCATTCACTATTTTTCTGATTTCGTTCCTAGATCAGTTCTATACCGATTTGCCTCCTATTTCACTACTCTGGTTGTTCAGCTCCTCATTCACTATTCTTCTGGTGCATGGCCTCTTGCTCAGTTCTCTAGTGATTCAGCTCCTCATTCACTATTCTTTTGATGTCGTTCCTAGATCAGTTCTCTACAGATTTGGCTCCTTTTTCACTACTCTGGTTATTCAGCTCGTCATTCACTATTCTTCTGGTGCATGGCCTCTTGCTCAGTTCTTTGCTGATTTAGCTCCTCATTCACTTCTCTTCTGATGTGGCTCCTGGCCCAGCTTTCTACTGATTTAGCTCCTCATTCACTATTCTTCTGGTGCATGGCCTCTTCCTCAGTTCTTTGCTGGTTTAGCTCCCCATTCACTAATTTTCTGATGGAATACTTGCACAGTTCTTTGCTTATTTAGCTCCTCATTCAGTACTCTTCTGATGTCGTTCCTGGTTTAGTTCTCCTCTGATTTGTTTCCTCATTCACTGTTTTCATTGTGTTGTGTATTTGGGGGAATGCCTCTAGCGTCGTACCTAGGATTACGCCACCGGTGTCTTTGGAGGAAGAAGTGCGTGAACGTCCCTATCCAGGGCATAGCACGAATGTAGGTCGTGATCTGCTGACCTGGGAGGTGATATTGACGCATAAATGGAGGATCTGCTATCTCCAGGCTGGAAGAGTTGGGTTGACCTGGAATGCGTTGATCCTCAGAAGTGGCAAAGGGGAATCTGATATCGAAGATGAGTAGTCAACATTGGTATCAGTTCTCCCTGGGCCCGCAGTATTACAAGAAAACGGCGGAGCGGCTTCCACAAACAAATTGTTGATAATGACAGGCCTGGTTCGCAGACTTAGTATTACAAAGGATGTCTTGGCTACTACAACTGAATTGTCAGCAATAGTGGCCTGGGCAACATTCCCGCGCTGACCTGGCTTCCCTAACTGAAATGTCAGCAAGGGAGGCCTGGTCCTCGAGTCCTGGTCCTCGAGTCCAACCAACAAGTCACTGGGATTACTAATAATGAAATGTAAACGGTCAGTGTATGAATCGGGGATAGGAAGGGTCCGGGCCGTTAGCGGTGAACCCGCTCACGAGGGAAACTGGACCTCCTAATCACGCCGCCGAGAGTTGCGCTTCCGTAAAATCTCAAAAACGTGGTAAGCTTTTTATCCTCATTGCCAGATCATCATGTTCCTGCCACTTTTTTGATCGGGAGTGACACCCAGATATCTTAGGTTCTTAACTTTTTCAAATCTTTCACAAGTGCATAGAGTTTTTGACAAATTTTCCAATTGTAACGCCATTCTAAGAGCTGCCAGCTTTAAAGTAGTCGTTCTTGCTTACTTCATGGTTTTTTTTCGATGTATCAGTGGTTGTGTACATGTTTCATATCGTTTGAAAATTTTACCTGGAACTTTTGCCACAGACAGATTCTTCTCAAAAACCAATATTCCGTGGTTAGAACAGCATATACTTGTGGTTACCTCTTAGCATTCTGTTATTTCCCACTACAATACCAGAATCGGACCCAGACCTTCAGCCGCCGTTTTGATCTTGTGAAGAGTGAGGCTGAGCGTCATTTCAAAGCTCTTAAACCGTCCTGGTGAGTAGTCAAAGTCAGACGGGCCCGGAAGCACGTGAGCCTAGCAATGTACATGTCATCGTCGGATCCATCCAACATCCTGATGCGCTCTGGCCGTTTTCATCCAGTCATCCGCGCTGCATCAATCTTCTCTTCCCTTCTCGTTTCTTTCTTCCCTTTTCACAATCGATTCGAAACAAAAAGGCCGGAGACATCGCTCGGGCGATATTGCACTTGTTGGGTGATGATGAAGGGTTTTGACTTGATGGTGTCTTTGTTAGTAAAATTCTCTAGTTGGACTGTTTCTTATGGTTATTTTGGTTCGCAAACGCTGAATATTACCCTGGGGGGGATTCACCTCTTGATACAGAGGATGTACAGATCGAGCAAAGGGAGACAATAATTAATTCAATCGTTGAGTCCTGCGAGGCTGGATCACCGTATGGGGCGATAGGAAAGGGCAGGAGAGGGGTGCTCAATCAATCATCCCAACGGCCCTATCTGTCAGTTTATGTTGGATATTAGAAGCCACTGTGCTGCATCGTTCCTAAAACCGCCGGATTCCCGATGGCAGAGGGATTCAGCCTATCATCTACACTACAGCTGGAGAAAATTGATATTCACAGCTCGCGTTGACCACAACGAGATCAATTCAGGGAAAAATCAAACCGATTACACAGTTACACACCGATCACACACAGGTCACACCGATCACACACAGTTTATTCAAATTATCTGGAAAGAAGATATCTTAAGCAAAATATTACAGCTGGTATGAAGAAGTCAACCTCATCGGAGCTTCTCATCTCTCGCTTATAAACTGGTTTCCAAAGAGCACCTACGTCATAGTTGGGTAAGTAAACTGATCGACGGTAAACAATAAACAGTAAAGCGGGGTTGTACGAACCGTTCAGATTTTACAAATAAATTTAGGACGAAATTAAAATTGTGAATTCTGAATAAAGCTGAACTATAAACTTACACTGCAGGGCATTATTGTTATGCAATAACAGAATCTGTTATTCTATCTGATAGAAATAACAAAAACAAAAATTATTAAGATTTAGGGAACAAAATCGAAAACACCAAAACTACAATTTAGTTAAGTAAAGGTGTACTAAGAAGTTATCACAACTAACTTAGACCTGTAGTACCTGTACTATATTAATATTATTTGGTGCACTGCAGGCCTTATTAGGGGCCTCAGCCTAGGGATGAGCAATCGGTAAAAAAAGTATCGATTTTTAAAATCGATTCGGAATCGGCAGCAAAGAATCGATTCTCAAAAAATCGTTTCTCTTAAGCATCGATTTTTGCGAAAATCGGGTTTTTAGCGATTTTTCCTTTTTTTTTTTTTTTTTTTATCAAACTCGATCATAAATAAAATTAAGTATATCATAAGTAGGTAAATAAACCAATCAATAAGTAAGTAGGTAGGCGATTGTACACAATATATTATATTATCTTTCAACTGTTGAAATATATTATATTTCTTGTTCAAGGAGTGGATCATCAATCTAATAATATTATATTGGATTATATAATCTATATCTTTAAAAAAAGACTGCCAAGTCTGTTTGAGGACTCACTACTTAAAAACCAGTGGAGTGTTTGGCACCAAATTGTGTGAGAATGTTTGTGAAGATTTTGCGGATGCTAGGCTTTCTGAAGGAATTCTGAAATGAAGGCTTTCTGAAAGGTGAATTCACGGAGATCATGCCGATAATTATGCTTTATAAGGCGTTGGTCCTCTCAAAACTGGAATACGCATCGACATTTTGGGCATTCCGTCCGACGACATCAGATATTCTTCTCTGATGGAGACTTACAAGATCCAGCCTCTAGCACAGAGAAGGACAGTTGCCGATTTGGTGCTCCTGTACAAGCTACTGCATTACAAGATTGACTGCCCATCTCTACTCGCCAAGTTCCAGTTTTCCGCTCCTCGTCTTACCAGTCGCCATCCAGCCTTATTTCACGTCCCATTTTCAGCCTCGAACTACTTAATAAATTCCCCTCTCAACCGAATCCGCCGTTCTGCTAATCTTTTCATCTCCACCCCGAATTTGATTTTTTCTTCAATTCCCTGCCACAACTAAAATCAATTATATTGTCGTCCCCTGTTTCATTTTAAATTGTTAATATTCCACATATATCCATCTGTTTTTTTTTTTTTTTTTTTCATCTATCGGACCATCGCAGTTGTATTAAATACAACTGCGATGGTCCGATAGAAGAAAATAAATTTAATTTTCTTTCATTTTGTATTATAGTATTTGTCACATTGTAAATTGGGCTTGCCCGTATGATAATAATAATAAAAAAAAAAAAAAAAAAAAAAAAAAAAGATGGTAGATTTGGTGGAACGTTTGGTGGATGTGTAGATGGTTTTTAAGAAGTTTCTACAAAATCGGTCGAGCCGTTAATGAGATAATGAATTTTCAAAATCTGTCGGTGTGTTTTTGCAGTTTAACCGGCTTTTCATTAAAATACTATTTTTATTGAGTGCAGCGAAGCGCACCGGGTCAGCTAGTAGCTAAGAAAAAAGTCTGAAAAAATATTCACGCGAACCACATTTCATCTTCCACATCCTGCAGAAATAATAGTTTTGAAACGAGCTAACGATTTTTTGAGAATCGATTCTTTGAAGCCGATTCAGTCAATTAAAAAAATCACCCCTCATTATAAATAGGAGAAAGAAAATGTTTCAAGAACAATAATTTTCAAAATTGGCTCAAACCCAATTTTTGAAACCTCTCTACCCCGATTTTTTAAAATCCCGATTTTGGGAAAAATCGGGATAAAAGTATCGATTCTCGATTTTATCGTATTAACAAAAATCGATTCAAAAAATCGGGTTTTTTACAAGAAAGAATCGATTTTTAGAAAAATCGGAAATCGATTGCCTATCCCTACCTCAGACCCTCTACAACTTAACTACTGGGCCTATCAACTTGAAACTTGACATACAGTTGGGAACCATATTGAACTGTAGATACGAAAAACGCTGCAAATTTTACATAAGGTTATTATTCTTTGATATAGGTTACTCGTGCAGAAATTTAATTCTGCACGAGTTTTTAGAAAATTTTAGAAAAAAATTATTTTTCAGAATTTTTTTTTACAAAATTTTTTCATTTTTTACTTGAAAAATATTTGACCTCCTGGGATCCTTCGAAAATCCCATTTTCAGCCCCATGATAGCCCAGATAGATCGCAACAGTGAAATCTGATCGTTCCGGGACCACAAAAAATCGGATTCTACGTCCAAAAATACTTCAAAAACGACTCCTAACTCGATCCCATAGCCAAAAGCCTTCAAAAACTCCTCCCGTAGGCCCATTTTAGCCCCATAGCGCACCACGGGTTTGGGCGATCGGGCTGAAAACCTTGCGGGCACAACTAGATGGTAAACCAAGTATTTTGTCAAAATTTCAGATTTTTAAGAAAAATTCATACTGCCCAAAACGGCCCGGACGGCGGACGAACATTTTGGATTTAGAATGTAGACCTCTTGAAACGGATCATGTCAAATTTTGAGCCCGATCGGAGTCGTCGACCCCCGTCGCGAAAACATAGGTGTATTAAACCAAAACCTCCCGTAGCCCCATTTCAGCCCCATAGCGCCCTCGGGATTGGGCGATCGGACTGAAAATCTTGAGGGCACAACTAGATGGTAAACCAAGTAGGTATTTCGTCAAAATTTCAGATCTTCAAAAAAAATTACTACTGCACAAATCGGCCCGGACGGCGGATTCCAAGAATAATTTACCGCAAGTCAAGCGAAGCAAACTGCAAGTGATACCCCTAAAAGGCCACCATGTTCCCTGGCCTCATTGGGGTACACACAACTTTCTCCCCTTCCCTTCCATAATATGTAATATTATTACAGAATCTGTAATCTCTGATATTATCTCCGCCAGTTACAATGGTTTTACTTCAAAGTCAATCTCCGAAACGAAATATACAGTAAAACTGCTTCATTAAACTTACCAGTTTCACCCATCGATGTGTTAGTTTACTAAATCGATGGTTTCACCTCTCTTACGAAGCAATTTCGCCGTAACACCTTAGGGGAGTATCACGTTTGGGCCCCGAGGGGTGAAAACGCAACACGTTTGGCCACGAGATGAATGGCGCTCTTGGTCACGAAATTACTGCTATCATCAGAAAATCTCTTACATATGGGATTCCAAGGCTTGCCAAGATGGTACCGAGCTTCACTTACCTCGAGTTCAATTCTCTTAACCTGGGGTTTGTTTTAAAATAATAGCCAATCCGCGTAGGTATATCCAATTCGCAGCCTTCCTGTTTTGCTGTACCAACTCTTGAATCACGCACTCAACATACCCTTCGAGCTTAAAAATTAAATGAGGGGCAAAAAATACAAAAAAAAAGTTGGTGTATCGGAATGATGCGAAGGGAGGGAGTGTTAGAGGATGGCTCACATGACGGTGGAGACATATGGCGTGGCCAGGCCAATATTGGAGACTTTGCGGGCAAGGCCTGCGAGCAATATACTGGATAGAAGAGTCATTAATCAAACAAATTGAAATAATCTCCTCTTTTCCCCTCTCCTCCCTCGTTTTTCATCGTGCTCGTCATCAGGAAGTGTTTCGACGAGGGGCGATTCGAGGGGAGGTTGGACATCAAAAATTAAGCCCCGGCTAAGTAGTGGCCAGTCTGAGGGCTTGTGGGTTTGTCCTCCTTCACTGATTGATCACGTAGCTTCGTGTCAACAAACTGCTCTCCGGTCTTCGTTCCTCTTTGAAGGGCTTTCAAGCCTCAAACCACCTCAATCATATGCTTCAGTATAAATCCAGCATGCTTAATGAGACAGGACTGTCGTGGAGCGTTTGTTGGCCATAAAGTGCTGATGAGGCAATAGTTGGGTTATAACTTTTTTTTCGTTTTGAGACGTGGTCTTCACGGTCGAGCTACCCAGGTTGAATGTCGAAAGTAGAAAAGTTCGAAGCCCTCTTCTCCCGCCGGCAGCCCAGCCTCCCCATTCGAAGAAGGGAAGAATTTAATATTCAAATAGCCATTTACTGCTATATTTTTAAGACATTACACAATGTATTTTTTGCAGTAAATTTAAGGGGACCAATACCGACAGCCAGGCCTCCCTTGCCAACAATGCCGTTGAGGAATCTGAGTTGATGGGAGAGATGCCGACGTGTTTGTTGCCCCATTATCGACACTTTTATTGCGGGATCCGGGAAATCGGCCTCACATAAGACTGGGTCCGCTGGGCAGGCCACCCTTAGCGATAATGAGCTCCTTGAATGATTTTTGAAAATGTTTTTCCTGCAAAGGTCGTCCTTCAAAAGTTATGAAAACGGGTCCATATTGTAGAAACCCCGTTTCAATTATTTATAGGGCCTTAGGAAAAATATGATATTTGAATTCCGAGGTCTGGAGAGGGTACATGACGTGGGCTGCTTCGTCGTCTTTTGATTGGCCGGGAGATCCCTCTCTCTCTCATCCATGCAAGTCAGCCAACTTTGCTACGCGAAAAGTCGACCCCAAAAATCGAAAATCGGGTTAATCATTATAGAAGGTCATTCGAAAATTGAGCATCGAGGTTATTATCAAAGAAGGTTATTCAAAAATCGACCTGGGCCGAGTGTTTTTATTCCGATTCTGTTCAGATTTGTTATTTAGCGCTCTGGCGGCTCAGTGCCCAACTACTCGACGCCCAGCCTGGCGAGGTGTGACGTCAAATTTGACCGGCGTTCATTTCAAAATCTCGAAACATAAATAACATTTCGAAAACAGCTCAGCACGTACCTAAACGGATTTTCGAACTAAAAATTGGGGTGTATGGATTTTAAAGGGTGCTGAATCCGAATATGTTGTCAGAAATGCTGAATTCAGACCTTTTCAAGAAGCCCATTCGCTTGAGGCAGCTGTAGCAGCGGTCCCAGTTTCAACTGCGAGCCCAGGGCAAACTGATACCGGCCACGTATCAGCGTGGGTATCAGCATCCCTTCGGCCCCCTTCGGGACGTTCTGCACCTTCACAGTACCCCGACATATCGAGCAAGCCATAACGAGCTACCCTATACTGTGGCTGCATCTTCCTCCTGGTCTGCAGATCATAGCATGTTATGCATGCCTATTAAGCATGTTATGCCCAGGAAAGAAATGTTCCCATACTCCCTTTCTTTTCCTCCAAAGACCCCAGCGGCGAAATTGTCGGGTTACCGCTACCGGCCTTCCGCCAAACACACTACACAAAATTTAATGAATTTAAATTCAAATGTAGTAACACAATCTCACAGGTGTTATCACGAAAAAGGAGGATGCAACGAGAAGAAGAAGAGGAGAGAATAATTTTTGCTCAGATTTTTTTCAAATTTGACTCATTACAATAATCTCACAATTCGATTGTGAAGGTCGAACAATGCCAGAGTCGAATTGCCCAACATTTCAGGAGACCCGAAAACCGTTTTATGTTCAGGTCAGTAATTTTGGTTTATTATTCTTGGAATAATACACCTATGTTTTCGCGACGGGGGTCGACGACTCCGATCGGCCTCAAAATTTGACATTATCCGTTTCAAGTGGTCTAGATTCCAAAACCGAAATGTCCGTCCGCCGTACGCCGTCCAGGCCGTTTTGGGCAGTAGGAATTTTTTTAAAAATCTGAAATTTCGACAAAATACTCGGTTTACCATCTAGTTGTGCCCGAAAGGTTTTCAGTCCGATCGCCCAAACCCGTGGGGCGCTCTGGGGCTAAAATGGGGCTACAGAAGGGGTTTTTTGAAGGGTTTTGGCTATGGGATCGAGTCAGGTGTCGTTTTCGAAGTATTTTTGGACGTAGAATCCATTTTTTGGGGTCACGCAGCAATCCGATTTCACTGTTGCGATCTATAGGGCTTTCATGGGGCTAAAAATGGGATTTTTGAAGGATCCCAGGAGGTTAAATATTTTTCGAGTAAAGAATAAAGAATTTTTGAAAAAACAATTTTTTTTTTTAAATCCAAAAAAAAATGTTTTTGAAGAAAAAATCCAGATTTTTTTTTTCCAGCATTTTTTCTTTTGACACAGAATTAAATGTCGGTACAAGTAACCTATATCAAAGAATAATAAACCCTTGTGTAAAATTTGCAGCGTTTTTTGTTGATAGAATTTATTTTTGGAAGAGTAATACCAAAGAATTATAAACCCTTGATTTGCAGCGTTATTTGCCAAGTCATGTTGCAGGACGTGAGCAGTGTTGACTATTAGTTCCACTTAGGACTTTGTTGCTGGGAAACTGGAAGCTGCGCTTTCTGTGCACGTAAAGCAGGTCGATCGTGGACGTCCCCTGCATCCCCTCACGCTCAGTTTTTATCCGCTCGTTTTTGCTACGCATTTTTATTATTTCAGAGCGTATATTGTGGCTGGAAAGGTGGACAGGAGTGGAGGGTCCGATGACTTCTTGTCTGATCTTACGAGAGTTGGCGCAGAACTATGGCGCGGTCTCCAGTAGCTGATCCCACACCTGTGAGAAGGGCGGAGGTAATTAGAGACCTCTGAGGAAATCTGGACATCTCCAGTAGAATTGCACTGCTCGCCTTCACTACCATCAGCAGCATTAGAGCCGAGGCAACAGACCCAGGGGGAATCCCTGACATCCCAAACATGGACGCTGGAGCTACCCAAGCTCATCACACCACACAAACACTAGGAACACACTCTCACTCACCTACACAACGCGGGCAGTTCCAAAAACCCCCCTGAATGAGAAAACACGACCGCTTCATCAACACATACCTACGACGTTGACAGCCGATGGATTTCTGCCAATTTCTTTCTGACCTATTAACGTTTTTCACAGTGAGGACTTCCGGAAGAGGCTGATTGATTAAGACGTCACTGTCGAGTAGCAAAAGGGGGGGGGGGACACCTCGCCCTCTCCTGGTTACCCTGGCAACATAACTTCCACTGAACAAGTCCACTTCTCCTGACTTGACGTCACAATTTTATCGACTGATCGATGAGACAGCCATTATGTAAATGATAAAGAGACTGAGGAAAGGAGGAAGGGGGAGGGCAACCGAAAAAGGCTATACAACGGGAAAAAGAGGAAGGTGCCTTAAGAGGGGGAGGGGGGAAAAAAGGCTCACAGGGATTTTTCCCCTTTTATACATATAAAGACCTTCAAGACCGTAGGCCTCTTCAACTCTTCGGTGTTCTTGGGGATTTATTATATATCGGCGGATCTCCCTCCTCACCCTTCTTAGCTTTTGACTGTTTACGCATATTTTTACCGTTTTGTTGCCAGGCCTTTCCTCTCCCCATTCTTTCTTCTTTCGTTCGAACCGTTTTCAGGATTTATGAACGGTTCATTTGAATTTTCAACGATCCCGCCGAATTGCGGAGCCTCAAGATGAATAGCGGGGCAGGTTAAAAAGCTTTTGCCAAGTATTCGCAAAGTATTGCGAACGTTGTTAGAATATTTTTGGAATATTTGTGCAACTTTTAAATACTTAAGTGCTCTCATCAAACATAGCGTGGGATCAACAATTTGACTGAGTGGAAAACAAATAGGAGGATGGACATTTCAAAGTGCCATCCATGAGTTTTTTGCACCACTCTACAGCGAACGTTCAAGTATAAAAGGTGCCGCCCCTTCTGAGCAGGATGGTTTCAGAGGTTCCAGGTTCCTCCCACACAATTTCCGCCAGTCATATCGCTACTTTCTCCGGTATGGGGAAAATTATGGATCTGTTTCAGGAGTCTGAAGGCCGTATTTATATTTATATTTTCCAGTCGAAGTTGGCTTTGGGATGCTGATACGTCAGACTCCCTGCCGAGTCATTGGAACCCAAGGCAGCTCTTGTAGGGTAAAGGACCATTGCCCCCCTTTTTCTACAATTCTGCTTATAGTGACCTCAAATAACTTCCAGACTTTTGTGGATTCTCATCAAGAGACGAGAATCCACTCCGCAATCACTTCCTCTTAATTAATTAATTTTCCGGGAGATCGGAACACTGCGGGCAACACCTTGAGTGAAACCCCCAGTACGGAAGCCTTCTGGCTTATTGTAGGTACGCCCGAGTGTCCGTTTTTGACTCTATTTGCCTCCTGAGTGGTCGAGGTCCAATTCCTAATTACCTAGTACACGTCTTATCACTGCGTCTTCTTGGGGGGTTGTGAGGAGGGGGGTGGACACAATCCCACCGCCCCTTCGACCGGTCAAGGAGGGGTTTGGAGGAAGTGATACTTCCCCTTTCCCGTCCTTAGCCCCCAAGGCCCGCAGTTTGTGTGCCTAGTTTAACGTTCTCAGCAAACGAAGACAATGTTTTTACCGGTCCATCAGAAAATTTTTATCCCGGTTCGAGGTCCCAAGAGAGGTACTTTACAGTGTAAACTTTGTTCCTCAGATCTTGTGTGTTGAAGACAGATGCCTTGGCTGCCTTCGCCACGGGAGCCTCTGCTAGGATATATTATAGAACTATATTATGAGCTCCGTGCAGAGCTTCGAGGAGCCAAGAAGCTCAGGTAAGTTATGTTTTATCATCATGATCGAGTTGATAAGTTTGGAGTTGGACTGCAGTTCTACATGTAGGCATGGCTTAGGCGATTTTGACATTTGGAAACTCATGACAAGATCCAGTAGTTCAATGGCAGTTCTTCATTATGTGAATTGGACGAGAGGTTGTTTCGAAGGAATCCTAATGTCGCGTTTTCAACCTTTCAGTTTTACCAGTCAGTAAACAATCTCAAATCGAGAACCACTTGGCAAGTGTTTCTGAACAACTGGATTACGGATTACTTAGGAAGTCATCTTCACAACAAAAGCGTTTGGCTTTGTTCACTAAAGACTCTTCCAGTCCAACAACAGCATAAGAACCACCTCCTTCGTCTTTCGACGTCGACTGGGACCGATTTTTGAACGAGGTCGCCATCATTTTAGAAACAACTCAGGAGTACTTTTCATTAAAACTTTCAAAAAGGTAACAATTTTTGATGAGCATTGAATAATTTGTTGAAAATTGATTTGATCTTATAATCATGCTTTATAATCATGCGACCCGCATGATGCGAGGAGTGTTTTAATTCAACCTTACTGTATTTTAACCCTAGTATTAGAGTATAATATTCTACTGTAATATGTTACAGTAGAATATTAGAGTAATAACATATTAGTGTCGTAAATAGTCAGATTTTGTGGTTGGTTCATTTTTAACTTTTTTGCATACCTAATTTCCCACCTAAATACATTTTGGGAACCCAATGCAGAAATAGGGATCTCCAAGGATGCCGGTATAGAATGACAAAGCGTTGATTACAATCTAAGCTGTTGAATTCAAGTAAGTATGATTTTAGGTCTGTACAACGTAAAACTGACGGAAGTTTGTAGCGAAATTGAGCAAAGCCCAATGATTGTCCTCGGCCACACTCATCTTTGGGTTGATTCTATCTATTTGAGGGTGCAGAGGTTTTCCCATGTAATAGGTTTTTTTGTAATTTTCTTGTATCGTGGAATGCAGCTGGGAATTCAGATACTCGTTGTTCTGGGAGGGATCTGTTCTTTTTTTATCCTTCTCCCTCCCCTCTACGCCGCCGTCTCCTATTAGGACGCCGTTTCAAGGCAGTAATGAAAGGTTCTCTCCTGTGCAGTAATGACAGCTACCGTGAACAACACGGCAACTGAGCTGGCGGGGATGAGGGGTTGGACAGGGTGGGAAAAAATGAACGCTTCAACCTTCTTTCTCGGCAGCCATGGGATAAATTTTTTCCTTCTTCTTTTTTTGTTATCAAGCGTATCCAAGGTTACCTCCACCTCGCCCTTTTCCCGCCCGGAGTCAACCTGGAGGCTCCTCAATTCCATCTGGCGTCAAACTGTCAATTCTCATATCAGATCAAGACTCCAAGATGGCCTTTGCGCTGTAGATTATTAGAAGAGAAACTTTCCCAATATGGTCAGAGGAGCCAAACCAAGTGGGGCAGTAGGGATGAAAACCTTGTGAACACACCTGAAGGAAAAATCATTGTTCTAAATTTCCAAACGTCCAAATCTTGTTCAAAAAGGACGCCTTAACTTACTTGAAAAACGGCACCTCACTCGGCCCCTTGACTAAACGACTTCAAAATTCCTACAGCTGTCTAGAAACCCCACACGTACCGATCATGCGTTAAAATTACATCGAAAATAGAAAAAGAGAATAATGCAAAGGAGACAGGAAACGAACGGATGAGTTGCAAAAGAATATTACTTAATGCCGTTCAAACTTACTGCGAGACTTGGAACATGATAGTGAACTTGGATAAATCTAAAATTATGATATTCCGAAATGGAGGTCCTGTGGTGGCACGAGAGAGTTGAACTTAAAAGAGCGAAACTGTTGAAATCGTCAACCAATACAAATACGACGGGATTATAGACTCCCCGTCGCTGAAAATTTCAAAGCAAAGGCCCCAGGAGGGGGGTGTTGGTCGACTCCGGAACTCCCTTGAAGGCAGGCTGGAGTTAATCAGGGCAGTCGTGAGACCCATTCTCTGCGACGCAACCCAGGTGTGGCGATATCACGAATTTCAAGAGGTCGGAAAAGTATTTTGGTTACCGGATCGCACCTGAGGACTCAGGACAATTTGCTTCGACAAAAGCTGGGTGACGTGACTCATCACAACATTACCCACTGCCCTAATTCCAATCGACCTTCACAGGCTAGTAGGGATTTAAAAAGACACTCAACAAAGTGAACACCAGCGTAAAAATACGTGCGACTCAGGCAAATAGCGCCAACGCCAAAAGAAAATACCAGGGAATTCAAGACAAAAACTTGACAAAGATGACTAACAACGGAATTCAGAGGTGTAAAATCCACAAGAGGATTAGCTGCGCCAATGAAGTAAACAAACACAGGGCATTGAACTCCACGGCTTGCAAACAAATGCAAACAATGCCACGAGGCAAGCATTACAAAAGCCACATGCCAAAACGCATACCACTCCATCAGGTTGTTCAAGTACTGATTGCAATTAGCCAGGCAACGAACAAAACTATGAACAGCCAAGGAGACACAAGCAAAGGCAGGAGTATTCGATTGCCAAACACAGAACAAACATCAATTGAATTGAATAGATGAGCGCAACCTTTAGTTATTAATATTTAATGAGCGAGAGAAACTAAGAAACAGTAGGTATCAAGCGACCAAACTATGCCACACAACACATCATCCACGTGATGCTCATTACGTAATGCTTAAGAAAACCTTTTGCCGATCAGAGGTAACGAACGGCTCAGGCTGCAAAAATCGTTTTGGAGTCGTTGGAATCAGCCTAAAAAGCTCATTCCATAGACCCTTGTACCAACGAAATCGGACAAAAACTTTCGTCCCCCTTTTGAGGCCTCCTAGTTACACATCAGAGATAAACAACTTTCGTCGTGAAGGACCTCCCGAAAACCGATGAAGGGAATGAGGGAGGAAAAATCAAGGTAGCCTATAACCACCCCCCGAACTCGCTGATGACAATGAGACCACCCTCATGAAAATCTGTTGAGCCGCTCGGGCGTGATGCTCTGTACACAAACAAACAAAAAAAAAAAACATACATGTCGAGGAGGTGAGCGCACCTTTCCATTTTTTGGAAAAAGGTTGCGCTAACAAAACCACATCAACAACAAACCACGAAAACAAACACCACAAGGACGAAACAAGCCAACTCACATAGCTGCACTACAATGTAGTGCATGTAGTGCATCTTAGTCGACCTTATGTCATAAGGTCGACTAAGATGCGACGCCGTAGTGACAGTTTAAGATAGTGAGGACGGACACATAGCTGCACTACATAAGGTCGGGAAAATAAAAATTTGAGAGTCTAAAAGTAAAATCAGACTCAGAATTCAGACTCTGTCAAAACTGCGTCATCGCCAGGACCCTCTTTGGCTCTCATAATACCTATAATAATTATTGTTGTATTTATTACAAAAATTACTGTGGATCAAGTCGAGGGAATCGTCAAAGTCCCTGCCGAGGATCATGAAGGAGTATTGTATGTGGACGTCTCCAGTGAAGTTAATCTGATCAGGTTCTCCACCACCGTAATCTCATTGGAGAATGCCTGGGAGGCATCCTCTACGTCTCGAGCTTGGTTCCTCGAAAACTACCCAAGAACATTCACACCCACCACGACAAGCAGTGGCGAGAACGTGTATGCGCTGTGGAACACCCTCATGATCGATTGGTTTGTGTTTTACTTATAAATTATTAGTTTTGTGGTGTGATTGGCAGAATACATGCAGCACGTCGTCTGCGTTTACGCCACCGGTGACGTGGAGGATAGAGGAGGGAGTGAAGGTGTAAACTTGCCAGGGGCATAACACAATGGTACGTGATCTGCAGACCCTGGAAGTTTTCCAGCTCCAGAAATGGAGGACCTGGCTTTGTCAGGCTTAGGTACTCGAATGGTCGAGGTGTTGTGACTCTGGCAGGTCTTCGGAAGGGTCAGCAAAATACGTCTTTACGTACCAAAGAGTAGTTTTCCGAGTCCAAGGATGGACTCCTGATCCTCACTCCTGGACTTACAGAGGCACGCTTTCCGGGATGGACTCCTGCGGTTGTAATAATCCCCTCCTCGGGTTCCTCGGCTGAACTGTAAGCAGAGGATCCCAAACCAACAGGGATAATACAAAAGAACTGGCGTGAGGGTTTTTTAGTCTCGACAGAGGGTTTAGCGGCCGAGCCGATTTTTTCCAATCTAAGAGTTTTCGAGGAGTTCCCATATTTGAAATGTTTACTGGCGTGTTAAATACGTTCATGAGAAGCCACGTCGGCATGCGTGTGGAGGGTCCAAAGTGAATATAGGGTATGTTTCAAGTGATGTGTGAGTGTCGGAACGTTTATTAAAATACCACCTGTACACCCCCTTTTTGAATCAAATAAACTCCGTGTTCGGGTTCTCGCTGGATGAGAGGGAGGATCCATTTTCGCCCACAAACCCGCGCGAAAAGAGAGGCCCTCCAGGAAAGCGTTTAATGAATTCAATTCGTGGGATCTGCCCTCGTGGAAGGTCTCGAAGGAAGGGAGGCCGAAGTTCGAGGGGGGTTGCAGGAGGGCTTTTCCACAAGAGGGCACACGGTGGTGATGGAGACTGGTGGGATGAGAGGGGGAGGGGGTATACATCTAAATAGTCTCTGGTGAGTCAGGGATGGTGTGGTGATCCATCAATGTCAGTCTGGGAGTCGGGCGAGATGGTTGGGCCAGCGAGGGAGGCGGAGAGGATCCAAACCTTACCAGGGTTTCCGTATAAATGTTTCAGGGCGTCTTTAGAGTTTCCCTTTGAGAGCTTTTGGCCTCCTCAACACAACTGTTCGCGAATTTTATTCTGAACCTTCAGGTCTTCAATTTCTGGGCTTCTGAACCGTTTGGCAATACAGGATTAATTGTCTAGCCCTTCAGGTTTTGTCCCATGGAGGAATAGAGAGGAGATCTCACTCTGTGTTAAACCGCGTGCCCAAAACGCCAACCCAGTGATGGAACGGCGGGTGGGATTGCGACTGCAGCGCGACCCCTACGAGACGTAGTGAACTTTGAAGGTGGTAAGTTACCAAAACTGAACCAGAAGATGGCGCCCCTGCGAATTCCGTCCAGAATTCCGTCGTTTGCATTCACAGTGTACACAACTACGCAATCAATTTCGTTATTCAGATATGGTTCCTTCAATTTTTCCTTTAATTTAATTGTAGTAGCACCACAGAGGAAGATAAATCCGTTTAGTGAGGTATTTGGGGCTTTCCTTCGTAAGAAGGGCTAGTGGCTCACTCTAGTCGGGTTTGAAGGTACTATGTGTAGTTCACTACGTTCCGTAGGGATAGCGCCACCGTCGACTACGGCACATGAAGTCCTATTTAGTGAACTCTCCTCTCTATTCCTCCATGGTTTTGTCCTTTCAGTTTTAACCTGTCTTAAATTTTTGTGAATAAGCCGAAATTTTCTTACAAATCTCAAATGTTTACGATTTGCGCGTTACTCATCGTAGTTATGTCTGCAATGTTTTCAATTTTTAATTTGGAATCAATAATTGATTATTTGTAGGGCTGTTTGGCCTGGCCGATCTCACCAAGAGGCACTTGGGGCTTCAAAAGGGCTACAGGTTGATTTTGAAGGGCTTTGACCAGAGAAACCAGGAAAGGTGCTGCTTTTGGAGTAATCAATTATTGATTTTAGATCGATTAATTGGGGTTTCATACTTAAATTAACCCCTAACCGCCTTCTAAGGGGCTACAAATGGGGGTTTTGAAGGGTCTTGACTCTTGAATCGAGAGAGGTGTCGTTTGAGGAATAGTTTTGGACGTGAAATTTATCAATGGTGATCATGGACCCATTCGACCAAAACGTGAGTTTTTTGGGGGGGTTTGGGTGTAAATCTAATTATGGAGATTCCATCTGAAGGCAACGTCGGGCTCTTTGGAGTGTCAAAGGACCTGAAGGTGGAGTTTTCATTGAGGTTTTTGGCAATGGAAACGGGTGAGGTATCGTTTTCCGAGTAATTTTGGACGTAGAATCGATGTATGAAGGGCCCACAACAGTCCGTCAACACCCCGAGGTTCTATTATAGAGCACTTATGGTGTAGATATGGAGTCCTCTGAGGTGATGTATTCTAAGTGATTTTGGACGAATCAGTTCCCAAACGATATGGCGTATTTGTAGAGCAGCGGAAAATGTCTGTGATTCGATTAAGAGACTGTAACCAAGTTATTCTAACAACACCTAATTGGGGTTAAAAATGCCTCCCTGGCATCACATTACTATCCGAATTACGATTAATTTGTAGCCAGTTCTTGGAGTCACAGTAGTCTTGAAACGTACAATTTCAAGGTCTGAACCCCTTGAGGTACCTAGTTTTGAAATAAAAACAGGAAACCGTCGGTAATAAATCGTACGCCTTAATTCATCTTGGCCGGCGGGGTCTTGAAAAACAAGTTGTGGAGGTAAAAATGAAAAAAATGAAATCCCCCGCCATTAGAAGGACCGAGGCGATTAAAGGGGAGCGAACAAAATCGGGTAGATATCCGCGTCCCGACGTTCGAACAAATAGGATTAATTTGTCCACGTTTGAGGCTTTTGATAATGACCGCCTCTGGGGGGGAACAAAGGGAGTTCATACCATTAGGGGGTTCTCGCCCCCCAGGAGCTGTAAGACCACGGAAGACATGGAGAAAAAGGAAAAACTACTCGAAGGCGGGGAGCAAGATGGTGTGGCAGAGCAGTAGCACACATTATAATAACGATTGAGGTGGTGTAACGATCGAACTGGCAGCACTGTTGGATTGATTGGGAATGGGACGCATAGGAGACGTCTACTCATTTATTAGTCTTGCGATATCATCAGAAGTTATCGTACACAACCTTTAAAGGTAATTACCAGGAGCTAGAGCAGTAGTGAACAATATCACCAACCGCCTTCCATTTTGACAGCTACGAGGACTCACCCAGTGATCACATCAATAGGTACCTAGAGAAGGAAACCAGACACCGATCCAGAAATACTATGACACCAGGTGTGTTAGGTCCTAACCAAAATCTCATATAAGCCCAAAACAACTCAGCACAACTAGAAACGCTTGAATAAAACCCCCAACAGTTATCGCAAAAAACCTACAAAAGCGTTTCAATAGGCTCTTGCCTTCCAATAGGGCTTTGCTCTTGTTTCGTCGTCATTGTCCTGCTGTAGGCGATAAGGCTCAAGCGCAGAGCAAGCGTCATACATTTCAGCAGAGGTACACAAGGGGCAGACGGGAGACCTGGCGATTCCGATTCTGTGAGCCTGCAGAAAATCATGATCAGTTCTCATGCGGAAGACCGCAGACCTCGCATCAAAGTAGGACCGGAACTGCCTAAAAACAGTATTTCTGATCACTACAGTAGAAGACATCTCGAGCTTTACTGAAACAGTCTCATCGAATGAAAGTTGGCCATCATTATTGCAAATTTCTTGCATGTGCGCTGGTCCCTAACAAAATTCAATAGATAAAATATGACCTAATAGAAAAATGCCTGCTTTAAAAAGGTGTGACTTCAAGTGGGGGTGGGAGTCAAAATAAACCCTGCATTTCATAGGCTTCCCATCATCTAAAACTTAAAACCATGTCTACTTGGGTGCGTCCATAGCAGTGTTAATCGACAGAATAATAAAAAGAAGTAAAATCAATGGAGAGTTCCATGTAATGCTATGCAGAGGTGTTTTATTGACTGCGATTTGCCTTCCTAATGCATTATCTCATGACTAGAGGAGGTTTTTCAACCAGAAGAGGTGTCGAGTAATAGCTGACAAACTGGCTTTTCGTTTTCAGGAGGTCTCGTGATCCGCATCTATCACGATATGATAAATACGGCCCGGGCCGAGTGAATTCCGCCGGGTCTTGTAGCGGGAGTTCTGTCTCTCCCTTACATTAGCAACCATGGTGATCCACTTGGAACAACAGTAGACAAAACCGAGGACTTGGCCGAGGCGGACCGACGGATTGTCCAAATAATGCCATTAACCCACTATTGTTCTCGGTTATCGACGAGAATCTAATGGGCGGTAGAGGAACTTGTGCTTCAACAACCATAGTCAGCAAGACAAGCCATTAGTTGAATAGGTATTGACATTACGTACGCTTTAGTGGTATCCTGCCGTGTAAGATTTTTAAAGGTTTCAGAACCAGTGTACCCTTAACATTTAATATTGATTCTCCAAGTGCTCATCCTTTGTCTCTAACAAAACCTTATCAACAGAATCAAAATTATTACCCAGCGCAAATGCAAACAGACCTGTGAAGAATGAACGTTTTTCAATCCATTTTATTATTAAATCTTACTATTCACATTTCAGTTTATTATGATGGGACATTCTACTTTTCAATGCAATTCCTGATGTATTGCGAGCGACAACCAAAAACGTAGGGTCAAAACTTGTTAACTTTTTGACATCCAATTACTTCAATAATTCAGGGGTAAAATTATTTTATGTGAACTTGAAAAGTTTGTGTGAAAATGTTTTACCTTGTCTATGCAGTTTGTGTTCTTGGCAATAAAAAAAAACTTGATTCTTTTGAAGAGACTATTATGTAACTACGATTCCTCAGGAATCTATCTAACACGAAGTCCATTACGTACGATTGTGTGATGGGCTCATGACGATTCCGAAACATAGACCTTGCAGCATGAGCATGTCCAAATGGCCTTAGGATTCGGTGAACTCGGTAATACTCTCCAACACCAATGTCTTGGCTAAGTTGTCAGGGATAACTTAGCTTCTCGGGGTATCCAACAAACTAAATCTCTACTATCTACAAGAAAATTGCAGTATTTATCTTATATTATTTTCTGCACTCTTTTTCTAAGGTTGGGTTTACTTACGTAAGAATGGGTGTGACGGAACCCTGGATGGTAACCACTGAAGGTCAGAAGAACTGGACAGCAGCTTGCGAGAGGGAAATTTCTGCGAGGTTCAATTGGAGCGGCAAATGGGGCTGGATGCCTGCCGTTATGGCGTAAGTCGATTTGATGATGAGGTTGTGTGGTCGACTTTGGCGGAAATCGAGTCTTTAGTCGAACTTGAAACGTTGAATAATAATCAAAATTTAATGTTAGAACATTTTCAATACTGATCAAACAGAATCAACAACAAATACGTACCGACTGTCATAAATAATCTACCAGACTAATTGCTGCCCTGTAAGAGTAATGCTGATTTACCTACCAGGACAAATCTCATAGGGTCAATGTTCTGCATGTTGACCATTCCGATCCTGTTGGTCACTGCTATGTCGCTTTTTAACAACTTCATGCTATACTCAAGGAGGTAAATAAATCATTGCAGGGAAACTGTGGAAAAACTGAAGGATTTAAAAGCCAGACAAAACGCTCGGATTCAGGAAATAGAACTTGTAACCAAGAAAACAGTGACGAAGGATCCTAGACCACTTCCAAACAGCACTAACCACGAGGTTTAACA
This sequence comes from Pilophorus perplexus, assembly GCA_955831195.1. NCBI lineage: Eukaryota > Metazoa > Arthropoda > Insecta > Hemiptera > Miridae > Pilophorus > Pilophorus perplexus. The sequence continues at coordinate 24,427,142 of OY037016.1, forward strand.
ACATTATTCCTATAGGATTCATTATTCATTTATGATTCACAGCCCACAATCCAGTTTTGAAGTCGTACCGACATCCTAGACAAACATTTAAAATCAAATATTGACAACCTTGATAACAGTATTATCCTGGTTTTCAGTATGGCTGGCTGGCCACCAAGCCGGAATACCAAATCGAGCGATTTGGGCCTTTCCCGTTGACGATGAAAGTTCGAGTTGCTCCCACATTGCAAGAAATCGACGACGAAGTGATTCGTCAAGATAACGAACGTGCACACAGAGGTGACAAGTCAAAACAAACCGAGAAAAGTTCAAAAGACACAGCAGTGGTTGCTGATGCAAGTAGGTGTCAGAGATTTTCACAGCGAGAAGAATAGTAGGTAGTTCTTGATTTAATCCCGTACCGTTCAAGGTGTTGCAGTTCAGGAGCCGGACGTGACCCAAACTCAGGAACAAGTTGAGAAATCGGTTAAAGAAACAAAAGCACAGAAAGACGGCGACAAAGCAATTATCCCTGCTGATCACCCCATGTCACAAATTGTCCAAGATCCAGGCCATGTCCCAAAGGATGGGAGAAAAACCAAACTGTGCTGCTGCACGGCTCAATGTATCTGCAAAAGATTAGCGTACAAAAATAAATAATTGCCAAGAGTTCCACCAAAATTGAGCCGTGGAAGTTGTGCATGGAGTAGAGTCGTAGATCCAGGCTGACACTTGGTAGCATGTAGGATATAATATATGAGGTATTGAATCGTGGAAGTTGTGCATGGATTAGAGTCGTAGATCCAGGCTGACACTTGATAGCATGTAGATGAGGTGTGACACTGTCGTTGAAGAAACCAAGGTGTCCTCGCTAATCAGAAGAGAGACTGTGCTGCTTCCTGGAAGGATTAAGACTTAATATGCATGTTAAGACTTATTTTGCATATACTTAGTATGCATGTTATGCAAAGAATCACCATACACATCCTAAGCTAAAGAACTCTGATAGGTCCCTTTGATGGGCGAAGACACTGGTGAAACTACGCTCGCCAGTGACCAAGCCTCACCTAAGCGCCGTGGGGTTCCGCGAGTAGATGAACAGCTGTTTGCCAGACTTTGGAAATTCCACGATTTTGCCTGCTTGTTGGGCAAAGTTTGCCCGGCAAACCCCGTCTTCAACACAATCACTGGAGCCCTTGGCTGCTCTCACCTTTGTGGCCATAAACGTTGGAACAAATTATTTCATCTCCTAGGACTCCAGCAGGAGGGCGGTTCTGGTGAAGTTATCCTGCCTCCAACTACACTGAGATTGTAGACCCAGGAAGGCACTGGGACGTCTCGGACAGACGACCTGCAAAAGCAAGAGGAGTAGGTACAGGTGGAGATGATCAGAGGCATGATACAATAATTGTGTCAACAAATTATTAAATAAACAAATTTGGCTGCGATCTGCTGGCACTTAGAATGCTCCAGCTGCAGAAAGGGAGGATCCGGGTTTCTTAAGATTTCCTAAAGTGTCGGGGCATTCTAAGTTCGGCAAATCCTTGGAATGAACTGGAGAAAACTGACTTACCCTGAGGGTCGTGTTGGGTAAGGTTTTCTGCTGTCATGATACCAAGGGGTGGTTCCCTTGCTTCCGATCTTGTCATTGACAAGTTGTCAAGTACGGACTCCAGGTTGACTGTCAACCGTTGACACCACTGGTCTTACAAGAGACCGCTCTTCAGGCTTCAAAACTCAAAATGTCGAGTTTAGACTCCTGGACAACGGGCCCTTGTGAAATTGCTATTTCCTCCCCGAATATCCCGTCCGAGATGTCGGCGAGGATTTCGGATCGTCGGAAATAGATCGGGTCAGGAGTTTTATCATTTTATCGTTTTACTATAATATAGTACCTACCTACTACCTACGGCTTTTGCCGATTTCATTCGGTGGTTCTTAAAAGTTGCCGCCTAATCGATTACCTACGCGATTATTCAGAAACGATTACTTGATTCGGTCGAGGGAGCCCGGAAAAATAATCGAAGTAGCTAATCGATTTTGACTTTCAAACCCCGATACAATTTTCCGCTAAATAAATAGAAACAGTTGACGACGTTAGAAGTTACTTCTAAACAAACTTTATCTTTTCTACGTCTACAGCGCATGACGAACTCGGACATTTAAAACATGTACAACAACCAATGTTATCTTGTATTATCTCGGTTATCTCAACTCCTTCCCCCACTTCCGCGAATGAAAGCCATTTTCTGTTGTGCTTCCACTTTCACTTAGCGCGTTGTTATTTATTTCATGTTAATTGTGCATTTATTCGGGTGAATTTGTAGTTGAGGACGTGAAGCGACTCCGATGAGGATGATATCATCCGCTTCAGAAAACTGCCGACGTGAAAGTCGTTGAGGCATTTTATTTACTCTGACAGAATGACTGACCGCTGATGTCATCGAGAAAAGCGTCTGCTGATTGCAGTTGTTGAAAGGTGGAATTTTGGAATTACGGTCATTGCCCACAATGTGAGTAAAGTGTTGAGTTTCGGCCGTCCCGGTGCTTCAACAGATATTGTTACGTTGACGGCATGGGAGTTGGCTCACTATGCTGTTACAATGTGTTTCACGGTGATAAAATGGATTGAAATCAATTCAACATTGCTGGGCCTTTCAAATCTACAAGTCTAGCGATTCTGACTAATTTCTGTTTCATTTCTTTGAAATTCAATGTCTTCGCCGAATGCTTTCTATGGCTCATACTTTTGTTTAGGTCCAATGACGAGGCCTCCCAAGACGCAGCTCAAGTTAAAATCAAAACTGAACCCGTAGAAGTGAATTCTCCTGTGATGGACGAACCTGAAGGCGATGAAACTGTCAACACGGGCCCCAGGCAGGCGGCTCTACTCGATCAACCATCGGCGGCTCAATCGGAGCCTCCGAAAAATGGCAAAGGTAGTAAAATGCCCCCACGGTAGGCTTTGAAGGGCTGAAGCGCCATAGTCGTATGGGACCGGTCGCCCTGACCGTTGGGGCTACAGGAGTGTATCTGAAGGATTTATGGTCGTGGATCGATTGGGGTGTCATTTTCGAAGTCTTTTTGATCGTAGAATCCATCCGACTCCCCCATGGCGCTACAAATGGGGAGTTTGAAAGACTGGGGCCAGGAGGTCACACGAGGTATTGATTTTAAAGTAATTTTGGTTTATTGTTCTTGGAATAATACACCTATGTAATCGCGACTGTGTATACACCTATGTAAACTCTGATCGGCCTCAAAATGTGACTATCTGTTTCAAGACACGTAGATTCCAAAAACGAAATGTCCGCCGTTTTGGGCTGTAGGAATTTTTTTTAATCTGAAATTTTGACAAAATACTTGGTTTACCATCTAGTTGTGACCACAAGGTTTTCAGGCCGATCGCCCAACCTACGGGACGGTTTTTTTAAGGTTTTCGGCCATGAGGTCAAGTTAGGTGTCGTTTTCGAAGTATTTTGGGCGTAGAATCCATTGTCGGGGGTCCCAGAACGATCCGATATCACCGTGGGGATCTATAGGGCTTTTATGGGGCTATAAATGTGATTTTGAAGGATCTGAGGAGGTCAATAAGGTGTCGTTTTCCGAGTAATTGTGGTCGCAAAATCCGTTTTTCGAGGTCCCACATCAAAAATATTTTCTCAATGACACAGTTTTACCTTTTGCACGATTAACCTACCTATTTCATCAGCAGCGTTTTTTTTTATTACTGCTTTGCATTTTGTTTCAGAAAACTACATGAAATTGTTGAACTTGAAGCTTTCCGAAATGACTCCCATGCCTGTCGATGTCGTGAAAGTAAAACTTGACTACGACGGTGATATCAATTTTGAATTGTCAATTTACGAAGGGAGTGACGAAGAAAAAGACGCCGGAAAGGATAAAGTCGGAAAAGCGGCGAAGAAAGGCAAAAAGAAAGACGGCGGTGAACACAAGAAGACATCCAACGGGCGTGCGGCTGAGAATTCGAAAAAGGGCAAATCGGGGATGTCCGACAGAACCGAGCACGTTTCTAAAGAGAGTTCTAAAAGTAAAGGGAAATTGAGCGTCAGGGAGGACGAAGAGCAGAAAGAGGAGTCTGGTGAGTCGTAGATTTAATCCGTTACGTTATTTAACTTGCGGGGTGGATACTCAAAAATAAAACCTGCTGAACAGGTGAATCTCGTTTTGGTTGTTTCTATGTGTGAATTGTCGAAATCAAAAGCATCAGTACACTTGTCTACGCCCTACAACGATGATTGATAATTTAGATCAGTGAAATCAATTCAATTCTGTTTCCAGCCTAGTGGAAACAATTTATTGTTCATCGTCAGGGATTGTGATGAGGAGTCATAACTCGTGGTTAAGATTGTATGAAACGAACGTGACGATGGATGAGGCCGCGTCACTCCCTGATTCGTTGAAAGGCACCACCATCCTCCATTCCTAAGGACTACCCCCTTTTCTAGGCCCCTTCAGTCTGAATGACACTTCTTTCGTTATTAAAATATGCAGGCGCACTCTTGTTTACCTGTGGTGAGAGCTGATTCCATCTTTGGACGAGAATCATGGCTTTTTGTATTTGGAATGCCTGAAAGTCTTCGTGTAATGAGCATGAGATGACGCTCTTGTGCCTTTTGCTGCCTTGTATTGCAGGTGTTATACCTTTGCTCCAGCTTCAGCTGTAGATGGTCAGTCCTGAGGGAGATAGGAGACGGCGTCAGCTTTAAATGTACAAATTGTGTACTGCGGTTGTCGAAGAAGGCCAGTCTCCCAGGCTCTTCCTACTTTGAAATCAGCAAAAAACGCTCTAATAATACCCTTCTCGCAGTTTTGGCGCTCCAGGCCGCTTCTGCCAGCACGCGAGATAAGTGAAGGACTTGATCTCCGCTAGAAGTTCTTGTAATCCACTCCCAGAATTGGAACTGCACCTCCTACCCCAGGCAGCCTTCTACTCCCTGATGAGTCATCACAAGGGGGGAGTCATCAATGTGGCGAAGATTCTTAATTTGCTTCCTGAGCTTTACGGAGCTGCCCGGCTTGTGAAGCTAGTCCAAGCTGGCCAAGGCTTGCCAAGATGGTCCAGAGTTATTCAGAGCTGTCCATGGCTTGGAAAGTTGGTGCCGAGCTGGCTAAGTATATCCAGGGCTTGCCAAGATGGTCCCAAGCTGGCTAGGAGATTGCTCTCATAATAAAGACCTTATTAAATTTTACTCCTAAAATTGCTCGTAGTATATTCCATCCTAATCTGTTTGGTACCATCAGTGATGCCACTACAGTACATCCTAGACTAGTTGCATCACCTACAATGATCTATCAGGGCGCCAGTGTTAATTGAGGGTTTTCAAATGCATAACTTTGTTTACTGATCAATAATCGCATTTTCAGATTCACGGAAGTACACGTGCTTGAGATGCGGCTTCGTCACAGTTTTGGACGATGAATTGCGGAAGCACATGCTCAAAAATCACGAGAGTGAGTCAGTTTTGTTTTCTTATTTTGCTCCAATTTCCAATAAAAACCAGTTCTAACAAACGTTTTCTTTCCCCAGATGAACTTGGCGTAGAAGGTCCCCGCACCATACGAAAGCAATTGGGAAGTAAGTGTGAAGAAAGAAAGTTTTGATTTGTTTGATTTTTAAACGTTTAAACATTTCATTCTTTTTGCAGCCAAATACTATCCGTGCGATAAGTGTGACCAACACTTCCTGACGCTGCGCCTCCTTCAGTTCCACCGAGCGACACACAGTATGTTGGGTTCTGTTATGTTGCGTCACTTTGATCTCGCAGCTGCATTCACTTGTGTTTGTTCCAGGTAAAATAAAAGTCTTCACGTGTGGGAAATGCGATCAAGCATTTGCCACTTTTGACATTCTTCAAAAACACCAATTCGAAGATCAGGGCGGATGCTTAAACGGTAGGCGCCGTTTTCAGCCAATTATTACTATTTAAACATTCTCTGGTTTATATTATATATTTACAGTTTTGTTCTTTATTTGTTTCAGCGTACAGGTTATCAGCAAGTGCAACTGAAGCAGAACCGAAATCCGACAAGGAGAAATATTCCGCTGAGCGACCTTTTAATCCCTCCTTGTCCGTCAACGAGCAAGGCGAAGAGACTTATATTTGCCAATATTTTCTCTCGTGTGGTTTTAAATCTAACGACAACGACCACCTGGCAGCCCACATGAAGACCGTTCATGCAGGTTTGTATGTTTGGGTAGACTAGGGGAATGGAAGAAGAAAAGGAAGTTTCACTTCATAGGGGGGTTGTGGGCTACTCGCCAAAGACTGCTGAGAGTAACGCAATCTGGGCGCGTATCCTTTGTCGCTTTTACCAGGTGTGCTCACTATAACCGCTATACCTTTAGGTAGAGTCCGACTTAGGCAGTTTGGAAATTCTCGGCGTTTGCAGTTTGCGAATATTCGGAGAATAAAGCCCCCTCCAGACTGCCAAGCGCCAAACGACGCTGTCTCTCGAACCCCCCCGAGATTTTTCAACTACACCTTATACTCTCGAGCAGCCCAATAAAGTGTTGATTTTTTACTCCTGATGGTGTCGTCGTCTTTAATTAATTCCTGCAAGGCCGGACATGCGTCTAAATGCAGGAATGTCATTTCGTCTTGATGGCAAAGAGTGCAGATTGGACTGTCATAGACACCGATTCTGCAAAGATGCTTGGCCAAGAAATCATGCCCAGTTTGAATCCTAAAGCAAGCCACACTGCTTTCTGGGCAGCATTTCGGGCACAGGCTCACTCAGTAGGGGGGGGGGGGGGGGGGAATAACCTTCCCTCCGCAGCTCTCTCTTAGGCCTCCCGAACCAGGACCTTCTTCTTGGCGTCGACCAGGCGCTTAGCTGTGCTATAAGGTACATGCACGTCGGGCTGCGGTAAGTGCGATCCATTTTTGGTCAGTGCATCCGCTTTCTCATTTCCCTCTATGTATTTGACAGTGCGAGGGAACTGCAGCACCAGTTGGGAGCCCCTCGTCAATACCTGCTCAATGGCGGATCGGCACTGGAGGACCAGAGCAACGTCAGTTGTTCCATTGCCTGTGAGCGATTGGATGGCTGCTTGTGAGTCGAAGAAAAAAAAACAACTTGGCGATCGTCCTGCTCAAGAAGGCGTTTCACTGCTAGCTTCACTGCACAAACCTCTCCCTCAAAATTGCTGGAGAGTTTCCCCACAGGGAGTGAGATTTGAAAGCGAGAGCAGTATACTCCAGCCCCTGCATTTGATCTTGCATCTCTGGCTGAGCTGTCTGTATAGACGTGCAGCCAGTGTTCTTGCGGATACCATAAGTGCAGGGTTTCAAGGTAAACAGCTTTTAGCATCGCTGGGGGTGTTCTTTGTTTGTCTACAGGCTCTGTCAAGCTTTCGGGCAAGCTTTCGTGGCGGTGCAGGGGCTGGCCCTTTATGGTGCTTGGAGAAGCTGACAGACAGTCATTCCCAGCTGCGACTGAATTGACCCCCAGAGATGGGCCGTTTGTTTTTCTTATTTATTTAGCGGTAAGACCTGGCGCGATCTGTTGACGTAAACGCAAACTCCTTGGCCCTTATTAGTATCGAGGATACTTCCAGAGGTGTCGCTAGAGGACAAATTGGGGGGGTTATTAAAAAGGAGAAGAGCTTTTGGGCATGTCTTGTAATGCATAGTGGAGCTTCCTTTCCTTCTTCCATGGAGAATGTCGTAACCTAATTTTAGAAGGCAACAGAGCGAAGATCAAACAGTGCAAAAAAAAAAAAAAAAAAAAAAAAAAAAAATTACTGGGGTTATGGTGGCGCGAAATAACGAGTCTTTCAGGTTATAATTAACCATCATCAGGTCTCTACAAGAAGAAACAAAACCTGCCATTAGGGTCCAGTTGTCGGCAACATGGGTGCACAGGATTTCTTATAGTGTAAATGGGTCATTCTAAAATTATGGGCCTTTTTGAGGTGACGAAAAAAGTGAAAATGAAAAGTTGATTTTTAACATTTTGTTGGTTCCTAGAGTTTCTGTAGGGTCTCCTCAGTAATACCCTGAAGTGGGACCACACTTTACCTCGTAGTTTTTGAACTATTGAATTTTAAATATTTTGTCTATTTTACCATTTTGTAGGGCGTGAGAATAATTTGTAGGTTGTGAGATAAACTCCAAATCCTTTTTTCTTTCTTTTAACCCGTTTTATTTTCAACAGTGTAACAATATCAAAAGTATGAAAAATACATCCTTTTGAGCTTGTTGATCACAAAGGAGTGTCAATAACAACTAGCATATCGATTTTCGGAAATTCTTAGTGACTATAATATATCCGTCGCGCTTGGTAAGGACCAATTGGTCCTAGTATGGATAAGCTGGGATCCTGCCTCCTGTAAACCACTTATGCCTGAAATGCTGGAATGGTTGGAGGCATAACATGTTAATGTTTTTTACGACCTATCCGTACGACTAGGGAAACATTGAGTTGGGTCCCGACTGTAACTAGGCTCATGTTGAGATGGGTCCCATAGGCCATGGAGAATACATTGAAGTGGATCCCATTCCAGCAGTTATTTAGCAACGACCCAGGAGACTGATGGTTACATTTCTAACGTTATCCCTAATAACTTTGATAAAGCGACAAATGTAGTCTATGTCCCCAACAAGAGCAAACATTTGATCTGCCGTTCTTTTTAGGCAGCCCCGACTCCGTCAGGAGGTCCCTTCCCGTGTCCAGATTCTGTGAAATAATCGCATTTTAATTCCACGTTGTGATTTCCACTGCAATAATTGCAGTCAATTATTGACTATTGAAGCGACTTTGCCAGAAGGTAAAATATTGTTTTATTTCGATACTGTGGGATAGGGCTGTCCGTTAAAAAGTGGAGAACTCGCACATTTAGAACAGAATCTGTTCTTTGTCTGATATGGAATCAAACAAACTAATTCCGAGACAGTGTAGTTACAATATGGAGTAACTCGAGTTACTCAATTTCATGTTCGAAATTGATGTAGATCTACATCAATTTCGAACATTAAAAAAACGCTGCAAATTTTACACAAGGTTTAAGAAGAAGAATTATTCATTGATATGGGTTACTTGTGTGAATATTAACTCACACGGTCAATAAAAATATATTTTTGAAAAGAAAAAAAAAACTGTAATAATTACTACTAGGTACTAAAAAATACTGTAACAATTATTGTTCAATCTAGGGCTAGAAAAATGGATTATGCGTCCAAAATTACTCGAAAAATATTTGACCTCCTGGGATCCTTCGAAAATCCCATTTGTCGCCCCATGAGAACCCAATAGATCCCCGCGGTGAAATCGAATCGTTCTGAGACCCCAGAAAATGGATTCTACGTCTAAAGATACATCGAAAACTACACCTAACTCGACCCCATAGCCAGAAACCTAAAAAAAAAAACCTCTCATAGCCCCTTTTTAGCCCCATAGAGCCCCACGGGTTTGGGCGATCGGGCTGAAAACCTTGCGGGCACAACTAGATGGTAATCCGAGTATTTTGTCAAATTTTCTGATGTTCAAAAAAATCCTACTGCCCAAAACGGCTCGGACGGCGGGCGGGCATTTCGTATTTGAAATCTTGACATCTTGAAACGTGTAATGTTAAATTTTGAGGCCGATCTGAATTTTCGACCTCTGTCGCGATTACATAGGTGTATGATTCCAAGAATAATGACTCAAAAGCCAGCATTTACAATGAAAACGAGTGTGATCGCATTCGGAAAATTCTTCTTCTCACACCCTACAATTATTCTCACAACCTACAATCTCGACTTTCCCCACTTTTGTAGGGCGTGAGGGTTGTAGGGCGTGAGATTTCTCATGTTTTCATGGCGTGCTGTCCACAAGAGGGGATATTTTGGACAGGAAAAATTTACATGCAAATGATACATCAATATCTATAGTAACTAACTGTAATTGTCAATTTAAACTAATTAATAAATTAATTTGGTCGTTGTAGGTTGTGAGAAAGTATAAAACCACGCTCATGAAATTGAGGATTAACCGATTTTTGCTGCAGACAGGCCACGACTAATCTGATCATCAAGTGGGTGCTTGTGAAGCCATGATGTAACAGTGTTGGATCCTCCTAATTTCATTGCGAAATTTCACTTTTCCTGGTTTTGGGGGGAGATTTAAAAAAATTGTAGGTCGTGAGATTAAAACCATGTGACAGACAAAAACCGGTATGAAAGTACAGTCCAGAGACGGATTTTATCTTCAAACTTCACTTAATATTGAAGAGGAAAGTAACCTGAGTCTAAAATATTTTTGCTGTTGTTTACAACGGGGTTTAACGGGCTCAAAATAATTTTAGAAGTAGACAACCTATACCTTGTGACAGTTGTAGGTCGTGAGAATTGGGGTATTCAGCTTATCCTGATTAAATGTGTGATCACCTATTGATACAAAATTGAGAATATTCATGTAGAAGCTGTAATGTTACACCCCCCAGAAAAAGAAAAAAAATTCTTGCTCGAACGGTATAGGCGTGAAGGCTTTGTGACATGAAAAGTCCCATAATTTTAGAATGACCCAAATATTACAAACCTTAAGATACAGTGCGTACATGATATAGGTTCCTCCGACCATGTGCCTGATCGCCAGGATAAATTTGAAGTATGTCCCTAGGTGGGTAGATGCCATCAAAGTTGTTATGTCGCCGTCAGAAATCCTGAGCTGGCCTGAAACTTGGCCATAGTAGAGAACAGACTCGTTATTTCGCACCTCCTATAACCCCACAACACTCAGACGGCCAGACAAGCCAAGGAGGATGAACAAGATCTTAAAAAATTACTTTTCACTCTTGGTTTGCTCCTCTCTCCTCAACGTAATCCAACTGTTTGCTTCCAGCCATTAGAACTACCCTAGAGAATCGATTATGCAAAAAGATTATCGTTCTCCTCCTCCTCGTCCCCCTCAACAACATCATGGGATTGCAGCTTTAATAGTACTAGAATTGAACGGATAGAAGCTGCTTTGTACTTACCAACATCTGATACGTATATATTTTATTATACGAATCGTTGAAAATTGTTGAAGTAATCCTATCATTTGTGTAGTCCATTGGGAGAATCTTAACATGGTTGAAGTATTGAGGGTTCTTACTTATGCCTATCACTAGCAATTTGTTCTTCTTCTTTTTTTTTTTTTAATTATGTCACAGCGTTGTTTGGAAATTCAGTCATAGGCGTTCTAGCAGCCCAATAGACTCGTCTGCAGTGTCAGCGGGTTTCATCGTCTGTTGTGGATGATGTTTGTCTTCTGGTGTTCTCTGAAGCACACGTCCAAGTGGTCCGAAGTCATTTCTTTCCCTGAGCAGGGGCAAAATGGGTCACTTACCAGACCAATTCTGTGTAGATGTTTTTGTAAGTAGTTGTGACCTGTTGCAGCCTGGAAACATGCTACCGTTATGTGTCGTGGTACAGGGAAGATTACCCACAAGATGTTTCTCGATTCCAGATAATAAAACAGGTTTCGAATTGTATTGTGGGTATCAATAGTCATCTTCCATGCAGTATGATATCGATACTTTGCTCGGTATCGGCCATCGTTGTGTATCCCCTTCATCCTTTGCCCCCTACGTAGAATGAACTCATTACAAGCTAACACTGTATATTTCATGTCCTTATCAGTATCCGGCGAACAGCCATTTTCGTGTGACAAATGTGATTACAAGGACTATCAGTATGGGAATTTCATCGACCACAAAAAGCAGCATCTAGGTATGAACTGAACCATTTCGCTCAATTTCCCCGTTGTTTCGTGTTGTTGATCAAATATTGTCTCGATAGGTCCAGGCGCGGTGAGCAAAGTGGTGTGCAAGACCGTGTGGATACCTCCCGAAGTGTCGCAGGAACGGATTGGAGAAGCAGGTGAGTTGTCGCGGCCGGAATTCTTCCAGATAAGTAACTTAATAACACACTCGGTGTAATTCCGCAGCTTCACATTATTAAAAATTATCACTCCCAGGTCTCTTTGCCTTTGGGGAATTGTTACTTTCCTCTGTACATTTGTGTGTCCAATTTTCAGACGATCATTCGCGCAGTTCTGATTCCAGCTCGACAGAACCACCTCCTCCTCCTCCTCCACCACTTACTCCTGCCAAAACAAAGAAAAACAAATCAGGTTAGTTTTTTATTGAGTCAAGTTTTGTTGATTCGATAAAATTGAATGCAAGGGATAAATAACTGTAATGATTTTGTCAGCAGATAACTCTACTGGGGGGTCCGATACTGCCAGTTCTCTCGACCCACCTCCTGCAAAAATGAAGAAGGAAACAGGTTAGTAGACAAGTTGATGTGAGGTAACAATATGTCATGATGGGTCCGTGAATGGTATTGATCTTCGTTGGAGGACATCAGCCATATCGTTTCGTTCAGGGTGAAATTCTCGTTGCTCATGACCTCATTGATGTTCAAAACAAATTCAATTTTGTTACAGAGAAAAGTTCCAGGGAAAATTACTCCTGTTTACGATGCGACATCACATTTTCTCGCGCTAATGGTCTTTGGAGACATATGCAGAAACACAAAGGTATCATATGACATAATATTGTTACACTTACATACATGATACATAACGGGTTGTATATAACGTTGTGGTTTTCCGATTAAGCCACAGTCTGAATAGCTGCATGGCATAGTTATGTTGGTTACAAAGATAACCACAGTCAAGCAGCTATGTTGGTTACAAAGATAACCACAGTGTGTATAGCCACATGGCATAGTTGTGTTGGTTAAGAAGATAATAACAGTCAAGCGGCTATGCAAGATAGCTATGTTGGTTAAAAAGATAACCACAGTTCGTACAGCTATTAGAGATAGCTGTGTTGGTTACAAAGATAACCGCAGTTATATATAACCTCATATATGAGGTTGGGTGTGCCAATAATAAAAGGGGTGGAGGAGGGCACTTTACACAAAACCTTTTAGAGGCAAAATGCCTGGTTCGCGGAACCATACCATATTTTGTTTCTTTTACTTTCTTACATCATACCCCCGCACTTTACTTGTCTTCTACAATTTCGTCTTTCATATTACGTAGTTCTTGATCATTTAGTTACTTCTTCCTTCTCATCCAATGGATTTTCGTTTCCAGTCGAAGACGACTTCTTGAAATCCAAACTCCTGAATGCTGCAGCGATGGGCGACTTGCAAAGCGTCGAAATTGAAGAACTCGATCCGCTCGCTGGCCCCCCGGTGCCTCTCCCTCCAGAGTGTCTGGTCCTGTTGGATGCTGGTGAGGTTCCCTCGTAATATAACTTGGTCCTTATTAGCCGCAAACCGAATATGGGTCATCAAATCTATTTAAAAATAAATTACTTCATTTTGTTACTCGCTATCTTGTGTCAGGAGTCAAAATAGTCCAGAGTAAGTAACTTTTAGTAGGGTGAAAAGTATTGGTCGCTACATTTCGGCCTTTTTTTTGTAATTACTGTTTTCGTTACAGAGAAAAAAAGTGAGTCGGGGAAAGTGAATGAAGTTCATTTGGCGCACGGTGCGGTTTCTTCTTCCGAGGAAAAAGAGCACGATACTGGTAAAATACGTTCATAACTCTGCCTGGTGTTCTGCCTTTTGCAAGATTATTTCATGTTGCGGGTTTGCAGGAATGTCCTTCCCCTGCGACGAATGCCAGAGTGTGTTCCCGTCGTATTTAAGCTTGAAAAACCACACGTCCCTCGTGCACTCGCCAGAAACGAGCGTTGAAGTCGGTAAGTTACTAGGGGTGGAGAGTCAGTGAAAAGTTGCCATTTTGAAATGATTTAAAATCGAAACTAAAATTTTTTTGTTAAGAATCGATTTTGGTTTATTATTCTTGGAATAATACACCTATGTTTTCGCGGCGGAGGTCGAAGACTCCGATCGGCCTCAAAATTTGACATTTATTGACATTATTGACATTAATTATCCGTTTCAAGAGGCCTTGATTCCAAATCCGAAATGTCCGTCCACCGTCCGGGCCGTTTTGGGCAGAAGGAATTTTTTTTTAATCTTGAAAAGAAATTTTGACAAAATACTTGGTTTACCATCTGCCCGCAAGGTTTTCAGCCCGATCGCCCAAACCCGTGGGGCGCTCTGGGGCTAAAATGGGAGGGTTTTTTTTTAAAGGCTTTTAGCTATGGTATCGAGTTAGATGTCGTTTTCGAAATATTTTTGGACGAAGAATCCATTTTCGGGGGTCCCGGAACAATCCGATTTCACTGTTGCGATCTAAAGGGCTTTCATGGGGCTAAAAATGGGATTTTTGAAGGATCCCAGGAGATTAAATATTTTTCTAGTAAAAAAACAACAACAACAAAAAATGTCGAAAAATATTTTATATAAAAGTTTAAAAAAAATTTCATTGTCAATTAAATTTCTGCACAAGCAATCTATATATAGGTTATTATTCTTTGATGTATCAAAGAATAATAAACCCTTGTGTAAAATTTGCAGCGATTCTTTTGTCTAAGTCCTAACTGTACAGATTTTTCATTGCCTGCAGTGTTCATTTTCAAATGTTTTGAACGAAATTGTACGATTTTTCCAGGGGGGAATAAGCCAATTTTTTTAAACAGATTTTTCGAAATTGTTTTGTATGAAAGAACTGAGGAGGCATGTTAACCAAATACGTTATCTCGTTGTTAGACCGTTGAAAAAAGGGATTCTGCTGACACTGGATATGGCTAAAGCATTTGATCAACAGAGAATGCATCGGAACTTTATAATAAAAAATATTGCCCATTTCGATATTTCGCTAACTCCTCTAATTGCGTTTCTTGTTTCCAGTGAAAACGCAGTTGGCCTGCACCAAGTGCAAGTACAAAACCAAAGAAGAACTTCTGCTGAGGCGTCACTACTTGAAGAGACACGCGAGCTCCGCCATACCGAAGAAGTCCCTCGCGAAGGCCGCCTCTTTGGTTCGGATGGTGTCGCCCAGCAAGCTGAAAGTCGCCTGTGACAGCACGACTGTCGACGAAGAGCTAAAAACGTAAAAGGTACATTGTGAACAGTGTTGCCAACTCATTTTGCAGTAGTTTGAACCAATCCATCACCTGGTGTACTTCTTGAACCCATTTTCAGGTGCCCAGGTGTGTCCAACCAGACGACATACTCAACATGTTCTGGTGAGAGTTACCGACTTCAAGGTTAGTCATAGACACTACCTAATCCGACACTGAACGGGTGTCAGTTAAAAGGCGTCCTAACGGTTTCAGGCGGTTCAAACCATTCCAAATCGTTGCCACCCAGTGGCAGGTTTGTTGTCAATTTGCATGGCCCCTGGGGCTTCAAACGTGTTCCCAAATTCGACACGTTGACTACAACATTATTCTCAATTGAACCCCTAGTTCAAAATGCCGCCAATATTAGTCTATTATTCGAACATACTCATGCCGTGTGTTGCAAATTATATGATCGATTTTTTATTTTTCTAAAAATCAAAGTTGGGCAAAAAGCCAAGAATTTTTTTTTTTAAAGTCAGTTGAATTAACTTTATTCCTTGAAGGGATGAAGGATCCCTTGAAGGGGAAAAACTAAACAGGTACATAACACTGCTCTCCCAAAAAATTGACGTGAAAGTTGCCGTGGATGGGGGTTTTCGAATATGATGAATCTGAATCCGTTGTCCGTTTTGGATTTATTATTCTTGGAGTAATACACCTATGTAATCGCGACGGAGGTCGACGACTCCGATCGGCCTCAAAATTTGACATTATCCGTTTCAAGAGGACTGGATTCCAAAACCTTAATGTCCGCCGTCCGAGCCGTTTTAGGGCAGTAGGAATTTTTTTGAAATCTGATATTTTGACAAAATACTCGGTTTAACATCTAGTTGTGCCCGCAAGGTTTTCAGCCCGATCGCCCAAACCCGTGGTGCGCTATGGGGCTAAAATGGGGCTACGGGAGGTTTTTTTAAATGGATTTTAGCTATGGGATCGATTTAGGTGTCGTTTTCGAAGTATTTTTGGACGTAGAATCCACTTTCGGGGGTCCCGGAACGATCCGATTTCACTGTGGCTTTCATGGGGCTAAAAATGGGATTTTTGAAGGATCCCAAGAGGTTAAATATTTTTTCGAGCAAAAAATATAGTTTTTGAAAGAAAAAAAATTTTGTTGAAAAAAAAAATCCCCCAAAAAATTTGTTTTCTAAAATTTTTTCCATTAACACAGAAAATTTCTGTACAACATTTTTTCCATTAACACAGAAAATTATTTAATAATTTTTGTACAAGTTAGCTATATCTGACAATAATATACCCACGTTTTTTACACAAAAATCATCCAATCGGGCGAAAAAAAAACCTGCAAACTTTGCAGGTTTTTTTTTTTTTTCGCCCGATTGGACGATTTTTCCAATTTTTCGTCGTTTTTATGGTTTTTCATCGTAACGTCGCTATTTACAAATTTTGAGAGTTGCGGTTGGTCTCATTCGACGCAGGAGAGTCTAAACTTTCGATATTTTTTGGCAGGTCCATTGGATTCAGCAAAAACAAAAATGTAAGTAAAAAATTGGCAAAAAAAATCTATTTTTACAGTTTTTTCAATAAGTTTTTGGGGGATTTCGAAGTTTTGGATCAAAGTGAAAAAAAAAAAAAAAATAGTCATATTTGGATTCAGTATGAAATTTCCTACAAATCTAGCCCCATTATAATTTTTTTGGACGAAGTGCGTGATGGAAAATACACCGTAAAGTAATAAAAAACCATAAAAACGTCCAAAAATAGAAAAAAAAATCGTCCAATCGGGGGAAAAAACGACGGACAACGGATTCGGATACAGCACCCTCGAAAACCCCCATCCATGTGATAAAATGAGGCCTGCAAGTTTCAGGTAACTTTTTTGGTAGAACAGTGCAATTCGTTCCTGTGAGGGGTATTCGTGGTCCGCTTCACTAGTTGAATTTATTTATTAGAATAACAAACTACAAACAAGAACAGAACTGCAAATTTCTAATAGCAGAACTAACATTAATGAATCCTAAACCTAGTGTACTAGTGAACTTGCAGTTTGTGTTTTAACCCCATTTTCAGTATTAGTAGGACGCCTTCATCGATAAAAAAAAAAATCCAGAAGCGTTTCCATTCCCAATTGTGCTAGTGGAAATTTAAAAAGTCGATCCGTTTGCAGCACTCATTCGTTATTCAAATTGTACTATCCCTGTTTTCATTCTAAAGTGTTTATCGTAGGGTTACATTATTTATGTTGTTGTTAATTGTTAAAACAAATTTTGTACGTACTGATGAATATGCGCACTACATGAAATAGTGTTACGGAAATTGAGTTGATGCAAAATATTGCTGGTACTGGAGATATCTTCCTATTTATATTTAAAATAAATTGTCGTATTTTACTTGAAAGAAAGTTTTGATTCGCCTCCTCACTGATTTTTAAGAAAATTATTCGAACAAAAAACGCTGCAGATTTTACACAAGGGTAAATTTTGATTTAGGTTAATTTTGCAAAAATTAATTGTATGTCACTGAGAAGTTTTGGAAAAAAAAAAATTAAAAAAATCTACAATGTTTGAAGGGATTCGAGACCTCGAAAAATGGATCGATGCTTCGTTTTGACATGGTTTTGATAGATCTTCTGCTTCAATCATTAAAACTTCCATTAAGCTCTCCCTTCATGGGAAAGACATATCCATGATCTTTAAGTCTTTCCCATGAAGGGAGAGCTTAATGGAAGTTTAGTAGGGTGACAGGGTGCTGCTCAGAAATGGTTTGAAAAAAAAAAGAAACCTTTTTTTTTTTTTTTTTTATCAACTCGATGTACCTTCTGTAAATTGGTCCGTTTGACGTCCTACTTTCTGATAGTGTGAAAACTTGTGTTCTTAAGTTCAGTAGGTAACGCGTTATCAAAGCTAATATTTGTAGGTAGCCTATTGCGGTTTTGACGTTGGGAAATGATGGTTGGAAATTCGTGTAAACACCTGTTCAAACAAACTTGTTTGACCACGTCGACTGAGGAGCCCACGCGGGAATAGTTTCTCGTTTTTTGTTTTTTTTTTGTTTTTGTTTTTCACACAGCCGGAAAACAGTCTAGAATCGTTAAAATGGCAAATATTTTAGATCAGCATGAACTAGAAACACGAGGGAACTCAGAAAAACAGGATTAAGTCATATCAAGTGAAAATTGCATACAAACTCAGTGGATTCTCAGCCTTACAGCTAACGAATCACCTCAGAAACGTGGCCATGACAAACAGTTGTTTGCAGTTACTGCAAACTAAATCTTTCCACTTCTTCGGGGTTTTCCGTTCGTTTCCATGTCAACTTCCCATCAAACATGTTTGATGTATTCAGTTTCCTCCCAAACATTAAGCTCAGCTTTTCTCATTTTTCGAAGGGGGTGTCGACTTCTGGTGCAGTGTCGACTATGTGTAGTGAATAAAAGCGTCTGGTTCATGAAATAGTTCAAATACAACAATTTTATTCACTATAAAACAATCGAATCACAATGGACAAGTTTCTCAAACTGAGCCGCTTTGATGGGAAACCTGACTCTCCTACCGCTGCTAAGGAGTGGCTCAAGACGTTTCAAAACTTTCTTGGATGTTTCAAGGGAACCTCTTAGTGATGCAGATAAGTTCAAGTAAATCGCTAATTTCTTATCCGACTTTTATGAGCTGGTCAGTGACTGTACTTCGACATTGTGGACACTTTGAATTCCAAAAGAAGAGCGAAATCTATGCTCGACTTATTCTGGTAGTTCGGAAAATATTTATTTATTTTTTTTCAATATATTTTTTATTTATTAATGAAAAGAGTGAAAATCTACAACAACGAAAACAACAACAATAACTACGCGAACAATCCCCGCTTCAGTCCAGCGTGGAATCCACATTATTGAGTCAATCGATCAATATGGTCTAACATTGAAAATCCTCAGCAAGGATTGTGACTTCAAAGCTGTAAATGCAGCGGATCACAAAAACCAATATATTCGCGACGCCTTCATCAATGACCTACTGTCCACTCAGATCCGACAGCGTTTGTTAGAGAATGACACTGTAGGTTTGGGCGAAGCCATCAATCAAGCCCTCGCGTTGAATGCAGCTCAGAAGCAAGCTGAATGGTACAACTCAGCCCCGCTCAGTGGTTACTCTAACTCCAGCTGCACTCCTCTTCCGTCTTAGGAAGCTGCTTCTGCTCTGGTTGACGTTGCTTGATTGACAATGGAAGTTCGGCTAGCTTCATGGACTACTATTTCATACTCATGCACAAGATTCCCCTTTCTCTGGGAAGGGGGAGGGTCTCAATGGCCTCAACATTGCAATCGAAGGACATGTTCTGGTCAATCTCAATGAACATTACTATCCTTCATGCAAATTGACAGTCATGAAAGGCCTCTGTGCTGAAATTACGTAGAAGACTCAGTTTTACCGAAATTTGAATCTGATTTAAAACTGCAGCGGTGATTGAAGTGAAGTCAGAGACAACTACCGTTTTAACGTTAACGACAAAAATGCAGCTATTGTGTTCTGTGTAAAAATATTACCGACATCGTTGAGGCTAAAAATGGTGACGCCATTCATCTTGGCATTCCGTTTGGCTCACCTGTCTCCTGTCTGCCCTTCAGGGGTGTGACGTCACAATTTTCGTCCTCCATGCCATTTTCTTCCACTCCCGCTTACATGAGACCCCTCGTGCAGTATACTCGTTGGGAAAAACCAAAAATTATTTAAACGTCCCACAGTTGCTTCAAGTTTTCTCGATGAACGTTTCAGTCCTGTGAAAAAAATCTCACCCCTCTGCATCGTTGGCACCACCGGCGAGCCATTTAGTAATTTGGCGACACGATGCTCCTGAGGTGGGAGCAGAAGAGCAACACTTTTTACACCTTTTCGTGAAATACCTGACTTTCAAGTTTGTGGAGGAAGTTAAAAGTGAAACACAAAAGTGCTGGGAAAATCACATTTTTTTATTCAAAAAGTGAAAAAGTACTTGAACAAATGAGAGGGGTAAATTTTGAAAAAAGGAGGAATTTTGACGTCCGTTGAAGTCCGTTGTCGAAAGGCGTCCGTCCGCTTGATCAGTTTTTGCCTTTGTATTCCGGGTGGTTGGGGTTGAGCTGATTCGCATGGTTGTCGCGATCGGCTTTATCCCCTGAAAAAAGAAAGAAACTGCGTCAGACTTCTCAGAGTACCTCCTTCTAAACTGATTGGGAAAAACCAAAAATCATTCAAACATCCCAATGTCGCTTCTTTGCCAATCGTAATAATCGAACATTGGTCGCAGAGACGGCCAGGAGCTGATTCCAAGTCAAAAATTCCCTTGAAAACGGCACCTCACTCGGCCTGCTGGCTAAATCCCTTCAATGCGCCCCTATTTCCAATCTATACACTGTTTGAGCCCAGAGGCAGGGTCGAAATCGTTAATGGTTTGGAGTGCGCTTTTGACTCCAAACTGTACACTGGTTCAGCGCTGGGGAGGTGGAGCCGAAATGATGGAGGGTTTGTGATGCATTTCTGCCCTCCAAAATGTACACTGATTCAGCACCGAGAATTTCCAAGACATAGGTAGGTAGGTACCCTCCTCCCCATCACCAACATATTTCTCAAAGTCCCCTCCCCATCCCTTCGCTAAGCATCCCATTACTCGCACTCCGAGAATTCTCCTTGTTCCAGGAACAAAGTAGGTATGAGAAAAGTCTACAAGTTAACTCCGTAGGTATTAGAATAATTCTAATACTTAGAACCTTTAATTAATAGAACAGAATTATTCCAATACCCACGAAGATCCATCTGCCTTCTATGCCGTAAACTAGGTAAGTATGAACTCAATTACTTATTGATATTCAAAAATGTTTACTCAAATTTCAGCACGAGTGGCTTTGAATCAATCCGGTTATTTTGCTGCATTCATGTTCGTTCCGTAAGTTCAGCTCCTTTTAAGTTTTGTGATAACAATGCTGCGTAAGATTTTTGAAGTTGATTCTTATTGGGGCTGAAACAGTTTAGATACATTTTGGAGGGCAGAACCGCATCACAAACCCTCCACCATTTCGGCTCCACCTCCCCAGCTCTGGGCTGAACCAGTGTACAGTTTGGAGTCAAAAGCGCACTTCAAACCATTTAACGATTTCGACCCCGCCTTGGGGCTCAAACGGTGTACAGATTGGAAATACGCTGCACCCCACCGGTAGATGGAAAGAGTGGTCGAGCAGGTCTGAGACCCACCGTTCAAAATACTGTCAAAACGACAACTAACTCGACTCATTGAGTAAAATGCTTCAGAATCTCCAGTAGTCCCATAAAGCCTGATGGGGTGGATCGATCGGGCTGAACACCTTGTAGAAACAGCTATATGGGAAAACTAGTATTTTCTCAAAATTGCGGATTTTGAAAAAATTAAATCCGCCCAACAACGGCGCGGACAGACATTTCGTCGACATTACGGCAACAACTAGCTTTATGAAAATTTTCATGAGAGCCAAAACCGTATGGTATACGACGAGTAATGAGGTGTTGTAAAAGTGAGAAGTTTTGAAGAAGTTTTTCCTGCGTTGGACTGCCTCAGTGAAATTTGCCGCTACGAACTCTTTCGGTTTAAAATAATTGTAATGAATTATTCATATCTCACACCTGGAGTGTGCGAATTTCAAACAAAAACAGCATTTGATTCACAATTAAATATCCTACTTGCAGGATTTGTACAAACTTGTCAGTTTGTTGGTTGTCAACTTTTCAGCTGTTTGCAAAAATCACCAATCTTTGACAAGCGATTGCGGCTGAACGACTGGACAAATTTCGATGCGACAAACGTCATTCGACGCTAAATTTAATCCTCATTAAAAAAGGAAAGAGTTAAGTTTTCTGTAGGGTGCGTACTTTTCCCGTAATAAGCAAAATACTGAAAAACAATAGCGAAAATTTCGAGGTTTTTAGGCTCCCACATCTGAAGCGCAGCATAGAAACCGTCGCAAACTCAGATGGGTCTCATTAAAACGATTTCCATCTGTGTACTATTTTTTCTCATCTACATCACTAATTTGCCTTGAATGTCCAGGACATTCTGAGGCCGAAAGACAATTTCCGCGGTTTTTGGCGAGTGGACTACGTAGACAGTCAAATATTGTTGCGGACATCTTTGAGAACGTTTCAAGCCCAATTTCATCAAAATCGGTTCAATATTGAAGGAGATAATTCTCAAAAAATGGCAGAGGTTTATGTTTGCCGGAATTATTTTCCTGGCGTTCAACGGGATTTGAGTGAATTACGCTCAAAATAAGCCACGTTCTCAACAAACTATGTATAGTTTGGGCGTATACGCCCAATATTTGACTTTTTCCTCGTATTACGAAGCACACTCTCAAAAACTCAACTAAAACTTGGTCCTTCCTCTTCGAAATGCAGAGCCCTCCCGCCTACCCATACCTAAGGGGCTTCATGTGGCAAGTTTGAAGGACTTTGACAGGTATTTACGAGAAGAAAAAAAAAAAAAAATAACGAAAACATTGCAGGCATGCAGAATAATAATATTATTATTATGATAGTCATTTTCTGAATCGAAAACGCTGCAAATTTTACACAAAGGTTTATTACTCTTAGATATAGAAAAATTGTTCAAAAATTAATTCTCTCACTTGGACTTAAAAAAAAAATAGGTAAATAATCATTAAAAAATAATTTTCCAGTAGGTAAAATTGTTGGACATATGTGGAACTACCAAAAACGGATTATTCATCCTCTCGGATAAAGACACCTCATTCGACCTACTGGCATCCTTCAAAATCCCAATTTCTACCCCCATGAATGCCCCGTAGATCCTCACGTTGAAATCGGATCGTTCAAAAATACTTCTAAAACGACACCTAACTCGACCCTATAGCATCAACTCTGACTCATTGTCGCCCCACGAATTTTCCCGGGTGGGCTGAAAACATTTTGGGCGCAACTAGATGGTAAACCGAGTATTTTGTCAAAATTTCAGATCAACTTTCAACTTTCAACTTTCAAAATAGTCGACTCCAAGAATAAAACCAAAAAGTTGGAAGTTGACTGCATCGCAAAAACTACCAATTGCTGTTTAATAATTAATTGAATACATTTGTGTCCTGAGGAGGTCCGTGCAAGAAGGGCCTACGTGTCAAAATTTTGAGGAAATGGACTCCAAAGTTTTCTATCACACACCCTGGAGTGTCTATATGTTTTATTCTTTCCAATCCTTTTCTCTACGACTTCATCATTATCCTACTTGAAATACCACTACACCAAATGGCGATCAGTTTTATTGGTACTGAGAAAAATAACGATATGTGAAGGTAGGTTATATGCCCTTCTTGGAGGGAATGGAAAAATGAACTCTTCGCTAGTTCCCTGCAAGAAGGGCACATGGAACCAAAAGGTTTAAAAAAATAGAAAAACTATATTAAACCATTTAAATGTATTTTAAAACGAAATTTTTTTGATTTTGAAACAACTTGGGGCTTTACAAAAATATTTTCCAAAATAAGCGAGGGAGTTTCGATTTTCCGAAATACAAAATGCTGACTTAAGTCAGTTAATAACTAATTAGTTCAAATTTTTAAAGTACAAAATAGGTTCTGACAATAGAAAAATATTGACTTAGTAACCCAAACTTATAATATAACATGTATTTTATGTAGTTAGGTAAGTACCTATTGTGGGCTTCACTTTTATTAGGAACTTGTTTTGATTGTAAAACGAATGCTAACGAAGCAACCGTGAACAAAAATACCCGTAGAACATTACTATTTTTTCTTCTTCTTTTCTTCAAAATAATTTATTCGAAAAATAGGAATTTTATGTCATTTTAGTATGTCATTTAATCGCTGCCGGAGGAAACAGGTGAAGAGTACATGCCTTTCCGTATATGGGGTTACAGGCATAGTGATAGTACCTATACACGTCCTTTTGCGCCGGAGCCTTTTTCTAATTCTGCATTTCGGGGAAAAGCCCAAAAACGTCCGATTTATGTCATTTAATCGTCAAAAAATCACAATGCGAAGCACGGAACCTCGTTTTACCTAAATGTTTTTCAGCTAAGAAGTGGTTCCCGGCAAAAAGGGCATATAACAACAGTTGACTCTAACACGGCTACCATCAAAACTATCAGGATTTTCTCTACCAAACTTGGTACAGACATGGAAGACAAGATGGCGAGTCGATTTCTGCATTCTCCTCAAAAAGGGCACATGGGTCTATGTGCCCTTCTTGCACTGTCATCCTCAACTCACCCTTTCCCTGATACCCCCCAGCATGGCCGGGTCCGGTTTTCGCGTTGTTGGGGTTGCATTGGTTGGCTCTGCTATTGTCGTTGGGCATGTTGAGTTCTGAAAATGAAAAGCAAAGCATCAGTTATTTTCATTTCATTTTCATTTTGTTTATTACGGGCTAGCCCGGTTACAAATTTCTCGAAGTTGGAAATATTCTGCCCAGTTACAAATATTCTCGAAGTTGGAAGATTAACCGTATTATGGTTATTTATTATTAAATGAAAACTCGTGAACTTTTTTCGTTTTATCGATTCAGTGTGGTCTTAGATCGCAAAATCCATGTCGAGAGATGAGTCTGTCATTATTTGAAGTAAATTTTAGGTAAACAAAGAAATAGGGACCTCTAAGTGTTAAATCTGGTAGTGGCCAGATGGTAGAATTACTAGAAAGTGCACACAAAATCCTGCTTTCTAAAAGTGTGATTCTCAACAAAAGGGCAAATTTCGAAGGTTGAAAATAACCAGATCATCAAGTTGGATAAAAAAATGAGATGAAATCAAACTCCGCTATCCACCCAGAAAGTGTTACCTAAATGTAAGATTTCGTATGCCATGGTTATCACGACCCACGAAAAAAAAAAAAAAAAAAAAAAAACGGATGAGACCCCGAAAAATGAATTTTACGTCCAAAATTACTCGGAAAACGATACCATATTGGACCTACAGGGATCCTCAAAAAATCCCATCTGCAGCCCCATGAAAGCTCCCAAGATGAACTCGGATCGTTCTGAGACTCTCCGTCCAAAACTGCTTCAAAAATGACACTTAACTTGACCCCATAGCCGATAAGCAAAAACCCTTCCCGTAGCCCCTTTTTAGCCCCATTGGGCTGAGCAGTTTCTCAGACTCCGTGAATATGCAGTAGAGACACCCAAGGTAGTCAGAAAATGTGTGCTTTAAGCTCCACAAAAAGGTATGAATTAGTGAGTAGGACTTACTTTTGGTACAAGCAGAGCAACAGTAAGATATTTTAAAAGCCAGAACCCAAAAACTCAACTTCTCGCCAAATGGCGGGCCAGGGACACTAAATTTACCCTTTTGTTGAGAATCGCCCAAAACGGCGTGAACTGTGGGCAGGGATTTCATTTTTGGAATATACAGTTCACAAAACTACGAAGGACAAATTTTTGACCCCTTCAAAAACAAATGAATTATTCAGATAATACTAATCCAAAACCTTTTAAGGCTGGCCAACAGGGTGTTAACTAGGAAACACCATCACCGAAAAACCAGTATTGTTTTGAAATTGCTGTTGAAAAAGATGTGTACTTACTTTTGGTGAAACGAGGTTTCGAGGATGAGTGTCTGCTGACTGAATTTAGCACGCAGGATGACGGACGTCGTGTCGAGCGGAGCCTTTTATAGCCCTCTCATTGGGGTTGGGCCGTTCCCACTGGGCCAGTTCCGGAGCTGTGGCAGTATCGGTTACATTTAATTAAAACAAATTTTGTTATCCATCGACTACATAACTGTTTGTGTGGGCCTGAGTCAGATAACCTCAACTAGCGGGGCTTTGTGGGGCTAAATGGAGCTGCGGGACGGGCCCATGAAGGATTTTGAGTGTGGGGTCGGATGAGGTGTCGTTTTTGGAGTATTTTTGGGCCTAGAACCTACATTAGACCTGTCTGACTCCACCATGGGGATATATGGAGCTATAAATGGGGCTTTGACCTGGAGGTCGAATGAGGTGTTGTTTTAGAAGTACCTAATTTAGGACGTAGAATCCGTTTTTTGGACCGTTTCTGTCGAAAAACTACATTATTCATTTTTTGGTTTACTATTCTTAGGTTTGTTCTTGGCCTTGAAATTTGTCATTAAGTCTTATGTCTTATAAAATTTATAATATATTATATGCTATATAGAGCATACCTATTTAATATGCTTGAAGATCCCAAAAATGAAACGCCGTTTTGGGCAGTAGAAATTTTCGTAAAAATCTGAAATTTTGACAAAATACTCAGTTTACTATCTAGTTGTCCCTGCAAGCTATTCAACTCGACCGCTTAAACCCGTTGGGCAGTGTGGGGCTACGGGAGAGGATGTTGAAGGGTTTCGGCTATGGCGTCGAGTTAGGTGTCGTTTTCGAAGTATTTTTAGACGTAGAATCCATTTTTGAGGTTCCACAACGATCCGATTTCACCGTGGGGATCTACAATCCTTTTATGGGGCTGCAAATGTGATTTTTTAAGGATCTGAGGAGGTCAAATAATATATCATGTTGTCATTTTCCGAGTAATTGTGGTCGCAAAATCCGTTTTTTGAGGTCCTACATCTATCCAAACATTGTACAGAAAATAATTGTTGTATTTTTTTTTTTTTTTTTTAATAATATTTTTGTATCAAAATTAATTATTGGATATTATACCAAACAATAATAGACCCATGGGTAAAATTTGTAGCGTTCTTCTGGAACGTTTTGATTCGATTACCTGCTCCAATCCAAATTCAATTGGGACTCCAATATCGTAGTAGGGAACTCAGGTACGTCGTGGTCCGCGCTATTTTTCGTCCACAATAGAAAATCAACGACCCACTCGACCTTGCAAGGCGAAACCCGCGATTTTTACTAGTTGTTTTTAATAGACAAACAAGTTGTTTGTCGTTGTTCCTCTCCCCAAGTTATGTTGTGCTCTGTGAGGCTACTCAAACTTGGAGTTTTGTTGTCCGGGCCAGTGTTTTCCAAGCTGTTTCGTGCAATAAAAATCGATTTATGGGTCTTCCCGATAAGGCTGACCCACCCTACGTTGTGTGAGAAAATAAAAAAATAAACCACTCGAGAAATTCAATTTGAAGCGTTTTGTAACTTTTGGAGCTGTTTCTTTTGAAACAGTTTTGAGGGAATGGTTTGGAACGACCCACCTCTGCTCATCTCCGCCTCCTTTACATTTCTGTGAATCACACTCTGTGTTTCACATTTTCCATTTGCGTGGAGCACACCCTGTGAATCACTCACACAATCGTTCGATTTCCTCATGATAAAGAGTCCAGTGGCAACATTTTTTTTTTTTTTTTTTTTTTAACTACGCCGTATACGGGGCTCTGTGGCCATCCGTTCTCGAGCAACATTTTATCGCTCTTTCAACAACGCATTTTGAAACGGAGTTAGGTATTTCTACAAGGCGGTTGCATTGTGTTTTGAACAACTTTCTACACAACTTCGTTAAATTTTGGTTTATTATTTTTGGAATAATACACCTACATATGTAATCGCGACGGAGGTCGACAATTCGGATCGGCCTCAAAATTTGACATTATCCGTTTCGAGAGGTCTAGATTCCAAAAACGAAATGTCTGTCTGCCGTCTGAACCGTTTGGGGCAGTAGGAATTTTTCGTTTTGACCTGAAATTTTGACTAAATACTCGGTTTACCATCTAGTTGGGCCTGCAAGGTTTTCAGCCCGATCGCCCGAACCCGTGGTGCTAAAAAGGGGCTAAGGGAGGGCGGTTTTGAGGGTTTCGGCTCGGAGGTTCGAGCTAGGTGTCGTTTTCGAAGTATTTTTTGACGTAGAATCCATTTTCGGGGGACCCAGAACGACCCGATTTCACCGTGTGGATCTATTGGGCTCTGATGAGACTTCAAATGGGAATTTTGAAGGATCCCAGGAGGTCAAATATTTTCCAAGTGATTTTGGGCGCGTAAGCCATTTTTCGAGGTCCCACAATTGTCCGAGCAATGTACAGATTTTTCATATTTTTACTACTTTTTATTGACACAGAATTATTTTTTGCACAAGTACCTAACCTATATCAAAGAATAGTAAACCCTCGTTTAAAATTTCAGCGATTTTAAATTTTTAGCCATGACACCACGAGGTTTTTAGCCCAATCCCCCTGTGGGCTTTAAAGCTCGAAAAGAGCTGATGTGGGGTCGAGTAGGGTGTCGTTTTTGTAGCGTTTTGTACGTATAATCCATTCACAGTAGTCTCAAACCCACTCGAATGATGAAGTGGAACTAGAACTCTTAGGAAAAGTACCTACTTCCAAATGAAAATCAGATTTCAGGCGTAGATAAAATTACAAGAACTTGAAGGAAAAAAAAATGAAACTTTTAGCATGAGGATGTTCTTTTACTTGCTGCAGGTACCCTGGTTCGTATCTTGAATAGGTACACTGACAGAATGCGCACATTGGCCTCCTCCTCCTCCTGCTCTCGAAGCTCCTCTCGCTCACAATATTCGCTCATGGTCATCTAAATGCCGCATTAAGTGTTTAGCTCCTGGTCGGTATCTCTCATACGCCGTGATCCTAAAACGCATCATAATTCCCAACCCGGCGTGGGGGGGGGGGGGGGGGGGATCCCCCAAAATGCGCGCAAATGCGCATTTACGACCAAGTTTCTTATTTTGAATTGGAACCCTCAATAAATA
Organism: Pilophorus perplexus; assembly: GCA_955831195.1. NCBI lineage: Eukaryota > Metazoa > Arthropoda > Insecta > Hemiptera > Miridae > Pilophorus > Pilophorus perplexus. The sequence goes on from OY037016.1 coordinate 24,455,702, forward strand.
ATTATACATAATAATACACATGTGTTTTGCGAATTTGGATTCCCAGCCAATTTTACGTCCGATACGCTCATTGAGCGCAAATCTGCGCATTATCCGTATCTTTGTTATCACGGTCCAATTGAAACGGCGTTTCCTCCGTTTCCAACCTAGCGATCCGAATTTTAATACTAAATCCCGAAAGAACGACGATTGGCGAGTTTTAGTTGAACGATTTGTAGACCTTATAAGGCCCGGCCCCTGCGCAGTCCGTTAGGCCTGTGCTACTGTAGGGACTTTTGAGGGCGTCTGTGTGTGTCTTCGACCTTATAAGGGCTCGTGCGAGGTCCATGAGATCTTCCTCAATTCCGACCAGTAGTCTGTGATTCCGACTGACTCGGATCGAGTCTCCGCAAGGGGCGCTGGCTACTTCAGAATCTGATGCCGCCCAAGATTCGTTAGGCGCTCGGGAATTTATTCTCTCCTCGCTAATTTGACATAATATGTATCATATAAAAATGGTCATTTAGGTATTTTCGACGCCCCAAAAGGTCGGATTAGAATTCCTCTGTATCCTATCACATCACTCGACCTATTATTCAAACGGGGGAGCGAAGCGAGGCCCCCCTGTTAGAGTGCTCGTAATGATGATAAACCAAAATGCTTTTATCACTTATTTCTTAATCTTATCATATTCGTGTGTCTTGCGGATTTTTTGGAAGTCACAACGATATTCCAGATCCACGCTCTTTCCGCCGCATTTGTGGTGATGGTGCAATGCGCTGGCACTATAGGTTACGATGTCAGTTAAGTGGTCTATATTCTTTCAATTTACCATCTGTTGAGAAGAATCGCTATAAAGTGGTAGGTACCTAAACCAACAAAAATAACGTCAACAGTTACTTTGGCCTACAGTTTTGTTTCAAAAGCCCATTTTATGCTGACATAAAATGAATTTCATGTTTTCATCCTGTCGGAAGTCTTTCTTTTGTTTAGATGTAATAAATATTTCACCAATTGGATGCGGTATGAGTTTCCTTTATAGATACGGTAGGTACATGAAATTGAATTTAACGTGTGAAAGAGAGAGAGAATCTTTTTTTATTCATCTTTTTATTTTTTAATATTGTAAAAAAACGGGGGATTGTTTGGGAAATAGTCGTGAAGCGTTTCGTCACGACGTTAAGAGAATGTATAAATGACATAGAACGTTCAGTAAGTTTGCGTTCATCACCATGATATTTAGGGTTGGATGGAGGGTTGCATTCAACACCATTATGATGGTGTTGGCGTTGGGTGAGACGATTCGGGCGGCCAAAGAGTGCAACAGCGACCAACGCAAAGTCTATCATTTACCGCCTCCACCTGCTCCTGAGGATGTAAGTCTAATTTCTACCTGGGTTCGGGTAGCTTCGAAAGGGACACGTTTGAAATTCGTTCAGCCCATTTGGGGGAATGGTGGTAGGAGAAGTCACGCGCGGGTGAATGTTATATATATATATATATGTGTGTGAGAGGGTGTGTGTGTGTGTGTGTGTGGGTTGAATCAACATTAAAAACGCTGCAAATTTTCCACATGGGTTTATTATTCTTTGATATAGGTTACTTGTGCATAAGTTTAATTGTCAATAAAATAAAATAAAATGTTGGGAAAATTTTTTAAAATTTTTTTAATTATTTTTCTTTCAAAAAATCTTTTTTGGATTTTTTTCAAAGATTTTTGTTTTTTACTCAAAAAATATTTGACCTCCTGGGATCCTTCAAAACCGTAGCCCCATGAAAGTCCAATAATTGGGCTTATTCTGCACAAGTAACCTAGGTATATCAAAGAATGATAAACCCTATAGGGTACTCTATAGTGAAAATTTTACACTATATCGTGTAAAATTTTCAGCGTTATTATAAAGCGCTCCATTTTTGTCCGTTTCCTTTGACAAAAATTCTCTGAAAATTGGCGAATCCTCATCTTTTCAGGCTAGTGTAAAAAAAAAAAGGTGTTGTAAAATCGTTATTTTGGCCAATAACCATGGTTTCAGACGGAACCTGACCTTGCATACCGTACGTGGTATCAAGCTTTGACTCTGTGTCTATCGAAGGGCATGAATCTCGCTACTGTAAGGAGTCCTTCAGAGTACTCATATCTAAGTCAGTTACTGAACGACCGCGGTGAGTGTAAAATAAGTTTCAGTGTAATAAAAGAGAGTGTAGAAAACAACTCGAACTTAAGGAAAAATGGTAAGAACAGTTTTACTTTTTTTGTTCAAGACTTGAACAAAAAGTACTTAGTACAGTAGGGTAAAGCCCCGTACCTCGCCCATGCTCCTACCTCGCCCCACCAGTGATATTACCTAGGTAGAGAAAAGATATAACAACTTTGAGCCACTGATTCGGTAGCTCTCTGAAAATGGTTGAATTGGCTGTGTACTTTTTTGTGATATCTAGTACTGTTATCTTAGGAGAAGGTTAAAACGTTTTTGAGGTGCCAGTTTGTGATCGTGGAAATTGTACATTTGATCGTCCCAGGGCTGAGTTAAGTCGTATTTTCGTACAATTGTTTGTTTAATGTGTTGTCCAATATGTCTGTTAAGCACTGAAAAAAAAGTTTTTGAAAAAAATAGGATCTGTGGGTGTCATGACCATTTTTCAAAATTGGCGTGTATGCACGTACCTTGCCCCACCTCCTTGTGCGTACCTCGCCCCTAGGATTTTGTGATACCGTTGTGGTTATCAACCAATTCCAGCCATATTTTTCTAATTATAATTTTTTTGTTCACTATGAACTTCAGTCAATTTTAAATTTTACAACTTTAAGCTTAACAAGAAAAGTATTCGTCCTTGACAATAATTCTAGGATTTTGTGATACAGTTGTGGTTACCAACCAATTCCTAGCCATGTTTTTCTAATTATAATTTTTTAATGCATTAAAGTTTTATATTCAATATAAAATAAACGTATTTGATTCATTTTCCATACTTCTGAGCGCTCAATTTCGAGAAATAGGGTAGGTGGCGCAAGGTACGACCCTATCCGGGGCGAGGTAGGTACTATGTTCGTACCTGGCCCCACTTTGGAGGGTTTTAGAAATTTAGCTCAAGAAAACTCGAAAACTTGAAATAACCCATTTCAACACCTGGATCTTGTAGACAACTTATTTCCATAGCGATCTGTAAAAAAAAACGATTCGATCAGAGCCCTAGGGGCCCCCAAGAGAGGAAAATCTGAAAAGTGGGGCGAGGTACGGGGCTTTACCCTACTGTACTTAGTACAGAAATTGTGTTTTCCTCCTTTGGTTTATTATTCTTGGAATAATACACCTATGTTTTCGCGACGGGGGTCGACGACTCCGATCGGGCTCAAAATTTGACATTATCCGTTTCAAGAGGTCTACGAGGTCTCGTACATTCTAAATCCGATATGTCCGTCCGCCGTCCAGGCTGTTTTGGGCAGTAGGAATTTTTTTTTTTTTAATCTGAAATTTTGACAAAATACTTGGTTTACCATCTAGTTGTGCCCGCAAGGTTTTCAGTCCGATCGCCCAAACCCGTGGGGCGCTGTGGGGCTACGGGAGGGTTTTTTTAAGGCTTTTAGCTACGGGATCGAGTTAGGTGTCGTTTTCGAAGTATTTTGCACGTAGAAACCATTTTTGGGGGTTCCGGAACAATCCGATTTCACTGTGGCGATCTATAGGGCTTTCATGGGGCTAAAACATGAAAATTTCATATTTAATATAAAAATCCAAAAAACATTTTTTTTAACATTTTTTCATTGACAGAATTAAATTTCTGCACAAGTAACTTATATCAAAGAATAATATACCCTTGTGTAAAATTTGCAGTTTTTTTTTTTTTTTTTTTTTTTTTTGTCTTTTTACTGAGTACCTAGCCCACCAATCGAGCCAAATTTCGAAAAACGCTGCAAATTTTACACAAGGGTTTATTATTCTTTCATATAGGTTATTTCTGTGTCAATGGAAAAAACTTTGGAAAATATTTTTTGGATTTTTTTTTTTTTCAAAAATTCTTTATTTTTTGCTCGAAAATATTTAAACTCGTGGGATCTTTCAAAAACCCCATTTTTAGCCCCATGAAAGCCCTATAGATCGCCACAGTGAAATCGGATCGTTCCGGGACCCCCAAAAATGGATTCTACGTCCAAAAATACCTCGAAAACGCCACCTAACTCGATCCCATAGCTAAAAGCCTTCAAAAAACCCTTCCATAGCCCCATTTTAGCCCCATAGCGCCCCACGGGTTTCAGCCCGGGTACTGCCCAAAACGGCCCGGACGGCGGACGGACATTTCGGATTTAGAATGTAGACCTCTTGAAACGGATAATGTCAAATTTTGAGGCCGATCGGAGTCGTCGTCCCCCGTCGGGACGTCGCGAAAACATAGGTGTATTAGTCCAAGAATAATAAACCAAAACCCGATGAAACCCGTAAAAACCTCGAGTTGCACTAATGGGGTAAATAGGTACGCACAACTGTGTCCAAAGAGCCAATCACTAGTGTGGCAGTTGACTGGCGGAAGCCCTCCTTTTCCGATAAGTAAGGGTTACCAACACAACTGAGCAAACAATGAGATGGTTTCCGCGGCAAAGCACACAAATGGCGCCACCAAATCCGCATTTAGCTCACTCCACCCTAGTTAAATTTTATCATCATTTTTTATTTAAGTTTTAAAATTAAATACAGGCAATTTTTTAAACTATTCAACAGTTCAGGCCCCTATTGATGCCATATTCTGTAATTTCCCTTAGGTCGAGATTTTGGTGGTCCTTATACATTTTGGCTTGGAGCTTCTTGTTCTAATCATTGTGCTGCTGGGAATAAAGACAGTTGGTATTGGATTACCGACCTCTCCAAACTGTCCGATACCCCTGGTTTGTCTGACAATTGGAGTCCAAACTCACCAAAAAACCATTGGAATCAGTAAGCAACCAAAACTATTCTTAATAGCTGGAGAAGGAGATTGGATACTCCACACCGAACTTTTTTTTAACGATTTCATCACCTTCATTTTTAGGGAACGGGTGTTGGTAGCATGGAGAGATTACGGCACGGATAGTTATAGTTGGGATGACCGAGACAGAGAAAAAGAGAAGAATCCCTGGGTATGTCAAGAATGTGTAGGCGGCTCGTCTACCCCCGAGAAAACTGTGACGGTCCCCAGAGTCTGTCCTGCCACTTCACCAAACGATAACTGCAACTGTGAACAAATCTGTATACAACAATTGTTTGGCGTTTACGATTCTCTTTAGAATCATTGTATCTAGTGAGGAACTAGAAATCATTCACCTCCCTCACAGTTACCAAAAGTCTTCACCCGCAAAACGTCAACGGTTTTTTTTATGAGAACCTTTTATTGTGAGGATTATGCCTACGTGCCATACGTGTCCATCAATCTCAGATAACATTAAATCAGCTTATTAAGGTGCTGCTGTTGCTTATTCGAACGTTCCAAATCTTCCTGAGCTTAGAACCTGAGAGGAAATTTATTATCAACATTTTAACCTAAGCTTCTTTCCGCCGAGAATGGAACACCTGCGTAACTATTTGGTAGGTAACTTACGCCTAGTATTAATTATAATTAATTATAATTATTTGCGTGGTGATATTCTGTAGTTTTATAAGCGAAAAACTGAAAAAACGTGCGACAATTTCGAGGTTTTCTTGCCCTCCTCCAAAATTCTACAAGGAAATTTTGTGTGCTTATGTGACCGACCACAAACAACCCCCCAAAGTTTCGCTTTGATCCGCATTTTTGCAAGGTCCCCCCCCCCCCCCCCCCTTTCGACGTGGTGACTACTTGAGGCGCTGAGGCGCAAAACTCGTTTTTTCCGATTTTTGTCGAAATTGAGATGGCAGTGGTTTTTCAAAGGATTTTTCGCGCTGTTTCAAATGGTTGAATCAGTTTTCAACAAAACTCGATCCTTCCCATCTAAAAACATCTCCGAAAGTCACGAATATTTGCAAAACTCGTTCTTTACTCCAACAGGTGGGAAGCAAAACTAGTTCTTTGCGTTTGAAGCTTCGGGTGGTGGCAAAACTGTTTCTTTACTACCTACCTACCTAAGTAAAAATTGTCTTGTCGAGTCTCTGAGACTTAATTAGGTATTTTAAAATACAAAAGAAACTCTTAGTCATTAAAAATATTTTTTAAATCGAGGGTCCAACAGCAACACCATGGACTGTCATTTTTGGCCAAAATGAGTTGAGGATGCCATTAAAAGCGTATTCTCCCGGCGGATCAGGTAAAAATATAAGTTGGGATGATTTCTCATGATTATTTCCTTCCACGGCAGTCAGCTGCATGTCAGGTGATGAGTGCCAAAACTAGTTCTTTACCGCTTTTAGAGTTGCAAAACTGGTTCTTTCTGGGTATTGGTTGCAAAACTCGTTCTTTCTGAACTAAAAAGTGTTTCTGCTTCTTCATGTCATGAAGAACGTTAATTTTTTCGAGGTTCACACTTATCAGTGAGGCCAACCACACACACAAAAAAAAGGATTGAAAAAGTTGTTCCTAGAGGATTCTATCGGTTTTTTGCGTTTTCTGAAAAATTGCTGATTCCGGAAAGAGCGAGTTTTGCATCTCAGCGCCTCACTTGATTCTCGAACTTCTCCTTCTCGAGCTTCCGTCCGGCATTGATGACTCTTTATTAAATAAATTTTATTATCTTGTGTTTCCAAGCTCAATACCTACTCTCAGTATTGAGCGTTCCCCTGAATTTCTTATTTCGTTCGTACGGTTTTGGCTAATAAAACCTGGACTCGAAATGGTTTTGCCATTTCAATTTGTATATTAAATATACAAAATTTGTATATTTAATATAACTAAATTCTAGGGTTTTCGCGTCATTTTTGTGGCCTCAATATTAGTCTTTCGCGATGCGATTCCGCTTAGGCCGGGGAATTGTGTGAGGTGTCGTTTCCGGAATATTTTCGTACGTGAATCACGGCTCTCACGGCTAGTACGATGAAATTTATCGGACTAGTCGTGAGCCCCCCATTCACGTTCAAATATTTAATGAAATGTAATTTATCATGTTCGATTAGTCTCTTGAGGTGATCGGTGGCCTTGAAAGTCCTGTGAATCACAGTTATAAATATCTCGCGATCGTCATTCTCGTTTTGATAGCTATTAGCGCAATATTTATTTTTAACGCTATGATTCACGTTAGACCATGCGCTTCATTTTATCATGCTTGTTTTGCTAGCAGAGCTACTTATTGTATCGTTGCTTGGGGCAGCTCCAGTCACGCTATAAAGGTGGTCAAGCTCCAAAAGCGCGCCATCAGAATTCTGGCCAATCTCCCTTGGAATGAGTCTTGTAGGGGTTATTTTGCTCGCCTAGGTATTCTTACTATACCTAGTGCTTGCATCTTGGCTGTTCTCAACCTAATGAAGTCCAATTTGTCGCTCATCCCAGTAGTGTCCGAGGTGCACCATCATAACACCCGCTCACTAGGCAACCTTGTTGTCACATTTACCCGCCTCAGTACGGCTCAGCGCAACAATCCGTTTCAAGTGGGGACTCGTTTGTTCAATGCGCTGCCCCATAATGTCAGAATGTTGTCCATTAAAGCGTTCTCCAGGGTGATCAAAGCCCACCTTCTTAAAGCTGAATTATACACCTTGGAGGATTTTTATAAGATCAAGTGGGGTGTTGCAGCCTGTTGACGGTGTTGTGTTCAGTGCTAGTTTAAGGGGACACGTAGGTCGGTTTTCGCAATAAAAATCAATTTTTGGTTTTTAATTTTAAAAAAACTAGACATTCTGCTGAAAATTTTGATATATTATGATCATATATTCTGTTACTGCATTGGTTCAAAAAATCAATAGTTAGTGAGCGCCGGGCGCGTAAGACTCGTTTTACGCCTCTGCCAGCTGCTCTTCTAGTTTTTTCCTCGCGCTGCTCTTATTCTAACTTGCCTCTCTCGTCATCTCATTAGCTTCGATAGATTTCAAACATCTCAACACGATTCAGGTAAAATTCGGGGTCAAAACAATAACGATATACGGGAACAATAAAACTGCATACCTCCTTCCTCTCTAGACAGCTGATTGGATTGGTGTAGCCACGTTGGATTCACGTTGGATTTGCTTTTCTTGAATATTCTCCTTGAGCGAGGCATTGTAAAATTCACCAACAAATTCGAAACGAAAGGACTAGACGATCAAAACAAATAATTTGGAACGATCTGGCAACTTCAAACGCATAGATAACAAACTGTATTCAAACTTATATCAAACCGATAATTTTATCTAAGATTCCTAAAGTAGAAAAAAATTATGTCGGACACATTCTTACTCTTTTTCTTTGATGAATATCCATGAATATTCACAAGCAACTTTGGGATTACAGAGTTTTTTGGTGTGACGCGTATGAGCGAGCGAGCGCAGGAAGGCTGGGCTCCTTCTTGGAGAAGGGTTTACAAAAACGCCGTTTCCCGCAAACCACATTTTTTGAGCTTCATGTTCCCTTTTCTCAGCTTTGGAACGAAGTAGCTTCATGATTTTTTTTTTATTTTGTTGGTAACGAATAGGGGAATAATTGGACACCTGAGGGATTTTCGGCCGAACCTTAGTTTGGCACCTCTGGCTTCTTATCGACATGATAGTAATGGGTCGCGGTTCTAAAATTCGTTTCATCGCAACTAGGCGGAATTTCGAGATTCCTACATCTCATAATCATTGTCAATATGTATGAAACAACGTGTAATCATCGGAATGCGATTGGTTGAAGGGTAAGCCCAGCAACGGAACAAAAGTACGAAAATAGAGTGTAACTTTGTGCAGGTGTAGTGCCGCTTGAGGTCAACTTTTCGAAAATCTGACAACGCAGGTATGTGATGATGTATGTTGATAACGTTATGTAAAAGTTTGAATAATTTACGATAGAAAAGTAGGCCTGTACGAAAGAATATGTGCAAAGCGGGCGTGCGCGTCGGCGCGACCTACGTGTCCCCTTAAGTGTCCCCCATACCAGTGCATGTGTTAGCTTAAATCTAATTTTCTTAGATGTGAATAGTACTCTTGGTCATTCTTGTTCTCCCCTGTAAGCAGAATGTGTTTAGCCTTTTAGATTTTGACATGTGATTGTTTTTATATGTGAACTATCATTTATTACTCATGTCTGACGTTTGCCCTGTCAAATTGGCCTTGGCAAACAAATAAATTCTTGATTCTTGACCATCAATGGTAAAAAAACAGGTTACTTTTATTACGCCTTGTTCCGTTTATTTGTATTAGGTGTGGAATAGCACCCTTGATTGTCGTAGACGTTGATAATGAACGCTGTAGCCCGTAAGCCAACCCAATCCGTTCTAACTCTTTTCAAATCAGCTAGTTTCAAACGGGATTCACTCTTATCCGGCACAAAGTGCAATATCGGCAATATTTTTGATCTGCTTTTTCGGTGTGATAAGGCCCAACAAGGCACCGGATACGAGTGGTCGTTTTCATAGAAGCGATAAGAAGTGTGTTAAGATTGAGTTACTTCCGTCCGTCCAGTTTTTTTTTTTTTTTTCTTTGGTTCTGGATTGGTTTTTTTATCGTTATCGGATCCGGCTTGAGGGGGCGTAAAAAGTTATCGTCTATATTGCACGGGGGGGTCGTCAATGGAAAACCAGTAAGGGACCTGCTTCTCGTTATGGGCGACCTCAATGCAAAAGTGGGGACGAAAAATGAAGGTCTAGAGCAAGTCATGGGAGCCCATGGTTCAGACGCCGAAATGAATGAGAATGGGGAGTTTTTCTCCACATTCTGTGCTGAGCATGACCTCGTCATCGGTGGAACCATCTTCCCACATAAGACGAAGGAGATCCGAGTCAACGTGGAAAGGACAGACGACCTCGAGGTGAACGGGGAACCAGTCGAGCGGGTCGAGGCCTTCCAGTATCTGGGCAGCGTTGTGGACGCTAGGGGAGGGGCAGAAGAAGATGTGAAGAGCAGGATTAGAAAGGCCAATGGCGCTTTCGTTCAGCTGTATCCGGTGTGGAGAAATAGAAATATTTCTCTCGGAACGAAGCTGCGGCTCTTCAGCACGAATGTGAAATCAGTCCTTCTCTATGGTTGCGAGACCTGGAAAGTGACAAGCTCCCTAACACAGAAGCTGCAGGTCTTCGTCAATCGATGTCTCCGACGTATCCTAGGGGTGTTTTGGCCATACGTAATTTCTAATAGCCAGCTTCTGGAGCGAACTGGTCAAAAGCTCATGTCGTCAGAGATTAAGCTCCGAAAATGGAAATGGATCGGCCACACACTCCGCAAGGATGAAGCGTCCATAGAGAAGAAAGTGTTATGATTGTTTTCCCCCCTGGTTTTCAGAGGGTGAATAACACTCACTTCATAAACTTGCTTAACAATGACTTTAATAAACTTGGGATTATATTTATCACGCAGCGGCAACCACACCTGTCTCGCGGAACTCAACCGAATATGTGAGCTCGGGGGGAGGGGGCTCTCCGCCGGTCACGTAGTTGGTGATGACGTTCCCGGGCGGAATGTGCTGATGCAGCAGGAGTCCCGTCGTGGGGCCCTCCTTCTGGCTCCTCGGCGGTATATTTGATTTTACCGCCACAAAAGCTCTGGACTGGACCCCTCAGGGATACAGAAGAAGAGGTCGACCACGAACAACATGGAGACGATCTGTCGAGGCGGAGGTCGAGCGAGTTGGGAAGTCGTGGAGGGAAGTCAAGACTTTGGCGAACAACCGCGAGGGATGGCGAAACTTTGTAGCGGCCCTATGCTCCTCTTAGGAGTCACAGGAAATAAGTCAAAGTAAGTCAAGTATATTGCACGAGCCGGTCAACATCAATTTTTTCCATTTCTCCTTTGCACGAGGACAATATCCATAATATCTCTTTCTCTATTTGCCGACTGGACTCATAATATTATTATGAGTCCAGTCGGCAAATAGAGAAAGAGACCCAGGTGGTCCAAATACGAATCTAAGTGGTGGTCCGAAGGGGAGTATTCGAATTGGGGAAAATCGGGCTGAAGCGCAATCGAATTGGGGGATGTTTTGGAGTCGAATTGGGAAAATGGTTGTGATCGAGGGACGATCGAATTGGGGAAAAGTGAAAGTACGTACTGTCAACGTGTGGGTGATCAACCTGAAAGGAACCTATAGACAGCAAGTCGACTTGCAGTCTATAGGTCTTCCCTTATAGTCTATAAGGGAAGACTTGCAGTCTGGAAAGATTAGATTAATATTGTGATGGTAGGTAATCATTACAATGTAATTTGTTCTCTGTTACTCTGTGAATGTAATGGTCATGTCATGTCGCGACGACCACAATGACATTGTGACAATGTGACGACAACAACATGTCATGTTGTTCAAGAGGTGTTTTGGCCATTTGGCGCCCAACGTGAAATTGAACTCCCTCATGTCACGGTCCCGGCTGCCAAGGAAGACGATCTCTGACCACGGTTGACGACGTCCCGGCAAGAACAGGTGCGAACGTACGTTCTGTCCCTGGCTTAATTGCGGAGAGAAGGTCCGCCGAACAGAGCTCCAGAAAAAGCTTTCCAGCTTTCCTTTGGAAAGATTCATACTAAGTAGTTCTTTCCAAAACTAAATAAAAGTATTTCCTCTAGCGAATATTCTAAGAAAATTGGCTACTTTACTCCAACGCCTATTCAACAATCGATGTATCGGAACATCGATGTTTTTAAGACGTTGATTTCTTTAGGAAAAAAACATCGATGTTTTGTTCATTGATAGCCATCTTAGGAAATGCAGGTGTGGGGAAAGGTATCGCTATATCGATAGTTCTACAAAAAATCCCCAACCTTTTTTAAAGTGAAACTTTTATTACATCGTCCCAAATTTTGGTTTATTATTCTTGGAATAATACACCTATGTTTTCGCGACAGGGGTCGACGACTCCGATCGGCCTCAAAATTTGACATTATCCGTTTCAAGAGGTCTACGAGGTCTCGTACATTCAAAATCCGAAAGGGCCGTCCGCCGTCCGGGCCGTTTTGGGCAGTAGGAATTTTTTTAAAAATCTGAAATTTTGGCAAAATACTTGGTTTACCATCTAGTTGTGCCCGCAAGGTTTTCAGTCCGATCGCCCCAACCCGTGGGGCGCTATGGGGCTACATGAGGGGTGTTTTGAAGGCTTTTAGCTATGGGATCGTGTTAGGTGTCGTTTTCGAAGTATTTTTGGACGTAGAATCCATTTTTGGGGGTCCCGGAACGATCCGATTTCACTGTGGCGATCTATAGGGCTTTCATGGGGCTAAAAATGGGATTTTTGAAGGATCCCAAGAAGTTAAATATTTTTCGAGTAAAAATGAAAGAAATTTTGAAAAAACACATTTTAGAAAAAAATCCCCCCAAAATTTTTTTTTAAAATATAAAAATTCCCAAAAAAAAATTTTTTTTAATTTTTTTTTATTGACAGAATTAAATGTCTGTACAAGTAACCTATATCAAAGAATAATAAACCCTTGTGTAAAATTTGCAGCGTTTTTTGGTCTGTGTGTCGTGTCTTGTCCCGTCACGCTACCGTTGATTTTCGCTTACAACCGATTCGTTGCTACGGAACTTCATCTTCGCCAGTTATAATCGTACAAAAATCGTTCACCATTCGTTGGAAAGCTCTCGATTTATCACACATTTCTTTCGTACTTGTTCTTTGTCATTATGTCCCCATTTTATATTTATTGATGCAGTAAACAATGCCGCTTGTTTTGTTGTTATCAGGTGCCACGTTAGAAATCAATTTGAGAAAACGCCAAAATGAAGCCGTGGGTAGAGGTAGGTGAATGAAAGGTATACAAGGGTAGGTGAATGAGTACGAAATGGGGGGGGGGGGGGGGGGGGGCGCTAGAAAAACGTGTCCATCGATGCTACGTACCCCACTAGGGGAGCGAGCGAAGCGAGCAGGGCCGTGGAGAGAAAATCCGGGCCCGGGGGCAAAATTCATCGGGCCCCCTAAAAAAAAAAAAAAAAAGGTATGAAAATTCATGGGGCCCCCTAAGGAAAAAAAAAAAAAAGTATGAAAATTTTTCCTATATTGATCTGTCCTTTTTCCCATTTTGCCTCTCCTACCCCTTTAAAAAAAAAAAAAAAAAATCTCAAGAAAATCCGGGCCCCCCTACGAAGGCCGGGCCCGGGGGCAATGGGTCCAGTGCCCCCCCCCCCCCCCCCCCCCTCTCTACGGGGCTGGAAGCGAGCGGAGAGACTAGTGGGAAAAAAGTTTCACTTTTACCGTGGTTTCATAAAACCACACCCGTTTTTTTTTTTTTCATCCTTTTACTTCAACTTGCCTGTAGTAAGACGTGACATCGTTCGTCCGATTGTGGTGAGTCTCATTCGATTCTCCGTTAGGGGTGGGAAATCGATAAGAAGTATCGAGTTTTTGAATCGATTCAGAATCGATTTCCCGAAAAATTCACCATAAAAGTATCGACTTTTTGGAAAATCGATTCAAAAAATCGGTCTTACAAAAAGAAAAGTATTTTCAATGAGCGATAACGGTCGGTGAATTCAAGAAAAAATCGTTGAAAAAATTTATTAAAAATTAAAATTGTATTAGTTTTCAAAAAATTTGATAATAAACATTAAATGTTTAACTCGTCTGATTAAATTTTAATCAGACGAGTCATCAGTTTCGCTGTCTGAAAAAGCCGTGGCTGACGTCGCTGGTAACTAGTGAGTTATGTTGTTATTAGCTATTATCATTTTTATCGACCTAAGACTCGAAATTTGCTTGAATCACATGAAATACTATAAACTAATTTTATAAGTATATGTTATAAGTATATTTTATAAACTAAATTTATAAACTAATTTTTATAAATGAAGAAAATCGATTTGATTTTTTTTAAAAATATGTAATAAAAAATCGATTCACGATTTTTACAAAAATCGGAAGTAAAAAATCGATTCACCTAAAAAATCGGAACCTGAAGATCGATTCAAAAAATCGGAACAAAAAATCGATTTTTTAAAATCGGAAATCAATTCCCATCTTTAATCTCCGTCCTTTGTCGTCCGTTGATGTGTAATTTATTCTTCGTTAAACGAAGTTCGTTTAAAGAATTGGTTGTGTAAAGAATTACCTATTCTTCGTTTCGATTGTAACTCGTTTCGTTTGTACTAAGTCTTGCTACACTTGAAATCGTCGAAAATGAATTGCTAAAAACGTTAATTTTGTTTTCACCGAGCTCCCTGTGAATTTGATTCTTGGACACCGAACGGAAGTGAGGCTCTCATTTGGCTCTCGTCGACTGAAAGACCACAATGTCATGTTCTTATATTCAATTTTCAACCCATGATCAGACATAAAGCACGTACGGGAGAGCGTAGGCCACTGGTCAGCGGTGACGTATAAGTAGGTACACTCGCTCAAGTGGTCCCCAAGAAAAGATAATTTTCATGAGTTGAGTGATCTACTTGCACATTGTGCAACTGTAATGATTTGCCGTTAAACGGTTTAAATTGAGCCGTTATCTGCAACGACGCCATCGCTTATATCTCTAAAGTCGCCAGATCATTAAATCGTTCTTGAACATTTCCATGTGAATGTTACCCCGTTGAAGTGCCTCTGAGTGTGTCAAATAACTAGGTTGTTACTTGGCAGTATTGTTATTTGTGTTTTCGGTATTCGGAGAAGATTGATTAGCAGGTAGCCATTTGAGTCTGAACAAGGATAACTGTCGGATAAATGATCACAACGGGGAAAATACTCCGATCGATCTTCATTGCTTATCTTGAAAGGACACCGATAAAGTGAACTTCTGAACTGCCGTGGGATTGGCTTCATTTGCTCTTCTTCTTTCAGGGTGAGTGCGATTTAAAATCAGCATAATATGCATAATTTTTTTTTTTTTATTAGTTGTTTTATTTATGTATTTTGAGCTGTTTTGTGTCTGTGGCTGCGGCTTTTTGTGTGGATTCCACCCTTTTGGTTAACGTTTTCCGGTACCTCTATCGTCATGTAGGTACCGATGAGTCCGCTGACAAGTTGCTCGCTACCTTTACTTCGGTTTTTATTTTTTTCGGGTAATCGGAGAAATCTGTAGAATATTGTGTCGTTAAAGCTCCGCGCTTGTGTCAAATTGACTACCGTCTACTACAGTTGACTGTACTGCAGTCACTGTAGGAAGGAAAGGTTTGTGTGGCAAAGGGTTCCTTTCTCAACCTGCGTGTAACCAACTGCAGGGTGCAAGTGGGGGCACACAAAGGCCCAGGATGGCAGTGGATTAAAATTTAGTCATATTTAATATGAGGTGTGTTCGCAGGGCGAATTCTAGCCGTTCGGAGTCGAATCAGAACTCGAACGCTTCCCGGAATCAAACTTTTCCCTCTGCTTGAATCAGCGTTTCCGACGTTCCGTCGAGCTCCGCGCATGCGCAATCGTTCGATGAATTTCAACGAGGTCTTGGAAGATACAATGAGTTTCAACAAAAAATTTAATCGATCTTGTGAAGTGCCAGGAGGAATTTTGAAGATCAAATCAGGCGGAAGGTTATCATTCCGTTCACCGTGTGAACGCTCTTCCGACACAGCCACCCCATCCACTGGTTTTCCCATCGTTCCGTCCTTCCACTTGTCGCCCACGTTCTGTCCCATGTAAACCTAGCTTCAGAACATGACAGGGCGCTAATTTGTTGGTTATTCACTTTAACCCAGCTGTACATTTAGGTATTCACAACATGTCCATGGTCTTTAATGGGATTCGAACCCGTGGCCTCATCAGAATACAGCACGAGGTTGCTAACGCCCAGAATCACTCTGCTTATCCGCCCGCCTCATGTTATGCCAAAACTCTTGATTACAACTGATTATACCTTTACCATTACCAGCCCTCCACTTTCAGAACGGCCAGAACTTCAGCTCCTCGGCAAACGGCAAAGAAATCGCACATAGGAGTCACCACGAGAGAAGGAAGTGATATGCGCGTGCGCGACATTTCTTGATCCAGGAGGCACCCAGACTTTGTTCTGGAAGTTCTAAAAAAACACCAGAACTGCCGGAATCGATTCTGAATGGAATTTCCCTTCGAAGAGTATCAGAGCTTGAGGGTTTGATTCCTGGAGGCCAAAGTACCCCCACTACTGGCCTTTGTAAAAGGCCCTACTGCTCATGGGCTGAACGGTTTGGAACTACCAGAATTAGCACGTGTTTCTGAATTATTTTTGTCATCGATAGGAGGCTTCCAAATAACACCGAAAATGGGGTTAAAACGTAAATTGCAAGTTTGTACGAATTTATAGAATTTATGGAAAAATCACTTAGAATTTTTGGCGGAAACCAGCGATCAGCTCCCATTGGTCGAGGATTTGCCAAGTTGGCCACCATTAACAAAATTAATAACTGAAAGATTGGTCTCTGAGGTTACCTACTCATAAAATCAAGTCGATATAAGTTTACTATACACGATCACATTCATAACAAAGCGAACACAGCCTCTTTTGCGTTACTCCAATGTCACTAGTGGCAATCACCTGCAAAATCAAGAAAAAAATATGAAAAAAACGATCTACACTCTGGTGTCTTTGGTGGGAAACGAGCCGTCACGCACGTCCTTTTTGAATCGACCAGAACAACTTTAGATGAATAAAAACTACCTACGTGAAAGATTTTTGCCACAACATGGCGATTATTTAACCCGAAATCCGGGTGCTCGTCCATTCCTATTTGCCCTGCCAACAAATTTGATGTGTTTAACAAGCGAACTGTGACACTTTTTATTGGCAATATATTACAACTACTCTTTAATAGCGTGGACAACTTTGTCGAATCAAGAACCCTATTGCTCTGGGTCCTGGTTTCTGTAGACTCCCTGCTGGTCGTCTGAATTGTGCCAAACCCGACTCGAAGCAGCTCAGTCTGGTTCAAATAAAGCCGTTTATAAATGTAGGTTGTAGCTATTTGTTCTTGTTCAGATGTGGTGGACCGGTTTGCTGTTGACGCTGATCGCCGGCGCTGCTGCTGAAGATCTTCCCTGGTACCATCAAGGCACCGTGTACCAGATCTACCCTCGATCCTTCATGGACTCAAACGGAGACGGCATCGGAGATTTGAGAGGTTCGTCTAAACCCTTAACGCCCGCAAGACATATCCGAACAGACTCATCAGCCTCACGTTTTCACAGGTGTAATCAGCAAGGTGGACTACTTGGCCAGCTTGGGCATCGACGCCGTGTGGTTCAGCCCGCTTTATCCCTCGCCCAACATCGATTTCGGCTATGACATATCCGACTTCAAAGGAATAAACCCCGAATATGGGAACATGAGTGATTTCGAAGAGATGGTCAAGAAACTCGGGGAAAAAGGTAAGGTAACGGTTGCCGAACGTCTTTGAGGCATTTATGCCTACTGATCCGAAATTGTCGTGGCAAGAGTCTGAGGCCTCTGTAATCGAGTGTAGGTCCAAAATTACTTGGAGAACAACTTCTCACTCATTGGCCAGAGCCCTTCAAACACCCGGCCTGTGGTTTCACAAACGTAAATTATCCCAGTCAACATTGACTCGAAAATCGCTAAATTCGCAGAACTTGATATAGATAAGATTTTTTTTTGGGTGTTGTACTACCCATGAGGATATTCTAAATCCAAGTTTCCAACCCTCTAAATGGTGTGGAATTTGCGTAGCATGCGAAAAACCGTGAAATTTTTGGACTCATTTCAGTTTTTGCTCCATATCTCGGAAACTAAGCATTTTTCGCTGCTCGAATCTAACGACACTTTAAAAGAGAACTGAATTGGCAACAATTTGAGACCAATCGGAGCTCTGTAGGTCAGGGACAGAGCTGTGGGTCTTTGAAAACTGGAATTTCCAAAACAAAAAAGAAAGTTTAACTTTCCTCCTTCTTTACACCGAAATGTTATTCTTCTATGAAAAGACGTGGAGCAGGATTTGTAGATGATTTAGTTGCATTTCATTTAAGCGCAAAATGGGGTCTGTAGTTTGATCGCAAATACTTAAACGAAAACACTTTCTTTTGATGCGGTGAGTTGTGTCTGAGAAGAAAAATTAGTTACAAAAGGTGTTGTGTCTGAGAAGAAAAATTAGTTAACGAGATAGAGTAAAACGCTGCAAATTTTACACAAGGGTTTATTATTCTTTGATATACGTTACTTGTGCAGAAATTTAATTCTGTCAATGAAAAAAAATTTTTTTGGATTTTTTTTTTTTTTTCAAAAATTCTTTATTTTTTACTCGAAAAATATGTAACATCCTGGGATCCTTCAAAAATCCCATTTTTAGCCCCATGAAAGCCCTATAGATCGCCCCAGTGAAATCGGATCGTTCCGGGACCCCAAAAAATGGATTCTACGTCCAAAAATACTTCGAAAACGACACCTAATTCGATCCCATAGCTAAAAGCCTTAAAAAAAACCCTCCCGTAGCCCCATTATAGCCCCACAGCGCCCCACGGGTTTGGGCGATCGGACTGAAAACCTTGCGGGCACAACTAGATGGTAAACCGAGTATTTTGTCAAAACTTCAAATGCAAAAAAAAAAAAAAATCTTACTGCCCAAAACGGCCCGGTCGGCGGACGGGCATTTTGGTTTCGGAATGTAGACCTCTTGAAACGGATAATGTCAAATTTTGAGGCCGATCGGAGTTGTCGCCTCCGTCGCGAAAACGTCGGTGTAGGTATTATTCCAAGAATAATAAACCAAAACTGAAAGAGTTCAAAAACCGTTTTCCCGTGTCACAAATTCAACACGAGAGTAGCAAACTTCGATTTAAACTAGGTAGGTACCCTAATGGATCCAAACAGGTGGGGGAAGTGTAAAGATCGGGCAAGTGTGTTAGTGGGGGGTAAAATTGCGCAGATCTAGTGGCTACTTTCAAAACTATAATCATGACATAGCGATTTTTCACTAAGAAGGCTCGGCGCAAGTGCGCCCAGCTGCGCCCGATGCCCAGTATGAGGGGCCAGGAGCAAGAACCTCGTAATTTCATCACTTTCGGTAAAAAGGCCTGTGACATATATGTATACATACCCAGCCAGCTACTGACCCAATCGGAGTACTGTAGATGTGGAACATGCTCTTACCATTCCGTTCATCAAGTGGTGCTCGAAAATGTTACTTTGTGACTAAACTCATGTCAGTGATCAATTCTTCGCAGGGGTTCGAGTGGTGATGGATTACGTGCCAAATCACTCGTCGGATCTCCACGAGTGGTTCGTCAAGTCTGTCGCTGGTGAAGCCCCCTATAAAGACTATTACGTCTGGCTTCCACCCAAATATGACGAGCACAACAAAAGAATTCCTATCAACAATTGGGTAAAACTTGATTCTGACGTTTCTTCGTTAAAAAGAGAACTCGACGTTTTCTGATTTCCGACGAGCACTTATCGATTCTTCTTTCAGACGTGCGCTTTTGGGGGAAGCATGTGGGAATTCCACGAAGGCCGGAACGAGACCTACTTGCATCAATATGCGAAAGGACAGCCGGATCTCAACTATAGAAATGACGGCCTTCTTGATGAGATGAGAGTGAGCCTCAGACGTATTTTGAGAGTACGCGGTGTGCATCATCAGGGACTAAGGGAGTGTCTGATTTCAGGATGTTCTGGTGTTCTGGATGAAAAAAGGTGTGGCCGGATTCAGGATGGACACGGTTTTCACTCTGGTTGAGAGCGACACGTGGGCGGATGAACCCTTCAAGGGTAATTTTTTGTTCTTATGTACCCATAATTTTATGGTTTTATTGTTGACGAATATTGACTGAATTTTCTGGCAGGCGGAGATCCCAACGATGGCGGTAATTACGAACACACGATGACGTCGGAGCAGCCGGAAACGTACGCCGTTCTGCGAAAATTTAAGGAAACGCTCGAGAATTACTCCAAGGAGACAAAAACCGAACCCAAGTAAGACTCTAGGTGTGGTATTTCGAGACGTAGTTAGGGTTGCCAGATTCATTTAGAGAATAGCAGGACATCAGCTGGACAAATCTGGACAATCACAATGTTCCCACATTCCTACCGAACCTCTTTTGGTTTATTATTCTTGGAATAATACACCTATGTTTTCGCGACGGGGGTCGACGACTCCGATCGGCCTCAAAATTTGACATTATCCGTTTCAAGTGGTCTAGATTCCAAAACCGAAATGTCCGTCCGCCGTCCAGGCCGTTTTGGGCAGTAGGAATTTTTTTAAAAATCTGAAATTTTGACAAAATACTCGGTTTACCATCTAGTTGTGCCCGCAAGGTTTTCAGCCCGATCTCCCAAACCCGTGGGGCGCTATGGGGCTAAAATGGGGCTACAGAAGGTGGTTTTTGAAGGCTTTTGGCTATGGGATCGAGTCAGGTGTCGTTTTCGAAGTATTTTTGGACGTAGAATCCATTTTTTGGGGTCCCGCAGCGATCCGATTTCACTGTTGCGATCTATAGGGCTCTCATGGGGCTAAAAATGGGATTTTTGAAGGATCCCAGGAGGTTAAATATTTTTCGAGTAAAGAATAAAGAATTTTTGAAAAAACAATTTAAAAAAAAAAATCCAAAAAAAAAATTTTTTTGAAAAAAAAAATCCAAAAATTTTTTTTTCCAACATTTTTCTTTTGACACAGAAATAATTTTTGCGCAACTATCCTATATCAAAGAATAATAAACCCTTGTGTAAAATTTGCAGCGTTTTTATTGAAAGGTTTACGCAAAAAAAAAAAAAAAAAAAAAAAACGTGTATAGGAAACTGCGTGCAGTCTCCAAGTCCAAATGGTTTTATGGTTCTTCACGCTTTTAATGCTCTCAAAACTGGATCGCGAATTCAGCTGGACAAAAGTCCGAAATGAAAGGGCATAAAATGAAATATTATTTCAATGAAAGAAGTGACTGTACGTAGAACAACAAACAGTAAGAATTATCCCAGGTGAATGTCCACCGAACACGTTAGAACCTGCCAAAACCAAATAATATGTACATTTTATATCGTACTCGTACTTGTCGGTAGCAGTTTACGAGTTCGTTAAAATTTTGGGCGTCATTAAATGAGTCAAATTTTGAGCAACCGTAAGAGTGTGTCTGTTGCGTGTTTGGTCTGTTTGTGTCTGTCAACAAAGGAAGGTAGCCGAAGATTTTTTTTAGAGCAATAGTTCTATTTTGTAGAAGCCCACTTTTAGGCTAGAAAAATTATTACTCAAAACTTTTGAGATTTTTTTTTTTTTTTTTTTTTTTTTGAGTGACTGAATCCGAATTTCAGGTTCGCCCTCTCGCCAGAGGCTAACTTAAGAAAATTCCAAAAACCTCGAAAATCCCGGACTTTTTTCAGTTTCCTGCATTTATCTCGAAAACTTTACGTTATTATTATGTACAAAATTAACGTTGACGAAAATGCCTACAAGAATATAATATATTCTGTATACATATTATGTATCAAGTTTTTTTCTATCTGTAATAGGACGGCAGCTAGAGCGCTCTGAAGATAGACCATTTTTTTGGCTCTACGTGATATTCGGAAAACCCATATTGTTGATCTCCTTTGCCATTGAGTTGTAATATGCCTATAAAACTTTTTACAATAAATTACTGATGCCTGGGTCATTATAGTTTGATTGGAAGATCGTCCCCGATGCGCCGCAAAATGGTTTATCTTCAGAGCGCTCTAGCGGCCGTCCTATTACAAATAGAAACAAACTTGACGATATATTCTTTTAGGAAATTTTGCGTGCGTTACTTTTGTACATAGTGGTATTTTCGCTAATACGTACTGTTTTCGAGATAAATGCAGGAACCTGAAAAAAGTCTGAAATGTTAGGGGTTTAGCTCCCCTCTGGCGAGGGAGTGAACCTCAAGTTCGGCTTCAGCGACCCCAAAAATTGAGAAAAAAAACTTCTATACATTTTTCCTGGAAAGGGGCGTTTTGAACCAAGATTTACTGAAGTAATCGGGAACTTTTGAGTAGGTAATCTGATGCTATCTCATGTTCTATTTTTTCAGTGTAATTTATTGAATAACGAAATATCTTAAAATTAGCTGCCTGTTTTTGTTCGAATGATTGAAAAATTTCCATTCAACAAGAATGTTTTTTGAAAAAACCTGAAAGTTTCAAAAATTGAGTTCTGCAGGTCATCAAACCAGTTTTAGACGCCTTCAGACCAATTCTGTAGTAACTACAGTGGAGTTCTTGTGCCTTTTGTACCACTTGACATCGATCTGATAGCTCTTCAAACAGGCTGTGCAGCTCTGTGACAGTTTTTGAGACTTCAAACCAATTTTACAGCAATTCAGACCCGTTCTGTACTTCTGCAGGCAATTTGTTTGACTTCAACCCGATTGTTTAGCGTTTCAAAATGATCTTGTAGCTCTACAATCATTTTTTTGGGACTCTAAGCGAGTACCTCTTCAAACGGTTGTGTTTCATTCAAACTGATTGTTTTGGTAGTTCTTTGAAACTGGCTCTGTAGCTTTGAAATTCTTCTTTCGGACTTTAAATCAGTTTAATAGCCTTTTAGACCAGTTCTGTAGCTCCTCAGCCGGTGTTATATCACTACAAGCTGATTTTGTAGCCCTGAAACCAGTTATATTTGCCACTAAACCACTTTTAACGTCCTTTCGATCGTCTCTGTACCACCGATTTCAATTGGTATTGAAACAACTGTTATCTGTGGTTATAGCTGTAAAACTTGTTTCTTAAACATTTTGACATTGAAGTGGAATCTCCGCGATTTCGTTGCAGGATAATGATGACTGAGAGCTGGAGCAGTGATCCACTCGTCCTGAGGAGGTACTACGGCACGCCTGAAGCTCCCGTGACGACGTTCCCGTTCAATTTTCTCGCCATTATGGATATGTCCATTACCAATTCGGCTAAAGATTGGGCCGACACTATCAACATGTGGTACTACCCGAATAAAAACTCAGTCATGCCCGGCAGTTGGGCTCAACCCAATTTTGTGGTAAGCGGGAAGGTTATTCTTTGAAATGTCTGTTGGTTTGGCGACGGTTGGGAGTTTTTCATGTCCCTCAAAGTTTGTTCGCGTCCCTGTGAATCACAGTCTGTGAACTACAGTAGATGATTCTCACGGACTGAAGAATCCGCTTCTCTTGCAGAACCCGTGATTCGGCCTATCGCCTGTCTCTGGGAATTCACAGCTTGTAAACTACAAAAACAAGATTCTCACCGGGCAGCGAAATCCGCTTCTCTTGCAGAATCAGCATCTCTGCCTATCTTACGATAATAATAAATTATTTATTGTGATTCACAGGATTTTACAATGTCCCCAAACTCGACTAATTGGAAAAACAAACCCTAATCTAACCAGTTGAGGAGGGATTGGGAGGTTGGGATAAACGTTAGGTTTATTATTCTTGAAATAACACACCTGTTTTAGCGACGGAGGTCGACGACTCCGATCGGCCTCAAAATTTGACATTATCTGTTTGAAGAGGTCTAGATTCCAAAACCGTAATGTCCGTCGCCGTCCGGGCCGTTTTGGGCAGTAGGATTTTTTTTTTTTAATGTGAAATGTTGACAAAATACTTGGTTTACCATCTAGTTGTGCCCGCAAGGTTTTCAGCCCGATCGCCTAAACCCGTGGGGCATTATGGGGCTAAAATGGGCTACGGGAGGGGCTTTTTGAAGGCTTTTGGCTATGGGATCGAGTCGTGTCGTTTTCGAAGTATTTTTGAACGTAGAATCCATTTTTGGGGGTCCCGGAACGATCCGATTTCACTTCGGGGATCTATAGGGCTTTCATGGGGCTAATGATGGGATTTTTGGAGGATCCCAGGAGGTCAAATATTTTTCAAGTAAAAAAACAGTTTTTGAAAATAAAATTCCCCCAAATTTTTTTTTTTTTTTCTAAATTTTTTTTCATTGACAGAATTAAAGTTCTGCGCAAGTAACCTATATCAAAGGATAAACCCTAGTGTAAAATCTGCAGCGTTTTCAATCAACTATGTAGCAGAATACCTCTACTTTTTCTGGAATGTAATTTATAGACCAGTCAGTAGTGGTTGAGAAGGGAGTCCACCGATCATCAAATGTGACATATTTTGTTGTTGTTGTTTAGGCCCATTATTTAGTTATGAACCCAACTTTCCATCCTCCCCCCGTTGCTTCGTCCGCAATTTTGAAAAACCCGCCAAAAATCGGCACTTTTTCCAGTTTTTGACTTCTAGCTCAATTCCAGTTCATTTTTTGAGATTTGAGTACCCATATAAAAATGTCGGCATCAAAATTTCCAAAAAATTTGATGTATACAATTTTTTGTGGCACCAAGCGTACTCGAGCTACGAGAGGGCGAAAAATGAAGAAAATTGGCGATTCGGTAAATTTCAACTTTCTTTCCGCAAAACCAGGGGGAAGACTGTATCTCAGCGAAACGTTTATTGAATGAAAGTTGTAGAGTTTTAATTTGCTTTGAAATCCATGTCTACAAAAAAAATACGAGCAGGAGTGGAGGCAAATTCAACAAAAATCAGATCATATGCTTATTCTGTGATTCTGCTCCGGAGCGCCGTTTTATGTTGACTCTAGAAATGAAACATCGTTTTTTTTTCGTTTTTAAATGTTGTTTAGGCCGATTAGGTAGCAATTAATCGTAATTTTTGTCATCCCCTCTCCCATTGCCTCGTTCGCCATTATGACAAAACCGCCGAAAATCGGCATTTATAAAGTTTTGATTTTCCAGCTCTATCCCAGGGCATTTTTTTTTTTTTTTTTTTTTTTGAGATTCGACTCTCTACATTAAAATTTAGACAACTAATTTTGCGAGGAGTAGGTAAGAGAGGGGGACAATTTATCAAAAACTGAAAAATTCATATTTTGTGAATCTGCTCTGGAGCGCCGTTTGGTGGAAGTTTTTCGTTTTCATTATATTCCAAGCATTTTTTGATCGCAGCAGATGTATGAATATTCATACAAATGCCTGCTGATAAAACTGACAGTCCTACTTTATTTTCCCCAGTTGGGTAACCACGATGTGCACAGGTATCCGTCCAGGTTCGCCCCAGAGTACTCGGACATCCTCCGCATGGTCCAAATGACCCTCAAAGGGACTGCTGTCGTCTACTACGGCGACGAATTGGGGTTGACTGATTCCCTGGTGAGAACTGAAAAAAACACTTCACGTTCAATGACTGCAGACGCTGTCAACTATTTTTAAACATTATGTGAATTTTGGATTCAGGTGCGGAGAGATCAAGCGCAAGACATTCAGGGCAAAGTGGCTAAAGCAGGCCAGTTCTACTCGAGAAGTCGTGACCCTCAGAGGGGACCAATGCCCTGGAATTCCGTCGACCCTAACGGAGGTAACTAATTTAGTTTGTTTTTATTTCTCCCGAGTGGTCAACCTATGCAGGCTATTATGAGAAAAACGTTTGACAAACCGAGGCCGGATATCAAGGCGAGGGAAATCTGCTAATCCCTACAGTGAAAGTTTGGAACCCAATGCAAGAACCATACACGACTTCATCCCTGCTCATTCATTTACCCAGCGAATCATTCCGTACATAGAAAACCAGTTTAAGCAAGTTTATGCTGATTGAAACCCGATTTTCCCTTATTTAAAATCAGTTTCTTCTCCACAATGACAAGCTTCTGCAGATTGCAAAGCAGTACCAGCTCAGTAAAACTGAGTCCAGTCCGTCCAGGGGGTTTCGAGGGCGCCGAATCCGAATTTAATGTTTGTCACCTAAAAAACGCTGCAAATTTTACACAAGGGTTTATTATTCTTTGATATAGGTACGTTACATGTGCAGAAATTTGATTTTGTCAATGAAAAAAATTTAAAATTTTTTTTTATTTTTGTAAAAAAAAAAATTATTTTGGATTTTTGTTGGATTTTTGTTAAAAAAAAAAATTATTTTGGATTTTTTTTTTAAAGTTTTTTCAAAAAGTTTTTTTCAAAATTTTTTGTGGTTTTTTACTTGAAAAATATTTGACCTCCTGGGATCCTTCAAAAATCCTATTTTTAGCTCAATCCTAATCCTATTTTTAGCCCCATGAAAGCCCTATAGATCGCAACAGTGAAATCGGATCGCTGCGGGACCCCAAAAAATGAATTCTACGTCCAAAAATACTTCGAAAACGACACCTGACTCGATACCATAGCCAAAAGCCTTCAAAAACCCCCTTCTGTAGCCCCATTTTTGCCCCATAGCGCCCGGGGCGATCGGACTGAAAACGGGTTTGGGCGATCGGACTGAAAACCTTGCGGGCACAACTAGATGGTAAACCGAGTATTTTGTCAAAATTTCAGATTTTTAAAAAAATTCCTACTGCCCATAACGGCCCGGACGGCGGACGGACATTTCGGATTTTGAATGTAGACCTCTTGAAACGGATAATGTCAAATTTTGAGGCCGATCGGAGTCGTCGACCCCCGTCGCGAAAACAAGGTGTATTATTCCAAGAATAATAAACCAAAAGGACGTCTTCACCTCGAAAACTGAAAAAAAAACCTCAAAACTTTCGAATTTGTTTCAGTTTTTCGCCCATATCTCGAGCACTAAGCGTTATTCGTGGAAACTCAGTATTAGAAAAGTTAAAGTCGACAAAATTCCGTACAAAATGCAC
Source organism: Pilophorus perplexus (assembly GCA_955831195.1). Lineage (NCBI taxonomy): Eukaryota > Metazoa > Arthropoda > Insecta > Hemiptera > Miridae > Pilophorus > Pilophorus perplexus. The sequence goes on from OY037016.1 coordinate 24,482,179, forward strand.
ATAATACAGTCGATTGGTTGCGGGTTTGGGGGGTTCGTTAGCTCGCTCTGATCTGTAACCTAACATTGATAATGTGTTCATATCAATTCATTGCAGGATTCTCCAACTCCACCCCGTGGCTCCCTCTGACGTCCGATTACATGACGAAGAGCGTCGAGACTGAAGACAAAGCGGAAAGTTCCCACTTGAAGAACTTCCGGTCGTTGGCGGCTCTCAGGAAAAGGCCGACTTTGCTCAAAGGAGACTGCCTAGTGAACAACACAGGAAATGTACTGCTCGTTATCAGGTATTCAGCTGATGGTAACTTTGCCTATCCCTTAATCGTCATTTTGTCGTAACTGTCTGGGAACTACGGGGTTTCAGGGAGCTCCGCGACAACCCAACTTTCATCACTGCGGTGAACCTCGGCGAGCTCCAAGAAGAACTGAACCTCCTAGCCGAACGACCCACTTTGCCTGATCAGCTAACCATTTTAGTCCGATCTATCAATTACCTGAACGCAACAAAGTAAGTTGTTGAATTCCTCTTGTAAATTGTAAATGTCGTTATTCAGAAGTTAGCTTCCAACGGCTTGACGCTCCATGAAGGGCTCTAAGTTTTGAACAGGAGATTTAAATGAATCGTATATTTATGAGAAAACGAGAAAACCCCGACCGAAACACGGGTACAATCACCTACTATTAGGTACCCATTTGGTTTTTTTTAACTGACTCTTGACTGTGGTTCTTTACAGCGTTGTCGACTCCAAAAGGATCTCTCTGCCTCCTCTCAGTGGTGTCGTCCTGTCGACGTGGGGCGAAACCGCCATCAGTACAGCGTAAACAGGCTGAGTTAGATAGGGCAATCCTGCTGGACGGCGTTGGATAAGCCTCCTTTACTTATTTTGTAATTCTAGCTAGGAACAGTGATCTCTCTAATCTGTTTCGCGCTTCCACTCTGTGATCCGTTTTTGGTTTATTATTCTTGGAATAATACACCTATGTTTTCGCGACGGGGGTCGACGACTCCGATCGGCCTCAAAATTTGACATTATCCGTTTCAAGTGGTCTAGATTCCAAAACCGAAATGTCCGTCCGCCGTCCGGGCCGTTTTGGGCAGTAGGAATTTTTTTAAAAATCTGCAATTTTGACAAAATACTCGGTTTACCATCTAGTTGTGCCCGCAAGGTTTTCAGCCCGATCGCCCAAACCCGTGGGGCGCTATGGGGCTAAAATGGGGCTACAGAAGGGGGTTTTTGAAGGCTTTCGGCTATGGGATCAAGTCAGGTGTCGTTTTCGAAGTATTTTTGGACGTAGAATCCATTTTTTGGGGTCCCGCAGCGATCCGATTTCACTGTTGCGATCTATAGGGCTTTCATGGGGCTAAAAATGGGATTTTTGAAGGATCCCAGGAGGTTAAATATTTTTCGAGAAAGAATAAAAAATTTTTGAAAAAAACAATTTTTTTTTGAAAAAAAAAATCCAAAAATTTTTTTTCCAACATTTTTTCTTTTGACTCAGAAATAATTTTTGCGCAACTAACCTATATCAAAGAATAATAAACCCTTGTGTAAAATTTTCAGCGTTTTTCTAAGTTGGGAAGGTTTCAATTTGGGCACAAACCCGCTGGCGTGGATTCCGGGTTGCCAACCCCGAATGGAGTGGATTCCTTTCAAGTCGTATTGAACACTGTACTTGACACCTTCTTATACGCGTGGACCAAACTGTAAATAAACTTTTAACACTTGATGAATTTTCTTCTCCTGGTTGTCTGCTTACTTTGCAAAACTACTCGGTGCCTAATACTTCGTTACTTCGTTGTGTTATGGCTCGGTCGGTGTAAAATGAAAAGGGTTGATTGACCAAACCAGTCGTGTACTCCTTGACATCTTATACTACTTGGTAATCCTCGTTGTGGCCGCAAGGGTTTCAACCCGATTGCACACCGTGACGGTTCTGAGGCTACTCAGGGGCTGCAGTTGGTTCCTACAATAGGGTTGACTGGCAGCCGAGGTGACGTTTTCGAAGGACATAATTCATTTATTTATTTAAGCTCATTGTGGGTCTGCTGCCCAGGCAAGTGAAGCAAATGACACTCCCGCGGATACCACAGTCCACCTTCGGCACAGGCCACCATTCTGCAACGCTCAGGTCAAATCCTACATTCATTTTCGGAAATCCCGAGTTGCCACTGATCGGCTCCTTTTGCTTCCAGTTGGGCTTTGCTTTGCTTCTCGTTGAGCAATTTTGAATCTTGGTGGTGAGGTTAGGACAGTTGAACAAGGTTTTTACCGAGAGTACGGATATGTTATAGAAATATTGTGTGCTTACTGACCTAATTCCATCAGGGGGGTCGAAGGACAGGATAAAAGGGAGGATCGGCAGCTCGTAAGGAACATCCCCCTGTTTAATCATGTTCAGCTGCCAAACTCAACGGTTGGCCCGGGTTGAATGAAACAAGACCAGATGAAGCTGAACTGTTCTGGCTATCTTACAATATGTGTGAAAAGAGTCCTCTTGTCTGTTATTTTAGACCAAAAGTATCTGTGGGGAATTTGACACACTTTCTTGTGCAGCCCGCCAGAGTTATTACCGGCGGGAGGAGCGGGTCGCGCTACGGTTGCGGCGCACAGTGGGGCGAGTGACCCGATTCCGCGGACATCCCACTTTCAGACCCTTAAAAATTTTCTTTTGACACGTAACCTGGGTCTTTCGTGTTTTTTGGTGTCCTGAATCCGAATCTGAAGTCAGTTTGTCGCTAGAAAATCACGTTTTGGAGATACAGCCCCGTAAAATGGTGAAAACGTGCGAAATTTTCAACTTTCGATTCCGCCCAATTAAGTGCACCATTCTTACATGAAATTTAACGTTGAACACGAATATGCCACCCATGATGGGTCTCAAATACTCCTATGTCATGGAAATGGGCAAATAACCCACTTTTTTAAAGCGATTTTTCTAAGAAAATTCAGCTATTTGTCTCGTTCTGAAATTTCACATGACCAAAAAAAAAAAATAGCGGAAACCCCTCCAAAGTCCGTTCTATGAATGTTTCCCCCATTTTGAAAATTTTAGGAGGAGGGGGGGGGGGACTCGTGAGATACCCTATATACGTAACTCTCTTTTAATTTACGCGATAAAAAATCCGTTCCTTCGCAGAAAAAAAACCTTCTCCCTAAGAGTAATTATGAGTTCGTTAGCCAGCCCAATTGGAATGTGGGGAGTGGTCCAATTTCCAAAATTGTGCTCCATATAATCCCAAAAAAATCATCCTAAACCAACATTGGCATCTGGGGTGTCCTCGAATACGTATTTTGGAGTGCTGAATCGATTGCAACTACTCCCAGCCCGATTTTTCCCACCCAGATTACCAAATGGGCCAAATAATGTTGTTCTAAAAAATAGCTTATTTTACAAAAAGGCAAGTGAGGTGTAATTTTACATGTTTTTTTTGGGTCGTTGAATCGATTGCTACCAGTGTATTTTTCCTAATTAAATCGATCCCACTGACCAGGCCTCCCTTGGCGACACTTCGCCTACGGAAGCTGAATCAGTGGGAAATATCCCGACGAATGGGTCCACTGCCCAGGCCTCTTTTGACGACATTTCGTCTGAGGAAGCCACGGGGGGTGTTCCCATGTGAGACTGGGTCAGCTGGCCAGGCCTTCTTTAATGGCAATTCGTTTGAGGTAGCTGCAGCAGCTGTTGGTAAAACTGCTAGCCCAGGGAGATTCAATACCGGCCACGACATATTTTGTAGGGTATTGTCTTCCCCTCAGTTCCCCTCGGAAGTCCCTGCCTCCTCACAGTATCCTGACGTATCAGTTAAGCCTGGAGCAAGCGAGTCTTCCTATTCTGTGGCTGCATCTTCCTCCCGGTCTGCAGATCACGACCTTAATTCGTATTAACTGTTCCCAGACTCCCTTCCTCTTCCTTCAAAACTCCTACTTTTGAGGCCGATTAAAATGTTCGACCCCCGTCGCAAATGCATAGTATAGGTACTCATGTCCTTTGTGCGTCTGGACCCAACGTCCCAATAGATTTTAATTGAACCCAAGCGTTTTAATCTAGCTGATTGTTGCCATTTACAAAACACGATAGTTATTTCAGTCTCAAGAGGCTACTTCAGATAAAACTGTTTTCAACTTCAACAACTAAAACTACCTTCAAAATACCTTGAACAGTCACTCTGTCCGGGGATGTTCTGCATCAATGTAAGTTACTATACAGATTATTGCTGTATTGTACGCAATAGGCACTGCTGCCTTTGAACTTGATTGTATAAATTTGGGAGATTCATAGATGGGACGCGTCGTATGTTTATTTCTGGCATTTGCCGGAGTCGCGTTGGGTGAGTTGGTGACGTTCGGCGGTGATCCCTGGTATTCGAATGCCATCGTGTACCAGCTGTACCCTCGCTCCTTCCAGGACTCGAACGGCGACGGTGTCGGCGATCTGAAAGGTAAGACCAACAGGGAAGGACGAGATGCGGCAGGCGAAGGGATATAAATAATAAAATTGCCAAATTGATACGATGCTATTTTTGTTTAATAAAAAATTTCGCTATATATTATTATATATATCGATATAATAATATATATCGATATAATAATAAGATATATCGTTCACATCCAGGGATGTGTAGGGCTACACTCCGGTCTGTTTTATTCTGTAGATGTACTAGAGCGAGTCAATTGATTTTATTTATGAAATAGAGCTAAACAACCGACTGAACATTATGTCATAATGTTCAGTCGGTTCGAATACCGTAGTCGTTGCACGAGGAACTCTCGAAAAATAACTGGGTTTGTCTGAATGATGGTAAATATTGAATAGTTATACCGTTTATAAATTAGCAGCCCGTCATGTCAGGGCGAACATGTGAAAAAATTCACATTACTTGTGTAGGCGTGTGAGGATATTTCTTGATTGAAACATTTCCACTTGTTGCGCTCGTCAGGCAGAACTTGTTTGATTTCTAGGAATCCTCCAAAGGGTGGATTATTTGGGCGATTTGGGGATCGACGCCATTTGGATCAACCCCATCTACCCCTCGCCGAACAAGGACTTCGGCTACGACATTTCCGACTTCCGAAACATCCATCCGCTCTATGGGACGCTCGACGATTTCAAGCTGTTGGTGTCCCAGCTCAAAGACCGCGGTAAGTGTACTAATCAAGCAAGTGCCCCGACGAGGTTTTTTGTGTAAGTTAAGTAGGAGGTGTCTGCATCAGCTCAAAGTGGATCCATTGTGAACATAGGACGTAGGACAGTCCTGCTTCCATTACGAAGTCCCTCGTCGACACTTCCGTAAGAGGGTCTTTCCCATTGGCCTTATTGTTTTTTTGTTTTTTTTTTTTGTTTTTTTTGTTTTTTGTTTTTACATGAATATTCCTATTAAGGCTTATCGGCGTGAATCCAAAATTTTGTCCGCAAAAAAGCGTTGCCATGCTAGAATCTGGAATTCGAAAGGGAGCCTCAATGACACAGAAAGCTATCATCAGTTAGAGTTCTATTCTGTAGACGTCATGACGCAAGATGGGGGACCCTCCAATTCCGCCAGAAGTCCATCCAACTCCACCAATAGAAGTGTTCTGTGGATTTCTGGAGCTCAGGATCTCTGGATTTTTCTGGATCTCAGATCTCTGAATCTTTTTCTGGATTTCTAGATTTTGAGATTTGTGTGCCAAAGGTCCTGTAAAGCCAGTCACCTATTTCGCTCTCCTTCTTCTTGTATTCTCTTGCTAACCCCAGTTGAGATGTTGACGGGGCATCAGGGCTGTCGGGGACGACTACCAAGAGGCAGAGCTTAGCCAGCCATTGTCCCCGTTTGGGCCCGTATCCGCCTTCCGGGGCCTTGTTGGCGGTGAGACACAGGCGCTGCAAATGCAACAAGCGCCCGGTACCGCGAGGGGCTGGGGACGTAACTCGTCCAGTCCTTCCTATCCTCGCTGGAGAAGACACCCATCTCGAGGACCCCACGCTCCTCACCGAATGCTGTGCAGCCCCAAGCATATGCCCTGCCATGCCCACAGGATCGTCACACCATGCACAGCTGGGGTCCTTGACCAGCGCCAGCCAATAGAGGTTGGCGGGGAAGTCCCTGTGACCACTCAAGGACTGTATGGTCCTGTGCTCGAGGACCACCCACGGCATCTCCAGCCACCGATGGGAAGATCTCGAAAGTGAGTCTCCCAGTGGAATCAGCAGCTCAATCCTCCTGCCACCCACCGACGAGCATTGCCATCACTTCCTGGTGCAGCTGCAGAGCCTAAAGGCATTCCCAGGTCAGTCTGTGCTTGAATGAGCTACGCTGGCTTCAACGCTGCTTGACTGAGAAGATTTAGATCTTGGCTCACTAATGCCTTTCTTCAGGCACAAATTAGGATGGCTAGTCGGTATCTTGGCATGAAAAATAGTGGCCGTGGATCTTGGCGTTAGAGCGAGGTTCAGATTGGGGCTAGTCCTTCCAATTCCTGCCCAACCTTCATGATTGATCTGTCTGTGAACCATCCCAGCGCCCCTTCCAGGTCAATCCCCTGCTGCCAAACCGTGGTTTTTTCATTGTAGATATCAACGGACATGAAACGTCCATTTTGATGAATTTCATGATCTTTCATTTTGTTGAACCGACCTATTTCGTTGCCATCAGGGATAAAAATCATCATGGATTTCGTGCCAAACCACTCGTCCAACGAGCACCCGTGGTTCACCAAATCTGAAAACGGCGAAGACAAATACAAGGATTACTTTGTTTGGCACGATGGGATTAAGGGCGCCGACGGTAAGATGCATCCTCCTAACAATTGGGTAAGTTCTGCTTATACGAAGAGCTTATTACACCTATACCGTGTTCTATTAGGGATCGTGCACAGGAACTCTGAAAAGCTGTCGAAATTATGTTAAACCAGTTGAGACAAAAATAGCTATTGCCGTTGGAGATGGTGGAGTACTTTACCCTTTGCAAACAGCTCATCGCAGAAAGATTTCCAGGACTTGGAAAGTGTTTGGTTTATAAGTGGAGTGAGTAGGTGTTAGTGTTATCAGTTTAGTGGCATTTAGTGGGGGGGCTTTCGAAAAATAGCAACATTGGCATTAACGAATTGCACATCCAACTGCCATTACCAATAGGCAGATATTCAGGGTAATCTAGATAGGATCTTGGCTCTTAAGTACCATTGAATTGTATTCATACAATATAGGCACACAGTCAATTATAATTGGCTCAACGTAAGATATTATCATCTTGACTCTTGAGTGATCGATTATCATGAAAAACAATCTCAGGGCCAGTTTCTGCGGGCCAGATGGGTCAGAATTCAAATCATAGATTTAAAGTTAAAACTGCATTTTTAATGATCAAAAATAAAAGACAACTAGGGCACAGACAGTGGGCTCGCTTCACTCGCCTATTTTTACCCCTGATCCAACCCCGCGAGTGAATGTATCTGAAGAGAGAGGAATAAAAACCTCCCGATCTTTGGTATAGAGAGAGAAATCGTCTTCCCACACACCAGAATATATCCAAAATTAGTGTGGAATGAACTGTCTCCCAAATCTTGAAAAATGTTCTCCAGAAACCCCTTGAGCGGCAGCCTCTCCACTCTTCCAAGGTACCTAGCAGTCCTTAGGGCGGGCCCCTTTAAGTTCTATAAGACACACGGCACCCACGTGCGATCTCTCTTAAAATCGTTCAAATTAAACTCGCCGTCTAAATTCGCCGATCGTCAGAATTCGTTCTTTCGGGATTTAGTATTAAAATGTGGACCTCTAGGTAGTAGGATACAGAGGAAATGCCGACTCAATTGGACAGTGAATGACGAAGATAGGGATGCTGGCGCAAATTTGCGCTCATCTAAAATTGCGCTCAATGCGCTTATCGGACGTAAAATTGGCCAGGGAATCAAAATTCGAAAAAAATTAGGCGTTCCCATTTGAAATAAGAAAGTTGGGCGCAAATGCGCCCATTTGCGCGCATCTCAGGGGAATCTCACCCCACCCTAGCCACCTAGTAGTAGGTAAACGGGATCCTGAGTCGATAGGCAAAATTGACGTACCTATATTGATTACCGCTTCCGAGGAGAGTATGCTCTGCCAGAGAGAGACGGACATGGTGAGAAGTAGTGGTATAGATCGTCGTCACCTCAATTCTAATTAGTCGTTTTTCCATTATGGATGTTGTCCACAGTTTTGCTGCCTCGATAAAAATCCTTGAAAAAACTGGCTTTCAAGTCTACAACCACTCTACCACCATGCAGATTCTGTATATGTACTTACACATAGTCGATACAACCCTGTCATATTGCGGCTTTTCTCCGCTTTTGGCGGTTGAAGTGCACGATCCCTATTGCCCCACCCGTTGTTGTAACTGTTTATTTCCAAGGCAGACGGCGATGTTTGGAGGATCGATGTGGACCTATTCCGAAACGAGGCAAAAAATGTATTTGCACCAATTCTTGCCGGAGCAGCCGGATTTGAACTACAGAAACCCCGACGTCCTCGAGGAGATGCTGGTGAGTACCGTCGAGCCCGGTGACCAGGCTCAAAAGAACATACACTGAGTTTGTCGCCGTTTTTTTTATTTGATTTTTTGTTCCCCCTTTTTTCAGAACGTCCTGAGGTTCTGGATGGATGTCGGCGTTGGTGGTTTCCGAATGGACGCCATCTCCTCGCTCGTCGAGAACTTGTCGTTCCAAGACGAACCCTTCATCGGGCCCGACCCAAACAACTACGGCGAGTACATTCACACGATGACGGTGGAACAGCCCGAAACGTTTGGCGTTCTAGAAAATTTCATGTCGGCTCTCAAAAATCACTCGCGACAAAACAACATCACGACTCAGTAAGATTTCACATGTTGGACACAAGTTAATTTAACTACATATATGTATAACCATATACCTCACTTATTATGTTTGGTAGGTTAGTGTTGGCAGAAAACTACAATTGGGACTACAACAAAATCAAAAAGTACTACGGCACTGAGGACAAACCAAGGTCGACATTCCCTATGAACATGTTTTGGATTATGTTCTTGCGCGCTGGTAGCAACGCGAGCCAATGGGCTGACACTATCAACAACTGGAATTTGCGGGCCATGCCATCTGGAAACTGGGCCATAGCCAATTGGGTGGTAAGTATATTGAAAGAAGAGACTGGCAATTGCGTGCTATTTGTCATTCACCTGTGATTTTTATGTAATTGAAATATGTTACTCAGACGGTAGTTGGAATGATAATGTAGATGAAATAAAAAGTCGGAACGGCAAACTGATTGACATATTTCTCGTAGGTTGTTGAAATAATAGTAGTAGTTACAATGACGTGGAAACAAGAGACTGATTAGTGAAGATAAACATCAGTTTCTCACAATGAAAGTCCGCTGATGAGGCCACCTCTGACTGGCTGGCCGCACTCACTGCCAGTGTTAAAGAGGACTACCTGTGCGGGTCAACGAACAACAAATGCATAACCTTTTCGTTGCAATTGGCCAGTTGTACGAACCAAACAATTCCTCAATGATCTTGACTTCTGTCCTCAACAACATGATACTTCGGTCGACAAATTCTAAGCTTAGCTTTTTTGTTGTTTTTTTAATTCTCGATTTGTATGCATTTCCAACTTTTTATTTCATCTATTTCATCATTCAATTACCATCAGAGTAAGATATTGCAATTACATAACAATCTCAGGTGAATGACGAGTAGCACACTATTTCCAATAGAGGCCTCATTTTATTTTGAAAACTGCCAACTCTCGTATTGTGCAGTTGGGGAACCACGACCAGCACAGAGTGACGACCCGATTCAGCTCCGAGCACACCGACATCCTCAACATGGTTCAATTGTCGTTGAAAGGCGTCGCTATTGTGTACTACGGCGACGAAATCGGTCTGCTCGACAGCATCGTCCGACGAGACCAGGCTGTCGATCCGCAAGGGTTGAGAGCGAGTGATGAAGACTTTTCGTGGAAAACGAGGGACCCCGAGAGAGGGCCAATGCCATGGACCAACGGAACCAATGGAAGTGAGTGTTACATCCCCGGAAGATGTATTTAATAACGACGAAAAGGTCAGTTCGCAGAGAAGTTTTGGTTGTTGGAATCGAATCAAAACTCGAACGCTTCCTTGACTGAAACTCTGCTCTCCACCCTCAGAATCGTTCCACAGTTTCCACAAAGTTGTTCTGCTGTTCTTTGTAAGGGAGCTGCCCACGTGCCCCCCCAAATTAAAAAAGGCTGGACAGTTCCCCCCCCCCCCCCACCCAGTGGACAATTAAGGTGTTATGAGTTTGTCACAGGTAATAAAACATTGCAATTAAATATCACATTTCTAATAAGTACTACATAATAGTAAACCCCGCACGTAAAAAAAAAAAAAAAATCTAGGGTCTGTATCTCCCTGAAACCCTTTTTATGTAAGTGAAAAGGGAGATGGACCTATCATATTTGTCAATTGTCGAAGATTTGACATTATCCGTTTCAACAGGGATTCCTGGTCCTAAAACGCTGCAAATTTTACACAAGGGTTTATTATTCATTGATATAGGTTACTTGTGCATAAATTTAATTCTGCGTCAATGAAAATTTTTATTTTATTTTTTTATTTATTTTTATTCCCAAAAATTGTTTTTTTACTCGAAAATATTTTACCTCCTAGGATCCTTCAATAATCCCATTTGTAGCCCCGTGAGAGCCCTATAGATCCCCACGGGGAAATCGGATCGTTCCGGGACCCCTAAAAATGGATTCTACGTCCAAAAATACTTCGAAAACGACACCTAACTCGATCCCATAGCCTAAAGCCTTAAAAAAAAAACCTCCCGTAGCCCCATTTTAGCCCCATAGCGCCCCACGGGTTTGGGCGATCGGACTGAAAACCTTGCGGGCACAACTAGATGGCAAACCGAGTATTTTGTCAAAATTTCAGATTAAAAAAAAAATCCTACGACCCAAAACGGCCTGGACGGCGGACGGACATTTCGGATTAGGAATCTAGACCTCTTCAAACGGATAATGTCAAATTTTGAGGCCAATCGGAGTCGTCGACCTCCGTCACGAAAACAGTTGTATTATTCCAAGATTAATAAACCAAAAATATCCTAAAATAACTCCAAAATCTCAGTGAAGAAAAAAGGTAGATAATCGTTGCAAGGTAATCGATTATCCTATCAATTAAATCATAAGGACATCGATTACTTGATCAAATTACAGGTTATTGCCATTAATCGAGTAATCGATACCCAACCCTACTCGAGTGTTTTTGTGACATTTATTTATGTAGGTACCTACCTCCTTAGTGCAACAATTTCTTCTGTCCCGGCAGATTTCACGACGACGAGTATACCCTGGCTGCCGCTGTCTCCAAATTACTGGACCAACAACATCGAGGCTCAAAAGTCCGACAACCGTTCACACTTGAGCGTTTTCAAATTGATGGCGAATTTGAAAAAAACCCAAACGATGACGCACGGCGATACTAACGTCACGTACGAGAGTCAGAGTCTCATTATTTACAGGTTGGTGGTCGGTTTTTGTGTGGTGGGCGGATTTTGAAAGCGAACCAATTTCGTGTTTGCAAACATGAATTGGCACGTTGCAGATCGCTGTCAGATCATCCCACGATCGTCACGGTGATCAACTTCAGCGTTCTGCAAGATGAAGTGGATTTGAGGAGGACGAGGCCGACAATAACTGAAAAAGTCAAAGTGCTCGTTGCCAGTCGTAGTTACGAACCCGATATGTCTGCAGATCAAGTCTTCAACTCGTAAGTGTCTTATTAAATAACACAAATTTTGTTCGTTGGTGAGTCCTCTGAACTGGTGCCTCGCGTTTTGGTTTTTATTCTTGGAATAATACACCTTTGTTTTCGCGACGGAGGTAGACGACTCCGATTGGCCTCAAAATTTGACATTATCCGTTTCAAAAGGTCTTAATTCTAAATCCGAAATGGCCGTCCGCCGTCCGGGCCGTTTTGGGCAGTAGGAATTTTTTTTTAAATCTGAAATTTTGACGAATACTTGGTTTACCATCTAGTTGTGCCCGCAAGGTTTTCAGCCCGATCGCCCAAACCCGTGGTGCGCTATGGGGCTAAAATGGGGTTATGGGAGGGGTTTTTGAAGGCTTTTGGCTATGGGATCGAGTTAGGTGTCGTTTTCGAAGTATTTTTGGACGTAGAATCCATTTTTGGGGGTCCCAGAACGGTTCGATTTCACTGTGGCGATCTATAGGGCTTTCATGGGGCTACAAATGGGATTTATGAAGGATCCCAGGAGGTCAAATATTTTTCGAGTAAAGAAACAAAACATTTTTGAAAAAAAAAAAATTAAAGAAAAGAATTTTTTACAAAATTTGTTTCATTGACAGAATTAAATAATAAACCCTTGTGTAAAATTTGCAGCGTTTTTTAATTTAATTTAACGATGTGGCTATATGCAGGTACATTACCTACGAATAAAAAGCTATTTGCGGCCTAACCGATGAAAATAGGCTTGTGCAGTTGTGAGCTAATAGGAAGCGAGAGTTCGGAGATGTTTTCAATTGGAATGTTATGAAGAGGAGTAAATCACAACCTGTTCGATCTTTCCAAGATACCGACTATTTGGTCGGATTCCCAGCAACGATGGTCAGTTATAGACGAGTTGTCGTATGGATGTTTCTCCTGAGAATAGTGACAGTCAAGCAACGACGTTCCAAGTGTTCCGAGGGCAATTGAGAAATCTATCATTCATTTGGTAACTTTTGTGAGCAAAGAATCAACCACTCCCTCGCTAACGCTTCCTTGAAATCTCTCAGAATACAATGTATTCTGAGAGATTTCAAGGATTTCATGTCATGATTCAGATCCCACTATAAGCCAATTCAATGCTGAAGCTAGTCTTTCATTGAATGACTGCAGTCATGCGGGTGCACTGTTTTTCAAAGGAGCTTGCAAGCACATTTTACTCACATGAGCTTTTTGACCATATTGTTTGTATATGCGCAATAATTTCGTGTGTAACCACAAATATACATTGTTGAAACCGTACCTGCAAATAGCTCTTTATTCATAGGTACTGTACCTGCAAATATCTCTTTATTCATAAGCACTGTAAATAAGTATGTACCCACAAATGGCTTTTTATTCGTAGGTACTGTACCTGCAAATAGCCTCAACCTTAATTTAACGTGTTAGCTGAGTGATAATTTCCACAGTAATTATTACTCTGAAAATTGACTCATTTTGAGGACAATGGTGAGATTCGGCCGGATTAGTTAATTGACATGTTTAATTATGGTAATGTGCAGCGCGGTAGTTATGGTAAGATGCGGCCCCCTACACCTCCTTGAAACTTCAGGCCTTAGGACAATATTGTAATCCAAAGGCAATAATCGATAGGAGTAGGCCTTCTTTATCTTTTTACCGTTATTGGGAAAAACATCTGATCATGGATACCTTATGACTTTCACCAAACGTCCACATTTACCTGGTCGACAGACCCCAGTTTTACAGATTTTTACGTTTTTGTTTTTTCAGAACTCTCCTCTCGTCTCGGATCGTGTTGCCACCGCTCTCAGGACTTGTTCTGACTACGGTGGTGTAGTTTCATCGACAGGCCGTCCGTCCGTACCTGAACTCTGTGATTGTTACCCGTTTGTGTTGAAAACTCGAGAAAAAAAAAATGTTAGAAATAAAAATCAACGTTGTTGAATTTGAGCGGAATTAAAAAGCCTGACCGGATGGGTTGTAATCTTAACGCCAAAGATCCTTCAAAAACACCATCTGCGAAATCGTGGATTTACGCCACAGGCCTTCCGCCAAACACATCACAAAAAATAGTGAATCTAAATTTAGATTCACTTACATTACATTTTAATTCATTAAAATGTAGAAACACGTACACACGTACCTGTACACATCCATCAGCCACTGTATGGGGTGTCCCACTGCATCCTTGTAGCTCAAAATATGGCGAAGCAGCAGTATTTTAAAGGTTCATTCAGGACAAGTAGATTTTAAGAAAAACTCTCTTAAACCTCAAAATGGTATAGTTTTAATTTTTCATAGGTAGTTGAGGAGTGGTTCAAATTGCTCAGCTTTCTAAAGAATGCCTACTGCTCAAAACGGCCTGGACGGCGAACGGGCATACGATTTTTGAAATTTACGCGGTACCTATGTCAACTTTTGAGGCCGTCGTAAATGCATAGGTACTCCTGTCCTTTGTGCTTCTACACCTAACGTCCCAATAGATTTTAAATGAACCCAAATGTTTTAATCTAGCTGATTGTTTGCATTTGCAAAAGTTATTTCAGTCTCAAGAGGCTACTTCAGATAAAACTGTTTTCAACTTCAACAACTAAAACTACCTTCAAAATACCTTGAACAGTCTGTCCGGGGATGTTCTGCATCAATCTAAGTTACCAATTATTGCTGTATTGTACGCAATAGGCACTGCTGCCTTTGAACTTGATTGTATAAATTTGGGCGATTCATTTCATAGATGGGACGCGTCGTATGTTTATTTCTGGCATTTGCCGGAGTCGCGTTGGGTGAGTTGGTGACGTTCGGCGGTGATCCCTGGTATTCGAATGCCATCGTGTACCAGCTGTACCCTCGCTCCTTCCAGGACTCGAACGGCGACGGTGTCGGCGATCTGAAAGGTAAGACCAACAGGGAAGGACGAGATGCGGCAGGCAAAAGGATATAAATAATCAATTTGGGCAAATTTATCGTGAAACTGCTATCAAATTGCAGTTTCCATGGAACTAATTAACATGGCAGCAATCTGCACGATGCACATTTGGACAGATGTGGGATTCCGAAAAATGGAATAAACGTACGTTCCCTACGGGACGCATCAAGTTTCGGATGCTTCGTGTTTTTGTGCACCTAATTAAATTCCAAATTTTGGAAGCTACATTTCCTAAATTTAGGTTTTGTGTGTTTGGTGGAGATCTGGGGGCATGAATCCTCTTCCCTTAGCAGCCCGTCATGTCAGGGCGAACAGGTGAAAAAATTCACATTACTTGTGTGGGCGTGTGAGGATATTTCCTGATTGAAACATTTCCACTTGTTGCGCTCGTCAGGCAGAACTTGTTTTATTTCTAGGAATCCTCCAAAGGGTGGATTATTTGGGCGATTTGGGGATCGACGCCATTTGGATCAACCCCATCTACCCCTCGCCCAACAAGGACTTCGGCTACGACATTTCCGACTTCCGAAACATCCATCCACTCTATGGGACGCTCGACGATTTCAAGCTGTTGGTGTCCCAGCTCAAAGACCGCGGTAAGTGTACTAATCAAACAAGTGCCCCGACGATGTTTTTTGTGTAAGTTAAGTAGGAGGTGTCTGCATCAGCTCAAAGTGGATCCATTGTGAACAGTAAAAGACGTAGGACAGTCCTGCTTCTATTACGAAGTCTCTCGCCGACTTTATTTTTGTGGGAAGTGGGGAAACTCGTTAAGAGCGAAGAGGAGGGACCGCACTGACTGGGCCTACCAACTAAAACCACCACCCTTTCTTCTTATAGAGAACTACCCCGGAACCACCTGTTCAGCGTTACTTCGGAGTAATCGACCCTTCAGTAATATTCCCCTTCAGTATATCCCTGCGCCCCGTCCTCGACTGGGGACGGCCCCCCTTCCAGGTCAATTCCCTGCTGCAAACCCGTGGTTTTTTCATTATAGATATCAACGGACATGAAACGTCCATTTTGATGAATTTCATGATCTTTCATTTTGTTAGACCGACCTATTTCGTTGCCATCAGGGATAAAAATCATCATGGATTTCGTGCCAAACCACTCGTCTAACGAGCACCCGTGGTTCACCAAATCTGAAAACGGCGAAGACAAATACAAGGATTACTTTGTTTGGCACGATGGGATTAAGGGCGCCAACGGTAAGATGCGTCCACCTAACAATTGGGTAAGTTCTGTTTATACGACGAGCTTGTTATACCTATACCGTGTTCTAAAAGGGATCGTGCACAGGAACTCTGAAAAGCGGTCGAAATTATTTTAAACCAGTTGAACTGCCCAGACGAAAATAGCTATTTCCGTTGGAACTTTACCCTTTGCAAACAGCTCATCGCAGAAAGATTTCCAGGACTTGGAAAGTGTTTGGTTTATAAGTGGAGTGAGTAGGTGTTAGTGTTATCTTGTGTTTAGTGGCATTTAGTGGAGGCTTTCTAAAAATAGCAACTTTGGCATTAACGAATTGCACATCCAACTGCCATTACTAGCTTTCAGGGTAATCTAGATAGGCTCTTGGCTCTTAAGTAGTACCATTGAATTGTATTCATACAACAATACAGGTACACAGTCAATTATAATTGGCTCAACGTAAGATATTATCATCTTGACTCTTGAGTGATCCATTATCATGAAAAACAATCTCAGGGCCAGTTTCTGCGGGCCAGATGGGTCAGAATTCAAATCCTAGATTTAAAGTAAAAACTTATATTTTAATTATCAAAAATAATTGATAAAAGACAACTAGGGCGCAGACAGTGGGCTCGCTTCACTCGTCCATTTGTACTCCTGATCCAACCCCGCGAGTGAATGTATCTGAAGAGAGAGGAATAAAATCGTCTGAAGCCTGTCCGAAGACCCCCCCCCCCCCCCCCCCGGCTTCTAAAATCTTAAAATACTAGCACTCTGACAGTGGGGCCATTTTCCAATGGGTCCCATCGCATGTTGGCATTGAGGGGAACGAGAAAGCTGATGCTCTCGCCCGACAAGGAGCTTCAATGGAACAGCCCGAATTTGCCATTCCTTATGGAGGTTCAAAAAGAATTATAAAAGCCGCGATTAAGGATAAGACCGCTAATATTATGCAACAAAAAGCAGAGGGACGACAATGGGCTACCCTTCTTGACCCTGAGTGCAGGGTTCCCATCTCTGCACCACGATATGTAACAGTAGCATGTTTCCGGCTTGCCACAGGTCATGACTACCTCCAAAAACATTTACACCGAATTGATCTGGCAAGAGACCCATTTTGCCCTCTGTGCCACTCAGGGGTTGAAATGACTTCCGAACATTTGGACGCGTGTTCTTCTTTGGAGGACGCAAGAAGACAGACATCACCATCAGGCGACGACACTCGCTGGCATCGCAAGGCGGGTCTCTATTGGGTTGCAAGAACGCGAATGGCTGAACTGTCAAACAATGCAGTGACATAGTAAAAAAAGTTTATTGGCCGGGGGCTCGCTTCGCTCAGCCGACCACTTTCTCGGACAGGGGGGCTCGTTTCGCTCACCCATTTGAATAATAGGTCAGGTGATGGGGTTGGATACCTACAACTGAAGCGTTCTATGAGACACACGGCATACCCACGTGCGATCTGTCTAAAAATCGTTCAAATTAAACTTGCTGTCTAAATTCGCCGATCGTCAGAATTCGTTATTTCGTGATTTAGTTTTAAAATTTGGACCTCTAGCTAGTAGGATACAGAGGAAACGCCGACTCAATTGGGCAGTTAATAACGAAGATAGGGATTCTGGGGCGAATTTGCGCTCATCTAAAATTGCGCGAAATGATAAAGGCCTATTTGCGAGCATCTAAGGGGAATCTCAACCCCCCTAGTATATCGATTACCGTTTCCGAGGAGAAGGCTTCTGACATACTCTGCCAGAGAGAAACAGACACGGTGAGAATTGGTGGTATAGATTGATTTGAAATAAGTCCTCCCCCATTATCCTCCTCACCTCAATTCTAATTAGTCATTTTTCCATTATGGATGTTGTCCACAGTTTTGCTGTCTCGGTAAAAATCCTTGAAAAAAACTGACTATCATGTCTACAACCACTCCGCCACCATGCTGAATCTGTATATGTACTTACACATTGTCGATACAACCCTGTCATATTACGGCTTTTCTCCGCTTTTGGCAGTTGAAGTGCACGATCCCTATTGCGCCACCCGTTGTTGTAACTATTTATTTCCAAGGCAGACGGCGATGTTTGGAGGATCGATGTGGACCTATTCCGAAACGAGGAAAAAAATGTATTTGCACCAATTCTTGCCGGAGCAGCCAGATTTGAACTACAGAAACCCCGACGTCCTCGAGGAGATGCTGGTGAGTACCGTCGAGCCCGCTGACCAGGCTCAAAAGAACATACAATTAGTTTGGTTAGGGAGAGAGAACGACTCCTCTGCTGAATAGTCGTTCTCTCTCCCTAACCAAACTCATTGGATTAGACCTCTGCACCATCGGCAAACAACCACTTTGTGAACATACAATTAGTTTGTCGCCTTTTTTTTTAATTTCCCGATTGCGGCCCACCGTCGCAGGAGTCGAAAATGCCATAGCCCGATTGCGGCCGCTAAGTTGTCCCCTTTCGATTGTGGAACCGCCCGATTGCGGCCGCGTCTACCCGTTCTTTTGTACGTTCTTTTGTACCGGTTACTTCTGCCACTCCGTTTTGCGTTATCCAGGGTGAACCACGAGGAGGCTGAGTAGCTTTCTCTCCCCAATGCGTACGTACTGTCAACAGTGGTCAAAAACGCAGTTTTATGAGCCCAAAAAGGGAAAAAAATAAAATGCTTAAACAATTTTTTTTTTTAAATTTTTTCATTGACAGAATTAAATTTCTGCACAAGTAACTTATATCAAAGATTTCGGGAATATTTCCATTTTCTACCTCATTTCCTTCTGACCTGCTCTGGCAGTCAGGAGACAATCACGTGTAGGTACACACTTAGTACCAATGTTCGCCTAAGAGAGGGCAGTAGCTCCCGACTCAAGCTGACGCGTCGCCATTGTGAATCTTTTTGTAAAAGGGTCTGATCGGGTCTGGTCTAGAACAGTATGAAACCAACCCTCAAGAAGTGCGGGTCCAGTGAATAAAAACTATTTTACAACCATCCTGACTTGATTATTTATTACACCCTTCTGATCAAGGAGCATGATTACTCATAAAGAATAATATACCCTTGTGTAAAATTGGCAGCGTTTTTCATTAGTATTCAGTCGTTTGTCAAGATTGGGTGAAGAAATACCTTTTTCCAGCGATGGATACATCTAAGATGGGTAATAATATCCGTTATAAAAATTATTTATGAGATTGTAACTAATTTTAATAGCATTAATAAATGGTGTATCATGAGGAAAATAATGTCATGCTCGATTTCTTTGGGCTGCCAAAGACGAGATTGACCTGTATTGAGTTTGAAATAGACTTACATCCACTCGTTTATATGTACAGTAAAATTTGAATCCAAAATTGAGTGCTCTAAACTGCTCTAAGTTTAGTTTTATCTGTTTCCGTTTTACAAAGAGGCTGTCCTTCAGCAGCAGATCTTCAGCGTTTGGCGTGAAGAAACAGGTCGTTTTCGAAGTATTTTTGGGCGTAGAATCCATTTTTGGGGGTCCCGGAACGATCCGATTTCACTGTGGCGATCTGCAAGGCTTTCGTGGGGCTTAAAATGGGATTTTTGAAGGATCCCAGGAGGACTAGTCAAGTTTTCAGGACCCTCAGCAGCAATTCCAGAATGAATCAGTTTGAATGGCCGCTCACTGATATCTTCCCTAGCCTCTTCAGCGAGTTACGAATGCAATTTCGAACTGTGATATTCTCGACAGATTTGGGATGATTATGGGTTAGCCGACTGTCAGTAGTAACAACCGAAGTTTCCGAATCCGTTTTGGCATAAGCTTGACATGACTTGACACTGCAGGGCCACCTTTTCAACAACTCGATAACGGATGTCATTATTAACAGTTCCTTTCCGCCGCTCTCACGTTACGGCCGCAACCGGGCGACTTTTTTTCATTTCGGCCGCAATCGGGCGATCCCCTTATTATTATTATTATTATTATTATTATTATTATTATTATTATTTTTTTTTTTTTTCAGGACGTCCTGAGGTTCTGGATGGATGTCGGCGTTGGTGGTTTCCGAATGGACGCCATCTCCTCGATCGTCGAGAACTTGTCGTTCCAAGACGAACCCTTCGTCGGGTCCGACCCAAACAACTACCTCGATTACATGCACACGATGACGGTGGAACAGCCCGAAACGTTTGTCGTTCTAGAAAATTTCATGTCGGCTCTCAAAAACCACTCGCGACAAAACAACATCACGTCTCAGTAAGATTTCACATGTTGGACACAAGTTAATTGAACTACATGACCTTATACCTCACTAATTATGTTTGGTAGGTTAGTGTTGGCAGAAAACTACAATTGGGACTACAACAAAATCAAAACGTACTACGGCACTGAGGACAAACCAAGGTCGACATTCCCTATGAACATGTTTTGGATTATGTTCTTGCGCGCTGGTAGCAACGCGAGCCAATGGGCTGACACTATCAACAACTGGAATTTGCGGGCCATGCCATCTGGAAACTGGGCCATAGCCAATTGGGTGGTAAGTATATTGAAAGGAGAGACCGGCAATTGCGTGCTATTGGGCATTCACCTGCGATTTTTATGGCCACCTCTGACTGGCTGGCCGCACTCACTGCCAGTGTTAAAGAGGACTACCTGTGCGGGTCAACGAACAACGAATGCATAACCTTTTCGTTGCAATTGGCCAGTTGTACGACCCAAACAATTCCTCAATGATCTTGACTTCTGTCCTCAACAACATGATACTTCGGTCGACAAATTCTAAGCTTAGTTTTTTTTTTTTGTTTTTTAGCGCAACCTTTCCCTCAAAAAATGGAAATGTGTGCTCATCTCTTCGACATTTGTTTTTTTTTGTTTTTTTTTTTTTTTGTGTGTGTGTGTGTGTATCACAGGATCACGGCTGAACAGATTTTCATGAGGGTGGTCTCATTGTGATCAGCGAGTTCTGGGGGTGGTTATAGGCTATCAAAATCACCTCCGTCGTCGACGATTCGTCCGATCCCGACGAAATAGTTTGGTCGTTAGATACCTAGTGTGTCAAGTTACGAATTCTTATTTATGGTTTTGGTTTCGTAGTAACAGAAAGGTTGCGCTTTTCTATTCAATTCAATTGATGGCTTGTTTTTTAATTCTCGATTTCTATGCATTTCCAACTTTATATTTAATCTATTTTATCATTCCAACTACCGGCAGAGTAAGATATTGCAATTACATAACAATCTAAGGTGAATGACCAATAGCACAGTATTTCCTATAGAGGCCTCATTTTATTTTGAAAACTGCCAAACTCTCGTATTGTGCAGTTGGGGAACCACGACCAGCACAGAGTGACGACCCGATTCAGCCCCGAACACACCGACATCCTCAACATGGTTCAATTGTCGTTGAAAGGCGTCGCTATTGTGTACTACGGCGACGAAATCGGTCTGCTCGACAGCATCGTCCGACGAGACCAGGCTGTCGATCCGCAAGGGTTGAGAGCGAGTGATGAAGACTTTTCGTGGAGATCGAGAGACCCCGCGAGAGGACCAATGCCGTGGACCAACGGAACCAATGGAAGTGAGTGTTACATCCCCGGAAGATGTATTTAATAACGAAGAAAAGGTCAGTTCGCGGAGAAGTTTTGGTTGTTGGAATCGAATCAAAACTCGAACGCTTCCTTGACTGAAACTCTTCCCTCCACCCTTAGAATCGTTTGGAATTCCACAAAGTTGTTCTGCTGTTCTTTGTAAGGCATTCTTTTATTCCCACGAAGTAACCGCTAGTGGTGGTTGGCGGGGATCCCGAACGATTTTTGATAATTTGAAATACCGGGATGTGTGGAGTCAATTCCGGGATGTGTGGAGTCAATTCCGGGATCCCGGGAGTCGAGAATTATGCACCTCGTATGTTCCTACATTGCTCAAAAAATAATCTTACGGACATCGATTATTTGATCCAATTACAGATTATTGCCATTAATCGAGTAATCGATACCCAACTCTACTCGAGAGTGTTTTTGTGACATTTACTTATGTAGGTAGACCTCGTTAGTGCAACAATTTCTTCTGTCCCGGCAGATTTCTCGACGAAAAGCATACCCTGGCTGCCGCTGTCTCCGAATTACTGGACCAACAACGTCGAGGCTCAAAAGTCCGACAACCGTTCACACTTGAGCGTTTTCAAATTGATGGCGAATTTGAAAAAAACCCAAACCATGACGCACGGCGATACTTACGCCACGTACGAGAGTCAGAGTCTCATTATTTACAGGTTGGTAATCTATTTTGTTCGGTGGGCGGATTTCGAAAGCGAACCAATTTCGTGTTTGAATTGGCACGTTGCAGATCGCTGTCAGCTCATCCCACGATCGTCACGGTGATCAACTTCAGCGTTCTGCAAGATGAAGTGGATTTGAGGAGGACGAGGCCGACAATAACTGAAAAAGTCAAAGTGCTCGTTGCCAGTCGTAATTACGAACCCGATATGTCTGCAGATCAAGTGTTCAACTCGTAAGTGTCTTATTTGTTCGTTGGTGAGTCACCTGAACTGGCGCCTCGCGATTTGGTTTATTATTCTTGAAATAATACACAGGTGTATTATCGACATAGGTCTATGTTTTCGCGACGGAGGTAGACGACTCCGATCGGCCTCAGAATTTGACATTATCCGTTTCAACAGGTCTAGATTCCAAAACCGAAATGTCCTTCCGCCGTCTGTGCCGTTTTGGGCAGTAGGATCTTTTTTTTTTTAATCTGAAATGTCGACAGAATACTTGGTTTACCATTTAGTTGTGCCCGCAAGGTTTTCAGTTCGATCGCCCAAACCCGTGGGGCCCTATGGGGCTATAATGGGGCTACGGGAGGGGTTTTTTGAAGGCTTTTAGCTATGGGATCGAGTTAGGTGTCTTTTTCGTAGTATTTTTGGACGTAGAATCCATTTTTTGGGTCCCGGAACGATCCGATTTCACTGTTGCGATCTACAGGGCTTTTATGGGGCTACAACTGGTATTTTTGAAAAGTCCCAGGAGGTCAAATATTTTTCGAGTTAAAAAAAAATTATTTTGAAAAAAAAAAAAATGTTTTTCAAAATGTTTGTTGTTGACAGAATTAATATTCGGACATTTGATTTATATCAAAGAATAATAAACCCTTGTGTAAAATTTGCAGCGTTTGAATTATTTTGATGTGCAGCGCGGTAGTTATGGTGAGATGTGGCCTCCTTCAGTGTATATTGTCCTAAGGGCTGAAGTTTCAAGGAGGTGTAGGGCCTACTCCTCCTTGAAACTTCAGCCCTCAGGACAATATTGTAGTCCATGGAGGAAAGAAATCTTTCCTCCATGATTGTTCCAAAGGCAATAATCGATAAGCGTAGGCCTACTTTATCTTTTTACCGTTATTGGGAAAAACATTTGATCATGGATACATTCATAATATTATTATGTTCATATTTTTATTGATATTAAATTGCTGAGCTCACCATGGCCGTGTCTTTGCGAAGCTCTCAAATCTTACCTCATGTCTGTTTTTTTTTTTTTTTTTTTTTTTTTTTTTAATCAGTTCATTAGGTAGGTAGTTGTTCAATTATGCCAATAATTCCATTAGTTGTTCAACATTCAAATGGAGAAGAGATTTCTGAACGAAAAGTAAAAGTGATAGGTTTGTTTCATTCGATCGCCAATACTAATGATCATTTGATTATCTCAATCATTCGTTTTGTTCATCACTATCGTCAGTAATAAGACCCAAGTTATTTCCAATGATTGAATTTCCTAGTACTCGCTCGCTCAATTGCCCTATTAGTTTTGTTTTAAGAAAAACTAATCATTATTGAAAAGCGAGTAGAAGAGGTCTGAGGCCATGGGGGGGGGGGGCTGATTTTAGCCAGCAGGGGTTGGCCCCCTAGTCGTACATAAATGTGAGCTATCACTGTTACCCAGAGGACACCGCGAGGAGGTTGTTCACGTTGTCCCCCAAATTGGGGGACAATAATTATTATTGCCACCTATCCTCACCATCATTAACTAGGATAGGGCCTCACCTGGGTGGGTGGCAGATGCGTACGTGACACTTGTGTACACCTCATTAACAGTGTTCAATTGGGTACACATTTTCAATAACTGGGGGCACTTGCATACACGTTTTTGCTTCCTCTGCGTGTTTAAAAGTTCGGTGGTGTTCTGACAGAACTTTTGATTACGTATTTGACTGATTTGTCACTGTCGTATATTCCACTTCTTCCATCTTGAGTTTCTTACTTGCCAGTAGTCAGCGAAATAATCGTTAAATTCCTCCAGTTTTCTTGAGGTACCTATTATAGGTACTATAATAGGTACCTATAATAGGCGTCGCACAGTGGTCCAGAACCCCCGAAAACGTGATCGAAACTCCTAGCGACTTTAATTTTTTTACTTTTGCTTTCAAAATGAGTAGGTCTTATGTTTTTGAGTGCGCAGATTCCAAAAATCATGTTCTTATTCACTTTTGAGACCCAGAAATGGTAAAAAAAAATGACATTTTTAGGCTTTTTCGTTGATTACCTGAACGTTTCATGTCAGACCCAAGTGTGTTATTGGTTATCTCAACGTTTTCATTAAAATTAACAAGTTACTGAAGTTGAATCAAAAATATTGGAAAAATAGAAAAAAATGTCCAAATTTATTTATTTGAATATATTAATCGGAAAAATAGAAATGAAATAAAATAAATATCGGGTTGGGAGAGGGCACACGAAACCGATGGAAGGGAGCTCCACTTCCGTCTCTGGACATTGATCTTGCCGTGGACGAAAAGTATCCCAGGTTTATGAGCAGAGATACGGACTTTGGATCAGAAAAATTGACCTACAGGCCAAGGTAGCAACTAGTAGCACCTGGAATTGGATCGAAAACTTTCTTTATACCATTCTCGACAATCTGAGACCAATTTTTGCGCGTACATATTTTTACGATTTTTTCTACCTAATTTCGAAAAATATTCATAAAAATTGTACTTTAAAGATGATTTACTCATCTTCGGATCTACTTGTTGGCTGTGATTAACCAATAAGCAAAGCTCTCCAAATTTTGGAAATAAGAAACAAATAAATACAAATCGCTACGTTAACAAAAAAATCGCTAGCATCGGTCAACTTTAAACATTTCGAATTTCCTGCAAACTTTTCTAGGCAGTTTTGTGGAAAGCCTTGGCAGGCTTGGGTGTGTCAAGAACTGTAGAATAAAGGATAAAATTTTCAAATCTGTAGAAAAATATGAAAAAATTGAGTTTCGATCACGTTTTTGGGGGGTTCTGTGTGTGTGTGTGTTTCGCTTGAATGGAACACCAACCTTCATCGCCGTCGTCAACGGGAAGAAAGTCTAGTGCACCGCACATCGTGATGTGCAACTCACGTTTTCGTTGTTCTTGTAGGAGTCAGTTAGTCCCAAATTTTGTACTTTCCGCCACAAACTCTGAGTGAAATGGAAATGGCATCCGCTCAATCCGCTCTTTCTCCTTTTCAAAATCAAGTTTTACTACATCAGGATTCCGTGAATTGAATAAACTGAAGACATCGCTCGCTAACGAAAAGTGCGCAGCGACCTCTAGTTCATGAACTGTTGAATGAGCCCTTACGAATAAGCCACCTTTGTACGCAAGTGTCCTTTACCGTACGCAAATGCCACCAGTTAATGAGGTGTACGCAAGTGTCACGTACGCATCTGCCACTACACCCCGCACCTCGCCCTTTTCGGCATTTTGGCACTCTCCAAGATTCCACATGACTTTCACCACATTTACCTGGTCGACAGACCCCAGTTTTACAGATTTTTCCGTTTGTTTTTTCAGAACGCTCCTCTCGTCTCGGATCGTGTTGCCACCGCTCTCCGGACTTGTTCTGACTACGGTGGTGTAGTTTCATCGACAGGCCGTCCGTCCGTACCTGAACTCTGTGATTGTTACCCGTTTGTGTTGAAAACTCGAAAAAAAAAAATGTTAGAAATAAAAATCAACGTTGTGGAAGTTGAGCGGAATTAAAAAGCCTGACCGGATGGGTTGTAATCTTAACGCCTAAGATAAACGAAGTACCTCTTGAGCCTTTCCGCTGTTCCCAAGTGTTTGAGTTGTCGATTACGAAGCTAAATAAGCAAAAACCGTCTCATCGTCGATAAAGTGGAATCCTGTTTATTGCCTCGGAGCTGAGTGGGAGGTTTTTTTTCCGCTTTGAATAGCCGATAGCATTTTGCCCTCTAAAATCATAACTTTATGGTCCTCATACAAAAAAACTACGATTCACTGATTTACTGATGATGGTATAATCCAGGGGTCTCCAACTCCAGCCCGCCGAGCATTTTCTGATTTGTACTCCCATATCAAAGCTTTTAAAATTAAACTGGCTCTTTCCGAAAAACACACAGCAATGAAAAACCTGGTCCATTTCCCAACCTGCAACACCCTTAAATCTGAAACTGATTAAGAGTTTCTGAGTGAACTTGCGGTAAATCTCGTCAGGTGTCTGTGAGACCAGTTCGAGTCCCGTTTTCCAGATATTGAGGAAGATTCTTCGACCATCAGGAATTTTCAAATCCCTTTCACGCCAGCAGTAACTGCTACGATTTATTATTTATGTCAACTGTTGAACACATACCGCCTGATCTTCAACTGGAAGGCATTGAACTGCAGTCAAATGACATCTACAAAGACAACTTCCAGGATATCGAAGCTGCGCCCCCAGAAAAAACTTTCCGGTCCTCAGAGAACAAAACCTTTTCGAGGATGAAATTCGCAAAATCTAAATACAGGGCCAACTTGACTGATGAACATTTTAGTCCAGTCACCAGTTTTAATAAAAATCTAGTTGTATATACACTCGCATATACCCTACGATTAAGTTAACCCTTTCTCAATTTTTTGGAACGCACTATAATTTCTTTAGCGTATCAACTTTTTTCGTCAAGCATTTGTGAGCTTGTAAACAGGTTGTTTGATCCTATATAAGGTCTAATTTTCACGGTTCAATGCATGGACTTATTTAGAGGTTTTATCGTTCTTATCGATCTGAGCCCTGCTTATAACTAAATGATAGATTAACTGTTTACTAGAAGTTCCTCCTATCTCTAAATCTCGACTATTTAATACTAGCTGGGACACCCGTGCTTTGCACGAAATATCAAATACCTATGAAATTCCCATTCAATAATGAATCCATTCAATTCAATTCAATTCTCTTTATTTGCAGTCATCTCTTTGTACAGACATTGTCAGCAAATACTACTATCCATCACTCACTCGAAATGCAAGCACGTCCAACCTTATTGACCCGTTTCTTGTCGTGAAGTATCAAACTATCTCGAATCGAAGGCCCGTATAATAAGAGAGGGAAACATCTGTCCTTGTAGGTTCACTTTGATTGATCCTCAACAAGTCGTACTCATACCAAAGTATAGCGCTCTGGGATGAGCAGGAGAGAAATTCGTTATTCCGCTTAACCCCCCATTAATAATACGTAATAAGTACGCTTTAAATCCCCCCCCCCCCCTTCATTCCGTCGCAGGCCACGGGAAGTGCGACTGTCAGCGGAGGGATCGGGAAGTCCAGCTTCTCCCATGAACGGGGAAGCTTATAATTACTCGGACTCCCCAATCGCGCCGCCGATGTTATCATTCACTGACCGCATATTTGACTGGAGCCTCTCCTGGCAACGCTTCGTCCAGGGAAGCCAGGTCAGCGGGACCTGCCCAGGCAACCCTGGTTGACATTTCAACTGGGGTTAGGGAGATCCGGTAAGACGGGGACAGCAGGCCCAGCCACCCCTGGCAACAATTCGTATGGGGAAGCCAGCCACCTAGCTTTCGTAAAAACTGCGAACTAATATCGATGTTGACTCATCATCTTCGGTAACTATTGTAATCCCCTAAGTTTCCTTCCAGACTCTAATGCATTCCAGACCAGTTTGGAGAAAGCAGGACTCCCACTTCTGGCTCGATATCGCCTCCCAGGACAGCAGATCATGACAATCCATGTTATGCCTGGGTAGGGAGCGAAATCCCACACTGAGAGAAAAGATTTTTTTAGTGGCTAGGTTAAATCCGAAATAACCTCGAAAAGAAATTGAAACCACCTAGAATCAATTGATTCAACCTAGAAAAAAATAGGTCCAGGTTAAAGTAACATCGAAAAATATTAATAAAACCTAGACCCATATAGAAACAACCTAACCCGTTATTACCCGCCCTCTAACCACAACCTGGAATAAAAAAGTGTCAACCTAGACCAAATGTGAACTTCACATTTGGTCTAGGTTGACATTGTGAAGACCTAGAAAATATATTACCTACCTTTGACTTTTAAGTGGGGTAACCTAGAATTGAATGATTTGACCTTCCATATAATTCCCCTCCATTAAAGTCTCGGTTGTACAACTGAAAACAACCGAGAGATTTAAAAGGCGAGATTGCTACTTTAGGTAACAACCCAGAAGAAAAAGTTAGACTTTCAGTCTCGGTTAAAACTACCATAGTACTACAAATAGTTTTAGGTTTAAACAACAGTGATTGTAATTCATTCAATAAATTCCAGGTTGTTTCTACAGTACGCTAAGCGGCCGCGGAGAGCGCCACTGTAGGCGGTGGGCGTTAATTCTCGTTGTCTTGGCACCCCTGCTATTTAGCCGGTGGGGTTGAGGCCAAATCTTTGTCAAGTTCTAATCATCTAATTTGTGTCACTATGTGCAGTCATATTATGACGTCACATTCAAATTTTTGTACTGAGTTGGAAACAGAGACAACCCAGAAAGATAGTTGAAGTTGATAGTAACAACCTGCAATGGAAGTGGAGCAAACCTAGAAAGAAAAGTGGACCACCTAGTAATTTATTAAAACCAACCTGAAAAGAATAGGAAGCTACCTAGAAATTTAACTGGAACAACAGGGATAGTAATTGAAACAACCTCGTAAATAAAGGGACACAACCTAGAGAAAAAAGGGTTCTAGGTTAACGCGCCATGGCTGTAAATTGTTTGAGGTGGGGTGAGAACGTTTTTGTTTTAGGGTAAATCAACCGTCTATGAAAGTGAAAAACATTGAATACCAGGGTGAGACAACCAAGACATTAATGTTTTTAACCTAGACTGTAAATGGATGGAGGCGGCGGCACACACCGTGAACTTAACCTAAAACTAAAGTGTGGGGGTGGCGTATTTTAAATCTTGGTTTTTTGCATTTTTAGGAAGGTAACTTCACCAGTATTTTAAATCTAGGTTAAATTATATTCAACCTAGACTAAATTGTTCCACCCTAGAATGAAAACCAAAAAACATCTAGGTTGGCAGCATTTAACCTAGAAAAAAATCGAAAAATAACCTAGAATAGGCCCTTTTTTTTCTCTCAGTGCAGTTACGCTAGAGGCCTCCCCCCAAACACACATAAATATTGATAGACCTATTAATCAAATAGGAACACAATATTTACATGTAGGTACACCTTCATCATCCGTTAAGCAGGGTGCCCTACAACTGTCACTTTTGAAAATCACTGTGCGTTGGTGTTAAGGTCGAGGCGTAAATAGGAAAGTAGGTGGTCTTATCGAATTCGTGAATATTGACGACGGGGTTTTTTTTTCCAGACGCTGAACGTAAATTCGGCGTTGACGTTGACAAAAGAAGATAACTGCGAAACCCCCAACTCTAATCACATTCGCGGCGGAACTTGTGGTGTTAGAAGTCGAAGCATATTTAGTTTTTTTAATAGTAGGTACACTCAATAAAAAAAGTTACGTTTCTGACCTTAGAATGGATGTGATAATCGTGGCAATATTGATGATATTGGGTTATTGTTTGTACCGTCTGGATTACGAGTTGGGAAACTATTGGAAGAGAAAAGGCGTCCCGCAGGTACCAGCCACGTCCTGGTTCAACTGGGAAATGCTCGAGTCTCTGTTGCTGACTCCGAACCTGATTTCTAAAATCTACCGGCAAACGGAAGGTTTGGATTACGTCGGGGGCTACCAAATGAGAACCCCCTTTTTGATGATCAGGAGCCCGGAAATGATCAGCAGAGTGTTGAACGGGGAGTTTCACAGTTTTTCGTCGACGAGGAAAACCGAATGTTCTCGAAGCGACGACCCGTTGAGTCAACATTTGCTGGCGTTGAACGGCGAAAAATGGAAACACGTTCGGGCCAAATTGACGCCGGCTTTTACCTCAGGGAAGCTCAAAGGTTAGTTTATGTCTAGTTCGAGTAAGTACGACCCCTAAATTAGACTACTATATACTCATGCTTTGTGAGACGTAGGAAATTTCCCCTTTATGGAAACACTGGTAACGGCTGCTTATGGGGCATAATTAAATAGGATTCAACAACTATAATATAGTCAATACTAGTGAGTGGCGATACAATGGAATTAAGACATCTCGTTGTGGTTTATTATTCTTGGAATAATACACCTATGTTTTCGCGACGACTCCGATCGGCCTCAAAATTTGACATTATCCGTTTCAAGAGGTCTAGATTCCAAAACCGAAACGTACGTCCGCCTTCCGGGCCGTTTTGGGCAGTAGGCTTTTTTTTAAATCTGAAATTTTGAGAAAATACTTGGTTTACCATCTAGTTGTGCCCGCAAGGTTTTCAGCCCGATCGCCAAAACCCGTGGGGCAAACCTATGGGGCTAAAATGGGGCTACGGAAGGGGTTTTTGAAGGCTTTTGGCTATGGGATCGAGTCAGGTGTCGTTTTCGAAGTATTTTTGGTCGTAGAATCCATTTTTTGGGGTCCCAGAACGATTCGATTTCACTGTTGCGATCTATAGGGTTTTCATGGGGCTACAAATGGGATTTTTGAAAGATCCCAGGAGGTCAAATATTTTTCTAGTACAAAACAAACAAAAAATTTGAAAAAAATGTTTTTTGAAAAATAAAAACCAAAAAAAAAGTTTTAAAAAAATTTTTTTCATTACGCAGAATTACATTTCTGCACAAGTAATGTATATCAAAGAATAATAAACCCTTGTGTAAAATTTGCAGCGTTTTTTCAACCTTGTAGGTACGATGGAAAGTGAAAAAAAAAACGCTCCAAATTTTACACAAGGGTTTATCATTCTTTGATATACGTTAATTGTGCAGAAATTTAATTCTGTCGATGAAAAAAATTAAAATTTTTTTGGATTTTTATATTTAGGTAAAAACTTTTTTTTCAAAAATTCTTTATTTTTTACTTGAAAAATATTTAACATCCTGGGATCCTTCAAAAATCCCATTTTTAGCACCATGAAAGCCCTATAGATCGCCACAGTGAAATCAGATCGTTCCGGGAGCCCCAAAAATGGATTCTACGTCCAAAAATACTTCGAAAACGACACCTAACTCGATCCCATAGCCAAAAACCTTCAATAAATCCCTCCTGTAGCCCGATTTTAGCCCCATAGCGCCCCACGGGTTTGGACGATCAGAGTGAAAAACTTGCGGGCACAGCTAGATGGGAAACGGAGTATTTTGTCTGAATTTCAGATTAAAAAAAAAAAATTCCTACTGCCCAAAACGGCTCGGACGGCGGACGGACATTTCGGATTTAGAATGTAGACCTCCTGAACCGGAATTTTGAGGATGATCGGAGTCGTCGACCTCCTTCACGAAAACTTAAGTGTATTATTCCAAGAATAATAAACCAAAACGAGTCAAACGTGCCCCCCACTCCCCTACGCAGGAGGCTACCAACTACACTAAATACCAGCTAATTTGTATAACTCGTTGCTTTCAGGGATGTACGGGCTCGTTGACGATTTGGTCGACGAGTTTTTGAACATTCTCGGGGAGACGGAAGGCCGTCCGGTTGACGCCGAAGACATTTGCAGCCGCCTGTCCGTCGCCGTCATGCTCACCACGTCTTTCGGCGTCGACACCAACTGCGCCAATCCCCAAAACGACCAGTTCATTCAAGTACGTGAGTTATGTTACTTTGAGTTTGAACCTATTATTTGAAAATGGCTAAGTCGATTTTGACTGTTGGGTAAAATTGTGTTATGCTACACTGGTCGATGGCTACAATGGCCGTCGAAAAGAAATCCGCCTCGTTCCTAATTGGCAAGTTGAACATCGACGTCCATAACAAACGAAGTTGCTATTTCCAGGTGCTGGCCCACCAAATTACACCCTCAATGTATTTTGTAGGCTGGGAAAGCTGCTTTCGAGGCCGGCGTGTGGAAACTGATGAAAGCCCGAGTGAGGATGATGTGCCCGCAACTTTTTCACGTTTTGGGCCTTGAAGCCTACGACAAGAAACACGAAGCGCTCTGCCGGGACTTCCTCGACGAGGTGATTCAGCACAGGAAGTCCACCGGTGTGTACAGGCCGGATTTTGTGGAAATCCTGATGAGGCTCCGAGCGGAGGAAAATAACGAGGCGACCGAAGGGAAAACGATTAGTGGAGAAGGTTAGTGAGAACTGAACAGACAAGTACGCTAGGCACCTGGACACCTGACAACCCCCAATTTTTTCCAGCTCTAAGCGACGGCATGATCGCCGCACAAGTTTACTCGTTCCTCGTGGCAGGATACGAAACCACAACCACTACCATGTGCTGCACTCTATTCGAACTGGCACAGGATCCGCTCACCACTCAGAAACTGCGAATGGAAATCCAGGACACTCTCGAACAGTTCGGAACTTTGAATTACGAGTCGATACGTGAAATTCGTTTCCTCGACCAGGTGATCAAAGGTGAGCTGATCCGCTTAGAACCTTCCAGCTCTAACTTTAGTCGGGTATTCCACGAAAAGTAGCATTTTCCAGGTTTCAAAACCTTGGATAAACACATTGTTTGATTGCCTCGTTTAGAGCTTATTTTCCCAGGAAATGAGGCGTCAGTCTTTCTGCAGAACATTTAAATTAGGGCTGGCCATTCATCTGGCTGTCCCGTTAGGGCAAAATTTATCCACAAGGTCCATTTTTATTTTTGCCCTGGATTATCCAGGCTGGATACCGTTGAATCCCTTGTTTTCAATGTCCCTGATTTTTCGTAGCCTTGACAATTGGCCAACTTACGCAGTTGCCCCATGTGGGGTAAGTGCAAAACTGGCCTGTTCAATCTTTGAAACGCTTATTCTGGTTTCACCAGGGCAGGTCGAAAAAGGACATCTTCCGATAGAGCCAAATGGAAATTGCAAGTCGAACAAAAACTCACAAGAGTTATCAACTTTTACAGATCAAGTCAGTACCTACCTGGACTGCTAATATTTCAAAGACTTATCAAAACATGGAAAATGAGTTGTTTACTGTTACATTAAGGCAACCGGTTTGGTGCGTGATATAACGTAGGTGCCTTACCTCTATCTCACGCTTTCCTGAATGATCACCATGCACATGCCCCTTCTTGAAAAACCAATGGGGTAAGTGCATGGTAAGGCCCAACTCTCTGATATAAAAAGATAACACTGAATTTCAATTATAGGAGTGAAGATAAGCTACTAAACTTTAGCAAACGTTAAAACACCTGAAAATTCTCACCAATTTGAAGGATGGACACAATAAAAATGGAGCACTGATCTTGAAAACTGAGTGAAATGGCACGATGTGACTTCACTACTTTCCAGCCATTTGCGTTGACACCATCTGGCGTATAAGTGATGTCATGCATAGTTTCAATCATAGCCACCAGATGGCATCCAGTGGAGATTGTTCTGTAGCATATTTACATCCCACTAACGCACTTGCCCTGTTTTTGCACTTGCCCCACCTTACCTTATATTTATTATTTTTTACAGTGGAAAATGCCACTGATTGTTGATCACCCAGTCGCCTCTTTAACAGAGATGTACTCCAGAATGTACCACCAGCCCTTCAATCTGTTTTCAGAATCACTACGGAAACACCCACCAGTGATATACTTGAGCAGAATTTCCACCAAAACCGCCTTCCTCCCGGGCACTTCAGTTCTTCTAGAATCCGGCACCCACCTCATCATTCCTGTCCTTCCGCTACACCGAGACCCCAAAAATTACCCGTACCCCGATGAATTTCTCCCTCAACGTTTCGCCCGACCGAACGCCGGCCAAGAAATCCCCTACCTCCCTTTCAGCGACGGCCCCAGGAAATGCATAGGTTGGTACACCTGAGACATCCCTTGGCCCGCACTGCTTCCAACTCATTCGTGTCACTTTTGCAGGAATGCGGTTTGCGATGCTCGAAGTGAAAGTGGCCATCGCCAAAATCATTCTCGGATACGACGTGGAGTTGGACCCGACATCCCGTAAAACTATCGAAATTGAGAACTTTGCCAGGATCTACAAAATAAAAGATGAAATCAAATTGATTTTCAAGAAGACGAACGCTTGAATGACGACAATCAGCCGAGAGATTTTGGGGGAAAAATTCATCGGAAAAATGACAAAATTTTCGATTTTTAAGAATTAAAAACATGAATACTTTTCGTGTTAATTAAGTTTTCACCCTTCCATAATATAAAACGAATTTTAACATACGTTACGTCTTCACCTAATCCATACTTCTGTAGTTCAAACGATAAAAGTACTCACATGAAACCGTTTCCGTAAGTCTCGAATATATTTCAAAACCCGTAAAAAGGTTTTCGGTCTTCTTCAGTCATCACTGGAGCCTTGTTGTCGGAATGTTTCAGTCCAAAAGACCAGGAAGGCTCTTGACATTTGAGAGCGCGGTAGGGGCCGAGGTACTTGGGCCCAGGGATGATCCCAGAATTGATTCTGCAATGATGAAGCAACGGAAGGGTGTGGTTAGGACTTGGGTAGCGATTTAGATTAGATTAATACCAGAGAGGGTATAGAAGTGGGTTCCCTGAAGGGTGCCCCAGTTCCCGCACTTAGGCCAGTAGAACCATTGTGCTGCTTTTTGGAGTTACTATGGTAGGAGGTCTGTGCCCTTGAAGTGGTTCAACCGTCCTCCTATCGGGTCCTGTTGTGCGAGTATCTCTCCCCGGTCCACTGATCTCAGAGCAAGATCCTGCGCTCCAGGGCCTCGCACTCGAAGATGAGGTGGTTTGCTGTCTCTCCTCATCTCCGCAGAACGTACAGGTGGGTTCATCGTTTATAACCCCTACCCTATGGAGTCTATATCCCCTATTCCTGAAGTCCTCGTGTCCTGAATACAGACCCACTATGAATCTCAGTTGTGTCCACCATAAATGGAGAGATGTATTTGCCCTTTCACGGTCGAGCCCAGCCAACATGGTATATTAATGCGGCTGATGCGAAGTTGTGATATCTAGACAGGGTTCAGGTCCCGTAAGGACCTCGCTGAAGCCCTGATGACTAGCCAGGGCGTCTGCTTGACCACCAATACAATCATTGTCTACGTTTAATATCCCCTCCCGAACCAGGGGGACGAGGCAATGGGAGACAGATAACTTGTTCAGATGATGCCTGACGACATTTCCAATGGCTGATGCAAGTCTGATGAAAATCCAGGGTGCAAGACGCCGTGCTCTACAAACCCACAGGGCCAAACAGTTGCTATCTGGTCACGGGGACTTCTCCGCAAACCACCAACTGGCGCAGGCCGACGATCCTGGTGGACAGACCCGGAGGACTTGGCGAGGCATGTGCTTCGGAGTTGCCCAGCATTTGAGGCAGGGCTGTCCTGGAAGCGGAGGTGTTCCCTGATGGTGAAGGGAGGACTGGAGTGAGTACGTCTCCAGGCCATCCTGCTATAGGGCGTTCGTGGCCATTGCCGTGAGCGCACTGGCGGCAACAGTGGGCCCTGAGGGGGACGACAGCTGGTCAGGCATTGACTCCCCAGGGCTCGCTTGAGTTGGGTATCGCAAACCCTATCACTCCTTCCCATCACCTCCTGTCGCACCTCAAGCAGTTGCCACTTATCCACTTATTAAAATGAAAGTAAAAATAAATGCTCAATCCTGAAATTTGTAACAACTCAGTTAGTACCAACTTACGGTTCATGGCGACTCATGACGGTGGCTTCCGGGTACCTTCTTTTAGTCACTTTGGGCTCAACCGCTCCATAACGTGGGCCCGGCGAGTTACGGTTTATGTCCAATTCGATGTTTCGCCCTAGCCTGAAACGTAATTGTGTCTGACGACTAAGTTCCTACTGTGGCACGGAGACTGCTCGACTTACATGGACCAAGCTGGAGCACTCGATAGGTCTTCCAGAGGTCGCCCGACTGTCCCTTTGACGAGATATTTCGGCCCAGGAATGACCCCGGATTGTCTGGGAGCTTCTTGACGGGGCAGAATGACGGCCGAAGGCGGGGTCGGAAGGCCCGGGTCGGGCCCTGGATTGTACTTGACAGGGCCGGGTATGCCGTTGACTGAAAAATATACCGTCAGGCTCATAGACTCGTCCTAACCTCTAACGCTCCAAACTCACATCTCAATTCGGGTTCTCGCCGCGGCAGCACGACAGCATTCGGCCCGGCGTAGTTCCCCGTCCTAAGGTTCTGCCCCGGGTCATACTTGGGGCCGGGCACTCCCGTATTTTCTTTGTCCGGGTAGACCCGAAACCCGACAGAATACGCGGGATATCTGGTCTTCCTCGGATCATGGAGATCAAACCCGGTCAACGTAGGGAGGAAGTATCTGTTCGGTCCTGGACCTACAAAGATTGAACGCACCAGAAGGGATTGCCAATTCAATGGACGACAACACGTTCGCTCTCGATTAACTATATTAGGAATGCTCACCAGACATTTGTTGGTTCCAACACTATTTCCCCTTTTCACAAATGGCAAATTTCTGTTGATTTTAGAGATGAATACTTTGATTTGCTGGACTTACCAAAAACGAATCTTAAAGCGTTTTGTTTTAGTACAACCAAGGAAACATTACCAAGCTTGTGAAACGAAAGCCGTAGAATTGTAGGCTTTATTCAGTTGAAACTCTACGCACAACTGAGAAATTAAAATTGGATGTGTTGAATGAGAAACGTATTACGATCAGGACCCCCCCCAAAATTTAGTTCGAACGTAATCGTCCCAATATTTCGGGGGCTGCTTCTTCCTTTCAGAACGTCGCACTTCTTGATCAGTTCTCGACGATGTGGAAGGGCGCGGAGTCCTGGGCGGTGAAGGCCCAGAAACTTCTTCTATGCCGTTTCTGAAAAATCTTCATCTTGATCTTCAAAGGCCCCCATAGAAGCCAAATGGCGGTTTCAAACGGTAATAGTACCGTAAAAAATGTTTTGGTAATTTATCATCATTTCTGCAAAGCCAAACGACATTGTGTTAAATTCCGCAAAAAAAAAAAAGCTACCGCAAGACCTAAAAGTTTAACCGTTGGGAACCCAACCAAACGAACCCCTCCAATATCCGTGAAAAAATAGAACTTCATCGGGGAAGTTTACACAGAAGGGTTTTGAGTTTTTGAAGAGGATTGAACAGATAATATCTTTAAAACGTTGCAAATTTCACACAAGGGTTTATTATTCTTTGAAATAGGTTACTTGTGGATAAATTTAATTGTCAAAAAAAAAATTTTGGAAAAAAATTTTTTTATAATATACATTTTTTATAATAAAAAATATTATAAAATTTTTGTCAAAATTTTCTTGATTTTTTTTTTTTTTTTTGTTCAAAAAATTTTTTGTTTGGTTTTTTTTCAAAAACTGTTTTTTTTACCCGAAAAATATTTGACCTCCAGGGATCCTTCAAAAATCCCATTTGTAGCCCCATGAAAGCCCTAAAGATCGCCACATTGAATCTGATCGTTCCGGGACCCTCAAAAATGGATTCTACGTCCAAAAATACTTCGAAAACGACACCTGACTCGATCCCAGAGTCAAAAGCCTTTAAAAAAAAAACCTCCCGTAGCCCCATTTTAACCCCATAGCGCCCCACGGGTTTGGGCGATCGGGCTGAAAACCTTGCGGTCACAACTAGATGGTAAACCGAGTAATTTGTCAAAATTTCAGATTTAAAAAAAAAAAAATCCTACTGCCCAAAACGGCCCGGACGATGGACGGATATTTCGGTTTTGGAATCTAGACCTCTTGAAACGGATAATGTCGTCGACCTCCGTCGCTATTACATATGTGTATTATTAACCAAAACTCACGAGGCAACTCATGGACCATTCAACGGCCAACAAAAATTAGCTGAAAGCCCTAATATCCTATTTATCTGCTAAAGTGGAGGACTGTGTCTCCAAAAACGCGTCAGTCACTACCAGAGTTGAGGAACGCGAGGCTTCCTGCTTTGGAACAGCGAGTTCAGATCATCGAGTCGGATAGATCTACCAAAGTTGGCGGAGGCACGTTAGGAGGATGTTTTGACAGAGATCGAGGACAGGCGTAGAAGGGCAGAGAACATCCTCGTGGTGTAACCGAGTCTCCACTCCGGGATGTCAGGCGGGCCGCCGAGGAGGACCTTGCGAGAATCAGGAGCGACCTAGCTAAGCTTAAGGCTGAGTTTGCGGATTTGGTTGTCAAGGGTTTCGCGCCTTGGAGATCAGAATCAGGACAAAATCCTGCCCATCAAGGTCGTTCGACTCCCCATCTACAGCCACCAGAGTATTGTCTGCCGATCGGGCAGCCAATCCTCAGATTTTCTCAGCATCGTCGGATAAAAATCCAGCGCAACGCGATCGATTCCTACGTATCAACTTGAGGCCAAGATTCAGGGCGGCGATCCAAACTGGACCATAAAGTATGGACTGAGTGAGCCCCGACTCCTTCCAGCCAACGCTAGTAAAAATCGGTGGATCACCCTCACGAGGTTCTACTAGAACGTGAGAGGACTTGACACAAAACTCGCCACACTGCACCACCAAGCCCCGCATCTCGTATAAGATTTTCTAATGATAACTGAATCATGGCTGTCAAGTGATGTAAATCCTAGCGAACTTCGTCTCAGCAACTACTGCATTCATCTCAATTACCTTTTCCATCAACCATTGCTACGGCTCCCTTCCTCGACCTGCGCGACTTCGACTTCCTGTCGTCATTGCTGAGGACCGCGCTGCTTCACTATGTACTCATGGCTCAACACCATCGTATTTTCAAGACAAATTTCATGAATTAGGTACCCCAAATATACATTGTTGAGATACTTCCTGCAAATAGCTTTTTATTCATAGGTACTGTACCTATAAATAGCCTCAACCAACATGAACGTAGAAACATCGTCTTCTGACACCAATTTATGGACCCGGAGGCGCTGAGGGTTGAGACCAATGACTCCAGAGTCGATTCTGCACGATTTATTTAAAACTCGGCACAACAACGAAGGAAATGATAGGACAGAAGGCAGCCGTTTACGAAAACCCGGACCTCTCTGTAGAGAACGAGCCCTCAAAATGTCCTGGTTTTTTGGACTGAAACATTCCGACAAAAAGACTCAAGAAGACCAAAAACCGTTTTTTACGGGTTTCGAAATATCTTAGAGACTTACGTGGTGACGTGTGAGTTCAAAATGCGCGTGTTATCGTTTGAACTGGAGAATCACAATCAAGTACGTCAGCGTGTTTGCCATAAACTGCAACAAAAAAGAAATTGAAATATGAAATAGATGGTTTTAAAAGACTTGAGAGGCGGTTTGGGTAAAGTTACAAATCAGGCTCATAGCTTTTCACACCTCGCCAAGTATCACACTCTTGGCTTTTGATTCCTGGTGTTCATATCAAAAGTTAAAAGAAGATCAGTTAAGGAATCCCTGTCCCAAGTTTAGTAATTTGAATGAGACGGATACAGTTCGTTGGTTTATCATCGTCCAAAAATATCTATATGTAGGTATGTTGTGAATGTCATTGAGGTGAAGGAACAAGTGTCAGATGCTGCCCCAGTATCAATCACTTTCAACTTGCCAGTCAGTTATAGACGGTTACTCCCAGTAGCCCTGGTTTGTTTGCCCTTCTCGTTTGTCCTCACGAAGTGAAAATGAGGCTGACGCGGAACAAATTGGTGATTGGAGTTTTTTGGGGTGCTGAAAACTTACCGAATGTCCCCACTTCCGTCAAAACTCATTCTAAGCTACTATTGTCCAAGAGGAAGACGATGTCCTTTGACTATAACGACGTTGACAATGTGAACCGCAAGTGTACAAGTCAAATAAACGCTTAAATTTTATAAATGGGTGATTCCACGAAAACTGGAAGTTTTTGATGTCCAAATATGAGTGAAAAATTCTTTCTTTGTTTATAGATTTTTTTGATTAGGCTTACTTTGAAGGTGGTTCAGATGAAGTTTAGCAACGAATTCAATCATACAAGTGCTCCGTTTAGCAAGAATAGAAAATTTTGTAAATTCGTAAGATGAGGGAATGAGGTAGGTATGAGAATGAGGAAAACAAATAAAATGAGACGCCAGATTGATTTTGAATGTATAATAAATTGACTCTAGCGTACATTGCGTTGGTCTACTCAATTAATGAAAAATAGGAAATATATTTAGGTAATATAATAAAATCGTAAGAATGTAGGATCATCCTCATTCTCTCATTCCGAACCTCATTCTCTCATTTACCTATGATTAACGTGAGAGAATGAGGTTTTTGGCTTCAAAATAGGATGCTATTGCACACATTGTAATTACTGCAATTTTCAAAAATCACATGGCACAAGCACTTGGCAACGCTCACTATGTGACTGATAATCAAAATTCTGAAACTTACCGCAACTAGTTTATGAAAGATGAGAGAATGAGAATTCAAGTGCCGGAAGATAAAATTCTCCCACAAAACAGGACACCGACTGAAGAGGGAGGATATTTTGACAATGACGATTTCTCGACGTGCAGACGCGATGTGTGGAAGTGTTGCTGACCCATTTTTCCGGTCCTACTGGGGGCATGGCGGACACACGACTTTCTCAAAATAATGTGAGAGAATGAGGTGACTACCTCCGTGACAGCCACATGATGTTGTCCTTACTCAACACGGTTCACTGTTAAAATCCGTATTCTCTAAAAAGTTGAAGGTGAAGAGCAGGTGAAAATAACGATACATTGGATTTTGGCGAAAATCTACTTGGTTCATCGTCAGTAGTTGTTGAAGTTGGAAACTCCGAGAAAGGGACACGCGAGAGAATGAGGATATCGAACTTCAAATTTGAAATTTCATACCTAAGTTTTCAAGGAAAGGGATGAAACTTGATTCGAATTAAAGCTATCGTCTTCTCCCTTAAGCCCAATTTTTTTTTTTTTTTTTTAAATCAAATAGGAGAGCCATCGTGTTTGAAAGACCTAAAATTTCCAGTTTTCGTGGAATCACCCAAATATTGCCCAAAAGGGTGCATTCCTAACGTGGATGCAAGGGATACTTTCTACAACCGTTAGACTTGCGTAGGAAATGGTAAGAAAAGGAAATAGTCGCTTACAGTGAATTTTGGCGAAGTGAGGATATTCGGTAAGTTTTCAAAGCGCTCTAGTTCCTGTACTAGTGTCAAAAATCATTTTGCAAGAAATTAATTGCTCGTTCAATTTGACACTGACAACATTTGCCGTAGAACGCATCGTATCGGAGTTCTAAGTAATAAAAAGAAACAAAGTGCCAACATTTTGGAGTTTTTCACGGATATCTCAAACCTCATAATAAGCCGAATTTGTTGGATCTCTTCTGATTCGGATTCAGACACCTCCCCCCCCCCCCCACCAATAGAAAAAGACTAATAAATCCAACCGCCTATTTTTCCCACGTCCATCTACGCTTTGACTGGACTAAGGGGGAATTTGGTGAAGGCAGCTCTATCTAGTGAGTCGTAGTGAAGTTACGAACTCAGAGAGTTAACGCCCAGATCAGTGTCTGTTGGTCCGCTGACAAATGGCTAGAGGTGCGCAACCCTTTCATGGTATAATATTATATGCCCTATTTTTCCCTTCCCATTATTTTTGTTTA
The DNA here is from genome assembly GCA_955831195.1 of Pilophorus perplexus. Lineage (NCBI taxonomy): Eukaryota > Metazoa > Arthropoda > Insecta > Hemiptera > Miridae > Pilophorus > Pilophorus perplexus. The sequence continues at coordinate 24,523,754 of OY037016.1, forward strand.
TTATTCTTGGAATATCATACACCTTTGTTTCAAGAGTTCTAGATTCCAAAAAATATAATATATTATGTCCGTACGTCGCCGCGCGCCGCGGGCGCCGTCCGGGCCGTTTTGGTCAGTAGGATTTTTTTTGTAATCTGAAATTTAAATCTGAAATACTCGGTTTTCCATCTAGTTGTGCCCGCAAGGTTTTCAGCCCGATCGCCCAAACCCGTGGGGCGCTAAGGGGCTAAAATAGGGCTACGAGAGGGGTTTTTGAAGGCTCTTGTCTATGGGATCGAGTTAGGTGTCGTTTTCGAAGTATTTTTGGACGTAGACTCCATTTTTGGGGGTCCCTGAACGATCCGATTTCACTGTGGGGATCTATAGAGCTTTCATGGGACCTACAAGTGGGATTTTTGAAGGATCCCATAAGGTCAAATACCAAACTCCCTTGGAAACCCTTGTGTAAAATTCGCAGCGTTTTTGTATCTTATTAGTGTCCAGTCCTATTGATGATTGAAGAGTAATTATTAGCAATAGAGTGTGTCCCAAAAAGAACTAGTGTTCAGAATCAGACATGGCGTGTCCGATACAGGTCATTTTGAGACTTGATACTCACGCCGTCGTACTATAAAGTAGCCATCCTAATCACAACGGCCATTATCAGATACTAACATTCGCTGAATCTGTCATCTCTGGCTGTTTTCGTGCTGGTGGCGAGCACTTTCGTTGAGAAAACATCATCGTCTGGTCATGTGAGTGATAGTTAAGGAATCACTTACTGGCAGACCCACTGACCCGTTACCAGACACCCCTGTTGTCTGATACAGGGATGGGAAAAGAGTGTTCAGGGTAGAAAGGGAATAAAGCCTTCTACCAGTTTAGTCTGACTTCAATCGTATGCTACGATTCGTAACATTGGTGTTAGAAGTGGAATGCTGGCGCGCATTGGACCCGATGCCCTGATTGCAGCACTAGGAAGGTACTACAGTCTCTCCACCCTCAGGAGATCCAGAATCAAGTCGGAGGGGGCTTCAAACCCGATCGTTTTGATAGCACAACTTCCTGGTTAGTTTTGATAGCACAAGAATAAGAGTAGCTGGGTAGTTTGACGTACACTGATGAAAAGAGGGCGATTCAGAGCAACGAAGCCGCCAAGTTGAATCACTGGGCTATTAGACTGCATAACGCGGAGGATTAAGTCAATCTGTAACATTTAGACGGATATTTGTAGATTGATGGAACTCACATGGTTATATTTTGTCTCACAAGTTACTACCTCGTATTTGATATCTTCACGCGGCGCTGGTAGCTGTGATTTCATTACACATTGCGTGGTAAAAGCTTGAACCTGGGAAAAAACATTTTAGCTCAGATTGTCTACATCTTCGAGACTTGAGGCAGCTGTTGGTACTCACTCGGGTAGTAGCCTGGTGTCCGGAATCGCAGACTAAGTAAATGATCAATATTGACACGGTGCTGGCAGTCAGGTAGCCGGTCGTCTTCAGGTTGAACTCGCCAGCGAAACATTGCGACAACGCGTTGTACAGTCCCAGTACGAAGGTGAGGCTGAACGTGAGGAAAATGGACGCCATCACGGCAAAATGGTTGCTACCCATGTCTGCCACCAGGGAGCTCAAGCTCACCCACAGGTTCCTCCAGCTTTGAAGGAATTTAGGGTCCGGATTCGTGTGAAGGCTCTGAAAAATATGTCGCTCATCAGCTTTTCGTTAACCGTCTACTGAAAGAATGTGACAACCCTCACCGCGATCAGAAGCTGGACCAGATTTTTGGAAATGTATCCCACTTCCAGGCATCCAATGTACCACGAGCTCAGGACGCACAATGAGCTGCCGATGTTGATGAAATACGGGAGGAGCAGCTCAAACGGATCGTGCAGAGTCGAGTACTTTTGCATGACGAGAGCCAGAGCGAGCAAAGGCAACATGATCAGAACAAACACCATAGACGCTCGTTGATGCTTCAGTTTCAGCACTTCACCAGTAACTTTGAACCATTCAATCTGCCAACACATTTTATGGAAATCAAGTACCACCTTCAAACTGTCAACATTACCACAATGGGAACTTGTTACAGGAATAATAAACATGTAAAAGTTAGGTACTTAAATGTAAAAAAGGTCACTCCATAAATTTAGAAAACGTATAAAGAATAAAGAAATTGTAAAATGGGAAAGTCTGACCACCAAAGAACCCCATCAACTTTCAGCTGATTCTCCCCCCCCCCCCCCCCCATTTCCCAACTCCTTATCTATTTACATAGGTAGGTTCTCCCCCCTACCTCAAAGTCGCTCCATTGGTTCAGGTACCTGGCGTACTGCGGGCCTTGAAACCAGTACGACAGCGGCACGTGGAAATGGATCTGGACGTAAGCGAGGATGTGGATGGCGAATATGATCTCGTCGTAATCGTTCGAATCGAAAACCGCTTTGATCCTGTGACGACAAATCTGGACAGCGAGGCACGTTTGAAGCGAATAGTTGACGACGCAGTACAGGCTCAACCAGGAGAACCACCTCCATTTGTAGACCCCTGAAATTTTAAGGTTAAATTAAAACCAGGCTTCTTCGGAAGGGTTTGCCTTTCCGAAACTTTCAACGCAAATTCTGTTTGGTTCAACCCTTTCTGTCTTCTGAAAGGGTTCTTCTTTGCCATAGCAGATCAATTGGAGGGAGTCTTCCCATCATCATAGGGCGGAGGAAGATTGGGCGCAAAGTCCAAGGAGTTTCGATGCTCATATTCTGTAAACAATGTCCCTTCCCTTGGGCGCAAAAAGATAAGCGGATATGTGGCGCAGGGCGGTCAATCAAGGCCGTTAATTCGAACTAGGCCGCCCCTGCTGGCCAAAGCCAGGCCTCTCCCAACTTGCCTCAGACCCCTTCTACTCGCTTTTCAATAATGAAGTTTTTTTTTTTTTTTTTTTTTTTTTTTTTTTAAGAAATACATACCTACGGGATGAAAGTACAAGAAACTTGGTTTAAAGCGTGACATGACTCCTCATTGTACTCGTTTGTTGCCAAAATTAACTGTCGTAACTGACGAACGGATAAGGACAGACGAAAACAGTAGTAACCCTCGAGTCCGCTAGGAAGGCAGAGCGCTGTCGTCTGGCAATAAATTCCCATACCTATGGTAGCAATTTCTGATGGACCAACTGGAGAGGTACTCTACAGGCAACCTACAGTATTTCGGTACTACATATTTTTATTGCTTCTTATTCCGACGAATAATCGTTGTAAATATAAATTTTGTATTAACCGATCCTATTGGTGGGGGGGGGGCCTCGCTTCGCTCGGCCATTCGAGTGGGTAGAACGTTCGCCCTGAAAGAGTTTCTCGGGTTTTGGACGAGCCCAGTGTTACCAACCCGGGCTTGCCAAAAATACGGAGATGCCCCTCAAAAAAGCCGTAGATTTCGAAAAAAATACGTAGGTGTCCAACCTGAAATCCGTAAGTTTATACGTAGATCAGAGACATTAAATCCCGTTTTATCATTTAGGGCCTTGAACTTTTATGCTCCCATCAAGCGTAAACTTGAATAAAATACCCCAGACTCAAGTTTACCCACTTCTCAGGATGAGGATACTTGCCTTAGGTCGAATTTTGCATATAAATACGACATTGTTTCCCCCCATTCCCTTCTCAAAGTAGATTAGTTCGCAACGACAATAGTTATATAAAAATTCATTTAATATGGGTGCAACAGAAAATATCAAAACAAGCTGTACTCTCAATACCTTTTTTTTAATCGACAGGCAGGATCATCGTTAAAACTAACTAGGTACCTAATAGATTATTTTGATTAAAAAATACCTATTTTCCATGATAACTAATGTGAATTAGGATATTATTTTGATTTAAAAAAACAATTTTTCAAAGGCAATTGTAGAGAAATAGGACGTTAGGACTATGAATAAAAGACTCAACGAGGTCGACGAAATATTTATACGAACATCATCAACTAACATCGCAAATAAGTCTACCCAATAAACGACTCATCAGAAAAAATGAAATAAAAATAGTCTCGCAAAAAAAAAAAAAAAAACGCGTTGAATTATAAAGACTCAGTCATTGGTAACAAAATTTGTTCACACAAGTAGGCAGTTTGATTCATATTTAAATTATCGAAATAGGCTCTCGATAGAAGAAAGTGGTAACATTTAATGTTCACACAAGTAGGCAGTTTGATTCATATTTAAATTATCGAAATGGGCTCTCGATAGAAGAAAGAATCAGTCTTTTGACGTCGGTAATCAAAAGATGACTGAGCGCCTATACTATATACTACTCTGGATTTTTGGAAGAAAGTGGAAAATACGTAGAATGTTGATCGTGACCCATTTTCCAGAAAGTAAGTAGATTTTACCTACGGATCCGTAGATCCGTAGATTGTACAAAAAATACGTAGATCCACGTACAAATACGTAGGGTTGGGAACACTCGTCACGAGCCATTCCACAAAAATCGTTTTGGTAGCGTTGGAATCACGGCGAAACCCGAGAAACTCGGATTCGCGTAAAAAATGATGGAACTCCCTGGAATTTCCTTATTCACGGAGGAAACGTAAACAAACTCGGTCGTCAAGGAACGCCCGGAGAATGGGTTAGGGAACAAGGTCAGAGAAATGGGAAAATTCGGCCGAACATAGTTGAACTAATAATGAACAAAGTACTCAGTACAGTTAGCACTAAGAAATTAGGTGTCTGAGCAGAGGAAATCACTAGTGAATATTTGGCGTTTTGAATTTTCCCGCGTGACACTTTAACTAATCCGCCAGAGTGCACTCGCACAAAAAGTAGAAAGTGTACAAAAAAATCTTTTTTATTTTGGGTTATGTGATGTTGGTGAACATGAATATGGTCTGTCTCGTCACGCTAGCGTCAGAACAAATCCGAACGACTATTTTCCTTGCAATTTCACCTTTTCTGATCTCGTGAATCTCTCTGAATTCGTGCTTTTAGTTCATTGGCTGATCACCAGAGAGCACTTCTTGGAAGCGCCACTCTTCCCTCCAGATTCAAAGTTGAAATTTTCGAAAGTGCCCTGGAAATTCGTATTACACCGTAGGAGCCCAAAACGCTGCTATGGCTTCAAATTATGAAGTTCTTTCAGAAAAAAGCATTAGTCGACAATCGGTTCCCTAGCCCATTAAACCTATGTCCGTCCCCGGAACACGCGAAACCCTCCAGAAAAACGCTGCAAATTTTACACAAGGGTTTATTATTCTTTGATATACGTTACTTGTGCAGAAATTTAATTCTGTCAATGAAAAAATTAAAAAAAATTTTTTTTTTGGATTTTTATCTCAAAAAAATTTTTTTTTGGATTTTTTTGTTCAAAAATGTGTTTTTTTCAAAAATTCCGTATTTTTTTACTCGAAAAATATTTAACATCCTGGGATCCTTCAAAAATCCCATTTTTAGCCCCACGAATGCCCTAAACATCGCCCCAGTGAAATCGGATCGTTCCGGGACCCCAAAAAATGGATTCTACGTCCAAAAATACTTCGAAAACGACACCTAACTCGATTCCATAGCTAAAAGCCTTCAAAAAAAACCCCTCCCGTTGCCCCATTATAGCCCCATAGCGCCCCACGGGTTTGGGCGATCGGACTGAAAACCTTGCGGGCACACTAAATGGTAAACCAAGTATTTTGTCGAAATTTCAGATTTTTTAAAAATTTCCTACTGCCCAAAACGGCCTGGACGGCGTACGGCGTACGGCGGACGGACATTTCGGATTTAGAATGTAGACCACTTGAAACGGATAATGTCAAATTTTGAGCCCGATCGGAGTCGTCGACCTCCGTCGCGAAAACATAGGTGTATTATTCCAAGAATAATAAACCAAAAACGCCGTATTTTTTCGAGCTACCGTTTAGGCGTGAATCAGACACAGAGAGACAGACATGATTAAATTGAATGTTGATGAACATGATGGCTTGTGATCAACTTGTGACGTCATGTGAACTACTACGTGGGAGAAATAAATTTTGTTTTTTCGCCCAATTTTCTCCTCCCTTTTTCCTTCACCACCCCTGTCACCAGAGCGCTCTGAAACTCATCCTGTGCACAATCACTATGTATAGTGACATATGTACGAGTATACTGACCGTCAGGTGATCTTTGAATAGCGATCCGGCCGAACACCGTCAACACCAATATCATCGGACGGAACTGCCGGTAGAAAACGTTGTGCTTGACGTTCTTGTCATTTTCGCTTTTGTTGACCTGTTCCACGTTGAAGACCCCACGTGTCCTTCCCACCTGAGACAACAAGTCCATTTGGGGTCGACGGACAGCCCGAGCGAAACGGCGAGCGGCGTCAACCTTCAAATCCCTCTTCATTCAAACTGTGGGAAGAAAAAAAAAAAAAAACACGTTCATTTAAGTCGACACGAAAACGATGTATATATCATTCGTGTTCGAGAATATTTGTGCTGGTTGCATAATCCGATATAAATAATAATTCAAGTTCCAGCGGACACAAAGCGCACTTAACCAGAGGTTCTGAAGGCCATTTGGGACGGCAGAACCGATTCTGGTGAAAACGATATCCGTACGTTGATCATAAAGGAGGCACTACGATCGGAAGAAAAAGTTGACGAAAAGTGTTCAATTATTCAAAGTTCGAACTAAAGATATAGTCCAGTCAATACAGGAAATCGAATAAACAAATTCTGGGGTAGTTTTGAAGCGAAGCTTTTATACAGACGCTCCCCGCTCGCCGCTCGGGGAGTCTCCCGATGAAAATCGTGAGTGAGTCTCATGAGTGATATAACGCGATGTATATATTTGATATAGATGGGGCGCGTTTGGCTAGTTTCACACTTGTACGGTTTCATTCGGTTCGGCACAGATTCGATTCGTTTTCGGTCACCGCCTGAAACCTTGCAAGTGTTTTCACACTTGTTCGGTTCTTATCAGGTTTGTCTTAGATTTACACAAGTAGTTAATATCCGCCATGGATGGAATTTATTTATTATAATGCTGAAATACTGCCGCCGAATAGGAACCTGATCGCACAAATGTGTAGGCTCCATCTAAGTAGTGAACCCTGGACCCGAAGTGGTACCGATTACGAACCGGATGAAACCGATTCGTGTCGAGGGGGCGTTCGGTGCTATGCGGTTTCGAGTCGAAGAAACTTTCGACCAGGCTCCTACAAGCGCCGTTTTCGCGCCGTTTTCTCGCTCCACATTTATCAGGTCGCAACCGAAACCAAATCGAAATTGAAACTTGCCGAATGAAACCGTACAAGTGTGAAACTAGCCTTTGGCTCTTCCAACCCGGCCGCTGTCAAGGAAGTCGGAAAGACGTACTCAGAACGGCTGGAATCCGGGGTGGGGCTTCAGGGACCTTACAACGGTGGAGGCGGGGAAATTTTTTTTTTTTGCCGACCTTTTAGCTACGAATAGCGAGCCGGAGCATCTAGTAGGACACTATACTGGCAGCTGATTTTTGCAAAATGATATATAGCTTCGCTTCCTTTTTCATTCTCCCGAGGAATGAAAATATTTTCTTTTGTATTTTTTATACAACTATAATTAATAATTAATCAAAGAGAAAAAAAGAAAGTAGAATCTGCTTTCATCTGATGAAGTTTCCGATGGTTTCATGCCATAACAATACATTGTTGTTCTGAGTGGATTTCCGAGTATTTCGAGGTGCTGAATCCGAATCCGAAGAGTTCTACATTTTAAAATGGCCGGAACCATGAATTATGGCGCAAAAAGCGGGACTTTTTCAGTTTTTCGCGCTTAAAACTCGGAAAGTATTAACTTTTCGGAAAAAACTTCCACATACAAAATGAAAATAAAAAACGGACGGTAGACCCATGGTTCTACAGTCAGATCATTTAATAATGATAAATTTTACGCCTCATACTAAACTCTTGGAATTTCGACCCTCTACTTGTAACCAACCGCCAAAGTCCTTACAGGCGAATCATGTGATTATAGTTTTCGTGATTATGTTGCGTACCGTCTACCGTGACGTGACATGCATGTCATGTCCATGGATTCGTCCTGTTAATCATTAAATGATAATAAACCATACAAAATTTCTTATAATTGAACCGTTCAGGCAGTAGAGCGCGTCGAAGTTGGCGCTTTGCTGCAAAAGTTGGAATCTCTCCATTATTAAGTTTTCCATGAAGTGCATCAGTGTCCGTTGTAAGACGAACTGATATTTATCTACTCTGTATCTATAATAGACGAGGTCGCTAGTTAGTTGGCTAAATTTCTTCAACATAAAAAACAAAATTAATGAACTCTGACAACGTTCACACGTCAGTGTTGTTCACTGGCATAACTACGTTGTGCGTCTCACGTTCCCCGCTTTGAAGGTAGTTTTTTGGTTTATTATTCTTGGAATAATACACCTATGTTTTCGCGACGGGGGTCGACGACTCCGATCGGCCTCAAAATTTGACATTGTCCGTTTCAAGAGGTCTACATTCTAAATCCGAAATGTCCGTCCGCCGTCCGGGCCGTTTTGGGCAGTAGGAAATTTTTAAAAAATCTGAAATTTCGACAAAATACTTGGTTTACCATCTAGTTGTGCCCGCAAGGTTTTCAGTCCGATCGCCCAAACCCGTGGGGCGCTATGGGGCTATAATGGGGCTACGGGAGGGGTTTTTTGAAGGCTTTTAGCTATGGGATCGAGTTAGGTGTCGTTTTCGAAGTATTTTTGGACGTAGAATCCATTTAAGGAGGTCCCGGAACGATCCGATTTCACTGGGGCGATCTTTAGGGCATTCGTGGGGCTAAAAATGGGATTTTTGAAGGATCCCAGGATGTTAAATATTTTTCGAGTAAAAAATACAGAGTTTTTGAAATACACATTTTTGAACAAAAAAATCCAAAAAAAATTTTTTTTTAATTTTTTCATTGACAGAAATAAATTTCTGCACAAGTAACGTATATCAAAGAATAATAAACCCTTGTGTAAAATGTGCAGCGTTTTTTTTTTATTAATACGAGTAACTGAGGGCGCCAGTGTACGCAGGTACTCACGTCTCTGTTGTACTAAAAGCTACGATCCCAAAAATTTGATCCATTTTCTAGAGCAACAACGCTGCAGGAAATGCGCTCACTCAGTTGCCCGCTTGACTTACCAGTGAGCCTCACTGGTAAGTCAAGCGGGCAAATTTGCCATATATGGCCAGGGGTAGCGGAGGGGGTGGTGAGAAATGTTTCTCCCAAGTGCCTCCACAATTACTTGGCCAACGACAGTTACAGTAATTCAACGTTGATGGGTGGGTACGGAACTCATCATTACAAATGGACGTAAAGCACTTTTGGCGGGGGTTGTGCTTTGTAGAGCGGAAGAAACGATTTTTCCTCTATTTACTCGTATAACACGATGGAATAAAAGTTGTAATAATGGGAATGTATTTTGGTTGGCATGGGCGACCAAACCACAACAACAACAACAACGCACTGCAAGCTTCATCACCAGGCCTATCCATGGAGCAAGAAATGGATAAAGTCACTTTATCTAAGTGGTGAACTTTTTGATCCACAAGTAAGGTGAAATTGTCTATACGGTCATCAGATGTTGTCTATAGAAATTGTCTATAGATTCTATACTACTAAATCTCATCGCGTCTGGGTCCGCATCAAGCCTGTTTCAATCTTTAATAATATTATTAGAGCGCTCGAAAGACCGGCGAAAGACAATTTTTTTGGCTCCAAGAAGAAAACACTGCAAATTTTACACATGGGTTTATTGTTCTTTAATTTAGATTTAATATAATTAGTTTTGATATAATATATGTGCAAAAATTAATTCAGCGTCATTAAGAAAATATTTTATCAAACCAAGAAAATATTGTTTTGGGCAGTAGGAATTTTTCAAAAACATCTGGAATTTTGACAAAATGCCCGGTTTACCGTCTATGTAGTTGTGCCCGCAAGGTTTTCAGCCCGATTGCACAACCCCGTGGGGCTCTGGGTGTTTACGGGAGGTTTTTTTTTTTTTTTTTTTTTTTTAAGGGTTACTGCTATATAGCAGTAACTCCCATATGGGGTAGAGTTAGGAGAATTTGTGGACGGAGAATCCATTTTTTGGGGTCCCAGAACGATTCGATTTCACCGTGGCGATCTATAGGGCTTTCATGGGGCTACAAATCGGATTTTTCAAGGATCCCAGAAGGTCAAATATTTTCCGAGTAATTTTGGACGCGTCATCCATTTTTGGAGGTCCCACATATTTTTTTTAACTTTTATTATTATTAGTAAAATAAGGTGTCCTTTCCGAGTAAGGTTGGACGCATAATTTTTCTTTTCGAGGTCTCACGTCTGTTCAAACACTGTTGTTAAGAACACTGTGTAAGTTCTTAAAGCTTTTTTTTTCAAAAATATTTTTTTATTGACAGAATTATTTTGCCTAACCTATCAAAGAATAATAAACCCTTGTGTATAATTTGCAGCGTTTTTTACTACAATACATTTCAACAATAATTCCAATGTTGGGTAGGTATACCTACTCCCCAAAAACCTTCTCAACACTGACTTTAAAATTTACGCAACGTATTGTTGTTCTCATTCGTACAAATTGAGCTCCCCATAAATGGATCGAAAAATATTTAAACCAGATAATTATTTCACAGCCGACTAGGTAGGTAGGTTGTACGAAGGCGATAAACATTAAGAAGGAATCCCGCATTCCTTATCGATGAGCGTCCTGACAACTGTCAGTCACAGCTCCTCCCTTCTATTTACAATTTGAAACCTTCAATTAGTGCTAAAGTTCATCTCTTCGTCTGGAACCCCCATAAATGAGTTCTCCGTTCAAAATTACTTCGAAAACGATACCTCATTTGACCTCCAAAACCTTCGATAGCCTCATTTGTAGTCCCTTTTCATAATCGCAGAGCCCGCTCGCTAAATAGAAGATAGTGAGAAGAATGAAGGCGACAGGACAAGGATGTTGAGAGCATTCAAACCTAACATTAGATAGCTTTTACATTTTAATTCTACACGTCGGAAATGTAGATGAAGGCACATAAAGAAAATTCTCTCACCAGAGAAGCCTCACAGCGTTCGGCAACTACTGGCAGCAATTTTCTACTTGTGAGGACTTCACCACATCTGCCTCTACTGAGCTCGAATTTAGGGCAATCCCTTTGTGACCTTTGATCATCTAGATTAACCGTGTTCCCTATCAAAGTGACGGCCTGTTCATAGTTCAATTCGACGATCGATTAGCCAGCAATGTTGATTTTGAGCTCGTACGTCAGCTTATCCGAAAGGACCTCCGCGATAATCTAATCTATGAACGTGTGCGTGTTCAGTCAACGTAATTTCAACTCTCCCGTCGTAAGTTGACGTTCATGGGGGGAATCGTTGTGGCTGAAAGATATGAGGTTGACGTGTTCCAGGATAGAAAATAGTTCGACTAAGAGACATTTTACCTTTTGAAGGCGTGAGCCTGATTTCAGTCAACCGAATGTTAGAGCGAGGGGCGAGCTTTCTGAAAAAGTGCTACAAGGGGGGTTTCTGATGAGTAGAACTGAAAGAAAACGGGCGTGAATAACGTCAATCCCTCTATTGCTCTCACTTCACGTCACTAAAACCGCGTGAATCGAGCTGAGATTTTTAAAGGAGCTCAACCAAATTAAGATTTGACAAAAAAAAATCAGACGAAGAATCCCATTCAAACTTCGACAGTCTGATGTTGTGGTTTCTCAGGCTAACTTTTCAATCGATTAAAATAAAATCCGTAAAGTGACTTTGGACATGAAGAAATTTCTATTTATAGGAATGCCGTACAATTTTTATTGCTGCACGTCCAAAAACAGTCTCGCCTACCTAAACGAAACTTTTTTATAAGCTAACCATAAAACCAGCATTGTTACATTTAGAACCGAAGATGAAACTAACGACACAATTACTAACAATTGTTTACATTTTTAGTAACTGATTACGCAGTCTTTTCCCATCGTTACAAATTAATCGATGAAACCTTCTCTATTACAGGTTTATATCAAAACGGGTCATAACGTTTATGAACGCGGTTGAGGTCAGTGTACAACGGCTTCTAAAAAATTTATAAGGGGGCGATTGCAGAAGAGTGGAGAATTTCTGCGGGAGATTAGGAGAGTGACTCCTCTGCTGGTGGTTTAGCTTTAAAACCCAAACAAATTTCGTGCGAGGATCGGTTACGAGCTGCAACGCCCACCTACGGAGGATAGTCAAGTAAGCAGTGGCAGTGATTTAAAACGATGCAAATTTTACACAAGTTTATTAGGTATTCTTTTGTGACATAAAATTGGGCAAAAGCAAACATTTGTAGCCCCTCAGATGCCCCATGAATTCCCATGCTGTAGAGTCTACAGTGTAGACTGATGGGACCCTCATAAATAGATTATACGTCCAAAATTGCTTCAAAAACGATACCTCACTCGACAGCCCTTCAGAATACCCATAGGAACCCCTTGATCCTCATAATGTTGTCTAATGGATCTGTGACCCCCTATAAAATTTATGAGTTTACGTGCAACATTACTTCGAAAACAACACCTTACCCGACCACTGAATTAAAACCATGAGAAATCCTCTTGCAGCCCCATAAATCCCTGCATTGTAGTCAAATGGGTCAGAGAACCTCATAAATGAATTCAGCGTAACAAAAAATCTTTACTGGCTCCACAGCAACTTGGCCAGGTTACCGCATTGGAAGAATGTATGAACCGCGGCATGAGGGTTCTTCAGAAGTGGTCCAAGGAAAATGAGCTCCAGGTTAATCCCAACAATACCAACTTCCAGCTGATCACTTTGTCAACCTAACCTCCTCCTGTGTCCCTGAAATATAGATTACATTGCTCAGACGAGTGAAGCGACCTGCCTTGGAGTCACATTTGACAATAAGCTAAACTGGATCAAGAATGTCTGGCGTCTTCAGGAAAAAGGGACCAAGCGACCCTGGCTCCTGAAGCGACTGGGACACAGTGGGCGCGCATCAAGATCCTTTAGCTCTCACTTACAAGACTGACATTCGTCCAGTGATCGAGTACATTGAGGAGGGGATGGTGACAGCATCAACTACCACATTAGGCAAGCTTGACGAAACGCCGAATGTGGCACTGCTCATTACAGGTGCACCGCAGACAACACCTATCACGTCAATACAGTTGCAGGCGGGGATTGAGCCTCTGGGGGTGAGTAGAGAAATAGCGGCTATTGTTATGAAAGAGAGACTCCTCAGACTTGATGGCCCATATGGAGGGAGGATGTGGTCTCCCAGAGGCTTCGCACACAAAACAACTTCTCCTCTAGAGTGGAGGTCCTTGAAGGAAGACGTGGTATTGCCCTTGGCCCTCGGGAACCATTTATCGATGAGAACGAGCTACGTTTACTCCACAGGGTAGAAGGTAGATTAATCCCAAAGACCCAAGACCAAACAACTTAATAAGGGACAGTCATCAATCTCTGAGCTAAGGATGACGGCGCTCGAGCCACTCAATGAATGGTACACTGCAGTCTTCTAGATAAGACCGCCTCTGGGGGTCATTGCCACAAGCTTTGATGGCTAAGTTAAGGATATTCAGCTGGCCCTGCGGGAGTGCCTGAAGATTGATCGACCCTCTGATACAGGGATTCTGGTGGACCTCCAGGCAGCGATCACACTCCAGTGGGTGCCCTCTCACTGTGGCTTGCGCGGTAACGAAATGGCTGACTGCTTGTCAAAGAAGGGCTCCGAGATGCCGCAATCAACCTTGCCAAGAACGCAGCGCGCTGCTCGAAGGGAGATCCAGAGAAAGGTGCTGGAATCCTAGGCTGCGTCACAAGCTGAGGATGATCGAGGTAAGAGGTGGTAGCACCTAACAAGTAAGGCCGGACGAGTCCCACCAGGTCTACCACGGAGAATTGGACTTGTCTGTTTCCGAACGTTAACTGGGCTCAACTTCCTACAGATAAATCTTTATCGTATTGGCGTGAAGCCATCTCTGGTCTGTGAGCTGTGCGAGACAGAATGAGCAGAACATGCCACCACAGAACCACAAAGTTATACTGGGCTGTTAGAAGATGGATGGTTGAAGCCGCCCCACCGACTCGGCGTAGTTAAAAAATAAATAAATAAAAGTTACCGACCACATCATACCTCAGTTAGTGACAGCAACATGTCCAGGCTACGATCAGTAACCAGCACCAGTTGGTAAAAGCAAATTGGCCAGGTTACCGTCCGTAACGTGCCCCCATTAGTGACAGAGCCAGAGCCATCTTACTGTCTGTAACTGACAGGTTAGTAACTGCAACATGTTCAGGTTACAATCGGTAACCAGCCCCGGTTAGTGACAGCAACAGGGTCCGGTTACTGTCAGTTTACCCTTTGTCAGCGCCCGGTGTATTTTCTGGGCACCTTTTGGCCAACTTTTGTCCAACATTCCATTCAACGGGTCTAACCACATCCAAGGCTGGGCAAAGGTCAAATGTTTAGGTCTCCAAGCGAGAGATAAATGCCGGATTCTTGTCGAAATAGGCCTTGGTACGCAGAAATATGACAAGATTGCAAAAATAAGCAAAATGTGCTCTTTTAATTTCAGTTTAACACATTTCAAAAAACAGGTTTTAATTTCAGTTTAACACATTCCAAAAACTAGGTATGCAAAATATGCAAATTCCAGGCTCTACTAAATCAATCAATAAATAAATAATTCATTGAGACCACCCGCAGAGGAGCCACAATTCTCTCTAATCGTCTGCATTTAAAGTGTTTTAAAACTTAGGTTGCTACTGGAAATTCAAAATCCAACAATTACGGGAATAATTGTTTTCCAATTTTTTATTTTTTATTTTTGTGTTGAACGTGCTTCGAACCATATGCAAGTCGAAAACAACACGACAGGTAAGGAGGAACATTGAGAAGTAATGCAACAAGCCGCCTCATCAAAAGACTATAGCTTCCGTATGAACGCGACACCTCCGCAATCAACAAAACTGTATTGACGATGAACTCTGACAATGTTTTTCTCCGACTGACCTAACTTTTGCCCCTCCGAAAAAAACAAATCGTCGACAAAACCGTGTCAGAAGGTCTCGACAGTCTCTTATAGTATTGAGACAACAAATCCGTCCCGTATCGTCCGATCCAAGGGGGGAAAACCAGATAGTGAACGATTTGAGCTGAGTAGTCAGTGAACGTCAGTGATAGTGTTCGGACTGAGTGTTTGTGAGCATTTGAAGTGCAATTCGTCTAATATGCTCCGGTAGCAGAGAGGCCATGACGAAATCAAAAATAGGTAAGTGGCACAAAGACACTGCAGCCTTATCTTTCAAACGCGTTACAGATTATTTTCTTACAAGCCGAAAACAGATCGTGGAAACAGCAAATTGACTACGTATTTTGTAAGCATTTATGTTCTTGTGGAGAGCGACCAAAGCGTAAAATTTGAGTAGATTAAAATTTACCGAAAAGATCTATTTGAAAGTGGATTCCAACCATTGTAGGTAAGAATCTAGAATCATGGCTTTTCACAATATATTCGGAACAAGTTTCCTTCAACCTGAAGACACATCATGAGAATAAAATTTAGCCGCGATAGGCGATGAAGGGCTGTGACGTCAGAGCGTGGAGAGAAGTGGAGATTGCGTGACATTCGTGTCCATTGTTAGAGCTTCAACTTGCAAGAGACACCGCCACTGTTCTGGAGGACAATGTAGAAACTTACTTCAAAACCGTCACCTCCCAAGCCCCGTGAAGCTTGCAGACACAACTAGGGGAGAACGAAGCAGTTTGTCGAAATTTCAGATTAAAGGAAAATTCCACGGCCTGGACGGAGAACGTCCATTGCATTCTTGGTATCTGCACTTCCTGAAACACAGAAAAAAAAAAAAAACTGCAAATTATACAAAGGGTTTATTATTCTTTGATTCAGGTTAAGTAGGTACTTATGCAAAAATTATAACTCTGTGTCAATAAAAAGATATTTTTGAAAACAAAATCTGAACATTGTTAGGACAGATGTCGAAAATGGCTAATGCGTCCAAAATTACTCGGAAAATATTTTACATCCTGGGATCCTTCAAAAATCCCATTTGTAGACCCGTGAGAGCCCAATAGATCCCCACGGGGAAATCGGATCGTTCTGGGACCCCCAAAAATGGATTTTACGTCCAAAAATACTTCGAAAACGACACCAAACTCGACCACATAGCCAAACCCTTCAAAAAAGCCCTCCCGTAGCCCCACAGAGCCCTCCCGTAGCCCCACGGGTATGGGCGATCGGGCTGAAAACCTTGCAGGCACAACTAGATGGTAAACCGAGCATTTTGACAAATTTTCAGACTAAAAAAAATCTGCCTTCTGCCCAAAACGGGAGGGATGGCGGACGGACATTTTGTTTTTGATATGAACACATCTCGGAACGGATAGTGTCAAATTTTGAGGCCGATCAGAATTTTCGACCTCCGTCGCGATTCCAAGAATAATAAAACAAAATGTGGCGTCAAACTGTTGCTTGGTGAAGCACAAACGTTAATCACATTCATCGGCATTCATAGCAGGATAACATCTTCGGCTTCCTGCTAATATAGTTAATATTTATATCCTAGTTATATGTTATAACATGGGAATGGAATCCAAACTAGATAATATTTCCATTTTGTAAGGGCCGCCGGAAGTTCTTCGATTTATCTACACGTTTCTCACGAATTGCAATATTCTTCGGTTACATAATATTTAACTAGTCCGCACACACAATCTTCGTTATGATCGTTATCTTTATCGACATTTTTCCTCATTACACGGTCTGGTAGGATGGCTGCTCGGCACCGAGTTTTTCAAAATTTCAGCGAAACGTGAGGGCCCAAAAAATCCCGAGAAGTTGGATAATTTCAATCAGGGTGAGATTGAAGGATCCAGAGAGGGAAGGGGAGGGGGTTAAGAACCAATACAGGTGGCCAAAACGTCGTTATCGGAACTGCCTCCACAAAGCGGGTTTCCTGTGTGGATATTATCTTCAGCTGTCTAGTTAGAATACGCCTACTGCCCTTGCCTCAATTACCCAAGGGACTGACAACGCACAGGGTGAGATTTAGCCCACCTGGGAGGACAAAAACACTGGGAGCTACGTTATTTCAATTTCAAAGTAATTTCTGCATTCAAATATCCAACACTACGATATATTTGGTGTTGAACCACAAAACATAACGATTCAGAGGTCAATTTGGGTTATAAAGTGGGCCAATTTTCTGAAGTGGATAAAAGTTGAGTTTTAGATCAGATGAGGTTAATACCAGAGAGGGTATGGAAGTGGGTTCCTGAAGGGCCTAGGACTGAATACCCATTGTGCTGCCTCTTGGAGTTACAATTGTAGGAGTTCCGTCTCCTTGAAGAGGTTCAATACCTCCTACCAGGTCCTGGTGCGTCACTATCTCTTCCTGGTCCACTGATCCCAGAGCAAGATTCGTCATTTATGATCCCTATCCTGTTTAAATCGTTCATGAAGCTCCTGTATACAAATACACTATGAATCTCAGATGTGTCCGCTGTAAATGGCGACATATATTCGCTAGTGATTTCAGAGCAGCTTGGCTATCCGAGAATGAGTGGATTCGCCTTCCCTCAAGGGCTCTCCTCTCACTCTCTGTCAAGCATGCTTTTTCAGCATAGAGCTCGGCCTGGTATACTGTAGCCCACTTGCCCAGCAGGCTGGCGCTCTCCCATTTGAGTTGCGGGCTATGCGTTCCCGCACCAGCCCTATTTACACATCTTGGAGACGTCTGTGTACCAGCTGAGTGTTGACATTTACATTTTTATCTAAAGAAAATATTTACACTTCGTTAGGCTCTCGGGTAATGGGTCACATTAACCCGGAAAAACTATAATTTAGTCACATATTGGTCCTGGGATGAGATAGGATGTAAGAAAGTTGTACCATACTACTACCTACTACTACATAATTACACTGCCAAGTCGCCATGGCACATACTTTCTCTCCATCAGAGCGTACCCTGATAAAACCAAATTGGATTATCAGGTCACCGCAAAATTGACGTGACTTTCTTGCTACCTACAGTCATAAACTTGACTTGTCGACTGAAGCAAGAAAATCACGTTGGAGCATACGCAGAGCGTACCGCTGATTCAATCGTGATTAAACTGAAAGGGGACCGTCTAGTCCTAAACCCACACTATTCCAACCATACTACACTGTGTTGTCAAGCCCTAGACGAGGCCAAACTCTTGTGGGACTAGGATCAATGGATTCTTCCAGCCAAAAGATGTTGATAGTAAAAAGTTGAATACCTACTAGGTTTGTTCCACGTCTGACGACGTCTGTCGACAGAAGTTGACAACTGTCCCAATGCCTTCAGAATCGCTGTTGAGTTCCGTCCAACAGCGCACTGGCAAACATGGAACACCGAACCATCAACGAACTGTAGCAGGTAGCGATACTTCAAGGTGATTCAGGTGACCGCAAATTTAATAGTGTCGTTTTAGAAGTACTTTTGGTCGTACAATCATGTTTTGGGGGTCTGAGAACTTGAGCGGACAACTTGACATGCCAAGCACCATAATAAAGTGAGAAGATTATGAGAGAGGTTTCAACTGGGAAGAGTTATCAAGTTCGACAGCTCCCAACCACACTCATTCGAGGTGTCGGTTCCTGTCAGACAGCAGTTGAACTGCCATCGACCTGGAACAGAAGTTATCTCAACTGCGCATGTCTTCGTCGATTTCTGTAAACAGTCCGACAAACCTGGAACAAACCTAATAATGAGTGAGGAGACTGAGAGCGCGTTGTGAAGGCGGGTGAAGGCCAACCCTCGATCATCTGACTACAGATGGGTATACTCATGCAGGGAAGGAGAGACCTCGCACTTTCCCAGGCGCAGGTGTGGGCGTTGCCTGCTCTAGCGAGTAAACAGGTCTTCTGCTACGGATCCTGGACACAGAGTACCCCCCCCCCCCCCCCAACCGGGGGGATTCCGCTTCTGGCTAGATGAATAACCGCAATAGGTTACACAGGAAATAGGTACTAGACGGTGGTTCTCACAGATAGGGTCAGTTCAGAGTTTGACTTATGACAGAAAAGTGTTCGAACCGAACTGGAAAAATCAAATATGCTCTCCGTATAGAATTATGCATCAAAGTGCAATGCTAAACGGTAGCGCCTTTATTGATTTGAGAAAATAAATAATCAAAAATATAGGTGGACATGTGGATGTCATTCAAACCTCTGCATCATCGCCCCAATACAATACCCGTCTAGTATTTTCTCCGATTTGGATTTGCAATAATGAAAATTCCTGTTCAATCATCGAGTTGGAAACAAATGACCAATAAGACATGAAACTGAATGAGGTAGTCAGGGAGATAACTGACTCCTATGCTGATGTACCTACAATACAATGTAAAATAATGTATACAATAATAAGGTACATAGTATAGGTCCTACATCGGCGGAGGAGTCATTTTTCTCCCAAACACCTCATGGAAATGGAGCGCCATCAGCAAACAACCAGGCACGTGGTACTTGAAAAGGAGAAGAATTACCTAGATAAAAACAATAACAATGAAGAGAAAAACTACAATACAAGACCTTCCGCACCTCTCAAATCATAATTAGGTGCTCCAGCTGGTCCGGTCATCTTTTCTGCCACTTTCTGTGAGAATAACCCATATTATGTATTCATGACGCAAACATCATATTAAGATTCAAATGATGAAGTCGGGATTCATCGACTGGTTAGAGGAGGAATAATATGAGGAGGATGATGCTCTACATAGATTGTACCCAACGAAGCAAAATTTGCTTTGCAGTACCTATTTAATACTGAAAATTTGAGCGAATAATCATCATTAAATCCTCTCGTAAAAAAAAGAAAGAGACGATCTGATATCCATTAAATATAATACGCGTCTGAGAGACATTCAAGGGCAATCGGTTTTGTATGATCTCCCAAGGTTGTTGTGTTGAGCAATTGAGATAATATCTCTCGTATTACGAAAAAAGGAGGTGAACGCATTTTGCATTCATTGAGTAGGTTTTTCGTGTCTGGAGTCACTGCGGCGGGATTCGTCGAAGGACATCACTCAAATGAATGCTCACCTATAACTTGCAAGACAAAGCGTTTGCTCGAGCTTTCACAGTAACTGGTCATCAGCCCACAGCAGGCGAAGGATTCGTGGAAGAAGTGCGTCTTCACGGAGTAGAGAGTGTGGTCTGTCTGCGTCTTCTGCAGCGCGCACAGCAAACTTTGACATCCAGGTGAACGTTGCACGTCCAGACAATCCTGAGTCGAGAATAACATGACCTATTTACACGATCTTGTCCACCCTAACGTGTGACATGTACACTCGGTTGAACTGAATCAGTGTTCTCTCCTTTAGATAAAGTATCGAAAGATATCGATACTTTTCGAAAATATCGATATTTTCAACTATCGATGCTTTTTGAACATCCCTACTATCGGTCTCAGCTACTATTCCTCCAGACACTCCGAGTGTCTGCAGGGTTCCCTCCGGGCATCCATGGGGCGCGCATGCGCGAGGACTTTATCAAATCGCCTCTATTTTCAAGTTAGCATCTTGTTGTTCCCCTTAGAATTGACAGCCGACCGCGAAGGCTCATGGCTGTTCTGTTTCTGTCTTTCTTCTGTAAGTTGTGTCCGTGCTCATACAGTTTCAACTAGTGCTGCAAAAAAATCGATTTTTTTCAACTCTTCGATTTTTCGATTATTTTCGGAAACATCCGGAACGATCCGATTTCACTGTGGCGATCTATAGGGCTTTCATGGGGCTAAAAATGGAATTTTGAAGGATCCCAGGAGGTTAAATATCTTTCGAGTAAAAATTGAAATATAAAAATCTAAAAAAAAATTTTTAAATTTTTTTCATTGACAGAATTAAATTTCTGTACAAGTAACCTATATCAAAGAATAATAAACCCTTGTGTAAAATTTGCAGCGTTTTTCATCTGAAACTAACTATGAACAGTTGTATTTATACTTATGCTTGAAACTTTCAAGTTTTCGACTTTCAAGTTGAAAGTCGAAAACCTTAGATTTCCTCAGGTCACTTACGTGCAATTAAACGACAACAAAAGTTCAATGTGCCTACTGTATTCTTCCCCCTCATAACTATTTGGGTTATTCCTTATCAAGAGGTAGGTAGGTATACCTACCTACTTATAAGTACCTACTATCATCATGGAGGAATAGATCCATGGGCGTACGCAGGTCTTCCTTTAGGGTGGGGGGGGGGCTCAAAAATATTGCAGGTAGACATGCTGCCAGCAAGGGTACCTACCTAGTTAAATTAAAATTAAAAACGCTCCAAATTTTACACAAGGGTGTATTATTCTGTGATATAGGTTGCTTGTGCAAAAATTAATTCTGTGTCTTGAAAAAAAGATTTGAAAAAATCATTATTATCTGTTATTATTTTTTTCAAAATCTTTTGTTTTTACATTTTTTTTTTACTCGGACATTATTAAATATTTTTTATTAAGAGATCAATTTTTGATCTCTTGGTATCCTTCAAAAATCCCATTTGTAGCCCCATGAAAGCCCTACAGATCCCCACAGTGAAATCGGATGGTAAACCACGTATGTTGTCAAAATTTCAGATTCTTAAAAAAATTCTTACTGCCCAAAACGCCCCGGACAGCAGACGACGCACGGTGGTGCAAAACGGCCATATGGGGGGGGGGGGGGACTCTGAAACCCCCATACTTATAGTAGGTAGGTATTCGTAAATTTGACGCTGATCACGAATATTATATTCGTATAATACCCCATGTCCCTGTACCTAAAATGGATTCTGAGCCGTTTTTTCCCAAAATACCTTTAAAAACACGTTTTCAGTACATTTTTCAGTGTGCGAGCCAAGTAAGGATTCTCCCGAAGTTTGTACATAAAGAAAAGTTGTAGAGCAATAAATTTGGCGTCGATTGAACACCCTAAAATTGAAAATTACTACAAAAATGAGGAGGTCGAAGATGATTTCGATCGAACACTCCTATGATTTCTGATGGAACCCCGTAACATTGGTGAATTCCATTGACCACCCTAGAATTGAAAATTTCTACTTGTAGACGGGAAATTGCTGAGCCAAATTAGTTATTTTCATGACTTTGTAAGGTAAAAAATGTGGCCTTTTAAATAAAATTTTGTTTCGAAGGTTCGAGCCAGAAATATCTCGCTGTAACGTATTATTTTTTATACACTGCAAAGACCCTAATAGGGTATAATATACTAACATACATATTATGTATGTTTTCATAGTTTTTTTTCTCGATTTCACTGAACGAGCGCCGTAAATATCGCAGGTTCTCTGAAAGGTCTATCTAGGTAACGTCGAGTTTGAAGAATCTTCAAACACAATCTGATGAGATTTTACGTTATCCAACGGCGGGAATACATATTTTTGAAGTTTGTTACCTATTCAGCGTCTTTTTGGCGAAAAAAGGAATTCTCACAATTTCAAGCATTTACCTTAAAATCTGTAGAAAAAACGGACGCCAAATGTCGGAGTTGTTCTGTACATAGGGCACTACATAGGGTACCTACCCAGGAAAAATAGTCGCATACCTACCTTAGCTAGCCCAAGCTCTACTTATGTTGAATTAAATGCACAAAAATCATGGTTTTTTGCTTCAAAATCCGCTAAAAACGTGTTTAAACCTGTGTCTAGATTTTTTCCGCAGAAAGATAAAATTACTTTCTTGTAGCTGAGTAAAAACTGAACAAATGAATTTTTTCACATGCAAAATGAGTCGGCTACGATTCTCCGTAAATAGGTTTAAGTAATACTGCTCCCGTCAACTCACAATTTTCCAAAATCGAGAAAGGTATACTGCACGAGTCAGGTCTACAGTACGAGTCAAGTTGATGACTTTTTGATACGAAAACTATTCATATCAACCCTCCAACTAATACTGAATGGAATATAAAGATTTGGGGGGGGGGGGGGGGGGGGATTTAAAAATATGTTTTGGTTTTTTTTTTTTCACCTGTGGACCACTGAATGATGTCAAATTTTGAGGCCGCTCCGAATTTTCGACCCCCGTCGCGATTACATAGGTATATTATTCCAAGAAGAACAAACGAAAATGATCGTAACTTTGCATGTAGGTATTTGGAGTGCGGAGTATGGTGTGATAGACACCCTATATCGTAAATAATATTACACAGCTTGAGTAATAATACAAAATAACATGCAAATCATTTTTACAAAATCAAGTGTTGTAGTTAACTTTTTTCCCCTCTTAATATAAAACATTAAATGTTTACACAAAATGTACACAACATAAGTACCCAGCAATGTCAAGTTGATTTTTTTCACTTTAAATTTACAACATGAGCCGCCTCGGGTTCTCTGCGAATTTTTCAACCACTACTTCCTCTTTTTCTTTCTTTTTATCTGAAAGTGTATATATATTTTTCGTTTGTCTAGGGGGGGGGGGGGGGGGGGCCCGGGCCCCCCCTAGCCCCCCCTTGCGTACGCCCATGAATAGATCTCTATTCCTCCATGTACTATCATATTATACTGAAACAGCAATTACTTTGGTAATTGGTTGACGACAGAGAAAGTCATTGGGACATGAATGCCACGGTTAACAGTTGGACATTGTATTAACTAATACAATAATTGTTTCCACTTTTAGGTAGGTAGGTACCTATCCCTCCTCTACTTACTTAGTAGATGGTAGGTACCTATCCCTCCTCTACTTACTAAGTAAGTAGAGAGGTAATTATTCTACCTACCAAGTAGGACTGCGCCAGAAAATTCATAAGAAAATGGTGAAACCATAGGTTCGTAGTATTTTGAGTGTTTCACTTCGAAGTTATGTCGCTAACTCATAAAGCAAACCTCGGCGTTTTTTGTTTTTTGTTTTCATTTTTTTTTCATACCTATCATTTAGGTAATTTAATTTACTCTTTGAGAAGTTGGACCGAAAATGCGACCTGAACCCGGTTATTTAATTTTATAATCGGTAAACAGTAAAGTTATTTTCACTGATAATATCAGTGAAAATATTATTAAATTGTTATTTTCACTGATAATATGAGTGAAAATATTATTAAATTATCTGTGAAAATATTATTACCTACACTAAGTGTAGGTAATAATATTTTCACAGATAATTTAATACAAGTTCACAGATAATTTAATTTAATACAAGTCTTGTATTGTATTATAATAATGTAGGACTAGCTCTGCGCCTTCGAACCCGCCTCTACGGGCACGTTACCGAGATGCTAACTTGAAAATAGCGGCGATTCGATCAAGGCCTCGCGCATGCGCCCCATGGATGCCCGAGGGCACCCTCCAGACACTCCTTTCCCCATTCCTTTTTCGGTTTCTTTTCGTCAATCGTCATTGTATTTTACAGCAGGTGAGTGCCAAAATGTTACTTGATTTTATGAATAATATTCATAATAATAATTCATAATAATAATAATAATTCATAATAAGAATAATTATTATCATCGATATCATCAGTGGTTGGACGTAATGATTTATTTGTAAATATGTGCTAAAGGCGTTTTTGTTAGAAGTATGTAAGAAGGTTGAACCACCCGAGAGATATAATATTATTTATTATAATATATTAGGGGGACCAGGACTTCGTCCCGTGAGCTCATTAAAAGCTTAGAACCAGTCGCGGCTGTCGGTTGTCTTATAGGATCCCTCCCGGTTACTTGGGGTGGATTCAATCACAAGCTCAATGTTGGTTATTTACTTATTGCACAATAGCAAAAGTCAAAAAGGGTAGGTTCTAACATAAGAGCATTACAAACAATACTTAATAATCTAGCAACACAACAATAGTAATCTAGTTTAGTTCTCACAAAAGCTCACTACGTAGCCAGGACCAGCGCTGGAAAGGGTGAGATCATCTTGGTAAGCCTTTAAAACCCAGCGTGAGACCTGCTTTGCAGGCCTTGGAAAGCTTGGGACTGACAACATCGCTTCTGATATTGACACTGGCAAACTTGCTGTGCGAGAGCCGATACATACCTAGTTACCGCCATTCTCCTGTTTATTTACATGTTCACTTTAACGGGGTGGAGTCCTAGGCGATAACAATCGCATTCCGCAATGAGTCCTAACTTACTCCAAAGCCGTCTCGAGCTGGAGAGGGATTAGTGCCTCTGATCAATGGGTATGGGATGGAGTCACAAGCCTCCCAATTGATTATGCTATACTATTGCATTTATCATAGCCTCCATACCTCCAGCCTTGCGGAAATCAACGAATAGGTACCCCACCTGTTTCAAATGCGTAGTGTAGATCGCTGATCTTGGAGCAGTTTTTTGTTTTAATCTGAAATTTTGGCCCACCCACGTGGTTTTACCACCTTGCATTCAAAAGTAGTTGCACCACTGGAAAATAGCCTCGAACCGTTCCTGAATTAGGTGCTTATAGGAAAGGCTTTTACTTTTTAATAATCAACATTGTTTCCAGCCAGATACGAGTACGAGCCGTTCAACGATGGCACTTCACAATCCCTCGAAACGGGATCAAATTCAGTCAAATGCACGGGATATAAAAGAAGTGGATTTCTGCCTCCCATATTGGACGCCCTGTGTGTCCTCACGTGCGGCGTTTTCTACCTCATCCTTCACTGGTACCCGCAGTACAAGGCCAAACTGTACTACAATGAGTGCCATCTGTGTGACGCTGATACCGTCCTGATCAAGGTGCGTCCCTTGTGTTGATATGTGGGCGCATGGGTGGTCTCCGCTTGTATCTCATTTAATTATTGTTCTCTATTTCAGAATAAACTGGGGTTCATGTGGCTCTGCCCCGTCAAAGAGGATCCCATGAAACATTTCGACTATCAACATGAGCGGTTTGTGTGGACCGCCAGCACCAAATCCTTCGTCCTGCTGGTCGGCAAGACTGGTACGTTGGCTGAGCTCGTCAAAACGGCTTCTGGTGTATCACCGGACCAGAGAGAGCTTTGGTAAAGTGTATTCATCATTTGCATTTTGACACGTCTTGGCCCTGAAATATAATAATTTGTCACTTTTCGTCTGATGGAGGTGTCGTGAGCTCATTCTCGTGTTGAGTCAAGTCAGACGGGAACCTTTTTTAAAAGTGGCATCAGCAATGAGTCTTTCAGCACTCCTGACTTGGCTACTGTCTGGCTCAACCTCTGGCTGTCCACGAAATGAGTGGGCGAGAATCTGATGGTCCATCTGAGGAGGGTCTCCAAGGCCTGTGCACGAGCTGCTATCGTTCCCAACTGGGCCCGTCGATGCCTGCGCTGATTCCCGAGTTGCTGTCAAATTCTAGTTAGATATGTATCCCAGTTGTGGCCCCCCTCTCATGCAAAGATATCCGAATTGCGGTCCTTGTTTCTGAATCGTGGTCGTACATTAAGTGAGATATCCCTCAGTCCCTGCTGTCCTCATCGTAGCCCTCAACCAGCAGTCCTCATCTTAGCCCTGCGTAACTGAAGATGAAGTGCGTGTATGTAGGCCTGCGCCTGGTCGATGTGGCTGACCTGGACGTTCTGCAGTGCGACAAATGTTATAAGTATGGGCATACCAAAGCCCAGTGCCTGGAAGAGCTTGACGTCTATATGACCTGTGCCAAAGCTACGCACATGAGATCCAAGTGCCAGATCCCTAATGATGAGTGCAAGTAACTGCAATGGACAGGCCAAGATACCTGAGGTGGCCTGAATCACTGCTCAGTTAAACGTTGACCAGGCGGCTGCCGTCCCTGCAGAACTCCTTCCCCACTGCCGCCGTCTTGGAGTACAGTTCCTAGGAACCAGGAACCCTGGTGTGTCTGTCGGGCAAGGGTGGTCACAGGTTCTGGTCCTGGATCTTGGATGATTGATGATTTAGGGAAATTGAATATCCAAAGCAAGCAAGGCTTGGTGCACTTGAGCCAAAATTGAGAAATAACTCCAAACAATTCACAAATTTTGTGGGTTTATGAACCTGATGATAGAAGATTAATCAGTTATTGGCCACTCTAGCCCTTCAATTTGCCAATTGTTTTACTCCTCATTTCACTCTATAACCCAACCACTTTTCACCGTAAACTCTCGTGGACTTGAATGTCTTAACTGCTCAGTTTACAGATATACGGAAGAAACACGATGGACATCCAAGTGAAGTCTTACGGGAAACTCCTCGTCGACGAGGTCCTCAACCCGTTTTACCTTTTTGAAATCCTCAGCGTCATTTTGTGGATTTTTGACGAATACTACCACTACGCCATATGCGTCATCGTATTATCCGGATATGCCATTCTCTCCGCGCTCTATCTGGCCCGAAAGGTAATTTTCAAGGAAATTTTATTATTACTCGAAAACACGCTTTTATCTAGTAGGAGAATTATTTCATAGGAAATACAGCGAAAACAGTGAAAAATGAATCTCCGTTTCAGCAAAGTCTGAAAATGCGGGAAATGGTGAAAGCCGTTGAGCAAGACTACGTGACAGTGTGTGACGAGAGGGGAAGTGAGTGAAAATTTATGGTTCTCACAAGTGTTTGTACGACTCGTTGATAACAAATTTTGTCTTGTTAGAAAATCAAATCATTCCTTCGACGGATGTGGTGCCCGGAGACGTAATTTTGATTCCACCCCAAGGATGTATGATGCCCTGCGACGCTTTGTTACTCACCGGAACGTGTATAGTTAACGAATCAGTACTCACAGGTAAGTTTGACCCGTTCAAATCCTCACGTTGCGAAGAGTTCGCCTCTCACGATGGCAATTTTTTGCTTCTAGGGGAAAGCACACCTGTAACCAAAGTTCCTGCACTTCTCGTCGAAGAAGAATATGACTCTACAGGATTACACTCCAAACACACGTTGTACGGTGGAACGCAAATAATACAGACGAGATATTACAACCATGACAAGGTAAAACGCGAACTCCGCTGCGACAAATCGGATTTCTTTGTCTTTGCTCCAGCATGATTAAAGCTTTACTATCCCACTCCGTTGGGCCCGCTGACCAGGATGAGCCATACCTTAGTTATTCATTGCTCTTGAGTTATTTTGAAACTATGTGGAACTCTAGAAGACATAAGATCATCACTTCATGATGACAACGGTCAGGCTGCATTGTATTAAGGGGGGTAGCTATATTAGAAATATCAAAATTGCTTCAAATGCAATCATAATATCGATATTGCGAAAAGTGGAATACAAACCTTTCTTTTACATCAAATGAGCAAATGAGCTGTTTTGTGTTGTGTTACAAAATGAATGTTGTAGGGGGAAATGGGAAAAGGTTGAGGAGCAAATTCTGTATTTCTTTCGAGGTTCGAATGACAAGTTAGCCAGAGAAGCTACAGAGAAGTTCCCTATTTTACAGTCTCAGCCTAAAATTAATTAAAAGCCTTCTTTGATACTGTAATATCGATTACTAGGGAGCTACAATCGATGGCAGGCTGCTCTCTTCGTGTGTTCATTATGAAACATTACGAGAGTAAGAGGATTCATTTGGGTCAAATCTATTTTTAACACTTTTTCGCCCAATTTTCTGCAAGCCCCCGTTCACCCCCTCCCAAGTCAGCACTTGAACCCCCTCCCTCCCACCTTCCCAACATCCTTTCAACTGAACTTGCTCCTGGTTTTTTGAACATTTAATCTTAATTGATTCTATCTATTGATTTAATCTTCATTGAGCCAATTTTTTGGTGTTATCAGATATTTCTCGTACTACACTCGCTGAATTTTTTTTTTTTTTTTTTTTTTTTTTTCAAAATTTTCCGTTGCTAGAAGTAGGTACCTTATAATGAAGAAGACCAAATTTGGGTCACATTCATCCTCCTTTAATATCCCATTTTATTACTAACTAGCTAGGACACCCATCGCCTATCAATAATGTAATCCATGCTTCACTTGGAACATCCGTAGCAACCCGTCAACTCAAAATGTTCTAACAACTCGTAATTTTTCTTATTATCAACAGTTGTTGACACATTTCTCGTTGTGAATTATCAAATTATGTACCTAGGTACCATTGCAAGGCTTTTATTTGAAAAAAAAAATCCAAAAAATGTTTTTTGAAAAAAAAAAATCCAAAAAAAAATGTTTCCGCAAATTATTTTCTTTTGACACAGAAATAATTTTTGCACAAGTAACCTTATCAAAGAATAATAAACCCTTGTGTAAAATTTGCAGCGTTTTTCTATAGACTGTCTTGCATAGATTTTTATTGTATTTTGCTATAAATCGCCGAGTCTGGTTTGCCAACATCAAAATTAGTGCGGTGGGGTTGTTCCGGAGGTTATAGGGTGAATAAAAAGGGTGTTTATCTTCCAAGCTTTCGACCGTGTATTAGGCCATCTTCAGGGTTACTGCAAAACAGATTTTTATGTGACAATATGGTTCCGTAAGTTCTGGCTAACAATAAGTATTTATATACAATACCTTAGCATACCTTACAACATTTAATGTAAATTTGCCAAGGTACGCATATAAATACTTATTGTTAGCCAGAACTTACGGAACCATATTGTCACATAAAAATCTGTTTTGCAGTAACCCTGAAGATGGCCTAATACACGGTCGAAAGCTTGGAAGATAAACACCCTTTTTATTCACCCTATAACCTCCGGAACAACCCCACCGCACTAAGGCCGACCAGCCAAGGAGGATGCATAAACCAACCATTAACATCAAAATGTATTTAGACTTTCAAAATTGACCATCACTGAATTGTCTCATTCACTTTTTCCTCGCCAGGTGACAGCAGTCGTCGTCCGAACCGGCAGCATGACGGCCAAAGGTCAACTAGTCCGGTCGATTCTCTACCCAAAAGCCTGCGGATTTGACTTTTACAGAGAGTCGATCATTCTCGTTTTTGCTCTCTTTTGTGTCGCGGCGATCGGCGTTCTTTGTTCGGTCAAAGTGTTCATCGACCGTGACGTAAGTGCCTGTTGGTTATGAAGCACAATTGACCCTAATAACAACGATATAAAGTAAAATCATCGTCTAATGATGACAGTTTGAAAAAAAGCGAATGTCGTGAAAAAATTTGATATTAAGGCTGAAAAAACGAAGTGTCCTTTGAATGCTTCCGATGGAGATCGGCTAGTACTTGGTACCTACTTGTTTCGTAACATATATTCGATACCAATGAATTTCGTTACTTATGCGTTTTTTCGCTTGTAATTGGTCCCACAAGAGGCTGTGTGGGTGTTCTAAGGAGTGGCAGATGGGGATTTTGAAGGACGCCAGTCAGAGAGTCGAGTGAGGTGCCATTTTCGTAGTTATTTTGCGCCCAGATCTGACTTCTACACAGAGTATAATCTTGTTTGATTAAAAATTATATGCCACCGTACAATCCAATGTTTTGCGTTGTCAGAATATGGCATTTGTTGAGTTACTCTGGAAAATCCCACCGAATCTTATCCCTGACAAAAAATGTTTTAGGCCAGTTGGATGTTGATTTTGCTCCGAAGCTTAGACATCATGACGATTGTGGTACCGCCAGCTCTCCCGGCTGCAGTCACTGTCGGGACGATGTGTTCGAAAAGCAGACTCAAGAAGATCGGCATCTACTGCACGTCGTCGGACCGCATCAACGTCGCTGGCAAAGTCAAGCTGGTCTGTTTTGACAAGGTGAGAGAGCGAAATTTAAAATGTATACAACCCAATGAGAGATTTGTCGTTCACTTCTGTCTCTACGAAATGGTGAACCTTGCAGACGGGGACATTAACCGAGGAAGGTCTCTCCGTATGGGGAGTGCTGACGGTGACGAACAAATCTCTGGTGAACATCGAAGAGAAGCCTCAATCCTTGCCTGTCATGTCGCCTGTCCTTCACGCGATGGCGTCGTGTCATTCTCTCACCAAAATCGACGGCGTCCTCTGCGGCGACCCTCTCGACCTCAGCATGTTCGAATCTACTGAGTGGGTGAGAAATTGGCCCGTTTTTCGTCAAAACTAAACTTGGGCTTGATTAGCTAAAAGTGGCCGTGTTTTTCTACCCATTTTAATTCAAGGGCTCTTTTCATTCCAGGATTTGGAAGAGTCTGGTCCTGAGACGAACCGTTTCGACCAATTGGCGCCGATCATCGTGAAACCAACCAAACATCAATTCATGAGTGTTGGTATCCAGACGTTAATATAACTATCACGATATTACCCAGCACAATAGAATTTGGCCGAGGCACAATTAAGCCGAAAAAGGTTGTTCGTGCGCAAAAACTATTGCAGATGGTAACAAAGGAGGTCACCTCTCGCTCAGAGCGCGTCATTTTGAGTTACACTGAACATGAATACGGTATCCTATTTTGGTCATCACTTGATGGTGTCAAGTCCTATTTTGACTCTGGGGGTCGCTTTTGACGTGGATATGTCTTAGCTCTGTGGGGGGGGGGGGGGCAAAAAATTGCGACGTGCAATATTGATGTTACGATTTTCGCTCACAACCGTTTCCGTTGTTACGGAACTACAATGATATCACCACCACTTTGTATCGCCGGAAGGCCTTTTCAAATAAACTTTCTCATTCTCATTCATTCTCATTCAATGATATCACCAATTATACGAAACTTGTTCATCCCCTTGACTACAGTCGGAACTACAAATCGTTGTAAGATCCCCAATCAAAGACATATCCATGTAACATGTTAAATCTTTTAAATTCAGCAAAACGGATTATCGTGAAAAGTTACACTGACGGTAAGGAAGAGACGCTTTGAATATTGTGTGCAGTGTTGGCAGACGATGATTTTCTCAATACCACTAGACAGTCGTGACAGTTGATTCTTGAATTGTTTCAGGCAGTCGAGGGCTCCCCAACAGCAGACATAATGGAAATGAAGGTACTCGTTTACGAATGATTTCAATTTTATAAGAAAAAGGTTCCTTAACTTCTGTTTAAAAAATATATTAATTCTGGTAGCTCGAGAAATGCGAAAAAAAAAACGTCTGTTTCTTCCAGGTGCCGATGGAGATCGGTATCGTGCGGCAGTTCCATTTCAACAGCAACGTCCAGTGTATGTCTGTGATTGCCAGGACGCTCGGAGCTCGTAATATGGTGTTGTATACGAAAGGTGCTCCCGAAAGGGTTTTGAGGATGTGTCTCCCGCAAAGTAGTAAGTCGCCCGTAGTGTCTTGGCTCCTTCTACCTCTCAGTCTAGAGACAGTGGAATGATGGTAGTCACCCAACATGATGAGTCTAACGGGTGTGACTTCATTTCAGTACCGAATAACATCACGATCACTCTTTCCTACTACACGTCAGCCGGCTACAGAGTTATCGCCCTGGCGTATAAAAAGTTACCAAGGAAATTCAACTGGCTGCAATCCCAGAAGGCGCCGAGGGAGCAGGTTGGTATTTTCGACTGTCCACTGACCAGATCACCCAAATGTATTAAATTGTATGTCATGGAGAAGCAGCAACAACTCTTAGTGACGATAAACGAATCCCCCATTCAGATTGCAATCCTTAACGCGTACTCATGCGACTTTTCAGGTAGAGAATGACCTCGAATTTTTGGGACTTCTTATAATGAAGAACACTCTAAAGCAGCAATCGGCGCCGGTGATTCGGGAGCTGCAACAAGCCAGAATCAAGTGCCTCATGTTGACAGGTGAAGCTCACTCAACTTCTCTTTCGGCTATTCGTACCAGAACCATCATAACCTCCCTTGTACGTCCTGTACGAATCTAAAATGTTACTTCAAAAGTGCAGAATTGTTTGGTTCGGCCAAGGCTGTGAAATGGCCAAAGTTTGGAACCCCGGTTTTTAGGGTCCCGACTTGCTCTACCTGAAATGAGCTGTTTTTCCAACCGTCTTATTTACCTCTGATCTATTGCTGTAGGTATGAGGGAATCGTATGAATTTTTCTTACTTTTGAGCTTTTCAAAGGAAAACGGGCACTATCGGTTTGAACAGCCTTAATTTTGTGTGAAATCCATTTAGTGAAGGAGAACCTAACTTTTTATGTGCTGCCACCAGTTATTCCTGGGAATTTGAAACAATACCCCCCAAGAAGTGAGTACTTTTCTGCGTTGTCGGCTTTTTAGAAACTTCAACAAGATTTAATCAACAATATTCCCGTAAAACATTAGATTCAGCAATTTTGTTGAAACCAATCATGAACGTCATAATGAAAATGACTCGATTCCGTTTCCGAATCTGGACAGCTTCAAGAAGGTATACTTTCTTCCTTTTTTTTTTAATCAACGTTTTATAACTCCCGTATGCCGTACTACCTACTGGAAAATTCTACTCAAGAATTGCAAGTAAATTACTTTTGGTTTCTTCTGTAGACGAAAATTCGAAGAAAATTAGATCAAATAACAATTTTTCCGTAAATACTACAGTTTTTGCCTCATAAAGTAGACAATTTTTACTGTATTTTAATATTCCCACTTAGTTTCCAAATCTATGGAACCGCAGCTTCAAGAAGGTATACCTGTGTATAACTAGGTATTTGATATTGGGCAACATTCCATCTCTCCTGGGCCTTTTCCATATTTAATATGGAGATGGAATGTTTCCCAACATCAAATACCTACCTAGTTTTACAAAATTTGTAAAATCTAGTAATACAAAATTTAATTTTGTATTAGGCGAAATAGAGTCCGTTGTTTTTGGAAAAAAACCATTTCAGTCCTGAAATCCTTGTTTCAAGAAGGTATACCTACTAAGAAAGTCTTACTTCATGTTGATCAAAGTTTTATAACTTCTGTATGCTAAACTACTACCGGAAATTCCGCCCTATTAAAGAATTACGACTAAAAACCTTCGTGAAGGTTTCGTCTGGAAAAGAAACGATCTGAAAAAGGAAAAATGAAATGAAAACTTCTGAAAAAGGCAACAATTCGCAGAAGAAATCATCTCTGTGATATAAATTTCTCATTCGAACTTAATCAAATGACAGTTTTCCCGTAAATACTCGGATTTTTTCTTCTGAAAGTAGAAAAAGTCAAATGTACTTCAAACTCCCACTTAGTTTCCAAGTCAATGGAATTGCAGCTTCAAGAAGGTATACCTATGTATAACTGCTTGATGTTGAACAACATTCCATCTCCCCTCTGTGTCTTTTCCATAATATGGAAAATATAATATATTTTCCAATATATTATATTATGCGAAATACATAGATGAAAAATAGTCCGTTTTTCAATCAGCCATTTCAGTCCTGAAATCCTTGCTTCGAGAGACCCTACCTTATGTGTTTCTACTTATGTATTTCATTCTCCATCTTTGTTTCTAAATCTATGGAACTGTAGCTTCAAGAAGGTATACCTACCTATGTGCTCGATGTTAAGCAACATTCCATCTCTCCTACGTGTCATTTCTTTTTCCTGCATAAGGTAGAGATACAGTATTCGAAATAGTTAGATCGATAGAGTCCATTGCTTTGGAATCAACTATTTCAGAAATCCTATAGGATCTATAGGTCTATCTATCCTACCTGGTGTGGTAGATCAACATGAAGTAGGTGTTTCCATTAAATCTACGGAGAACATCATCGAGTAGGTAGTAGATATTTCTACTTCGTCATAATCAGGTGTGAACTACTAGGTTTGTTCCAGCTTTGATGGACTGTTAACAGAAATCGACGGAGACATGCGCAGTTGAAAAAACTGCTGTTCCAGGTCGCTGGGTCGGCGAAAAGTCGCCGTCGCCGGCTGTTCCAGGTCGATCTGTAGGTTGACAGCAGTTCAACTGCTGTCGGACGGAAACCGACAGCTCGAATGAGTTCGGTTGGGTTCTGTCGACTAGGATAACCCTACCCAGTTGAAACCTCTCTCATAACCTTCTCACTTTATTTTGGTGCTCGGCGCGTCAAGTTGTACTCACGTCCTCCCGAAGTCCTCGTAGATGCCCTCAAACACTTTAAATGACTCATTCCCGCCCTTATGATACTCCTCTCTCGAAAAAGGTTGATTATTCGAATACTATAAACCAAAAATTATCACTTGGAGTTATTTACTGTTATTTATTATCACTTGGAGTTATTTACTGTCACGTGAATCACCTTGAAGTAATTAAATTGTTGTAGCATTACTTCACGGTGATTCGCGTGACTTGGTTCAACAAATTTAGTTGACAGATCACGTTCCAGGTCAGCAGGTGGGCTGTTCGACAGAACTCAACAGCGATTCAGAAGGCATTGGGACTGCTGTCGACAGCTGTCAACTTTTCTTAACAGACGCCGTTAGACCTGGAACAAACCTACTATGGCGTTGATCGAATTTCGATGATTCTGGAGCACAGCATTTTGAAAAATTTCTTTTAGAAAAAATTTTCATTTAAGTAATGATGTCCAGGAAATGAGTGTGAGTGTTTTCAAGATCCAAACAGTTTTACTTGTGATAAGTAAATGGAATAACAATGGTTGAAGATGAGAAATTTTCTTACATTTTGGAATAGTTTGGTTCTCAGGCGAGGCGCGATTCAACATTAAATGGTCATCAAGAAATTTTCTTGATGACCTTCTGATCTGTGTCCCCCACAAGTAGGGAGAGACTGACAGAGGGGTGTGTGACGTCACTTAGTCCGTCCTGGCTAATAGGGAGACAGATATCTGTCATATGACTCCTCTGCTGGTGCTTCGAATTGTTTATTACCGAAACGAGGAGTCTCCCTAATTCCCATATTGTATTGGGCCCCTGCATCCTTCTGCTAACACCCACTTTATCCATATTTCAGAGCCCATTTTCTCCCCGTCCTCTTCATCAATAAGAGATGATTCATTGTAATCATTTTTCAGGTGACAACATGTTGACCGCTGTCAGCGTCAGTCGGAATTGTGGTCTATTGGCGCCGACGGTACCTCTCGCTCAGGTGAAGGTGAACACAAATTTACCTCGGACGGTGAAATTACTTCCGGTACATTCTTCAACAGATCATATTGAGGTGAGTGTGCGAAACCATTAAATTTCAAAATGCTGCCTACATGTAGCACTAGTTTGTCTGAATGATAAACATAGTCGAAATCCCATTGAGGAAGTTTGATTGGTACTGGACAATTAATCTGGATCTGAGGTTCTAGTTCAGTAATTTAGGGTAGTTAGTGTCAGAAACTATACGACGAGAAGAGAAAGCTCAATTTAGATGTGTAGTCCTTGAGCCGAATGGATGGGTACAAGTCCGTGCTAGCAAACCTGAACCAGTTGAGTGGTTTTAAGGTTACAACCCGCGAGGCCCGATTGAGGTAAAAATCTTGTGATATTTCATTACAAAACCTGTGTAGCTGTACCAGGTGTCCACGCGACTGTTACAGTATTCAAAGCCTTTTTTCCGGATTCTGAACGGTTTGATTGTGCTTGAGTTGAATCGGCTCATTTGTTCGCAGACGGATGCTTCGTCGGCGTTGGCCATCGACGGCCCGACGTGGGACGATCTGGTCGAATATTTTCCGGGTCTCGTCCCTCAAGTGGCCACCCGGAGCGTCGTTTTTGCGAGGATGTCCCCACAACAGAAAGCCAACGTCGTGGAGACCCTCCAATCCTTGGATTACATCGTGGCGATGGTCGGCGACGGCGCCAATGATTGCGGTGTAAGTCAACTGCCAAGGAAAGATGAAAAATCGATTTGATGAAAAAATGAATCATAAAAAATCAAACAGAAAACAAAATTTTGAAAATCTATTCGATGAAAAGTCAAACAGAACGATTCAAATTTGATTTTAAGTGAGTTTTTAATAGCTTTATCAAATTTATTAATTAAATCATTTAATTTATTATTTAGTTATACTATTATTTTATTTATTAGGTAGGTACCAACCTCGATTTATTTATTAAGCAGGCAGTTATTTATTGTATTACCTACCTACCTCTATATTTATTAAATTTTACTTTATTCATTTATTTATAACTTTATATATTTATTTATAACCTTATAATTATTTATTTATAAAAAAAGTATACATTTAAAAAATTAAATAGGTAACAAATAATTTCTAAAATTCTAAAATAAATAATGAAATTTCAAATTTAAATTGGTTAGTTGTCTTAAGGAAAGGAAAAATATAAAAAAAAAAAGATTAAGAAAAATAAAAATGAAAGAAAAATCTATAAAAATTCAAACATAACGGTTCAAATTTGATGGTTCCTGAGTTTGTTAATTGCTTTAAAATGAACTGAATGACGCTTAAATTGATTTGACTTCCAAAACTACTTAGTAGTAAGTGTTACCTTACTCAACCCTTTGGTCAAAGCCCTTCAAAATAACCACTTTGGGCCCGTTAGAGGGCCAAGCTCCCCCCCCCCCCCACCAAAGCCAATCCCGCCAAAAAGTCTTTAAAAAATTAATTGTCCTAGCAATAATTGTTGTTGGTTTGTTCTCAGGCTTTGAAAACAGCTCATATCGGGATTTCAATATCTTCGGCTGAAGCGTCCATCGCAGCACCGTTCACTTCGTCAATACAAGACGTCACATGTGTACCCAAACTCATCACCGAAGGAAGATGCGCTCTAGTCACCAACTTTGGCCTGTTCAACTTCATGGTGCTTGTCGGTTTGATACAATTTAGCTCCGTTTTCGTGCTGTATTTGGTGAGTCATTTCGTCATTAAATTATGATAAATTGTATCGTCTAACTTGAAACGTTTGAAGACGACATCGACGTTAAAAACCTGTTGGCGCTTTACAGGAGGGTCTGGAAATGGGAACGTACCAGTTCTTGTACGTGGACCTCGTCGTAACGACGTCACTCGCTCTGGTGATGGGCCGGAGCAAACCCGGTGACCGAATAGTGCCAAAAAGACCAATCAGCCGGCTTCTGTCTCCGTCGAATTTGATCCCTCTCATCCTTCAAATTATCGTCGGCGTCTTGACTCAAATTTTCGCTTTGGAATTGCTCAAATACGAACACTGGTGAGGAATTATGACTGTTGTTGCTGCTGTTCACAAACGTCCGAAATGCGTTGCAAGTGTTGTCAGATTTCACAGTGTTTCCTCATCAGGCGACATTTTTTTTTGGCAGGTACGTCCACGCAACTCGGGCCGTAGGTGACGAATATGTGGTCAAAGGCTGGGAAAACACGTCGGTATTCCTTCTCAGCTGTTACCAGTATGTCATTTTGGCTGTCACTTTCTCAAAAGGGAAACCCCATCGACAACCGATTTATAAAAATTGTGAGTGGAATGAATTATTTATTTTTGTTCTAAAACAACTTGGATTCTCAATATGTTTCAATGGCTTTTAAATGGAACCATTTTCTACTTTGGAAGGTGTACACAGCTAGCGCTCTAAGTTACATGGTGGGCTGACATCTCAACCAGGTGTCATCCCGCCATTCACCCACTAACCCCCATTTCAGGCTCCCAGGCTTTTCGACAAATAATTCAAAAGCCGAATTTGTGTAATCTGCCAAAAAACTCAAGTGTTGGTGCGAAAAGGAGATGGAGCAAGGACGAGAACCGGGCCCTGGGCTGGTTGGGGCAACAGGCTTGCAAGTAGGGCAATTCTCCCCCACAGACAATTTCCTATTTTTCTTCTCTATTATTTCCAGCTTAGTGTTCAAAAGCCCCTACGATTATATCTTAGAGCGATGATTGCTCTATCTCTAATAATTAGAGAACAATTATTGTTTTGATTTATTCAGGAGGATTTGACGATTACAATCCGAATTCACTGGGAATAATATCCCTTTTCCCCTACAAAAAGTCCCCTTCCCTTGAAAATGTGATTTGACAACACTGCGAAACTATTTCTCCTGTTCTTCGTACCCATTCCTAACCTTTGTTCCTGTGGAAAAAAAAACAGCGTGAGCTGCAATGGAGACCAGCTCACGCAGCCATTATGGTTTCGCTATGTCACGTGACCTTTCCTAGCCATCCTCCCCCTGACATCATTCTTTTGCGTGCTGAGGTTCGGAACGGAGATCAGCTCCAAATTCAGAGTGAGTCAACATTTACTTTTGTTCTACCAGAGCCCGCTGTCCCGTCTTACTGTCGTCGAAGCTCCCGGCTGCCCCAGTTGAAGTGAAAACAAGGGCGGCCTGGGCCAACAACTCGCGGAAAAATATTGGTCCCGCTGACCTGGCTTCCTGGGACAAAGTGTCGCCAGGGGAGGCCTGGTCCTTGGGTCCAATCAAAAATTCACTAAGATTTAGCATTTTATTGTAATGGAAATAATCTGTCAGTAAATGATAACGCCGGCGGCGGGATTGGAGGGCCCAAGTAATTAGCTGCTCCCAGGAGAAGCAGGACTTCCCGATCACGCCGCCGCAATTGGCGCTTCCCGTGGACCGGGCGAACGAATTTAAGCCGTAGTTTGGCCCGTGCGGCCACAGGTACTGCCAGCACTTTAACTTGAGGTCAAAAGGGACGTGTGAAAGTTGAATTGTAAAGTTTTAATCGATTGGTTGGTAGACCTACCTGTAATACCTTAATATCAAGGCTTTTGATGCTTGGCATCTTGTTAACCCCTGTGGAGTTTTTTGGGGGTCCCATCCTTCTCAAGAAACCTTCTTATTGCTGCAGATTGGTTCATGGCCACCGTCTTGTCCCTCGTCGCCTTCACCACCCTCCTGGTGATCGGCCCCTCGGAGGTGCTCGGCTCCTTTTTCGATTTGGCCGACTACTACACCACCGACACCATCCAATACCGCCTTCTTCTTTTAGCCCTCGCGACGGTCAATCTCGTCGTTTCGCTGATTATCGAGGTAAGACCTCCAATTGTCAAAGCCTTGCAAAGGTTACCCCCCGTTGCCAGATCCCCTGATCCATTTCCCTTTCTTGTATGACGAAACGTACAAAAATCGACATCTTGTTGACGAAACTACTTGAGAACCTTCTCCTCTTGAATGCGTAATCCAAAAATAGATAATTCAAAATTATCTCCTCAAAACGGCAATATTCGACTACTTAATTTTATTTTTCAAAAAAAAACCTACGTGAACTAGATCTGCATGGTTGAGCCGTCAACATTTTCTTTGGTACTTGTTGATTTCATTAAACCGGTGATTTCTTTGTAAAAATTTAAAAAAAGTAGGTAATTCCATTCATCAGTAATACGTCCCAGATTTTTGTACGTTTTGTTTTTTAGTGTGTCTAGTGTTGTGTGTAACAAGATGTATCCGTTTTTTAGCATACGGTCGCCCAATCCTACTGGTTCAAGCGCTCAATAAATAAGGTTCGTAGGAAGAAGGTGTTCAGAAATAAATACAAAATTGTCGAGACGAGAATTTTAAGCTCCAGATTGGTTTGGGACCCTCTGAGCGTCTGAAAATGTTATTTAATTTTATTTTTTTGCCATAAAAAAAAAATCCTGTTTCATAATCTGGTAATGTGAATAATGGAATGTTCCAATTTGTTTATAATATTAAGTTACCTGTTGAGATTTTCGCGCACTATTTTTTACTGCCTCCTTTGGCGGCCCCTTTTGCGCTCGTTTTCGGTACGGAATCTGCCGTCTTTTCGGACTTGGAAATGTAGGTACAAAAAGGTCGTCAACTGGTGAAGCATGTGTGAATCATGTTATTAAAGTTTTTTGTGTCACACGAACGAAAAATATATATTTTTTTATAACAAAATGGTTGTTGTTTTCGTTGATAATGTTTGCCTCTTTTGCAAAATAAGGCGGTTAGTTTTAGGCCCTAATAATTACACTACTTTACAAAATTTAGGGGCTTGTCGGTTTCTTACGTTACTTGGTGGGCTGAAGCCGAATCCGAGGTCCTTTTTGGTTTATTATTCTTGGAATAATACACCTGTTTTCGCGACGGGGGTCGTCGACTCGGATCGGCCTCAAAATTTGACATTATCCGTTTCAAGAGGTCTACATTCTAAATCCGAAATGTCCGTCCGCCGTCCGGGCCGTTTTGGGCAGTAGGAATAATTTTTTTTTAATCTGAAATTTTGACAAAATACTCGGTTTACCATCTATTTGTGCCCGCAAGGTTTTCAGCCCGATCGCCGAAACCCGTGGAGCGCTATGGGGCTAAAGTGGCGCTATGGGAGGGGTTTTTTGAAGGCTTTTAGCTATGGGATCGAGTTAGGTGTCGTTTTCGAAGTATTTTTGGAGGTAGAATCCATTTTTGGGGGTCCTGGAACAATCCGATTTCACTGTGGCAATCTATAGGGCTTTCATGGGGCTAAAAATGGGATTTGTGAAGGATCCCAGGAGGCGATCGGGCTGAAAACCTTGCGGGCACAAATAGATGGTTACCGAGTATTTTGTCAAAATTTCAGATTAAAAAAAAATTATTCCTACTGCCCAAAACGGCCCGGACGGCGGACGGCGTACGGACATTTCGGATTTAGAATGTAGACCTCTTGAAACGGATAATGTCAAATGTTGAGGTCGCTCGGTGTCGTCGACCTCCGTTGCGAAAACATAGTCGTATTATTCCAAGAATAAAAAACCAAAAAATGCCTGAGTTGCCACTTGGCAGGCAATTTAGTCTTCCGTGTGATAGGGCCATGTAAAACTCAAGCAGTGTGAATCACAACAGAAAAAAAGGTCACGATGAGGAGAGGGGCGGCGGCAAAGCGGTATGAAGGATAGGGCATCTAAAGGAAAACATCGATGTTCACCATTATTCTCACCATCGCTTACATGGGAGCCCTATGATCTCTTTTGCCCCGGGCCCGCTTTTTCTCTCGGCGGCCCTGCACCTTATCGACACAAAAACTAATAAACTAAGGTTTTCTGGGTGTATGAGGATAAGAACAATTGGTCTTAAGACGTAAGATCAGAATAAATTATTTATTTCATCTCAGTAGGTGCAGCGAGCCTTTTTAATAATTATATTCATCATATAGAGGATTATTAAAAATATTTACTACATTATATTCAATTGAAGGGTCATGATCATTACCATCATTGTTGTTTTGAGAATCCATATAATAATAATTATTATTATCATGATTAGGATTACTGCCCGGATTATTATTATTAGGATTGTAATTTTCCGCCACTTTTTCTAGACAGAAGTCTCGGCAGTCACAAGTATTTTTTGGAGTAGTACAGCTCCTGGTATCGGTGACTTTGATAGCGCATTCTTGACATATCCAGGGTCTCGAGTCTTCTACTGAATGCTTTGCCCACGTAAAATTATTCTCACCATCTCCTACTACCAAGGTTCTGAAAATAAAATTAATTTTAACGTATACCGGCGTAATAATAATAACACATAGTAAAAATTTCATATTTGTGTAAATTCATTCATTTGTGTAAATCAAAACATTTTGTTGAATTTGTATTTTCGAAGTTTGAAATTGAGAACTAGACTCCAGTTATTACTCCGATGGAGTGTAACAGGAAAATGAAGATGAGCAAGATGAACTCAGGTTAACTGACGGTGAACTCAGGGCTCTACCTTTTCGGGAGGTTATTGGATCACTTCAATACCTACAGGATGGGACCCGGCCCGGTACCTGTGCGGTTGAGTAAATTGAAGGATGTACGAACAATTTTGTAAATCTGGATGCACGAAGATACTTGAAGTTAAAGAGCACGATGGAAAGAGGGTTGATGTACGAAGGCAAAGGCGATTTGGTTGAATGTTTTCTTGTTGCGTCCTTAGGTGTGAATGATCCATTAGGCCATTCAACGAGTGGGTTTGTTGTAAGGTTTTTGGTGATTTGATATCCTGGCGCTCAAAGAAACAAACCAAGTGGCGCTGTTTTTCAGCAGAGTGCGAGTACGTTGCCTTGAGTTTGGCCTGTTGAGAACTGGCAAATGTTAGGCAGACGTGCAAATCGATTGTAGAATGGGAAACTGTCTCCATAGTTTATGTAGACAGCTGCGATAGAGTTAGCTGATACTGAGGAATCTTAAGACTCTTAAGCACCTGGTACATCTCTTACCATCATATTCGAACGGAAGTGAAAAGTGGTAATGTAAAATTCCTGTGAGTTAGTACAAAAGAACAATAAGGTGATACATTTACCAAACTGCTTCCACATTCTCAATTTTTGGTATTTAGAGATCTGCTTGTAAGATGCTTGCACGAGTGACTGATAGAATGACTGTTGTAGAAAAGAGGAACTATGTAACTTGTTGATAAACTTATATACGATGGAATGATGCGTTTTTGATGCACGATGAAATTAGCCAAACACGATGAACCAAAACCAAGCACGATGACCTGAATGAAGAAACATGACTTTATGAACGATGACAAGGAATCGATGACTCGAACGAAGCTCGATGTTGAAGAGAATTTTGAATGAGGTGAATTTATTCTATTTATTTGATGACCGATGGTTAATTGGAAGAGGGGGAGTGATGAGGAATGACTTCCAATTTACTTGATATTGTTCCTTGTCATTCCGCCCCTTTCAATATTTAAGTACGAGGTGCAGTCAGCGGACTCCGAAGGGCCTGAGCGATGCTAGCGCTGCCAAGCGGCTGGGACCTAGATGGCAGCACTTGCTCGCATCGTCTCATTAGTCAACACCACTGACGCCTCTCGGGGAACGCCGCCATCTTATAAATTCAACCACCGGCGTGTCACTTGCTCTCTGCTATACCTAAGGTGACCAGATTTCAAAACCTTCAAAACAGGACGCTCTAGTTTATATATATATATATTCAAATTTATTTATGACTCACAGTGTGATACGAAAAAACGCCCTCAGCAGCTGCTAGCTCTTTTTCTTTTTCTCCAACGGCTGAAGCATTTTTAAAGAACATGGTTACCTTATTTGATGATGATGCTGCAGATAATGCAGCTTTATGGCTTTCACAGGCAATGTGCCGG
Source organism: Pilophorus perplexus (assembly GCA_955831195.1). Classification (NCBI taxonomy): domain Eukaryota; kingdom Metazoa; phylum Arthropoda; class Insecta; order Hemiptera; family Miridae; genus Pilophorus; species Pilophorus perplexus. The sequence goes on from OY037016.1 coordinate 24,567,366, forward strand.
TCAATATCGGCCTTTCCACCACTTCGAATTGAAAACTCACGACCGCATAAATTACAGAGCACATCCGAATCACTTTTACTTTTTTTAATAAATGGAAAGTCCCCTTCAAGTTGTCATTGAATTTACAGCTTCGTTCAGGCATCGCGCATAGATTTTTGGAAGATAAAAAGGAAAAGACAAAAGTAACGGTGAGCTCACTGATAACTTCAAAACAATAGAGATAAGAGCTCTCCCGATGAATTCCCTTTGTCAGCGCCAAATTTCCCGTTTCCACAAAAATTTCCCACTTTTACACAATATTATTTAAAAAAAAAAAAAAAAAATTGAACAAGCTGGTAGTTGCCTAAAACAGGACAGAAGCGGGTCCTCACAGGACAACAGGACATTCCACGCGAAAACAGGACTGTCCTGTTCAAAACAGGACGTCTGGTCACCTTAGCTATACCCTATTTTGTGAAGTGATATTCCTAGAAAACCTCTGGTTTCATCTCTTTAGACGAGTTTTATACCCCGTCGCGATAGATAATATTAGCGTAAGAATTTTAGGAAAAGAAAGGCCCTTCCTGGAAGACTTTTGACTCAAACAGTCGTAATAATGAGGTATATAAGCTTTTTTTCTGTGTATTTTTTTATAATTACAATAAACAGAATTGAAAGCTAGTTCCATGAAATGACTAATAACGCCCTGATACCGCGAAAAATTCCCGATTTATCCTTCAGGACCTTAAAGAAGTTGGAAGGTTTGAAAGGACGGTAAATGACGTCATTTACAATCCTTTATAATAATAATAATAATATAATATTTAACGTCGTAATATTTACAATCGGCCATCTTGAAGGGTGGTTCAGATTAGCCAACCTTTGCAGACATGAAATCTGTACATTCGATGACATGGTGGCGTTGTGTTGTACTACTTTCGGAAGGTCAATCTTACCGCCAAATGTTCAAACGCTGATTATTTTCATACTCTCTCCTGATTTCCTTAGAGGATTAAAAATTGTACAGACGGTATAAAAACAAGTATTTTACTCTTCAGAATGGGACTCGAAAAAACTGCGATTTTCAACCTTCCTTATATAGCTCATTGAGGGACACTCCATAATTTTGACTTTCCTCAGAAGTCCGGGCTGTTAACAGTCAATTGACAGCGCTATCTGTCAGAAATTTACAGAACTGAGAGCCCTTGTCCGGTGGACTAGCAAAAAAACGCCTTCTACGCATGTCCACCGAACTTTGCAGCGAATCGCAGGTTTTTTCTACACTTGTGAGAGCCGCGGGTGCGTTGTGGGTTAGTATCATCACTTCCTTTCGATTGAATCGATGTGACTTTACTTGCCGGTGCACTAGTAGTCACTACTATGCCCATAGTCGCCTAAAGGACGAACCACCCTGTTCCTGGTGTATCTACCATCCCTAGATCAAAGTCTTTGCTTCCAAATCTACCAAAGGACGTTAGGAGGTCGAATGAAGTGTCGTTTTCCAAGTTTTGGACGGAGAATCCTTATTCGGGAGTCCCCATCTGTAAATCTGGTACCTACGCAGTATTTAAAAAAATGATATTTTATTCTTATGGAAGTAATTTTTGCGCAATTTATTCGTAGAATAAAAAATCTGTTGTAATATTTGTCGCACTTCCTTAATTTTGCTGGTCCACCCTCGCCTGATTTTTGTAATGCGCGCAGCTTTTTTGGAATATTGAGTTGTTTTTCTTTTTGCTTACCTGGCAAAAAAGTCAGGTTCTTGGAGTTTGTGACCCCAATTGGCAGCCACCTTTGAATTCTCATCTACTTTTCTTCCGTTGGTTATCCAATACCATACCACTAGTGGTGCATTTATTGGTCCTCCATGGTAAACTGAGGCTCCCAAAAAATACTCTTCTCTTCTATCGCCTGTTGAGGAAAATTGCAGTGATTATGCTAAATGATTTTTTTTTTTGACGGCAAGAGGGGGATGTTTACCATCCCCGCGACCTCGAGTTGTGATCTATTGTGACTTGTTTGTCCAATGTCTAGTAAGAGACCTTGGATATACCTGCTTCTTTTATGAAGTCAAGTATATCCTTAGTCAGAGCTTCCATTAGGTTGGGGGGGGGGGGGGGGGGGGGGCTCAAGAACCCCTTGTTGGAATTGCCGGAATCTAATCGCAGCTAAGGCGGGACATTTGCATAGTACCTACGCGGAGCACGTCGCCTCATCCTCGAGACAGAGGCGACAATCTGTCGTCTCTGATTTGCCCATCTTGTTCAGGTGGTATCTAAGTGGACAGTGGCCGGTGAGAAGACTGATTATGATCCTCATATCTTTCCTTGACAGGGGTATTAGAGTCCTGTTCCTTGGTGCAGAAGGTGTAATGAACCTCTTGGCTTGTCTGAGCTTGTCCAGAGGGCGATTGTTTGGTCTCTCTCCCGTCGTGCTGGATCAGGTGGCTTTTCGTGAGTTTTAAGATGGGTTCCGGACCAATGGGTAGGGATCCTGCTCCCATTTTTGCAAGGCTATCATGTAGGTACCTACATGATTAAATGGTGTTCCTACATTTATTAAATTGTCCCTATAGTTGTGTTGTGTGTTTGGGAGGAGGCCTCTGGCGTAACCAGCATTCTGCTCCCGTTGTTTGTGGAGGAAGTTGAAGGGAGTGCACAAACATATTAGATAAATTTTATCTGGGGCATCGCACAATTTGTTGTGGTCTGCTGACCTAGGACCCCAAGTTGGTTATGACCAGTTATAAACCCCATTTATGGACCCTCAGTTATGAGTTCAGTTGTACCAATCTCACTGGGCTTTCAAGATTCAGTAGAGGTTAGTTCAAAAACTTCTTTTGTTCACGTTTGACAACAGCAATTTATTCCTCATTGCCTGTAGTTTCTTGTAAGCTAATGAAACGGGAGAACGCCAGTTCCGCGCAAGAGGCTTGGAATTGTGAGATAATCCTTGCCAGTTCCGCGCGGCCCAGTCCCGAAAGCTTCGCCAATTCCGCGCAATCTACAGAGATCTTCCTTCTACCCTATTGCAACTGAAATTATCCTGTTGACTGTCGCGTCCACGATGTTATAATATAATCTTACTTTTACCTTTGGTCCTAGAAGTTATCCTCTTAGCTCAGTGCCGATCTGTCCTATACTCGTGTTCGACATTCTCTTCGCGTTCGTGTTCGGGAGTCTCTTCGGGATGTCTCAAAATCCGGTCGAAGTCACTTATAGTGAAAAAGGGAAACCGTTGTGTGTTTTTCCATCGAAAACTCAGCTCTTCAGGCATGCAGGCATGACTGGAAGCACTGATCTACCTGCAGGTAGATCAGTGCTTCCAGTCATGCCTGCTGACTTGAAAGTATGTGACTACGCTGAATATTAAATATTAAAAATTTTGTTAGCATGGTATCTCTTCGACGCATGTACGTAATATTATCCTCCAACCCAATGGGCATCACCAACAACAGATTCAGCGCGCACTAGTATGCATGTGAATCTTTTCACGCGAAATTTAAAAGAGAATAGTAATTGCAAAATATGCAAGTTTCTATGGATACGCAGCTAAATAGCATCACTTTGATGAAATTTGTAATCGCTTCGCTCGCTCGGGGTGGGATGTATACATAAACGCTTGCATACGAGTCTGCAACACATTGGGGCATTTTATGTCTTTTGTCCCCCCCCCCCCCCATTTCCTACTAAAAAGTAACATCGATAAGTTTACGGGTTGCCACGGGTTTCGGTAACGCTTCAAAAAAGTAACGCTTTTTTCGGTTGTGTGCCAAAGTAAAGACATAAAATGTCAAAAGAAACGAGCGACTACGCAACAAGTTCAGCGCCGAACATTGATGGATTACTCCCTGGATCTGTACAGACGAGGTTTCTGTGATCCTATGACAAAGTATGTTTTCTTCACTCACCACAATTTCCATGCACAAATGACCTTTTTTCGCCCCGCGCGGAACTGGTAGTATAAACCGCGCGGAACTGGTAGGATTAACCGCGCGGAACTGGTACCCAAAATTGTGATTGCGCGGAAAGGGTACTCACCCAATGAAACACCGAATTCGTTCCACTGGTACCAATGTTAATTCAAATTGAATCAAAATGGATTTGTTTGTATTATGGACAATATTTGTTTGTATTATTGTGTGCTTCAATTACGGACGTTGGATTTTTTTCGGGCCCCTCATCTATCCAAACTACGGCCAAAAAATGTCTGGATTTATTTTGAACTGTATTTTCTGCAAATCGTCGTTGTTACAGTAAATCCGCACATCTCATTTTTTGAGTGTTTTGAGTTAAGTGCCTAGCTACCTACATGGAAAAATCGACGTTCGAACCGAAAAAAATAGTGTGACAGTCGTAGCTCTAACCCAAACCGAGAAAATGTAATAAACGTCAACTCCACACATATGAAAACTGCCACAGCTGACCACTAGAGATGTGTCGTTCCAGAAATTTTCTGTAACCGTTCCAACTGTTCCAGTGACACCAACGTAACCGTTCCAGTTAACCGTTCCAGTTCCGCTAACTGTTCCACGCAGCTTAAAAAAAAAAAAAAAAAAGAGTGGGGGGGGGGGGGGTTCATGCAAGTTGTTACTATAAGGTTGGATTAATAAAACTTTCTTATAGTAATAATAACTGGGGTTTTGTACCTACCTATGTTATATACAAGGGTAAAACCCCAGTTTTCGCCCCCCCCCCCCCCCCCCCCCCCCCCCTCCGCCCCCTTTACGACTGTTTCTTAAAATAAATAGCTTCATGTATGTTCTAGAAAATTCTGCACCCACTTATCGGACGCCGAAAACTCTCTTGCGCAATCTTGCAATTTTTTTTTACCCATACCATCATGCCTGAAAGGCAAATCATATTCCCATTTCTTAATACAAATTTTGTATTAAGATACAAAACACCCATCGCAATCAAATCTACGAATCTGCACAGTATAATCTGTGATCAAGAAAAGCATGCATTAGTTTAAATTATTTTAATCAACGTTGAATACAATTATTAGTACCTAATGAAAATAAATTATAATAGTTGAGGGTAGGTAGCGAGATTCAGTCAGATTTTTTGTCCGACAGAACCTCGCTACCTACAGAAAAGGTACCTACGTCGCACAATGTAAACACATACTAAAACAATGAGTTTGGTTAGGGAGAGAGAACGACTCCTCTGCTGAATACAGAGGAGTCGTTCAGCAGAGGAGTTCCCAGTCCTCCACTGCAAGCATTTTCAAGCGACAAAGCGACATGCCCGTAATCGTCCCGCACGACTGTTCACATTATGTTAAAATACGCAAGGCTTGGCGTTAGCGGCGAAGCGACTAGGTACAGGACCTGTAGTACAGGTTGTCTGCCTCGAAAAAGGAACGTCGCTCAATGCTAGACATTGTTTTGTAATGTGTTTACCTCAATGCTAAACGTTTTAGTATGTCAAAGTGGTTGTTTGCCGATGGTGCAGAGGTCTAATCCAATGAGTTTGGTTAGGGAGAGAGAACGACTCCTCTGCTGAATACAGGTACCAACCTGTACTACAGGTCCTGTACCTAGTCGCTTCGCCGCTAACGCCAAGCCTTGCGTATTTTAACATAATGTGAACAGTCGTGCGGGACGATTACGGGCATGTCGCTTTGTCGCTTGAAAATGCTTGCAGTGGAGGACTGGGATCAACTACATCATACTATGATGTAGAAAGAGATAATCATACTCACTTCAATCAATTTAGTTCGGCTAAGAAGTCTTCTTGTCGCCTGAACACAATTCTGACTCAGAAGTTCTCAGACGTCTTCACTTTTGTCGAAAAATTTGCAAACAAATTAAATTTTGTCACCATGCCGGTTGTCGACTCCTATTTTGAAAATGGAACACTTCAGTGATAACGGAACCTTTTCCTCCGAAAGAGTTACGTTGGAACCGGAACTTCACGTTCCATCTGGAACGCTTTGACAAAGGGTTACAGTGGAACCGTCTGGAACTTTTTGTCAAAGGGTTCCGGGTGGAACAGTCTGGAACTCTTTGTCAAAGCGTTCCAGGTGGAACTGTCTGGAACGCTTGGTAAGAGCGTTATCCGTTCCACCTGGAACCGATAATTTGATAGAGTTGTAACCGTTCCGGGATTCTGACCTCTGGATTAGGTTCCACGTAACGGTTCCAGTTGGAACGACACATCTCTACTGACCACACATCTCAGCTTTTCGCGTCAGATGTGTGGAGTTCACCGAATTCGAGAGCCTGACGAGCCATCACCAATCATTAGATGTGTGGAGTTCGCAGCATTTTTGAACTGGGGTGCTAACTTATTTTAGGTAGAAGTGGGCAAGTCCTGGAGAGAGGGCAATTTCACCATGAAATTCAAGGAGGTTAAGTCTTGATTAAACATAATCAAAAACACGGACAGGGTAAAGTGCCCTAATATGGCATAGTGAGGTTTTGGGGGCACTAGCACTCTGCACTCAACCGGGAAACCCATCAACGAGTAGAGTTTCACCTGGTAGCCGACAGGGGTGGGTCATTCAGCAGGTAGCAGGTTACCTATGTGTAGTCTACAGAAAGAGAAACACGTGTTTGAGTGGTCGCGAAACATTTTGCTCCAGTATTGTGATTGATTTCCGAACCTCAAGGTAAGTGTAATCAAAACGTTTCAATATTCCATCAGATTCAGCAATTCGTAAGGAACAATTCCTGACCATCGATTTTTTCATGTCGCGCTTTTATCATTGTAAATATTTCGTGTTGGTGGAAGTGAGCCGATTTCCCCAATATGGCATATTAAATACCATATTGAGGTAATTTATTAGGTTTTCGTTGTTTATTCTTTCACCAAGCAGGTCTAACGAATTTTCATCCATTTCTTTTGCAATAAACAGATGGAAAAAGAGCCAAAAACCATACCATATTAACAACCCTTGTATGCCATATTAGGCAACCTTTTTTTCAGAGCATAAAAACGATATTTTTTTGAAAATCGGTGTTCCACCAGCGATTAGTCACTTCCGAGGAAATTCAGCGATGGGAAGTGGTAGAGGGATAGTGTACCTAGCATTGTAAACATTTTTCAACAATACATCACTTTTTTTTTATAGTTTTTATGACGGAACATCTTTTTGTATGCCATATTAGGGCACTTTACCCTAATAGTCCTGAGCGTACTTTTTGAGAAAATCATTGAGAACCACCAAAATGGCTCTACCCAACAATAAGCCAAAATGAGATGTGTGGATTTACTGTAACAACGACGAAATCTGTCTACGATTTTGGTTTATTATTCTTGGAATAATACACCTATGTTTTCGCGACGCGGGTCGACGACTCCGGTCGGGCTCAAAATTTGACATTATCCGTTTCAAGTGGTCTAGATTCCAAAACCGAAATGTCCGTCCGCCGTACGCCGTACGCCGTCCGCCGTCCAGGCCGTTTTGGGCAGTAGGAATTTTTTTTTAAATCTGAAATTTTGACAAAATACTCGGTTTACCATCTAGTTGTGCCCGCAAGGTTTTCAGCCCGATCGCCCAAACCCGTGGGGCGCTCTGGGGCTAAAATGGGGCTACAGAAGGTGGTTTTTGAAGGCTTTTGGCTATGGGATCGAGTCAGGTGTCGTTTTCGAAGTATTTTTGGACTTAGAATCCATTTTTTGGGGTCCCGGAACGATCCGATTTCACTGTGGCGATCTATAGGGCTTTCATGGGGCTAAAAATGGGATTTTTGAAGGATCCCAAGAAGTTAAATATCTTTCGAGTAAAAATTAAAGAATTTTTGAAAAAACACATTTTTGAAGAAAAAACGCTGCAAATTTTACACAAGGGTTTATTATTCTGTGATATAGGTTACTTGTACAGACATTTAATTCTGTCAATAAAAAAAATTTAAAAATTTTTTTTTTTGGATTTTTATATTTCAAAAAAATTTTTTGGGGGGATTTTTTTTTCAAAAATGTGTTTTTTCAAAAATTCTTTAATTTTTACTCGAAAAATATTTAACTTCTTGGGATCCTTCAAAAATCCCATTTTTAGCCCCATGAAAGCCCTATAGAACGCCACAGTGAAATCGGACCGTTCCGGGACCCCCAAAAATGGATTCTACGTCCACAAATACTTCGAAAACGACACCTAACGCGATCCCATAGCTAAAAGCCTTCAAAACACCCCTCCTGTAGCCCCATTTTAGCCCCATAGCGCCCCACGGGTTTGGGCGATCGGACTGAAAACCTTGCGGGCACAACTAGATGGTAAACCAAGTATTTTGCCAAAATTTCAGATTTTAAAAAAAATTCCTACTGCCCAAAACGGCCCGGACGGCGGACGGCGGACGGCGGACGGACATTTCGGATTTTGAATGTAGACCTCTTGAAACGGATAATGTCAAATTTTGAGGCCGATCGGAGTCGTCGACCCGTGTCGCGAAAACATAGGTGTATTATTCCAAGAATAATAAACCAAAATCCCCTCAAAAAATTTTTTTTGAAATATAAAAATCCAAAAAAAAAAATTTTTTTTAATTTTTTTTATTGACAGAATTAAATTTCTGTACAAGTAACCTATATCAAAGAATAATAAACCCTTGTGTAAAATTTGCAGCGTTTTTTTTTTTTTTTTTTACAAAACCTTATACTTACCTACTTAATTAAATTATTGATATTGAGAGATGCTGATTAACAAAACTCTCTCCGATTCAATCCCTGAACATGATCCTTGAGCCAACAATGGATTTACCTTGAGTGTTAAGCAAGTTCATTAACGCATCAAATTCGTCGCTACTTGTCACAGTAGCGAGCATCATGTCATCGATTACACACCGACCTATAGCCTCTGTCCATGAAAGTTTCTGAAACGGAAATGAAGAGCGAATGTTCTTGACCGTGTATTTTAAATCTTCATCAAATCTAAAATAGGGCTGGTGGAAGTAAACTTACCTGTCCCGACGGTGATAGATGATAGATTTTCACTTCGTTTGCATTGCATTCCGTTTTCCAGCCTGCGACGGCTATTGGCAACGCTATCAACGCTATTATCATCGTAGATTGGTGGATTCGAACTGACTAACCTCCTCCCACATCATTCTTTTCCGTAAAAATCGTTTCTTGCAAGATCATCTTCAACAATTCCATGGCCTATTTTGTTTGCTTAGTCACGGCGCTATGAAAAGGAATCGGAACGCACTTGGATTATCTTTTATTGTTATTGAATTGTCGGGCAAGTAAAAAGCCCTCGTAAAAACAACGACCCTGCCTCTTCTCTGCACACCACAACTGAATGTTATTCACCTCCATTAAATTTTACAACCCAAGGAAGTACACTGAGTCCTGCTTTCTTAATTCGGGATTGGTACATTCACCATGGTCAAAAAAAAAAAAATTAAATTTAAAAATAAAAATAAATCTCATATTTTTCCAAAAAATTGTTTTTTTAATTTTTTTTTAATATCAAAGAATAATAAACCCTTGTGTTTTATGGAAACGTGTCTGGATTTTTTTTTTTTTTAAATCGAAAGAAGGCGTCCAAATAATACTGAAAATGGAGTTAAAACACAAACTGCAAGTTCGTACGAATTTGTCAAATTTCTGGAAAAATTGCAATTTGAATTTTGGCGGAAACCCAAAGTCAGCGCCTATTGGTCGACGAGTTGGTCTCCAATAAAAAAACTAAAAGCTGAAGGATCGGTCACGGCGAATAAGTTGAGTCAATACGCACGATCACATTCACAACAAAACGCACACCGCCATTTTCGCGTTACTCCAGTGTCACGAGTGCCAAACACCAAGAAAATCAAGAAAAAATTTGAAAATCGAACTGCACTCTGGTGTCTTTGATTGGAAACCGGAACCAGTGTAGGTGACGTCACCTGCACCGGTTTTTGAACCGGCCAGAAAAACTTAAGATGATTATAAACTACGTGAAAGACTTTTTGTCGCAAAAATGACGCATTTTTTCCCTTTTTGACTTCTAACAACATGGTACAGGATGATGTAACCCGAAATTCGGGTGCATTTCCATTCCTAATTAAAGGAAACAAAATTTCCTACCAAATCCAAATTTCCTTTTCCTTTTCCATTTGCTAATCTGTAGTATAAATACTACAGTTGAAGAACGGAACAATAGTAAGGCCGCTATAGGTCCATAGAGCACGCGGAAAAGAGGGCACTATTTTGCTATTGCCAAAAAGTATTAAACAACAGTTGTACCTACCTACCGATTCTGTTCAATTTGAAGTAGGTTTTATTTATCGTGTGTTGGTTTTCCCCCACCACTAATATAAGGCATGGCCTGCAGGCCATGGCTAATTTACTCAACCTTAATTTACCACAAACTACAAATTTAGCGTCATGCTAAATCTAAATACTCGAGTAACTCGAGAGGGGTCCGCAAGCCTTAACGTTTGGGAAGCCCTGCCGTAGAGTGAAGATGATTCAGCCGTCAGGTGTGGCGTTGGGTAAGCTGTTTCCCTCAATCAGCGAAGTGGTTGGTACTTGGTGACTGCGTGAGAAGCGAGGTGACCGATGCAATCATTTTCGTTGCGTTGGATCGGACGGCGAACCCTCCCCACCCAGGGGGACGAGGCAATGGGGTGCCATGAGCGCAATCGAACGATTAGGACGACTGAAGCCAGCCAGACGAAAATTCAAGGGTGAAAATCCCTTGTTTCATTTCATGATTCTCCTCCTCGCGTTGCAGCTCCATCCAATATATACCTGCTTGGTAGAATGGGCTTCTTGAAAAGGTCAGAATTCAGCATTTCTGACAACATATTCGGATTCAGCACCCCTTAAAACCCATATACCTACCCCAATTTTTAGTTCGAAAATCCGTATAGGTACGCGCTGAGCTGTTTTCGAAATGTAAGAGATTTTAAAATGAACGCCGTGCATATTTGACGTCACACCTCGCCAGGCTGGGCGTCGAGTAGTTGGGCACTGAGCCGCCAGAGCGCTAAATAATAAATCTGAACCGAATCGGAATAAAAACACTCGGCCCGGGTCGATTTTTGAATAACATTCTTTGATAATAACCTCGATGCTCAATTTTCGAATGACCTTCTATAATGATTAACCCGATTTTCGATTTTCGGGGTCGACCTTTCGCTTAGCAAAGTTGGCTGACTTGCGGAGATGAGAGAGAGAGAGAGGGATCTCCCGGCCAATCAAAAGACGACGAAGCAGCCCACGTCATGTATCCTCTCCTGACCTCGGAATTCAAATATCATATTTTTCCTAAGGCCCTATAAATAATTGAAACGGGTTTTCTGCAGTATGGACCCGTTTTCTTAACTTTTGAAGCACTACCTTTGCAGGAAAAACATTTTTAAAAAATCATTAAAGGAGCTCATTTGTCAAATCCCTACTTTTTTAACGTCAGACTGCATCAGATTTTTAAAACAGTTCAAAGCATGAGGTTTTTAGGCCCCGAAAAAACCCCATCGCGAAAAAATGGTTGATAATAATTATCCTAACTTTGCCAAATGAGTGGCAAGATGGCGTAAAATGTGGACATAACTCGGCATTTGCAGCGTTGTACAAATCGGTGATCAAATGCCGATCAGAACTGGGTACCTACCCTAAGCAGAAGAAAGAGAGAGAGAGAGATAGAAAGTCGCGTCATGCCAAACAATGCCAATTTCATGACGAGCTAGGCATCAGGTAATTAGCACCGTTAAACGATGAATACAAATTATAAATCGGAGGGACGACCGGGGAATAGTTAAGTTGTTGCCCAATTTGAGAAGGTGGAGAGGGCTTCCTTCAAGGCCCTCCACAACAGGCTTTACGTTCTTCAGTGGCTGACGGTAGACCCCACAGGTAAGTCGCCCAAGTTATTTATTCATCTTGAACATTTTCCATTGAGGAGAGGATTTTCCACGGAGAGGCCGATCAGGTGAATGTATTTTAGAGATGAGCGAAGTCAATGCCACGCAAAAAGACCAGAGGGGGTCAAAAATCATACGAAAGCGCCGCCCTCAAAAATCACCAAGTTCATAAGCGCCGCGTACTTCGGACCTTAATCCTCAGCTTTACAAAAGCGCCGCACTACAGTATGACCATTTTGAGTCCACCGCACAGGTCCGTGGATGGCAAACCCCTTTTTGGTTTATTATTCTTGGAATAATACACCTATATGATCGCGACGGAGGTCGACGACTCCGATGGACCTCAAAATTTGACATTATCCGTTTCAAGAGGTCTAGATTTCAAAACCGAAATGTCCGTCCGTCGTCCGAGCCGTTTTGGGCAGAAGATTTTTTTTTTTTTTTTTTAATCTGAAATTTTGTTAAAATACTCGGTTTACCATCAAGTTGTGCCCGCAAGGTTTTCAGTCCGATCGCCCGAACCCGTGGGGCGCTATGGGGCTACGGGAAGGGGTTTTTTGAAGGCTTTTGGCTATGGGATCGAGTCAGGTGCCGTTTTCGAAGTATTTTTGGACGTAGAATCCATTTTAGGGAGTCCCGGAACGATCCGATTTAACTGTTGCGCTCTAAAGGGCTTTCATGGGGCTACAAATGAGATTTTTTATGGATCCCGGGAGGTCAAATATTTTTCAAGTAAAAAAAAACCACAAATTCGAAGAGAAAAAAATTCCAAAAAAAAAAAGTTTTGAATATAAAAATCCAAAAAATGAAAATAATTTTTTTTTTTTCATTGACACAGAATTCAAGTCCAAGTCAAGTGCAGTTCGCAAACTTCAATCAGTCATTGCTGGAAACTCTACCAAGGGAGTCTGAAAAATGTGTGGCTCACCTTCCGCGACCTGCAAATGTGCGTGCTGTGCGGATGATCAACTCAAATCACCCTTGGCATCATCTCCCTCTGACTGATGTCACAGCTACCCTTCTTAGCCGTTGGAGGAATATACTGCAAAGCTGGTTAGATCAGATTTGGAACCTCAATGCTCGCCCCCATTTTCCCTCGACTATGATGCTGTGGTTGATCATCAATAGCAACGAAGTCTGTCACTATGTATTTTGGCCTGCGTTCGTTGACAACGATTTCCTCGAATCCCTCAAGTGCTAAATGGTTGGGAGTGCATCTCGATCCTGGATTGAATTGGAGGAGCCATTGCGAGGCCTCCGCCAGTGCTCTCAACAGCGCTACGTTTCTTCTGCGTCAATTTAATTGTCAAATAAGCTAAGGAGGGAGGCCGTCCTGGCGGCCTACTATGCCGGCTTTCATTCCAAGGCGACATACGCGATCATATGCTGGGGGCATGCCCCTTCAGCATCACTGGTGTTTGGGGCTCAGAGGAGAGCTATTCGCGTAGTCGGAGGCCTATCGTTCGGGTGATTCCCGACTCGTCTCAAAAATAATCCATTCCTGTGGTAGACAACCTTTCTCGTCTCCGTATTCATTTTATTGGTTCGTAATGGTCGCCCGACTCGTCTCTCACTTAGCCCTTATTGTGTCCGCAAAAAGTAACAGCCTGACTCGTCTCCGTTCCACGTGCAGTTGAATTCAGTCAGTCTAGCAGTTCCGTTCACTGTGTCCCTCCATGAAATAATTAGCCAGCGAGGGCACACCTTGCAAGTTTTGAGCAAGTACTGGTCCAGTCAATATAGGTATCCTTTTGAGTTTGCAAAAAATCGGAACTTTCCGCCATTTTGGTGAATCGATTGGAATCCATCAGACCCTAAATTCAAGAAGGCGGACTGTTTAACATTGTGCCAACGTCAGGGGGGCCTTAAAAATCACGATTTTTTTGGGAACTTTTTTCAGTTTTTGGGTTACAACTTTTTAGCGCAACTTTTCCCTCAAAAAATGGAAAGATGCGCTCATCTCTTCGACTTTTGTTGTTGTTGTTGTTGTTGTTGTTGTGTATCACAGGATCACGCTCGAGCGGCTGAACAGATTTTCATGAGGGTGGTCTCATTGTGATCAGCGAGTTCTGGGGGTGGTTATAGGCTATCAAAATCACCTCCGTCGTCGACGATTCGTCCGATTCCGACGACATAGTTTGGTCGTTAGATACCTAGTGTGTCAAGTTACGAATTCTATTCAACTTTCTTATTTTGAGGAATAAATCTCTGAGGAAATTGAAATTAGCAATAGCTATTCAAGCTTCCTATCCAACCAGTCGAAAATCTGGTCGCATTAAAAGTTAAAAACGACAAAATTCTGAACAATTTGCACTACCTAAGTTTAATTTTCGATCAAATAGGCACCATGCTACGCAGGTTCGAAAATGGGCCAAAATGGGGGGGTATTCGACGCAGCATTTTATGACCTTCAATTTGTTAGCCTGTAATTTTGTTTTCCCTATTATGCTTAGTTTTCGAGTTATTGGTGAAAAACTGGAAAAAGTCTCAAAAAATCGAGGATTTTTTGGTCGCCATCAACTTTTCTGACAAACTTTTGCTGCTATTTTCGATACTTTAAAAAATAAATTGAAAAATTGAATTTGAAAGTATGTATAAAAAAAAAGCATATAGTGCACGAGTGCCGAGTTAGCACTAAGTGTTGATCTATTGTTGTGAAACTCCTGGTATAACCTGATAATATCAAAATCGATTATATTGAAATGCAGCTTAGGGTTTTTGACCCCCCCCCCCCCCCCCAACGCAAGAAATAAATCCTGGATCCTCCCCTGATCTCTACCCGTTATTTGAGGTATAAAAACCACAAACCATAATTATGGAAATGGTAGGCTTAATCCCTTCAAAAATCAATTCAAATGAGGTAGAGATGGATCTGTTTTGCCGGCTCTGTCGCTTTGGGTTGTTGGCCCTGATATGAAAAAGTGAAGGTATAGTGAACCTGGCTGGTCCTGACCTGCCTGACGAAACGTGACCTTCAACTTGATTTGCTGGCCACCTCTGCTCGCGATGCCGTGTTTCTTTAACGCCGTTATTTTTACTCGACGCTACAGACCGCTTTTCCGTAGTACCTACTACTTACACTGAGAGAAAACAGGGGCGCACCATGCCCGATAGGATTGAAATTCCACGAAATGTTAAGACGTCCCGATAAAAAATCTAACGGGAGACCATAAATCCAAACGGGTAGACGTAAAATTAATCGGGTGGACGTAAAAATTAATCGGGTAGGTCTAAAATCAATCGGGAATGGTAAAATCAGCAATCGGGTGTGTGTAATAACTATCGGGAGGTCATAAGAGGTCCATCCAATCGGGTACGCTTAAGAGGCATCTCTATCGGGAATTTATAAAAGTTAACGGGTAATCACAAATTCCAATCGGGTACTGCTAATATTAGAACGTCCCGTTCGTGAATTAATCGGGTGTTTGTAAGTAGGCCTATCGGGTGATGGTAGCAAAAGTCAAAACCGTTTGAATATCAATCGGGTGTTGGTTAACTTAAACATTCCCGTTTGATTTTCTATTGGGTAAAGGGGTAGTGACTAATCGGGTGGTAGGAATTCAAAAACACCCGTTTGGATATCAATCGGGCCTATATTAAGTTAAACATGCCCGTTTGATTTATCTATCGAGTAATGCGTAACGACTAATCGGGTCGTATTAGTCTTAAGAAAACCCGTTTGGAAATCAATCGGTTGGAAAATCCTTATCTCACAGGTCTCTTGTCCTGATGAAATCCGATTGATGACCAATCGGGTGACCAGTACGTTGAACAATCCCGATAGAAAATCAATCGGGTCCATTTCTGTGCTTTGCATCGGTTAGAAGTGCCTTGTGAAAACCCGATGAAATAACCTAACGGGTTAATATAAGCTTAAGAAGTGACTAATCGGGTGGTTGGACTACACAAACCCCCGATTGGTTATCAATCGGGCCTAGATTAAGTTAAACATGCCCGTTTGATTTATCTATCGAGTAATGCGTAACGACTAATCGGGTTGTGTCAGTCGTAAGAAAACCCATTAGGAAATCTATCGGGCTGGAAAATCGTGATGTGACAGACTATGGACTTAAACATCCCCGTTTGATTTTCTATCGGGTAAAGATATGACGACTAATCGGGTTGATAGAGTCCTAAAAAACCCGTTTGGAAATTAAGTATCCCGATTGACAAACCAAACGGGTTCAACTCTGCGCTTTCCTTCACGACCGCAGTTATGACTACTTTGTGAAAACCCGTTTAAAACTCCTAACGGGTCGATATCAGCTTACGAACACCCGTTACACTGTTAATGGGGTTTGAAAAACCGACTATCTTGATGAAAATGAGTTTCAGAGCACCCGATCAAATCCCAACCACCAGCAATTTGTTTAAAAATATGAAATTTTGACAAAATACTCGGTTTACCATCTAGTTGTGCCCGCAAGCTTTTCAGCCCGATCGCCAAAACCCGTGGGGCGCTATGGGGTTAAAATTGGGCTATGGGAGGGGTTTTTTGAAGGCTTTTAGCTGTGGGATCGAGTTAGGTGTCGTTTTCGAAGTCTTTTTGGATGTAGAATCCATTTTTGGGGGTCCCGGAACGATCCGATTTCACTGTGGCGATCTACAGGGCTTTCATGGGGCTAAAAATGGGATTTTTGAAGGATCCCAGGAAGTTAAATATTTTTCGAGTAAAAAATAAAGAATTTTTGAAAACAAAAATTTTTGAAACAAAAAATCCAAAAAAATTTTTAAATTTTTTTCATTGACAGAATTAAATTTCTGCACAAGTAACCTATATCAAAGAATAATAAACCCTTGTGTAGAATTTGCAGCGTTTTTTAACATAGTTCAATATTTTTCTACATTTTTTCGTCAAGTTACCTACGTACCGATGGTTAGCAAGAAACACGTAGGTACTTGGGGCAAATCGTTCTCTCCAATTTGCGCTTGCATTAATAATTTAATCAAAACTTTCCATTAATTTCTCTACATGGTTTCACATTTTGCAATACTCTTCTCGCATTTTTCGTCAAGATATTGACAGCTACCCACCACCGCTACCCACCTACGTGAGGTTAGGACGTATAATAATATTATATTATGTATATACCTATAATATTACATATAATGTAATATAACAGATGACTGATGATTTTTAGAATTTTTTGTGCAGGGAAATATAGGAGGAAAATGACCGTAATAACCGTTTAGCGGGAACCATTTTTCAACTTTGCAGAAAGTAAAATGATCAGTTTTGAAATACCCGATTGATTTTCAAACGGGTTGAAACCACAGAGTAAGTTAGTAGTCAACCAACTGATGCAAAATGGCGTCAGTCGCTTCGTAACGGTCGTGCGTGGTGCGTCGGTATACGCGTTTGGTTTCTATTTCCTTTGTACACGGAATTGTCTGTGCAAATTTCGCTCATCCATTGACAGATTTGAACTTAAAGTTTGTGTTGAATACATTTTTGTCGACCGGGAGGTGCTGGTCCAGTGCAAATTTCGCGAGAACGTGTTCCGCTCTTTCCAACACCCGTCCGAGGCACCGTCTCTGAAGGAGGAAGGTACAAGTAAGTTACATGCTGCGTTAATTGCGGAGTAAGCCAGCGAAACAGGGAGCTTGTACTAATTCAGAATTAAATGGAAAAGTAGGGGACACGTTTCTCTGAAGACACTTGCAGCTCGCGAGCATCGTCTATTTCAGTTTGTAGGTCGCATGATATGTCTCTCAATGCCCTCAGCTTTCATTTCACTGTTAAAATTACATTTGAATAAAGCCCGGCCAAAGAAGCGGTAGTGGTGCCTTGTCCTTGCAAAAAGTATTTTTGCTGAGACGCAATTGTTTTCGGCTGCTATGTTTGGAAAAATAGGTGAAACCCTCAATTTCAATCCCCTAGAGCACTTTCAATCCATCTAGTCCATGGCGAAGTGGTGTAAAATGGAGTTTTTCTTTGGCTTTGAATCAGGAAATAATTCATTAGTTGGTGAAAGTATTAACACCCGATTTTTCATGAAACCTATAGGTTTCATGAAAAACAAACGGGTGTTTTCACATGTAACGACCCGATAGAAACTCTAACGGATTTTTTTGCACTTTGCAAGTTTTTCCTCGTGCAGGCAAACGGGTGCTGTGGGGACTTGGAAAAATTTTTCTGTAGAAACCAATCGGGGCTAAAAATGGGATTTTGAAGGATCCCAGGAGGTTAAATATTTTCGAGTAAAACCTAAATAATTTTTGAAAAAAAATTTTTGAAAATAAAGAAATCAAAAAATACTTAAAACATTTTTTTTTAGATAAAAATTCAAAAAAAATAAAAATAAAAATAATGTTTTCATTTACAGAATTTAATTTTTGCACAAGTAACCTATATCAAAGAACAATAAACCCTAGTGTAAAATTTGCAGCGTTTGTTCTGTGCAGCTGGGGAAATGGAGGTACATACATAGATGATGTGAAA
This sequence comes from Pilophorus perplexus, assembly GCA_955831195.1. Taxonomy (NCBI): domain Eukaryota; kingdom Metazoa; phylum Arthropoda; class Insecta; order Hemiptera; family Miridae; genus Pilophorus; species Pilophorus perplexus. The sequence goes on from OY037016.1 coordinate 24,585,578, forward strand.
GACCTGGACCTGGCAAACGTGTGGTCTCTCATCTCCCCTCTCTCAAATGATAATAACAAATGTTTACTGTATGTTTCAGAACGTCGGGAGGAGTTGCTTTCAAAACCGTACATAATGATCCTCAGCTCCTAGGAGTGACCATTGGTTCACATATACAAAATTGTCTCACAGCATAGATGAAGCGCTAAGGAAGACTACCAAAGCAAGACACTGCCAAAGCAACACTTCCTGTGTTCCCATGGCACGAGTTGCGATCCTATGTACTTACACCTCTTCCCGTTCTTGAATACTGCGCATCTGACCAATTTAGTTGTGAGTATTTCATCTTATCACCTTCACTCTTAACGATGTTGCCTCATTTCTCTGTCTATGACATCCCTCACTTTCTTATAATTGCAAATACTCATAAAACAATTGTTTGGTTCCTTCTGTTGCAGATAGCGGTCGATTTTGAAGAAATTTATGGGGTCCCCCCTGGCAGGAAACTGTTGGCGCTGCACCCGGCGATAATCACAGAAGCGAGAGCTTGCCGAGGCGTCAAATGGAGGGAGGCTTTTGACGAATCTATTCTCCGCTTTTACGACTGCACTACTGGTAAGATTGAGTTTCGATTTTTTCAATGTCTCTTCACCCATATATCTTTATCCTCCCACGTTTTGAAAATAAGTTAGTAGTTCTTCTGTACATGATTGTAACATAGAATTTTCTCGTGTTTCAGACGCCGAACGCCGAATAACAGCGGCGCTGCTCGCTCGTCCCAATGCCGTACGCGATTGGGACTCAGCGAATCAAGAAAAGAGCGAAGAGAACCCTACACTAAGTATTTAAGTTCATTCTGTATAATACGCTCCATGTACATATTTAAATTAAACGCTTCATTTAATCTGCACTAACTCTTTCTGACTTCTCACTTGTCCATCATGAATGAATACGAAATACTCAAGTTGAGGAATTTAATTGCTTGATGACTGCGCTTGATAATGGATTACTTTGATTAATAGAAGTAGTATATATGGTGAAATTGTCAAATTTTTGGGTTCATTTCATATATTGATGTTCCGTATGTACACCTACCCTCATCCTCGATTGCTTTCCTCATTTCGATCCTCCTTCATCTCTGCTCAGTTGGCTTCTCTTTCGATCTCCAATTTATTGACTGCTTTTTGGTTGGATTCTCCCATTTGCCCCCACTTCACTCCTACTCGATGTTGAATCAATTCAGTCCTTTTTCCTCGTCCTATTCGACAGGTTTTCCTCGTCCTCATTTCTGCTTAACCACTTTTGATTTGTGAATGGCCATCCCCGCTATGGCCATTCATAAATTGTATCGGTTGAGCAGGAATAAGGCTGATTGAAAGCCTGTTGGGTAGGGGGAGAAAAAAGGCTGGCTTGAATATCAATCGGGTCGGCGTAAGCGGGAGCGATACGGAGGACCAATCGGGTGGTTATAGGAGCTCGAAAGGGATCCAATCGGGTAGTGGTGAAGCAGGACCCGATAGGGGAAATCCAATCGGGCATGCATAGGGGGGGTGTACCAGGACCCGTTAGGATATCCTATCGGGTCATTATAAGAGGGCTAATCGGGTGTAGATGATGACCCGATTGGAAAACAAACGGGTTGTGATGAAAACCCGATAGGATTATTATAAAGAACCGATTGAAAAACAAACGGGATCATAGCAAAACCCGATAGGATGGGATCGGGTTTGTTAGGGATTCTTATGACGACCCGATTGAAAAACAATCGGGCTGCTAGATATAACCCGATAGGATGTGATCGGGCTGGCATAGACGCACCAAACGGGTTTTGGGCTAAAACACCCGATTGATTCTTATCACCACGGGGTCAATCGGGTCTTTTTACTATGATCACCCGATTGGCGGGGTAAATATATACATATTTCTCCAGGCGTCCCCTTACGAAGACCCGATTGATTTCAATCCTATCGGGTACCAATAGCGTCCAATCGGGCATTTTCACTAAAATTGCCCGATTGCGAGGCTCTCAATCGGGTAAAAAAAGCCCTTTTTTCTCTCCGTGTAGGAACTTACCAACAAATCTTGACTAAATTGGAATCGTTACGTTTTCGGTCTAATCGTGAGGCTGTCAATGACTGAAGGTGGTTCTTACGCGACTACTTCACATCTTAACACCCACGTGTAATCCAAAATAATTCCAAACCTATTCTGCTCCTCCAGCCTCCTGCTCCTCAGCTGCCTTGTACAGTAATCTTGTACTTGAATCAGTAACTCTCACCTGTTACGTACTTGGCCTTCGCGGAGATGAACGTCCGATATTTCAGTTGTGGCTGCTCAACCGCATTACCTCGACCCCCGAGTTCAGGTTGTGACATAAGCCCCACATGTGGTCAAACATCGACCCTCAAAATTGCGAGGAACGTCCCAACCATCACTTTGCTCCCATCCTCAAAATTTATTATTAAAAAATACAGAAAGATACAGGACGTCGTGCATGTTGTTTTTACAGAAAGCCTAAAACGACTACAGGGAAAGCTCGTCCGCAATGTGGTTTCTGATAATCGCCGTGTGTGTCCTCATCTACATCTACGCCACGTGGACCTTTGACTACTGGAAAAAGAAAAAAGTCGACGGGCCGCCTCCTGTGCCACTTTTTGGCAACATCAAAGACGTCGCCCTTTTCAAGGAATTCCCAGGAGGATGCCACCAGAAAATATATTGGTAAGGGTTGACGACTGATAACATGAGATATCACGAGACGAAAATTACCAAATAGAAAAGATCCATCTAGATTTCGAAGCTCCTCCAGGGGTTTGAGGTCGTTGAATTAAACAAACAGAGAATTGCCTCCGACGAATTTTTCCACTTCTCCTCCACGAGCTACACTTCTTACAATCATTTACCATTTTGAAGTTTGCATTGTAATATTGCAAAAACTGCGATTTAAATAAATTAATCGGACTTAATTGATTTAAATGGTAAATAAAATAAATTGTATTAACCCTGCATAAGGAAGTATTCTCACGCAATGTAGGTAGGTAAATAACAAGATAAATAATAACATTGCCTTCTTGTGACGGTTCACTTTGGTGATCACGTGAATGCATAGAGTAGAGATGCTAATATTACGGTGATTCGTTACCGACTCTATGTAGCCTCGTGAGTACAGGGATAAATATAACCACATTATGTCGAACAAATCTAATAAATTTCTTGAATATATTTTATTCAAGAAGTTGACTGAAAGATTGAATTACTACCGTATGTCAAGTCTTTACGCCATTTAATAGAGACATACGGTAGTAATCTAATCATTATGTAGTTACCTATTTCATTGAAGTTCGGCGGTTCCAGGGATGAAACATCGATGAGCAATATTGAGCAATCGATTGTGTCGATTAATCGGTCAAAAATAGTTCTATTTCCACATTTTGAGTTTATTGACATTTTATGTCTTTACTTTGGCACATAAACGAAAAAAGCGTTAAGTGTTAAACACACAAATTCTGATGCTCTGCGAACGCAGAACTCGTTCAGAATCGTTCGGAATCGATTCCGGCAGTTCTGTTTTTTTCTTCAGAACTTCCCGAACTGATTCCGACTGCCTCCTCGATTGTGGAAAGTCACACACGCGCGATTCATTTCCTTCTGTGATCTCGTGGATTTAACTTCGTAGGGAATATTTTTTCGTTGGCGGAGGACCGAAGTTCTGTCGATGTTGCTGGGCTTTTGTAGGCAATGGGATGGGTTTGTAGGCTTTTGGCTATGGGATCGAGTCAGGTGTCGTTTTCGAAGTACTTTTGGACGTAGAGTCCATTTTTTGGGGTCCCGCAGCGATCCGATTTCACTGTTGCGAGCTATAGAGCTTTTATGGGGCTACAAATGGGATTTTTGAAAGATCCCAGGAGGGCAAATACTTTTCAAGTAAAAAACAAAACAAATTTGAAAAAAAAAAAAAAAAAATTTGAAAAACAATCAAAAAAATCTTTTTTGGAAAAAATAAAATAAATTTTTTTTTACATTTTTCTCATTAACACAGAATTAAATTTCTGCAGAAGTAACCTATATCAATGAATTTGGAAGCAGAATTAAATTCCATTTGGAGCGATTTCTTGGCCCTCCTCAACTTTTTGAAACGCCTCTCAATCCATCTCCAGGCAGTACCCGGACAAGAAGTACGTCGGGATTTATCAGCTGAGGCTTCCCAGTCTCCTCATTCGGGATCCGGACCTCATCCGGCACGTTCTCGTCAAAGACTTCGACCACTTCGTCGACCGAGGGTTCCACACGGACGAAGAGAGAGAACCCTTGACGGCCCATTTGGTCAACTTGGAGGGCGTCCGGTGGCGTCAACTGAGGGCGAAATTGACGCCGGTGTTCAGCAGCGGGAAAATCAAAAGCATGTTCCCTCTTCTTCAAGACTGTTCTGACAACTTGCACAACTTTGTAGCAGTAGGTTCATTCATTGTCATTTAGTGAAAATAAAATATTTATTTGGCTGTTAGAGTAACTTTATTAATTAAATGAAATTTTGATGATGCAGGAACAACTAAAAGGCGACGAAGGGACGATAGAGGTACGTGAAGTCACAGCACGGTTCACCACAGATGTCATCGGCTCTGTCGCTTTTGGTCTTCAGTTCGACGCCATGACAGGTTTGTTGGTACCATGTGACCAGGAACTGACCCTCAAAAAATTCTACATTTATTCGCCTCATTTTAGGAGAATCCGTGTTTCGGGAAATGGGGAAAAGAGTGATGCAGCCGAACCTGAAAAACGCATTGGGCCGAGCCACCCGAGCTTTCCTCCCGGGCCTGTTCGACCTCCTCAAAATGCAAACTTTCCCTAATGAAATTCACTCGTTTTTCACCGGCGTCGTCAAAGAGACGATGGAAATGCGAGAAACAAGCAACACGCAGAGGAGTGATTTCCTTCAGTTGATGATGCAGTTGAAAAAAGACGACGCATTGTGTACGGAGAAGGACGCAATCGGTGAGTGGATGCAAATTAAGTTAATAATTGAGGAATAATTATTCCTCAAAAACAAGAGGCATCAATGGTAGTTGGGGGTTTCGGCCATGGGGTCGAGTGAGGAGTCGTTTTTGAGGTACTTTTGGAGGAAGAATTAATTTATGGGAGTTTCAACCCCGCAGAGGGGCTTCAAGGGGCTGAAGGTATTTGGGTCTAAGAGAAGTGTGGTGTCGATTTCGAAGTAATTTTGGACGTAGATTCCATTTCAGACGGTCTCTGACTTGTCCTACCACATGGAGACATCCACATCTGTACCAGGCCATTAGCTTGTGCCGGTAATGGTCCAATACACTGTTCTGGTCCTTCAACGCCGGATTCGCATTCTGCTCTTCCTTCTACGGCATGGCTCATGGTCTTAACTTGGCATTTTAGCTAGGGGTAGTGCGGCTTTACGTTTGGTAGTTCTCGGTCTTCTCAAAAACTCCCCCAGGAGGCACAGCAGGCTATACTGTTCCCTCCGACGGCACCGATCGGTACGTACCCGTAACCCCCCCTCAGAACACTCGTATTCACAGAAAAAGTCCCTACTGCTTACTACAACAACGTACAATCCCTGAGCCATCGTTCAAACAAGCAAATAAAAAAACTCTCTTCTTGAAATACCCTCACACAGCACTTTCATTAGACGGCAATTTGAATGAAGCTATATCTCTTCAGTACAAAGTACATTTCAATACACGTTCTAAACACAACTGAAACGTTTCTTTTTGTTGCCCTGGTTTCAGCGCTGGTCCTTTCAACACTTGATCGATACCGGTCAAGACGATCACGGAATAGGAGGTGTTATTCCTTTCTATTCCGAGACCAAAGATTGAATCAATGTGCATGGGACATATTTTATTGATGTGTTCGTTTATTTTGCAGCCATAACTGATTCGGTGATCGCCGCCCAAGCGTTCATTTTCTTCCTGGCCGGCTTTGAAACGTCGTCTACGACGCTTAGCTTCTGCCTGTACGAGCTCGCCTTGAACCCATCGTGCCAAGAGGAGGCCGTCGAAAAAATCCACACCGTCATAGGAAAATACGGCTCTTTGACTTACGAGGCTGTCAAAGAGCTGACCTATTTGGAGTTGATCCTTATGGGTAAGAAATTTCCGTTTGGCGGGGGGGGGGGGGGGGGGGGGGGGTTGTTGTTTTGAAAGGGCCGATTTTCAAAAGCTATTTAACGAAAATTGCGCAGAGACTATGAGGATGTACCCGCCGGTGGCGAATCTCTGCCGGGTGTGCACCAAAACCTACCGGCTGCCGAATTCCGACGTCACGATAGATCCCGGCGTCGCCCTCGTCATCCCCGTCTATTCCCTCCATCACGACCCCAACTATTTTCCTCAGCCCGAGAAATTCCTTCCGGACCGGTTCCTGGACAAAGAGATCCTCAAAAGTCACACGTACATGCCATTCGGAGAAGGTCCTCGGATTTGCATAGGTGAGTTGGTGTTTCTAGTTTCAAGCTCTCGCTTTGTGGTTTTTGTGAAAATTACTCCACGAATTTCACATGTAATAATAATAAGGTAAGGTGGGGGGAGTGTGTCGTAGGGTTTGTAAATTTCAACTTCAACAAAACCTCAAAAATCCGATGTTGACGTTACTCACGCAGTTGCCCCATCAAAGTGCGTAACCTTGTTCTCGGAACGCTTACTCTGGTTTCACCGGGGCAAGTGCAAAACAAGAAATCTCTCTATGATCCTTAAGTGGTTTGAAACTTTAAAATCGGGCTCAGTTATTCACACATCATCAACCAGTACCTGCTGATATTTTGAAGACTTACCAAAACATCATGATTTAAATGGAAAATGTGTGTTTACACAAGAAGGCAACCAGTTTGGTTGAAGGGATAAGTGCGTGATATGACGTACTTACTCCAGGGGGGAAAGTGTATGGTAACAGGCACTCACCCAAATTATCACCACGCATATGCCCCTTCTTGAAAAACCAATGGGGTAAGTGCATGTTAGGGCCCAACTCTCTGATATAAAAAGATAACACTGAATTCCAACTATAGGAGTGAAGAACAACTTCTGAACTTATAAACTAACTTAATAACACCTGAAAATACTCTTTGTTTTGATCAATATCACTGTAAAAATGGATCACTGAACTTGGCAGCTGAGTGAAACGGCACAATGTGACTTCGCAATCTACCGCAATGTGTACCAGCCAGGTTACCATTTGTGTTGACATCATCTGGTGGATAAGTGATGTCAGGCGAATAGTTTCAAACGTAGCCACTCGTTGGCATCCAGTGGAAATTGTTTTCTAGCATATTTACATCCCACGCACGCACTTTCCCCATTTTCCGCACTTCCCCCCACTTAATATGAAAAATATTATTTTTCAGGAATGAGATTCGCTATGCTGGAAATGAAGTTGGCTCTTGCCCGAATATTGACTCAGTACAGAGTGAGCCCCTGCTCCAAAACCACAATCCCACTCCGGATGGACCCCAAAGCAATGATAACCGCCCCCGTTGGCGGGATTTGGCTCGCAATGTCCAGAAGATGAACCAAACCGTCAAATAACATCCCGATGCTATTGTGATATTATTTTAAGTTTTGTAAATATTAACCGGTACCGTAGAGGATGAATAAGCGATTTTAAAGAGATGTGTTTGATTATTAGACCAATTTTGCCGGTTTTGAGCGAGTCAACAAAGAGCTGGACCTTCATTTCAGCGATTGGTGCACTCTGAGAGGGGTTTTCAACTTGCAGGGCTTCAATGTCGATTCTTCGGCCCAAATCACTGTTGTACGAGCGAAGTAGCAGACGGATCGTCGAGGCGTTCCTAGAAATTTAAGGAAATTACGATAGTTTCTAGAACCACAGCTTCATTTTCACAAATCCAAAACAACGTGTTTTCGAGACGGGGTCAAACAATTTGATCGGCCTCAACATTAATTGTTGACAAATTTTGTCGTTAAACGTTTAGTGCAGAGTAGATTTCAAAAATCAAATTAGTCGTTTGTGGGTCGACCCAGCGGATCCGCTGACCGGCGGAAAGGTTTTTTTGTTTTCAGAATAACTACTCCACACTTACCCAACCTAAATGGGGTAAGTGCAGGGTACCCTTTCAGAGTTGAAAATGAGGCTGGGGAAATTTGTCAAAGAGCTTGTTTCAGGCATTATTTTGCTTTTCGGAAAAACCAACAAAGGCAACCAAGGGGGCTCGATGTCGCAATTTTGTGTTTTTTTAAGCGCCATGAATAATGGAAGACCGGCGAAGAAAAGAAGGGTACTAATTACGTAGGGTAAGAGCACCAGTTATTGGCCACTTAAGGGTATTCCCCATCGTACAAAACCAATTAAAAGTTATATTCACATCATATACTGGTTTTTGAAAAGGAAAACATCTAAAGAATGCGATCCAATGTCAATTTTGGCCGACTTTTTTGTTAAAATACCTGTTTCTTAACGATTTGTGCGGAAAGTAAATTGCACCAGTTATTGGCCACATGTTTCTAACATTGGCCACCTTTGCATCAGTTATTGGCCACCTAGGATTTTCCGTCTTTCCGTCCATTCATTCAATCCGTCCTTCTTATTAGTTCTTTTTTTAAACTCTGGTGCACTCATATTGATCCCCAGGATGCAGAGATTCCTCCTATGCAAGAGATTACTTACCCATCCGCTTTGGTTTGCCGCCTACATGTCATGGCACTATCCGATTTTTCTGTGTTTGGGAAGAGGGATCATTCAGTCATAAAAACTAGCACTTTTTGTTTATTATTCTTGGAATAATACACCTATATGATCGCGACGGAGGTCGACGACTCCGATGGACCTCAAAATTTGACATTATCCGTTTCAAGAGGTCTAGATTTCAAAACCGAAATGTCCGTCCGCCGTTCGGACCGATTTGGGCAGTAGGAATTTTCAAAAAAATCTGACATGGGTATTGATAAAATACTTGCTTTATCATCTAGTTGTGCCCGCAAGGTTTTCAGCCCGATCGCCCAAACCCGTGGGGCGCTATGGGGCTACGGGAGGGGGTTTTTTAAGGCTTTTGGCTACGGGATCGAGTTTGGTGTCGTTTTCGAAGTATTTTTGGACATAGAATCCATTTTTGGGGGTCCCGGAACGATCCGATTTCACTGTGGGGATCTATAGGGCTTTCATGGGGCTCAAATGGGATTTTTGTTACACCCTTATTAAAACACAGCTCAAAATTATCAAATTACAGTTTAAAATAGAATAGTATCAATCAAAAAAGAGAACAATAAAAAATGCAATTAAAAACCTTTTTTCATGACACACCCTTATTAAAACGCAGCTCAAAATTATCAAATCACATTAAATGTGATATTTATTAAAATTGTTTACACAGAATAGTCTCAATCAGTCTCCCATTGCTTGTGGGAGTTCGCCAATCAACCATATGCCAATGATTGGAACATTAAGCATTAAAACGGCTGGTTTCCAGGCGTTGGCCACCAGCTCAGGTGGTGGCCAATAAATGGTTCACTGAAAAATACGTCTGTTTCAGTTATTGGCCAGCATGGCCAATAACTGAAACATCTCATACTTTTCGTATCAGTTATTGGCCACGTCAATAATATTGTTAAAATTCATCCAAACCCAAAAAAACCTACATGAATCGATAAAGAAATTACTACAGATTGCTCTTATATAAAAAAAAGTGATTTTGAACTGGATTGAACCCCCTAAAAAACCTTACGAATGAGGTGATGTTTGCTTACCGTTTTCGTAAGAAACGGCCCTTTTTTCGTCGAAGGATGTACTGAGGCCGGTATTGTGTCGACTCAGGAGGTTACAACTGGTTATAAAATTGATTTTGCCACATCACAGCCATCTCGATTAGTTACTTGACGCGAGAAAAATAGTCATACATTCTCAGAGGCATCCGGGTTTTAGAAAACTGAGTTTAAAAAATGGGTGGCCAATAACTGGTGCTCTTACCCTACTATTTTGACACACCATTAATGCCACACTTCAAACCTCAACATCATAAACAATGACCAAATATACCAACTAGATTGGGGCTCCTAGTAATTAATAATACTGTAGTTACTACAGTATTATTAATTACTGTAATACTATGATATAGCTCTAGCTACAAGTATAATCTGGAGATAGCTATAGTATTGTAGCGTATTAAATATAATATATGTACTATATACGTATATTATATATCCGTATGCTTGAGTATTGTAGCATATTATATTAATATGATATTATGCTTGGGTGCAGGCTCCATTCTTGACCTGGTTACTTGCCCGTGTTTTGACTTTGCACTTCCCCTAGCAGGGGAGAAAAACGGGGGAAGTGCAGAATAAGGTCTTAATTCAAAAATAACCAAAGTAATAACAAAATTACTCATGTATAATGCAACTACAACATTTAAAGTGTCCTTGTCAGGCATCTGAAATACCCTACTGGAGGCAGGAAAAGTTGGAACAAAAGTTGATCACCTCTACCGTGTAGATTAAAAAACGTAGTATTTCACGACCTCACAGTGAATATTCCAAACGGTTGTGAGTGGAAAGATGTTGAGGTTCAGACGTTCATCCACCCACATCCATTAAAATGGTCAACATCATCATCAGCAATTACAAACGATATGAGCGAACTCTAGTGGCATTTTGTCAAACTTGACATTGTTGTTTACATCAAAGTAGATCCATGTCCCAAATTTCGATTTTAAATGGTAGGTATACTCCCCACTTACCTACCCCATTTCTGCACTTACACCGACGCATCTTAAATTGGCCAAAAAATTAGGTAAAGTAAGAAAATAAACAATGAATTAGGATAAAAAGTTGACACGCCATTTAAAAATTATTCATTTATGAGGTAATTAACTAGGTATTGATAATGTGGATGGTGAGTTTTTAAATCAAAACAAAGTTCATGAGAAACATCAAATTAACGTATTTATAAAATGTACCTTCTTAATGTTAGGGTAACTAAGGGACGCCCAAACATGGGTTCTCCGTCCAAAATTACTTAAGAAAAATCACCTCAGTTGAACTCCTAGCGATAGTCCTTCATAAGTTGCAATTATTTCCCCAGAGAAGCCTCAAAGATCCCTACGGTACAGTCAGGTAGGTCTGAGCCCCCCCCCCTCCCTCCAACTGGATTCTACGATCAAAATTAGTTTGAAAACCTCACCGCACTCTTCCCCTACTAGAGTCATCCAAGAACCCCTCTTAGCTCCGTACAGATTCGGTTCAAAATTGGGTACCTACGATGACATGAGCACGTTTTGAAGGATTCGGCCACAAGTGGAGCTTTCAGCGGGATCGTACGTGTGCCAAACAGACGGATCTCCGGTGTCATCAAGGCGGCAGGAAGTCGTCGAAGCTCTGCACTTCCGCAGAGCCAAAAATCACATGTACCACACCACCGACGATGCTGATCGCGCCGGTTATGTAAAGCATGCTGTTCCAATCGTTTCTGTCCATCTGGAAACAACGTAGAGTGATTGTGTCGGCGTCGGACGTGGTACTGGGATATAATTTGTGGGGTTTCGTAAGCATGTAGCGTTGGGCGCATATCGATAAAGGGCGGGCGCTAAGTGACAGCGAACGCCCCATCCCCGTGCGATGGCGTCAGCAGGGTCTGGGGTGTCCACACAAGTCTTTACGATTCCGGTTTTTTTTATAGTGGACAACTCAGACGTCGTTACTGCATCCTGGGTAACCTTTTTTCAGTTTTCCCCGTCTAAATCAGGACAGGGGGAATCGCCATCAATGACAGAGCGCCAAATCTCCACACATTGTCAAGTCAAAATCTGGCACAACTCCACACGTTGGTCCGCTGTCACACCTAACGCGATCATATCCACACTCAGATTCAGATACAAACTCACCCCTAAATCGGGAGTTTGGACGGCGGTGAGGGGAGATAAAATGGCGCAGACGCTCGAAGAAAAACGAGTGAGCCCGAACAAAATGTTGCAATATCTTGGCGATAAATCAAGATGGTTCACGGAGCCGCTCATCACGTGGTACATCCCCAGAGACACAGCGACCGTGTGGTAGGTGACGGCTCCCAAAAGAGTGTGGGTGATCCCCATAAGCAAGAAAGCACATCCACCGATGATTAGAGCTGGAACGTCATTTAAAACCCATTTAAAAATCGCAGAAGGTAAATAACATTAAATGTTTAATTATTTTAACGAAAAAAATTGTTGTTAGTTGTTGAAAGAATCCTTCCAGGTTGTTGGAGGTTCTGCGTTCATAGGATGTGGTAACTAAGTTAGGTACCAAAAAGTCTTTTGACAACAACTGCGTTAACGGGTAATCTACTGAAACGAAATGGCCCACTTCCAGCAGTTTTCTCCCGCTTTGCTGCACAGGCACTTTCGATTTTGTTGGCATTCGTTGAAGTAAAAAAAAAAAAAAATTAGTTTGCAAAAAAAAAAATCGAGTAGCACCTGGTCTTGAGTAGTGTAGAGCAAGGTAGAGATAGCAATTTTCCTCCAGTTAGCAGAAGGTTTGAAGGAGAAATTGAGGTGAGTTAATACAGTTATTATGATTGTAATGAGTTAAATTGTAAAAATCTAGTAACCCACTCCATGAACAAGAGGAAGGCACCCCACTTCCTCGACATCCTCGCGCCCAAATAGGTCCCGTATTGAATAGTGTTATTATTACTGGTTTTATATATAATGATCATGATTATTACACATTCAACAGCATAGAAATTGTCACTGTTCTTTTAAGCTTCTTTCCCAGATGTTGCAAAGTTATTACGACCAATAAGTAGGTAGCGCAGCTTTTTTTAATTTTTTTTTTCGCAAAACCCCCAATTGAAGTAACACGACCTTATTCTGATGAGGAATATCATCATATTATGATGTTTTTGGCAAGGAAGTTAATTCACTAGAACTTGCCTGTAATGATTATCCTTTTAAGTCTCGATAAAATAGTTAATGACCAAAGTTTGGGGGAAAACATTATTGGAAAGCGGGTTTTTGAAATGTCACCGACTTTCAAGCTTGAATATCTCCTAAACTGTTGTAGATAACCGAAAAACGAATATAAACACTTTTGTAGCAAATGTTATAAGCTTCATTTTTTGTAGAGATGATTTATCTCTAGGAACTACCGTTTTCAAGTTAGGTGCAAAAGGGTGGTTCTCAGATGATTGGCCATTTTAGCGTCCGGTATGGATAATTCTCCCATTTGAAGTGCTTAGCTCAATTTTGGTCATGGGTTGCAAGGTAGGATGTCGTTTTGTAAGGAAACACATTAAAATGATGGAAATTCCTATCAATTATGGCGTTTTTGGATGGTGTGAAATGTCATTGTTACAGTTATTACCCGAAATCAGTAAATTCTAGTTCTAACTAGTCAATTCTAGTTCTCACTAAGCCCCTCTGTGAGAACTAGTTGTGACTAGTTAGAACTAGAATTTACTGGGACCCTCACCGCTAGAACTAAAAGTCAATGATTTTATTTTCAGTAAGAACTAGTTTTGACTGAAATTTATTAGGCAAAACTAGAATAACCTAGTGAAAAGCCGTTCTAAGAAGTGATTTTAAAAGATAGTTACAACTAGTTTGGACTAGTGAATACTAGGAACACTGAAAAAAAGAAAGGCTTTTTATGAAGTACCTATATTTCTAGTACCAAAATTTAATGTAGTAGTAAGGTACCAAAAAGTCAAAGTATTAATAAATTACTTATTGCAGCACGTTGAGCCTTCGTGGCATTTGGAGTTGAATAATAATCTCTCTGCCTTCGCGAAATTTTTTTTTTTTTTTTTTTTTTTCTCCTACGCCGATGGTTTAGGCTTTTGCGCCATGAGACTTCTTGCAGCCCAATACAATTTTGCTGTTTTCGACCACGTGGTGTCGTCAGGATGAAATTCTTGTCAGGTATCCTCAAGTCGAGGACAGTCAAATAATTGATTTGTCGTCATCGGTGTAGTGCTGCTGCAAAGGCTGCATCCAGGGCTATCTCTTAGTCCGATCCTGTGCAGGTGAACATTCAAATAACATGGCCAGTGACAGCTCTGAACGCTGCAACTGACTCATGGCGAGAAAGATCTGGTGGGATGCGATTTCTCACGTCCAGCAGTGAGGCCCACTGCTTCCCTTCGGCTTTATGTCGCTGGGCATCAAACATCTTCTCCTGAACGGAGGATCTTATGGCACTTTTTGCGGCTCGATAGGTGGTAGGGGCGTCAGGCATAGGCATGCGGGAGCCTTCTCTCGCTAGGGCATCAGCTTGCTCATTCCCCCATATATGCCTACGTGTGATGGGATCCACTGCAAGACGATGGTTTTTCCCTCCGTGAGCAGCTGCTCCAACAGTTTTCTGCCCTTCAAGACATGGATCGATTCAACTCAAATCAATTTACAACCAGAAGTTTTCTCCTCGTTTCATTGCTGTTGAATATAATTTTAAGCCGTTGTTTCAATAAAAAATCGATTTGAATACAAAATCTTGAATTTTCACCCGGACTACCTGCAAGTGACCAGCGGGCTATTTTGGGAACACCCATTTTTGAAAACCCCAGGACACGTTGAATTTTTTAAATATTTTTTTGGTCCTTCTGGAGGCCCCAATAACCATTTCAGAAAGTTTGGGGAAGAAATTTGATGAGTTCTCCTCATCATCAATATTGCGTCCTATTGATTAGATGACTCACAACAAAGCCGCAGTAGCCGATCCTGGTTCTTGTCACATAAATGAATATATCAGTGAATTCTAGTTTTAACTGACTCCATTAAGCCAGCGGGGATTTCTAGCTCTAACTAGTCAATTCTAGTTCTCACGAAGGGGCTTAGTTAAAACTAGAATTGACTAGTTAAAACTAGTAATAACTGATTTCGGATAATAACTGTAACATCATTACCATAACAGTTATGTTCACACCAGTTACTGTTCCATGATGAACAGGTCAATATTTCAGTGTGTTTTTATCCTGTTAAGAGCCATGTGGAGGGCTGTCTTACAGGGTTTTGTCATGTGTAAGGATTTGTGAACACGTTTTCATAGTTACTTCTTCGTCAAACACTGAAAGGGAAATGTGGTGAAGTCGCGAAAGATCAACAGTAGGCAACCCTCCCAAAGGAAGCGGGCCCAAACTACCGTCACAGCCCCAACGCTTCTTGGATGGTCGAGTTTCAGATTCATACTTTTCAACTCATCATTACCATAACATTTTACTATAGTTTTTAAAAGCGCAATCTTCAATTTCTTAACATTTGTTTTAAATTCTGTTGATATGAGTAACAAAATGCCATACCGCTTTTCCTGCTCCCATCAGGTCTAAAAACAAACTGAATACACAAAGCCTCGAATGTCAACTCCGCAACCGAAATCATGTCATTACTGTAGCAATTAGTTTTTGTAACGGTAATGACGTTTCCGGAAATGAGTAATTGAAAATCGTTATTTGGAAGATTCATTTAATACAAATTGAAGGGTGATGTTGAAATTGGGTGATCTATATGCATTTTGGTACAAAACTGATTATTTAGAGCCTCTGATTTTGAATCAAATCAGTATTAAATATTTGATTGGTAAATTTTAGCAACACAACCGTTTTTGACACCATACGGTATGGTCCATACCTATGAACATCATTCGACGGAGAAATTGAATTCCAATTCTTTCTGACCTTTGTATCGTCACGTCAAGACCACAGACTAGGAAAACCAATGGTACCTATCACCTGGGTGATTCTCAGGAAAAGGGCAAAAATAGACCCTCAGAAACGTGATCTCGGGAACCTTTCAAAAAAAAAAAAATCCAAAAAAATTCATGTGTATTCTAGAGGTGCCACACAACAATTTCAAACCAAGTTTCGAGGTCAAGAACCCTTTTCAGGCCCCGAAATCCAAATTTTAAATTTTTGGGAGCGGCGGTAATGACAGGTTTCGGGGTTCGGTAATGAAAATTCTCACTTTGACAGCTTCTCATTTCACAAGTATTGCTGCTATTCTAAATATCAAAAGTGCGTTTATTAAGGGTTTTTATAGAGATTTAGGACACACGTTCGGAAAAATTCAAAAGTCAACCCATTTTGAGTAGCATTAGGGAGCGGTAATGAAAAGTTGAAAAGTACGCACCTGCCACTGATGTTTCCACGCCGGCTCCTCCAGCCCTACAGAGGGGGGAAGCTTTCAAGGAAGGTTTAGTTCATCTTTTCAGGTCTGCCACATGTTGCCTGAGGGATTTTTTCTTCTAAAAGTCCCTTCCACCATCGAGGAGAGGGAATGTTTATAGTGTGGTGGCAATGAACAAAAAAATCGGGACAAAGTTTAAAGCCACGTACCCAGTGTTCAGAGATTTCACGTTTTTAACTCTTCCAACCATCTACTTTCATCTATGGAAATACCTTTTTCGGGAACATGGTTTGACATGGATAAATTGGATGTTGAATTGCAAAATCGTGTACCGGGACACGTGGTGGTAATGAGATTTGAGGTGTTTCAGCTAATGAAAATGTGGATAAAATTATGAAAATACCCATTTTTTTATGCTGGTCGTGGTAGAGGGGATCGAAACAAATGAAATGAGTGAAAAAAAGTTGAGTCTGTGACTCTCCTACTGGTCAAAATGTGGTAGGGACACGATTTTTGCCCTTTTTCTGAGAATCACCCACCTAATTGATTCCCTTTTTTTTCGGAATTCGACAACCTCAAAATGGCCAGTTATCTGAGAAGTACCCAAAAATGCGAGAAATTTGACCTTCGCCACCAACAAGCCCCACGCTCACCTCGTAGGGTCAGGGACTTTTAGTATGCTAACCTCCGTGGGTCTAAACACATCTGCTCTAATCATTTCAACCTAGAATCATTTATTGCCGAGACAATAACACGAAAAGCTCGACCGTGAAGACACCTAATTTAAGCCGTCTGGATGATAATCATGATAAACAAAAAATAAATAGCACAATAACTGCACTCCTGATTGTCTTCTATAATCTTTCCACCGACCTGCAACGCTACACGCCTTCCTCGCAGTAGTCACTGTCATCATTTTCGCTCTTATGAACAACTGTATAGTGTACCCTACAGGATAGCAGCTGATCCAAACTACGAAGTGCGGTAAGGCCGACAGGATTCCTCCCTGCAAAAAAACATGACGTCACCGATTCATCGTCAACGAGCGGAAAACGTTACTTCACGCCACCAAAAATTACATACCCACCTTCCACAAAGGATAGCCGAACCCGCTCGAGAAGAATGTGGGCATCTGTGCGAGAACGATCCAAAACACGAATCGATAACACATATCTGCCACCCACAAGCTCATGAAAGGTAGGTTGGTGAAGATGGCCTTCCAAGGTACTGTCTTCAACTGAAAGCCAATCAACAAATATACGAATAATATGACATGTGGAGGTAGATTACATTACTACAGTTTAATTTCATTAAAAAAGGGGTTCAAAGCGATTTTTTATAAATCAAAAATGTCAAAATGATCTCGGAACCTGCAGGAAATTTTCAAAGTAGCTCTCTTTTTGCACTGAGGTAAGCGTGATATGAGGAGAATCGAGCATAATTCTCTCATCCGTAGCAACAAGTAGCAGACACCAAAGAAGTGGGAGGCGAGCTTTCAAAAACGATACTACTGTGAGCTCCTCACTGTCATGCAAGGGGTGCTGGAGGGGAGGAACAGGCACTTCAGACAGCTACCGATAAGCATAGTACGAAGCCACGTAGGAGTGAGGATCTCTATGAACCACCAACTGTCGGTGAGGTTGGGGATAAAGCTGCAAGCAATGATTTTATCGCAGCCGAGATTATCACAGCTGGTGGAGAAGAGTGCCTCGATTACACGCAGTGAATCTCAGAATTTTGGAAAATGAAGAGATCCCGGCTGAAGGTACAATCTGTGTTATCCTCTGTAGAAGGGAGACCTCTGGATTGCAGTAATTTTAGGGGAAATCACTAGGATCAACGTATCCTACATCAATCATTTTGTTAGACCGCCTTCTGCCGCATTTCAGAGGGTTGCGGAGGGCCTACCAACGCGGTATATCCCACTAGTGACCAGATTTTCTCCCTCAGATAATTGAGAAGAGTGTAGAGTTTCAAATGACCGTGCACTACCCTTTCATTGACTTTAAAGCCGCGGATCACAGCGTAAACAGAGAAAAATTGTACGCTGCCCTTAGCGAGTTTGAAATCCCTGAGAAACTGTGGGTGGGTGAGCTGACAATCTGCAGAGTAAAGATTCAGGGTAGCCGCTCGGAGGAGACCAACGACTGCAGCAGGGGGACACGCTCGCCTCTCTGCGTTTTAATATAGCTCTGGAGAGAGTGGTGAGACTGGGAGTGAGCTCACGAGGCAATACCATACATAAATTCACCCTTGGAAAGAGGTGTTAGGAGGTTGGAATTAAACCTTTCACAAGCAGCAGCGGAAATGTGCCTCCAAATTAACACTAAAGCCAGCCAACCCCCGACCTCTACCAGCTGGCCTCAGACCCCTTCTTCTCGCTTTCCTTTTCCCCTTAAAGATATATTGGATGATCAAATTCCTATAGAAAAACGCTGCAAATTTTACACAAGGGTTTATTATTCTTCGATATAGGTTACTTGTGCAGAAATTAATTCTGTCAAGGAAAAATTTTTTTTTTAAATTTGGGGGGTTTTCATAATAATTATCCAATTGAATTACTCAAAAAAAAAAAAATTTGGATTTTTTCTTTTTCAAACATTTTTTGTTTTGTTTTTTACTTGAAAAATATTTGACATCCTGGGATCTATCAAAAATCTCATTTGTAGCCCCATGAAAGCCCTATAGATCACAACAGTGATATTGGATCGTTGTGGGACCCCAAAAAATGGATTCTGGGTCCAAAAATACTTCGAAAACGACACCTGACTCGATCCCATAGCCAAAAGCCTTCAAAACCCCTCTTGTAGCCCCATTTTAGCCCCAAAGCGCCCCACGGGTTTGGGCGATCGGGCAGAAAACGTTGCGGGCACAACTAGATGGTAAACCGAGTATTTTCAAAATATCAGGTTTTTAAAAAAATGCCTACTGCCCACAACGGCCCGGATGGCGGACGGACATTTCGGTTTTGGAATCTAGACCTATTGAAACGGATAATGTCAAATTTTGAGGCCGATCGCAGTCGTCGACCTCCGTCGTGAAAACAGGTGTATTATTCCAAGAATAATAAACCAAAAGGTGTCCTGGCAGTGGGGGAACGAGGCTTTGGATTGTTTCCCCTGGCCAGACCCCCCTCCAGAACCAATTGAACCAGTGCGGAGCCTCGCAGGAGTCGCGTCACTATTTTTTGCCACATTGCAAGTGGCAAAACGTCCAGACTATGAACCAGGCGAAGAACCTTCTTACAGCACAGCCATTTGGGAGCAGACGGAAGGGATGAAGCAGAGATGAATCGACGAAGTGAAGGACGCTGCCAGGACTGGTGGCTGGGATTGGAGGAATGTGGCCAAGGAAAGGACGACTTCTCCCAACTGGCCTCAGACCCCTTCTTCTCGCCCCCGTTTATTAAGCTTTTTTCCAATTTCAGAAACACTGGATGACCAAATTCCTACAGAAAAAGGTGTCCTGGCAGTGGGAAGACGAGGCTTTGGATGGTTTCCCCTAGCTAGCCCGCCTACCCACAGCAACTGATTGATCCGATGCAGAGCCTTGCAGGAATCTCGTCCCTCTTTCGGCATGTGGTAAGACTTCCAGACGATGAACAAGGCGAAAAACCTCTTACAGCACAGCCATTTGCGATCACGGGAAGGGACGAAGCAGAGATGGATCGACGAAGTGAAGGACGCTACAGGACTGGTTGGGAAAGAAAGAACGACGTGGAGAGCCATCATGAAGCAAGCCGAAGCCCACCTGGGGCAGTAGAGCCAAGGAAGAAAAAGAACATGAAGGTTGTAGTGACGTCAGTGCTTCATGAACTATGAATGAACAATTCTTTTTCCATTGTCTGTAACCTGATATATTTATAACCACTAAAATGTGCAAATCATTCACCGTTAAATTACGAGTTATTTTTTATCGCCTAATCCGGGTTTAAATGAGTTGTTCTGGCTCATATTAGCTTACTATACTAAAAGGGTATCCAAAAATGCAGACCATTGCCTAAGTATAAATTTATAAAAACACCGGTCATCTCATAAGAAAAATAGAGCCTCACTGAGTAGTTCAGGTTGTCGTAGTGTTCTACATTCTCACTGAGGTATTTCCTCTCTCTATGTGACAGATAAGGGCAATTATTTGGGCTCAAGTGGCCCCACAGTGTCCAGACGATCATGATGAACCATCCCCATCCGGCGATTATGTAGTAGTCGATGCTCCATGGCTGGTAATCGGCGTAAAGGCACGTTGCCGTGACGGTCAACATAGCGTGACCGAGATGGGTTCCTGAAAAGGGTGATTTTTCGAAAGCGCTAGTCAAGACGATCAGCCAAATGATTTCAAAATACAGCTGAGATATTTTGAGTTGAAATTCACCGGACAATGCCATAGAGTAGCCCATGAGCTTTTCCCTTCGTACGTTCCATCTGTTCAGGATCAGGTGTAATTCGATGGTGACACCGCCCTGAAATGAGAACGAACCTCTTGAAGATGCTGTTTGAAATGGGTAAATCGTCAACATTTTTAAACGCTATTATACTCACTGTAGCACCCCCAGGTGTTGGTTGTGTACCTACTGTGTTTTTTTTCCTAATAATTAGGTTTGTGGTGTGGGTGGCGGAATGAGTCCAGCACAGCGTCTGAGGTTACGCCGCCAGGTGTTTTGGAGATGCAGGAGGGAGTACAGGTGGGGGATTCATCAAAGGTATAACGCAAGTTGTTGCGATCTGCAGACTTAGGAATATTCCAGCAGCAGAAATGGAGGATTTAATGGGTAAGGTTTCCGCCTACCGCCGCAGTTGTGCCGAGGGGCAGTTCACTGGCTTCCAATCTTCTTGACAAGTATGGACTCCTGGACAACGGGCCCTTGTGAAAATACTATTTCATCCTCAGAAAGCCCGTCTGAAGTGTCAGCGGGGATTTCAGGATCGTCGGAAATAGTTCGAGAATAATTGCGATTTAACATTTTAGTGTAAAATGCAGAAAATAACGGGCTACGACAGCTGAAGGCATTTTTTCTTGAGCCCCCCCCCCGAGTCGGCCGCTGTTGAGCCGAGCTCTGGAGAAGTGGCGAATGCCATAGAGCTTGAGCTCAGCAGCGCGCTGGGCGTGAGCCCTTCGAACCTGTATTGGCGGGACGGATATCGATCGGAAGAGTTTTCCCCACACTCACAGCCTACTCGTTGTCTGTTTTTCAACACTTTACTTACCATTAATAAGCCCGCGAAGAATCGAAGGCCCAAGAAAGCCCAAAATCCTCCAACTTCGACGACCGTCGGGATGGCCCATATCAGCCCGAAATTAGCGAACAAGATGCCAGATATGATCAATTTGCTGTCGAAGTAGCGCGACAACGCGAAACTGGCGATTTGTACAGGGATTCCACCCCAGAAGAATATCGTATGAGCCCACAAAATCGCTCGGGTGTTCCAATCGCCAACACCACCCTGAAATCAATCATTAAATTTAAAAAAAAAAAAAATTATCAAAAAACTTCAAAGGAATTTGGCTGTCACTGTACAGTAAAGCGAGTGACATGACAAGGTTCTCCAATACATTATTTGAACAGAAATTTTCTGTTCAAATAACAGAGGTTTGTTCCAGATTCGGCGGACTGTTAACAGAAATCGATGGAGACATGCGCAGTTGAGATAACTGCTGTTACAGGTCTCTTGGTCGGTTCCAGGTCGATCTGTCGGTTGACCGCAGCTCAACTGCTGTCGGACGGAAACCGACAGCTCAAATGAGTGTGGTTGGGAGCTGTCGAACTTGAAACCCTACCCAGTTGAAACCTCTCGCATTACCTTCTCACTTCATTTTAGACAAGTTGTCCCCTCATCTCCTCCAGATGAAGAACTATGGGGCTTTTGCGGGGCTACAAAACCCCATAGATCTCCAAATCGGATGGTTCTAGGACCCCCAAAAATGGATTCTACGACCAAAAATACTAGGTGGGGGAGTTGGAGTGGCACGAAACCTACTCATGAGGAAAGACGAATGGAGCGACTTTTTTTTCAAGGTGCCATGGTGTTTACATGAGGGCAGTTACTGGCGTCAGTTAGCTGGTACTATAGTCTGTCTGCAATGACATTGGGCTCCGACCCTGCTCCCTAGCGGCCGGCGGGAGATTAAAAAAAACGCTGCAAATTTTACACAAGGGTTTATTATTCTGTGATATAGGTTACTTGTACAGACATTTAATTCTGTCAATAAAAAAAATTAAAAAAATTTTTTTTTTGGATTTTTATATTTCAAAAAAAATTTTTTGGGGGGATTTTTTTTTTCAAAAATGTGTTTTTTCAAAAATTCTTTAATTTTTACTCGAAAAATATTTAACTTCTTGGGATCCTTCAAAAATCCCATTTTTAGCCCCATGAAAGCCCTATAGAACGCCACAGTGAAATCGGATCGTTCCGGGACCCCCAAAAATGGATTCTACGTCCAAAAATACTTCGAAAACGACACCTAACTCGATCCCATAGCTAAAAGCCTTCAAAACACCCCTCCTGTAGCCCCATTTTAGCCCCATAGCGCCCCACGGGTTTGGGCGATCGGACTGAAAACCTTGCGGGCACAACTAGATGGTAAATCAAGTATTTTGCCAAAATTTCAGATTTTTAAAAAAATTCCTACTGCCCAAAACGGCCCGGACGGCGGACGGCGTACGGCGGACGGCGGACGGACATTTCGGATTTTGAATGTAGACCTCTTGAAACGGATAATGTCAAATTTTGAGGCCGATCGGAGTCGTCGACCCGCGTCGCGAAAACATAGGTGTATTATTCCAAGAATAATAAACCAAAAGGGGGAATCCCCCCATTTGAGACATTTTTCGGGAAATTTTATCCCTTTGACGCGGCACACCTGGGAGTAGTTTCCCCCCGAAATCCAACCGCCTTTTCAGCAGGTTAACCTATCGATTTCAATGGTTTACTATTAAATTTTACTTAGTAAAGTCTACCGACATTTCGAAAAATTTTCGAAAAATTTCATTTAATGAAATATTATCATCTCAATGCGGCCGGGAAGAATAAAATGAATTCAATTTCCTTACAACTACACTTACCTTGAAATCAGACCATCATAATAACGGAAAATTACTATGATAGGGGGGCGGGGTGGTACCTACACGTTAAATACTATTTCATGGGCTTGCCTACGAAGGACTTTCTTCTTCAATGAACCCGAAGTCGTTGATTGGCGATCCATTTCCACGACCGGACCGAAAAATTGGCACTAAACTAAACAAATTTTGTCGTGAAACACGAACGAACTCAAAACAACGCGGAAGGTCGCCAACAGCTGGAGGGGAGCCAATGTTACCACCACCCCGCACCAAATTCCCGAGGATTTCGAGCGGTCTCATCGGTCTCATTGCTTCCGCAGGGCAGGGTCGGAGCCCAATGTCATTGCAGACAGACTATAGTCAGCTGGACTGCCTGCTGGCCTCGTGTAATTGCACAAGGTGCAATAGAGGCCTTCTGCGAGTGGATTCAACTACCAGCATGCTCAACTGGTACATCTAGCTTTTGAGGCACTCCAGAAGCTACACCGGCGACTACCTTCGGGCTCACGGCCCCATCCCATTGATTGACAGGACCCAGAACTTCCAGGTGGAGTCATCATTTTTACGAAGTCTGTTTATTGGCATGGAACAGGGATGCGAGGGGCGAGAGTGAACTATTAGGTTTGTTCCAGGTCTGACTGCGTCTGTCGACAGAAGTTGGACAACTGTCGACAGAACCCGACCGCACATACTCGAGCTGTCGGTTTCCGTTCAACCTACGATCGACCTGGAACAGCAGTTTCTAAACTAACTGCGCATGTCTCCGGCGATTTCTGTTAACATTCCGTCAAACCTGGAACAAACCTATTCAAGTATTTTGGAGGGTACCGGCCAACAATAACTAGCTACGCAGGCAGTCCAATAGCGGCCGGTACCTAACTCGCCATGGACTGACATTGACAAACTGGCACATCTACAGACTCTCCAGGAACTCACGAAAATGTACTCACGTGATGAGGATCAGGCTCAAACATCAATGTTAAAAGGAGCCTCAGGTTG